>CM042223.1:16273497-18674747 GCA_023566465.1 Cottus gobio
CGTCTCCATCGGCGCGTGAGGGCAGAGCCGTGCGCGGAGTGACACAAGCAAGCATGGCAGGCCTTCCCGCCTAATTAATGCAACATTGATTAAACATTTAGTACTTATTTGTGGAATGCACGCGGCATTTCACATCCACATAAGCTAATGTCCAATCTCTTCAATACCATCACCATCATCATCACCATCATCATCGTCACAGAGGCGAGCATCAACATCATGTGGCTTGAGCTGCACAGACGTGCAGGCAGGCATGCGCGCTCATGTGTGCGCATACAGGGGAAAGATGAGTAAACAGACCTGCTCAATTGACATTGTCAATTAAGATGTCTCAATCAGCCATTCCTTAGTGTCACACACACACACACACACACACACACACACGCTCTCACACGCACGCACACACACACAGAGAGAGAGGCCCCTCGCACGTGATCTCTAACTCAACTTGTGCGTAAAAGCCGAGCTGTGGTCGCATTCAGGGTCCTTCTCCAAACTACTTGAGAGTGACGAGGCTGCAGCATTAATACTGCGACCCCTAGAAGACTGACAACCACTGCGGTGCACCTAATGGGGATCTTAATAAAGTATCTATGTACCCCAAGTAACAAATCGATACAAGATGTAGGCCTATATCGATCAATACCTATGAAGTAGTCCTGATGAAATAATGCGTTAGGGTTTGGGGAGGCTGAAGGGCTGTCTAATATCCAGGAGAGTGTTTGCGGTCTCTTCAAATCATCCCTCTGGCTCACCGCTCGTCCTCCCCTCTGTGTGTGTGTGTGTGTGTGTGTGTGTGTGTGTGTGTGTGTGTGTGTGTGTGTGTGTGTGTGTGTGTGTGTATTGTGCATATTAAGACTAACACTGCATATCGGTATGTGAGTCCCACCTCTATACTGGCCCGCTGCTCCAGAGAAGTTTAGTCCTCTTTCGGCAATAATACACATTTCAATATATAAGCACCAGTCATGCTTCCTCAGTGGCCAAATAGCTTGCGTTTGGATTAATTTGGCATTCAATATTATCAAGGTATCATAAGAAATGTTGGCTGCTCTACTGGTATTGAGATAGGCCGTGATCTCGCTTGGGTTAAAAGAAAACCGAAATAGCCTTCTCAAAATGGGGGAATTCAACATGGGGTATATTCCCACTCCTGCACTACATCAGCTGCAGTTGTCTTTATCTCCCCTATTTATATCACCACAAAGCGCTTTGCCCCGCTGAAAGTCTGGCAGTGTTTTGTCTCTTTCTCTTCTTTCAACTGAACTTTGCCATGTTGGTGTTGATTGGTCCTTCTTTCTGTATTTTTCTTCTTCTCAATTTCTCTTTTCTCGCATATGAAAAGTACACGAAGAGGAAATGTTTGGTTAAATGGGACCCAGTCAGTGCTATAACACCCTTGTTTAGAAACCGGCTATAACGATCATAGTTTTCATGTGGCCGGTGCGATGCAGAAAGTCTGTGTACACTGCACTCCGAAGGTCGAACCAAGAATAGCCTTTAATATTCTCTCCAACTTCTAAACCCGCTTCTACTCAATGTCAAGGGACCACAAAAGGCGCTGATGTTGTCAACAACATGATAATATGTTTTTGCTCAGCGTTATTATATATTAAAGCCGTTGGTCACATTCGATGAGCATCACTTTAGAGAAAAATCCAGGATTATCCCCTGATGTTATTTTATTGTATCACGAGCCTCCCAAATAGATTCGTGACTTTTACTCTAACCCCCTGCGGCTTCCGATCACGTTAAAAACTACAACTTCACATGTGGACTCTCATCTCGGCAGAGGTGTCCAGTGGCCCCGCACTACCTGCTCCACTCACACAGGCAGACGCAGTGGGAAACAGAGTGGATGACAGGTGCTTAAAACACACATTACTTGTAAAGTTGCAGCCTAATAGCAGACGACAGCTGCTGTCGTGCTCGTGCGAGGAGGCGCCTGCGTGCACAGCGCCGGTCGCTTTTCCTTTTGTGTTAAAGGGAGCCGAGGTCTCCGAGGGATCGGAGCTACAGTTCCAGTGTTAGCGGGTAGATGGCACACTTTTCTTACATTTATGGGCAGAATGCAGGACGCCTTGTGCACTAAGTAGAAGTAAAAGATCATATATTGGAATGGAAAAAGATAAAGAATGCGCAGAAACAAACAAATGAAGAAACATTTGAAATGAAAGAAGAAGAAGAGAAGAAGATTCAAGTTGCATCACTATTTTATAGTCAGTTTGTTTGATACGATGAATCACAGTAGTAATACTATTAACAATTAAAATAATATTTAGTACACTAACCCTAAAATACATGTGCCATCTTGCTAAGCTTTTGATTCATATGCAGTGTAGATGAGCTGCTGTGCCTCCGCCTGTACAATAAAGCGCACGCCGTAGGGGCTAATTTGTCATATAGTGATAGATATTCGTAGCTCAACTGTGCGTGCGTGCATGTGTGTGTTTACGTATGTATGTGTGTGTGTGTGTGTGTGTGTGTGTGTGTGTGTGTGTGTGTGTGTGTGTGTGTGTGTGTGTGTGTGTGTGTGTGTGAGACGGAGGAATTGAGCGAGACTGCAAACCATATTCGTATCGTATTAAATATATAGCCCCACTAACAGCCCGTGAGCCCTGAATAAGTTCCCAGCTCCAGTGCGTGAACCCCAATAAACGCCACCAGCAGACCCGCACGCATCGGCCCCGCAGCATCCTCCGCAGCCTGTAGGATTGTGTTCTTTTCTTTTGGAGTGGGGGGTATAGATAAGGCGATACCAGCTCGTGTGTCAGAAAGTTCTCACGTCACGCAGACGTAAATAAAAGTGACGTTGCAGCGAGTTACACCTCATTAGTCTTTTTTGTACAAAGCTAATAAATGAGCAGAGGATCACATTATAGAGTCCAGCCTTTACATCACGCTCTGTCAGCTAAGATCAGCCCGGCCAGCGTCGAGATCCAACCAAACCCATTCTGAAGCTCCGCTTATCATCACACTTTGAAGGATGGTGGAGTGAGTTTGTATTCTTCTTCTGTCTTTACTGTAAACATGTGGTCCAATGGAATCACATCGCTGCAGTGGGATGCCTATACCTTTACATATATGAAAATGGGGCTCATATTGGCCAGTTTGGTTGGGCACGCAGTGAGAGCAGCACGGTGTGGATGAATAGGGTTTTCGGCAAGACGCCGAGGATAAAAGACCATCAGCATCACATTATAATCATCATTTTCATCATTATCAACAGCAACAAGACCACACACTCACACACACAAACACACACACACTCACACAGAGCAGCAGCAGCAGAAACCGTGGTGATATTGGCTTCTTCCCATCCTGATTAAGCCTCTATACAACAAGGCTAATTCTATTTCAGGCCTAACTCTCAACTAAGCCAATACTACTAATAATTAATGATAGGCCAAAGGTGTTTGCCAACACAATATCACGTGCGTAAATAATTTACATTCAAACCCCATCACATCCACTTCTGGATATTAACACACTTGTGATTAAAACGTTGAAATTTGCAGCGTTCAGCAACTTCCTGGTTAATGAAGCCCAGTGATGCAGTTGGAAATTAAGAAAAGTACTAACGCCAAGAATAGGCAGTTATATCAATAGAGAGCAATTCGATTTTTCAAAAAATATTGTAACTTTTTTTACTCAGTCAATTTGGATGTTACAATTTATGCTATGTGACTTTATGCTAATAATAGCTTATTTATGTGAGCGGGGAGTGGGGAAGCCGAGTCATTGCTCCGTGCACTGTGTCCCGCGTGAGGGGGGTCTACTGTTATGAAATGTAATTATCTGTTGAGGCAGGGCGCCTTATTACAACTGTTGCATCCTATTTCTGAAGTTAAAGTGTCATCCACCTTCAATCCATTATTTCCTAAACAGTCTAGTCAATTACTAATCGTCATTTTTTTAAATATATAAAATAATCTTAACCTTGTAGCAAAAAGTGAAGTCGTCGAACGGGCATGTTGGCTGATTGATTAATTATTTTGAAATTCATTAATCACTTTCATGGGGCAAAAGGGCAACATCCTGCCACAGCAAATTGACTCCACTCCCCCCCCCCCCCCGCCTCCACTGACCACACACACCACACGCACATACAAGGACATGTTCACGCGTACACTTGAGAAGTAAAAAAACATGAAAAACGTGTGTTTTCAAATTCATAAATTATAATTTAATACCAAGAACAAATTTACAGCAGAATGCTTGTTTACAATAAGCTAACACAAACAAACAAGAATTGTGTTCAACTATAAACTTTCACACACACTCACATATATCACTTGCAATTAATAATAATAATAATAATAATCATAAAAAAAGTATCTATACGTTATCAATACCCTGCAGTCATATATTTTTATATATTTATATAAAAACGTGGGTCAGTTTAAACTGTTCATAATTACAATCATGTATCATTCTCTGGTCCATATGTGGCTACGAACAGCCAAAGATCAGTGTTCAATCAGTGATCCCTTTTAATTCAACCACAACATGATGTTCCTGTGTGTGTTGAAGAAAAGCCTCAAAACAAAGACAAAAATGCTAGCTTCCGAATACACACACGCACACGTTCTCACACACGCGCGCGCACACACGCTCAAGCACACCACGGCACCTGTCAAAGACCAAAGGAGCAATAACACTAAAGTTAAAATATCAACTCCTTTTCCCAAACCTGCTCACCCTGTTTAAGTCTGTAGCCTAATAATGAACTTCGTTTCTTTTTCTTTTTTGTTTCTTTAAATACAAGGGCTAGTGTACTGAATGCACAGATTATATCTATACAGTCAAAAAAGAGAGAGAGAAAACATTTACATTTATATATCAAAGGTAAAATAGGTTAGCGACCTGTGGCCATGCATTCACAGTCTAAATATACATGAAAAAGAAAACATTTGTAGTAATATGTATATACATTAAAAACATAACTTTCAGTGCTACTAGCTAAGTCTGCCACTCAATTTTGAAGACGTTGTATTACTGAGAAAAAAAATGGCAACCACAGATTTTTCTTAATCACATATACTTTGTATGAAGGAAAAACTCGTTGAAATGAATTGACCTATATTTACAAGAATACTGCCTCTATCAGTGTTTTTCAAGTGAAATACACGACTGAAGTTTCAAATCTAATTGTGTTACCCCAAAATGTTGTTGGCCTATTTTAACAACGTTTTGATAAGGAATCACATCATGCTTGTCAGGCACTTAATGCTTGAAGTGAATAAAGGGTGACATTTCAGGGACGCCTTAATAATACTGCTATTAAACACTACTCTGGCTAGGCTTCAAACTTTTATGACCCTTGACCTCTCCAATTGTTTTAACAAGTTAGTTTTGCTTTCAGTGCAGTTTAAGCCACACATTTAAATGCACATATAATGCATGTAAAGCAACTTGTCTCAAATACATTTCTAACAGCAGGATATAGGCAACTTGTAGGATTTTTTAAAATTGTGTCCAATTGGTTGGAAGACATGGGGAAGACTTTTCAGCAAACAATTTGGAAAACAAAGTTGATCCTGTAACATTATATGAATAAAGAGCAAAATGTTACCGCTGGGTCATAAAGTTGAACATGAACTCCAAAAAAATTCCCTTTTCCCAGATGGTATTGGTCATCCTAAGAATATAAGTGCGCTTGCAGCATTAAGCCTAGATTAAAAGCCTAAACTCCTATTGCTGTGGTTTTAATTCTTTTTAGAACTTTTTTTTTGTCTTTTTTTTTTTTACACCTTTTCAAAATAAATCATTGTCTTAGAAAATAACACCACCTGTACTACAGAAATCACATAGGCCGGTTTGGAACCAGAAAGGAGGAACAAAGAAAGTACAAAACACAGCTATACATGGACACAGGACAAGTCATTTGAGAAAAGAAAATTCACGTTTTGTATTTTCCCTTTCTCCTGTTTTTTTTCTTCTTTTTACCCAAATTATCATTTTAAATGCACTTAATACTTAAATTTTCCTCATAAGGATCAACAAAATCCCTTTTTTTCATTTTCTTCTTTCATTAAAAAAAATGAATCGAAGCAGGTTGTTCTGCATGAACACTGGGAGCTTGTATCTGCCATTTTGAAAGTTCAGTGGATGTCTCAATTCTTTTTTGGAGTGGGGGGAATTCACAGTCATTTACGTCAATGTCTTTCTTCATGAAAGCCAGCCCCGTGTAACAGCCGGTTGTTTTTTTATTCCTTCCACAAAAGCAGCTATAATCATTGTAGTCTCGCAGCCCCCCAACCCCACCTTTTGTTTGTTCGTCTCCTTCTTGCTTTACTGAATTGACATGTAAGGCCAGTTAAAACTGCTCCCCGAAAGCAACATATCCCTGATGAGAGTTTCAATTGGGGTTTTACCTACCAATCGGACGAAAAATAATTGTTCAATGACCGAGGAAGAGACTGTGCGGAGGGAAGGCAAGCGGAGTAACAACTTCCCAAACCGTGTTGGCTGGTTGGGATACTGGCTCCGGACGTATTCCTCCAGGGCGCACTGGGACTTCTCCTGCAAACTTTCCACATGGGCCACATCTGAGAGGCCACAAGCATCTGGAAGGGGGGGGAAAGCAAATACACATTAATAAAGTGTAACCTAAAGTGTTTCTCTCACTAGGAGCTTTTTCCCACCGTGGTGATATGGCGGAAATTGATAGCCTGTCACATTTAGGAAAAAAGCAATTATTTTAAGGAAATTATTCTTATCCCATTATATGTAAAAGTGGAGTTTATTAGTCCCGAGGCTTGTTTTCATTAATAACTAGTGCACATATTTTTCAGTGTATGATAATTATTTAATAACATTGCGCAAGGCGAATAATTACCACCCCACAAATAAAATATATAGCTCTGCACTATGATGGCAACATCTATGGCTGGAATAATTATATCATATTTATTTTATAAAAAAAAATATAAAGATACAATAAAAACAAAACTTGAACTTGTTTGCCACTCTCAAGAGGCAGCGGGAAATGTGATTCTTGTTTTGATACTCTCTTAATTTTATCGCTGCTATAACTCGGCTATAAAGTCAATTAAAGGTGAGCTAAATAATTAAGCATATTCACAGCAAAATGCTGTGTTTTAGATGGGCCTGTCTTTCACAGTCAGAGGCAGAGCGAGGAAGAGGGAAGGGGGAGGGCGAGAGGGAAAGACAGGGAGACCTACTGACCTTTAGTGAGCAGAGATTTAGCTTGGAAAAAGGGCCCATAGCCTACGGACTTGCCGTCATGCTATACCACCAGAGACGCATAATCACTATCTTTGCTGCTGCATGTGGGCGGCAGCTGATTATGTGCCAAAAAACGCGTGTACGCGCATTGGTTAAGTTTGTAAAGTTTATACATGACAACAACCAAACCACCAAAGTAGCAAAGGCGTGTCGTTCCAGCTACAACACACAGCTCATGTTCAAGCCTCGGGGACTCAGGTATATGGAGGAGACAAATTAGGCTTCATAATAAAATTCAATGACTTGAAATGTGATTTTTTTTCTTTTTTTTTTGAAGAGGCTAACAAACCATCATGAGAACAATAGTGGGCTGCTAGAGCTACATGAAATACGGAGGCTGATGGCTTGCAGGTATGATATAATTTCAAAGACATGCATTCACTCACATACGGGGAAACCATGTAAATCTCTTGCACAAGGATTTTTTTATTTCACCCTTTAATGGTGGAGCTAATGTAACAAAATAGCTGGGAAGTTTGGGTCATGACCTAGTTCTGGAGCAAGTCCAGAGACGCCTTGAATCCTACGAGGCGCAGAGAATATTTCTGCGAATAAAAATGAAAGCCGCCCCTCTTGTCACTGCTCAGTATCCCATAATACTGTTAGATTCTGACATATTTGCAATTACAATGTGGGCATGGGGTCTCCATGCTTTTTCTCGGACACGTCTGTCCCCTGAATGACACGAGAGCGTTGAAACCTGCGCTTTGCTTTTACTGTGTGCAAATGGCACATTAGGCTTGTCTTTCTTTTTCTATTCCCCTCCCCCTCGGAGCCTGACATCATTTATATCTGTCATCCCTACAAACAAGACGTGGGGTATACACACATTGATATATGGCGGAAAAAAAATCAAAGTGTAGCAATTCATCTGCATGCTATTGGATTCCTAAAAAGTGGGTTAATAGCCAGATTTTATGATGCTTACGGTAATTATTGTGGAGTCATCGGTCTTCTTTAACTCAAGATTATGTTCTAATGTTTCAGTCACTTTCCTCTTGTTTTGTTGTCAATTTGAGTCATAAAAAAATTATTGCATGGCCATGTCTAATATTTCCAGTTTAGCCTTATATGTGTGTGTGTGTGTGTGTGTGTGTGTGTGTGATTAATCAGTTGATTTATCAAGTGGTTTTATAATTTAGTACCCAAAAGCTCTTGACCATGAAGGCAGCATATAGGTGGACATTGAAGCAGGGTGTTCATCTATAAGAGCAGGAACACGCTCTGCAGATACATTTATGTCAGCGTTAATTTAGCTGATGGCAGTGAGCATGTTGGTGACATTCACACAGCCTGAACTTGGAGTGTGCCACTCTATTGTCTTACCTGTGGTGAAGAGCACAATTGCCTTTAAGCAGCTATATTCAGCAGAGTCAACGTGCAAAGCCTTGAGCTTTTCCACTTGTTCTTGGAAGATCCTAATGTGGTCCATAAAGGCCACCACTCTGTCCGCGGACATGGGGGAGGCGTGGAGGCCAGCCGCCGCCAGGAGAGGAGCCACGTGCAGGGGCATGGAGCACTGCGCGGCGTTGAGCACAAATAACTCACTCCACGTCAACCTCAGCAGAGCCACCTGGTCGGTGATCTGAAGGTCTGGGAAGAAGGGAATATTCCTGGCCCACTCCACGGCGCTGAAGAGCATCCTGGCTGCTAGTTCACAAATGTTCTCGATGCCCATGATGTTGTTGGGCTGCATGCACTGACTGCCATACCGGGACGTCGGGTAGGGCTCCGCTCTCAACAGGAGAGAGATATATCCGGATAAGTAGGAATGGCAGTGCAGTGGGTCTCCATTTGTCAAGGCGAACTGACCGTGGTGTGGCTGTGTGGGTGGCACCCGTCCCCTTTGCACGGCTGCAGTAAAAAGAGAAACTACAGATATTGAAGCCTGAATTCTACAAATCATCACACAATATCCTCATGGGCATAGAGGCACGCTGTCAAATATTATAGATTTTTAACTGCAGAAAACTGGATCAAACGTTTACACCTCTTATGATAAATAAATTACACACATCATGTTTGCTATAAAACCCACACACACACACATACACACACGCACGCACGAACACACACACACACACACACACACACACACTCACACACACACACACACACACACACACACACACACACACACACACACACACACACACATTATGTTATTGCATGAGAGTTTAAAAAAAGGTTGCATAGACAATAAACGAAGCTGTAGGGAGACAAATCATGTAATGAACCAGCATAGATGCGCCTTAAACACGTTTCAAACAATGTATGCATATGTCTAGCTTTAAAATGATGCTTTTCGGCAACAGCAACATGAGCTGGCTGTGAAGGAACACAAAGAGGGCAAGGGAGACCTTGCATGTTTAACCCTTAACCTACTTTGCAATTCAGCTCGCTTTACCATACGTGCAGGCCTATTTTCGACTAATATTCAAATAAATTCTTAAGATTGTGAGCTGCATAATTCACGCGGGTGAACTCGGTGGACGAGGCACACGGGGCAGACGTGGAGATGTAGCCTGAACACGCTATCTCTTAATTCGATTCTCGCCATAATAGCGCAGAAGGCTATATTGTATCATTCAGTACAGATCTATATCTCTGAGTATAAATTCGATCCGGCAATGGGCTCGGATCTTATATGTGAAATGCAGAAGTGCGAAGCGCTGGAGCTGGATCCGGTGCTGCATCGGCTAAAGGGAAGAACCGACGAGCCCCGTCTCCACCTCGGCGGAGCGCGGCTCCATTGCGAGCTGCTGCTGCCGCACAGCCGGGGAGGGGATCGTCGGGGCGGAGAGAGGGAGGACAGGCTACGGCGGCGACACAACATGGTTTCACGTCAAACAGCCTCAAAGCACACACACATAAATAAATAAGAAAACAAAAAGTCCCAATACCTTCCCGTCTCATGCCGACTTTCAGGCATTTTTTGAGGCGGCAGTACTGACACTGATTGCGGTGGTGTTGGTCGATTGGACAATTCCTGTTGGCACGGCATGTGTAAGTGAGGTTCCGTCGTACGCTCCGCTTGAAGAAGCTCTTGCAGCCCTCACAAGTGAACTGGCCGTAGTGTTTGCCGCTGGATTTATCCCCACAGACCACGCACTCGATGTGCTGGGACTGCTTCTCCGACTGCTGCGTCGTCTGGTTCGTCGGCGTGGACTGTGTGTTGTTCGGGGGTCCCTGGACCGGAGTCTGAGGGGTCGGAGGGGCGACCTGAGAGGATGTCAGATTCAACTGGCCTGGTTGCGGGGTGGGAAGAGATAGTCCTCCTTGGGTTTGCGAGGAAAGGGTGCCTTGGGTGTCAGCCACATCGTCCTGGGAGCTTCTCCACACTACCATTGCCATATCTATCAGTCAACGTAAAGAAACTTTTTGTCTGCCGTTTTGGTGTCGCGGTGAATAATGTCTCAAGGAAACGCGGGTAAACTGGGACTAACAGCCGGACACACGGAATGTCAAATCTAGCCTATGCGATGAATCCACTGAGAATCTCCCGAAAACTGTCGATTTATTGCTGTTGGAGACGCTGCGAAGCACGTTTTCAAAACTGATGCGATGGCGAGCTGAGTCGCTGCCTTGCGCTTAAAGGCCAAGTCCAGGGGCGCTTACAGTCAGCCATCCAGTACACCCATCAATGGGAAATGTAGGCTAAATATTAAAACAATCAGCCGAGGTAGCATGGACTATTCAGAGAGTGATGGAGCAGGGTTGGAGAGACCGTGCCGGCGGCAGCATACAACAATCGGTGTGAGCAGCTACTATCAAGTTCCAGCACAAGTCTTGAAGAAAATCACCAACTGGGGAGAAAAAACCGCGTCTTCTTCCTTTTCTTCTTGTGAAGGCAGCGCCAGCAAAGCGCGCAGATGAAGCCAATGTTTTTCTTTTTTTTCTTTTTTTTTGGAGAGCACTGGAATATGAAGACAACTCTCTCTCCCCCCCCCACGAAAAAAAAAGAGAGAGCGAAAGCACTAAAAAACGCAAAAACAAAAAAAACTCAGATCGCAACCTACAAACCTCCTCCGTGCACTGGAAAAATAATCAGGAGAAAAAGGAGTAAAGAATCAAAGTGATCAAATATGTTAAAAAGGCGGAGGTTAGGAAGTGATTTGCGATTGGTAGGAGCCGGGCTGGCAGAATGCTTTCTCTCTGATCAGCTCACTGAGCTCTCTATATAGTGAACTTTGACACGACTGCTGCAACTTAGCACACGTTACCATGGAGATCAGCTGCCATATAAGGAAGGAGAGTGTGTTTGACTGGTCAGAGCTCAGGGACCTCCCCCTGAACCTCATTGGCTAGTCGGCACTTGTGCTACTTGGTACCTTGCCAGAGCCAGCATTGGAGGTCGAGAGGGCCGCTTGGTCCTAAAGGGAGACGAGTTTCGGGGAAGAGGAATCCTTTCTAATCACTCAAATAGCCCCAGACTTATAGAATATACTCACATTACCAGTAAAGTATTGGCAATTGCATGCAGAAAACACAAAATATAAATTCAGTGCCTCATATCGCGTTGCAGTATTTATCCGTAGCCGTACAGCGAGCTGAAATATCTAGAGGTTTTTGTCCCTGAGACACAGGTGCACCTTTTGGAACATGATCTGTGCTCATTAGCCACTATAAAACTGTCTATATATTGCTCCATAATCATTATCATTTAGGCAAGTGGATTTAAAGACAGAGTACAAAAAATACACATCTTAGAAGAAAAATAGACAAAACAAGACACTCAGATTGCACAATACTCTAAATACAAATGGTGTCCATTATCTAGGGTAATTGTGAATAAAACAGCACGAAGACTCATTTGCTCTATGCACATATAGCTTTCATTAAAGCCCCATGCTTAAAAGAGTCACACAAGAAGATGGCATGTCGTCTGAATTTCTACATTTTTCTCCACATTTGTCAAGGTTCCTATATTTGTACAGGGTAATATACCTATTAGCGCTTCGATTCACACCATGCACCATTCATCACAATCCACACCTCTTGTAAAAATGTTATGATAGGCTACTGACATCATCTGGACACCCGCTGCAGCCAGCTAATCCCCCGCCGCAAACATCCCTAACAAACCAGGTCAGAAAGGCCATATCTGAGTCTCACAAGTCAGAGGTTTTTTTCTTTATGTGGTCAAAACGTGAAATGACTACAGCTTTAAATAGGGACTACATTTTAAAATGTCCCTTGAGGTCAAAGGCCATGCCCTTCACATTAAGGTTAGGATGAAAGTTAAGCCACTTCCTGATAAACAACACTATAAAAGCTGGTGTGGTCATTTAGATGCTTTATAATGCCTGTCAGATGTTGCCTTATAATAAAGATAATGTACAGTTTGGGATGATGACAAACACAGTGAGGGATGCTGTCCATGTACAACGGGGTCAGTGGTTGCCCAGAGTTTCTGCCCACATGGTTAATATTTTTTCAAGGCTTGGAGGCTATTTAAACAGCAGTAAAGAAAAGGTTTACTTAATGCCCGGAGGCTATTAAAGTTGAACTGCAGGTACAACTTCACGGAGACATGATGAGCCTACAGCCTGAGCCGTGTCTGTGTCTGCAGAGAGAGCAGCAGCATTGTCCCAGGATGTTTTACAGTATATGGGTGCCCCCTAGCGTATGAAGTTTTTGCTTCAAATAAGATTCAATTTAGAGGAGCCATCCGACACGGAAACCGCTTCAGTCTCTTCTCCCGCATCGACCAAACTAACGAGCACCATTTTAAACTGATGACTGTTTGTTTAAATTCTGTTTTACATGACTTGGACGGCAAAGCTTTGAGAGTTGCCAAAGTTGGATTTACTTTTTGCCACTTCAGGCAATCCCAGCGGTGGTATTTAGACCACGTATTTATTTATTCTAAAACAAATGAGCCGATTATATTTAGTCTGCATTACTATTTTCTCGGTTTTATTTACAGAAGTCGTGAAAATGAAGAGCCTGTAAATAAAACACACTCCGAAAGATATTCATTTGTGGAGGATCCAGCGTCCTTCGAATGGTAAGTATACATTTTGCACCCTTTATTAGGATACATCGGCAAATTGTAGTGCTTTATTTCGCAGCTCTATATTACATTATTGTTTAATAAATAAGCGATCTGGATTATCTAATTAAATAAAAGACATACTGCTGTACTGCTGCAGACAGAGCATATAGTCGCGTATATTCGGTCTATGCGATGTTTATCTGCGCATTGAGAACGGTCATTTTCGGTTATTATCCAAGTGTTAATTTCTAAGAGGATCACAGTAAGCCCAATTACTTAGAAAATGTCCATTAATTACGTTATTTGATAGTGACAGAGGTGCAGGAGGCTGTGTTCCTACAGTAACAGACCTACCAAATGCATACGTTGCTTCGTCCGTAGCGGGATGCATCTTCTCTCTCTTTCAGAATATATTTAGTCTTCTCTTTTTCGACACAGTGCTGAGAATGAAACTGGCAAAGCTTCCTCTCCGACAGACGGGATCAAACACAAAAAAACACGCTGTTTATTGGAAAATCTGGCAAATGTCTGATCATGCAAAAACTTTGGATAGCCGGAACAAACACCTGATTCACGTCATGTTTTGTTGAGCGAGCAATTGGAAATACAAGTTGAGGTGTCTTCCGAGCTGAAGATCATTTCACTGCCTCTGGAAATGATACGTAGGCTTCACAGCAAAGCAGAGATCCTGTGCGCCTTTTCTCTCCTAGTGATATGGCAGAACGCGCCTGTACGCCGCTGCTTTGTGTGGGCTGTGGGGAGAGAGGGAGGGGGAGGGGGGTAGTCACAACAGACACCTGTCTTTAAGTGTGGCGAGCAGGCATTGTGAGATTCTGCATATTACTAATTATATTGTAGATTGGAAGTGAAGATGCAATAAGACATGTGATTAGAGCTGTAATTAAAAAATGCCCAAATTTTAATTTATAGTAAAAAAAAAATAATCATGTCCAGAAATGGAGCTTAAAAAAACACCAGTGACTATTGTGATATTATTATTGTCATCCTTATTATTATTATTATTATTATTATTAATTGGCTTTGATTACTATCAATAATTACAATATAAAATCACTGCGTACAAGACAAAATAAACAATAATGTGTTGTTTTTACAGCTACACCTCAAAGCAATAATACATTATGCAGATAATAAGAACGCCTTTTTAATGAAATGATAATCGCCTCAATTAACCTCGCGTAAATCTATTCTGCGTGGAAAAATTGAACATGTTTTTCAACTGAAACATTTCCAGACACAATTTGTTTGCTACTAATCGACCTCCAAAAGTCTTGTGCTGCAGTTTTTATTTCCAGGATTTAAAAGTTTCCTCTGTGTGATTAGTAGTTGTTCTCCCTTCGAGCAGAGGATAAAAGCACTATATGCTCAGCAAGCCTGCATGAACACAACAATAGCGCTGCCCAACGGGACCAGTATCGATTAAGACGAGACAGAGGATGTCGCCTGCACTAAATATTTACTGATCACACACACAAATAGCTGGATCTTTAACGATTTCCCATGCTCCGGCTGGGAGAAAGGACTAAATCACTTTATTATTGTTAGTAAAACAAAGCACACGCTCCGGAACACAGGAGTGGAGATGTGCTGATTGGGATAAGTGCAGTTAAATTAATCGATAGTGAGTAGATAATAGTTGAGATTTAGGGGCGTGCAAAGAAAATGCTTTCATTCATGTATCATGTTAAAACTGACACGTGCACTGCCATTGGTAATTCTTCTTATACGCCAACGCGCGCGCACTGGTCAACATAGGGAAAAGGCAACAGATTGTTTCCGCGTGAACTGGTAACGATCTTGCATATTAATCCGAACATTATAAAAAGCAGCGAGATAGAGGATTCTTTTTTTTAAAGAGAGAAAACAAAGAAGATTGTTCGCGGCAAGAAACCCTTCTCACACTTGTGTAAAAAGTCATAATCATAAGTCGTTTAATCTCCTCTGCCTTCACCACGTTCTTCATGCAGATAGGGGGGTACTGACCCGGAGGTCTCCGAAGTTCCCGGCCTGATTAACCCCTCCAGACCCGCGCAGTAGCACACGTTAACCAGGCTAATCAACTTCAAGAGTCTGATTGAATTAGATGACTGAGAAACTAAATTATCCCAATTAAAAAAAAAACATACTATGAAGAGAAATGTTTTTGATGATTGCCTCAATTAACAAACTTTATTTATAAAAAAATTCCAGATAGCAGAAAAGTTTATTTTGTGAATAGGGAACATATATAATACAATTAACCAGCATACTTTCAATATTCAAAACTCTCTTTAACAGACACATATTGTTTTTTTTCTGCTTGATAAAGATCACTTGATTGATGGTGGTTGTGCCCCATATGTCATGGTAGTTTTATCTGCTGCATTGCATAATATCAATCAGTACCCTCTAGGCTTTATCCCTCCTCTCTTTATAGCAGCACTTCATTGTGCTGTTGCTTATAGGCAAAGATGAAAAAACTAGTCCAATTAGTCAAATGTGTGCTTGTACATTTGGCTTCATTTAGGTAACCATATTTGCAGACCTAATTAAAGTTTCAAAAAGTTATTGTAGACTCATCTAGCAAGATAACCAAAGGAATAAATATAAGTAATAGCTGAGTCTTCTCATATCAGGATATTCTAACATTTAAATTGTAATGGCACAAAGGACATTTTTAAATTGTGATATTTAGAGGTTGTTTTTTTACATACAAGTTTCATGCTGCTGTGTTCCTAAATCATATGGTTTCTTTTGATTTTACTTTTTTTCTTTGTGGTTGAATCTTTGACTCTTAAACATGACTTTTACAGACTTGAATGACCAAAGTATGACTTGTCCTTACAATTATATTTCTGTCTGTTTAGTATCTCACTAATATGTAATTTCAGAAAAAATTGCATCCCATTACCACAATTAAAACCCTTGTTTTGTAAATATGGTGTGTGTGTATGATTTTATTGTATGCATGCACATGTAAACTACACAGAGGTACGTACTGTATACGGAGAAGGATGTGTATAAGATTCACCCTTTAATGCTTCAGTGTTAGTGGACATACGTGTCTTAGATGAGACATAAAGAGTTCATTCAGTGGCGTAGATCACTTTCACTCCGTCTGTGTGCCCCAAGGGCCGCTATCTAAAAAGGCAATAGATCCCAGATAGCTCAGTGTGTTCAATTTGCCAATGATAGATTATAGTGCCAATTTAAACAGATAGGGATCAATTTGTCTCAATGATCACTCTTTAGGCTGACTGCCAGCATGCTCTTAATGTATTTGTAAATGCTGGTTGTTTGAATCACGGCTGTTAAAGTGATCAAAACTGTAGAATGGAGAGATGATATGAGGAATGATAAATGATGTGTTGTTTTGGCGGCTGAAGACTGCATTGATGGAGCACACGTGATGATTACTTGAGGCAGCAGCATTGCAGCGCCGATGACCAGAAGGTCAATGGTTTAACTCCAAGGACTCGCTGGGAAAGTCTGGGTGGGGGAATTGTGTGATAAGTGCTCTCTAACCCTCAGGAACTAGTGCTGAAGTACCCTTCGGCAAAGCAGCTTAAACCCCATCTGTCCCGGTGGAGCTGCACAGCGATCGGCAGTACAAGACTGCGGTTGTACCGGGCACTTGTGAGATGTGTCTCTTCGAGAGTGACCTACCCTCCCTTTTTCTTTTTAAAAGAGGGAGAGTGGGCAGTCCACTTGCCTCACACTTTTTTTCTTCTTCTTTGTACTTAGACAGTGAAAAAGTTTTGGAGAAGACACAAGAGAGAAAGCTGTGGCAGCATTCAGTCCTGAGCCAGACACGGTTCACATGTGGCCCCAAAGGCAGCAGACGGTGTATTGAATTACTGTAACTCAAGGTGTAATGTGGTAGCAGTGTGGGATATGTAAGAATTACACAAACGGAAGTAGAGGCGGCTTACTTCAGCTTCAGCTTTCTATTGCAGCCATAAAATGTTATTTATATGATTTATTTTCTTGAATTTCAGCTGTAACCATTCATTGGATAACATAGCAGCCACACTTTCTCCAGTGATAATCAATGTCTCAGTATCATTACATTTACAAATGACTGCTATTTAAAAATGCAAGGCTTATAAAACTAAGAGAAAAACACATGAATGCATGTTGGGTAAACTTAAAACCATATTAACTGCTGTGTATAATTGCAATTTGCAATGTCACACCTGCTACATCTTTGACTAATAAAGTTGTAAGACCTATAAGCTGTGTTTTAACTGATTTTCTTTATACGGTAGCACTAATATTTCAAGAATTTATTTTTCCAATTTGAGTATGATAGTTTACTGTAAATGTGTAGATTTAGCTTTCTTTCTCTGGAACTGTTGTTTCAACTGTACGAGAGACACAACGAGTACAGTACTCATGTTCCCTGAAATTCAAACTAGCTGAAATTACCACAGTAACTTAATATATCAGCCACTTTTACAAGTTCCATGCCTGAAGACTGCAGGCAGAGAAATCGATCAAGCCGAAACGTTCAACATAAGCATGCATTTATCCGTGGAAATGTTGCAGACGAACAAAACCAGCAGGCTGTGAATATTGACGAATTTAACTACATCTCTACTTCCACAGGTAACGGTTCAACATAGGTGACTGGAACATTCATATTGTATAATAGCAAATATTGCCAGTTTTCGATCGCACAAATTCACATGTAATCTATGGTCCTTGTGAACTGATGGAGGGGATACAATGCAAATGGGATTTGGTAAAACTGAATAAAAAAGAGAAGCCCTCTTGGTGCGAAGATGACCTCAAGGAGAAAATCCATCAAAAAGAAGACGTGAATCCCTTACTCCCAGGATCCTGGTTACTTTCCCGTCATGTGAGAACACACACACAAGCTGCTGCTCGAGCTCCCGACAAGAGTCAATACTCCCATGATGATGTCATCAGAGTCAGATCTTAGACTTGCTCCAATAGCAATACATTGAGAGGGGGTTTGTGGACATGTGATAGTGCCAGGAGGTTAGAAAGACACGACTCAATGTGCTCTCAAATATACTCGAAGGAGTAAACAGTATTTGTTTGTAATGTTCCAGTTCTTGAGTCCTGCTAATTGACTACCATGGTCAGTAAGGTATAAACATATACAACACTTTCTTTCTGCTTGTGTGTCATATTTTACTGTCGTATTTATTTTCAAGGGGCGTTACTTATACCAACACTTCTCTAACAGTTCTTATATCATGTTACCACACTTCATAAACACTACAGTCAATTTGTATTTATTCAGTTTCTAAAATGCATTTAACAGAGAGACAATACCAGGCTATTATTCTGTCACCAAAAATTTAAGTTTTTTAAATAATGTTGCAGGCAAGTCCACAACGTTGCATGCTGACATATCATTGCAGAGGTCAAGAGAGAGCTCGTAAGCAATAATAAGTATCTTCTGTGCAGTAGATTGTTTACAGATTGATGAGTATTTTCTGCAAGTGAAATATCTAAATAAAGTGCTGCACTGCTGTAATGGAAGCTGACTTGAAAGTAAATATCCACACAAGTGTTTTTCACAAAGTTGTGACCAATTCATTATTTCTCGAGCTGCTCTCCACAACATCACAACCTTGTTTCCATCAATGATGGATCCATGTTGGTTGTAAATATATTAAGAGGAGGCGTAACTGACTCTCCTCCCTGGCCGGCCTTACAACAAAATAAATCACCTGACTATGTGTGCCTACCACCTCCCTCTGTCACATAAGAAAATGGGTAAGAACTATTATATAACACTATCATGCGCATGCGACTGGATAATTAGATATAGTTTTAAACATCATTTTCAAGTTTTTACAAGTTATGCTCTCAATCATCTGCTTTTTGAAGTTATTGCTTTTTACATGGCTCAGATTTGAATAATGTATTGTTGTTGCTACTCATACAACACACTTTACATATTGCATTATGACCTCGCACAGTGACCTATGAACAGAGTCCATTGTTCAACAGGTTCTGCACAAAATAATACAAAGAAGAAGTGTTATAAGGGTGTGGACATCCAAGGCATTATAAATGTGAACCCACAGAAAATACTTGCGGCTGAATCAACTCCAGTGAGTCACATTCAAAGAATTACATCTGTTTGTGAATCAATCGACATGCGAAACAGAGCTGTGCACAGCAATGCTGGCTGTGCAGCGCTGCCTGTACAGCAATAGCATCTGGCAAAGAGAAACTGGGAGGCATTAAAGCAAACAAAGAACAAAAATGAACTTATTAGCTGAATGTAAATCCAAGAAACACATTTACTGGATGATCACCACTGTCTTTGTACTAAAACACAAATGTTATAAACTGGTGTCATTTCTTTGACAACAGCTGGCACAGGAGTATGTGCCCTTTGGCCAAAATCTTCAAAAAGAGGGTGGCCACACATGTCTTGTGTTGTCTTGTGCTGAAAAGCCTCATCTGGCTTGCAAATGAAAACTATCAGAAGGGAAAAATAACAACACAAACCTTCAGCCAGTGCCCATTAATAATTATCTTTGGTAAAGAAAGGCTTAGGGCCACGGTGCACTGGTACTGATGTGGTATACAAATGCGATCCACATTTCAGTCATTTCATAGCTTTACAATTCCTTTCCTTTCATATCTGTTGCCTCTCACAAGCTCTCCACATGGCTCCTAGCTAACGGTGCTAACAGTGCTAACAGTGCAGACTATGGTAAAAGTGCTCAGGGAACTAACAGGGTTCACTGTTACTGCTCCATGACAACTGTTCCGCCATCCCGGCAGCGAGTGCAGAGTGGCAACCGTGAGCGAGCCAGTGGGGCTTGGTCACATGCACCAACTTGTACTAAATGTCAACAAACAATAGCAAAGCTCACAGAAGGAGAGCCACTTCAGACCCTGCTCAGGAAGACATTAATCCCCTATGTCTTAGTCATAGCAATTGGAGTTAGTTATAGCAAATATATGTTTGCTGCCATATTAATTCTCTGAATGCTGTATCATGCATCTTTAAGGAAGTGCATGAAAAGACTAGGATCTAGTGTATTTAGTGTAGGTGTTGGGTTGATACTCTGAGTTAAAGCATTGCACTGTTTACCACAATATGACACATTAAATATATTCTTTTTAGTTTAACGTTAACATCTTAAACTTGCATGTAATATCCAACACTAACTCATCAACAATTAACATATTACATTTAACTGACGATTTTATCCAAAGTGACTTACATTCATAGACGCAGCAACGGTGAGCAATTAGGGTTAAGTGTCTTGCTCAAGGACACAACGACATGGACTACCGGAGCCTGGGATCAAACCACCGACCCTCTGATTGAAAGACAGACTTGCTAACCACTGAGCCACAGTCGCCCCATATAACATAATAATCTTAAAGTATTGACTATGTATACACACTGTACATGTGTGATTGTTTGTGTTCACCTAACATATGAACCCCTGACACAACTCTACATCTACTGTATGTACAGTAGATACACCCACACACTGGCTTATCTACTAAGCTGCTCAGTCACTACAGTACAACTAAAGATATTCTATGACTTCAATAATCTACAGTCTTATCATTTTTCAGCCATAAAGCCATTAACTATAATGGTTAAGGTAATAATCTTTTACATAGCTTATTTCAGAAAAGGATTGATAGCTTTTCAGGTCATTAGACTGCTATAGAGTGTTAACTAACACGAACTTCTGGCTCTATTTTTGATCCAGATTTTCCCAAATGCGACATTAGTAAATCTTAGATTGTTAAAAGAGGGTGTGACTGATCTCTTCCAACAAAAATACAGTATGCGACAAATCAGTGTAGTCAGGTTGTGACACAGCAGTGAGCCAACACTGCAAGGATTAGGTCCTCTAGAGGAAAACTTTGCAGCAGGATGGAAACATTGGCTCAAATAGCAGGATTGTGTCACTTATGAGAAGTCATTATATGAATGTTAGAATATTTGTCTGAAGCATAAAAAGTTAAACCAACCTCATACACAGACACATTATGTTTGTTTTTTAATAGAAAACAATGAACAAGAACATCACTAGTATTTTCATCTATAATCATTAATTGCATTATAATGAAGCATTAGTGTGGAATTAATGCAGAAATGTATTCAAATCAATACATATATAAAAAAAAAACATCCTTTCAATGTTCTTTTTTCTATGCCCATGTTATTTATGTGCCCCTTTCCACCAGGCTAAAAACTAGCAATGGTGTGATACTTGCCATCTTCATCACATGATATAAATTATTTTTACTTCTGAACTTGCTCTGCCCAAATTTAATCGTCGTGATAAAAATGTGGTGTCTGCACTTTAACACATGAAAAAAGGCACAGTTTAATCAAACAAAAATATTGTTTGCAGCTCAAGGTGAAAATAGAACCATAAACTATAAGGCTGCACATAATAATATGGGTTCACATAACCAGGCTGCGAAAAAAAAAGTAAGGCCCATTTCATCAAGCTAATTGCCTGTTTGTGAGAGGGAGCAAACTTTTCTACCACCACTCTATTATGGAGGCTCTTTCTTAATCATAAATAGAGCCCTTGTATCCCAGAGGGACTTGCTATTCTAATTTACAATTGAACTAAAGACCAAAACTATCAATCTTTCACAGACACTTTATTTCTGCCCCCCTTCTCTCTTGTAATTGTGGTGACATAACCATAAACAACAGAGAAAAGGCTGCTGTGACTGATCTGTGGAAATGACAGCATTAACACATGAGCTGCACATAAGCACTCCCATCCACTGTGCACGTGATTGTGAGCACACACACATTAAGGTGGAATTAATAGTTAGGGCATGCATGGAGTGACACAGGCTTAACATTTAAATACTTTTATCAAGACCTCTTCCTGCCATGTGATGATTTTAAGGCTTAATAAGCTCCACTAGTTGGAATCTAAATAATGCAAAATACAAACATGTTGGGTTGAATGTGTAGGCTCAGATATCCTAAAATAAATATTTGTGCTACTTTCTTATAATGAAGGGGTATATAAGCACTAACTAATATATAATACTTTATAAATAACTAATTAGACAACAATTAGAACAAATTGGGAACAAATGTTTATTCTTTATGATACAGAGATCGACTACATCATGTTATCCACTTTGATGTAAATCCGCTGCACAGTGTATACAACAGCGAGAGAAACATGTCTCGACAGGTTCACGTCTTCAACAAAGCAGTGCCACGGTCTCCTGCTGTCAGCGTGTTTCTGTGTCGAGCCTCGGACACATTCCTGCTTGCAGTGGCGTTGCAGTGGCACCACCGCTGCACCAAGCCTCCGTGATGCCTTTAATGATGAGTCTTTTCGTTAATGAGTTAATGCAAAAACTCTCAATGTCATCGCAAAGATAAGAGGGGAGAAAGCGGTGCATTGTACACATAATGACAGGCTCCCTGCCTGCCCCTGAGATGTCACGGGTCAGCCATGTTAAGAATGTGTGTGCCCAATCATCCACTGATCTTTATCTGCTGGGCCTGCAGCTAACCATGACATGGGCCCAATCAGGGGTGCTGATGAATGGACAAAGGGGCCCTTGAATTGTCGAAGCTGCCACATGACTGCTTCTCTACTAAATCATGATGACATTAGCAATCAATATACCAATTACTGAACAAGTTATTAAACAAGTTCGGCAAAGCAATGATCTTTACAAACTATATACTGTACATTTCAAGGGATTGTGGGTGTTTTCTGTGAATCATAACGTCACTGACAAGTGCATAGCTCATTGACAACCTTTTACACTGATGTTTAAAATGACAGATTCAAACAAATACCAACAACCAATTATTTTCTAAAATGCCAATCGAATGTCTGACATCATAAATTGGTTTTATGAGGCCTAGCTAAACAAAAGACTCCTAGTCACATTCATCAATGCACTGGAAAACAAAGACGACTATTGTCATTAAAGTGAGTTTGTGATGCAATCTAAATCCATTTATACCTTTTACCAGAACCCACCAATGACTGATGTACAAAGTGGCAGATTAGGACCAAAGATAGCCTTGGATAGCACAATGAGGTGGAATATAAAAGGTTGAAAAGATAAATTGCCATTGTCCGTGACATAAAACCTGACAAATTGTAATAACGGACTGTGTAATCCACACCACTCTCATTTTCCTCTCGTCAAGCTCTCCCTGACACAGTTATAGTCTCAAGACTCAAGACTGCAGCCAAGTTTAGACAAAAAGTCCCATCCGGTCTAGTGGCATTTGTCTTGTTCTACATTATCTGAAATCAAACGCTCTATTCCACTCCCACCGTTCCATACAGTCCGCCCCTAATGTGGGAATGTCTGTAATCCTAACAAAAGGACGTTGACATTTATACCCAGCAGAAATGAATTAGATGGGGCCTGGATTCCTCCTTTGGCTTTGTGCATGGTACACTAGACTGGGTGGATAGATAATGACACTTTATTACAGGTCATTATGGCAGGTAGCTCTCAACGATGAAAAGGCTCGTCAACATGGACAGCTGTGAGACAGGTGACCCAGCAAGTTAACAAATATGGCAAATGGGCGTTATGGGACTAATGAATTCAAAAGAAGCTCGGGGGAGAGATACACATAATAGATTGGCCAGTCTAAGGATTGCCAAGAAAGACACACCTCTTAAGTCTGGTTTAAGGAACTATTCTCAACTATTATGACTTTGCTTTCCCACAGTGTTGGAAGATGAGAAGGGTACAATTTGAACAATTAGAGTGTAACACATGCTTAAACTAACTTTAAGCTAACTAGCAGAAGTCCAATTCAAGCATAAAGTGAAATGTAAAAATGGCCACATCTGATTCCAACCACTCACATGGGGTCCGGTTGCTGTTGACATATCAATACTACTAACAGAACTTGGATGTTCATCGTGCTCTTTTGTCACTGTGCCAAACGTTTACCCAATGAGATCAGTCTTGGTGGCTGCAAATCCTATAACATGAGATTAGCCCTCGTCTTCACAGACAAGATAATGCCATTAGCTAATGTATGAACAATAGAATATCTCTGTGTGCATTCTGATACCTCACTGAGGGAGAAACACCAGCACTTTGTGCTGGATTCAACCAGTTTGCTTTGAATTCAATGTCGCCACCTGATCAGCTAAAGGCATTCATCGCCATTTCCACCTAATACACAGCCTGTCAAATTAAAACAAAGGCTTGTTTGTCCTCTGGACTGTATTAGTGACAGGGCAGTCTATTTTCTAGTGTGAATGTCTTAAAAGTGCTCACCGCAGCAAGTGATTCTCATCACGTACAGTATTTGCTATTAGTGGGTCACACTTAATGCACAAGTAGTTTAACACCGTACCCGGTAAATAGATGTTAACCTGACAATGGCAGGACCAATCAGATGCTAGGAGATCCTTCACCTCCAGTTGGTTCTCTTTCCTGAGCTGATGTTGAATATGTTTTTTCGACGTTAAGTCTTAAGTTGTTGCTCCAATATCACCCATCGATGACCTTGGGGTCAAAGATTTGGTGGCACACCATCCCCAAGTGCTGGTACATGTAACGACAAATTTGCAACATTTTATTTTGCGTTTCATTATTAAGAATGGGATTTCAAAAACAAAATCAAACACAAAATTATGTAGGTAAAAGCAGTTATTTAAATGTTTTATTATTTATTTTGGATTTTCTACATTTTCCAAAGAGTCAAAAATACAAATGAATGACAGAACTACTTTGAGCAGCAAGAGGACTTGAAGTTCAAGATATTTAACAGACAGTTTCAATCGTTCAGCTGGAAAACAGCAAGTAACGTTTAACCGACTCAGATCTCTTTGAGAAGCGGCTATACATCTCGTAGCTCCATAGCCTACATGTATCCACCTATGACTTTGTTCAATGGAAATGGACAAAAATGAAACAGTGATAGTTTCATAGGGATATTAACCATCGTAACCTTATGGGAATAAGAAAGGGCACTGCTTTAACGTGATATTATCATACAACAATTAGGAATAAAGACCAGGGGGAAGGTTCAAAGCACAACCAAGGGTGAAAGTCCCTCAGCCAGTGAACTTTGTGACCTGTGGGTTTTCCATGTGACCCAACCAATAAGAAATGCCGTAGGTGATTTAAATCAAGTGGAGGTGTGTCACTTTCAAACAGACTCAGCTGAATAGCCCTGCCACAGCAGCGTGCTGCTTCCCTGACCACATGTGTAGGGCTTTTTTTTATTACATGAGAAGGAGAAGCGGATAGTTGCAGGTGCAAGGCTGACATGAGGGCCAGCTTTGCAGGCCTTCATAAAGGGGATATCCATTGCCTGCGTTTAATCAGAGCCTGTGGGATGGGATTCATTGCTCTTTGATGGAGAGCACTGTTATGAAGATGGACAGTCACTTTGCTCTCTAAGTGAAACCATCGTTTAGCCTCAATTCCCAGAGAAAAGGCCCATTTGTTATCCACAGGGGAGTTCAGCAGGGGTGGTTATGCTAGGTGGAGGCTCCTCAACATTTTTCACAGTTACCGTGCATACAGTTATGGTCTTTAGAAAACTGACTATGCTAAAGCCAAAAGGACATGCAATACTTTCTCGCTTATACCAACAAGCATGCGCACGCACACACACACACACACACACACACGCACACACACACACACACACACACACACACACACACACACACACACACACACACACACACACACTCTTGTATAATCGTTTTTATGTCAAAAGAGGCAATACTACCGCTGGAAAAGAATGTCAGTACTGGACAAATCTGCAAAGTCACGAAATAAGATCAATGACAATGTTTTGGTTTTTAATTTTAAACGTGTGTACTGCAGCCATTGTATGTTAAAGGTTAAGGAATAATGGTGGATGTGGCGTACAAACTATGATAAAGGTATGGTCGGGGTTAGGGCACTAAAATATGTGGTTAAAGTTAGGCCAATTTGTGGTAACAGTTGTGAAACTCTGGTCTCCTATGACAAGCAGCTCCCTGAAGAGCCCTTTTACTCTACTTCCTGCACTGGCACAGGATGTAAATCAAGAGGAGCAATATTACCAACATGTCTTATGGATACCTGGCTGAACTATCATCACTTTCTTTAACTCAAAGTGCTGATTAGAAAGTGCCTCTTATTAACAGTCTGCCCACTGTTTTAGTCCTGACCTCTATGAGTCTGTTAAGATTCATTTGAAGACAGGTTTAACAAACAGTTTCTTCTCTGAAAGGAAAAGAATGAGCCTTGTCAAAGGAAGTGACACAGTGAAGAAGACAAGTCTATGTGTCGCCTTAATTTCTTACTCATTCATCTAAGAGGATGAGAATTACACCATGTATCATTCTGATAAAGAAGCTCCGCTCACCTTGTTCGTGTATTTGGACTCAAATTCTAATATGCTAAGTGGGAGTGTGTTAGAAAGGTTAATAGATAGGAGAGAAGGTCCTTGATTGAACATGAGTTATTGTTAATGATAATAAGTAATACAATTAAAGATAATTAATTTGCTGAATTAGATATTGTGGTGTGCACGCACACACGCACATACACACACACACACACACACACACACACACACACACACACACACACACACACACACACACACACACACACACACCGACAGTTAGTAACTGTATTGTAATAATTGTTTGAAATAAAGTCTATAAAGGAGGGTCTCAAAGAACTTAACCAACTGTTATCATGTCTAACTTGTTCCTAAGTCTGGCCCTATGCAATATCCTGGCTTTAGCTTTTAGTGATTTTAAATCTCCCCGCTGTATCCACTTTCAGGAATTTTCCAGATCCATTGTTTTGTTTCTAAGTAATACGCTTGACAGGCTTGCCTTGGACCACTGCTCAACAGTATCAGGCTATCTGTGCCTTTTCAGCCACATGTTGTATTTCACACTTGCATTGCCCTGTCTCAGCTATCATGCTTTTGTTGTGTTTAATGGTATCTCCAGCCTTGGACCACTGATACCAGCTGAGCGTTCAGAGTGTTAGCACTCCTCAATATCTATTACAATTAGTTTTTGATTAAGGAACCCTGCGCGGCTGTTTGAAGCCTTTAATGTTGTGTCAACTGGGTGATGATGGAGAGAGCAGCATGGACGCCTCCCAGTAACAAAGCAGCCAGTAAAATGCTCTGAGTGAACCATTATATCTTCTTAATGGAAACCAGATGACCTTTCTTTTTTTTTTCTCTGTTTTTTTATGTTGAAGTTTTTCCTGAGGCAAAACCAACTCTGAGTATTCTCTCACTTATGTAATCTATGCCAAGGTTTTTGGCACCTTTATTTCCCCTCACCTATCATTGGCTTCGGACAATTATTTTGGCACTGAATTAGAGAAAAGCATACCTATCAGCTTAGCTGGATGGAGGATATATCACCTCCTCTAAGCTCATCATAATCAGGATTTATCTAAACAAATGAAAATAAAAGTTGAATGTTGAGTCACAGCTTTAATATCAACATTTTCTGACGTGTAGTGCAGATGAGGCATATTTCATACTTTGAAATACTTCACAACTTTACTAACATTTGCAAAATCCAAATAATGAATAATAACGACTTGTTAGCTGAGTATATATCTTGTCAAAAGAGTGTGTGGTTGAGAGACTGAGGTACACTTGTGTCAAAAAGCTTAGTTTAAAGTTTAATTCCAAAATGTCCACATCAAAAAGTGCTTTCTTCAGATCACAGACATTTCTGTTTCAGGTCGTTGACAAGTATGTTAGAAACCCTCGCAAGTCTTATCCTCATTTAGATATTTCCTAATTAATGATACATTTATGTAAACATTTTTAGTTTTTATGTTGGACATGTTAGTAAAGAAAGTATATCTATAAAGCAATATGAACAACTTGCTTTCCTTAATTTGACCCCAAATTATGTTCAGTAACATTTTGCTATTCTGAGTTTATGTTGTCCCACTGAAATTTTAAAAGTTATATATAAAGGACTACACTTTCCATGGTGGTCAAAGTTCAGTATTGCAGAAGTTGTGTACAATTTAGAAAATTATAATTTAAAATGTAATCTAACGCAGACTTCTAAAAATTCCTTTCATCAATTATTCTGTGACATTTCATCCTTGAAAAATGTATGATAGATAATTTATCATAGAACATTTAGACTACTCTACTGAAAATGTTGTGCAGCAATGACCATTAAAACATTTGGAAACTAAAGCAAACAATGCCTTTTGCGAAATTTCAACATAGTCAAAGAATTTCATAAATAAACATGTAAAGAAGTCCAAAGGCCAAACAACCACCCTGCCTTACTGTATTTTAAAAGGCTGCAAAATATTCAGGATTCGTGTTCGGAGCACCCTGGGGTTTTGAGTGATCACAAGTTGAAGCAATTCACAGAGAAATACGTTCTCTCCTGTTTAGTTACCAGAGGAATGTGAGAGAGCAATACAAATAGTTCTATGCATTTCATCCAAATACACAAAATGATCTTCACAAAAGCTCCAATGATGTTCTGCTTAGGAATTAAAGTGCTGTTTCCTGCATGGCCAAAGCTGTGATTGGAGACCAATCTCACTGTTACTCATTCTGACACTGAATAACCAGCTAACTTGCTTTCAACCATCTCTTTCCGTATAAAAGTGATAAATCAGCTGGGTAATCAATTACTGATTTAAAAAAAAAAGAAAAGAAAAAAGATGAGTGTGCTGAAAACAAGCGATCCTAGCAGCAACTGTGCAAAAAACACACACCTAAACTCCTACCATTAACATTTGCCCACTCACTGCAAAAATCCAACTTATTTTCAATGCTTTATCAAGGCAAGACTATACATTCTTCACATAGTGCAGGTCTTTCCAATGCTCGACGCTACCGAGGACTGTGAGTGCTCTCTGTCACACCCACAAACATTAGGGGGAGATAAAAAATGTCCTGGCATGCAAGCCGTCTGATAAGTTGCAGCTTGTGTAGTTTTGTTTAGTTTACTTAATCCCTGAGCTGGAAATGACCTTGTGAACTCAAGTTGGGTTGAATGTTTTTTTTCTCCTTCTTATTTTCTCTTCTCATTTCACTCAGTCAGCGGCTATCTCAGATAAAAATACCTCCGTTACACTTTGGATGGCTTTCAAATATTCAAGGTGGTCGAGGTGTAGCTGCCGCTGAGTGTCTGTGCACCTCTGCTCTTCTACCGTCACACATCACAGGTCAAAGATCGCTGTCCTAGAACAATTACATTCACTCCTTTAGCACCAGCTTGAACCTGCTTTCATCCAACATGCTTTTGTGCACACATGGCCTATAACCTGGCCAACCTTGGCTTAATCATTACCATGACCTGCTTATCTGATTGTCATGCAGGTAACCATTAATAAGTGTTTGCCTCCCGATGACCTCTGAAAATGTGCATGCCGCCTTTGCCCCACAAATGTCAGCCCTATCAGGCAAGTTGGCCTGATTTTTTGGTCCTTTTTTGAAAGTGGCTGCACCTTGGACTGTAATAATTCAACTGGTCTAGTATGATGAAGCCCAATTTATATATTTGATTCTCCTCAAATTGTTTCCAATTACTTTTGCTCACTCACGGTTCATTCCATGCACTGGGGTTGCTGTTATGTTATTACAAAGTATGTATGAAGAAAGAAAGAAAAAAATGAAAATAAGAAACAAACAAAGAAAAAGAGGCCAAATAGAATCTGGCTGAGATTTCTATTGGCTTTGTGAAATCCTGCCATCTCCCAGTGACCCGCCATGTTGCCCATCTTGTGTTTAGCTGATGCAGAATGATAACTCACCAGTTGTCTTCCTCACTGAGATGGGTAATATATAGCTGAGAGGTGTCCTGACATAGTTATAGCTGTTGGTGTCCTCGGAAAGACAAGGAGAGTCAATTACAATGGCAGAGCAGAACGCCCGTACGAATGTCAAGTCCCCGCGCAGACGGCTGTGATAAATAACACCTGACCTCACACCAGGCGGCGGTTTCTCTGCAGGGCCAGAGACAAGCCTGCACGAGGAAATGTGAAATCAAGGCAGAATGTGGGGCACTTCAGGAGAAAGGTGTAGGGCATATCACAAGAGGACAGGGGACGTCTGAATGAGCAGCAAGACATGTCAAGAAACATAGTGCAATTGCACTACTGGTGTTTACTTTATGGCAATGCTGTGAAGATATGAAACTTCACCCGGGGGGTGTTGTGGCAGGCCCTGCTGTTATTCATACCTGCTTCTGACAAGGAAAACAAAGCTCCAACCTGTTCTGCTCATTCTCTATTTGTCCGCATGAGACATAAAGCAGCAGGTTTGTTCTGCCCGGAACTCCCATTGCGCTCTTCTGAGTGTAATCTTTGTTGACAGAACGCAAGTGTGGGTATTAGGTCACTTTCTATGGCTTCCAGTAATGCACCACCACAGTGCTCTGAGCCCAGCAGAGACAGCGCGCAGATTGTTGATGCTCTAAGAGCGGAGACCTCTGCGCGTGGTCGTGAAGAGACTGGATTATCGGGCCCCGGCAAAGCTGACAGTACCAAGGCGAGGGTAAAGCGCTGCAGTAGGGAGCGCAGCCGAATGGTCTCACCTCCCGTCGGCACATTACATGTACTTTGTGTATATGCACGCACATGAGGCGTGTGTGTAAGGGGCAGAGAGGGGCAAGTGGGGGAGTCCCAGGTCCCATGGGAGATATGCTGGCTGAAAGAGGGGAGGAATGAGCAACAGGCAGACAAGGGCACAGACAGATGTGAGCAAAGATAAATAAGGAGATAAATCACTGAGTGTCTGGGCGCAAGGCATTTGCATTCCTGAAATGAAACTCCAAGGAGAAACACTGGTGCGCACTGAGCTTCAGTGACTTTAAATATATACAGTATGTACATGTGATGTGTGTTCGTGTGTGGGAGAAAGAGCCAAGATATTTTAACTCAGCAGCGATACAGTAAAATGTATCACATTACCTCATCAGAAATGATCCTTTGTGTAACCCGAATGAAGTCAAACGACCACAACTCCTGGTGGGTTTGGGCTTTTATCACACGTCGTATTTAAATGAAATAATGAACTCGAGCAAATTGGAGGTAATTTTGATAGCAAGCATTCCTTTGCTCCGCATACTAAAATAAATGGTGAAAGGGGTCACCTACACACAGCTTATTTAAGGCAGGCTGTGTTTGATCTATGGAGGTCCTGGGTTGTCTCAGTGTCACAAAGAAGGACAGTGCCCTTCTGGGATCAGAGCGCTGCACATGTGATTTGTGTCCACAGAACAGACAGCTAAGACAAAAGTGTGCATTTGAAAATATATTTCCGAATCATGATCAGATATTTCCTTTAATAATGATCAATGGTGAAAACTGCAACAGATTAGCCTCAATGCTTTCCAGAAAAGAGTATCATAATGTTCTCCAAAAGCAATAAAAACATTGCATGCTTTCCAACTTATTCAATGCACAATAAAGAATGCAACACATTTACAGAGTTTAGTTTGGAAAGAAGCGCTCGTTCTATTTCAATGACTATAAAACATTGAAACTAAACTTTACTGTTCCTGCATCATTCACCCTGGTCATAACCAGCACTGGGACTTTCCCATGAACGGAGCAGGCAGAGCACTGACAGCGCCCATGGTGGGAGGCTCTGGGTGTGTGGGAGGGAGCATGAAGGAGGGACTGTCATCACTAATTCCTTGCCAGGCAGCCCAAGAAGTGTTGACTAACTAATGACCGTGTTTAACAAGTGAAGTGTATCATGCTTGAGGAAACACAGCTGGATATATGTCCAGTGCATTGAGTGACTCAGAGAAAACAATTCATTGTCTTAAATGCTATCCACCCACAGACAGTTTTCTCAAAGCGAGGACGGTATGTTTTCATGAATGAAGAAATGAGGGAGTCAAATTGGAGAAGGGAAACAGCTGGATTTTTAAAGCAGTATGGTTGGTGGTTGGGTCACAAAGGCATATCTCTGTGGTGCTGTGGTGGGAGTGGAGGATACAACGGTAGTCCAAGGCTCGTAAATGAAGGGATAGAAGGATTAGGGTGTAAGTGCAAAGAAAAGGAATGCCACTTATCTATAGGATGCACACGCATGATGCGAGGAACTGTTTCCTTTGTAAATCATATGCACTGTAACGGATTGTGCAACAAACAGCAGCAGCTCATTTAGAGGAAAGATGTCATCTTTAATAACAGGTCAAACTGAGTGCAGAAGTGTTATGTGGGAACACTATGAATAACATCAATTAGTCTGGAGAAAATTAAATCACCTCTCCTACCACAAAATACCTCAGAATTACATGGGATTTAAGCATATGTTATCAACTTGTCTGACAATTATTTTAACTCAAATTTGGCACCTGGCAGCTACATTAACATGTGTTGGGATGATGCACTGGAGCCAAGTTAATGTTTTATATTATAACTACGGCACTCCATGCCAGACTGAAGCTCATGCTGTTTTGTATTCCTCTCAAGAGTGTGTTCGTAACTCATTTCACATGCCAAGATTCTGTTTGCCTATAATGAGGCAGAAAAAAGGAGTTCAATTTTACAGCAGTGCTGTAGTTGAACTATGGTGTTTCCCTAAAATGTCCTTCTAATGAGCATTTCTTTAGCTCACAATCATGTATGACTGAGCTGTAGTTGCGTTTTGACCATGTGATCTGAAAAAACTGTTTCTATTTATGGCCTCTCTATTACCTTATTGCCATACCCCATACAGTATGCTTAGTCAGCAAAGAACATTTTACTTAACTTATTTGTAGGAATACCCAACACTAAATAAAGCTTGTTTCCTAGAAATGATATACTGCTAACTTAACACTAGATATTATTGTGAGGAATGTAAAACCAAGGAATTATTAACTATGTTTTCAGCAGCATGGCTACCAAAAAAATTTAAATATCTATGAGATGGATTAATGGTTCCCAGAGGATGAATCCTAGGGACTTTTCCTCAAGTGCCACCATGAGGTTTTCTGTGAAAATTCTCAGCGTCTCTTTAATGGATTGTTATGAAATTTGCTTCAACGTTCCTGTTATGCTCCGGGTGAACACTTTTCATCTAACAAAGGTCAAAGTAGCAGTTCTTCTTGCTTTTGGTTTGAAAAATGACACCTGCAGAACTAAGACAGTGAACACAGCGAGCATCAGCATTATACTTGTGAGGATATTAGCATGCATGAATACAGACGCTTAGCCAACTAGTAAACGATTGTGACCGTCTCTTACAAAAAAGAAATCAAGACAAACTAGAGCATGAGACACAACATGGCGACTGCATTAATGTTTGACCAAAACCACAATCTTTCAATAACCTTATTAAAAGTGCTCTTTGCCTAAACCTGAGTATACACAGTACTAAGATATAAACCTCGGTCCCCCGGATAATACTAAATCCTGTACTATCTACTTCTAACAACCACCCTGACCTTCATCAACTTGTGTGCACTTCCAAACCACAGCACCTCCTACACGGCACGATAAGTATGTTTCCTCACAAAACATACTCAGGGAAACATGAATAAACAGGTAATTTCTGTGAGACGTTTTCAGACCACTCGGTCCACACAAAGAGTTGTGTGACGTACGAGAAGGAAAGCATTCAACAATTATGGCACCAACAAAATGTATCTGTGAAAATAAATTAGTAGCATATGAACATGAGACAGTACCAACTAATTATGTATGAATTATTGAAATGTACAAAAACAGAAATATTTCAATTTCAGATTGTAAAAGTTTGAAAAAAGATGCCACCCTTTCCCCACAGCCAACCACACACACACACACACACACACACACACACACACACACACACACACACACACACACACAAACAACAACATTCTGAGAGGAAGCTGTCCTAAGCCACTTAAATCTGTGCTATGTGATAGTGTTTGTGAAACGTTTACTTGTGACCTGCGCTCTCAAACTCCTTAAGCCATCCACATGACAGAGGGAAGTGAAGGGCCTTTTAAGGCCCTAAGTATTGCCAGAGTCTTCCTTATATTACTGATGATATCTGTCCTGAGGAGTTTGCTGACAAGAGCCCAGGGATCAGAAATAGCCATAAAGCAGATGGGAAATTACATCTTATCCAACACATACTGAAATGGCCTGTCTGTTGATAGAAAAGGCTCACTATGGTGTCTTTAAGCAGGGATTTAGCCTTTGACCCATCCTCCTCAAGCCCATGGACACTACATCCCTACTCAGTTGCCATAGATAGCTTTACACTGGACTGCAACACATCCTGCTGTAATACTAGTACGTCTGAGTGCTAAACAGGAGTCAGCAAAATCCTTAAGCAAACCTAACAGTAGTACATAATATGTTCTTGTACTTGTACAGACTTCAGCAAATGGATGCGTGTTTTCAAACTGAAGTGATGAGACATGTTTGTACAAATCGTGCTGTATGTGCTCATACAGCACAGAGTTTGATTGAATATTGGAGAGACAGAGTGAAAGCGCGAGACAACATTAATCCCTTAAGCCCTTCAATGATGGCCTCTGACCAGGCCATATGAGATCCACTACCCTCTACTAATCTGCTCCAAACAGTGATGAACTCAGAAAGTGGCTCTTGCATTTAACAAACTGTTGACAGCAGGATTATCCAGTTTGTGGCAATGCAAACGTCAGAAATCCCACCATAAGTGCATGTCTCTTGATGTAAACTTGCTTTTTCCCCAAACAAAACCTATGCTGATATACTTATGCTATCATTACTCAGCTTGATCACTTAACCTCTGTGGGATAATTACAGACAAAGTGTTTGATTAAAAGTATCTGTTGTGACAATCCTATTCTTGACAAGCTTTTAATGTTAAGACTTCTCAGACTCTATGTTTAATTAGAGTCTATAAAGAAAGAAATTCTACATTTTGTACATAATTCTGTATAAGATCACATCCTGCTTCAGTTTTTCGAGAGACATTTGATAAATGTTAATAATTCAAGGATAAGTCTGGGACATGAAATCGGGAGCAAACTTGTACAACCATTTCTGATACTGGGGTTAATCTGCAAATGAATTACCCCTTTATTTTCACTAATGTCTTTCTTTAAACTTTACAAACTTAACTCGGCACCATTAACCCTCTCACACACACCGATGCACAATTGAAAGGTCTGTTTGTAGGTTTGAAGTGTGGCAGCACACATTAACACATAACTCCTCCATCCGATTAATTATCTGCAATACTGTCACCTTCATCCGATAAAATCCTTGGGTTTTTGATAGACACTCTCAGCAATGCTCACACTCTGTTGATTACCATGCTTGACGTACCAAAGTCAGCTCGTTGGTGTCAAATGAGGTTCTTGTTTTTGAAAAGAGACATCTCTTTTGTGAGAGATCTCACAAAATGTGTCTATTTGCTGTCTGGGCCTTGAACCCGCAGATAGCAAATCACAACAGTGTAAAAGAGTAATTAAGTCACATAATGGAGGTATTTGGAGGTTTTACTATCTTTTGGAACACTTATTTCCCCGCTTCAGTGTAAAACAGGTCAATGACCATGCATGTTAAAAAGAAAAACTCTTTTGTTCACAGTGCCTCAAGACAATGACCTCCAGAGTTAGATATACTTCATACATGCAGTTGTCGGAGCGAGAAACAATTCAAGTGCACTTCCATCCAGTGCATGCGCCGATCCTATTGTTATATTTTACACAAATCGCATCCTCTAGCAGAGATCTATGAGCTTGGCCTCTCATTTTTATGTATCTGGGTAGAAATATGTGCTCAGACAATTAGCCCATTCAACCCCACCAGCAACACTGACAACTTAGCAAATGATGGCTCAATACTGCTCCAAATGGTTCTATTCCTGCGACAGTGGACTCTACATGGCAGTGCCTCGTTGTTGAGCGCGATGCTGTCCATGGAGCTTTACTGTACTAAAAACATGGCCAAGTGTGGCTGTAGCTGTCCCAAACCACCCCTTTGGTTGCATTGCACTCTGCATTAGATCTGAAGCTGCTCGTCTGGAGGATTCCATGCTGATGATGCCTCACATATGAGCAATCTCCTTCTCCCTCGCTGTGGCTCTTCTAGCCAGAGAGGGGAGAGTGACTGAACTGACTTTGGGAGTTCCTACTGTGTTTCATCTTAGTTCCCATAATAAGCCCAACTAAAACTCATGGGTAAAGTCCGCCCTCCCAATTTTGGGCTTGGAGAATGGTGTTGTTGATGACAGTGGCCTGTCCCAAAACAGTTTGCCAGCCATCAGGGACCAAATCTAGGCCCAGTCGGTGAGCAGGAGGCATAATCCTGTTTTTACCCAGACTGGCAGCTTAAGGGAAAGTGGGGTCCACCATTTGGATCCGCAGATGATGGAGCTGTCTTCCCAGCTGGCCTCTAATCTAACGGCGGGTGAGAGTACGCCATGTAGCTATGCTGCCACTCTCCATAATATGCAGTCATCCTGCCATAGAGTGAGCGGACACGTTTTATGACAGCCTGCTAAATGTAATGTTAACACAGCTTTTATAATGTCTTCTTCTGTATTGGACTTTCTCGTATCACTGTAAATATGGTGCATTTGGTCAGAAGTGCAAATCTCTTCAAAAAGTTAACTAAAGTTTAACTTTACACAAAACAGTGTCACAAATATACTTAGCAAATTCACAGAGTGAGGCAATTCCAATGATATTTAAGAATTTAATTCAATTTTTGTACCGTTATCAATACCATTGTAACATGAGCCCAACGTCATGTCTTTTAGAAAGACATGACATTTAGAAAAACATTTAGAAAGTCAGATTTAAAGTGCAAGAGACAGAGTGAATGATATCTACCAGCAGGTTGAAGTAGGCTATGCATATCTCGTGGTCACACTTTGTATTGGAGGCCAATATATCACACACATGTATAGATCCACAACAGAGGAAGAGCAATGTCATTTTAATTTACTGTTTGTGAGTTTTGCAAAAGGCAAACATAAAGTGTGTTTTGATACTTTATGTTTCCCTAAGTGAATTTAGATTATCTAGATTTTAAGAGCTTCAATATTATGCTATATTGCACACACAGAGAGATTTACACACAGACACACACACACAGACACACACAATGCACACACTCCACAGTGTTCTCTGGTTGGCTAGGAATCAGACTTTAGTCAAAGAAAAATCCCTCCAACTCCCATCTTGATAGAGTCCATTGAAACGCAGACCCCACACCAAGACTAATAGCAATGGGAATCAGCTGAAAATATGTGACATAATCACATTAGTGTCTTAAAGAACACAAAGCGCATTGTCAACTTTGCTTGATCAAGGCACATCTGGAGGGGAACAGGACTTGAAACAGAGTCCTGCCTTTCCCCTACTGAAATGAAAACAAGCTGTTTCACTATGCTTCCAGGCCGAAGCAGAACAAGAACTTTGACACAGTAATGGATTGCGCCAGCAGCCACACAGCTTAATGTGAAGATGCCAAAAAAAAGGGAAAAGGGAAGATCTTGAAAGGTTTCAGAATAACGCCCACTGCTTTCCCAGTGCGTTTGAACTCTGACCTGAAAGACTGAACATTCAAAGCTACAATCTTTGCTCTTTCTACTTTGAAAGTGACTGTAAAGCTCTGTGCAGTTGCCCCGTTAACAGTGATGTCCGACTGTACCAATGTTTTTTTTTTATGTATTTAATGTCATTAAAAACAAACAATAGCAGAACATTTAAAAAAAAAAAACAACTTATAATTATTTTGCTGATATTGTATGCACCAAGATGCCAGAGTTTCCAGCTGAGCACATATCGAGAGGTGACAGTCATTAGAACGGCCTTGTGCTTCGGTCCAAGTGTTCTTTTAAGATATGAATGCCAGTTAATATTTTCCAGAGGTCCTTCTACACACGCTTAATGCCCACTTTTTGTCTTCTCTCTATCCAAGGAACAAAGACTGGTTTCTGTTTCTGCTCTCAGCCTGCTGTGCGAGTAAGGGCCTGGCCAGCCCATTAACACCCACCTCAACATGTTCCATTCCAGCATTGGGAGCTAATTACAAACACTGGCTAGGCTTAAAAACCTCTTATACACAGCAAAGAAAGAAAGAAAGAAAGAGCGAGAGTGAGGCATTTGAGGGCGTTAGAAATATATATAGAGAGAGAGAGACATTGAAAGAGAGGTGGATGAGGACTGAAGAGTGGGGAGGCCCCAAAGAGGCTAATGAATCCATAGGCAACTCCACCACTCTGCTACTGCGTAAATAGTTGTTCACTATATGCACTGCTACTTAGGCAAAATGGGGCTTCAAAATACTCGGCTTTTGTCGCTCATGAAATTCCTCAAGAGCATGGCGCTAAAAGGTGTGGCTGTGTTTTATTCTCATTGTGCCTCTCTCTTTCTTTTCGCCTATTCAAAATATATTCCTGTGTAGTAGAGGAGTGGGTGGTCGAGCAGCAGGGGCCATAACCCCCCAAAATAAAGCTGTTAGAATCTGTCTTTTTTTTGTTAAATAGCGAGGGGAGAGAGTTTTTGTTGATAACATTTTTTAAGAAATACAGAATTAGGGATTTGGAGAATTTTAACAGCTGGCATGTTGTTGAATGACAAAAAGTTAACTTGAAGAACTAAGCAAAGCTAAAACACATATTTTGGTTTTCATCCATAAGAAAGCTTTTCGGAAAACATAAGTAAAAAGTGAATTTTTCTAGGTGAACAAACAACATGATGTCTAAATACCAAAATACCTTTTGGAGGGAATGAATCTTTTCTTTGCTATGACCTTTGTGTCAGAAAATGTATTCTCAGATCTAAAACCTTGAAAGAGAGAGTCAAAACACCTCGTGAAACCACTGCCCCTCTTACCTTTGTAGTTAAAACTACAAAAGATACTGCAGTCGCCTACTGCAGATCTCAGCCCAGTAAATCTCAGCAAAAGACGCATGACATGCATGCGGCTGACATCCGCTCCGAGCTGTGGTTAGCGCAGTAGTTCCCACATGTAACTGTCTCTAATCAAGTCCCGTGCCTCGACGCCTGAGGCACAGAGATCAGACAGATCTCAAAGTGTGCCATCAACCACAAATTGCAGCCCTTGATTTGAGGTTAACTGAGAGCCACTCCTCTAAGAATAACAGAGACAGTTGTAATACCTAGATTGGCAGAAACCTGTGGCAGAGCTTAGGAGTAACGCTTGGCATCACATTTGACAGTGAGTCAGGTGTTATTACAGAGAGGTAGGGAGGGGACCAGGTCCTTTTCTTTGGATATTGAGTATATCATTATGTTTAAAAAAAAAAAAAAAAAAAGGAATAGAGGGGAGAGCTGGGGGTCTTGGCCAAACACCTTGACTTGCTGATAGTCTGGTCTAATTCCAAATGCTTGAGCCGTCCAAATTCTTTCGGACTTTTTAGAACACTAAAGCCCTACACAGGTTAGGTATCCTGCCAAATCCCTACTAAAGAAACCCGTAAAAAATAAAGAGTGAAGACTGTTTTATTTCACCTCGCAAAGAAGGTTTTATCATGTGTACTTCTTGGCACATAAATAAACAGAGTGGGGTTGAGTGGTAGCCTCATAAGAAGCAGCACAATGACATTTTGGGTGCCAGAGTTTCACTTTTTTTATGTCGAGGCTTACTTTGCAGTCACCTTATTCAGCGCCTTTAGTTACCACATCATAAAGCTGAGGCAGATATTTTCCCCTGCTCCCGGCACCTCCTGCTCCTAAATCTACTTTTCAAGAATGCTTGAACTCGTTTGTTGAGATGCGAGCCAAACTAAAGCAAAAACATTTGTCATTAGTTGGCTGTGGCAGAGGGGTGCCCCAGATGTAGCCCTCATGCTGGCTTAAACGCAGAGAGAGTGTGTGTGTGTGTGTGCTAACCAGCTCAGCTTATGTGGCTAGTAGGCAGGCGGCCAAGAGAAAGCGGCCTCCTACTGTTTAATGACAATAAATTTACTGCCCCACTCGGTATTGCGCTTGTATTTTGTAAACAAGGTTAATGCTCCTTTTAATTGAGCACCTGGTGACAAAATATGACCTTGGTCATGGTGACATTTACCTGAACAACTCCGTCCCACCACGGGTCAAGCTTTTTGGGGTTAAAATGGGAACAAATCTAAATGCATAAGTGTTTGATATTGCTGCTTCATCATTTCCAGTTAATGGCACTCATATTTTCACTCTCGCGTGTGCACATCTGCATCCAATTGCATTTACTTGGCAGCAAGTGCATGTTTTTTTTGTCATTTACCTACAATTCACCAAACCTCTCTTTCGCTAAATTAAAAACCCTCTCCTTTTAAAAAAATAAATAAAAGATAAGAATTATGTATTTCTTATTTAGTTTCACTTAAGGTGGTGCTTATTATATAGGTAAAAACTTAAAAGCCCTTTATTATCATCTCAAAAGAGGGATTATGGCAAATTGAGCATTGTAGCCAGATAATTGGGCCCGAGGACCTATCCACATGGAGAGAATAACCCTCCTAGTCTGATTCTGAAAAAGAGACAAAGCCAGGGGGTGGAGTAATGTGAGTTAAGGGATTCTCACCAGCTCTTGTGAGAGCTTGTTTCACATACACAGCTCAAAGTGGAGCTAATAACTTAACGCTAGTGTGTTTTCACTCTTGAGGGGTCTTTCTCCTTGGAACCTAGAACATTCTCCCAGATCCTTTAGTAAGGACTCTTGAGGGACTTTGTTGAGCTTGCCAAATTCTCTACTGAGACTTTCCTTCTCTTTATCTGTCTCGCTTTCTCTCTCTCTCACACATGCATGAACACACGCTAGACACACACGCTCAACACACGCCTAACGCTCAATGCACACACACACACACAGAAAAGGAGACATAATTACAGAATACACAAAAATCATGCTAAAGTGAGTTAGTTACATGCATCATTATTGAAGCTAAATTTGTGCTCTTATTTTTGCGATCTGCATTTCCAATTAAGGCAAAGGACAAAGCTAAATATGGCTTTATTGGTCAATACAACATTTTGTGATAGTTATTTATTTCAGTTCAATGGGTAAAATGAAGACTGTGGCTTCTTTAATTAGGGAAATACTCAATAACAGTTGTTTTGATAAATACATAAAAACATGGTTTTATTTTGACTGAAAAGAGGCTCATAGCTAAGCTGTAACCTGAACGTCTCTTTAGAATGCTCATATTGTTGTTGAAACCAGTCTTACTATCATCTTCAACACCCACAATGCATTGTTGTAGGGTCAAGGTATCCCACTTCCTTAATACCTACACAGCTGGCCGCCATTTAAACAGCTTTTTTGTGTGGCCAAGAACTTTTTTTTTGTATCCCTGTATCTGTAAAATATACACAATACACACACATTTTTGTTTTCAAATGAATTTGCAAAAGGAATTCACAAGAACCAAAATATTTAGTAAGATTTTCACCCAGCAAAAAAGTCTCTTTAAGTCAGAAGCTAAGCTAGTGGAAGTAAGTGTAACTCTGCTAATGGGGTCTCGATCCCTCTGCAGTGACCCTTACCCTGTCCCATCCTCTTCCAAGTCAGTCCGTGACTGCCCTTGACTCCTCCTCTGGTGCTGCAGCTTGATGGGCCCTCTCTTAGTGTGACCCTTGGTTGACAGTTCTCTCCAAGCCCCAAACTTAAGCTGTCTTTTGCTAAGCCCGGTCTGACTACATGGGGCATCAAGTGATCACTGGTCTCGGTATGAGAGCACGCCCCCCAGTGGGAGGCTTGTTAGTGATCCTCCATTGCTCACAGGAAGAAATGCCCTTCCGTTTCCGCTGTCTAGAAACTGTACTCTGAGTCTGACCAAGAGTGCAAGCAAAAATCAGTAACTAATATCAGTTAAAAGGCTGGTCTCTTAGGCTCCAGTGTAACCCCTTTAAAAGAAAAAAATATTATTTGAGTGGATTCACTCGACAGGCATCACTAAACAACATTTAAATCAAGCAAGGACTGGCTACAAATTCATTCATTAAAAACGTATGACGAGGGGAAGAGTGTCACCACTGACTACAAACTCATGTTATCGTCCCATCATCACAAACCTTTTGCACAGATGGCAGAGAAAATACTATCAAGAAATCATCTCTTTGTGATTACACACTGATGTTAAAACAAGGATTAAATCAAGTAAAAAAAAAAAAAACGAGCTACCCTGAAGAAGAAGCAGAAGAATAGAAGCAAGTGAGATATAACTTTTAAAATAAAGTAATAGGTTTGTCTTAAGATCACAATGATAATCTGCATACAACACCATGTTGCACCATGTCACATATGCTATCTTGTATCTAATACTACTCTAATCATGGCTACACAGCTGTGCACATAATCAAGGCCAGGTTTCAGATGAAATGATGGGTCAGGATACGATAGTACGCATTCTCTAACTGGGCTACAGGGAAAGGTCACAAGGAAACATATGGGGAATAATAGCTGAAGGAACAGCACAAGCAGTATGCTGCCTTCTGTTAATATCACATAGCTTTCTATCGATGGTGAACTCCAAATCATTCTAAAAAGGTCAAAGATTTAGTTTGTCTAAATTTTCTCGAAATGTGACTCCAAAAACAACAAACAGTTTACAATTGCCCTGTCTTAGCGCTTGAGGAAATGAAACATCGCCTACTATCAGTGGGGCGCTACCCTGGGGGATTGATGTAATAATACATTTAAAGCTCCAAAAAATAATGGGACAACATTAAACTACAGAAAATGCTAAGGGGGCAGGTTGGGAAATAATGCAAAGCTAGAACATGCAGACGAAAGAAATGGGACCTTTAAAAAGTGACCATTTGTCGTGGTGTTACATTGGTGTTGCATCATATAAACAGATACCTAACCTGGATTTAATTCCCTGAATGCTCACATTGTGTAGGCCAGTGATTTTCAAAGTTTGGGGACCGCTAGGTTTTAACAGTGCAATGGAAAGTACTTTCAGCTATTATGGAAATGTGAGATTCTCATTTCACTGACCTCTCTGCTGTATCTGAACACAGTACTTCTGTTCTGAGCTGCATCTCATTTAAAACCCAAACTACTCTCCAGTTCCAGATGCTAACTCAGCTGACAGAGGTCGGTGAGCAACCACAGAGCAATTTTCATTGTAAAAAAATAAATAAATAAAGAGATCTCATCTGAATTAATTCCCCACTTAACCCAAACCAGAGCACACAGTTGGTGTGAAAACAGTTCAAGCTAATTTGATTCGATAAGCGCAACATCTCTTACTAGCATGATAAAAGTGCTCAGCACTGTATGGAGGGACCAGTGGTAGCAGTCAGCGGTTAAACCACAGTAGCAGAAAGGTTAATACACTCAGCACATGTTGCCTCTTACAACAGGTGGTGCAGCACGATCGGCGGCTCCCAGCATTCCAGCTTTTCCATGCTGGTGGCCCCTGGTATTCTGGGATTTACGCTGCCTCCCCTCCTTTCAACCACAGAGGCCTGACTGACAAGCTAATCGTTGGGCTGGGATCCCCTCAGCTATTGATTCCACTGCAACACAACACCTCCCAGTCAATGAAACTGCAATATAATGCTTGAGCTGCAAAGAAAAGGGGAGTATTAGCGTGTTGAGCAACTGGAAGAAATTTGCTGCTGCTGCTGCCTCTACTGCTTGCTCCTCGCAGCAGCTGCTGCTAGGTAGAAACAGAGCGGCACAAATAAAGTCGGGAAAAATGTGTCTCAGGGGGTAGAAGCTTGAAGGGGTAGGTTATTAAAAGCCACAAAGTGGAGCCCATGCTGGGCATAGAGAAATAGCCGCAGCATGGTAGAGGCACAATGGAAAAAGAAGGGGGTCTGCTTTCTAAATTGTTCTAATCCTTTGAGTGTTTTATTTCATTCTGTTTTGTAGTTTAAAAACGCCGCTTTGGATCGTGCGTACGCTTTGGCTCAACTACAAAACATCCAAGAGGGTTTATCGACCAACTACACATTCATAAAGATGAAAAAGGCACAGCTTAACATTTTCCTTTTTTTAAATAGTTTTTCTAAATTCTCCGATAGGAAAAAAAAATGTTTACACATTACATTACATTTTTACAGATGTCCTCTCAGATAATTGTGGGAAAAAAAAAATCCGACAAATTTCAACAAGTTATTTGATCACTCCTTTTACTTTAAGAAATCAATACCCAGCTACTCTAAATATTGATCTGTGAGGCACAATGGCTGCAACAGTAACCGCAATTAGTCGTATTACTGTTGGTTCCAGTCATTTAGCCAAGCATCCAATTTCCATGCTGTGTCAACACTTAATTAAAACAAATGTGTTACAAATATATATTGGGGATCAGCAGCCTTCAAAAAGCCTCTTGTGGCTTGGCAAGTCAATGCAACAAGGAGGATAGCAAATCAATGTCGCCGGTCACTTTAATCAAACTTGAATACTGATAATAACACCCGGCGAGGACAGTGAAATTATGGCTAATAGCCTCTCTGGGAAAAAGACCAAACATGCTGTTCATGTCCAGTAAGACTTAAAAACAACTGTCGGCCCTTCTTCACTGGAGATGAAATTAAAAAAAATGCTGAAGCATACACTCAAACATTAATGAGAGCTGGCAGGAATACTCCCATCAGTGTTTGATGGGCGGTCACGCTTCCAAGTGTTTTCACTAGTGTCCATTTGAGTATCAATATAAATAGCAATGTATTTACTGTAGTGTCACTGTGACCTATTCTGATATTTGTGGCCCGTTTATATTTGGTCTTAAACATGCCAAGATAATTGAGCGGATCATATTTGGATGCAGTCAGAAGGCTGTGTTACTTGTTTCCCAGCAGGACTTGCAAATGAATCATTGGTAGCACAGGCAAAATCTGTTGCCACTGTGCAGTTTATGAGCAAAGGTCAGGGAAGTTCATGCACACATATACACAAATAAGACACTGAAATGACAAACCCTGCTTGGAGCAAAGCAACCTGATGCAGACTGAGAGTAAAACTGCTTTTCATTATCAACGGACAAAATAAATATATCAATGGAGAAAATGTACTTTATGGACCCATGAAACCATGCCTACATGCCAATGATCAATCAGCGTGAAAAGGAATGGCAGCTGACCTGACAACAGCATCCCTGTGGCAAGTATGACACAGCAGCCATGGTTGGTGTGTCATACTTGCCACAAGGAAAGAAAACCAATGGTGACTGTTGTTAGAAGATCTGTGGTCTCTCAAAATTACACTTTATGCGTGGAATAATCCTCCCCATACTCCTTTTTATGACTGAAATCCCAACTCACACAACTGCAAGAGGTTCTTTATTAGGAAATTATAAACATGCGTCTTGTTAAGAGTGACACATGCTGTTGTTTCTATGATGAGGACACTTTTGGGGGAGATTTTGATTTGTGTATTATATATGCTGAATACTCAGAGATAATGGACTATGCACTACATTTAAGAAAAATATTAGTATTACACACGGATACTGCAAGTTGCCAGTTCCAGTTGAGTCCCAGTGACTCCCATTAAAAAACAAAATACTGCCATCAAAACCTGTCAATTATGTGCAAATGGCACATTCACAAATTTTCACTTCACTTATTTTACTATTCAAACTTCTGCAAATGAGTTTCTGAAACATATGGTGCCCAGAGTTCAGTTAACTTAATTAGATACAGTGATATGCATGCGGCCAAAGGCAAACAAACCACTTTCCAAGTAAAACTAAGCTGAGAAATATTTAGTTAAGCAGTAGTAGTACAACTAATAAAATAAATGTTTATTCTTATAGGTTTTAACAGTATGTATCATGTTCAAGACTGTTGAGTAAATCTGGGTCGGGATCCAAGTGAGCCCCGTTCAGGAACCTAAAGCCTATAAATCTCAAAGTGTCTGGCTAACTCAAAAACCAAAAACAGAGCTCAAATGGGGCGTATATTACAAAAAGGTTCAGCAATAAAGCGATTAGTAATTGTTCATTATTTTGGGAGTGTTTGGTGACAATTGATAAACAATTTGTGATGAAAAGTGCCCAACCTTGGCAAAGGTTTGACTCTCTCCAACAAAGCCCTAATCATTTTGTCATGTTCAAGATAATGAAGGAATCAGTAGCAGATGGTTAGTGCACCATAAATAGCAGAGGTAATTAGAGAGCCTGTCAAAATAGAAATGTGCTGTTGGTTCAGGTAAGAAAAAAATGCAACCAATTCTATAACTGATGGCCCAAGTTTTCTCAAGGGTGTTACACAGAATCCCTCAAAGAGCATAACAGATAATTAGATCATCTTTATGTGTAATTACTGGTTAGTTACTGTTTTAAGAATGTTTCCCAATGCCAGATGTATTATTGGACCCAACACCAGATGTGAAAGTGTTATTGTACAGTTCAACAGTTAGAAGATTAAATAAAATGCATATGTGTTCTGCAGTAAAAGTGAGAGGAGTACTCTGGGAAAAAGAAAACGCTAAGAACAGCAGTTTGAAGACAACATGATAATAATGCTTTGTTTATGTGTGAGTGTCAATGGAGCACTTCCTCTGTGAACCCGAATAGACAGTGACATGGTTTTGCTGGGATATATTCCATATGTTGTATCCCAGCTAATGACCTTATAACTCAAGTTTGTGGACATTTTAAAATGGACCGGTCTGTGATTTATCTCGGGGTAATGCACTTTAAACTTAACAAACATGCATTAATAGAATACATGTACTTAAAGTCCACTCTGCGTATGATCAAGTTTAATCCTCGTTTTAACATTGTATTAAGTAAATACAATGGATCGGGTGCGGCATGATTTATTGTTTAAATCCGAGGGCAGCTGTTGTAGTTTATCTGCGTTTTTAGAATTGTTTTAATTGGACATTAGAATCTAGGTTATCGTTTTTCAGGTCATCCTCACGGAGACATGGGCCGAAATATCTTAGAGTAAAAGAGGGCCAAACTGTTCCGTGAATATTCCCTGTCCCTTAAAACTGAGCCTGTGCTCTGCATAAACAGCGCTGCTCCGACAACACGTTTCAGTCCTCAGCCCTTTCTAGGGCAAGCGCAGACCCCTGGGAGTCTACAGAAATATCCAAGATATCACAGTGGCTGTATATTCTTTTCTTTTTTCTGAGGCTCACCTTTGTTGTTTCCAAAGGCCACAAGTCAACTGGAGCTGTTTGACATCTGAAAACAAGAGGGGATGAAATTGCTCTTCTTTGCAGGTTTTTGGAATTGGCAGCACTTTGCATCTTTTATTTTTCGGTAGGTCATGATCAAATAATACAACGTGTCTTAACCACACTGTTAATCAAAAATGATTGAATCAGAGTTTAAAACGAGTGTAATAATAATAATAGCTCACATCATGTAAAGGTAACTTGAACTCTGTTTACGCACTATTTAAATCTACCCTAAAATGGAATTAAAGCTCCACATTCACACAATGCCGGTACTATAATCTGACATTAAGACTTGAGGTGTGATTTCCAGGGGTTTTGACACATAATCTGGTTCTGAACATTCAACCACTCTCCTGAAATTATGCATGGTAACTTTTAGAATGAGATGAACAAGCATCACTGTGTTCTCCTTAAATTTGACTAAATTTGATTACATTTAAGGGTCCATTAAAAACTAAAATTAGATTTGCCTGTGTTAGTTTTGTACATTAAATGCCACAAGATCAGTAAATCTCTTGTTTACAGTTTTTTTCAATCGCTAACAAGCGCTTACCCATACTTCAGATACTTTTTCTAAACTCTTAACACAGCCTCACACCTACAAACCACAATTGGCCAAATGGATAATTTTCTTCTCAAAAACACATTTTGTTAAATATATACTAACTCTTCATTTCAAAATAGAACACATCTTTCTCTGCACACACTAACTTTACCAAAACACTGGAAATCTGACTCAAAATGAAATTATTCTGTCAAAGAATAACTCTTTTTCACTTCACAAGGTCCTTCCAGTCAATCAAAGTACACCAGGTTTCAAAATACTGGCTATTGCTGACATTACAAAAACTGCATAGACTTTGTCTATGTAGTTTTACAGTTTTTCTTGATTGCTTTGACCTGCTTAAAGAAACTGGGATCCACTCGGTTTTCATCATCACTGTCTCAGCAGAGCACAAGACACCTCTTGCAAATGTGTTAACCCTTTCTCATTGGATTGACACATTTTCCCCACCCTTTTGCAGAACAGTTAACACGGATGTCATTCAAGCAGTCCAAACTCCATTGTTTTAGCTATGGTAACCAAAAAGAAACCATCTGTTCCTAACTATTAGAAACTACCTACATCAGTATGAAATCACTGAAGCACCTGTTTGACACTCCTTCACACAAATCTTCAATTAGCAATCAGTCTGCAGGCCTTAAAAGGTGCAGCGTCTGGGTTGCAAGAGAGGATATTGAATGTGACGTGGATGAGGCCATGTGGCCCCATCGTCAAGACAGAAGCGACTGAGTATCAATAGTGGCTATTTCTTATACTTTACTGTAATAGATTTGATTTTGGTTTACATGTATTTTGTGTAATATTTAAAGTATTTCAGTTTTCAGCCACAGTTGGAAAAAAAGAATCAATGGAATCAATAAAATTTGCATCAAAGCATTTCTGATTCTGGATCCAATTCTTTGCAAGAAGGCAAATTTGACAACAAATGGCACTGGCATGAAAGCTACGTACAGTAATTGGCTACAATGACAAGCAATGGTGCACTGATTCGCACTGAGTGCTGTATTTTGTATTTTGTTGTCCACTGTGTAATGGTTGATTGGAAGAGCTCATACACTTGTTTGCAAGTTGTGTTGTTTGAAGGCAAAATTTGCTTTTGTTGCATATTTTAAATGTTTTGGCACGGTTAGAGCCTTCTGCAAACAAAATGTGTCATTTCGACCATGAGTGCCCCTGTTTCGGCCTGTGTGTTAACTGTTTTGAAAATGTGGAGTTTGAGTTGACTGCTGCATCAAAGCAATCAAGAAAAACTGTAATGTATCAGTTTTACAGGTATTTGCATGCAAAACATGCAATCCACTGTTTTTACACTAAATTTCTTGGTTGGGAACTGTATGTCCACATGTAATGTTCACATTCAAAAGCATTCCAATAAAAACCAAATCAGTTTTTTTTCCTTTACTGTTTACTACAGGAGGTACAGTATAAATACTGTTTACAGTATGATAGAACAGAAAAAGTTGTACAGTATTGCTTACAGTGAACAAAATATCCATGAAACACACAAGAGCATTCTGAACAAAAAAACAACGGCAAAAAGTCTTTTTCTGTTTCTGTTTCCAAAAACATCACTCCTCAAAGTCCTCCTTTTACAGTATAAGTAATGCCACTGAGTCGAAGCCAGACTGGAATCAACTGTGGTTTGCCCAATTTACCCAACATAAATCAGCTGTGTGTCAATTATTCAATTGTTTGTTTATTATCAGCTGAGATATATTGTTTTAGAACTGATATCATTGCAGAAGAGGTTTTTAGACTGTATCTAAGGTTTGGAATATTGTTTTTGCCATTGTGGCATGTTGTGTGTTAACATTCGTAAATAATACAAAAACAATCCATAGTTTTGTTGGGAGGTATAGCTTGTCTGTTAAGAAAATGTAAGCATTGTGGAAATGTGTTCACTGACTGCATATTGTTTGAAAACGACATGAAATGTGTGAATGGTATGGCCACAAAAGACCGATGCTGTGCTAATTGTGTTTAGAGTTTTGAAAATGTGACCACTGGTTGGACAAACGCTTGGTAGCGCCTGAAAAAAACTGTAATAGGGTTAGGGTTAGCAGTAGGTTTTCTGAACACTGCTGACTGATGGCCTTGAAGATAAATTGATGTTTCAACTTAATTTTAAACAAATTAAGTTTTCAGGTCAGTTTGGTGAGTGAAAGGGCAATAAATCCCGGAGCGGGTTGCTCCTAGAAAGACCCCAGCCAGAGTTCCAATATTATTTTTTCTGCACTTCTGTTTTTAAGATTTGCACCTGCCTTACTGTCCTGTATCTAGTTATTGCCTAAAGCCCTACATCTTTTTTTTCCCCTTCAGTTAACCACGTGTTTTTAAGCGTTCCCCTGCCTATTTTAACTGATGATTCAATGAAGGTAGTCTTATGTCCATCCAAGTGTTAAAAGTGCTAGAACAGTCACGCAACATCGTCTATTAAAATGTAATTTCCAGAACCAAAGTTACATGCTATACTGTAAATCTTTATCATGTGTTTACTTTTTGTAAAACATTGTTAAACAGGGCAGGAATGTCTACAGTATAATTTATCATCAATACAGCTGTAATAATGCTGTATCTTAATGGGGCAAGTTCAAAGAGATCCGTTGATTTTTAATGACCAGTATTGACTGAAATCTAATAAAAGTTGATTCTCCCTTAACCTTTTTTGAAACAGTATTTTTTTGTGTATGTGTTTCTATTGAAATAAGAAGTTATATAATGTGCAGTAAAGCAACCCTTACAGTCCTGCAGCATATAACTTTGAACATTTGAAATGCCAGGCATAGCACAGCAAATACTAATTTCCTGTCTGTGTGTATGGCAGCAGGAAGTCAGAGATACATCCTCCCCTCTGGCTGAAGGGAAGGAAACAGTGTGAATGGAGAGGGGATGTCACTGACCTCTCTGAAGAGAGTCAAGGCTTGACCTTGAAGCCTAGCTGACTAAACAGAGGACTTAAATCACTCTGGGCTGAACATGGATATCACCAGCACAGTATCCTCATGATCTGAAGCTGTTTGTTTAAAATGATTTCTTCATTGGAAAGAAATACTTGAATACAGATTGTTAAATTATGCTTTGTGCCAGCAGGACTGTTGCTGAAGGAGCTATAGACCATTATTTAAAATGTCCACAACTGAAGCGCAACCAGAGCTGTGACTCTATTCTCTGTTTATAAGGATCGCTTGGCAGTAATAGTAGGTTATTACAGATGAAACAGTGACAGTTAAGTAGGTCTACATTAGTTGCTCCTCCAGTTGAACAGACTGTCTTAGAGTCAGCACTCAAAACCAAACATGCTACATGCGTTGGATCATAAAGGTAAGAAGCAACTTCCTGGATTTATGAGCCTACAACATGGGATGAAACCATTTGGTTTTTATTATTCCATTTACTCTTAGCCGGACCACAAAGTGGTTCTGAGAGCCTGTTTTATGTATTCAGCTGCCTTCCCCTCAACAAGCATGTGGAGCCGCTTAAATAAACCATCAACCAGAGCACAGCTGCAACAACAACCGATCGATCGGAGGCAGGTTACCGTCTGAACACTGCGCCGCCAGCACGCTGGCTTCAGCAGGTGGGGTGGGAGTTGTAATTTGCTGCTGAAGGGCTTTTGTGCCTGCCTGACTTCAGAAAAACTGTAACTTGTGCCTCCCTTGATAGATAGCCATGAAGGCTGATAGAATGTGTGTGTTTGGGTGAGATTCACCGCTGTATAAACAATCGACTCCCTACCTTCCACAACATCTGGGAACTCTCAAGTATCGAGGCAGAAACAAATAACCAGGGACTTGTTAGTTTCTGATTAGATTTTAAACAACTCATCATGGCTCATGGAGTTCCCCTCACTGCGCAGCGTGTCTAGTCATACGGGAATACACAAGAAAAAAAACAACAAAAAAAGCCAAGAATCAAACCAAATGAACATGGAGGGCTTATCAGTACTCAGACATGTTCTTTCATTACATTTCATAAATTACATGCTTATGTTTTTTTTATGTAAGCAGTCAAGGAGTTTTAAAGAAAGCCTTTTATAGTTATAAATAAATGGTCCGACCGCTCTTCAGACGGGGCCGCACCGACTTGACAAAGATGGCAATCTCTCAGTGGTATTTAATTCCCCCGAATTCTGTGTTCTCACTCTCCTTAATCTCCACGTTCAAACAAACAAGCAGCATCAGATTCTTCTCCCCATCGGTCAGCTCAGTCGTGTTTGCCAGCTCTTCTTGAATGAAGACTGTCCACATTATCAGTAATCCTCTTGTCTGCCTTAGTCTAAAGTCTGGATAAGCATTGTGAGTAAAGTCTGGACCTTTCTTTGGCTTTCAAAAAAGAATAAAGGAATATTCTTTTTTGCATGACAGTATTGCACTGTCAGCATAAACTGCATAAAGTTGATATACGACTTTGAAGACACAAGAAATCCATCCGCAACAACTACAAAAGAAAAAGCACAAAATTGTAACACATTCTGAAAGTATACAGATGTAGCCAAAATGAAATGATCACGCGTTCACAACTTTTATTGGCACAGCTGTACAACCTGTCGACTCAGTTCTGCAACAAGCAGCCGTGTAAAACTAACTCCATCTCCCTCACACACCTTTGCCGTGCTCTTGCTGTGTGTCTGCTGTCTGTCCGTGTGTTTGACTTGCGTCTACACATCGTCTCTCACTCTCTCTCTCACTCACACAAGATCACACAATCGTGTCGGCTGCAGCTGAACTTTTGCACTGTAGCATGGTGCAGGTTCTGCCCCTGCAAATCCGGTTGCTAGACAATCTAAGCCAATTACAGTATGAGGGCAAATGGTTAACCTCTATAATATACATTTCCCAGCCTCTTTCTCTGAGCTTGCTTGTCATCCCCGGAGAAGAGTTATGCACCAGGGCCCAGTGTCCCAGGCGACCCAGTTTGAATTGGCTCAATTCATTAAGCCAGGACCCGTGCACAAGCCCGAGTTCACATGGCGAAGACACTTGCAGCAAACAGCTGCCGCACATTCCTGATGGGAGGGCCAGGCAGATGTCCAAGGAAAATCAAAGGCAGAGACAGGGGAAAGTTTATGAGCCAGCGTTTGCCAACCTCAATGAGAAGCTCTCCATCCCCTCCTCAAAGACAGGGTGCAGCTGGCGGATCTCTTGGCCCTGTCCTGTGTGGGGCTCCCCTGGTTCTCCCACTCCCACTCAAAACACTGCAACAACTCAACATGCTGACAATATCAGTTGCCTCCTCAGTGCTCTCTATTTGAACCTCGACCACTTTGGCACCAGCAGAGGTGGTCTGGCGGAGGGGTTGTAGTAATCATGACATTTTATTCATTTGACATTGTTACACTGAACCAATTGTTCCACATTGAATGTATAAATAAAAAAGGTAAGACTTTGCAGCCTTTAGGAAACAGAAATGATAAACTAGTGACTGTAAACATGTTGTTCAGTGTCTGCTTTGAGTTTGAAAAGAAATAATCAGCTTTTTTATTTTTTTTATAAATTTATCGAGGATTAGGCACTGGATTTTCAAGGTGCAATCTGCACTTTTTTTGACTGAGTGCATTTTTGCAAGGAAATTATCACTTTGTTTTTCTCTAATGATCATAATTTGAAACCCATTTTACTCGTGCATTTAAAAAACTTAATAATGTAAACAAATAATTTGGTGTCTGCTTATAATTTTAAAACATACTTTTGACTAGTTATTACTTTATTGAAGAGCTTATGCCTTTGATAGGAAATTATTGTGTTTTTCAAAAAATATCTTAATTGGAAATGTGCCTGTTTTATATAATAAAATGCTGCATTTACATAATTGACTAATGCAAACAAACCTTTTAGATTTAAAGAACCAGAAACAAATAATGACTAAAGATTATTGTGAAGTGACGGTAGTCTTGTATCTCTCGTGTATCACGGATCGCGCCTTTAAAGACAACTCTCAAATACCACGGTGCCTCCAGCACTGCGCGGTCCTCATTCATCACTTTCCAAACAAGGACAGGAGCATGGTCATGCTTATACTTCTCTCTCTGTGATACTCTTTCTTTGTCCTACATGCCACCTCCTCACCCACCACTGTCTCCGCTCCATCCCCCTCACCACCCCCGCTCATCTCCACCCTTGCTCCACTGCACACAAACACAGCATGATGCCAGTTGTAATCACTGTTGGACACAATTTCAGGGACAATTTGACTATTTATTATCCTTGGTCAATACAAAAAACAGGAGACAAGCAATTTCTGGATGTTCATTTGAAACCTATTGACAGGTTTATAAATGGTTCCCTGAGGTAGTGTGCTGTGAATGTGAAGTCTTTATGTGATATTCTATTTTAATTAATTTACTTCATTCTGAAAGAACACATTTTAAATGCTTCATATTCTCCTGATTTGTCACTTTAATACAATTTGAAATACACCGCAGACTTTCCATGTCAGACAGTGAAATATATGCTTGCTTTGCTTTTCACGCTATAACCGAGAGAAATGTACCTCACACGACAGATAATGTATCTTTAATGTAAAATTGAGTCCAACATATAACCAGCATTTAATCTACGGTGGTGAGGAAGCTCCTGCCTGGTTACTAAATTGAATATGAAGCCTGAGAGAGTTCCCCTGGGAAAAACAGTGATAAAACTACCGGTAAATGGTGCTGTATCCATTCGTGGCCTCTTCAGATTAGGTGGATGGGACAAACTCCCCTCCGGGGGAAAGTTCCTCAGCAGGGCTCCAGGTAACACAAACCTCTTAATCACACATGACCTGGCAGCTAAGAGAGAGTTAAGCAGCAGCATGGGGCCTCCCATAGTGTTCCCTCCCTTCCTACAACATCATTAGCCGAGGCACATGGCCCGCCTGCATCCAGCCCAGTGTTTACAAACACCAACACCAGCGACATGCCAGGGAGGCTGAGGCTCATTTTAGAAATGTGCTAACTTTGAATCGGAAAGCCTCTCAATCCATACTAAATTAAAGGAATCAAGTGGATTCCATATTAAGCCGAGACTTTGGTGTAAACATTTGTAATCTGTCACGCCAAATGTGTGAGACTGCCACTGCGCGAGTCAGTTTTGACAAAATAACAAACAAAAGCATTGTTTTTTTTAGCAGCAGATAAAAAATCTTTACAAACACATAAAGTGGAGCTTTTGCAGCTGACAAAGAGTTTGTACAGTACTGTATGGTATAGATCTTTCCTTCAACATAGCGTTAGTGCCGCACACACACACACACACACACGTTCATTTATCAAAGAGAACTTTTAAGGGGAAACATTTTCTGAACAGCGGTTGAAGGTTTATATGTCATCCGCCGTGAGAGCGACCCGGGGTGGTGTTGGAGTTAAAGGAACAGTCCGTGTGCCCTTGAAAAAAGCTGACAGCGCGTCTTCAATATTTTGGTGGAGTCTATAAATACAACATAATGTACGTTCAGCTGCGACCGTTAGCACTGCTGTGTGTGCTTCGCTGAAGGCATCATGACAATCAGCTGGGTGATCACAACCTTGGGTGGAATACTCCCAAGACTCAACTTTATGAGTTCATTGACAATTGTTTTTGCTTGACGATTTATTGGAGGAAGAGGATTTGTGCCAGGAAGGTAAACAAGAATACTAATCTAATAATGTAGTCTTTTAATACATTTAAATTAAAACATTTTTTTACAAGCATGAATTTGGAGTTTAATCTGTTTTCTTTTGGAGAAGTGACAAATATAAACTTAAAACAGTCAATAATGTCCAGCTTAGATTCAACAGTCATATAACGTTTAACACTTCAGTAATATAAAAAATAAAAACGCAAATGAATCAATCAGCTTGGAAACTGTAATGATCTTATAAGCTGAATGAAAGACATCCAAACTGTGTATTTAAAGCGGTTTCAATCAATGAATGTCATCAGTTAATTTGAGTTATTGTTATTTTACTGACCACTTTTCTGGCTCTTTGTCTGTAGATTTATTTTGTGATAAAATGCCTAATGAACTAGAGATGGTACCAGTCATTAGCCACCAGCCTATGCTGAAACGGTACACCATGACCAAGTAGCTGTACATTTATACATTTCAAAGTGCCTGGCTTTGGCAACAACCTTTGCGAGGGGCAAAGGCTAAAGGAGGTCTTTAAGACCCGGGGCAGTCGGTCCACATGCTGGAATGCAGAGGGAGGCTTGTAAATTAGAGGCCTAATGAAAACTCTCTGGTGTCCAACTGAAGCAATCATCTGGTTAGAATCAACCAGTTATTCCACTAATTTCCCCCACCGCTCTCTCTCTGAGCCCGCAATGCCTAATTTAGAAGAAATGTGCATGGCCCATTTTACACACCTGCAGTTTGAACTCAGGACTGTGATCCCGTTCAGCAAAGTCTTTTCTTCACTTATTTTTAAAAGCCGGTTAAAAACAATAAATCAAAGTGAAGAAACCCCATATATCTACAAATACATCTGAACTGACCAGCCATTTGTAAATAACTAATTGCACACTAGAATCATGACAGCAACAGCATCTTTTACTCATTTGGTTTTATTTCTAGAGTTTACAACACACTATTTACCTGTAAGAAGTTTCTCGGAACACTGATCTATAATTTAAAATATATTTAATTTGATGTTTTAAAGGTATGGTAAGTAGTTGCCTAAAACAAGGTGTGTAACATCTCCCTGAAGACGTGGTCACTACCTTCCTTGGAGTTATTCAACCTCTCACCCACTGGGCCCCCCAAAGCTGACCTTTAACCAGACGCCTTTTGCCTAAAATCTCTCTGCCAGTTTCAACCTCTGGAATCTGCAACCCATTATAAGAGGAGAAGTGAACAAAGGCAGTAGATTAGAGGCCAGGCTGGTTATTAGTTTGCTGATATAGTTTTACAAGGGTCAAATGCAATGATAGGGAAAACAAGTTGAGGGAGATAAGGTGTTTCAGGAGCTCAAACTAAAGGCTCCTACTAGAGCTGTAGAAAACATTGTCATGAGAATTAACTTTTGTTTTCATACATTTAGTTTGCAGATGACAAGCTATATTGATATAAAAATAAAATGGGTGTTTTAAAAATATATATTTTTGATACAAGTATATAGTCTTTTAGTGCATAGTGATGTTGTTGCATATCTATTTCTTTCTCTTTTCAGTAGACAAGTGGACTGAATATTAAATGACCAATTTATCCTCTTTCCATCTCTTGTCTTTGCTTGCTTTAAATGCCGTTGTGGATTTTTCTCCCCCTCAATCCCACATTATCTCAGTTAGAAAGTGTGTTTTTACCAGGGAGGGAGGCAGTGAGTGGAGGTGCTGATGTATTGAGCAAAGTTGCTTGTCTTTGCTGAAAGCTTTTGTTTCCTGGGGCTCTCTATTCATCACAAAGCCTTTGGTGGGAAGAGACATAAAGACAGGCTCTGACCCTGGTGTGAGCCCTTTGACCTCTGTGAACCCAAGGGGACAGATTTTCAGCAACTGTGCAATCACTATTAGTTGACCGCAGGGTCTGTAGTGGAAGATGGCTGGAGCCAAACTAAATGAATGGAGGGACATGGTGGGAAAATCTGGTAATTTATAGAAGTTGAGAGTCCATTTCAAAAGAGGTGTTGGTGGATCAGCTGACATGACAGCTGACAACACAAAGGTGATGTTTGGGCATGATTTCCTGCCTGTGTTACTGTAACATCTGTGTGTTAAGAGACGTCTGGCACTGAAGCATTGTGACCCTCAGGGGCATTATCGTGAAGAGAAAAAAAAAAAATAAGTTACGATTGCTGATGTCGATGACCACGTTTGACACAAAGCCCGCTTGAGCTACTTTCAACAAGATAAAATCCTCACATCATTTTACCACAAATCATCGCAGTGCTTTTAAACGTCATAATCCTAAAAGTAGCATTGAATCAATGTAAACAATTGAATAACTTTCCATCACAACTTTCAACGTTGCACTTCATTAAATTTACTTTTAAAGACAAAAGATCCTCCTATAAAACGGCTGCGGTCATGTCTCTCCTGTGGGACGCGCTGTGATGAAGTGGATCGTTTTGGCTCTTGCACTGTCATCTACAAGTGTCCAAGTAAAGAAATACTGGTAGTCCCCAGCCCCAGGGCTAGCCATTAAGTAAATTGGCCTCTCTAGACCTATAGCTGTGTCACTGTCCGTGACGAGCTGCCACCTATTTGACCCACGGATAGGAGTCCAGTGCTGACCAGCAGCTGCTCTGTGGGCTTGTCTTTCCAAGCCTGGGAAGTGGTTCCTAATTAGCCTCCCACACCCATAAATGTGTCCAGTAGGTCAGTCACTCCACGCTCATTGATCGCACCGATGTGTGCCGTACTGAGGGTTGACTTAAGCTCCTTCATCAAAACGAATGAGAGGCAGTAGGTGACACATCCAGGCTGCATGTGTCAAGAAGACCCTTGTAGGTAAACATCTCACTGGAGCCAATACATGAGTCAGCTGACGGAGATTCTTTATGGATTTCCAATACCCCCATTCGCAAAAAAAAAGAAAATGTTGTTGATTAATTTAACATGTAATCTTTCATTGTAGAGGTGACACAGGATGCACATAGACCATTCTCTCTCTTTGTATTCATGTTTGATGTCTTATTACAGACATCATGACCGGGTCAGTACTTGAGCAGTGACAACCGCTGGTTATGACGGTAATGATAAATGGATGGAGCTACACTCGGCCCGAGCACAATATCATCTCTGGCATGTCAGACACAAGGTTCTCTTTTATTGAAGTCACAGGAAACAAGTCTTGAGGGCCTGCCCTCCACCATCACTCCTCCAGAGATTTTTCTCGTCCTTTTCTACCCTCCATGAGTTGTTTTTCTTTCATTTAGCTGGCCTCCACCAATAAAAATGCAAGCCAATTTTCCAGCGCATTAACCCAAGAGATCTTTAATACACAAGAGTTTTGGTGCAAAGGGGACGGAGAGGCCTCATGGAAAGATGGATGGGCCTGCCGACTAAGAGTGGGCAGTTTTCCCACTGCCCTGGTCTCAGCCTGGGACAAAGGCCTCATTGAGTGTGATGCTTGACATCAGCATCATAAACTAGTCATTGCTACAAAGACTCTGACACTTTAAAGTACCAGCTACTGCCGCTTTCTTTTCTCTCTGTGTTACAGCATTGCTGAAGCTAATCACGTCGCTGGCAGTTGTTCCTTTTGTTCCGCGGATGCAAATACAACAACTTTTAATGTAAAATAATGGCAAGTGCAATCATTTATGAGGGTTTCCATTTTCACGTTGGTTTCTTTGCAGACTACTACATAAAAAGACAATGTGCAAGAATGCAGTAGATCTTGATTTTGGTGACACCTTTGGCGATTAACAGCCATTGCTATGGTTTTGTGTCGGCACTGGCGCGCACAACGATAATGACGCTTCATGTCACAACGGGAGGCTTCTTAAAGAATTCATACTTGTTTTCCAAGTGACTCTTTTTTTTTATTATCACTACATCTGCAGTGTTCATCACTTCCTGACAGACACAGGATGTTTGTGAGGAAACATCCTTTGTGAAGTTTGATTACATAATATCAACTAGCAATGTAAAATCTGTGAGAAGAAAGTAGCAGTTTTTGGCTTGAGGCTTTATGATGTTATTGTATCATTGACATGGATCTGACCCCAGCGGATCAACAGTTATCAACAGAATTTCCATGCAGATTATGGGTCTATTAATAGCCCTGATATCCCTCTAATTTAAACCACATAACAATTCCAGTGCTATTCCATAATTATTTTACCATAAAAAAGATTATGCAACAAAAGAAAACTGCTCAATAACCTCAAAGTCGTGGAATCAATAAGACAAGGAGGTATGAGTAGGCTCGTGTCAATGGAAGGATGATCCTCAAACATGATGTCAGCTCAAAGCCAGTTTCAGATTCTCAATGTCATGGAAAAAAGGCAAGGGTGCACTTTAATAGATTAAACACCGAGAGCCAGACAACTGTGCTGCCAAAGAGGTGCTGATGGATGCAGTCACATTTAATATGAATTCATGCTGGATTGCAACAAAAAGTAAGGACCGCACGGCATGAAACATAAACAGTGCGGAGCAAATATTTCAACATCTTTAGCCGGAGAAATAATGACAGCATTTCTTAGGAAAATTGCTTCTTAAAACATGTGTTTGTTCTTAAATTACATTGTAATTTCTACGTCTATTTTACCTTTTTACATTTATCTACACTGTCTTCATTGATCAGTCATAATAATGTTTGACTTGAAGCAATAATTGCTCTCCAGGGCCACGGCGGCAGCACATTAGAGGACAAAGCATCTAAATAGAGAGGAGTGTGTGAGGATGACAGAAACAGTGTTTTTATGTATTTGTATTTATGTGTAAGAGAGATTGAGAAAAAGGGGAAGGGGGGTGGGTGTTGAAGGGTGAAGCTCAGGCTGAACTCATATACAGGGAAACAGCTGCTTCACATTGCTAACCCCTGGAACAATGTGAAGATAGTATGTTTAGACAGATTTGGGCAAGAATGGAGGTCACCACTCCTTTAGGGGAGATGTCAGTCCTAGCTGTCAGCCACTGGAAACACAGTGAAAATACATTAGTCCTCACTGGCATTACTGCAGCTTCACTCTAATCCTGCAGCCAGTCCATGTCGTTGTGTCCCTGAGCAAGACACTTAACCCCCAGTTGCTCCCCGGGCGCTTCACGAGGCTGCCCACTGCTCCTTAAAGGATGGGTCAAATGCAGAGGATAAATTTCCCCACTGTGGGACTAAGTGTGGGACTAATAAAGGGGTTTCTTCTTCTTCTTCTTCTTCTTCAGGGTAATGCAGGGTAAATCTGAAGAAGAAAGTACATTTCTCCTCCACTGGCTACTGGTATTTCCTCTGTGTGTTTGTTACTGGGATGCAATTCACACTAATGTAGCAGACCCCATGCCATAGATGTTATTCTGCATGGATACAGAACAATCCAAGTTGGTCTGATCACAGGCCTTAAAGAAGGCAAAGACCTGAAGGAAGTATGACACTATTCATCGTCATGACTGACAACCTCGCAGCTGCCCCGTCGATCTACAGGGCGAAGTACTCCACTGTGTTTTTGTCACCTATTTACTCAGGCATGTGTAATCGATCCTTCGTGTGTTTGGAAAATAGAAAAAAGAATACTTCAAGGCCCGGAGATTATCACCCCTGCCAGCTGGCTCACATGTGCCTTTGAGTCTATATTTAAATACAGTAAAATAATGTAGAATGAGTGGACAAGGAACCCATTACACACTGCCAAGCAGCAGCTTAAACATACTGTTCTTAGGGGGTCAGTTCAATGCATTATCATCGGTTGTGATTTATGTTTATTGTTAAAATCTGTAAATCAATACTATTTATGTTGAGCGCCACTATACTATTTTGTAATTGTTATGATGAACTGATAACGTGAGATAATCTTCTGAGATCATTTGCACCTTCACCCTAAATCATCGTCCCAACAGCCCTGTCTTTTGAACGGCTGTGGCATTATTCTGTTTATAGTTATCTGTCCTCAAGTCCTTGACCTCCTCCAATTGTAAACACGTTTTTTACACCACTCTCAGCACTCTTTGACCAGGGGAGTTTTGTCGACAGTGGGGCCCGGGGATAAGCAAGCGGGGGCTGAACCTGTTCCGGCCTGCACTGCCCTCTGCAGCACCTCTGCTCCACACTCAGTCAAATTTCTCCCAGCGCTGCTGGACCACATGGGTTAATCTCTCCTGACCCCGACTCCTCAAAAGCACAAGCCTGGCTCTTTTGGACTCAGCCCCGGTGTGAGTGCATCGCAGTGTCGTGGTAGTAGACCCCACTCGCGTCCCCTTGCTCACTGGCACCAGTTTGCAGACTTCAGAGAAGTGAAGATAAGGTACAAGAATGTCAGGAAGTCTGACACCAATGAGCGGTATGGTAAACAAACAGTTGCAGACGTCTGCCCGCATCCCCTAACCCTTAACGACCCTCAATTCCACCCTTTTAAATGTCAAGCTGTGAAATATGGTTCTTCGGTAGAGCTGTTAGTTAAACAAATCACGCTGCATAAACTAAACTGTCAACCATTTGAGCGTCAACATTTTTCTTTTTTATTACTAAATCATGCCTGATTTTAAGTTGTGTCATATACCAAAGTTTCAACTTTACTAAATCTTTTTGCAATAACACAGATAAGACTAAATATAGCTGCGCCACGATACGCACACTAAAACACATACTAGGCTTTGAAAACATAAACCACTTTAAATGCAACAGTTAATGCGGCATTTGTCTTTTAGTGTCATTTAAAAAAGGGCAGGTGTTAATTATATAATACAAAGCTGCAGTAAGTCCACACCTAGAACTAATTTATATACGTTCTGCATACATAGTCAAACAGTCCCACTGCAGCCCCTTGCCAAGGCACTTAAGTGCATATCACACAATATTGTGTGTGAAATGTCCACAGAGGTTGCAGGTACGGCGTGGAGCGGGAACACTGACAATTATATATGCACGGAGGGTAAAAGGAACAGAGCAGGGTTTCTATTGCGAGACTAACGCTCTGATATCCTTCCAGAGTACTGTGATCCCTCTGGTGTAGTGAAGCAAAAAGCCAATCATTCTTAACCACATAAAAGTTAACAGAGCATGCCCTGGTATTTAGCTTTATGTTTATCTGTGTTATTAATGTGGGCAAGAGGAGCGTGGCCTGTCACTGCGGGTCAGATTGGCAGGTGTTGAGCTTTTCTGACGCTGTGATTTCACAGCCTCTTTGCTCTCTGCTTCAGGTGAGTGAAATGATGCTTGCTTTAATGTGGGTCTCCAGACTGACAGGAGCACGCAGGAGTATCACATGGCTCAACAACAACAATTGCCACACTGCGACGTACTTTGTGCTTTTCTCCCTCAAAGAACAAGTAAAGCTGTTATGAATTGTAATAAGTGTGTTGGGGGTTGAAGAAGATAATTCGTTGATCTGCTAAATAGGCAGTGCTTTGAGAAGGAGATAGCATCTGGGGGACAAGTGAGTGGCGGTGGGAGAAAGGCAGATAAAGAAATGTGAGCACGTTTTTACACATTCCCCGAAACCACAGGCAATCCTGATGAAGATGATAGAGGGAGTCTCTGATTAACCATCCGGTAAGCAGGATGTATGTCCCTGCCAAGGCAGACAAATGGAACTATTGTAATGCCATGACAGTCTTTGATCATTCCTGTGTTCAGAGAGATATCTTCATCAGAAGTGCTCCTTGTTAAAGCTGTCACAGGCTAGCAGGCGAAAAATATTTGCACTGTATTAGATTCCATGGGCCATCAATAGACAATAATTACACTGAACATATGAGCGCCCTCAGGCAATTTTCAACATTAAAGCACATGATTTGTCTTTCTACTTATTTAAATCCATGCTTTTTTTTATTAGGCTCTTTAAGATCCGAGGGACGGACATATTCATTTAATTTTCAATTGAAAAAATGACACATTGTTAACACAAATGGTGTATTAATTCATGAACATTATATTTATAGTGTTTTAAATTTGTGCGACTAATGTGATTTATTTTTAGTGTGTACTTTACAAAGTGGATTCATTCAGGCTAACTAACAAAAATGAAGATGTTGAGCAGTAGACTAATTGACCTACAGCAGACAGCAGCAAACTTTTCACAGCCAGAAGCACATCCGTATGGTTCCACTGAATATGCATGGGGCTAAGTACGGTCTAGCCTGAGCCATTAATAATCTTGTCATCATAGCTCAGAACTCCCAACTTATTGTCTAACTTATTTCACAATCCCCTAGATTCTGGCAACTCCTCATTACTACAAATGTCAGATAAGTCAAAAAAGCAAAACCTACTGAAATGAAAGCGGTGTGTTCACTTTTCTTTAGTGGGATTAAACGCTCGGTGACTTTGCAAGGGAGTCGTCCGCACGCATACAAAACAACTCCTGGCTGTAAGCAGAAAAGACATTTTTAGTAATGCTAGTATGTTGAAGCATAACTGTGTGTGTGTGTGTGTGTGTGTGTGTGTGTGTGTGTGTGTGTGTGTGTGGGTGTGTGTGAATGTGCATGGGGGAGCTGCCCTGGCCCTATAGTGAGCAACTATCAGGAGTGAGAAAGCAGGGGGTAAGAAGACTGACGCAAGGTAGCATTTGCAATTGGGAGGTTTTGGTTTCAGGCTCTCCAGTCATCAATCATGCCGGGCCTATTCTGTTCTTTGACAGCTCACTACAAGGCTTGACATTTAACACTCACGACCCTGGACCAGGCTGTGCTCGAGACCAGAGACTTCAGAAACACAAAAATTGAATAGAATGACACTTTTCCCCTCTTCAGTAAGTGTTAGAATTGAGGCAAAGCAGATACAAATTAATAATTCCCATCTGCAATACACTTCACTTTGGTGAAATTACTGCTTAAGGCCCCATGTTCCCCCTCTGCCCCTTACTCTGACATAAACAAAAGAGCTAAATGAGAAAGTCAAGAGGCCTCTAGGCCTATTAGACTAAACACTAGTGTGCTTTTTCTATGTGTGGATGGACTCTGTGAACTTTGCGAAAGGCAGCTTTGAAACTTTGAAACCCACAAAATCATTAGTCGTGTTTTGAAAGAGGGAGACCAAAGGGATTTGTAAGGCTATAAAAAATATTTCCCCTAACAATGCAGCAAAATGGAATCGGTATTAATTGTACACATTTCAAATCACGAGTGAACATCCCTTTGGCCTTAAGATATTACACTCATTCAAATTTCCAGAGGAAATGAGCTTATGTTTGTGACCACATTTGGTTTTCTGCCTTTTTGGGTCAGTAGGTCGCTATAACCAGTAATAATATTGAAAAATCACTGCTCTGATAATAACCAACATGACCTGACATGAACTGGATAACGCAGCACTATGGCCTATGAAATACCCGATTTACCAAATTTGAACAGGCTTTTTTTCCAATAAGCACATCTGTCAGTCCAAAGATGTCACATTGTGACCTACCTAAAACTATAACACACTGGTTCAGCATTATATAACACCCCCTCCCTCCCTCTATCCCACTCACAGACACATGATAACTCTACAAAGAGCTTGCTTTTTATTTACACACTGTTTTCTCTCAGGCCGTACAAGCAAGAACCTTGCTTCCCTCATGGATTTAGTATGTGGATACCGATAACATCGCCTGGACATCAACCATATCCATTCACTCTTATGTCAGGGAATTGATAGCTTCTTTTGGATTGTGTGAGCCACAGAAAATCTCTTCCATCTTTGTGTGCGATACGCTCTGCTTGCTGCATACTAAACATGTTGCCAGACAACTGGTCATGTCTTAACTGTGAAACTGGCAACTATTGTTCGTGCTGCTATTGAACATGCCTTTAACGACTCCTAGGGCAACCTTTCATCTCGCACAAGGTACCAGGGCTCTCTAACTGTTTAGTATGTTCTTTAAGGCAATCAATATTATTAGCATAAGTCCATGTGGTTACAAAGTCTAGACATTTAGAGAATAATCATTTAAAAAATGTAAGTAAAAGAGTGTTGCATCAAGTCTTTTTTTTTAAATATGTTACTAAATAATAGATAAAGAGCATTACAATTTATCCATTAGAATATTGAGCACAAATTTAACTCTGCATGTCTCTTGAGGATTTCTGTCATGCCTCTTAATGTCACTTTCAATGTGTGCCGAGAGCCACATACATGCACGACACACAATATATGCACACACACAAACACAGCGGTGCAGATTGCTGTCCAGACGATTGGTTGTGATGTCATCATAGAAAACCTCTTTTCTGAGAAAGATTCATCAGATTATGACCAAAGCCTTTCTTGCAACACTCCACTAGCTGCACCATATGGTTGGGTCCTAAAGCCATGGGTGGAGGGTTTAATGACAGAGCGGATGTGCAGCGCACATGCCGAGGGATGTTGGGGGATGGGCTAAAAAAACACTCATCAAGTCTTTGGCCTGGAAAGGCTGTACAAGGTCAGCTGTGCGGCGGGGGCAGGGGGAGGGAGCCAGACACATGTCTACAACAAAAGGCAGGTGACCAGAGCTAAACTTTGGATATTGAAAATACAAGAGCGCACAATAAAGTATTTCCCATGTAGTATCATAAAAAAAAATATATTCTTTTTTTAGTATTTAAACATCCATCACAGTGCTGACCCGTTCAGCAATTAATAGGAAACATCTTTCCTCAAATACACAAGGTCGATAGTATAGGCACATCCCCAAAATATAGTGACATGGAGATCCAATCCTCTTGGCAAATATGCACAGCTGCCAATGTGGGGTGTAGGGATGAGTAAACAAAGATGGACTCATAATTAATGTTTACTAAGGCTGATGCAACTGCATGACATTTCTACTACTGCACGACTTGTCCACTGACCACAAATGATCTCTATAAACACTTTCTTAGTCTGACATCGCTCCTTTAGAAAAGCACACATGTTTAAACATAGATTCCTAATTCTCTCAGCACCATTGGGGCTGCCTAAAAAGCTCACTTCTGCAACTAAATCGATCTGATGGAGAGAAAAATAATAATAATTAAGAGAACAATTCTGAGGTCGATTTAACTACATGTGGTTCTCTGCCCTCTAAACATTATGAATATGTATAATTCAAACCCCTAAGTTTCAGAGGAAGGAATCACTTTGTTGTTTAGTCAGTGCATACCACTACAGACACAGCTTTAGGTAATATTAGCCCAACAGTGGTGAGGTGGGACATGGGACAGCCTGAGGAGGAAGAAGGCAGGGCAAATGATTGATGGAGTTGTGGTTGGTCTATAAAGGTCTGCAAAGAGTGCTTGGAGATAATCAGAGAGAGGTTGTCTGCAGGCCTCATAACCCCGCACTGCACACAAACATACGAGCGCACACATACGCACACATACGCTGAATCAAGAGACGTGATGAGACGGGAGCTTCCGAATTATTAAGCAGACAGCGGCACTGATGATGAAATTCTGAAGGTAGGGCGTAACAAGAGGCACCTTACAAGGGTCACAACCTTTTCCTTGCTGGGTGTTTTGTTCTTTGTACACCCCTCACAACATCACCTTCCCACCTTTGTGTTCACTGGGGGGCAGGTGAGTGGGGGGAGTTGTGTTACATCCCTGTTTATCTGTTCATGACCTCTAGCCAGCAATTCTGCACTTGATAAGAGGAGGGCTCGCCTCATAATGTGCACGGCAGCTGATATCAGCCCTGTATCCTTGTGAAATTGATTACCAAGGCCCAGGGAGCGTGCAGAATATAATAAATAGAGATGACACATAAGGCACACATGGACTTGTAGGCTGATGGGTAACACTGCCTCAGCAATTACCTGCTCCCCACTTAAAACAGGGGTCATGCAGGGCAGGCTGGCAGTGGAAGGAGTTATGGTTATTTCTTATTTTCTCTGCAGGCTGAGACACTCTGTGAAACATCTCTCTCTCCCTCTGTGTGTGTGTGTGTGTGTGTGTGCGTGCAAGCAGGTGTGTCTCCAATGCGTTAGGTTTGGGTGTAAAGACGTTGAGAAAGGTGTGGTGAAGGCCCAACTTTAGTATCACTATGATAATGAAGCATACCAATGATGATGCTTAACTTTTTAATAATTATACTTAATTGTTTAGATCATTTTGGTGGTGATTTTAATAGTATATTTTATCAATATAAACATCGGTTCTATTTGCTTTAGTTTATGTCTTTTCTATGATTCTTAATGTGATATTTCTCATTATGACTAGACTATTAATAAAATACAGCCTCACTGTGAATAAAGTTTAATGGGCAACATCCTGAAGGTTAAAATACCTTTAGTGGGAGTGAATAGATACAACAGAGTTATTTATTACATAAACAAGCTGTAAAAAGAAGGAAGGAATTAAATCATGTGGATCTCTTCATGATAAAACTCTAAAGTACTGTAAAGTACTTTTTCATTTAGTCGAACTACATCAATGCATTGTGGGAAGCTAAACTCGTGATTTCTATTCATATCTTCTGTGCCTAAATCAGGACGGTCGGAGACTCACATATATAGATTGATTGATAGACACCATCACTTTTGCCATCAACATCATTAGCAGAGCAAAGCCATCATTATGTAACTCGACATCATAGTCATAATCATCATTGTACGAATATTACTTTCACTATCTCAATATCATCTCATAACATTTACAGTTGAGACATTTTCTTAATCATCTTTAATCTGCGTGCCCTTCATTACGCCACCAGCCGTCTCGTAACTGTTCCCACATCCGCACAGAGACCATAATCACTCTGCCTCTGACTTGACGATGCCAGGTTTTTCTTGTCCTCGAGTGCTGCTTGATGTCCAATAATCTGTTATATTACACTTGCAACACATCCCCAAAGAGACGACTGAACTCTATCATATATTGTTGATGTAGTTGTTGAGAAGTTTGTTAAGTTACATTACATCAAGCTGATTCACAAGTTGTATTGGTCTCTTAAAAACATGATAATTCCTTCTAATTAAGTTCAAACTGAAATTTCCTGCCAACCAATTTGCAAAACTATAAACACAACTTATCTTATACTGCCCATCACAATCGTGCAGATAGCAGAACAAAACACTGTTTCTCTTTAGTTTTAATGCCCTATGTGATGCATTTTGTTCCGAATGTTTATTGCGTAATAACAATTAAAACTATCTGACACACGCTCCATGCCCTTTCAAAATCCCTTACTTTAAAAGATAATTGACGAGAAATGACAGGAAATTATTATCATACAACAGGTTGCAATCACAAGCAGGGTTATGAAAATCAGGCCAACCTATTGTGATGATAACAAATTGTGTGATGGGGGAAGGAGAAAAATGCAAATTTCTCAATTGTTAAAATTCAAATATTTTGGCTGATTGATTGCAAAAGTAAACACTTTTTCCAATTGTTAATGTTGCTTCAACCCAAATTAATGCAGTAACAAAGTAACACAGTGATGAATAACACATCACGAGCCAACACCGCAAACAACACATTCAGGCTGTTGTGTTTTAAAAGAAATCACCGACATTTCAGTTGCTTGTGCACTGCATATTTAATTGTCCCAAAAGAAAATGTGTCTATTCATGTTCTTAAAGTTTCCACCTGAGATATCTGAGCGAGTGCGGCGCATAATGTATGGTTCATTTCAAAAACAGGCACTCCAGTTGCTTAATGTTAGCATAAAGCAAGCCATGTCGGTGTGGTGCTCGCAGTTTCAATGAAGAAATCTGAATGGCTGTAAGCTGCCAGGCAAACCTTTATATCTATTTGTTCCACTTGTCTGACTCTCAATGAGTTTAATCAGCTGAGAAGAAGCCGTGAGGGGGGTGTTGCCTTACCCGCCCATACATTAGAAAGCCCCCCACCCCCTGCACCACTCACACTCAAACACACACAACCCCACAGCCCCATTCTCTGTGCATCGATGTGAGAGTTGAGGGTCTCCCTCTCCCCTGTTGCCTTACGGATTATCAAGTACACTTCAATTACTGCCGATCGATACACTTCTGGCTGCAAAAGGGAGTGTGAGGGAAATTAGACAGACTTTGGGTATGGCCGTGACTACAAAGCAATGGATTAACACTGATATGCATCTCTTCATTTACATCAGGAATGGGCCCATTCTCCATCAGCATACTGCACTCTCCTCTGCACGGACGTACATTCACATAGGCTTTGAGGGGACTTTTTGAAAGATTGCTTCTTTAAGTGCTGGGCAAGGTGAGGACAAGCCTGTCATATACTGTAGGAGGATTAAAACCTACTGTAGTCACTACGGGGACAGAGCCACTGTAACCAGGCTTTCAAAATGAATACAAGAAAAGAGGTCTTGTGTAGAACCATTAATGTCATCATGATAATACTATGTCTTTGTAGGGGTGTCGTGTGTGTGTGTGTGTGTGTATGTGTGTGTTGTGCTTATTAAATGATTAAAGACACCCTAATCCCAGAGTAATTCAACACTGAGATTTATAATCTAGCCAGGTTCAAATATTTTCTGTAAAAGAGAAGAAAGGAGCATTTCCACTCTTAGAACATGCATGTCAGCAGATAACACAATGGCTGGCGTTGGTAGGAAATAATGCCGGAGTGCTCGTCCTCCTAAACTGAGAGGAAAGGGAAATGAAAGCAGTGCTGTGGAAGAGGATAAAAAAGAAGTAAAAGTGTAGGAAGAGATAAGCAGTGGCTGTATCCCCCTGAGGCAGGCTGTGAAGGTCTCCCAAGCACGGCCCTTGATTCTGAACCCCCTCCAGGTCATCTGCCCTCGCTCTCCCACCCTTCCTCTCTACAGAGGCAGTAAAAACACTCCAACACCTGGGTTCCCTCTCTGCTCTGCGCGAGCTACAGTACAACACAGTCAACCTTGTTTTTCATCTGCAGAAAACACAAGCTCAAACGCACAGAAGAAAAAGAGAGAGAGAGAGAGAGAGAGAGAGAGCACTTTGTGATTAAGACATAAAAACAACATCTCTTCTTTAATTAGGTTATTGTGAAGGCCGAGTAATAAGGACTGTCAAGAGATTCTTATCGACCGACTTTTCAACATTCCTGAAAAATAATGTCTTTGATGATTTATAGTCGCAGACTAAAAAGGATACGCGGTTTGAACTAAACCTTTGGAAAGCATCAGCACGTCGTCCACCTCAAATGAGTTAGCGTTACAAATAGCATCATGTAGCTTGTGAATCAAACAGTTTGTTTTGGTCACGATAATTTCGATTTGTCTGTCAGCAAAGCATGCGTTTATAGGCCCGCTGAACCATATCCACTTCTCTCATCTCAGGGTCAGAGTCACATTACACGTTACGACCCGGAGTGGGAGTTCAGTTTTGCGTCTAAAATGGCCTCCCTCTCCAAATAAAGATGCCTCCCTATTGAAAGCTCCTCACTCCACCATGAGTTTGGTCCCCCTCCCCTCCCTCCTTCCCTCCCACTGCAATCTGTCCTGCCAGCTCCCACGGTTTGCCTTTGGAAGTGATCCGTCCCTGAGCGTTGAGCAGAGCCACTTCATGTTCACATCGGCCCCAGAGGCATTCCTGCCTGCCCACTACTCTTGCTTTCTTTTGTCAGCCAAATGGATACCAATTAAATCAACTGTTCTCCAATTAGAATTTGGAAGAATCTATCTTGTTCAGTGTTCTAAATCCCACTGCTTGACTTCTTTCTCTCATGTAGCTCTTTTCCTGGAATCAGTTACAGAGAAAATGAGACTAGTTATTTCCTGCAATAGGATACTCCTGGGTTTCTTTGTTTTTTTTCTGTTTGTTCAATACATTAAAAGTGCATTTAGGCAAATGTTTATAGGACTGTACACAGGGGACATTATTACAGTGCACGTTTGGTTGAGGGCAATGGTCAATTGTGGAACAGCAAATCAGGACTTTGTGGAGAAAAGAAAAACACAAAAAAAACACGGCGATCGTTAACAATTTACTTTTTAAACCGGAGCTTTGGTCTTTTTAACTGTACGATTCAAAACAGCAGTTTCTTGTTTCCTCACTGAAGAAAACTAAAATAAATCTACATTCCTGCCCCTGGAATCATGTACACTTCAGAAACATGGGCTCATGTACTGCCCTCACACAGAGGCCTCTATCTGATTAATACAAGGAGTAGCATATCTTAATCTGTAGACTCGGACAATGAATGGTTTGGACCTCAGCCACGTCATTATTGCTTAATAGTCGTGTTCAGAAAGTATGCCCCATTGTGTTTCATATGACCAGGCAGCACCCCCTCCTGCCACTCGAAATCACATCCAGCTAAACAAACCAGCAGGCCTGCTTCCTGTGGAGCGGCGATCCAACTCCCAGGCACTGGTTCAGACCTCTGCAGCCTGCCAGCATCCACATGTGGACCTCTCACCCTGTTGCTCACTCCTCCACCTTAAAATACTTTGAGGCTATTTAGCGTATGCTGATTTTCAAATCCTAACTTAGTTTATATCACCCACTTTGCTTTACATTAGCCACTTGTTAGCTTCAGAGTGCCGTTAGTTAATCAGCCCCCTGTAGCGATGCAGTAATAGTCACACCAATCAAGTCCTCTTGCAATGTAAAGACAATAAAGTGAGTTACTAAATGAGGCCAATGTGTTCTCCCTGATTTGCTAGTAATTTATTGACGGACAAATAGAACTGATGAAACAACAAAAAGCTCAATCAACAAGTAACAAAGACACTAATGAGAATTTAGTGATACTTTGACATCGAAATATGTCCAAACGCATTTCTTCACATATTCAAGTTGGTCTTCCTTTATAATAGTTCCACCATGATTATTTTTAGCATTGTTTTATCAGGGGATATCAAATCACAAAAGGGTAAATGTGATCAACTGTCAGAAGACTATTTTAATCAATACAACTTATTCAGCGGTTCCCTCCATGAGAGGGCTAATATGTAAATAGTGTTGCTTGGACACTTCTAGTTCTGGATGTTTGACGGCCCCCTACTTTTACTTTGTTATGCTTATCTGCTTTAATAATGGAGCCTTATTGTGTCCGAACAATGGAAGCCCTTTTATGTCCATCACTGAACAAAGATGGCAACTGACATTGTGCAACAACAAAGTGAACTAACTATTTCAAACTGTTTGCAGACTTGAGATTTTCGCTCTGGAGTTAAACAGCTTTGCTACAGTTAATACATACCAAAATAGTTCATCACTCTGCATATTTTTATGTCTTAATGACGCTGCAAAAACATTTGTTAAGTAAACATCCTACTGCCACTTCACAAATAAATCAAGATTCAAGTATTTTCTTTACATTTTAACATTGTTTTTGAAATATACTGTGTATATATATATATATATATATAATTGAGATAATAAAAGAGATCAACATTAACTGATTACATTTGCATCAAGGTTATACAATTTACCCAATAGTTACAGTTATTTTTAAAAAGGGACTATTTTTTGGAAAAAACACTATTTACAAAATGTATGAAATGTCCCTGTTCCTGTAAGAAAACCATCATAATAATATATAATAACAATCGGTTCTGTCCATCAATACTTTCTTGAATTTATATGCCTGAATTTAAACAAAAGTAACTCACTGTTATGTTGCCAAATCAGGACATTTTATTCTATCAGGATAAATGCATTTGCTCTTTTTTCAACACTCTCCGACCCTCAACCTGCTGAACTCTCAAATGCCTCCAGTCGGGAAACCATCTGAGTGAGCTCTTAATGAACAGCAAAATACAGTACTTGTTATTCCAGCTGTTGACTGAGTGCATAAACACAGGGAGTACATAATGTTCACTCTTCAAAGTAGCTTGATTTATATCAGACAAAACAGAATTAATATGCATAATTTGTATCACATGGATAACATTTCCAAATATTAGTGCAAGAGTTACATTAGAATAGTATGCTATAAGCAGTCACTGCCACCCACAGCTTAAAACCTTATTCACTGTAAGGTAAATAAAGGAACAATCATAGTTTTTTTTTTCCACTGACTAATTCCAGAAGAAGAAAAAAAGAAAAACAATTAAAAGTCCCTTCCCCTTCCCATCCAGACTATTCCCACGCATTTTTTGGCAGAGCTCTGCTGATGATCTCCAGAGGCTTTGCTTCTTGAGGAACTTGTCAGGAAAAGATCCACATTTCCCAGGGATGAGTGTGGGTGAAAGTGAGAAGGAAACGGCAAGACAGAGCCGAAGTTTGAGTACAAGCCAAAAAGCGAGAATTAAAAGTGAAAAGAAGAGTTCATGTATTGACAGGGGGGAGACATGGGGTTAAGAATTTGAGGACTGGGCTCAGGCTGCGGGGGATTTGTGATATCCACAGAGAATGGAAAGAAAAGGCTAAACTGAATAGAAAAAATGGCACCTATCTGTCAAGGATCTTGAGCTGACTTTTGTATGTTAAAAGAACTGATGGCATTAAGGAGCCAAGGGAGAAATATAGATCCTTTAATATCACCTTTGTTCTTCAAACTGTGACCCACTGAACACAAGTGCATTACTAATCAGTTTAACCCTGTTATACTAATTCAACTCTGTAGATCCACATGATGTGTGGCTGACACAAGTGCCAGTCCCACTCTCGAGTCAGCGTGGCCCGGAGCCCAGGCCGGGGCAAAAGCCTCGACCTCGGAGGCATACTGACCTGGCAGGGGGACACGTCTCATGGCATTTTGACATCAGGTTCAGAGACAATGGAAATCTTCCCAACAGCATCTTATAGACTTCTCAACCTGCCACTATTATGATATTATCCTTATTCAAATGAGGGTTCATTTCTTTTGTTTTTTGATTTGTCCTCAGTGACATTTTGTTGATGGACTGGGTCAGTCCTATGAGTACTAGGTCACAAGCTGACAAAAATGTCAAAACTGGTTGCTTGGCTTTTGAAACACAAACACACACACACACACACACACACACACACACACACACACACACACACACACACACACACACACACACACACACACACACGCAGCATGACTGTTTGCTTTATCTCTTAAAAAGACAGAAGAGTGGCTAAAACCTGGGATACCCAAACCCATGTTCAATTTTGCTTCATTTATTGGTTAAATTTAATATTTGATTACAGAAAACTGTTTCTGTTATACATACCATGCACACTGATTTCACACCAACGTCAGACATGTATTAATGCTGTATCTAAATACACATGAAGTGGTTAAATACACCAAAGAATGGAGTTACATTAGTGATTTAGTCCTTCCCTTATGACTATTAATCTAAGTCAAGGATTTGTATCTTGTTTTCTTTTAGTGAGTCCAGGACATGTTCATCTCAGGGGATCTCCAAACTTCACAAGCCCAACAGGAAGTCACTACCGTCACGCCCGCAAGGTCAATAAGCATTTTGTCCATCAGAAGAGGCCCGACCCTCAGCTGTAGACATATTTATACAATGTAGACACAATTATTCCTTTTCCTTATTACGCCCTTTATCCTATTTAATGCTTTGATAAACTATGTTTTAAAAAGTACATGTGCTGCTGTGAGAATCTTCACTGGGGCTTTTGTGAAAAGAAGGATTTGTTCATTTTTGTTTTATTCTTGGTGTGCTTCAGAATACAGCTAACCAATTAAATAATGCGTTAGCATCACATCTCCAGGCATGGAAACACTTGTGATGGTAAAAATAATCTCAAAAACCGTCAGCATCCTTAACTTAGATTAAAATGTTGACACCTTGGGCTGCAGTTGATTTCTCACCACTGGATCACTCGACTGTCTTTATCCCAGATTTCCACAAATTACAGGCATACCGGACTCCTTCCTTCTGCTCCTTAACCCTGTCCCAGACCTATCTGCAAGCCAAAAGACAGAACAACTTTACGGAGTCATACCATTTAAAAATCTATTATTTCATAAACATTGTGTATTCAGCTTCAGCTTCAGCTCAAGAACTGATTAAATTGTGAGAACAGATAACACACACAGGCGGGAAAAACATTCTTAAAATGAGGTAAAGCACAATCCTATATCACCCATCCTCCAAAATGTGGATGTTTGATAAGCTTCACTTCCTGCTGACAGTGTCTGAGCTTCACTACAAAGCAATAGATCCCCATCATTGCATTGCCGTTGTCAATTGAACAGACCAGGACATTAGTGAACAGACAGACAGCCAACGCCTGGAATACCCACACAATACTATAGATCCCAGTGGATCGTTAGATTCCTGAAGTTCTTCGGCTCACCTTGAAGCACAAATAAGCTGAGTAATCAGTGCATGGGCCACAACCCCTACAGCCATCTAACTAAGAGGTCTGTACTGTATTGGGGAGGAGAGTTTCGCTACTCCTCAAGAGCAGGGGTCCGATTGCCTGGTAGATCCCTGTGAAGTGGACTCCATGTGGTATTCAGCCACGTTAAGTATGAGTACAATGCCAAATCGTAGGGAGCAAATATGATTAGTTCAAAGGGAACCGTGAACAACGGGTCTTCACGTTTCTGCAAGTTGACAAGAAAGATTATCCATCAGCCATTGCGCCTGGCTGGAGCACTATTATCGGGCTATGCTAGCTAAACCAATATTGAAGTTACATTTGTTACAATATTGATGTCTCTGTGTAAAGCCAATATTCTAACAACCGTTAAGGCTAGTAAATGTAGACAGCTGTCATTTAGAACTAGCCTGACCAACATTTGAGTCCAGAACCTATCATGCATAGCGCAGCCGACGTTGTGCTGATAACGTAATAATAACAATACTTTTTTTTTTACTAAGTCAGAAGCTCATCCTCTAGGGACCATGAATGTCTTTAAAAATGTCATGGTAATCTAGAGTTGTTGAGATATTTTGTCATAACCGACTGAAAAACCGGCATTTCCATCCGTTGCACCATGCCAAGAGTGGGCAAAAACATGACTAACAAGCTATCAACATCTACTAAGGTTCAATAATGGACAAAGTTCAATGTCCAATGGACAACAGACCCTGAGATCGATAGGTTACTCATGTTTTTCATACAACTATGACTCATTAGCTTATATGTTTAAAAACTGAACCAAGGCTTTGTAAAAAACAATTGTTAACATTTTGTTTAATAAGTTTTGGCAGTTCCCAACTGTGCTTGTTTGTCTTTCCTATTGGTGTAGACACTGACTGGTTTTCATATCTGCCTGAGAAGACAATATTTTTAAAAACAGTCCATTTAATTACATTTTCTTTAAGACAAAATTGCAAGACTTGAACTATTTACTTGATTAAAACAAATAATAATCAAGAATGTGAGATGGAATTTTAATTATTTGAGCTTTTGCATTTTTTTTCATATATTACTGAATGAAATTAATTGAAATCAACTCCAATTGAGAATCAGCGATATCTCATTGTTTTACATGATATGTCTGTACTTTGCAGGCTACCAAAGTGTAGTGTATGTCAGTTTGTCTTTATTAAGCAACGAGCAAGTTTAATCAATGCCGGGGAAACTGTATGCTTTCTTCTCCCTAATGTGCCATTAAGAGACATTCAGAGTGACTGAACAGTTGTCACAGAAAGTGGAGAACCACTGAGTAATCAATGATAGTTAAGAACTGTAATTTATCACCTTGCCACAACTGAGGGTTCACAAAATGAGCCCTCCTGCTTGTAGGAGAGAATGTGTTGGGGGGAGCTCGGGTGATATGGTGGCTGAGGCACGCAAGGGTCAGGGCCCAATTACTCTTCATCTACTGCTCCTCATCACCACTGGCAGAAGCACAGTTCAATTGCTGCATTATCTAAGCATATCAATAGTGCGGAATTAAAAGTCATTGATTTCTTGTGAGTTTTCTTTTCTTCTTTTGGTCAAAAGAAGGTAGAAGGAGTTGATACAATGAACTGATAGTCTTTAAATGAGTAAACGGTGGGGAGATCTTAAATTGAATGGAATAAGGAAGTTGTGTTTTGCTTCTAATATACTGTATAAAATAGGTGCGGAGTCAACTTTATCAAGGTTATCAGCATGCCACAACAGAAGGCACTATTGCTTTATCTTTCTCCATACTTAAATGGGAAAATTACAGTTACAAATCAATCAGTTCAGCATGGCTTTACTATTTGAATAATAAAGGAAAGAAAAAAGCCCTTTTTATATGTTTGTGTTACATCCATTGACTCTGAAGTGAGTAAGAGTTCACTGTTAGCTGCAGTCTCTATCGTGGCCAGAGTAGACCTTTCTGTAAAAATGACCCAAGAGGCACACATATAGATGCTAGCAATCACACATCAATCACATTGTGCATGAACAGTCAGAATGACCATTGCAGGAAAAGGTTGAAAGGGCTAAAAAAAAAAAAGGGGGAAAAAAATTTCAATTTCGAGAGCATTATTATTTTCATTAATCATAGCCCTGCCATCAACCTATCCTTATGCCTTAGTGAGAGATCTATTATACGCTCCATTTAGCCTCAGCCATATTACCTCATATGTTTTCCTGGCTGACCAAATAAGACTTAAGAGATAAAACAATTTACTGTTCATTATGAGCCATGTCACTGGAATCAATCTATTAACCTGTGTTAACTGGGATGGCTGGCAAGATCTCATGCCCTGTATTGAAGGAAAGAAAAAGGATATTTATGTTTTGTACGTCCACAGTCATAAAATGACTGGGCATTTAATTTGCCCCCTCCAACTCAGTGGATGGCTTTATTTTCCCAATGGCCAGGGCGCCCTCCTCGCCTTTAAGCAGCCCCTGACCTGTGAAAGATTCTAACAAATTAGCTTCTATTGTGAAGCCAAAGGTGCCATCAATGAGGAGACGCTCCACTGCACCTAAAGTATGATGGTCGAGGCAAGCAACAGAGCAGAGAACCTTGACATGATTGAATTAACCCTTTGTAGGAAACGTGCCGATAAGGATGGTGGTAGAAGGTGGGTTAAAGGGCTGTATTGTTTGTCTCCTCTGACAAGAAACAGGTGCCATACCTGCATCTTACTTCCTCTATGACTTAAGATGGTCCCTGTAATTAACCTTAAAAGATATTCCGATTGTGATATATTTAATTATATTTTGTCTGTTCATAGCTGTAATTAAATAAGGATCTGTTTTTGTCCATCTCCACTGTGGCAGCGTCATGTGACATTCAACCTAGTACCTTTGTGGATCTATGTTCGACTCTGTCAGTGTACGTTTCAAGCCAGCAATATATTTGTATAGTTCCTAACTAAATGAAAACAAATGGCTACCTACATGCTGGAAGATGCTTTTTTTAGTATGGTCATGCTTAATAAAATGACTGGTAGTAATGTGAAGCATTGGGCTATAAAATTGTTCAGGTATGTTCTTACGCTCCATATGTCCAGCACACAGCTGTTAAAACATATCAAAGGCTCACAACAGGTGTTGCTGGTGTATTGTCAACTGGCAATGGAAACAAAACAAGAGTTGCACAAACCTGTTTCTATTCAGGAAAAAGTTGAGAGAGCGACCAAAACGTGTCAACACACACAACATACAGTAATGTTATTTGGCAGTCAAAACAATGATAATATTTGACTGGAATAGGTTCATAAATATGCTTCTGAAATACGTTGGATTCTATTTGGATTCCTGTTTTCATCTCATCTCATTGTCCAAGAACTTTTGAACCTGGATATTGACATTATCATATTTTTAATCAGACTTCAACACCTGTGACACTTTCCATCATGGAAGAAAGGGTGCTACCTATGAATATATGTTTGGATAGAAAATTAAGTTCATAGGTCAGCAGCATGATCTGCAGGCTAACAGGGGGTCAAATGTGCATATTTGTTTTTAAGTCAAGACTGATTTCATTAAGAGTGAGAAAGGTCGGCATGACATGAAGAAGACATTCAGCATCTGCGGTGAGATCAAACCACACATCACTAAGCGAGCCACTGGTGTGCCTGAGGATGGTGGGTAGTTGAGGCATCTTGGTTTACTGATTTACATATGGCTGTAATTCACTCACCATGATCTGCTTATGAATATATCATTTTTGTTAAACCACTGGTAGAACGTAGGTGTTTTACAGACAACTAAAGGAAAACGTATCAGAACAAAGATTTGTGTCTGCTTAAAAAAAAAAAAATGTAAACGTTAAATAATATGGAAACTCAACCAAAGGCCCTGTCCGGTTGCTTATTAAGCTATCAGGATGAGTAAACACCATTTAAAATCAAAATGTTAGCTGACTCTGGGCCTGATTGTCGGACGGTTTACCCAAGGAGATATATGTACCATATGGCGTTAGCAGCAGCCATACAAAGGAAAAAAAATAAATAAAGGGAAGAAAGGACCCCATACCACACTATGCCTTAAGGGGACGAGGAGTGTGGAGAGGACAATGGGGTCAAAGCAACTTGATTTGTATCTTGTGTCCTGTGGGACAAGAGAGTACACCAGTCAAATCCAAGTTACCTGGCCTTTGGCTACCCCTTTGCTCCTAAACAATAAGCTAGGATACTACTAGATGTCTACCCCAGAGGTGGAAAAAAAGAAGGGAATAAAATTGTGTGTGTGAGGGGTAGAGGGGAGGGGAAAGCGATAAGGGCAACGTTAAGGGTTATAAGAGGTATGATTACAAATAATTGCAAAGCTACTGGGGACCATTTTACCATCGGAATGAAATATTTCAATAGTTGGTCATTGTTTTTGCAATGAACACACAATAATAACCAAAGACAACATGTAAATTACTGTGAGGTTTAAAAAAAAAGAAACGACTACTTTACATTACATATTTGTAGAGCAACTTAAGTCCAGATAATGTGCAACATATGTAGAAGAAACATAATGCGGTCTGGATTAGTTTTTTCTCCAAACATATACATAATTATGTTTCTTTCACTAAATGTATCAGTAACGGTTGTAATCACTGAAGTGTTTTTGTAGGTATTCAGCAAAACATTACTTTTGCATTATACTACTGACCTTCTTCCCTCAGTATTTCAGTATTTCAGCACACACTGCCTAATAAAACACATTGTATAGGCTTTTTTCCATTTTAATCCATGCTCAATAGAACAATAAAAAAGAAACAGATGACGTCTAAGATACCAATTTGTCTTAAAATATCAAATGCAAATCTAGGCCAAGCTGGGGAGAGTGATTTGGTGTATAAGCTTCTTGTAAGATTTGCTCTACAATATGCAGCCAAACATTTCATCCCTCCTGTTTCATCATCATTATCAGGTACAGTGATCAGATGCTGTCTAGTACAATACTGACCATCACCCAACTGCATCCCCACTATTGAAACAGTACCAAGAATCTTGTGTATAATATTGTGATTGAATTTATTGAACGCAAGGCAGTAATTAACAGAATCCAGATGAATCACACTGCAGAGCTTGTATCATATTATGGTTAGAAATATCCAGACTGAGGTAAAATGAACAATAACAAACACATACATGACTTTCATTATTGGATGTTTGAAGTTATTGGTTTGTTCATTTCCTAGATATGGCAGCAGAAATCCCTCTTCCGCTTTCTGGTGCAGATGTTTTTTGATAAAATGGTCCTTCAATATACTTTGTCTGCTTAAGAAATGGGAGCAAAGAAAATAGTAATATAACTGAAAACTGTCCAAATTGGCTGGCAGGTGTCTTTTATTGTAACATCACGACATGTTGTCCATTATTTAATGTAAACCTAACATTGTGGGTTCTGGAGTGGGCATTTATGGATCATTCTGCAGACAGACTGCTGGGATATTCCAAGTTCATCAGCACTGCATGACTTCATTTTCTAGGGGCCAAGCAGCTGAGTGTTGCGCAAACACTGATCTCCAGGGTCACTGGATTGTTTCGATTTATTGGTGAGGTGATTGCATCCTTTATTAGCTCCACCACCGTCAAAATACCCTTGTGATTGATTTGATTGATTTATACCCGTGTGTATACGTAGAAGTATATGATGTGATAATGATTGGGTCTCGTGACTGACAACGTCTCACAGATTTAGAAGGTTTTAGTGCTAAAATGCTTTTTGAATTACTGAACAAAGGAGTAAAAGTTAAGATTGACACATTATTGTCTCCACAAGGAAGATCATGAGTGTGTCCATGCATGAGTCTGTCTACGGCTAATCTGGCATTCTGCTGCAGCAAACAGCATCATATTTTGGGTGCCCACATATGGCTGCATGCTCAATAACCTCTCGTGGTCTGTTGATAACTCATCTGATTGCATCACCGACCCGCGGTTGCTACTCTGCACCCAGATACAGACAGGGGAATGTATATTTTGCTCACTTTTAATGTTTTGGATGGCGTGTTTAGCTAACAGCTAACACACAGTACTGAGAACACTGTCGCTATTAGCCGCTGCTATGGCAGAAAGCTATGGCAAGATTATAAGAAATGTCAAACAACGACTTTGAGCCGATTGCCTTCATGCATCACTGCTTTTTGTTGCAAGTTATTAATGAAGTGTGTTGTAGATTATGTCTAGAACGGGAGGTTAGCCAAATGTGGGTTGTATTTATGCAATCAAACAATACAGCAGTGACCGTTGCAGACACACCTGGCAGGGATCTGTACTCTATTGAGTGCACCTTTCTAGTTTTCAGGCATTTTTATAGAATATGGTCAGTAAGAAACTACAGTATTATGTCCCTAAGGCTGCACATGAACAATGGGTCAAATGACACGGCTATGTGTAAAGTGAGAGGGGTCCCACATTGTGATGAAGTCACAGAGGATAATGCTCGTCTGCAGTTCCTCTCAGATCTACGAAGCATTTCAGTGTCTTTGTTTTGTTTTGAAGGCCAACAACAACAGCTGTTTTCAATGAAAAATATAAATAACACTGCTGTGCAATACCAGCCCAATCAGCAGACAAAGTTAGCAACTAGCAGGTGAAGGGGAACATTTAGATGAAAAGAAAACAACGTGATCAAACCAGAGCTAAAACGAGTGTGAAAGTTGAATTTAAATTCACCAGGTGGAATGTAAAGGAAGCATCTAAACGAAGCAGAATGTGGCTCAATGACTGCTGAATGCATAAATAGGCCATTGCTAACATGTTTGCCAAGTCTTTGAGGTGTTAATTTGTCAATGCTCTGTTTACAGCTTGTTGCACTGCCCCCAATTGGCCAAAATAAGATTTAATTTGATATTATTTTTATAAATATCAATTTGGTTCATAAAACGTGTTTATAACCAAGAGTACTTTGCAGTACTCCATTGAGGCATCTTGCTCTTCAAACACAGTTTTAACGGACACAGGTGTAACAATAAATTGGTAATCCCACCGGCCAGTTCGCTGAACCTCAGAGGTAATTAAGTGAGGAGGCTCTCTTCCCACTCCTCTAAACCATAGAGATGAAACGGCTCTGGTAGCCTATTATCAAGCTATGATATGACACGACTCTCACAAATAACATATGTTTTATTTTGCTTCCCTTTGCCACAGAGTTCATCAGCTGTGTATTGACATGTTTTGGATTCCAATGAAAACATAAATGAAAGCATAATGGAAAATCAATAGAAAACATATTCCTAGATGAGGTTGTGAGGTTAGTGCGGTGAGGTCACAGAGCAACAGACCAACACCTACATTTATATCAGCTTTAAAGTGTAGGATGGAGGGTTGGTAAAGATGGAGAGAATTGCAATATAACATGCACATGGTGTTCCTGACCACAGTGTATAATTAACAGATGTTCAACAAGATGTTTCAAAGCAAGACAAAAAAGATATGTAAATACATTTGCATTATATTCCAACAGACCTTCTTCTTATGACCGTGATACACCAAACCATCTCGTCTGCATTTTAGCAATACACCCGTTCTGTTTCACAGATGAAGATCTTTCTTAAACAGGTACAGTACATTATCTTCCTTTTCTGCTTCCAAATTGCTAATCTTCCTTCTACTTCAGCTGGTCATCCCATGACTGACTTTCTATTTTTGCTTGGGTTTATTCAAAAGTAAATTACTAGGGCAGTAACCAATGCTGGACTCACCTATTTGTGTGTTTAATTGGCCATGTTGTCGCTGGAGTTAATTGGTTCTCTGAGTCCAGGTAGTTACTAAATGTTTGGCAGCATTAGAACCTCAGCACTTTTCCATTAATGGTGCGTGAAATGAAATGTTTGATACTGCAAATAAAATCAGTGATATTCAAGGATGTTATGGTTGGTAATGTGTTGAAACTGCCATTTAATGGGTCCTGGAAGATTGGGGTAGTGTCAGCCGGAACCGCCTGGGCCCTCTCCTGACATTGCTAGTTGCCTCTCCATTCCCTTAACGACTGTCTACCCTGATTACACAGACCCCCCAAAAGCTTAAAGCTGGGGAAACAGTCTCTATTAGTAGTCCAATTAGAGTCATTAGCATATTCTACTTCATTTTGATGCAATGATTATGCTGCACAAAATATACACCTTATGTGGAGGAAAATTACAGTCAAGAAGAACATCGTGTAAGAAATATTAGCAGCTTTGGAAATTGAGGAAAAACTCTGCAACAGTTATGCGATCTTACACACTGAGATGAAAGCTCAGGCTTAAAACAAGGATGTTTTTGATTGACAGGTGTAAATGTTAAGATGACATGCATGAAATTATCTTTCAAAGGGTCTGCTAAGGTTGAGACTACATCATGCATTTTTAAACAGTATATATCCAAGAAGTCTTCAATACATCTGGTCATTGAGAATTAATATGAAAAAGAATATGCAGTGGTATAATAATTACAACTGTGAACCTCCATACAGGTATGTCCTTTCTTTTAGTATTTCCCAGTGAAAAAAGGAACATATTAAAATGACATATGCACAATGGCCTCTGTGCACATGCGATTTAGAAAGTTGCCAAGACCAAAATGTTTCTTTTGCAGTAAGTAAATAAAGTAATAAAAATATCATATTGGTGTCCGTATGCACTGCGATGTCACGACACAACATTGAAACACTAAGAGGACAAAAGAGTTTGCTTGTTCCATTATTCTTTGTGAAATGTGTTTCTAATATTTTTGCAACCTTGAACATTCAATAAGTTATGCCATCACAATAATTCGCCCACAGTTTTATAAACTGGCAAACAATGATTAAGAATCTTTGTGATTCTCCTCATTTTGCTGATTTACTGATCATAATGGAAGAGAAAATGCAATTTTCAGTACAGCCACTGGTAGCCTTTGGAGGTTCACAGGTGGTCATATGGTGGATACCTGCAACACACATGTCAAAAGGGCAAATTCACACTGTTTTAAAAAGGTGGTCAAAAAACATGGAAATGTAGGACACTACTGTAACACTTGATCATACTATACCACCTGGAATGCATCATATGTACCAATGTAAACATATCAGAGGTAGAATGTTCCTTTATGACACAAACCATTTCCAGTCAGTGTCCAAACCACCCAAAAACATTTTCTTTAATATATCCAAATTTGCTTCATGTTTTTTTTTTTTTTTTTCAATTGCTTGGATTGAGTCGGTATCATCAATCAAATTCCTATTGAGACAAATCATGAACAATTTAAGAGATATTTCTGACCATTAATTGCACCGGCAACTAGAAATGAACACTGTACAGCTGTGAGCAATTCGGATTCTCATGACAACTCTGACATTGATAAATGGTGGAAACAAAGCAGCGCTGTTTGTGAGAGAGAAGGGTGACAGACAGGTTTTAATGAGCACAGCGGCGTGACAGTATCAGGTGAGAATGGAAATGAGGCCTCAATCTATCTTTGCAAAGGTTATGTCCCCATTTCATAAGAACATACAACCAGGCAGTCTTTTGCAATGTAATTGATTTCCTATTTTTGTGTACTAAATGGATGCTGTGATATGGAAAATCAGCCTTTAAGTCTTTTATGTTTTTCTTTTTCCCCCCATTTTTTATGGAAATTACATTTCAACACACTTGTCAACAACATTTGGATTGTGGTTGAGGTTGCTTAATATTGAGATCAATTTTTACTTTTTAACAGTAAAATGAATAAATTCATATAGTATGCACACACGTGCACACACACACACACCCCCACCACCACAACCATTACCAACAACAGCAACCATTTCACCCATAGGGCATTTCTACCTAGCAATATACTTAACAATGTGACTCAGAATACGTGCAACAAGTCATGGCAATCAATGCACAGTGTTACATTTATGAGTCATAATTCCTAGGCCATTCAACGTGAAGTTGAATGCTATTGATATGGCAATGTAGTATGTTGCCCATTGAAAGTCCAAGGTGTAGGTGAAGGTGTGGTCTATATTCTCGGAGACAGCCAAAACTACTGCAGACATGCTGCTGAGCGAACAACATTTACCTGCGGGGGAAGGGAAGGGTGAGGTGTACGTTAAACGACGGCGATCATGTCAGTCGGGACGGCGTTATAAGCTGTAACCGCCATATGAGAGCCGTGCAGAGCGGCTGCCAGGATCTATCTTATCTAGCCAGTGTGAGGCACGCTTACATGCACTAACATGCACTAAAAGCATGTGCGGCATGGCTGTGTCAAAAAAGCTATAGGAGAAGCTTTGATAACAACACACAGAAAGGGAATGTTGTTATCAAAGCTTTTATATATATATATATGTATACATATATGCGTTGATAAATGCTCTTTTCAGCTTCATTAATGCTCTGAATGATGTACATTGTAGGTAACACATATACTCTTGTTTAATTTTGTGTTAATATGACAAATACAATGAATTAATAAATAGATAAATAAATAGGTATTTGGTAATAAGATATTCAAACTGATAATAACCTTATCAGACTATTTGGGTTGTCTATCATGTAAAATAAAAAGCACACAACCTGCCATAAAGCATCCCCATCTAAATATACTGAATAAGACTTTCTAAATTGATCGTGTTCAATTCGGTAAACTGTTTTCACTTCTATCTCATATATTTGTATATGGCAAAATAAAATGTTTACATGCTTGAGGTTCAAATATCACCGGTTATTTCTTGAGAAATAAAGACCTCTAACTTGTGTATAAACTGGTAAACATGCAAGCAGGAACACAAGGCTGTTCTTTGCGATAAATATTCAGTTGCTGATGACTGGAAAAGATAACCAACGTGTCTACAGAGGTTATCAGGGAGGCTGCCACATTTGGATACATTTTATCAGAGTTTATCTGTTATCTGTTTAGCTAGTGGCTACCGCAGAAATCACAACAGGGGAGATTTTGAATCAAAATGAGATTGTACTTAGTGAAATCAATATCCCTCTCTACATAACCTTTTGTGTAATGTATGGACAATGATGCTACATTTTCTTCTGCTTTTAAATGTTAATAGAGCATTTTGTAAATGGATTAAAAGTAGTAACCAGTGTTCATCTCACTAAAATGTCGTATTGGCTTATTTGTATTAAATAAATGTCATGCCAAACCAAATAGTGTCATCAACATTAATATGTTGTATTATATCAATAAAATACATGCAAGGATCTAAAGGTTGAAAGATAAAGAATATGAGATTACCAGCATCATATTTAATAAAACAATTTGGATATCCCTGCTGATTAGCTTGATGAAAAACACACATGCAATCTTTTTCCGTTGATAAATAAGTAAATGAAGTAGATACAAATTCTATTTTCTATCACCTCCACTTGGCGAGAGAATAAAATTGTTATTAATAAAACACCCAAGAGCTAACATCTCAGATTTATTCTATACCTTTTTGCCAATTAGGCCTTTGAAGGTGGGACCTCTTTTGAAAGAGGCTTTTAGATTAATCATATTATCTGCAGGTTCTGAAACAAGAATGGTTCTTGACCTCCTCTTCCATAAGAATCCATTATCTTAAACTATCACAGTAATCCTGGCTTTGGGAGGGGAGAGAAGGAAGCAAGAATCAAGCCTAATAGATAGCAAATAAGATTAATCTATGATCTAAGTGCCGATTACACTTGGACCTGCCCTTGAACACTCAGGTGTAACCTTGAGATCTGCATCCACTCTTAGCCAGCAATTGGATTGAAAGTCCCTTAAGGGCCTCGGGTGGTGGAGGGGCACTTTGCCAAGACCTTACCCCTGAGAGAGCAAAGGCCAAGCAGCTTAACCCTTACAAAACCGAAGGTGTTAAATATCATAGGTAATGGCTGATTATAACCAATGTATGGAAACCAGTTATTGGTGTACGCCCCCTGCATATTATTGAGTGCTTAAGCATATTTTGAATTCCATTATCTATTCTCGACACATTAGGTGGGGTATAAAAATGACTGGCCCTCCTGGAATCTTATGGGACTCCTTTATTTGTAAACAGTCAAGTAAATTAATATTAACTGCATTAACAATGATATTTAGATACGTCTTAGGCATGCTGCCTGGATATATTCTCTATTAACCGGAGAATTAGAAAAAGGTAGCAGCAGGTAGACAAGACATTTGCCTCTGCTCTGAATAATTGTTTTGTGATGGACTGTACATGTTTAACATATGGAGATCAATATATAAGACTTTCACTCAAGGTTTAGATCAGTGGCACGAACGAACCGCAGACAAACACAGACTCGCGGATCGATGCTCCCCTCAGTTTGACTCTGAAGCTGACTATTTGATTAATCTGCCGGGGCAGCCAGGGAAGAGAGACCAGGCATACAGCAGCTGATAGTTTCATGCCATTAGGATGGCTAGAGTAATGAAATTTCATTTAATTTGTCAGGAAGAGAGTGCTAATGTTAAAAAGCTTTTGGGTAATAAAAAAAGTCTTGAGAGATGTGAAGGAAAGCCTTAAGTAATTACTCTGTGTATCTTGGGTCCTCATGATGGAATATTTATATTACTGTCATGGAGGTCCTAAGAGTAATTAAATTAGTGAGGTGGGTAAGCTCTTTATTCCCACATTTTTCGAGCCATTTTGTGAAAGAAAAGACTAATATGTGGACAAAGCCACTTTTCCTCATGATGGAATTGCTTTGCAGTCGAGCCACGGCATGCAGGCTTACCGAATGACTGTTATTTTATAGCATATTAAGTGAATACTACCTTTACCCTTTTGAACTTGAGTGTGAGCAGCAGTCCAAACCTTTTGACAGTGCAGAAAAATCTTCAAGCTTCCTCTCAAGGCTTTCCTGAAGACAAGAGACTGGTGTGGTGCTTTTGTATGCAGCGTTCACATTTGCATTTTCTTGATTTTGCCCGTCAAATTAGCACATCATTCTCATCTGTTAAACCTCAAAACGGAAGCCATAAGATAAAGCGTCTGTCATCGTACCAGGAAGCAAGTGTCAGCTGGCAACTGCAGAAGTTAAGAAAATAAATTGTATGATGAAATAATGAATGGTACGTATTAGCGGGGGAACAAGGTTAAGCGTAATGCTATTCCAGTTTACAATCCAAGGGTACGGGCTCCATGATGGTGTTAAAAAAGGTCTTCAGAACAAAATAATCATAAATCCAGCAAGCTGTGTGTTGCCTCTGACATCTCTATCAGGGTATATCAGCATCCTTTCTCACTCTATTCGAGTCTTACCAAGACAGATGTGTGAAAGGGCCTGGAAATGTATCTGACCGCTGGCTTACTCTAATGAATAACTTCCACTTTAGGTCTTGCAATGTAAGCAGAAAATCCACCTTGCAGACGCTGGAGCCCCGTCATGAATCTAACCCGACAGCCGACATAATATAAAGGCGACAACACTTGTATGACTTCCATTTTCTTTGCTATCTATTGATTTTCAGTTAATAACGGAGGGAAATACTAAACGTCCGTGCTGAGTACCTAATAAATCCTGTCTGAGCTTTTTTATTGAGGCGAATTTAATAAAAGCAGTGGGCTAGGCATGGGGATTTGTCTCAGTGAGAGCAGACAAAAAATAGGGATGTGAGGGGAAGGGTAAATCCAGATACTAAACACTCATTCAAGTTTGATAACCATGGCCATGTATCCATTCGTTTTATGACTCAATGTTCTCCATTCACATTTAATAAACCCTACATTAGTTAACCAAAAAAAATACATATATTGTTGTTTTAAATTTTTTTGAAATATCCAACCTAGGCATATTGATATTGTTTAGATGACACTGTAAAGGTAGTTCATGTAAGTTTAAAGGCTGTGGCCTGATTGTCACAAATGTATATACAGCCACTGTCTCATCAAATTCCTGGGGGCCTGAGCGATAAATGCCTTATTAACAATAAATAACTAATGACATGACATAAGTCATGACAAGCATCTTCCCTCAGGGTGAAACATGTCAACCAAGGCATAATTTGTCCTTAACAAACATCAAAACATTGAATTAACTCTCATATCCTTGTGTTTAAAACGAAAACTAAAGGGAAAATGTCCACTTCATTCAGATCAAGGTAAGAGGACTGTGCCACTAACTCTTTTTTCGCCCTCAGGTGAAAAGCAATACACAGAGCAGATGAGTCAGATGAAGGTAAAACATCAGCCATGTAGCCATGATGCCGATCTGGGCTCACTGAGACAAAGGTCTCTAAGAGGGCTAATTATGTGCCTTTGAGGGTTAATTTAGAGTAAAGCACATCAAGGCTTTCAACCCATACCACAGAACAAAAATAACATGTGAAGTCAAGGTTGATAAAATGCTGCAGTTTCACATTCAGGTTCATTACTAGTGCTTATGTCAATGTCAATGACTTCTTGACCATTTATTGTCTGCCTATTACATTTATGAATGCAATAACCACCGTTGTGCACAATCTCATTATCTGAAACACAGATTTTCCCCGTAGTTCAAATAAAGAAATGGCGGAATATTTTTCTTCATACCATGACCTCTTCTCCATCTCAGTTGAGGACAGAGAGAAAATAAACCCATCCACAAAAACAATCCCCCCATTAAAACAATTAGTACAAACATCACCACTGATTAAGACAACTCCACTCTGGACACCATCGCATCGACACTTAAAAGGAGCTATTACACAGGATTTATCCGAAATGTGTATACTTAATTATAAGGACTTTATTACTCCATTATGCCAGCCCAAAATGCCATATTGCTTCATGAACAAAACCATCACCAATGACATAATAGTTTACCCAAATTGAAAAAAAAAAAGTATTACAATGCATCGACCTGTGACAGTGGTAACTCTCTACAACTATTTGGAGATTTACAGGAGTGGCATATTCACCTTCAGAGTAACTGGTGGTAAAGCCATTTAAGTCATGAGCATATTTTATAACACCACACAATCTTTTATCCACATACAATAAGATATATCTAGCAAATCAAATTGTTGATTTCACTGCGGAAATAACATTTCAGAATGAATCAAACACAGATTTCCAACCTACACTACAGGATCTTAATATAGCACTTCCATAAAGCTGGGGGACTTGCAAGAGACTGATTTAATAAGCAATTTTCAAAAATGAGGCAACAGATGCAGAGATATTAAGGGATGAATATGGGTCAAACACTGTATATTAGAAGTGGACGTAATGTTGGGATGTCACCATTTGGTTTGTGGACTGCAGTTTTGATGTCATGAGTTTGCTACTGTTGCCATCACCATCTTGGATTTTGAATTGCGCTATCTTGTTTTTTCTGCAACCAGTGAACATGAATGACCATATTTGGACGGTGGAGGAGTGACTTAGAAATGACGCAAACGGCTGTGGTAGACTGCCTGAAAGCATACCTTGCTTAATAATCTATTTTACTTCGAAAAGGACCAGAATTTGCAAAATGGACATCATGCTGTATTGAAGAAGACTTGAAACTAGCAATTGAGACCATAAACTCATGTTTACTGAGGTAGGTTGAGTCGTTTTCTCAGACTCCCACAAGAGCCACAGACAACAGTATTCAAGTGTTTGCACAGTATTGCTAAGTATAACTAGTAAATTGATTTCCATGTGTAAATTTGGTGGAGTGCCCCTAAAGCAACAAATTAAATCAAGACCTGTGGATGTAAAATAAAACATGATTCTACAACTGTTTGGCCTATTTATAATCTATAATGTATTCAGGGATTGATTTTAGTGGATACTTTCAGAAATGTACCTCCCAAACAGACACCAAAATGTCCAGATCAAAACAGCCCAGTGATTGTGGCACTTGTCCAGTCAGGTGTGTGATTGGTGCATCTTGACACCTCACTGAACTGTCTTGTGTTTAATGCACAGTGGGAAAGAGATATGTCAACCCATAGCATACAAAGAGGCTTTCTTATACTTAATATTCATATTGCAGAAGTATTCATTCAGAGTTGTGTCCCTCTATCTACAATATTATACTAAATCAAGGATCATCAAATCCTAATTAAAAAAGTATGTACTGCACTACTGAATATCTGGCAGTTGAATTGTTACGGTAACAAAGAAGAACTTAATTAAGTAGAATGACATCAGTCATTAAGGCAACCTCAAAACACCTTATAACCAAACTCATCCCCACAAATAACCTTTACCAAAGCACTCAGGATGTGAATCACAGCCTTTGGTGTTACAGTTATGCACTTTGACCAACTTCCTGTGTATACAAATGGTGCACATATCTACACTCAAAAGACTCAAAAGAGCATTGCCAATGATCATATTCCAGAGAGCAATTACGTTTTCTGGCAACCTAGAAAACAAATAAGTAGTATTATAATAACAATAGGATTATTACATAACTTTATACCCACTTATCAGTAAACAGTTACGTATGTTTTCATCTTCAGTCTTTGACACTGAAGGATAGCTCCTGTGTGGCGTTTGCTTTAAGCTACCTAAGAGTTAAGTAGTTTTTGCTAACACTAAATCAATGAGCCCTACAGTGTCATTGTGGTGATGTGCTATTCGCATGCCCAGTTTGGTGGCCTAAATCTTTTTTTGCAAAATCAATGAAGAAACTAATGTCTAACTACTTTTTGCACTTGATGAATGGCCAGCAGCTGCCCAACTTTACTGCTTTTACTCTTGAAATCCCTGATGTACTTTACTGTAGAGGTGATGGTCTCTTTCTTTCTCATTATGTCCCTCTGTCTACTAAACAAAAAAAACAAAAAAAAATCAGATATTTCAGTGGATGAGTGAAAATGTCTCCACAAGTGTCAATGTCAATAAATTGTACAGTTGTTGGGATATTTCAGTCTGAACCAACCAATATCCATAGTATAATGATTACAAGTTAAGGTAGTTGAACTGGTGTCTCCTAGTCCGAGTCTTTTGCCATTACGGGTAAATCCATTATTAATTCACATGTCATTATTATATCAAACAACTACTATTACTATTAGTAGTAGTAAAAACAATGACATTTAACTTGAAGAACTGTTTAGAACGCAAAAATCTACATTTAGGGTCTTGACTTTCACTTGAATAAATCAGGGAGTAACTTTAGTAATATTGGGATGCCTTTCCTGCTCCCTACCCTTCACTACAGGACTCATTCCACATAGCTTCTCCTGTTTTTTTTTTTATATCAAAAATATTCTGTTTTTAATTGATGTCTTGATTGTTTTTCTAATCGTTCCCTTTTTTCATTGTGTTGTATGTAAAGCGTCTTTGAGTGGCTTGAAAAGCGCTATAGAAAATTAAAATATTATTATTATTAACATTGACTGAAATGCACCTTAGTATCAATTAGTATCAGTGTTTCTTAACAAGAGAACTGGCACAAGTGTATTTTTTTATTTTTTTATTGTTGACTTAGCAAAAGGAAATTCTTCTCACCAGCTATTACTAAAGCATTAGGAAGTTGTCTGTCCAAACCCATGTGCCAAAAGGTTCTCAACACTTGTTATGCCTCTCTTTGCCCTTTTGTCTGTATGAGAAAAAGCTACTTGGGGTCAAGCCGTTAAATGACTACCCTTGCAATGGCTACATTTTCTCACAATTGAAAGCTAGAGAAAGAGATTAACAAACAATTGATTCAGGGGAAGAGGGAAACCAGGTACACAGACATGATAACCTGTACAGGTCAAGTATCAACATCACTGACAATTACTTTTAGCTGCCATTACAATCCCATGCAAAGTGCAAAAGAATGGGTAAGTATTTAGACTAAGTAGTTTAGACTAAAACAATTACAAAGCAACACGGACGGTTAAAGATTGAGCTCTTTGACTTTTTATCTAAATACTTTTCATGCAGCGTGATAACATTGTCTACATCAGTGCTTCTCAGCCGCCCATGGGTTAAGGCACTGAAGCAAGCTTTCAGCCATAAAAGATTAATAAACATCCCAGACACACCAAGTTATAACAAGCTACAAAAAAAAAGAATGCACAGACACCATTAAAGAACGAGGGGGTTGAAGCTTATCCCAGCATGCACTTGGTGAGATGCAGAGTACAGTACAGAACCGGCAGCCATCACATGCCTAAAACATTCAGACAAGAAAATTCACACTAATACTCATAATTTAGAGGTTGCCTTCATCTAAACTGCATATGGGAAGAAACTGGAACACTGAAGGAAACGCAGTCAGATGATGGGGGAACATGAAAAATGTTCAATCGGGTTCAAATCCTTCTCCCTGTGATGAGAAACGTACTTATATTACATCAGTTTAGAAAACATTTAATTTAAAAATGTAATTATACAATTTTTTTTTTTTTTTATATACGTTTTTAGTTTTTGTAAGAAGCTGTGTTGGTTGGTGTATAGACACTGAAGAGAGAAAACAATAGGTCAAGTCTTAATCTGGACAGAGAGCAGAGTCTCAAGTAATTGTGTGGAGACATTAATAATCCAAGTTATAAACATCAAGTACATCAGCTTACAGGACTCGAAAACATATGGTAATTAACTTTTACTACTCGGATATAATATATCAACCCCATCCTTAAAACATACGTGCACACACACACACACACACACGCACACACACACACACACACACACACACAACCATTACCATATTGCATGAGAGGAATCATTTGCTTGATTAGACGTATCTTTTACATACAGAAGAGATCCAGGAACCCGGTGGGTCTTTTAAGTTCCTTATTTTCCATCATCAACGAAATATATATCGGTATCTATGAAATATTCACAACATGTTACATTACCAGGTGAGTTTCTTCAGCAAAGCTATTCTTAACATGTTACAATGGAAATAGAAGTGTCGGGTTGAAACTGGATCGCAGAGTATTAACTGAACATAGTCTGGACTGACAAAACAGAGTAAACCTCCTCAGTCTAACCACTGAGTAGACTGCAGAGGGCCAAAGTTAAAATATGTAGTGCTACCGTTGTAGTTCAATAATTACATCAGGTCACATGCTTCTCTGAACTGGAAAACAAATTCAAAATCAAAGGGTGTTTAGGGGGGAAATGGTTTCGACAGTATTCTCCCCTGGCATGCAATAATGGGGACATTGACAAAATGTAAGCTTTAACCATTTAATTATTCTTCTCATGGGGATAAAACTATTTAAAATGTAAATCATAATTTTGTGTCTGAATTGAATTGACTTTTTCCTCTCTATTAAAATAGTCATTATTGAAGGAAAGAATAGAAACATCAACATAACAGGTGACCCCAAAATGTGGGCTACATCCCATTCTCACGGTCTAATTAATTCATTGGGACATAAAAATATGACGACAAGTCGACAAAATAACATTTGATAAAACAATCTTTTAACATACTGTAAAATCCTGCCGATGATACAAATCCTTTGCACAGGATCATGCATTTGTTTTGGGGAGTGTGTCTGTTCACTTTTAATAAGGCAAGCAGGCGGCACAACAGCTTCCTGCCTTTTAGAGCGTGCGGTTCCAGACCTTCTCCATCTACTCTGCTGCTATTATTCTGTCAAGAGCTGCCGTGTTTTCCAGAGGAAAGGAAGTTATTTCATTTCCACCTTTTGTCTGTGTCTGAATGCGAGCGACGCTCTCTCAGCAATATTGACTTGTTTCAACTCCCCTCTCCATCCGAACCAAAATATACAACCTTTCTTTGCCCTATAACTCTCGTTGGCCACAGAAAAATAGGAATTTCCTCAATTGGTGTAATTCCCAACACCAGATTTCAGCAGTTTTTTTCTACTAGCTTCAGCAGATTCCTGCATAAGCAGTGCAGACAGACTGCCTTCAGAGCAAGATGAGAGGAAAGACAACAAAAGTAGATGCCAGTAAAATATTTGCAATGATGCGTAGAAGATTATTCAAACCGTGTTCGTTTATAAGGATGTGGCTCTTAAAAATGTGAAAAGGTGCATTCAAAAATACAGTATTGATTTGTTTATTTTGCATATTCATTACATGTTTCCCCTGGCTGTGTTTGCAAGGCATAACTTTTTACCAAAGGAAACTCAAATTCACTCAGAGCATTTTGCTAAGAGTAAACCTTTGGAAAAAAGACACGGAGCACTAGAGAAACAAATCACAGAGGAATTATTTCAGACTTCCAGGTCCACTCAACTTCAGAATTAAGGGATTCAAGTTGAAAACTGGTGAAGTGGCCCTTTAAGTGGTGGAATTATCAAAAAAACAAACAATGAAGAGCCACTGCCTGACCATGCAAGTTACTTACAGGCAACATGTGCTGTCATCAGTGACACCACAGACACTCTCAGGATACTACACCTTTCCTTTGGCAGCTTTTTGTCAATAGTTGTACTTGCACAATGCACCTGCATGATATAGAACTAGTTGTCCATGCTCCAAAGATTCATAATCTAAAAGTCAAGGGCGTCCTTCGCGTCCACCACTCCTGTTATTGTTGCTGCCTGACCTATATGGCCTCTCCAAAAGACACACTTTGCTTTGCAAGACTGTTGTTAATCCTTTAAGAGAGCTTAAAGCTTACCCATCTGCTGCTGCATAACCTGTAATAAATATTGCTGTCTATTTCATAGAATTGGACCGAAAATATTTTTTATCTAAGATGTGATCTTAGTTTATCATTCTTAGTCGGCAAAACAACTTTTTTACAGTTCAAATAATGTTTAATTACCCTGAAACACATTTTTCTCTTTTTCTTGTGAGAAAGTGTTTATCCAGTAATCTCTCGCTTTTGGCTTTTGTCCACTGATGTGCACAATATATGACCTGTCCTCCTGCTGAGAGGAGCAGACACATTAGGAGCAATGAAGCTAATGATATCAGGGCACTCTATAGAGCGCATCAGAGCACAGGGATGACAAACCTGTCAGAAGGCATAATCTAGGAGGAGGTCGTAACATTCTCAGAAGATTCGTAGGCATTTGCACTTCTTTCTCTGCCATCCCCTAATAATGGAGCGCCAGTAAATTCCTTACCTGCCACGAGGCAGTGAGTTCACACGTAATAGCCTATGGCATTAAGGGATGAAACATATCACGGAGAATGGTTGTCTTGCTCGGCACCTAGGACTTTGTTCGAGTCTTCATTTTCAAAGATGCCCTTAAACCTTTTACCACTGACTGGTTTTGAGGGGATTCCTCTTTTTAACTCTCCTCAGTAATGGAGTCAGCATGTCACCAGATGTCCTGTCGGTGTGAAACAACACAACATGCCTCCGACACTCTCCAGAGCTACTTCAGCATCCTGTATTGGAGTTGCTGTAAGATTGGGGCAATGTGCCATTATCTTTACCTGGAATTGACAAAGGCCCACTAACATTTTGGTTTAAATGATGGTGTGGTCTGAAGCCACATGCATATCAAAACTACTCTTGAGATTTAAATTAGGGAGTATGTGTATTATGCGTTATATTTTGTGTAAGTGTTTTTGTCTTGGGAGTAAGAAGCATTCAATGGGATGAACAAGATATAGATTGTACTGCACGCGTTGAGTGAGGTAAAACCGGTTATGTATTAGATCTCAAACTTATATGAATTGACTCTTCACTGTCTGTAGATGTTCATATTCACATTACAGTACATATATATAGGCTAGTTTATAAAATCACTTCCTGTCATCTCTGAATAATTAGTATATAGTATAAATATTAGTATTAATATTTAGATATTGGGTAAGAAACATATCTATTGTGTCATTATCTCCCAACACTACCTTTTTTTTAACAAAATGCAGGATAAATCTGTTGTATCATTCCCCTGCTTTGTATGTGAGAAGTGTGTTATGACAAGATGTATATATTTAGATCAGGGGAAAGGAAAGGGATGTTTTGTCTCTCTAACATAAGTTGGATGTCAGAGATAATAGAAAAGATTGGTGAATGGGTCTGAATTTTGAAGCATACCTGTGTTAATCCTGCTCTAGATTGCTGTGCTGAGACTGCTTGTATTTACATATGCAGAGGATCCCGCTGTTTTGAGCACACCATTGACAAGACAGAGCAATTAATCATCCCCAAATACTCCCGCCGTGCAACAGACGACCCTTGCAGAACATGCTGCCACAGAGGGTGTGCAGGTGTGAAGCAAGCTGCAAGAAGAGATTTCAGAGCCAGCCTGTTCCTCAATCTTCCTTGTTTGTCAAGAAAATTATGTATTCAACAGAATCATACATCTAATGTTTTCTCCTGCCCCATTTTTGAATGTGCCGTATTTTCTAGTGCTTAGTCAATTTCAATTACTTTGAAACTTACTGCAAAAATAATTAGGTATAAGCAACTGTAACAACGTCTGATATGTAATATATTATATTTGTATAATATATAATTTTTTTCTCCCTCTTGACCAGTTTATCCCCATATTTTATCTTTATTTTTTGGGAGAGGTTTTAATATTTTGTATTATACACAAAGTATCCATACAAAGTAATGAAATGATCACATAGACAGGTTGAATTAATGAAAACATGGATAGTTGCTAAAAATTGACATTGATTTATTTAACTATTTTGGAAGTTTTGAAGTCAGTTATGAAATTAATCAATTTTCAATGGTAAATGGACTCCACTTGAATTTTCCATAGATCTTTTTTATTTCCATTCTGTTGCTCGAGCAACAGCTTTGGTCCATGTTTACTTCCTGTCAGCTAACAAACATTGCAACAGGAAATACAAGGGGGCCCATTTACAATGTTTACATTTTCCAGTTTGAAAAAGTCTATACGATATTCAGAGCATTGATAAAGCATCAAACAGCTATTTGTAATGTAAATATATATATAGTGGCCTAATGTCGCCATGGGCCGAGCATGAGTTCACACACTATGTGTGTTCTAATCTGAGCTTCTCTGTGCTTTGTTTACATAGCTGGGCCGGCCGAGCGTGCCTTTTAGCGCATGCTAGCGTGGCCAGCTGGCTAGCTCACTGGCTAGCTCGCTGGCTAGCTCGCTGGCTAGCTCACTCTGCACTGCTCAGACGGCGGTTACAGCTGACCACAATGTGCCAACTGTCGGCATAGTTGCAAAAGCCGAGCTGCGGAGCGAGGTGATAATTATCTGGGGTTCATCACTTCATGTATCTTGAATTAACAACACATTTTCAAACTCAAAGTGTATCCTTAACAAAATGTCATATTCATTGCCAAAATGCAATGCTTAAAGAATATCTGCAATGAAGTACTACCTTTACGTTTGTCTTGCTTCTTGAATATGGGGAATTAGTCCCACGCATTATAAATATAAAAAGAAAAGTGTTCAAATTATTATTAATAGAAATATTACACCTTGCCATTACGTATTTGTAAATCAGTCAAGTGCCTCATCTGCAATCACTGCATACCACTACACCGATTTGTCATTGTGTAAATCACATAAAAAAAATTGAAAATACTGAAATGGGTCTGAAGGTTGCATGTGTCTATGCCAGCAAATCAGATAGTAGGTTGTCTTATTTCATATCAAGAGACATTGACTCCAAATCGTTTCCAAACCCCTGGAGCAAGGGAAGATTGTTGAATTTCACTGAAAACCATCTGCTTGTTCTGAACAACAGGGGATAAGAACATGCTGAGGAGTAAGCTCTCCAGATAGCTCGCATTGGCTTCTGATTCCTTTGCCTTGAACGTTCCTTCTGGCATCCTGTCTTTGGAGATACCACATCCACCGGCCTCTGGGAGGTTTGTCTCGTTGATGAGTTGATATATCAGCTGTACATACTTTGTATGTAAGGGTTACATCTAATCTGAACCACAGTATCTTACAATTACATTTTCCAGATTTTGCACAAAAACAGCTCTTCAGCAATCACCACAATCAGCTTCACGGTGATGAATATTTATTTGTCATAAAGTGAGGTAGTGTCGAGCACATTTTAGTTCAGGACAGATTAGACAAATGACACACCTTATTTTCAAATACATTGCCCCTACAGCCAAGGGCAATTTGAAGTACAGAAAATAACACCATTGGTTGTATGAACATCTGCTCCCTGGGTATTTGATTTCCCAGGCAGATGTTAAACCCCAGCTGCTATCCCAAGATAATTTGTATGTTTGTGGAGAGAGCTCCCATTTGGCTGTTCTGCTGATGGTTATGTCTTCTTTTTGTGAATCAGCCTGCATCATTGTTAAGTATGTTTTACAGTCTATCTCACCCTGATGCCCTCTATGCCCCTGGCTGTATGAATCCACCATAAAATGTCTAAATATTTTGTTGGACTAAAGGTCAGGGGAAATATACCCCTTCCATGCACTGCATACATGGATACATACGGTACTGTTTGTATGTGTATGAACACTTCATCCATACCGTACAATCTAGATTAAAGAAAATTTGGACTGATAATGTCAGCCGATATTAACGTATTGCTGATACATCAAATATGTGTAAAAATCTGCTAAGAAAATGCAACACAGAACCGCAAAAGCTTTGAGAGATCTCTGGAAATTGAATTGTTCTACTGTAAGATGTGCTTCTCATTACATACAATGATTGCAATCCCATTAAAACTATTTGAGCATGTTCACATAAAAATAAAACAAAGATTACAACTGTATTGTTGTCAAATATCTTAAGTATTGATATTGATATCAATACTTGAGATAAAACTCCAGTCCACTTTACAACTAAGGTATTCAAATGGCTATGGCACATGACACACGGCTGCAAATGCCCTGAGTCGTTGGTTCGATTCCTGGCTGGCCAGACCATTTGTCATTCCCCGACTGTCTTTCCCCACATGTCCTGTCTCTCTCCATTATCACTATCAAATAAAGGCAGAAAATACCTAAAAAGTAAAGGGCTTTTCCAGCTGTATCATCACCCGCGAGCACATACTGTAGATACAACTGCAGATATACAGCAGTGTTCTTAACGAAAAAGCAATCTAATATGATAAAAGTATTCAGTCATATGAGAATGTAAAGTGTTTTCTTCTCATTATCTACAGAATAAATGGTGCGCTTTATAGATCTTTATAGATGCACTGTGAGATCAAATGAACTAAAACTAGTCTGGAATACATTTTAATTAAACACCAGGACTGGAGGCAGAATTTGAGAAGCAAAAAATCTGTTTGGGTTCACCTTAAAATGTCATTAATTTGAGAACGATCAGATCCAAACCTGCAGCTATCATGAAACATATTCGATGTCGGCATTATGACAACAGTATCCCTTCCAATGTATGACCATGTCCTTCACAGTGTGGCTGCACCTTCTCCTCAGACTCTGTTCAGGTGCCGGTAATGTCATCATCTGTGACATGTGAAAGACTAGGCAGTCTACGAAAAGATAACTCAAACGAGATTAGTCCCACTCCTGACCCAGAAAGAAAAATGTAGCATTATCTGCTAGAAGAGAAGCATGTCAAAGCCTCACAGGTCTTTACTGACCCCACCACTCCCCACTTTTGTTGAAGGCTTTAAATTCTCCCCTCCCAAGTTCAGAGTCGATTTGTTATCAAATCAAGCGTCGAGTGTCTGATTCATTGCTATTCAGCACTCTGGCTGATTTATATGCAGAATGTAAAACAGATGCCTTATGCGATACATATTTATGGTGAGCCCTGCTCTCACAAGATTTATTATAGCTTATTTCATCGGGGTGTGCATGAGCTGTGCTATGATGACTTGTATTTCCTCTCAGCTGCCAATGCCAAACTCATTAAAAAGAGGTGTGACTATTAATATACATTGTAATACTGACAGCTCCTAATTTATAACCCAAGTGCATGTTTGGGATTTCGTCTTTCCTTGCATCCCATTGTTGTGGTGGGGGTAGTGATCTTTTTGTGTCTCCATATGTCTACATCCTCATGTGCTTGTATGACTCATGTATGCACATCTATAAAGTACATGCACCATGCAAATCATTTTTCAAATGCCTTTTTGTTCTTTTATTATATGTTGTATTGATTTATTGGGTGTAGTCTGTTGACCCTTATACACTCTGCCCCAGGCAATAAGAAGGCTAAACCATACCATGCTAAGTTCCAGCTTACCACCATATGAGCTCCTACATACATTTAATTATTGATTCTTTAATCAGCTACTGGTCCGCCTCTGATTCAGACGTACTAAACAAGCAGAACTCTGAAACAAAATGGAATGTTCTTTGTTTGTAATTATTTTTTTAGAATGACGCTCTAAAATTAGTCTTTTCAAAAAAAAGAAGAAAAAAATCTATATACATATATATATATATATATATATATATATGTATATATATATACAGACAAACTAGAATGATAAAGCGTCACATCTTCTTTCAAAATTAACAACAATTATAGAGGCATGCAATCATACGCACACACATAAACACTAATACAGCTGATTATTAGTCGTCTCACTTGTGATTTCAGGCAGTTCCTTGTTCCAAAGCAGGACATTTCAACAATATGTTCTAATAGCCACAGTAAAACCAGGTGACATTGAGTTAAAGAGCCATACTCGTTGTTTCAGATATTATACTACAAATCGTGTGCGGCACCGGCAGGAAGTTTCTACAATATACAGTTAGTTTTTCGGGATGTCTTCATTTTTAAAAGAATAAAGGAAATCCCACACTGTTGTCATGTTTCCAACGGTAATTGTTATCTTTGTTGTATGCTGAGCAAGCCAAAGGAAATGTCCACCACACAAAGGTCTTTTTATATGGACGAATAAAAGATAAAGAAGAGGATGGACTAAACAGACTTCAAAAGAATCAGTAAGAATAGTGAAAAACTTAAAAAGGCATCTAGGCCCATGATTACATATTTAGGACCATAGCTCTTTTCCAGTGCAATGCGGCATTAAGTATAGCAATATTGTTAAAAATAAATAAATTAACAACAATTGTAAACTCTAATGAAATGGCTTCACAAAAATGTTTTTGTAATTGGCTGACCTGCTGTCACTGAACATTATTAAGACTTTTTAATCTTTTAAAAAACATATCAGCATTATTATGCAAATTCTTTGAAAGCCAGCTGCAGGGCACTGCAACATACTGCAAAGTACTGTTAGCTACATAATGTATACCGGAATCATCAGAACAAGTTCTTAATGTTCTGAACAAGTAAGGTCTTTGTTGTTTACGTTTTCCTGTCGCCTTTCATACTTTTGTAGCATTGTTATAATGCCACGTTCATGTCATGGGGAAGTTGTTGTAATTACCAATTTCCTACATCCAAGTCATAATTACGCCAGTGGAACTCAACTAAACCTTATGCAAGTGCCTGAAAAGCAAACAAACATGGTGCCTGAAAAGCAAACAAACATGGTTGATACATATTGATGCATTTTTGAGTCATACTACCAAACTCTGCATCCCTCCAGCCCCCGAGATGTAATAAAAAAAAAGAAATGCTCCGTCACACCTGAAACACATAATACACTAGGGTTGATTCCAACTGTACTAAAGTCTTCAGACATCAGTGGTTGGCACAGCAGGGGCTCCAAAGCAGAGGGCACCGGCAGCACGCTGCACTGACCGGTCAATCACATGGTATAAAAGTGTAGATTATGAAATGTGAACTGTGAAATGAGATTAAATTGCTTACAATCATCAAGAAGAGGTGTAAGATACCACCTCACGGTAGCATATCCCCGAAAGGTTTTGTTTGTGATAAGTTTTCAAAGTCATGGATGTAATATTCAAACTCGACTTTCTCGATCGTATTTCCTCGGTAGCAGCACGCCTACACGCCCCATCTGCTTTTCCTTTCATCACAGGTGTTTTTTTCAGTTTGAGGAACGTCTGCTAACATTTCTAGGGAGATCCCACCAACATCCTGCTCTAATTGTGTCACCCTGAACTTTGTTCTTGCATGATAGCCCTGCAGCACTTCATTCCAGGATATTAATTAGCAAATCAAAAGATCCTTTAAATCTAAACTAGTTGGAATGTTTTGTCATGTTTATATATCAGTACTAATGTAGGCTTCACTTTTTTAGCATGTGGAAATGGCTACCAAATCATTTTACACAGATATTTACAAAGATAAGTCTGTGTGTCGTTTTGTTTGAAACAAGGAGCGACAGAAAGGTGAGTCTTTGTTTTTTAGTCTAACTGATGAATGAATGATTAATGAATAGCCGACTGTCTGTGGAGCTAACATTAGCCTTTCCAGCCATAGAAGGTTGGATTGGTCATTACAGAACTAATGCAACACTTTGGGCCTTACGTGCATTCACTTTCTTGCCGCAAGTTAGACGAAAACATTGATTATTATTATTGTTATTATTATTATTATTATTATTATTATTATTATTATTATTATTATCATTAAATATGAAGCTAGTGCCGGCAGACAGTTAGCTTAGCTTAGCTTTGCACAAATACTGGCAAGAGGAGGAAATTGCTAGAGTGGTTCAGTCCAGCGGTGACAAAATCTGTCCGTCTGCACCTCTACCTCATTAATTAACTTACTTGTTGGTTTACTCTGTAAAAAAACATCCTGCTCTATTTCTTGTTGGGCAAAGTGACTTCCTGAGTCTCTGCAGTTGTCTGGAAATTTCACAGTAATGACAAGTCACTGCAGCCTGCCAGAAATAGTCCACGCGTGGCAAGTGTTTAAAGGTTAAGGTATGATTATGGCAACTGAAACTTTACTAATAACCCAAATAAGGCCATATGTCATATGAAAGTAAAAGGGAATACTGTAATTGAAACATTTTTTTATTTTAATTTACAAAATACGACCACTCTCTTGAGGCCTTTATTATCTGTATGAGTAGTTTAAATTTTGATATTGGCATATAACAGGTAACATTATTTTCAACTGTTGGAGTATTTTGTCAAATTAAATCGTAAAACTCTACTCGTGCTTGAAATATAGCTAAATGGTGTTTTGCTTTAGTAAACAGTTATAAACAATATTTCACCTGGAGGAACAACACAATCGAGTGCAGAAAAGCGTAAACATGATTTTGTGCACGTATCTCTTCACGTTCCAAAAGCATCCCAGCCATCAATCCCCATTTCTCGCTCTCTGCGTCGCTCCCTTAGCCCACACTTGAGGTGCTTTTATGTTACACGACCACTCGAATTTGAGCCCAGGGGGACTCTGGGGGTCCCTGAGCGAGAAAGGCCCCAAAAAAATCTATAGACCAGATGCATGATGTTATATGGTCAAACTGGCAGACACAAAAGGTCTAAAAACAAAAGCCATGAATTAACTGAGGGCTTTCAACAGTGTGTTTTCAAAACAGCCCAGCTGAGAGCTCAAATGCCTCTCCTCCCTCTCAGTCACTCCCTCGCTCCAGTCCAGCCTTACCCCATCCCTCTTTCTGCCTCACTCACTATCTCCCCCCTTTTTTCTCCTCCTCTCTGTCTTATTCTCTGTCTGCCACCCCCCGAGACTAAATGCTTAAAAAGAAAAGAAAGGACACCATTTTTGCTAATTAGTTGAGGACTTAACAGGCGCAGGATATGCTGCCTTAGTTTTTCATCTCCTGTCCACGGGCTGTCGACTGCCCTGTGAAGTTGAGCCTGTGTGGCTAAAAGTAGAAGAAAGGAGCAGGGTAGACACACACAAATGCCTCAGTGGAGATCCTGAACACGCCTCCAGTGGGGGTTGAGCTCAAAATGGGGGCCAATCATTAGTATTTAACATTTGGGAATAAAGAAGCCTTAAATTAGAAGTGTAAATGGCTCTGTGCCCCACCTCCATCCTTAGAAATGTTCACAGGCTTTTTTTTTAAATCAGAGGGGTTTTGTCTTTTTTTCCCTTTTTGGAATGTTTGTATGTGTGGGCCCGGCATGTGTGGTAACAAGAGACTTAAAAAGAAGTCAATCTAAACACAAATTCATTCTGCAAAAGTTTTTAAAGTAAAAAAAAAAAAAAAAATCATACACAAATGTTTGTTTTGTACTAAATCGAGAGATTTAAAATACCATACTTTATCTCTACATATGTTTAGCTAATTATGAACTTCTTCTAATCAAAAATAGATTAATGTGAATATATTTTGAACATGGCTCAATTAAAAATCAGTCAACATGTCAGATTGTGTAAATGTGTCTTGTTAAAATTTGTTCAGTGATATAATCACTTATATAGTAACGCTGAAACAATGTGTTGACCACACACTGCAGATGTGGCATGCTATCAGCAGGCAGTGATCTATGTTGTTCATTGCTAAATGTTACATAACCAAAGTGTATACAAATCACAATTAATGCATTGATCTAGGCCTATATGCAGTCTAATATCTGGTTTCACATATTCTATCAAATATTCTGCTCCTCGTTGAGAAAAATACTCCAATAGTTCCTATGTATTCAATACGTTTGCAAGTGCAAATGGCATAAACTTGATTTACATTTCAGAAACCAGCAGGTCAGTGACAAGGTTATTCTAAAAATATGTCTTCATAATCACATTAACATATGCAGGACTACAGCAGACATCTTTCAACGGTAAACCCTCTTAATACCCATAAGGTGTTTCATGCCATTGAATCTAAGGGAGAAGGAGGCCGGCGTGGTAAGCCCGAGCGTCTGAGGTTTAGAGAAGCACAACAAAGTGGAAAATTAACAGAGTGGAAACTTAATAAACAGTTGTTTCACAGCAGCACAACTTAGGGTAATTCCCGCAGGAAGAGAAAGGCCAAGAGCAGAGGAAAGGCAATGAGACTCTCAGCGGAGGACTCTGCTGCGTTGAGACAGGAAGTCAGGGGTGAGGAGAGGGAATCTGAGAGTCAGAGTTCAGCAATCACTATTAAAAAGGGGGTAAAGTGTCTCTGGCTTTTAACAGCCTTTCAGCATTTCTGCCTTAAAGGTGATGTTGCAAACATATTTCCCTGCTGAATCAGATAAAGCATCTGTCAGAGGCAGAATTGGTTTTGTTGTCATGTCCTAAAACACTTGTATTGAGATCTCTAAGTGGTTGTTATATTGCTTGCTAAAAGAAACGGGATCAAACAGCATAGGCTGCTAGCATTCTCAGCTTCTTTCTCAAATGGGTGTATTTATCAGAGATGTAAGACACACATCCTATAAAACCAAGGGCACCAGAGAAATTCCTCACATGATCACCGCAGCCCCATAACTGTCTGTGGCAAAAATGGAGGCTGTGTCGTATGTCAGTTATATGGAGCAATAACCAACTAAAAGAAGTGTGGTAATAGAGCCATTTACCTGGTCCTGAAAAATGAGGAGGGGGAGAAGGAGAGAGAGAGAGGACCCCCCAACCGACACACAAACAGCTGCACAAGCATACAAACAAATGTAAAGTTAGGTATTTTTGTTATTTTAAATGTGTACTTTTGCAAGTGTAGGTTTCAATTATTGACATATATCAGCAATGGTTTTTTTTTTATCTTAAAATGAAATATTATTATATAATTTGATTAGAATATTCTATTTTAAAAATACGGGAAATACAAAATAAGTTATTTTATTGTTTTGCCCTTTTTTGTGTCAATTATTGATGTTGTGATTGGCTCAGATGTTTGAAACTATACTTCTATTTGACTGCTGCATCTTTAAGTGTAAAGATTATGTTGTTTCATATTGTGATGCCTCAATAAAGTCCTGACGGAGTGCATTAATTAAAACTTTATTTTGCATTATTTTCTTTGTCCCTGTGCACCTGTCTACTGAGTGTAAATCACTACTTTTGACAAGAAAGGCATGTGAATGAAACTAATTATATAAAAGAGAATGCTAATAAAACATGTAATGTAACTGTAATGAAGACGTGAATACTAAATTAAACAATTCATTGCGTACCTTACATACACTGTGCTCTGCTTATTTCACACATTATCATCACACATTAACGTGCCGTAGAGTACGCTATATATGTACAGTAAAGTATGAACAGTAAGATGTTGCATTTCCAACCATTGACGTGACCTCTTGTCGTGATGTATTAAATGTTTGGGTGTCGATGTTGCAGTTTGTTTTGTGATTGTTGTCAACGCAGTGGCCGTTCGTGTCACACGTAAATGCACATAAGCTCAGCACATTGACTTGTGTTATTGAAATTGTTAGAGACTGCTGAGGCAGGGAGGCGAACATACAGTCGCTTAGCTCGTTGTGTTTCGTTCTATTTTTGACAGGCAGCATGGAGGTGCTGAGTAATGCGATCTTAATAAACCACAAGAGTGTCGACCAGCTCACAAAGATTGCAGCAAAAGTGGAGTTGTTGATCGCTGTTAAATATGAAAGAGCCGATCACCAATGGCAGTTTAGTAATTATTGTGTACAAGGGAGCAGCATTGACGTTGAAAAACAAACTTCCCTATGTATTTACATCCAGACAAGTGCTATTGTGTTTCCAGCGTTTTTTGCTTATAGCCATAGAGGACAATGCTATAATAGTAAAAGCTGGTAGAGTGTGCATGGGCATGTTGTTCAGGAGTCAGACAGGATTACGCTCTGAAATCCTCTGAAACGGGAGCAGCGGGGGCCACTTGAGGCAGGGCAATTGGGCAGACTGTGAAGCAGGTCTCCAGTTGAAATTTGCTTATTTATGTAATCATGCAAGAAATATCTATTCTTTTGCTTGTGAAAGCATCTAAGATGGGAACTCCAAGCTCCTGTTCTTCTCTGATTCAGGATCAAAATAACAGTATAACTGCTCCCCCTGGTGTGCTTATCACTGCATTGCCTGGGAGGATAATCTGTGGTGTAATTAGTATGCACCCTCAGGTCAAAGTACTGACTTGGTAGGAGTGCGTTTTCACATAAAGCTGCAGCGCCGTAGCCTTTCTCTCACCTCTCCTGGCAGCTAGAAAACACTGCACCATATTCCAGAAGATCACTGCATAAATATGAGAAAGGAAATATTCCAAAAACACAACTTCAATGCTCAATTAAGACATTTGAGATCACAGTCCAAATGTCATAGTATTGTCTCCCAAGCTTATTTTTTAAGTATTCTAAGTATGAGTGTAAAACCTTGATGTTGAAAAACTGAGATTTATATCATGTCAGGGGTTCTGAAATTGGAAAAAAAGCTACATGGAACAACTCACTTTGTTTCCCTCGCCTATCCACACACACACACACACACACACACACACACACACACACACACACACACACACACTCACACACTCACACAAACACAAACGTTTAAAGACAAAATGTATTCCTCATAATTCAGTGAGCTCATAAATCACAGCAGGTTAATGCTCCACAAAACCTCTTCAACATCCTCTAAGTGTTAAATCATCACTTTGTGGAGGGAGAGGGAGAAAAGACAGCAAAAGGGGACAGGCAAGCAGAAGAGATAGTGCTGTACTATTTCCAAGTATGAAGTCTAGGAGTGTGTAGATCTATCCCTTCAGTCAAATATGTTGCCATGCAAGGGATTAGAGGTCTGTGAAGCACTAGGTCTTGACCTGCAAGGCTTGGAGCCTGGCTGTAACCTGACCCAATACCAGGTGTATGCCTGTGGGTCAAAGGGTTGGGAAAGCATGCAACAAAAGACAGCGCCTCAATAAAACCCTCACTGCTCCAATTAACCATTTTAAACCTTGTTTTCAAGCCAGCTCCTGCAGTGTACACGCATGGGTTTTGCAATGTGCGGTGAAAAGCCTCATGTTTCCTTAATTATAGAAGCCCACACAAATGTCAACAAAATGAAATGTGTAGTGTGTATATCCTAATAGAGAGAATGTTAATGGCATGCTTACTCCCTGCACCCGCCCGGCTTTGCTTTTACTTTCAAAATAATTTACTGCGCCTTTAAAGCACCCTGTCATCTGCAGCCGGAGACCCATAACTGTCATGTGAGTCGATCATTTACCCAGCGATCTCCTAAGTGTTACGTGTTAATGGGTGGAAGCTGTGGAAAACATAGGGAAATAACTAACACCTACAGAACCAACAGATCATCTCTGTGGAAAGGAAAGCTGTATCATTTCATAACACATTCAGGACTGCAGCGGTTAATCAAGCTACCTGCCAAGAGGACCGCCATATCTCAAGAGCATGTCAGAGGAGAGGTCTTTAAGTATGCTCATATGGGACTGTATAACTGAGTGGGATTCTTCTTTCACTTACATTAGATGTTGACACCAGGGAATTGGGGACATTGTATTTTGTGGTGACAAGGTTAATGTAGTGTAATGTAGGCCTCTAATATTTGGTGATTATGGTTGGCCATGCAGAGTACCATGGTGTTGTGTTTTTTTAACTTAAAAGGTTGAATATAAATAATACACACGCACACACACACAATTACATTCTGAATCATTTCCAGACACGAACGTGATCATTTCCTTTCTTTTTTAGGTAATTATCGTCCTGATTATTTCTATATTTATTAGGCATTCCAGGCTGGGTTGACCTACTGGCTGCAATTGACTACACTTGAACAGGCCTATAACTGGCTGGCCTCAGAAGGTTATTAATTGCTCCAGCATGGCCTTGCACAATGTGTTTGGATAGGTGTTTCTTGTAGCTAACAAAAAAGCCTTTGTATTGCTTCACTTTAGTCTGTGACTCAATTAGGGAAGGAAATGAGAGTAAATACAAAACGCCATTGTCTTTCTTCCAGTCACAGCATGAGCTGAAGATGTTACATAACTTTACAGTATCAGCCTGTTATATGTATTATAATTTATAGCTGTAATGAAGGAGAAGGTCATGTCGATGGTGCAAGGCTGGTGTACAAAAGGTAAGTGAGCTGCATTGTTGATTCAACTAAATGAATCTCTTTCTTTGTGTAGATTCAATAAAAACATGCCTTAAAGGGCCATTCAATGTTGAATTGAAGAGCATGTGAACATCATGTAAATGCTAAATAATGTAATAGTAAAGAGCTGCAACTAATGATTATTTGCATTGTCATTCACATAATGGTGAAAAATGGCCATCATAATTTCCTAAACCAAAATTGGCATGTTTAAATTGCTTGATTTTGTCTCACCAACAGGCCAAAACCCCAACATATTAATGTTACCATCACATAAGGCATCGGCCGATAACCAAAGGCAGGTATGAGCGTCAGGACTGAAAGAGTCCGATCAGTGCATTCCTACTGCAAATCCTCACATTTGAGGAGCTGGAAACAGTATATATTTTGCCATTTCTGCGTTATAAATGTAATTAACCCATTAATTTTCAGTTTATCGACTTGTCAATTAATTAACTCAGGTTAGTTTATATTTCCTGATGCAATCCAACAACAAAACACAATCTGAAATACAATTGTTTTTGTATTACATACAGAACAGACCATGGTGTAGTTCTGTCAACAACATGAAAATCATGAAAACAGCCTGTCAGACAGTTTCCTTTGTAACGCTGCGTTCACAGTCGTCTCTGTCTGTCTCTTTCACCTCTGTGTGTCTCTCCCTGCCCAGCTCTTCTCATTCACTCTGCTCGTCTTGAAAAGGGGTTTCCTAGTGAGGCGAATTCCAGTGTGAACTTGCCAAGTGACCCATTACCATGGGCGGACAAGGTTACCACTCATAACTTTTACAGCCGTTTCTGCCTCCACACGAGTCTCGGCGTCGCCCTGCCTGAAATAGTAAGTCGGATACTGTCTGTAATGAAAAGCGTAGGACTGAGAGGCTCAGGACAAACCTGCTGTTCTGATGCCCTCCAGGCTCAAGCTGACAAAAACATCAAGACAATGACAGCAAAGTATGAGAGGTGAACAAAACCCCAAAGGATGTTAGAGAGAGAGGGGAGCAAAAGGTGACAGAGCAGGAGAATCACGCTCCAAAAAAAGGTGCAATTTAGCAACGTTATGGTCCTTTGTCTTGTACAGTGTGTCTGTGCGCAGAACTAATAGCTGCTGCGTAGACCTTCTTTTTTATGTGGACCCTTTTACATGGGAATACGATATGAATGAAACACTGCACACAATGCTGTTGGTCTTAAATGTGCGGGAGCAGTTTTATATACTAAACACACTGTGCTAAATATGTGAGCTTTGATACATAACATTTCAATTCAAATAAACATGCCAGTTCTTTAGACATATTAGGATAATGTATGTTATAGGTGGGAAACAAATGCCATAAACCACTGCTTCTACATTTCTACAGTTTTGAGATAAATGGGGAACTAATTTACATGATATGTATTGACTAGATTATGTAATACAGCCCTGTAAATCACAATTTGGTGGCCATTGAAGCCATTACAATAGCATCCAATAATTGTATTAATGTCTGCATAACAATACTAAGTATTATAGTACATACAGAAAACCTTGTTCTAACTGTAAACAGTAAATACTATTATTATATTATGTTATTATAGTTTTTGCTAAAGGAAATACACAATCTAGTTGTCACTACTCAATTTTACTGATAAAAACAAGCTAACGTGTCTCTCACAAGAGACAACATGCCATTGTTTACAAACTGAAAGAAAAATGATCCAGCACGACAACGAGATGTCCCTTGTTGACGTGTACTGTAGTCTAACATCTTTCTTTGACTAACACAAAGTGACAGCATGGTCAGTAAAGGATGATGTGATTTTCAGTCATGCAGGACAGTACACAATGTGCTGGAGATATAGTCCAGTAAAATAACCCTATTGAATGCAATACAGTGTGTTGTTAGATAGTATGGGAAACATGGGTATACTTTAGTATGTCAGAAATGCTGAACACGGGGGGTATAACAGTTTTATGGCATAAGTATTGCCATTTAAATCATATGTCAGCGTTACAAGTAAATGCTCAATAGCAGGTTTGGCAAGGCACGGCTCTCCCAGTGTTACTTTTTACGAGCTCACAGCAGTATAGAAGTCCTGATTCAAGAAACATAAGGAGGCAAGCGTTAGGAGTTCAATATCCTCTTTTATGAGACAACAGCTTATATCCTTTTGTGTTACATACATATTAGTTGTGTTTCTTTGAAAAAAAATAAGGGTGAAAACATTACAATAGCTGCAGGTCTATGTTAGCTTAGCCTTATAGATTTTGTGCTGTCAGCCAAACAACAGACAGGGCCAGAGGGGAATTGCTGTCTACCACTTTTACCTAAACTACCAGCCAGTGTGAGACATCCTACACACTGTCTCTCTAACTATCATCTACAGTAAATGGAGAAAGGCAATTACCATACGGTGTGATTGTCCATGGCTGTAACTATCAGAGCACGCACAAAAGAAGCACAGCAAACAAGTACCTGAGCAGTATCTTTACTTACTGCCTGTTAGGCAGATAAAGTACTGATGATGTGATGGAGCATAGACGGAAAGCTGTTTAGGTTTCTATAAGATAGATTATATGTTGACTGATTACTGCCTTTTCAATGTGAAGGAACCCTTTTTAGGAGACTGTCAAACCAGATGGCACACGTTTATTTTCTCATTCATGCTTCTCATCTGCTGGTAGAATAGGGCTGTAAAATGGTAACAGGGCTGGAAATAAATGATGTTCTTCCTCCTTTGTTATTAATGTTGGCTTCGGTATGGCCCAACATGTATTCTCTGGGTAAAGGTGTGCCAGAGAAAGGAACTATGTTACATACAACATGTTGATGCCTCAGTCACATTATAATATTAGAACTGTTTAATGTCTCAATGGTTTGAGAAACAACAATGTCTTCCAGTAAGAGTTAAACCGGAGAAGAGGAGAGATACAGGCAGTGGACAAGCTGCACAATAACACCAAGAGTTGTAATATTCTCCACACACACATCAACATTACAGCTGTAATGGTAAATACTGACACTTTGTATCTCTTGTTATTTAATGCAAAACAAATATATGCATTTACACGGCAAACTTGGAGAAACCAAATCATTCAGTACTTATTTCTGTCTGGTGTTTTTGTCTATAAAGATTGCATCAAGGGGGAGACAGAGGACCGAAAGGGAACTGTTTTTTGTTGTTGTTTAAGAATCATAAGAAGAGTGTAGAAAGCAATTTTAAGGAGAAAAGCATGCATGGATGGCAGCCGGTGCATGGATGGCATAGCGTGTGCGCGCGCGAGTGTGTGTGTGCGTGTGTGTGCGTGTGTGTGTGTGTGTGTGTGTGTGTGTGTGTGTGTGTGTGTGTGTGTGTGTGTGTGTGTTCATGAGTATGAGCTCCCACTCCCCCGGGGTGCACACCCTGTCAGAGGGATCATAATAAACTGTCATCTGTACAGCCAGGGGCTAAAGTTCCATGCTGGTGCTGAGACCACAGCAAGGCTGAAGCACTAACTGATGCCATGCCTTAGAAGGGTTCTGTACTGTGAACACACAGGCCTGAAGATAAGTGTGAACATTGGTTTTTCTCTTAAATAACAGTGACACAGGATCAGTCTCTCTCTCTCTCTCTCTCTCTCTCTCTCTCTCTCTCTCTCTCTCTCTCTCTCTCATTACTAAACATTGCACAAATTTAACCTGGTTTTAACCTCATAAATTGGCAGGTTTGTATACATATATAATCCATACGAATGCTGTGAGGCCAGGGCCTTGTGCTGTGCTCCTGCGGTGCATGCAGGTCGTAGAAAGGTGCTCCCGGTTGGTTGTGGGTGTAGAAGGGGCAGGACGTTAACACTGGAAGGGAGAGTTTATATCCCGAGTCCCGTGTGTGAATAGGTGTAGCCAACAAAAGCTCTGGTAAAGAAAAGGAAAAGTAAACACATGGTATATGGTGTTTAAAGACATAGTGCACTTTTTTTTTTAGTATCTAAGAAAGAGGGCCATATGTCATTAACCTTAACCGAGTGCTTAACACAACCCTAAAACATTTATTATACTTTAGTTGCAACAAGCGAATGTCGGGTTGGAAAAACTAGGAAAAAAAAAAAAGGAAATATGTTGTCAGAGAACATTTCACTGAAAGCTTATTATTATGTGTAACATCAATATATGACTATTGTCTCTCTAGGAGGAAGGACCAGGGTTGGCTGGTCATCGTGCTCACTCCAGTAGATACCTGCGCCAAGACCCAAGACCTAGACGTCTTTGACATCTAGTCAAAACTGTCACCTCGTTTTATTTCAAGGTCGGGCTGTGTAATTACTTTACCCTATGAGGGTCACTTAGAATTACTACATTTGTCCGAGGTTTTGACCTTTCAGTAACACATGCCCTAAAGTGTGATGATGAGTATGTATGTAGTACCACGGGCATTTCAGCGTTGAAATAATACACACAACATTTACATGGATCTTGTGAGGCCGACACATGAGCTGTCATGGCCCACCCACTTTCACTCCTTAACAAAAACTAGGAATGCCACTTGCAGGCATGGGGGTCAATTGTACATGCTCAGTCACTGCAGTGTCATGTGAGGAATTCTTCACCAACCAGCTCCCAATTTCACGGCAAATTTCCACCACGGACTACATCTGTTTGGGGAATGTAAAGTGAAGCGGCAGGGGGCAGTTCTCCTGGATTAAGTCTGCTCATCAGTTTATCATTCATCAGACAGCGGGAGTTTCAGTACAGAAGAAAAAGGGAGGGGGGGAAAAAATCCCTAATTTTCTACAGCCATACCTTCCTTTGTACTTCAGGATTAACGACAGGGCTGAGAGAACCTGATGAGTGTAAAGCTTCAGAGGAGAGCTGGGTGAAAGAAAGCCAGATCAGAACAGAGATACCATTAGAGAATCTCATAAATCAAGGGTGCTTATGGCGGGGGAATACGCTCTTAAAGACCATCTGGACTTTCCAACCTTAACATTTATTTTGAGCTGTCTCCGTTGGGATTATGCTTTTAAGGACAGAGTTTTCTTCAGTCTCACCACACTTAAGGAGGCTCAATTTATGTTGTCTTCACTTAGTCACTGATTAATAAGGAATGGTCACGTTTTAGCTCCACACCCCACAACAATTCCACAGTTTGGGGCGAGACAGTAAAAAAAAAAATGGGGGAATCGTGTAGTAGCTACACAATCTACTGGATGCAGTTCTGAGATGACAACCCCAAAAAAAAGCCGGTGTGACCGGTTCTCCATGAACATCAAGTCAGTCTGAGTGACACCCAGGCTCTCTGAGGCCTTCACAGGCCTGCCAACTTCCTGCAGACACCTCTTCCTTTCTGCACTTCCTGATGTTATCATAATCCAGCACCCAGCGTGGACCTTTGTGGCTCATGGCCTCGTCTTCCGCTAGCACACGTGTGCGTCACATTATCTGCTGAGAGGCCAGACTTCACATCCTGTCAGGTGGGGGAGGAGTTGTACAGCAATGTCGGGAACAGGAAAAGGAAGTGGACACAACCAGGATTAGGTGAGAGAATGGAAGGAACAGAGTACAATATCTATCGCCCATCTCCCTTCAATAATTTATAAACAACCGTGTCATATTTTCAAAACTGCAAAGAACTGGTTTTGTGCTATGCGAGCGCGGTTAAAAGCATGTCTCTGGAATCAAACTGAATGACCCCGTGGCAAACAGGTTCAGCATTCCTTGGCATTCACACCAGTGGCAGTCTACTGATCGAGTCAGGCATAGCGGGTTCTTAAGTGCAATAGGCTGAGCAGTTACAAATGTAAAAGAAAAGATGTGTTTCTTTGTGTTTTGTGTGTGTTTGCACATGTGCGCATGTCGACCCACCACTTGACTGTACTGCGAGTGAAAGTCAAGCCATGAGCTTGGTCTGGCTCTGCACACTTAACTGGGCTTGGAGCTCTTATTTCAATGGATGCCTAAGTAGAGTTTGACTTTGAAGGCTTTGATCCGGAGGCAATGCTATGGCATTTGACTTCTAGCTAAAAAAAAAAAAAGCAGTGTGTCAGACCTCTGGGGTCACTGGGATCACTTATAGCAGCTGAAAATAACCAGTGGCAAGCCACGATTTGGGGAATCTAAAAGAGGGCTGACATTAGCAGGTGCCCTGAGGTGGAATAGAGACAGCTACAGAGCAGGTCACTGACCTTGGACCACAGAGAACTCCTTTTTCTTTTGCTATCTTTTTTTTTTTTTTTTTTCTAAATCCGAGGGCCTGGTTTCACTTAGCAGAAAGGTTCTTCAGCTGAAACTGGTGAACAACAGCTTTACTGTAGCGTCTAAACCACTGCAATATAGAGCACCGATTACTAAAACACAATAATGTCCCATTTTTAGAAATGTATTGTGCCTTTATGTCAAATACTTTTGAAAAAGCCATCATCAGAAGTACTTTTCTGTGACTGGCCATTTTAAAATGATAGGAAAATAACATAAAATATGAAATATCACTGTTTGATAACAAGCAGTACCAATACATATTTATGTAGCTGTGTTGCAAAACACAGTGTCTAACGTTCCTTCTTTCGTCCTCTTCTTTAATAAACAGACTTGAAGAGCTTCATCATAGATCTCACCTTAAGAAACAGTCATCATATGTTCAATCAGATGTTTACGCCTCATATATTTCTGACCAGATAAATAATATGTTTGACAGCCAAATGTCTATGGCTAACATGCAAATATAGCATTGGCCCATTTATGTTTTTCTCATTAAGTTAAAACCTATTTGCAATAAATAATTGTAAAAGATAAATAAAAAAAAAACATACTAACTATATACCTGAATAAGGCCAAGTGTATGAAATGAAATACCACAACAAATTAACCAAAAGCATCTTGAGTCATCGGATCATGAGCATCACAAGACAACATTTTCACAACATTTTCACAAACCTGACAACATGTTTCACTACAAAGAACGGCAACGTCGGTGGTCTTTGAGATATATTATGTCACATGGATCAGATAGCATTACTGAGGTAACGCAACACCAGGAACGCCCTGAGCCTGGTGTGACACAAGCAGGAGCTCTGTATTACTGGACCTTTCATATCTCAAAAGGCTGAATCCATATCTTGTTCTCGTTTTTAAGACAGATGTACTATATGATGGGCCGTGTGATTGCTTGCAAAGCTATAACTGGACTGACTGATTCCACAATGATTATCTCAACTATAATATCATTCGTTGAGGTTATGGGTTTTGGTTCCCAAAGGGAAATTCAGAGCTTTTGCAGCATGAACATGCCTACTGCTGTTCAGCCTCTGTCAAAAAAATCAATGGGACACAGATGTACACAACTGTGTTTACAAGTTCATCTCAGGACATAATGCCCCAGAGGATTAACCATCAGGAAGCAGTGAGGGTTTCAAGCTAGTGTATTCATGTTAAAAGAAAAATTATATCTTTAAAAATGTATAAATGCTAAAAACCTCATTTGTACACGTCATACCTGTTCTTTATATTAATTGTGAATTATTTAGGTTCATATTTAATATAATTGTTGACCGTTAAATTCCCATTGGTTGTCCAGACAGCTATTTCTACATTCAAATTTCAATTAATGTTGGTATACATAGTCCTAAATGTTTTTCTTGACCAACACATACAAACTCTTAAATCTGTTTTTTATGAGGATGAATCATACATGTAATTGATAAAGTCAGGACTTATTATCCATTTTCATTTGTAGCATGTGAATGAAGCATTCTGGTGCACTCGAACACAACCGTGAAAGAAAGACATTTTCTGAGCACATACATGCTCCCAGGAGGACAGGCCCATTTCATTTGAATGACCCCATAGCTTTTTCTCTTTCGCCACCATCAGGACAATCCCACAATAGTCCAGTTTAAGAACGTTGTTTGCTTAGTCGACCGCTTTTGTGTTGAAAGGTGTAATGAACATTGCAGGCTGCTGGAAAGATTTTACACTTTAAGTCTTGTTAATCCCTAAACCACACACTACCCCCTGACTCAGCTGCTGCTCACCCAAACAAGAATGGCGTCCTAATAATGGCAATAATGGTGCCAATGGAGCTCTTGGTGCTCCATTACAAAGACTCCCACTTTCATTAGCTTTGCAGTCAGAAAAGGGAGACGTCTGCATGAAGCCTAGCCAGTGTGATTCAGGGTGCCAGCTAGGTATTATTTTCACTATGTTTTTTTGTTTTTTTTGTTTATTATTAAGGCAGATCGATTCAGTGTTTATCTAAATTATCTAACTATAACGTTTGTCTGTCCTTGGCACATTTCAGGAACCTCTGATCTGATCTATCTCCCACTTGGCTGGTGTATAGGACATTTGTCATGTTGAATATTAATAAACTTTAAATAAAGAAGCGAACTGCGGCCTGTGCAGCAGCAGACTTGACTCTGTATGTTAATGTAGGTCGTAAGCGGACTGCCTACTCTATGACTAAGTACTGCATACTGTCTATTAAATTAACAATTAATTATGATTTTACCAGCGGACTGTTCACACCATGGGCTCGCTGAAGTATGCTTAAACGACCGGCCGGCTGCTTTCAAAGCTCGCGTAGTGACTCATCTCCAAAAACGACCACAGCTAATTTCCAAACAGGCGTTATTTGGATTTGCTGAGCACATATTGGAACTCTAAAAGGTTACTCGCTCACCAAATAATATGAAATGTTAGTAAAGTGACATATTATCAGCTTTCGTTAACGGCGCTAAAAACTCTCTGAAGTTAAACTATCAACTATTAGTACAACTATTAATGCGATAGAGTGAAACGTCTGAAAAAAGAGACATTTTAATATAACGTATTAAATGTACATAATGTCTGCTCAAGGTGGGTCTTTCAATTCTAACATGACAGTGAAAAGTTTAGTGGATTATAAGGCATAATGTTGTGAATTAAATTTTAATCTGCAATTTTAACAAGGTAAAAGTAGTACTACAATAGTTTCCTCTGAAGCAGAAGTACACAGTAAGTAATACACAGTCAAGAAAGAGCATGTGTGAAGTTGTTTGTATTGTATGAGCAGTTCTCAAGCCAATACATAATAATAAAAACCTATCACAAGTGCTGAGAAGCCGTGGTCACATCTTCAAATGGCTTGTTTTGTCCCAACAGGCAAAAATCCAAAGATTTACAATTTTACACAAAACATAAAGTGTGTACAAATATTTAACCGGACACAAGCTGCATATTTACTTGACAACGGCTGTACAGTTTATATTTGGTTATGTTGTTAGAGCCCATAAATATGTTTTGAAATTCTACATAATATGTTTTTATTAAACATTCACAATAAAAAGAACAAAGACCGTCACCTTCTTACAGTAATCTAACGAAACTCAAAAGCGAGGCCACATAAAAAAAACACATCTGAAAGCCTTATTCTTCGTGTGTTCCATTAAGACAGGAATGTTTGAAGAAAGATTACACAAAAATGCTGCTTTTCCTTGTCAATGGCATATTAAATGACTGTAGAGTGGAATAAAAAAACATGCCAGGGAGAGTGAGGTGGAATTTGAAGGACCAGAGTGCAGAAGGCAGACGGGGAAAGGAGAGACAGATCTATACATGTCAGGAAATAAGGTAGAAAAGGTTATTTACTTGACATTGATCTGTTGTAGCGGCAGCAGAGCTTGCCCTGTTTCTCTTTTGTTAACCTTTAAGCCTGAGTGTACTCACAAATGACGGGGGAGTCAACTAACAGGAGTGCATTATGGATCGAAGGAGTTCACACTCCCTCTGTCAATGACTAGCACCTATAAGAATAAAGCCACGAAGAAATGTAAACATTAATTAGGATAAAAAGGACATTTTGCACTGAGGGATTAGTTTACTTCTAAAGAGCAAAGCCAGTTGTGACACATACAATTTACTTCACTAATTCTGGATATGCTAGTATTTGCAGTGCATGTGTATGTGAGGTATCATGTTTTTACTACTAAACCAGATCCTGACTCAATATGACAAAAACATTTTAAAATCTATTTTTATCGAGCAGTCAACACTTAGAATAAAGGCTTACAATAAAGGCTGATCACTGACATCACATTAAAATGTGTTAACATGCACAGAAAGTGATGCGTTTGTACAAACATCAACGTTTTTCACATCAATTGTGTCTCGTCAGACTTAATGAAAGGAGCCCAAACGAAAACAACAGGGCTCCTGCAGCGCTAACGCTGGTAAATAGTGTTCAGTAAAGGACTGATAAAACACAAACGATTGTTGTTTCACCCGATCGGAATTAATTTCATGGAAACACTGTTGTGTTAATCTGGTGAATGTGGATAAAATAATGTCAATCAAGACTCATCAATCAGGAAGCACAGTGGCAGCTAGTAGTTGACCTGTACTGTGAGGTAGTATTGTTCAATTTAAAATAAGTGTTTGATGTAAAAGTATTCAGAGCAGAGTTGTGCTGTAGAATAAAGGGCAGCGTCACGGGAAAGGGCTATTTAGTCCAAATCTAACAATCCGTTAAAGCGGTAAAGTAAGCGAACGCGTAAACTAATAACAATTTAGTTAAAAGGACATTCACCGCAGGCAGAAGGGTCGTGCCGTACTCTGGTGCTGCACATCAGCAGCGCCTGGCCCACGCCCAGTGAGCACTTCTACACATCCATCATGTCTCTTTTTTAGTCCATGAAGATGGCACAGACCTGATGCACTGAATGAGGAACTATTTGTTCTTCCATATGTCAGTACTTGTAATCGGTTTCTCAGGATCCTGCCAAATTTTGCCCTTTGCCAACAAGGGCCACATGTTTCCACAAAGGAAAGTCTGGCAAATGGTACGCTGATGATTTTCTAATTTGGGCTTCAGTGGGAACATTCCTAATACCACTCAAATCAGTACAAGCATATTATTGTTTCTCCTGACATTGTTTCCTCCGGTATTCCTTTTTCTTATCCAAACAACTTTAAATCACAAAGAATACGAATAAGCGTCTATGACCTCGACCTAAACAATGTAAAAAAAAAAAAGTTATAAAGCAAAAGATCTCTTTTACTTTGTTCTGTTCTGGCAGCAGTCGGTGCCCACTCACCTGAGGCCATGCTGACACCAACAACCTCACACGTCCTTCTACTGACACTGCTAAGGCATTGTAATTTCAAGATTGTTTCTTAGGTCTCACTAACTGACTGAAACTTAGCCAGCCTCACTGAGTTGGCAGGGCTGCTAAATAAACATGCATTGGTTGCTCAGGTTCACAACCTTTCCACAAGGCACAACCATGAGCTCTAATGGAAACATTCAATGTTTCGCTAAAGGCTGTTTTCCCCCTCCCCTCCTTTGTCACACTCCTGAATTTCATTTAAGTAAGACAGAAATGGCTACATACAGATTCCAGATGTAGGTAAACATTTATGGTAAACTATAAATACTTGAGCAAATACATGCTTTGCTTTGCCACAAGGGTCATGCAGCCCTATTAAAAAAAGAAGAAAACAATATACATATTTTAATGTACCTATACAGGTGTATGTGGAGGCTCTTCTCAGAAACCAGTCCATTGTGTATTCTGGTGACTCATTTCACAGAGGAAGTCGACCCATGGGGTGAGTTGACCCTAAAAGAGCCAGGAAATTTGTTTTTTCCTCCTGAACTTGGCTATATCTCACTTTCTAGAGGTGCCTGTCTCACTCACTCACTCTCAAGGACCAAGCCAATCTCCCTTTGTAAATAGAACTATGTTTTATAATTCCCCCTCTCTCTCAGATGACCATATCAATAATGCAGAGGAACCGCATCTGCCCAGAGCCATGAGATTATTTCTCTGATTTGGGCTGACAGTTATGGTAATAGTTTGGCAAACAATCTACTCTAGCAACAATGACCACAGATTACAGCAGTTTTCAGATCAAAGAGACTGCAGAGAGACCCATGATTGATTGCTCACCAAGAGACAGAGTCAGGCAGTTTAGCCCCCCACATCTCACTTTTGCCTCTCTTGTGTGATAATGGGAAAGAAAATGCTTTATTTCTAATCTTCCTGGGAATTGTGGTATATTTTAGATACCAAAGGGCCCACTTAAATACTTAAAAATCTTAACACTTAACAGATGCAATACTGGTTTTGTTTATGACTAAACTGTAAATAGTAAATGTCAGAATGGTTTACAAATACCACAATCATTAATTTTTGAATTGCCAAATTTAATTATATCGGAAAAGGCGCTAGCTTACTAAGTGTGGACCTATGAACGGCAAAGAAACTACCCTCATCAGAGCCATGTAGCTAAAGTAAACCTCAAACGTTGTCCGTTTGCATCCAATTCATTGACACAGATGTTCCTGTATTTGCTGACACAACGGTAGCCGACATATTATCCAAAGAAGCAACACTCATTGGTTCGCTTACAGTTGTTGATATTCTGTGAATACAACCATTAGTTTAAAACACCATAAACAAGGAGATATTGCCAAAAAGTTTTTGCAGATAATTATATCAGGAGATGAGTTTACCCACTTCTACAGTGTACGAGCTAATATTACTTTTTTAAACAGATTTTCTTCCATGCTACATCTGTAAATGGTTGTAAGGCTAACCATGATAGCATGCCGAAGGCACAATTGTGTTGCATGTGAAAGACATAAGCCGAATTTGAAACTACATTTTAACTAAAACAGTGTAACGACGTCTGGATTCCCATCAGATGCCTAACAGAGGCAAACGACAAACCAACCATATAAAATGACAAAAGCCTTTTTCACTTTTTATTATCTGTATAATAAGCGTCACTGGTGTTCACAGCTTTCTCTCACCTTTCTTTCTTTCTGTCTCCACCAACATGTTGGATGCGGATGTTACCGTTTAGTCCTCGTTCTGGGTTTATACCCTCTCAGGAGTTATACAGTTTATAGCACTTGACAAAAACGTCAAATACAAGTTAGCCTGAGGAAAATTATTCTGAGGGGGAAATAAACATAAACAACATGTTTGGGGGAGATTTAGAAAGTACTTTCCTCATGCTTTCACCGTACTAAGTATATAATAAAATGTTTACAGCACAGCCCTTATACTTAAAATATAAAAGTAAAATAGATACAATTGATTCACTGTTTACTAGTATGACGAGTTTGTAAATACCTTAGATATCCAACAAAGAAGCTCATTATTTATTAATGAGACAAAAGCTGTAACACCATTTGGCTAATATACATTTGCATATTTATTAAAAAGGAGACATTTGTGATTAATGGCATCAAGCCATGTCACATGTGGATGAGGATAAAAATCATGGATTTTTGATCGGATAGCACGCTAATCAGTCCGCCAGTCTTCCGACCCCGTTCTCCACAAATGTAAGAATAACTGTCTATGGACTATTATACACGTTTAGGACCAATTATGCACATTATACAATTATATTTTGACACATTGTTTGATATATAAATATGACACACTTTGACACTGCCTGAGATGGCTGTGTAAGTAATACACACATTACGTTAAGTAGACTGTATTGAACTGTAAAATACTGTTTGGAAATATTGGCTTGTCTACCCTTGAGTCAAAAAGAGAAAATAAAAAAAAGAGAATAAAGAATTGTCCTGACGACAAGGACATTGTCAGATAAGTGGAGAAGGGCAGTCAGAGAGCTATTTAGAGTGACGGTAAATGGCCTTTTTACCATTCCAGTTACCCCTTCCCCCCTTCCCCCGTTTAGGGATGGCATTAGAGACTGCAGACTGACATACATTTTTTATAGCTTCATAAAGTCGTCCAATGACCAGGTCACCCTTCTCATAACTAGGGAGCAGAACGCTTGAAAAAAAGCCATTCATCACCATGAAAGGGCCTGCTTGTCCAAGCGCCTTCAAACATGCACACAGTCTGGCATGAGACGCTCAGCACAAATGCTAACGTACTTCTGCCCCTAATGCCAGATGACCTTCTCACATCTATTAGCGGGCTGGCTGACGCAGAGGGCAGACACGAGCCCCTCTTGTCTCCTGCAAAGATTTCAATGACAAGGAATGGAAAAATATCATGCATGATAATGGCTGTTGCCACCAACAAAGCAATCTTTGCCATTTTTTCTTAACAATACAAGGTAATGTCAGTTAAATATGAAATAATATGTGATTAATTACACAGGCAAGAAATCTTTGTCTCCAAATATATTGCCCTGTAAATTAGTCATTATTGTAGAGGTGCAGTTAGAGGTAATATAACAGAATAACATGACATGCTTTTTTAAATGTGTCCCCTTTGATTTGGCAAGCCAGAAGGACCTCCAGTGTAGAATTGGAACGCCCCTCACAGACAAACCATCAGACCACCAAACCCCATTAGTGGGCAATTAGTGACAGCTGGTGGGTTGTCAGCCTGGTAATGGCCTCAAAAGGAGTACCCATGGAATACAAAAACTACCAGCAATGCAACGATTTAAACCATGGAGACGAAAGTCAAAACGGAAAGCTTGTAGTGTGGAGACTCATGCGCAATACGACGCAAATCTGAGTTATTGCTGTGTTGTTGTTTTTTTAAATGCATGGTTTTAGGCTAAGAAAAGAACAAAAACTGCTTCGGACATTGAGCTTCGTGAAAATGTACACATATTTAAGTAATCTCATTCCAACCAAAGGTGTGCTATTTTAGTGCTCTCCCAGTTCCACCTCTCGTTGGCCTTTCATTTCAAAAGCAAGGGCTAAACTGTGAGAGGCACAAGCGGTGGACGGGCAGAGGAGGAGGAGGAGGAGGAGGAGGAGGAGGAGGAGGAGGAGGAGGGGGTTGAAGTAGTTTAATAATTTATTTAAGAGGGAAAGAAGGCAGCCAAGGGGAACAAATAGTGTTTCTCCCAGAACCAAGACCTCCTGACCCCGGCCCTGCGTACCTGAAGCCCAAGCCCCATCGCATTAGTGAAATTCTTATTTGATGGCATTTTAATATTCTGCCTTGATGACTTTTTAGCAACATTTACTTTCTGAGGTCTCGAGCGCTTCCCCCAGAGGAAATGAAACATGTCAAAACCCATTACGAAAAAATCAAAATTTAAATACCTCAGCCGTGTTAGCGGTAATACACACAATCCCCACCGCTCAGAGGCAAGGCTCACAAACACTCATCTGCTTGCCGGCTCGTAATGAGTCTGTTTGATGGGTAAGCGATTTGTGGGTCACCGAGCATACGTTACAGATCCAATTTAACCCTTGATTGCTTGTACTCTGGAGGACCTGGGAAAACGTGTTATTGAAATTTAATACCAGATCATTTCTTCTTCCTCCCATGCAGGGACAAAGGTATGCTTACATGACTCCTTCGATGGCCTGTGCAGATGGGGGAGGCAGTGGGAAACGCAACCAAGGAAGAAAAAGGGAGAGACGAGACAAGAGAGAAAAACAAAGCAAATTTTATGCATGAAGGTAATCTTTGCCTCATCTGTAGGTCTTGCTAAACACCAATCCAATTAGCCCCTGAAGGCGCTACACTGAGCACCAAGTCAATTGAGAATGGGGTTTCTATCATGTGATATATCACTTTTATAATAATGTTTACTAGTGTTGATTGTCAGCATTGTCACTCAAAAAACATGATAACTGATTCAAGGAAACAGAGACCCCTCTCTAGCCATGTTTTTGGGCAGAGTGCCTGAGACGACCAGCACAGGAACCCTGTGCATATTATTTTTTAAACAAACACTTGACATGATGAGATGATATCATACTGATATAACCTAAATAATTGAGTGTATCCTTAGAGCCAAACAAACATATTGACTGCGTTTCCTTTCGGGGAAAAATTTGCAAACCTGCATTGTTTACATCCCATGTCTAAATCAGATAACCCTTTTCTTCTTTACTGATATTTTATGGCACATTGCTACGTTTTCTTGTCGCACAACCACCAACAACTGTTGGTCAGGAAGAGGAGGCGATATGAATAAATCAGGAAGCATGTAATGAAAACATTCCTCTGTATTGGGGCTTCCCCTAAAAGTCGATGGTTCGAATCATTGGTAGGTGACCCCTCAAGTCGAGCAGTCGTTTCTTTCTTCTCCTCTTTAAATAGTCTAGATCTATGAAAAACACATTTTGCTCTGGTAAATAAAGTAACCACAAACACATTGGCTGTGTAGATGAGAAAGGTGATCACACAACAAATAAAAGTCACACCCACAAAGCCACGGGCCATGTTTCGAGATGTCTCAGACACGTAGGGAGTCGCACCAGAAGCCAGGGGCAGAACAAGTGTACAAAATAGTTTCATTTAATTAAATTAGGAAACTAGTAAAGTCTTTGAAATGAACGGCCAAATACAATTTTAATCTAAGAATTTACGATTTGGGTGGAGCCATACTCTATATCGCTACAAGGAAAAGCTTTTAGTACTTTTTTTCGTTAGCAACGTTTAGTTTGAAGTTCATGACAATTTACACCTTTTTTTCAGTTGTTTGGTATTAAGAGAGAAGAGCCGCGTGTCCCGTTGAAGTATCCGTGAGCAAGACGAGTTATTACTCGTCCCTCTGAAAAACATCTTCTGCCAACAACTTAAAATGTAAACTGTAAACTAAAAGCTTTGGCTGGAACCAAAATCTCTTCATGTTTAGAGTTTTGATTATGAAACGCTTTTCAGTTAGAAAATAAAACATAAGTGTAGAGACATTTTGAAATAATACCATACTGTCTGATTACCTTTTGTTACATTTTATTTCAGGAAAAGCTGAATAATACCAGAGATCTGAATGGATTTACCAGGTTACTGCCTGGTAAAGAGGCTAATTGAGAGCTCAAGTTTGCAGTGGGCAGGCTGGCATGGATCATTCAAAGTATTTGTCATTAGACCCGGCTGCAGGGAGAGAATAGAGTGCACTGCGCCATTCGTGTGTAACCAAGATTTATGCTAATGTCCCCCTGCATATGCTTATTCTACATATCTATATTAAACTTAATAGACTGTTACATTGCTTCTTAACCTCGGCTTCCATACATGATTACCTTTTCTGATTTCTTTGCAAAATGGCATATAAACACGGGGCAGGGATTTTATCAGCGTGTCAGTGAGTTTGTTTCCAGTGGCAGCCCATGGCTCTCATAATCATTTTGATACTTCAGGGACTCCATCTAGAGTGCTCGCCTAAGAGGCTACAGTTAACATGTCGCTGTGTACATTTCCCACACAGCTGAGCAGTAGACACCTAGGTCTGTTACTCTGTTTCTACCCAGGAGGCGTCAGGGAGTACAATAATTTGACCCAACTACTAGTATAAATGATATAACATGTTACATGTATCCAGCGTCACTTTCAACCAAATTATCAATTAATCTGGTTTAAAATATAATTTGCATAGATGAAGGGGGTTCTTGACATATTTTAAATTAAATTCATAAATGATTTGATGTAAATAATGGATCAAATGGTTACATGTAATGTGAAAGGTGTTGCTCACAGAGGCAAAAACCCACAGGTAATTACCACCAACTCTGCAATTCCCGTCAATTAGACTGAGCACTGTAGCGTCTATAAATATATTGTTTTGGTTTTATGGCCTGCAACGTTACTGTTTTGGTTTACTCTCACTGCACTCATCGGTGTAATACAGCAGCAGACAGACATTGTTTGCTACTTGCACAGCACAAAACAGACAAACAGAGAAAGTAAGCGACTGACTGGTGAACATGGTGGAGCATTTAGCAGTGAAATAGACAGATTATTCCATCAGACGTTGATGGAGTTTGGTAGAGACCAAACCAGAGGTAAAAGCACTGTGAATATTAGACTTATATTAAATCAATGCCAATGTTTCTCCTTTGCCATGTAAATACGGAACTGGTTGCAATCAAGGTATTGTCATTATTCTCTATAAAGTGATAAGAGTAATGGCAAAAAGTTATCTTGTATGTGTTTCAGTCCAAGAAAGCTTAACGTTATGCTAACTTAATATTGATGATATTTTTGGCTACTACATTGGTTTTGCCAAATTCACAAATGAGACAAAAAAGTATAAGTTCAGTTAGTGCTACTCCTGGAGAAAACGGCAGAAATATAAATTCCTACGGAGGTTTTTTTTAAATATGTTTTTGTTTTTCAGCATTTTTCATGAATCACTGGTATCCACTTTACATGTTGTGAATCCAAGCTCACTACAGCTGATGTTCTTCCCAATGGAGCAAGATGCACATTTTTTTTCATCTCCCAAGCATACCAAATCGTATAACGGGTCCCCATATAGGACTAGAAACATTGATAAATGGCAGACTGTTGTTAAATGTAAAACTGTCAGACAAAGGGATCTGGCTAATTTCCATGTGGGTGTATTTTGGGAACGTTGTGCTGGTGAGATGACATTTTCCAGAGGTGCAGAGAGGAGTATTCATCACCTGCGCCCATTTGGCATTTTGGTGCCTCGCCCTATGCCGAAGTTGGAGGAGAGCCGCAGTCGGGATGTGCCACTGGCGAGCCAGCATTGCAATTTTGGTGTCAAGGATGACAATGTTTAGCACTGCTCGCCATCTGCCAATTAGACAGGCTTGACAGCATTGCTAGTTCAGCAAAACATACAGTTTTAATCAGGCTACGGCTATAATGTCAGTGATGCAGAATACAGAGTGATGAGTGATTCATGACCAAAATGTTGCCATTTTCTCAGCACACGGTGCATTTGACTGTTTGGTGCTTTTCAATTCAAAAAGCCGGTAATTGTCTTCTACTGTAGTGTGTGATTCATTTATTAAGAAGGGGGAAAAAAACATTACTTACCTGGTTAATAAACTCCTTTCGCTATTCAAAAACCTTCAAAAAAATATGTTTTGTTTGTCAATTTTCTTTAAGGAATACATTTATCCAGATGATGAGTTCAGCTAAAATCAGAAATTGGTAATTTAACCCCTGAGCGGTGGCTGAAAAATTATGTTGATTTTCAACTTTAACTTTGATTTTGCAATTTTAACATTTAGGTTGACTCTTTTTGTGACGCAATTTGTAAAACGTAACAGAATATAAGAGTATCTGAGATATTGTTGTGCCTAAAAAAGCTCTTCCAGTGTCGGTGGTGTATACAGTAAGCTGCAGGAAGGCACTTGAGTGGCATGCAAAGCTGACCGAGCTCCACTTGCCCTAAACAGACCCCAAGCTCTTACTATACACACCATACACTTTCAACTCCCTTTACCCCCACACTACTCATTTTGCCAGGCTCTTGACTTACAAATTGCTGCTTTAGACTTAGTTTCATTGTAGCTGGTTTCTAGAGAGAAGAGAAGAAACATTTTGAAAAAAAAAGCCCACTCAGGACATTCATGTCCCCCGTGCAATACAGCAGAGCTGGTCCTTGGCTAACAGTCAGCACATTGTTTCCGCTTGTCCCTCAAAGTACTAACCTCAGCGCTGTCAATAACCTCTCCATCCGTTCTCTAACCTTCCCATCTTTTCAGTCTACTTGGACGACTTCCAAGAACCATGAAAAAAAAAGTTAAAACGCCCTGGACATAAGCCCTCAATAGCTCAGCGTAATTCCCTCTTTAAACGTAAGACAAAAATATCAGGGCTCTTTAGCATGCCAATGAGACTGCACAGAGAGCAGGATTCCCAGTGGACAAGTGACAGGAAGAAGGACAAGTCCTTCCTCGGCATAAAGAGGCCCTCTGTAGAGGAAAGACATTGAGCTAAGGAACCATTTGAAGTGATACGCATGCACACAATGCCCCGCAAACTATGCTAATAGACAGATATTGAAACCTATACACTATAACATGTCCAGTACATAATAATATGCTTTATCATATAACATATCTCAGCACCAAAAGTCAAGGTCTCATCTTGTTAACGTTTTAATCACCTGCAGAACATTTACCCTTTGGTTCAGATTTACTATCATCACAGCAAGCTTTTAAAACTCCAATCTCATTGAAAGCTACACAATTTTTTTTTTTCTTTTTTTCTACTTAAAACCTAAAATACCACTCCACTCAACAGCCTTGTACATTCCATCACACTCACCACGGCAAAGAATTAAAAGAGTAATCCAATGAAATATTAATTAAATTATTGTGGGGTTTTCACTTAAGCGCACCATTTTCATAATTGTTCCATAAATTATATTTTCCAGTACATTTGCTTTAGATGGATAATTAATTTCTGGCTGTACCCTTTTCAATTTGTTTTTGTTTATGGAAACTGAAGAATGCAAACCTTTGTAAGTGCATGTGTGTTTTACACAGATTTAGAAGAGCTTTTAGCAATGCCAAGATTGTGTCACTGTTATTTTAATTTTTACTGCATATTACAATGATAATGAGGATTGTATCCTAATGACAAACATAATATAGTACATGAAAGCTGTAGCTGCATGCCTGATATAGGTTTTGTGCTTCTATATAGATATTGAACAATGTGGATCTTTATAAAGCCCAATAACAAAAAATCATTGCTCAACTCTGCTCTTCCTTTGACCTTCCTTTTGGTGGTATAACTGATAAAGAGTCATATAGTCAGAAACATAAGAGTTAATAGAAACTAAAACAGAGCTGTAAAATTGTGAGAATTCTAAATGTATACTTTCTAAACATCCGCAGATATTCCAGACAGCATTATATACATCTGCACAAGTGAAATTATTAACGCAAACCAACTCTACTCTGTACTCCCACTGTTTTCAGTAGTCATGGCAAGCTGACAGTTAACGAGAAGATACGGTGAACTGAAAGAAATCAAACACACACACAAATATGTGTCTTCATACCCACACATAGTTGGTTCCTCCATGTTTGTCCTATGATATTTCTTGTGGCTAAAAATAGCAGCTCAGTAGCTTCAGAATCTTGTTTAAGTGAGGCCACATTATCATTTCACAAGACAGAAGGCAGCATATGCCCAGCTCTGTCCTTTGGTCCCTCTGACTTAAAGTATTCATCAAAAAGCTGTGCTCTCCCATGAGCTTGCTGCCATATGCCGCTGGAAAATGTCACCAGTAAAAGTCATAATAATTCACTGGCTTCAGATCCGCATTTGATATTCCTGTTTCTCAAATATCGGGACCCGTATCTCATACTTTGGAGGTACGCGGTATGTTGCCCAGCAGTGAACAGAAGACAATTGTTACCATTGGCCTTTACATCTGAAGGTAGATGCCATATTGTTGTGTCCATGTTACTTTACTCTGTACATTTGGATTGACATGGTCCATCTGACCCAAGTCTGACTTTAGTATGGATTTGTATTAAGTTATTATTTTTTAACTATACTGTCGTAACCGTTTTATCAATATTGTGAAAACCTATTGCCTTTTAAGTAATAACTTTTAAATGTGCTATAAATGAGAGTGGGAGCATTTCTAACGGCTCTCAACATGGCAACAACTGAGCCGGAGGCTCTTAGCTAACGGCACAGGAGCTGAGAGCGCTAACAGAGCTAAGAGAGCTGAGATAACTAACATAGCTAACAGAGCTAACATAGCTGAGAGAGCTAACAGAGCTAACAGAGCTGAGAGAGCTAACAGAGCTAACAGAGCTGAGAGAGCTAACAGAGCTAACATAGCTGAGAGAGAGCTAACAGAGCTAACATAGCTGAGAGAGAGCTAACAGAGCTAACAGAGCTAACCCTAATGGGTAAGCGGAGGGGGTGGGCGCTAGCTTCTGAGATTGTTGTTGCCGCTCGGGACGCCATTACCGTAGAACGAACACAGAACAGCGGCCGTGAGCTAACCAGAGTATGACGTCTCCTGTCAGAGCCCCCCACCCTCCTCGAAGGTGTACCCTTCACCAGGAGGTTATGTTCTAAGGTAACAGAAAACTGTGACCACAACTCCACAAGGCTGTTGGTGGTGGCACAAAGTGCTAAAAGTAACTATGAACTTGAATGTCTGATTTACTTAATCCCATTAGAAGTAAAACCTGCCAAATTGTAATTCACCAAAAAGGAATGGCTAGAAATCAAAATTGGTATGAACTAAATATACGTGCATTGTGGCCGTAGCCCTAGAAACATTATTCTTCATTCACTTCTGCATTTTCTATCATGTATCGCAATTATAGTCCGTAGTTTACACACAAGTATAATATGGAACTCATGACATGTTATTATTGTGAAACTGAAAAGGACAAAATGGTCTAACAGTTGCAGGAGCTGGGGAACATGTGAATAATAAAATACCATCTAAAATGAACTCCCAAGGATATGTGAGAAAATCAGAAATTCAGTAAGATATCTGATACAGTGCCAGTGTCCTTGAATAATCCCCCTGACATATCTGTGAATGCTTGAATAACCGGAAGATTTTAATAGAAGTGACACCTACGGATTATTATTTTATAATTGGTTTTGAATACCAGAAGATGGGTCCTCCGTGACCACTCTGCTTAGAAAGCACTAGCATTTGAAAAGAGGGCTACACTTTGCAGGATGGCCCACAGTGGAGTACAAAATGCAGGTGGGAAGGATAATATATGTATAAATCACTAAAATGGCAATCCAGAACAGACAATGTCGTGAAAAACGTAGAACAATACACATGTTTAACGGTGTTCTGACAAGCTGTATTTAGCGTTTTAACAAAAATAATTATGTGATCATCCACATTTTGGAAAATACTATTGCCACACACATGCACACACTTTGAAGGTTGAAAGGAAACTATGGGGTTTTCCAAAGAAAACAAAATGTGTCAGCCAGGAGCTCTGAATAATGGAATAAATGGAATTTTGAATGGTTAAAATCGGTGTTTTCCTTATTCATGCAAGGACAGAGCGAGCGAGAGAGGTAACAGTATTCTGCGTGTGTTAGATGGGGGAGCTGTGCTGTTATCTGCTGATCCCAGAACTTCCCTTGGAGCACCGGAGTGGGTCTGTATCACGTAGTGCACCCTGCTCTGGGACTGTACAGCCTGCTGACAGGAAAGCTCGATTAGCGAGCCACAAAGAGGCCAATATAGAGGAGCACTTCCTCAGCCAAAGGGGGTTCGTCCGGAGAACACGCTCCAACCCTCTTTCCTGACAGGGGACAGTGACAAACACACACACTGGCTGGCCCACCTTGGGGAATGCATGATGGATTGGGATTTGGTTTCTCCGACACACACGTGTGTGCATGAATCCCAACACAAAACATACAACGAGCCACGTTAATAAATACATACAGCCTTTTTAGACAAGAAGAGACACTGTAATCTTTGTTCCATTACTAAAACACAACTGTTAAATTGATTTGGAGGGTAACAAAGTTTACATTCTCCAAAGAATACTGGCAGTCATCCAGAGAAAGAGATGAGTATGTTTGGACTGGCCCCAGCCCTGCGCGTGCTGCCTTCACTCAGACAATGGGATGTAGATGTGGAAGTGGGCCTGGGCCAGATGAGGAAAACGAGATAGCAAGGGTGGGATGAGGGGTGGAGGTGCGCTGAGCACAGACTGGTAGGCTGTTATGGGACCCTGTGGCGGAAGGGCATTGTTCAGGAGAGGAAAAACACAACAACAATAAAAAACAACTCTTCCTGAATCTTTTTATATGATTATGTCGAGAACAATTGAGTGGGTGGGATCCGCTACTTTGAGGATATTGAAAGAAGCCTCTCCTTGGAGACTTGGAATGATCCTTTCACACCTCACTCTGGAACGCGAGCCGGAAAATAAAACAATGCAAGTTGCTGAGCAAGAAGCATATTGATCAAGAACAGCGTGTCCATTGAGAGAGATTACAATGGCCTCTGGCCTGTGACACATTAAGCAATGAACCAAAGGTTAATGAGGGGAAAATTGAATGATAATGGATCTATTTTTTCAAAGATACAGCATATAATGCATTATGCTTGGGCATAATGCAAAGTCAATCAGTATTAATTTAAAATAAATTTAAAATCGACTTATCCGATGTAATTGTATGGTACTGCAGAAGATAGGAATATATAATCCACTGAAAAACAACAAATGCATAACATCCGATCATAAATGTTCCCTTCCATCATCTATCCATCGATCTATCAACTGCAGAAAGGACAGACGTGTGTTTATGAGTGAGTGTGAAGAGGAAAAGCAGTAACTTGGGTGTTTGCGTGCCAACATGTGTGTATCATTGTATGCTGACCACATGATGTTGAGATCTGTCTGACTCTTTCGGCAGGATGCTGCTTGGCTGTAGCTTCCACTAACCCTAAGGTCATGCACCTGATATACCTTTGAATCCCGCTGTTTGCTGTTGTGCAGATTCTTCTCAGGGGGAAAGACCACAGATAAGAGGTGTGATGTTGCACATCTTGGCCCTCAAGGCTTAGACATCGGTTTTCTCTTCATCTCGTTCTCATATTTTTGCAGCGTTCCATTGATTTAGTACGAGCTCAATTCACTGACTGTTCAAGTAAGAGTTGTATTAGCTGGTGTGCTGCTGCCTGTATACTGACAGTTGGGGATATATGCATTCGACAAGTCCACATGTTATCACTGTAGTTCAGTGTAGACGCAGTCAGACCATTGTCCTCTGCCCATACTGGATGTATCAGATGAGAAACAAAAGTTGATGGCAACACACTGAAAAATACATATTTAAAGTATTTCTCTTACACGTTTGTGGTCTGCTACATTTCAAACAATACTAATGGGATTTGTTTTGTTCTTAATTCATATTTTTGGGAGAAAGATAAACAGTTAAAATAGAGTTTACAAGACCACAAGGATAATTAAAATGTCGTTGTAAAACAAGTATGTTCCTGAGGTCACTGTTGTGGAATTATTGGTTGGGCTGTGTGTTGTGTTAGACCACAGTAATGGCTTATAAAGTCATGCATTTCTTAACCAATACACATAATATATATGTGTGTATGTGTAGTAATACTATATATGTATTACTATTCACATTGTATGCACTATAGGTTGCTTCTACAACCTTTCTTCCAACTGCTTTGGTTGGATGTTGATATCTACATATGCTTTGTTTTTGTATCTTACTCCAATATACTAACCAACTAGCATAGTGTAAATTTCCAACAATAATAGTAGCCAAAATTGTTTCATTTGATAAATTAAGTGGAAGATGGAGAAAATGAGAGCCCAGAGTGCTGAATCCAAAGACTTCTTTGTTAAAGGTAAACATTTATTACTTCAGGGGTGTCTGGAGGGCTGGGAGGCCCTCAAACCGGGCTGTAAATGTCATCGTCTCTTTGACACGTTAGTGACAAATGAGTCAAAGCTCCAGTGGCAAGAAAAATGCTTTGCACTTCCTTTCTCTGGTGCAGGCCACTAGCTGGATAAAATCACAGGCAGTGGTTCACAGGTGTGTATCGATACATATACACCGTAACAAAGGCAATGACAAGAATCAGAAAATAATATCATTATGATTGAACTATCAAAGACTGGGTGCTTTCAGCCGAGGAAATCTGATGATATTTGCATGTTGTAAAATAATGTAATGTAAAGCATCATTCCTATTTGAAGAAGTTTGAAAACACAAAAATAAGAAATAAGTTTGAAAATAAAACCCCATGATCATTTATGTTGTTATGACAAGTAAAAACATTGTAGGAACCGTAGAAGGACGCATCGTTTGAGCGTTTCAATATGAATACAATTGAATTACAATGTAATGTAATGAATGAATTAAAAGAGTAACGGCCGAGGATACAACAATGATACATCTTCAGAGCATATTTTCTATAATCTGTATTATCGTTATGTTTACCTACACTGACACGATAACACAATACAACTAAGAGTGTCTTTCACATATTTCATGTCGCTTTATATAATAATGACCTCGCGTTGGTAACTTTATATTGATAGAACTAAACTAACTGAGGTAGGTCTTGCTCATTATCCCCCCCCCTTCCTCTCTCAGACTAACATTAGGTTGCCTTCTGGAAGTTCTGACCTGGGCCAGACAGCAAGGCTTCAGAACTGGCAACTGTCTCTCCAAGCCATTAATCAGGCACACAGAGGACTGTCTTCTATCCAGATGGGGAGCCTCTCTACAACCAGAGAAAATAATCAGGCTAATTAATTCTTATTGTTATAGACAGAGGGAGATTAGATGGAGAGAAATTGAGAGGGGAACAAGGAGAGAGAGTGGAGTCACCTTTAGCAAAGCCCTGAATTCACAATGTATTCTCCCTACATGGCCATTGTTTCTTCTGAAAGACATATCTATGACTTGAAATGCTGTATGACTGAATGAGGGGGGGCAACGCGACATCACAGTTAGAGGTTAATGAATGATAAGGAGCCTGGAGCACTCTGGGACGCAGTGTAGCAATGATTAGACTGGCCCAATAGGACGTAATCAAACTTTGAGACCACTTTACAAGGATGAGTGAGATCACTGATTAGAATTCCCACTTGTTTTAGAGCTGTGTAGATACTCTAAATACCTCACTACACACTGATACTACTAGTAGCTATTCTCTGGGATATCTGAGGATTTGGGTAATTGCAGATGTAGTTGTCTTTGTGGCAACCAAAAGTAAATTGGATTTTGTGCGCATCTAACCTAAGTCAAGTGTTGAGCTGCCCCAATGCTACGACCACACACACATTGAGCAAGTTAGTGAATGAGAAGATAGCACAACTACTAACGAACAAAGTGAAGAAATAGGATTTCTATCAACTACGTTGCCAACAATATCGTTTCCAACGAATGCATTCAGACTGCTATGTTATTGATGTTCTCATCAGCTGTTCCAGCAGCAGCAGTAAGCTGTTTTCTGGGAAAAGCTCTGACAAAACCAAGTGTGCTCTACCTTCCCAGCCCCAAGCAGCGAGCTACTCTGCAGTCTTAACATAAAATCATCTAAATATGTGTGTGTCACAGGTATGCAGGTATGTTTGTGTGCTGCGAGTCAGGATAGATTCAGGATACGTTGAAGTTGAGTTTCCCAGCGTTTCCAGATGGCTCGGTTTACATGGTACAATTTATTGGTTTTGGATTATGAAATGTGAATTACAGAGAGAATATGCGTACCTGCTCCACAATAATGAGGCAGCAAGTTAAACTGTGAAATTAATTAAGTTAATATGAATAAATTAAAGGACATATTACCAAAATATACGTGTTTGGAGTTTATTAAGATTGGGATTAAAGTTCAATTTCAGCACAAAGCCCAGTCAGAGAAAGCACTTTAAAGAATGGAGACGAAACCGTGTTGCTTGCAGAAAAGCAGAAGACAGATGAATTGTGTGCGCTGTTGAAAAAATAGTTTTGGTGAATTTGTCCTGTCATCCGGGGCAAACACACTGCAGTAACAAACACTGGATAATGATGGAGGACGTCTCCAGAGAACTTGCGCAATTATCTCATCTACCCTGAAGCCTCAACTGGCATCTGTGGTTCCCCACCTGAACATATGACACGATGGAAAACAGAGGAGTCACAAAATGCCATCACTGTGCTTTGGTGACACGGCACACAGCGCTGCTTGTGCTTTGTGCTGACCATGTGAGCACAAACCACTGCTTAAGGCTACACACACACTCTTGATTTAAAAAAAAGCATTAGTCAGCTGTGTGGGACAGCACCTTTACATCATTTAAACAGTAAGCTGGAGGGGAACTATTTTATGTAGTTGGAACGTGATTTTATCACAGGCACCGGCCAACAAAATTGGGCCTGCAGTTTTATTTAAATACAGAGAGATTAATTAGTTAATTGTATGATTTAATGATTTTGTCATTGTATTCTGTAGATATATCTAGTGTACTGCACAGGCCACAACTCTGTAGGTCTCCAAATCAACTAGTGGAAGCTTTTTCCTGTTATCCCTCACAATCGCTGCCTGACCATAAGTAGTCCTGAAAAGCTAAACTATACCACTGCGTGTGGGTGCTTTGTAAGCCCGTTATTTGACTTTTCTGTTCGGTTAAACTGTTGAGGATTTATATTTTGTTCATTTGCATAAATGTCTCTCTTGGTTTGAGTGTGTTCATTAACTAAAACTAACTCGCCTAATGGCCTGTCTTATGCATGCAGCGATTGTGTATGGGCCAGGGACACTTGCTCTCTTTCTTGTGCAGACATTGTCCCTCGTGAACCTGCGAGCGTGCACCTCAACCCCATGTGAGGCTGTGAAGGAATCTATTATTTTTCCAATCCTAAGGGAAGGAGAAAGGTCTCCTGCATCATTATTTTCCTTCAAAATGTAACTGACTTTACTGCACACCCTAATTTGCTTGCCGTAATTATAGGTCATGCTCCCCTTTTGTAATTTATAAAACCTTTTGTTCTTATCAATAATGAATGGGCTTTAGCAAATCATGGTGCTATAATATTTTGATATTATGAAAATGCTAATGCGTCAGGGACCTTAAGCCTTATCGGCCAGGTCCGATGCTCTATTAAACAGCCGGCAGAAGAAGTTGGACGCAAATTGCTTATGTTAATGCCCCAGTTGTACCCAGACAGGATGAGGAGTCTGCAATTAATTTCATCCAGGCGGTGGATGGACAGGCAAATTTATTTCCCTTCCACAGGATGGTGGCTCCCCCTCCTTTCTCTCAGGTCTCCATGCATAAAAATGGAAAGGCTGTGAGAACAAGAGATAGAGGGTAAACGGGAAAGTGAGAGGGGCGCGGTAACTTAGGAGCAATCTGTGACCTAATTGAACAGCGGCAAATAAGGGTGGGCAACGTCAGGGAGACAAGAGGCGAAATCTTCATTCCTACCGCTGACAAGTGTTTTCACAACTTAAACCTGTTTTATTAATTATGTTTGACATTTCCCTAATTACTTTCATTTACATCACATCAGCTCCTAGTAGACTATTAGACTGCATATCAATTGAGTGCGGTGTTATAGCACAGGGAGAGGAGTGGATATTGACTTGAGTTATAAAGTGTTATTTCATCCCAAGTAGTCGGATATGATACCATCTCACATACTCAAAGACAATGCTTCTCTGTCAACTTATTGGATATTTACAGTGTGTAAATAAAGATAATAGCATCTTTAACACTTGAATAGAGTAAAGCACATACAAGTCTGCTGATGTTTCAAATGGCCAGCGCAGTACACTTTTAGCCTTGTAGAGCACGCCCTATAAGCCCTTGATTAATTGACACCACTGCGTCCAGTTACATGACAGAAACACACACAAAGTATGTTATTTTTATCATGCCATGAGATAAAAAAAGCATCCTCTCACAGGAATATACAGAGGAAAAAAGCTGAGCTGAAGTTCCTGCTCATCTTGTAAAAACCTTCATTGGGGCTCTCGTAGGAGCCGTCAACCTGAGAACCCCCACCGCCGCCTTCCCAGTCCTTTATTTGTAATGGTGCGCTTCCTGGGTGATTTCCCACAGCTGGGCGGGCAGCATGTTGAAAGGGAGGTTTCCTATGTAGGTTGTGGAACCTCGATTAAAGGCTGTGAAGTCTACAAGCTAAACTGCCGCTTCTCTATATCACAACATGCACAAAAATAACAAGAATTAAATGCTTTCAAAGCATTAACAAATATGGTTCATTCCATAATTAATACAGATTTATTTTATGAAAACCCAATCACATTCAGTTTTTGATGATGTATGACAATCACAAGATGCGAAGTATCTTGAGTCGGAATAAGAACATTTAAGCATGTTATACTAATTCGGTGAGAAAAATTATAGAAACACTTTTTCAACTATCAGAAAAGTGGCCAATTATTCTTCTGTCAATCAACTAATTGATTAATCACCTAGTTTCAGCTCCAAGTAAAAATCTGAATGAGCTGAGCAAAAGATTGCCATTTGGATGAGACTGTAGTTTTCAGTAATTGTATTATTTGTGAGGCCGTTAAAAGGAAAATGGAAGATTACAAAATGCACCTTTAACCCTCAATCAGTCTGCTTGAGGGAACGCAGTGTCGGATGTCTGTTTAATCCAAATAACTGTGATTCTTTCATTTTTAAATACATAATGGAAATAGATGATGACTCATAAAAATTTATACCTCAATTCTCAATTTTAATTTATAGCCCACCCTCCAGGCACATATTATTCAAACATAAATATAAAAAAGAACTATACATCAAAAAGTGTCAGCTTTCACTTTTACTTCTATTCATAGTCATGCATATTATATGGAGACTAGGCTTGACTGCTGCCCGTCCTATAACAATTATACATTATGTAAGTAGCAGATTGATGGATTGATAGATAACGTCCGTATTCGGCATTCAGTATACTTAAATTTTAATGACCTTTTCAACTCCCTTACGTTTCACTTACATGTTTAGATAATACACTTTATGCAAATTGTAGAATTCTATAAATTTTAGATTTGTCTCTATTAATCTTTATCTGTGTATGTGAGAGATGTTCATTGTGAATTGTGATTAAAATCAAGTTTAAACCATTCGTTTTCTAGGTGTGGGTCTCGGCTTCATCCACACACACACACGCAGAAAAAAATCAAAACTGGTGTAGAAATGAAAACAAATGTCATCCATCCATCAAAATAGCTTCTGTCAAGTACAGAATAACTCTTCCTTATCTCTGTAATCATGATCAATACTATTGAGATCAACCTCTGCTCAGGGATGAATGACAAAATAGATGCAGGCTAATCACCATGTATAATATATTGATGCAAAATGATCTTGTTACTAACAATCATTAACAATCCACTCATGTGATGTGCTACTAACAAACTGTTTGCCTTAGCTACAGGGGGTTAGATAAACACTCCTTTTTCTCCCATTTTTGTCCTCCCCAGTTTCAGTCCCGTATGTTTGGTAATCGGCATTGGTAAGTCAGAAGACATCAGCTTGACTCTATTAATTACCACCTGATCCTTTCTTCCTGGATAATTAGGTACCCATTAGTTCTAATCAAGTAGTTACTTAATTATTGCAGTAATTAGTCTAATGGTCTAGCAAATTGAAGCTTTATCACTTTCGGATACTTAATGTTCTTGGCAGAGTACATCACAAGTGTCAAGGCTTGGGCTTTAGCAATCTAGCGGGAGAAAACAAAGTTTATACGATGGTATATAGATGATATTGGTCCATTTACATTTTAACACATATTAAACAATTTCATGTTAAGTAGCTTCCCAAGTTACACACTCTGGGCTTTGACACCTAAATTCCTTCATTTATTGACAAATATGCTGCGATAGAAATTCCTAACTTGAGAAATAAATTTTAATTGATTTTCCCCACCACAAAACATCACAACTAGCCCAGACAGGAAAGGCCTTGTTGTGGTGAAACACTCACATTAACCCGTCTGCAAAAGGGGAAATATCTCTAACATCACAAAAAGAAGGCAATAATTAGCAGCAAAGCTAATCTGCCAACAGTTTTTTAAAGAATGCATGGTATTCAGTGCATTTATGTTTCTGTGTAGGTTGTTTCAATGTATCGTCACCAGACATCAGACGCCAACATGCATGTATAGGGGCGGGTGAAAGCAATGCTCCAACATTGCGACTCACCCCGGCCACATAGGGGAAAGTGAATGGGTTGTCTTCAAACTGCAATAAATTGGCCCTTGCTTGTCTGTCATCACCTTCCAATTAGCTGCACGTTATTGAGTCTGCCAGAGATGGAGGACGCTGGCAGGTGAAGAGAGGTGTCTGAAAGGAGCCTGCACCAGTGCACCAAAATCAGACAGAGCTCACTTGTGACCCAGACATCCTCCCCCACCTTGACCAATAATCTCACTGGCAAGACATTCATGTACAGGCAAACTGCTGACAACATACAGTACAACAACAAAAATAAGCATGGAAAACTTTCCCAGGGCCCACACTTACACTTATTTAAAGACAATGGCTCATTTTCCACCGTACGGTTGTGATTTACAGTGCTGTGTTGCATTATACAGAGAGATGTTTCTGTTATTTAGCTTAACATCAAATATATAAATGGGTTGGACAAAATAATAGAAACACCTGTCAGAATAACACCAATTCAACAGGACAAACTATGTCCTCCAAAATGATCCTATATAGATAAATCAACACTTCTCTAGAACAAATCATTCTAATCTTCATGAAGGCAGAATGTATTGCAGGACAGTTGTTTTACACTGTAATGGTTTTAGCAAGGTGTTCTCGGGAAACTGGCACCATTAAGGGCCTGACTTTTTCAAATATTCAGATCAATAATATCGGCGAACTAAATAACCCCTTTAAATTCAGACAAACACTTTATCAATGAACATTATTACGACTTTATGGTAGAAAAAAAGATCCCCATACGAATTTAGACTTAAATAATCGTGTTCTTAAATGGCAGGATGGCACGACTGCAGCATTCTTGGAAACTAAACAAATGTGGTGTCGTAAAAGCAATCGTGTTGGGATTCAGTGAGGAAGGAAGGCCGATGCAGATCACTCACACTGTCATCCCGGTCTCACTGAGCGAGTGAGTAAAACTTTAACTTCAAGCAAATCTCCAAAAACTGACCAGTGAATGCTTCTCTCACGGATTTGTAGGAATAATAAAAATGCGCTGCAACACAGGAGTTTTCCATCAGATACCTGATTTGGGGCTTTGACTGTACGGTACAGAGATGTTCTGGTGTTTATTTCACATGCACTCTGGTCAAAACTTTATTTCAGGAGAAGGAATTAATACATCGCATCTAAAAATAATCCACTCACAAAACAAACTTTTTATGAATTTTTAACACAGACATAAACTGGTCATCTTTTTTTGACCTATTTATCATTAAATGCAGAATGCCCCACAAGATGCTTTCACAGGGAAAAGTAAAAGGCAAAACTCTCCGGTGCTCCTACCATATGACAGGAGTGTGTGAAAACTGACACACTAGAGTTTTCAAATTGGGGCCCGGGGAGCCGAAGCATAAAATAACTTCAATCTCAGCAGCTCTCCAAGGAATAGAGCAGAAGTGCCACCAACAACAACACAACAACAGAGAGGCAAGAAGGGGTGAAGGTAGGAGTTATTAGAGGATAAAACATGCCTCTCCATCTCACTCCCTCTCTCTCAGGAACCCCAAGGATGATCAATGGATTTAGTCAGAGGGATATTCAAGCAGAAAATTGCTGCCTTTTTGCTTTTCTTTGAAGTATTTCCAGAATACATACCGAAGCCCCTGTCCACCAAGGTTGAAAATAACAGCACAAGTGCAGTCTCTACCAGTAATCCTGGAAAGGGGAGAAAAAGGTGGGGGAGGGCGTTGACGCGGGCGCCGAATGTTAAAGGACGCAAGGAGGGCCTAGATTGAAACTTTGCAGGTATAAAATTGAAGGCAGCCAGCTGAACAGACATAGTCAAAGTATGGCTATTTTTCAAAAAGGAACCTCAATGACCAACAGAAAAACTGAAATAAATAAAAAAGGAGAAGCAGTCACGGGGCAAAGCAATGCAGATCTGCTTGTATGATTTATTACATCGAATTCACATCTATTTACTTTACTGTACAAATGTTTGCTTTACCAGTAAATCACAGATGTGTGTTTTACAAAATAAAAGACCCCTCCAAATGGCTGATTCACTCATTTAGAAGGTTTTCTAAATGAGTGAATCAGCCAAAGAGCACCGGTGAGCGGTTGAACTCAAGCGCTGGATAGTGAGGACCTCCCTGGCCCCCAGGGGCCCCTAGGGGCCCCGGTGGCACTGTGCAGATGACAGCAGAGGCATGTGGCACACTCGTGGCATTATGGATTGGACACAGCGATGGGGGAGCAGACTCCTCAGCTCCCTGCTGTGTGGTGTGATGGCCTCATCTGTTTTCCCATCGCTACTCTAATACATCTGCAGCACATTCCCTCCTAATTAAGATTCCTCTGTTCTATTTGTCATAGGATGGAGAGGATATCACAGAGGGTAGTTTAGCCACAGCTTTTGGATTAATTGCTGGGCAAATCACCACACGCAAGAATTAGTGAGCCTGAGCAAGAATACCGGTGACAATAAGTCTTTTTTTTTTCTTTGTTATTTTTACAGATCAGCCTCCATAGGGAATTGGATTTAGAAAACTATTTGTCACAGCCTGCACCTCACTTACATTATTAATGCTTAATAGAGTGCAGTCATTGTAGTCATTGTTTAAAGGCAAGGTTGTTCAAAATGGAGTGTGTTTTTGTCCAGCTATAAGCAAATGCAGTTCTGTTTTATGAACCATATATGTTGCATGATTTCCCAAAAGATGAAATGGATTTTAACTAAATTAAATATCATAAAATAAAAATGTATAATGATGGTGACTGAGTAGTCCTGAGCATTTAAATGGGAACTGGAAAGACACCTTTGGTTGGTCGATGTGATGACAGGCAAAAAAAGTGTTTTGTGTTACATTTTCTTAAAAGAATATGCCGAATATGCCAAATACGCCACAGTGTTGGCAGTGTGTCTACAAAAATATGCTGATGACATGAATATTGTTGAAAATTACCATTATTACTTAATATTTGGAAACAATAATATAGAGAGATCAATCAATAAGCAAAAGCCCTATTAACTTAATAATACAGCATTTTAAAGGACATATTTGAAAATAGTGCCAGCATGAACAGCCGTCATGATACAGTAGTGGATCTCAATAAATATAAAGTGCCATGCCCTTTGTTATGTTCTCCCTTTCATGCAGGCAGGCACAAAAACACTCGATGAGCAAAACTACTTCAGGTGAATTCTGGAGAAGAAAAAAAAAATCCTCCATTTTAACCACAGTTCCTATAATGTCAAGGGGGAAGGGTTTCTTTTTATAGTTTAATTCAACAATAGCATTTGCGATTGGGGTTTTGGGCATCTCAAGGGCATTCCTGGTGAAATTACTGAGACTCTGCACCATTTATCACAGCCTGACATGTGTCATGTTCCAGATTCTGGTGCAGAGAGGTTACAGCTGAAGACCGCTCTCTTTGTTGAGCAGCCATCAAAGACAACATCTCGTATTTATCAAAAAAAGGAAACCTGACAAGAGAATAGGAACCACAAAAGTGCTGTCATATGCTTTCCAGTGCCCTCACATTCAGACATATTAATCGGATACAATATAGAAGAAATCTGATTTATTAGAATGTATCCAACCATAACCCCGGTTCATTAGTACAATCTAGTAAGATATACATTGTATGGTGCACTTCCAGATCAAAAGGTTGATAGGGTACAATAAATACATTTTAGATGGAACATAGGCATACAACATATGTTGAAAAATCTTGATTAAAACGCAGGATACAAAAATACCTAAGTTATAGGGTTGAGTCAATAATAGCATACACAAGAAGGTAATTTATGGTGATAAAAAAATGGGTGACAATGTGAAATTACCTGTACTATCATGATATACATGATACAGTTAGCAAAACGCAAATGTCCACAGCACTACTTTTAGTACAACTCACCACCATTCTTTATCCTGTTAATTTGAGTATACCCAGGTTCAAATTTTTCAATCAGTCTTCACAAAATATCTGCATGCCATATGAACGTTGAGTTATTAGTCGCCTTGCTCCTGTCCATACTGGCAGTGAAGCGATCTCTTCATAGCACAACTACCATAAACTGTGTTAAAGAAGAGGGTGGTATCTCCGTGTCTGAAATATGAAGCCAATACGTATTGCCTTAGACCTGCATTAATTTAATGGCCAGCAGAGGGCGACTGGTCAAAAAAAAATATTCAGATTGTATAGAAGTCTATGAGAAAATTACCTTATTTCTCACTTGATTAATGACCTCAGTAAACATGTTCTAAAGGAGTTCATGGTCTCCATTGCTAGTTCACATCTTCTTGAATATAGCATGATGTTCATTTAGTAAATCATGGTCCAATTTAGAGCAAAATATACAATAACGCATGGTATGTATTATGGTGTGGCTAAATTGTAAATTTGTGAGACAAAGTAATACCATACCGACAGCCCACATTATAAACTCAAGGCTTCAAAAGGAAAGTCCTCAAGCCAAGAGATAATGTGTGTGCACAGTCATGTCAAGTGGATTTCTTCGTCCTGCTAGTCACTTGAGGATTTATTGCAGGTGACAATATGCAAGCAGGGGAACGACCATGGAAAATACAAAAAAATAATAAAAGAGTAACTTTCTGCCAAAAAGGTCCTTCACTTTGGAATATTGCTGATTATTTCAGCTAATTCAGACTGCTGAAGCCACATATTTGCGTCAGCAGTACTTTAGATGGATAGATAGATATATACTGTATTCATCCCCAAGGGTAAATTTGTTGGTCACAGTAGCAGACACAAAATAAAATAACAGTAATAAAATAAAAAGATGCTCAAAATATACAACAAAACAAAACTCAATATATACAGCAATGTAATGTAATGTAATACAGCAACACAGCAGTGTGCTAATTTAGTAATTAAGTGTAAACAATAAAGATTGTGCAGAAATGCAAAGTATATGTAGTGAATGAAGTGTATACAAACATGGATAGAGCGTAACAGAGCAGTGCAAGGGCTATTTATGTTAATTAATGGAGGATCTGGCCAGAGGTGACTTACTGTAAAGTCTAATAGCCGTGGGCAGGAATGTTTTCCTGTATCCGTCCTTTTGAGTCTTTTGGAGAAAGTGCTCCGCTGTCCCTGCAGTAGGTGGTGGAGAGGGTGGTCCGGATTATCCAATATGGACAAAAATGTCTTCAGTGTCCTCCTCTCCACCAACTGTTCCGGATGGTCCTGTTTACAGCCTTTGGAACACTTTATTGCAAGGAGATTGTGTATATATTTAAAGTACAGTCGCAGTAGAAAAAGGTCTCTTCACTGCTAATATAGAAGAAGTTATTTCAGCAAGTGATAACTCATTCAATGTACATATGAGCATATGAGTATTACATTAAAATGGGCATTAAATATTGGAGTCCATCTTTTTAAAGCCTACAAATGAAAGAGATCACACCCGTTGGTCATGTATTACTTCATAAAATGTACAATCAGTGATCATTTACAACTATATGTTGTCCTTGTTTGGGTAATTAGCAAATTAGCTGATTCAGCTTTAAAGTCCACATACAGCCAGTTGAATGTATCAACACCAACGTGCTGTGAGTATCCAAACATCCAGGTATAATTATGTCTTCACATGAAGAGGGAAAAACGTAAACCTTTGTTGTGAAAAAAGGATATCTATTTATCTGCACTTTTGTTATTGTTAATTTTTTTCTTCAATCAGCCAATCAACCACATTTCTACACGTGTTGTTGCAAAAAAAATGCATTAACATCAGTTTAAACATATTTTTTATGGAAACTCCTCGAGTTATCTCTCAAGAAATTGTACCAACACCGTCAGCGCCTCACAAAACAGCTCCCTTTAAAAGGCGTGTAAAATGTCATTGTTTAAAGAGTGCATCAATAACTGCTGACATAGTTAAATGTAAAGTACCACACAAGGGGAGGGGTGTGTATAAAATTAATTAATTCTACTGGCACATTATTTATGACTTAATATGATATACTGGTGTGCTTTATAATAACACTGAATGTGCATATTTCTGGTGGAGACAGTGGAGTAATTATGCAGAATGCCTTTTACCATGAATGTACAATATTAATTACAGGCACGGTTGTTTATCAATTGTGAAACACTGTTTAAAAGCTGTTTGGAAGATTGCCACGATGACCCGGGCTCGTCTCCTATCTTTTACTTTCAACTGCTTATAATGTGACACAAGGCATCCCTTTCCAGAGCACTGATATGCAGGTTAATAGAGGAGGAAGTGATGAAGGAGATGCCATTGTGTAAGAAAATGAATCGCAACCCAATCAGAGATTCAAACACATGATAAACCTGATAGAGGCAAAGGGATAAATGAGATAAGAATATCATTTAACGTGATTGTCAAAGTAATATGTTATACGCATCAAGGGTGCATGACATAAGCTGGCTGTTTGATGACCAGGCACTATCTGTTGTGTTTTCATTTAAAACAGCCAGGTCAGGAAGCAATTTGGACCATGTGCCACGGATGTGCCATTGCAGGCATTATTCGCTTAATCCTCTACATTATGTTGAATGAGAACCGCACTCTGATACTCTAAAGCACCAAGGAGGTCTCAGACTGTCATGTAATAATCATCTGGCATAGACCAAGCGCTGTACACTGATGAGTGCACACTGGTAGAATTGTTTGTCTCCATGCATGCAGTGTCTAATGAGGCCTGATATTTCTACAGCAGACATGGGTATCTGCATATCACCATATCAGAAGTATGAGATATGGTGCGAGTTCAAAGCATGTGGACTATGGCTTGGAAGATGCAGGCAAAGGGATTTAAGTCAAAATGCAGACATAACAATGGAAATATTTTCCCTGATGGTGTTTCACAACATCACATTCATTCTTTACTGGGAATTACAATGATAAAATTAACTTCCGAAGAATAATAATTTCATAAGCATACGACAGCTCAATGTACTTCCATTGTATAGCGTAACTTCTTTATTCTTCAACCTGGACCCTATTCACCTATGTTTTTGTGTGTATGTAATTAATGGGTAACAACATTATTTCAGACTGGGTATTAAGCGAGAGCGTTGCAATGTAATCCTTATGGACAATTACGCACCGTCAATGAACGTCCACTAAAGTGCTACATTTTGCTACTGACAGTCTATTATGTGTGTGAGCATTATTGATCTGGTCAGTGAGTTATTTGGTCAAACCAACTCTCGCTCAAGTAGAAGCCTCATTCTGACATTTTGCAGCCGCATCCACATTGTTAAAATCAGCTAAATACTTAGCCATGACATTGAACATCTTTATAATAAAGCTACGCTATGCTTTCTGTAGAGCAACACAACAAAGTCTCACAACACTTATCCAAATCTCACTCAGATTTCCACCATTGTTATAAGAACGCTACTGCTCCTTGAGTGGAAGGACGTCGACGGTTCTCTATTACTCAGAAGGGTTACATTGGAGCCCGTTGTCAGCTGAAGCGTTCTCGCTCAATACCAATTTAGCATTACTCACTTGGGTCACACATAAAAAAGGGAAAATAGGGTCCAAAAATACTAAAAGTTACCGTTTAAGCCCAAGCCCCAAGTAGTACACCGTACTTAAAGGCAACCCAGTGGATTTAATATATATATATTTCAAATTTTCATAATTAAAAAAATAGTTATTTAATAAGTATTCAATAATATAAGTTTAAGTTATTAAACTAAATGTAATATATTCCATATTAAATCAGACAATGATGGCACAGTGCTGTGTTTTTTCAACCAAAAAGGCTCTGCGCTGGTTAGGGGGTACTCGGCTGAAAACAAATTCCACAGGGGGCACATCACTAAAAACAGGTTGAGAACCAAGCATGTTTTGTGAATCAAACCATGATCAAACAACAAACATCACATAGTCACAGCAGATACACTGAGAAAACAGGTATAATATATACATATATATATATATATATATATATATATATATATATTATAGACAGCCATGATTTTCCTGGTGTCTGTCCAGGTAGAAGCAGCGCGACAATGTCCTGGCCAAGATTTACATGACAGTGCTGTCCAATAAAGCAGAGATAGTATTAAAAGTTAACTGATGTAATTCACTCATTGGCTATAAGACTGATTTCACTGTTCCATGTACCGATCCATATAAATATACAATAATGGTGGAGGAGGTCCCTCCTGCCATGTTGGGACAGCAGCAAAAGCTACGCTAACGTCTTTAGCATGCAGGTGTAGTGGATTCTCCGAGCCAATAAACAAAAGGTTTCAGCCTGTGTTTTAACACAGTGGTGGTCTTACGGCTCTTGAAACCAACAGTGAGATGTTCCCAATAAAGATTCATTCAAACACTTAACTAGCGTGTAAACCCTGACACGCCCTGACGTTTGTTGTATCTGAGTGATAAATACGCTATCCCCTATTTACTTTGAGCTGGTATTAATAATCTAGCCGGTTTCATATCTAGTACTGCCGATTTCTCGCCGAATCTAGCGCCATTCCAGCGGATTTCTAATTCTGCATGTAACCATAGCAACAACTCCCTCTATTCAACGTCTGGCACAAACAAACCTCTGGCCTTGTCCTTTAATACTTGATCCAAATTAATGTATGTGTATACAAACATCTGATTTGTGGTCAGGCCTCACACCACCACACACTGTTTTGTAACAAAGCAGATTTAAAAAGCAGCCACGCAAAATATTGTGTTTAACTTATTTGACACGATTTTTTGATAGTGTTTATATTTTTTTCTCTACAATGTTTTTGCACTTTGATTTCCAATATTCACTTTAAAAATCTCATGAAGGAGTTGTCAATTTGCCATGCACACTGAAATTCTTTCTTGACGAGTACTTGATAATGCATTGCTGTGCAGGTGGTGTGCAAAACGTGAACTAGTTCTTCAAACCACATGAACCGAGTTGCAATTTGCACTCCTACACCTGGTTGTATGTGACACTTATTTGAAATACAGTTCAAATAAATACCCTTAAATGCAAAATTGCAATGCAATGCAAAAAGAGCTCTCCTATCAATATCAGAAGAAATCTATGGAAATGATTGGATGGGATTGGAAGCTGATTCGGAAACAGTAAGCAAATGTTTTATGGCCAAACAATAACAATCCAAGAAATCAATATTGACCTGATAATGTCCAAAAATGGCCACAGACTTTTCAGACACAGAATGTTTCAGCATACCCACCTGGGTGCGGTATTTTGATAAATCCCATTAATTAACAAAATTACTTAAATGTAGAAAGAATTTAGAAGATGCGTGAAAATTCTTCAATGAATAAATTATTTTATGATAGAGATACAAAACAAAACACTTAATTTATCAAACAGCCTGATGCCAAGGCCACCTGTACACAGGAGCATGGTACAAATGAAATCCTCTCCAAGTTATGACACCTATGAGTACGTTGAGAAACAAACTGAAGGCTGCACTCACTGTGTAACTGTAGAGACTCACAATTGTGTTGATACGGACATGAATTGAATACTCTAAAACACCATTTACTAATTTAAAGTACTGAAAGTGATATTTGTAAGACAATTTTGTAAAAGCTAGTACTGCTGGAGTCACTGAGAATCAACAACCTTGTCTTTACGCAGCATTAAGCCACTTACTGATTGATTGTACGGTGAGTCAGTGTAGATAACAGCTGCCACTGAGCCCTGGTGTAAAAAACTACCACAAGCTGACTGCGGCACCGCAAGGTAGAGCATAAGAATGAATGAATGCTGACTTGAGAAATTGTAGTTTGTTTGGACTCTTACAATAAGATTTAATTTAACTAAATTACATTAACTTAATAACATGCATGTTGTAGATTTGAGAATAAGGATTTCACTGGAGAGTCATTTTAACTGTTAAAAAGCGTGCCACTACTTTTGCACATCAGATTAATTTACTCATCACAACGAGTACATTTTAGCCTGTGAAAACTGTTATATAACGTATGTTGTGGCTCTGCAGGAAGCTTTACAGTCTGAGACAATGTAGGAAACATGTTGTGAATAATTGGTGGCAAATTACACACTTTAACTCTAAAAACAACTCAAGTATACATTGTTACAGTACTATGTGGTAAACTTGTGAATGTACCTTTAAAGGGAAATATATACAAATGAACTACTTCCGAGATTTTTTTTCTCCAGCTAGCAGGGTTATCACTGGCAGTTTTATGCTGCAGATCAGCTCGATAAAGGTTTCCTTTATTCCGTGTCACAACTGCATGTAGTGTAGTGCTGCTGTTACAGATGCCATGCTGGAAGAGCATTACATGTCATGCTCTGGGAAGACAGGACAGCGCCCAGGCTTCCACTGTGCCATGTGTCTTCACTGCCCTCTACAGGATGCAGAGTATCTTATGATCTATGGCATGTCCTTGTGCCCCCCCCCACCCCAAAAAATAAAACAACCACCCCTTGCAGTACTCAAGAGCCTTTGCTCTACTTTTTACACATGGCCACGGACCATATATGTGTGGATCTAATCTCAAGAGAACCTTCATTAGGATGGAAGGAAATGAAATGTTCACCTTAAAGTTAGTGCGTCATAAATGATGTTTACTCTTAAATTCTCTGGTTCTTATCCCATGTCTCAGTAGATCAGATTAGTTTTAGGGTCATTTCTGTGTTGTCTGTCACCTGCTGCACTTCTCAGAGAGCAAAGAGTAAGATTATCTGGAGCTAAGATTGTTGACCTGAGTGGCCGACGGCTTAACCTACAGAGCAATTAACTCGGACACAAATCCGAAACAGCCAGTTGTCTGGGGACGTCTATACAAACCTGCTTATCCTACCGGTCGGAATCATAATTATGTTCCCTTGAAACTTACAAATTAGGAAAGAAGACAGGAAGTGACTTAAATACATACTGGTTGACTGGTCTGAGCTGTTATCAAAGCCCGGTGATATGAGGACTTCTCTACACCCATAGCTGCAAGCAGATGGTTGCTATCGTGCTGCCATCATCATCATGTTAAGAGACCGAAGCTTTCTGCTAAGTTTCCAAGTTGCCTAATTATGTGTAGCAAATGTAAGTACATTTAAACAAAACTATCAAAGAACGGAAAGTTTTACAGTTTAGATAAAATCATATTTATGTACTTCATAATTTCCAGATTTGTGGGGTTCTCTAGCAAGAGGACAATCGTTTATTATACCTATTGTTGTTTTTTTTGTCTTTTTGCAGTTCTTGTTGATGGGAAAAGTGCTTCGGTAAGAAAGAAGGAACACAAGAAGGAAAAAAAAAAGAGACCTCTTCCCCATTGCGCCAAACAGCGTGATAAAAAGTCCACACATCATTTAAGTGGCCCAGCAGGCAAATTTGATGACGTTGCTTCAGAAAAGGTATTGCGTCATACTTAGTAAATACATGACAGCTGGAAGTTGTCATCAACACTAGTCTAATAATTGTTATATTAGATGATGAGGCATATTATAATACATTTAGCTAAATACAATCTGCCTGTTCCTATATTCACACACGTGCAACTCTATGTTGTGGAAAACAAATGTCTAATGTTTGTTGAAGGGTAAACTGAGTTGTACAGCACTTTTACTCTTCTAGTCTTCCGACCACTCAAAGTGCTTTTATTCATTCACACCGATCATACACTGGTGGCAGGGGGGCTACCATTCAAGGTGCCACCTGCCCATCAGAACTATCCAACATCCATACCATTCATACCCCGCTAGCCATCAAACCGCAGATCCTCTGATTGTGGCTCAGTGGAAGAGCGGGTCGTCCTTCAGTCGCCCCACTACTTACTTCATTCTTAAAATAAAGGAATCAATCAACCTCATATCAAGGGTTTTCTCCTTGAATTTTCTTTTACCTGTCCTTCAAAATGTGTTTTGAAACAGAACTTAACCTGGAACTAGATTCATACCGAAAACTGTTGTTTTGGCTTATTTTAATAACAGGAATGGCTTTGGATACAACATTCATACAATGTCAGAGCACTGCTTACCGATCACTGTCGCACGAGTGAGTTAAAGTTGTAACGATAAGCGATTTTAACATTATGATAACATCTCACTTTTTCATGCTATCACACCATTATTATCAATATTATCAGTTGCAATAGTGCTGAAAGGATTGAGAACAGAACATGTTATATAACTGAAGCATGTTAGTTGTCATGATAGCATAACTGTGGCATGTTGAATTAACTACCAAATGAAAAATAACATCAGATGGGAGATTATTAACAGCTAAAATATACTGTATGTGCACATGAGTGCAGCCGGACTGCTTCTGTCTGTACTTGAAACTCACAAACCGACTCTCTTATGGCTCACTTTTCAGTTGTGAAGATCAGCAAATGTACATAATGATAAACCTCATTTGTAATATCCCCGTAAGTCACAACAATCTATTACGTCTGTCTCCTGCTGAACAACAGCATTTAAAGAAGAGTATTTACTTTTGCGCATTAATGTTAAAGAACTGCAAAGATCTGTAGAAGACATCACCACAAAAACAACAGCACCTCTTTTATGAAATTAGTAATATTAAGTTATTCACCTTTGAAAACCCATTAACCTCAGAGTACAGAGAGAAGGTTGTATGACATGCATTGATAATGTATTATTGTGGGCTTGTTTGTTACTTTTTACACAAAAATCTCTCTGTATTGTATTTTAAAAGCAACATTGTCAAACGTATCCTTGAATCACCTCCCAACAGTATTTCCCTTACTGTTTGCATGTGCGTGCTCTTACACTCTGTTAAGCTCTCTCTCTCTCTCTCGCTCAGCCTCTCTCTCTCTCACTGCCTCTCCTCCTGTCTCAACCTCTGGTCTCCTTTGCACTCCCTCCCTTTCTCTCCTGTCTCTATGTGTGGGTAAACCGAGGTAAATGTGCCAAACGGCTCTATTTAGGTCACACTAACAACACAGCACAGTTCACTTGAGTCTAAACCTGGTGAACTCTGACTGCATCACGGCAACAGGGCAGTTCAGGACATGTCATCCTCTATGGTAAATTATCACCAGCTGTAGCGAGCGAAATGACGACAAACACGTTTGTGCAAACTGAGAGAAAGAATGATCTTCGCTGCTGTCCATCTTCACAAATTGCAAGAAGCGTTTGAAAAATCAGGTGGTCAAGTTGCCTCTGAGCCCCTTTACAGAAATACGATATTAGGGCACTTAGGTCAAAGGAGGTAAAAGTGACCTGGCTCTTTAAGAAGTGGCAGCGGGAACTACTGATACTGTGCACAAGGACAGACAGAGCAGCTGCTGTCACTTTTAATGGCATCAGCGATTGCTTCAGAAGCTCCACCACTTGCTTTAGGTTCTTCTGTGATTGTAAGAGCTGAACAGAGTAGCACAAGCCTCACTGCGTTGCTGCATTATCCACCCAAAGGGGTGTCATCCGCTGTGAGGATGTTATTTTAGTCTTAGGAAATGTCTTTCACAATGAGCCATATGTTAGTATAGCTACACCATACTGAATACATTGTAAACACTGTACACTGTAACACTGTAAACACATTTAAATCTGAATATCCATGGAATTTGGTGGAAATCTTCCAGTAAGTCACATAAAGTGTATATAGTGTGTATATTTTTAGCATGGGTGAACACAGTAGCAACCACAGCCTTAATCGTACCACATCTGCCACAGCCACAAAAGTATCATTGTTCTTAAAAATGTTCATCTCCATGGTCCGACTGTCACATCTTACACTCATCATGGCAGTACATGATGGGAATTGCGCTGTGTTGTCCTGCCACTCATTTTTTATCTGTCAAAATATACTTGCTTCCACATTAAGAGGGCAGCAGTGACAAGCTGGTGGTGTGTGTGTGTGTGTGTGTGTGTGTGTGTGTGTGTGTGTGTGTGTGTGTGGGGGGCATGGGGACTTCAACCTCCAAAGCAAAACAAGCTGCACTAATCTGGCATGATCTGTGACTCCCTCATCATCTCATTGGGTGTGAGGTCTTGGGTGTGGTTATTAAGGACACGGATCTTAAGTGGGCCTTCTGCTTGTTCACTGATTATTATTCACTGGGCAGCTGTGGACAGGATCACTGAGCTGATAGACCTTGTTCATGTGATGCAATGTCAGATATTGCATGGGCAATGCTGCATGCGAAGGAAAGAAAAGGAAAGAAAAAAAAATCATGTATAAAATGTGTCATCTGTGCGTAGGCTAAAACTGCTGTAACTACAACTTTTTTTTTGCATCAGAAAACTACTTTCTTGGTTTTTATAAGATATTATCTTAACTTGTCTGCAATATTTTGCAGATGAGACAAAGTACATCATGAAGCCCACGGTACACACAGCAAGAACATCGTTTATCTTTTTTTCTTTTCTAAAACAGTAAAAAGTTTTATATAAACTCAACCGCGCATCTAGTCTCACAAAAGTGGTGTTGTGATATTTATATTAAGTATCATGCAGATTCTAAAGGGAAGAAGTAAGGGTCAGTGTGTGTGGAGAGTAACAAGTTGCCAAGTTGATGCTGGAGGGAAGCATACACTAGTTCAAGCTCGGAGAATAAGCAGGAGCAGAGAGTCAGGACCTGTTAGAGGGTTAGAAGAACTCACCACAGTTTACTCTCATGTCCAGGGGTGCCTGAAGTCCCTCCCCCAACCTTCCCTTCCAAAAACCTTTGCCCTCTCCAGTTTAGCTGTCTCTGGGGTTAATTCCATGTCCTGGAGCTGAAACAACAGGATCACAGCCACAACACTAATACTCAATAGACACTGACCTACTTTGTTGGATTATATGGAGAAAAAAAACGGATCCGCTGCCCTAATGCCAGCAATGAAAACGATCTAATGGTCCTAACTGCTCTGTTTAATCTGAAAGCATGCTCATGTTATTAATTTCTCATTATGGGAATGCAGTTCTGCTGATGGGATTAAATGCCCTGCTCTGTCTCTCTTTCATTCGGTGACCTCCCCGCTGAAACACAAAGGCTAAAAAAACATCTGGCTGGACGCTCGTTCCTGTCCCCTTGTTTATTCCTTATGTGTTTGTTTGTTTGTGTGTATGAGGCAGTGGGTTACTCATCCATGTTAGGACTTCACAAGCATTTGAATCCACGACAGCAGAGGGGCTGAATCTTTGTGATTGTGCTTTGAAAGTAAAACAAAAAAGATATGACTGTGTGTCTCAATAAATTCTAAAATAATTCTAAAGTTAAAATATTTGTCTTTTTTACCATCTTGCAGATACATCACATATTACATTGTTTGAGGCGTGTATGAACGGCTTTACAAGTCGTTTCCTTCTGCGCAAATTAATGCTCAAATGGACGGAGAGAGCCCTTGGCTGCTTGTACATCCAATTTGAACAATCAAAATCTATTTTTCTGGTCCATTACATCACCACCAGGGGGCACTTGATTCCTCAAGCATGCAGTGCTGTGTTTGACAAATTGCCACAGAGGTAACACATGTATTCAGCAAGGGAATACAACCAGCCTCCCACCCACCCCTCATTTTCTATGTGTATAATCTGCTATCTCAGCCAGCAGCTGCAGGGGAAGGGAAGCTTTAACAACATTACCCCTGGTCCTTAACTCAGAATTAACAAATGATTGGGCAAGGAGGTGGGAGAGCGTAAACGTATACCCTAAATTAATAAAACGGGTCCAAACACAGAATAAAACATCAATGTGACAATACATATACTGTTTTTCTTTATCAACAGTATTGGCAGTACACCTCGTTAAAATAACAGCACAGTCCTGCTGAGGGTGGCAAGTTTGAATTTAGCAGTTATTGGGATTTTAGCCAACATATAATATATTGTAATGTTCATATACAGTAATGTAAGAGGACTTCATAAAACTTGTTTTAAAGTAAACAGTGCTGAAAAAATAACTTTGACTGCACTGGTCTATATTTACCTTCATTATTTTCAACTACCAAAAAACATCTTTGATCAGCATATGCAGAGAAGCTTGTAGTTTGGGGATTTTTGCCAATCTATCACAGTAAATTTGGTTATGAAAGGCAACAATTCAAATGGCTGAATAAGCATAAAATATGTCTCAACCTGAGGCTTTCAGTGTACCTAATAACACAAATATGACATGTAATACATCACATCACCCATTACCAGTTAGCCATATAAAACAAGATGAAAATGTGCAGGCTGTTGGCGGATCAGAAAAGATATTTGCATTATTGTGGTATTTTCTTATCAATGCCAGTAGCAGTAGTTGTAACAGTATATGCAAGATGTTTTGTAATGCTGTGTTTTAAGGCTGCCTTTAGGAAAATCCTCCTTTACTTGTTCTGTATCTTAACAAGTGGAGATGATCAATAAAAAGAACAGTTGTCAATGTGGAACTCCTTTGACATTTTAACATGTATTCAACATGATGGATTTCTCTTCTAAGAACAAAATACACAAATTTGTTCTAACAAATTCCGAACGGGATATTTTAAAAGTGCAGCTCGAACGACTTTATTTAAAGCGTGTACCTTTAAGTTCAAAGAGTAAACCCTGGGGGGCAAGAGCTATAAATTATTTGCAAGGGAAAAGGCATGATGCATCTTTTAACATGTGCATTCATTGCAGAGTGCAAAACCTACAAATGTCATGTCCTCTTAAGATCAAAAGTAATTGGTCAGGCTGCACAACAAGGTACAGGGGTAACGAGGCAGTTTGCCACTGTAACAGACTCAGATGACATACTGTGTAGCATGTCGGTGAGCTAATAGACCTCATCGCACAAGGAGAGACCACAGTTTCAGTCTGTCTTATCAAATTAAGCCAAAGGAGAGCACTACTCTATTCCCTCACAAGCAGCATTATTTCCCTGTACTACCTGATTTATTAAAGCTACTATGGCGTGGCATCTATTAGTAGGCATATCAACATTAAAATTACACATGCTGCTCATTCCATTTACAGTATTTTTGATTTCATACAAAATGCAATCAGACGACTTATTAAACAGAACTGCAATATATTAAAAAAAGGGGATGTGTGAGCATGACAGAACAAATCATTGACCTAAAGAGACAACACATTGCAGGCCAGTGTTCTAGGAAAGCCGAGGAGTAATATTGAAGTGTAAGGGCCATTAAATGGGCAAAGAGGGGGATGGGACGCATTAGGGTTGGCTGACGGAGCAGTGACCAGACCCTGTGGTGCTGCAAGGAAGAGGGTGACGACAAGGGTAGCAGGTGATGTGCTCTAAGTGTCGCTCCACCACTTTGCAGCCTGCAGTGGGCTCCTTCATACCCATAAGGTATCGCATGTCAGATCTGATGAATATGGCTCAGATAGCATTGCAAATGTAATTCCAGTTTAGATTCAGGTCTATATCAACTTCAACACTGGGGTTTAAAGATGTAATGAAAAATATAAATCAATGTATAGTATGTATAGTATAGTATGTATGTATAGTGTAATTTTATAGATTGCATGTTGTAGAGTTGATTGAGATGTAAAAGCTATTTAAAATACTATCATAGCGTGTTTATTATTTTTTGAAAATTATAAAATAATGATAAGAGAACGCCATTTAACTGACAAGCATTGACATAATACTTGTATGTATTTGAAGTGGGCACTGAGTAGATGAATTATTCAAGTCAATTCAATGTGTTTTGTCCAGCCCAAAATCACAAATTTGCCTCAGAGGGCTTTACAATCTGAACACATACGACATCCTCCATTATGCAATCATGACGCTGAAGTTTCACCACATTGGAAATACAACTTGGATATTTTTGGTCAGCGTGGGGACAGGAACACATTTGACAACAAGCTGCCCATTTGTAATTTCTACAATAAAATAGCAAAAATATTTGGTAAAAAAGAAAATTGCCTCAGGATGAGAAACTACAACAGTTATTTACATAGTAAACAATTGGATGTGAAGCCATATGTTTAATTTCCATCCTTGGAACCACAAAAAAAGTATGTGTCCATCTTAAAAGTCATCTTTGTGTCCAGTTAAACGCATGTGATGTGACGGGACTGAAAGTCGACATTGCAAACAGTGGAACTGCTGTTTGAAGGTGAAGTTGATGCTCCGCTTCATACGTCAGAACATGACTGTCACCCTCTCATCAGCTGGTAAGTGGGTCACAGGACTGTACATGACCCAGACATGGGTTTTGCCCCTCAGGGTCATGGGCCAGTCAGGCATGAGGTGCCAACGGAGCGCCTCTGATTTGACTCCCAGTTAGGTGGCCTGGGCCGAGCCCCTGAGTTCAGCCGCTGGCTCGCTCTTCTGACACAAGGCCCGGTCTGCGAGGAACCTCAGGGTGCTCAGAGTCACATGTCTTCTGCAGGACACTGCTGTGGTGTGCTTGGACTGACACCACCACCCTTCACTGTCTCCCCTTCTCTCTCCGGCAGTTACATTTGATTTATAAGTGCCTTTTAATAATTTAACAATTTGCAAACACTTCAAAAATTGTTTATAATTCACATTCCTGTCTGGAAAAAAAAGGGCAGAAAGTATGAATGCAAAAACGTAATCTCTGATATTTGGTTATAATGTTGTAATGTAATACGTTCAAAATAATCAGATAAATTATGTAATAGTAGACATTATACTCGATTAATGATTATACTTATACTGAATGTATATGTTGTGCAAAACTTAAAGTACTGCATGATAACTCCATATAGTAGAACTTAGGCACCATATTTCTGGTGTATGTCTTCAAATGTTGCTTTGCTTGTTGAGAGAGAAATAGAAAACGGGGGGCACCAGCCCTTTAGAAGACTTTTCGTAGACCATGTATGAAGCATGTTGCTAGGCTCCGAGGACAACATTTTCTTCAGTATTGAGCACTTTTATGTGGCCCCAAAAACTTTCTTTTAGCCAAGAAAAGTAAAAAAAAAAAGCTATTCTGTCGTATTTGCCCAGGGCCTGCTGATTGAAATCACAGTATTACAAATAGGGCAGACATCAGTCGGTCGGTGGGCCCCCTGGAGTGACTGAAAGGCTTTTTTTCCAGAGCTGGTTGATGGACATGATTTATAAAGCTGTTGCAAGAAAAGAAAACTGGGCCAAAATGGACAAGAAAACATAAATAGCATCTACAATATGGAAGGAAAGCTTTGAAAACCTCACAATAAAATGTCTGGTTTGTAGCAGTATTCATGTACATTTATGTGAAGAAACGGCAGCATGGCAGATTAATCTCCTTAATGAAGCTAACCAACAGCAGATCAAATTAGAGTCAGAGGCTAGACGCATCCAGCAACCAACCAAATGCTGCTCGCTCAGAAAGTTTGTGTGGGGGATATTAGAACCCAATACTAGTTAATTCAACTGGCCTCTGTAACCCTAAGACGATTCCTACTCCAGACTGTAACATCTTTATTGATCTTGGGAATGCTTCAGTGGACTCCCTGAGCTTATCTCGCCATTAAAAGCATCTCTTGTGACGAACCACGATTTAATTAGATGACAATCACTGTTAACAATGCGCGGCTAACATCACACAATTTGCACATGAGTGCTGGCAGTGATACATTTCCGTATCCCAGCAGCCAGTGGCAGCTGTCACCCTTCACTCTTTACAAGTCCGTGTAGTTTTATAACTTTATGATAAAGGATTTGGAACTTATCAACAATCATGACGACACACTTTTTGCACGTCATATGTACTCACATGATGTTATTGCTGTGCTGTAAAACAGAAAATGACAGTGAGGTTCCTGTAGCAGCAGAGTTCATCCTACAGTTGCATCCCTCTGGTCTCAATCAGCCATGCAGTATGGTAATATGAGCAATGTAAGAAAACAACCACTGGAGGGCAGCATACAATTTTAACACCATAAAATTGTATATTTTACAGCCAATGATATAATGAACAGGAAGAGGTGGATTAAAGAAAAATGTTTGGGGTATTTTCCAAAAAGGCACTTTGGAAAAAAAGCAAGTAATGATATTGGCACTTTGGTGAGATATCAATCGACACTTAAGTGTGCGTGGTGGACAGAGCAACACAAATTAATGTTATTTACCAGACTCAAGAGAGTTTAAACTACAATTAAACTGATATTTATTGGCTGTTTTCAAGAGTGTGATTTGCAAGAACAAGGAATAGTTGACCTGCAAAGCTTAAGCTTTTGAGAGCGGGTCATCAGGACAACAGTTAGAAGACAGTATTTTTGGCAAGGGGCATAGGGGGAGGCCAAGGGCTAATAGCAATGAGGGATTTGTCAGTCATTCCTGTATTTAATAATCCCAAGCGCTCTATTTTCTGCTGTTTGTTTATATTAACCTCTAGTTGAACCCTCTTTAGTGGCAGCCTCTTTTGCCAGAAAGTTCAGTGAACATTCAGCACGGAAGCGGAGAGCATGTCATCTCGAATCTATTAGCCCACAGGGGAGATTGCAGCATACAGCAGTGTGTCTCTCTCTCTCTCTCTCTCTCTCTCTCTCTCTCTCTCTTTCTCTCTCTCTCTCTCTCTCACTCTTTCACTCTCACACACACACACACACACACACACACACACACACACACACACACGGTGAACTTTTAACCCACACATTTCCCTTGCTGCTGGTGCATGTAACTGAGATTATTGCATACATTGATGCGGTTCTGAGCTCGTCGTCTCACTCATGCCTGATAACTAGGGATGCAACGATACCATTTTTTACAAACCGATACGATACCGATATTTTTATTTGTGTACTTGCCGATACCGAGTACCGATACCGATACTTCTTAGATTTGGTCTCCATGAAAGTGCAATTAATTTGGAGGCAGATTTTATTTTATCCTCTGCAGATTATGTCAAGCCTATAGTACAAAATTAACAGAAGGCTATCCCAAGCTTTAAACTTCTTGTGGAAGTCCCTCTAATGTCGGACCATAAAACGCCCCGTGTCCGGGTTCATAATGTAAGCGATAATATTAGGTATCGAGCAATTATATAGGAAGCTGTGTTCCAAGTTATGTTTCCGGTGCTTTTATTGTGGAGGGAGAAACGGAAAGGAAAAGAGTGGAATTGTGGGATATACGTGTGTGAAGGAGATAAAAAAGTGGTTCAAGTTACCCTGCAGCGTGTTTTCATTTTATTAGAATTACAAATATAGACACACAACAGACACTCGGCTACAATAATATCATCCGTAGCCGCACAACAGCGTCTGAATGAGGCCGCTGCCAGCGCTACTTCAGGTGGATCAGCAGCCGTTTGATTCAAACCGGCAGGACGGCGGTGATGACGCGCAGAGCTTCTCAATTATAGATGTATTAAATATGGAAAATTTCAACTCTCGCGTCTAACGTGCCGCCGGCGTAAATTTGCGTCTGTCGCAACCACACGCGTCTGTGCATAGACTTTACATGTAATCTGGTCGCGCGAAACATTTGCGTCGCGTTGGGACGGACTGATTACAAGTAACTCCGGGGCTGTCAGCCACTAACAAGAGCACTAATATGAGCACTAATATGTCATACACACGTATGCAACACCGGTTAATAAGCACAATATCGATAAAGTCTTGTATTGTACTCGCATCTCACTTTTCTCCTGTCTATTGAAAGAAGTGAGCGCTGCGTAGCGAGGATCCAAGATGGCGGCTCCAGATTCTGCTGTTGAGACAAACTGGCCATCTGATTGGACGGCAAAACAACTTGGATAGCGTGATTGGCTGCTCAGAAGTTGAGACTGTTGAGACAGTTGAGACAGAGAAGAGTGTCTCCGGCTCCGCCACGGGGTTGCTTCTCCACAAAGCGCGACCAGTTTGTTGTAGTGAAATACTGTTGAGTGAGTATCGGTTCTTGGTATCGGCCATTGAAACCGATGCGAGTACGAGTATTTAACGCAGTATCGACTACCGATACCGATATCGGTATCGGTATCGGTGCATCCCTACTGATAATCGTATCATCTCATGCACTATATCACTCTACCGTCCAGCTCAACCACGCTCAGGAACTACAGCTAAAGAGACAAAAAAGAGCAGATGAAGTTTATTATAATTATTGATTTGGTTGATATTTCGTATTGTATCTAGAGTATTGTTGCTAGAGAGGAAAGAATGAAAATGTGACGTGTCATACTGTGCTGGTGCATGCATCAAAAGCCAAATTGTAACAAACAACTGGGAAAAAGGAAAAGGAAAAGTTTGTGTGTAAAATTATAAACTGCCAACCAGTGGTGAAAGAGAGTAAAACTATTAATTATTTCTGATGCATTAATGGTTAATTAACACTTTGGTGTTGAAGTGGGTTGAGGTGCAGCTAATTAGAACTACTTTATACACTTCTGGAAAGTTTAAACTATAGCAATGCAGAATATTTATTATGGCTAATCAAATGTAGAACACAGAAAATCTTTTTTTGAAATGTGTTTCAAGACCGGCACAGAATATCACTGCATTAAAAAACTTCAGAAATTAAAATATTGTGCAAACAAATTAAAACAAATCTCACTTTTAAACTTCTTACCGTCACATAATTCGTAATAGCTCTTTGATGAAAAGCTTTTGGAAGCCTTTTGTTTGCTCTCATGCTTTGTATCTTCTTCTAATTGTGGAACATTTGGTTTGATATCTGAGAATGTATGACGCAGATGTTTTTACAACAATAATCTCACAGTAAGATAAACACCATCAGTTTAGCAAATGTATCGTCATGGTAAGAGCATGAGCTCCTTCCTGTACCTGTTCTATATAAAATACTTTTGGACGGTCCAAAAATCAAACACACTAATTGTTTATGGCTAACAAAAATAAATGAGAAAAATAAATTGTTGCTAAGAACAGTAAGTCAAGGAAGGTAATGTTCTGTGTCATGTTATTGAAGATATGAATTGGCTGTATTCCTCTTGAAACAGATGAACATCACTCTTATGTAATGCCATCACTATTATTTCAGATCTGTGGAGAAGACATTGTAATAAAAGCCTGACACTATTAGTACACTTTAGTTAAATGGAGCTCATCAGAGTGTGACAGTCTGGCTTCTGGGCCAGTGCACATCTGATTTAGTCACCTCTGAGTTCCTTCAACATATGACAGATTCTTATCCTCTGTCACCTCTGAAGATAACATGAGGCGCTGGGACATGAGATTAGATGAAAGGATATTCTGACAATGTATCTGAAAGAACAAGTTCATGGTGATGGAAACGTTTCTTTCCCATCTCATGTCCAGTGAGTCTCTTCACAACTAACACAAAATATAGTTAATAAAAAAGCATATGGATTAGGGCTATACTATTACACCATTTGATTGATATACGTCAGTTGTAGATGTTTTACTAAACAGCACTGTACTGGTTTGATAGAGTTCAAAACTTTCAGGGCATATCTAGTGCCATGCAGCTCTCAATATGGCTGACATGCTAACAGTGGTATCACTGCCAACACCAGCAACAGTGCTGACAGAGCCAACAGTGTAAAGCTGTGGGGAACTGGACAGTGGGCGCTACGCTTCTGCAATTATGCCGACAGTTGGCTCAGTGTTGTCAGCTGTAGCTGAGCAGTGCAGAGCGCCAGCAGTGAGCTAGCCAGTGAGCTAGCCAGTGAGCTAGCCAGTGAGCTAGCGCTAGCATGCATGCATGCACTAAAAGGCACGCTCGGCCGAGCAGCTATGTGCACAAAGCACAGAGAAGCTCAGATTAGAACACACAGAGTGAGAGTGACCTCATGCTCTGCTCAGGACAACATTACTTAACTCCATCTTAATATAGCAAATAGCTGTTTGCTGCTATATTAATGCTTCAAATATCATAAAGAAAACCATTACAGAGGGACTGATTTTCCACATCAACCGGTCTGTTTACAGGCCTTGTAGTACAACTACATATGTTGGAAAAAAGTTACATAAAGTCAAATTAACTCAAGTGTAACTGCACAGAAAGCGATCCAATACAGGCCAGGATATCTTATTTAAAGCCGACAAGAATGGAATTACACCATATTTACTCACAAGGAGTATTATTACTATAAACAAATATTACACCCATTGCAAGAACTTGGCACTAAGCTAATACTATGATTATATCATATGAGTATTTTATTTTATGAAACAACTTTGATAAGTTGAGCATATAATGGCACATTCAATGGAAGAATTATTACTACCAAAGCGTATTTGATCTGAAGTTGTTTTTATAGGTCTGTAGATTATAGTTATGTTCTCTAAATGATTTAAGGGGTCACATTAGGAAACAACAATTAAGAAAAGTGTAACCAGCAGGTCTAAAGTTATTACTCTGTAAACCAGACACGATACCATTAATAAAGTTGACCCTGATATCTTTTCCTGGTCAAATATTACTTAACAGAAGTTTCGATTTATTTTATATTGCCATTCATATGAATGTGTTTTTTATTGTCTTTCACTGAGTCTTACACCATTTTCCAGCATCTACAACACTATGAACTATTACCATCTCTGACTCCCACAATCATTGCACAATAAACAGAAATATCTGATCTTATTCTTACAAATTCAAAACGTAGGCAAGATTATTCCTGTAACTCTCCTATTAGGGTTGGGGTAAAACTCATTAAGAACGAGTATATTCTTATGGGAGAAGTCGATTTCATCCTCATTAAATACATTTCAGTGTCCCAATTCATCTTGCTGGCCCATTTTCTTCAAAAACATGCTGCTTAACCTGGGCCAGCTTCAGAACACGAGATAACCGCCAGCAAATGCCCATGGCATCACTGTGCTTGATCATATTTAAACAGCCAATTCTCTCTCTTAATTTCCAGAGGCGTGTTCAGATTAGTATCCCACCAACTGCTTAGACAATCACACTCTGGGACACTAGAGATTTAATGCAGCACCTTTTATAAGAACAGCATTAAGATTCATGAGGGTGGAGCAGGCTACAGTAGTTTAACACACACTCAGTGAACCCTTCGAGGCTAAAGAAAGTAATTAGAAGAACTTCCTCTGCATCTGCAGGTAAAAAGGTATGTGTGATTGCTAAGGGTGCTGCTCTTTGAAAAAGGTTACAAAAAGAGCAGAGTAAAGTTGGGTGTTCAATATTTTCCCTATAAACCAGTAGGGGGCGCAACACTGACAGACACACTGACACCTGGCTAACCTGTTAGCAAACAATTGCTAACTTGCACATCTTGCAGGAATTAGTGTTCATTTGAAAGCATATGTCTGGTTAGCATAATATTGCAAATCCAATGTTTAATCACTTCTTAGCTCTCTTTTTGTCTCATTTCAATTCCAAAGAAAAATATCTCACAACTAATGAATGTCTTCCATATGCTGCTGTTGATTGTGGGAGATGTTTTTCTTCTGAACGTACATTACTTCAGTACATTGGTACTTACTGAAGGGAATATATTGCTCTTTAGTGGTCTGCTGTTTGGTTCTGGGCAGGCAGAGTGGGTTTTAAGAGTTTACTCCCTGAAAATGCTGATGAGGGCAGAATGAATGAACCAAAACAATGAGTTGAAAGACACTATTAAGTTTCAAATAATTGCCTTACTTTAGTTAAAGTCCAATTGTATGTATTTCATGTAAATTAACGCTTAATTATAAATAATAAATGTTCAAAGAAATATAACATACAAATGTATCAATACTATCATGCTAGCCATTTCTAGTTCTGGAATAGACTACAGAGACTCACAATCAATCAAGCAGCTACTGTATTTGTTATGATCTGCTATTCCGGATGTCAATAAAGAGTTATGGTTAATAGAGCCAGAGTAATGAGTTATATTTAGTTTCAAGGAGCCTTCAGTACGAAAGACCATGCATCCTTTTATGATGCATCTACTAAGTTACTGAGATGAAACTGAGAGGCTATACTGTATATTATCTCACATATATTAAGTAGTTTGTGACAGCATTTCATACAAAAAAACAGAAGCAATAAAACGACAATCAAGTTCAGTTAAAATAACAATTATTAAAATGTGTAAACTACCTACAGATATGGCACTTGTACGCCTGCATGAATTAAATCTGCAATATTTTGGAAAGCCCAGGGGTGACATTACATACGTTTTGATGCCAGTATTTCCCCTGACTATGTATGAGGGGTTAAGTGAACGTAGTAACTGTTTGGTTGCTACCATATTGCTCCCTGTCGTCACCAATAAGCAGCTACAATGTGTCTTGAAAGTCAACTTCTAAAAGTTTTATGGAACTCAGAGAGCTTAAGTGATCTTCCCCAGCTCTACAGTAGCCTGCAGCGTGCAGGATGTCTGCTTATATTAATTTCATGGAGTTTAAGAGGTCACCAAACTCATTTGGAGATTCTTACTCATTTATGAACTTTGCAACCCTACTGTTCTGCAGTGCTCTAAGCTACTGGTCTTGAGATGCTTAAATTTACATGGAATATTATATGGCTAGGTGGCAAAAAGCATAGTGCATTTGGAGTTTTAAGTACATACGGCTGAATAAAAATGCACTTTGAAATTACATTTACCTGCGTTTTAATGAAAAGTAAGGTGAGCTAGCTGATGTTTTATCTGCCTTGTGTGTTGGGAATTGGGCGGCTGGAGCAGGGGAGGCTGGGTTAGGGATAGGGGCTTTGGGGAAATTGGTTTATCCAATATTCAGAAGATTTCCAATAAGACAATGGACTTCTCAGAAAGCCGCTTAGCTGGAGAGCAGTGAAACCCTGAGGGTGAAATTGAGTAAATGAGCTCACTTGCTGGTCTTAACTCTCAGAGAAGGCATACTGACAATGAAACAGAAAATATGGAGCATTCCTTTCAATTAAAAATGAAGTTAAGATACTAAAGCAGGACTATAAAGGGGAAGTAGTTAGGGCTCAGCATAAAGGTTAATCTGATGGTGCTCTCTCACACTGACCTCCCCTCAGAGAACCCTGACTCACATATTGGGGACAGCCTCACTGTCCACGGAAGGCCTTTGACAAAGCCAGTTTGTGGCAGTCTTACGTCCACAGCAGATCTCCCAGTGAGAGTGTTTAAAACCAATGAGGCCTCACATCTGTGCTGGGACTGAGCTTGGTCAGGGGGGTAGTGGGTGATTAATTGATGGTCACATCTCGCTGACTGCTGCCCACACCGCTTTGATGAAGAGGGATTAGGTTGTGCACCACAGGCTCAGCTGATAATAGGAGAACAGAAAGGAAATGCTCATGTCACGCTCCATGGCAAGGATTTCAATCAAAGAACTACTTCATTCAGAGCCAAGACTTTTTTTAAACAAGTAGCTTCCTGCCTTTGTTTTTGTTTTTTTTAAAGTACCTGTGTCACCATAAAAAATGTTTTTTTAAATGCATCTATTTAATTGGCTGGATGATTTGGAGGAACATGTTTTTGGATTGGAAATAAATAAATACTGCACAAGTAAAACATCCCTGTTTCTAGAGTTATCATGATGACGCCAATAATATTAACCTGAGTCATATCAAGTTTTTCTCCATTACAAGCATCCATAGCCCTGAAAGCATAAGCACCAGTAGGTGATGCTGGTAATAAACTGCATTGAAATAAGTGAATGTTATAAAATAGTCCACATTGAAGAGACACAATTTTTAAAAACATGTATGCAGATAGAAGGTATATTTACTAACAACAATATTGCATTTGTGATGAACATGGACATAAGAAAAGGTGGGGGGAAGTGATTGTCTTGGGGTTGTAAGGTTTAGGTACAGTTTCATCTATCTGAGCCTTTATTTAGCCCCCTATCCTGTCTCGGTACTGGCTGAACTGAGATCAGTCTGCAGTTTTCCCTAGAGACAACACTAATGTCACATACTGACTTGGCACACCAATATTTCACATCCAAACCAAACCTATTAAGGATGACTACTTACCATAGACAAGATATGTCCTTCACAGCAGCAACCTTCAAATTCAGTGTTTACTCAATCTCCACACAGGCACACAGACACATGCATGTACACATGTGCACACATACACACAAAGACAATCTGCTGTGCATATTTTTGGTGTTATATTTCATCTACTGCCACATGTGATGGTATTGTCCTCGCTACAAACACCCTTATCATACCCTTGAAATCTTTAAAATCACATTCTGTGCACGGAGAAGTAGTTTTTTAGATGACAATGTGGCACAGAACAATATTTTTGCAAATAGTTAAAGTCAAAAAGTTACAGAAACTATGCTCATAAAATCAAACTCACAATACACTGAAAAGGATGGTGGCTGCTACATTCTCTCAAATGACCAAAGTTATGCATGAATTATGAATTCATGCTCTCAAAAAGTCTTGTGCCGGAATTAATAAATTGTGCAGACTAAATATTGCTTTTGATTTTAGTTACTTTTGTATTCATGCTCTCAAATTAATAATCTGCAGCTTCCATTCAAATCCAGACTATCACTTTGCTTCTCTAGTGTCTGATATTGATTACAAACAATACAATTATAATTGCTTTGGGTCACTTGGGGGCAGTGGTAACAACCTGTGGACACAACACATTTAAATCTTTTGAGTTGATATTAACAAACAGTTGCCTATAATCCATCAGATATGGAGCAACATTTATTTTTAATCCTAATTCGGTCCAACCTGGTTACTGCCAGTCCCCTGATATGTACTCTTCTTTTAGCCCTGGTTTTGGTCTCCACCAACTCCTGAGAGAAGTATCTGATTCTTTAGCCTCCGCTATGTTCATCAGCTAGTTGGTAAAGCTGTGCTTAGACTGCAGGATTTTTAGGCCAATTTAACCCTAATTAACCCCCCGACAATCGGAGGAGAAATCCATTCCTTGACCCTTGGATGGTATTGATGTTTGGTCCAGATTATCTGGTAATGTGAAGGGTTTACAGATCCGGTCTTAAACCTCCAGAACCGTTCTCAGCCTCATCAGGCTGATAATGTCTGATAATGTATCAGACATGTTTGGAGTTATGTTTTTAGGAGTTAAAATCTGAATAGTCACATCTGTTTCCGAGCAGGGCCATAACGGCCAACGAGAGAGCCAAACCGTGGCAGCTAATGGTGTTTCCTAGCAACGGTAAACATTCAAGACCTTGAGGTTAACGTTAGCTAGCATACTCATGTTGACAGATATTACAACTAACAGTTAGAGATCTCACCAGCAGTTTTTGCTGAAGGATAGACAACCCATGTTGAAATTGTCTTCCTAACCATTTCTCATCATTTAGCCTTCTGTTAGTTTCACACTGCAAAGCATCACTACCGCGAGTTGCAGCGCCACGTCAATCTCTTTTGTTTACATTTGCTTCCCCATGGCATTACGTGAGGTGGTGCGTTGCTGCCTCGGGCACAATAACCTGAATAATATCCTGTAGTGTGTGATGCACTATTATTTTCAAACATTGTAGTGTGTACAGGTTTGAGATGAAAAGAGAAAGAAATCGGTTTGATATTTTATTTTAATTTAGCTATAACTGTCTAGTGTTCGGTGCTGGTCAGGTAGCAAACAGTGTCTTTTTAGAGAGTGTTGAGAGTGAACTCAAACAGTAGAGCTGCGGTTACAAAAAGAAAATATTGAGCTGAAAATACATTGTTATTATAAAAATAATGACTATAGCCGCTTTGCGGCTGATTTGCTTTATTTGGTTGTTTTGACTATTATGACAAGTTATGATTTGAGAGATTAGACACTACAGTTTTCTGTGGCGAAGAATAGTGGACTTTGATTTATGTTCTCCCCTATTCTATTGAACTATACAAAGAAACTATCCACCTTGACCGCTCTATTAAAGTAAGAAGCCAAAGTTATCAATCGAGGCGTTGAAAGGAAGGGAAGTCTTCTCAACAAGCCATGCTTTCTCATCCTAATGGATCATACGATGCTGCAGAGAGCAAGAGAGAGAGAGAGACAGAGACCGAGTGAGTGAGACGGAGAGAGCAAGATGCTGCTTCTACTGCATGGTTTTGACTGATTATGCATTTTTTTCTTAAGCTATTCATAGAAGATAGATTCATCATTCCAATTTGTCAAGCTAGCAAAGATTTCAATTAATTATGTGCAGCCAAAGACTGTGTGTATTAGGCTTCTCTGTCAGCACTAGTCTGAGTCCCCATTTACCGAACTCAAAATAAAGAGGTATCAGAGAGGTGCTTGGATCCACCAGTAATTAATTTGATGAATGCCTTAGCGGCACAAATAGTGGCAGCCGTGCATCTTTTCATCAGACACCAGCAGCAGTCTCCGTGCTCGGTGCTAATTTGAAGGGGGCAGCTCATCTGTATAGTGGATGTGTTTGAGGCTGGGTCTATTCTTCATGGCCTCCTGCTGTCCAGACAGTGTGTGTGGGCCTTATGTTTTCTGTCAACTTTGTCCTTGTGCCAAGCAACTTGCTCCACTTAGTGCCCAGTTCTTTGACTTTGTGGCCTGAACTTGATAATGGGAGGCCTGCTGGATTAATGGAAGGGGCAGTCATGTTGCTTCCCGCCTGCTGCTGTTGTGGTTTTCCAGACACAATATTGCGGCAAGGACCATCATATCATATACTGTACCTGGCAGGTGTGAAATTGATACACATTGCAATGAAAACTCCTATCTGATGAACTACCAATAATCCATTAGAGGAAAATGTCTGATTGCAATCTTTAGGGATAAGGGTGCATCTATACACAATGATAGATGAAGTAGGTAACATGGTGGAAGGTGTGATTGGGCCAATCTAAAATGATGGATCATATTATTGTTATTAGGTGAAAGCTTCAATGGCAGCTATTTGTGATGCACACCGTCAATGTCGACAGGAGCCTCAGCCGAACAAAGAAATAATTGGACTGGTGCCACATAATTCAGGTTCATATTTTCACAAGTGGGGGAACCTCATTATAAATCAGGTCAGCCACTGATACAAGACCATAAATCAAGAAAGACATAGCACGAACAATTAGATAATTACTAGACCACCGTGTCACCGCCGCTGAGATGCTTTGCTGTGCCACTGAGAGAGTGGAGAAAGTAACGAACAGCGCTAAGAGCCCACACTCACATTTTCTGCATCAAATGAGATAGCGGAATGGAGATAAACATTAAAAAAACAAAACGCATGAATAAATATTCATTGATATAAATTGATGTTGGCTGTAAGCTTTGAATGGTGGTCTAATAGTACACATGTTGCATCAGTTACAATTGCGAAAAAACTCCCAATTGTTGCTTAAGTTTGTGTTAATGGATCAGCTGTCACCTTTGGTCAGCTACTACATATTCTGCCCTCTGATCGGACCTAAAGTGATGATATACATGTTGGAAAGTGTCTCTTCACTACATGATTGCACGGACTGCCACTGACCCCTAGTGTTGCTCAAATGTTCAGTTGCAGTGTTTGCGGTACGAAAGCCTGTTACTCTAATTATATCTACGGCCCTTGACTACCCCGAGGCAGCAACGCAGGCTGAAATTCAGAGGCAGGGGTCCAATTGACCCCAATTGAAAGTGTCATTTCACAGGATTGCCAAGTTGGAGATGCTCTCGCTGCCCAGGATGAGCGGATGTTAATTCAACGTTCCTCCTCGGTTTCATTGTTTGATTTTCAAGCAGCTCTTCCACTCTGCCCCCCTCTGCTCGGCTGGGCGGGTGTAGAGCTGCCCGTACTGTTCTTATGTCAGAGTGCAAGGAAGCTCCAACAGCAGTCAAAAATTGAGGTCACAGCACAAGAGTGAACCAAGTGGAACAGATTGTTGTGGAACCTCAAGGCTTTTGCAGACACGTGTTGATCCCAGCACAGCATGTCCTAGCTTTTACCTTCCCAACCTCTTCTTCGCAACTCCCTTGACAGCAGCTTATGGATAGCAAGAGTGTCCAGGCCTTTCAAGCGCACGGCAGCGTTTTATGATCACATGCACCAAACATCCCCATCAATGTGTAAACTACACATATATATACATATACAAATACAGTATCCTAATAATCAGTTGCTAAAATTTAAATAGTAGTAGTTTTGATGGTATGAAATTACATGTATTGAAGATTAGGGGTCATTTTATTATATAATTATATGTATTTATTCTTTTATTTATTAACAATACTAATATTGTAAGTTTACCCATTTATTGTTTGTTTTTTTACTTATATTATCATATATATTTAGCATTTTTTCCCCATTTTTCATAATTTCTAGAAGCATTTATAGAGCTAGTTTTGATAGTTTCTGGTAAAAATCTGAAAAAAATCTAAAATTCAATTTAGACTATGCATGTGTTGGAGCAAAATTTAAGGACATTTATGGTTGAAATACAAAATGACAATTAGCTTTGGTCTAAGCTTTCTCAACCCAGCTGAACAAAATGTGAATGTCTCATAAGATCACTGTCTCATAAGCACTTTAAATAGATATTAAAGCTGCTCTGCATAAGCCCCATCTGTTCTACTACATATCCCCATGGAGGAGAGGCAGTGTTTTAAGGCACAATTGATCCTTTTATAATGTCATGACCATTGTATGACCCATAGCAGGGGGCATGTTTGTTCTGGGGAGGGGGGAGGGGGCTGCATCCCCACTCATCATCAGCAAAAGCAGTGTGTTATGGGCGATGGGAGGGAGACAGGTACGGTGTCTCTGCGTAAGAACAATGGGATTCAATGTGTTGTCTTGTGTTAACTTGCCACATTTGGCAACATTTCTGACAATCTGTCATTATTGTCACTTTACATGAGCGCTGGGACAGCAAAGAGGGAGCACTGACAGCAGATTGACCCCAGATGCTGTTCATTTGATTGATATCTCTACAGACAATGATCCTTTTTCTGCACTGGAGTGGTGGTTACACAGGGAGGCGTTGGGAGGGGGCAAATACAGGAGAAATGTCACACCAGGGAAGTCAGCGAGGCGTAAAGCCCCGCCTGACGAGCGCAGGGTCATTGGCTCCTCTCTGCCCCCTTTGTGCCCCGGGTAAAATGATCTAAGTGACTCTGGACCTCTGCCACCGATCTGCTGGAGTGCAGGAGTCAACCGCGTAGGCACGGCAGAGTAAAGGCTGGCAAGGGAGTTGCTGGTAAACTGCATGTAGTGTGCTATCGCCTAGTGGACGGACTCATTCCTTATTTGGTGGTTACATGTTTTTCCATAAGTAGGACATATTAATAAGACAAACTATTTACATGCTGGCAACTGGTCCATTTCACACAATAGAAATATGTCTGATGCTGACGATGTTTTATAATTTATAGCTGGATAGTTGAGCCTCACAGATGATGAATAAAGGGGAGAGGTTAAGATTATATTGTTCTGGTAAATTACTTGCACAGAATGGCTGCAAGGCAGAAGCCATATCAGTTGATACATCCATAAAGACTGCGGCACAGAATACGTCTGAGCTAGCTTCTGGTTGTATGCTGTCTGTGTTTGATGATTGTGATCAACCTTAATTAAATGTGTTAATACTGTCTTTGTCTCATTTCATTTAGGGAGATGGAGACTGCAACGTGCACACAGAAAACTAAATTATCTTTGTCTTTTCTAAAATAGTAGCCATACAATTTAGTACGGCTATTTAAAGCGACAAACCTTACATTTTCAGTTGTAGTTGATTTAGAATTTATATTTGACTGAAAACAAAGGAGCGTCAAGTTTAGCACTTTGGAGTCTTAATGTTGATCCATGAACTTCAAGTTTTTAAAATGTGTGTGCATAGTCCCATTTTTTTGTGAATATACTACAATGGAGGAAAAATTAAACAAAGCTTTTTTTTACATGAGACACACAGCTTGTAATACAGTCGATACAAAAGTTTTGCAATACTTTCATCAGTGGGTCACAAGTTCAGTCACCATTGTGTACCCTCCTTTGAGGATAGTGACTTCAATGACTAATGTCTAATCATGGTAAATATAGCACTGAACATTTTGCAATACAGCTGTGCATTAAAGAAAGCAAGCCTTGGACGTGAATGTAGTCACAATATATTCCACATCATTATCATAAATACCTAAAAGGTTTTTATGGATGTGAACAATTAACGAGAAAAGCATTTGCATGTGTTTGTGTGTTAAAGAGTCAGCGGGAGCAAGTTATGTGGCAAGCTCGTCACGGTGCAGGGTAATAAGGTCAACGTAAAAAATAACCCAGGGGCACAATTCCCAGCAAATGTGCATAAACACACACATTCTCACACACACAAACACACACACACACACACACACACACACACACACACACACACACACATACACACACACACCACTGTCCCGGCCTTATGTTGCAGAATCCAAACCAATCGAGTCAATTGCCAGAAAACATGACATGACCTTTCAGATTCACTGAGCATCAACCGTGAGTGGGACTGGCGTGCTTTCCGTTTCAGCGCACCCTCTGCCCCTCCCGCCCACTCCGTCACCCCCGGGGCCCCAAACCCTCCACAAATAATTACTCTCGGTGGAGTCTCTGCTCTACAAGACAGAGCCAAAAAAACTTGACTCTGATCTTGACCCATACTTAGGGTACTCTCACTATTAAATCATCCCTCACAGGGGTTTTACTATTTGAACAATTCAGTCACCATAAATTGAAAACGAGTAAGGTCAAGTTCATGTTTAGACAAGATCTGGTCGAAATATATGTTATGGGTTATACAGCATCAACAGTGGAAAAAAGGTTGTTTTTTTCTGAGCCATATAGGTTATTTTTTCTAAAAATGTAAGATATGCAGGATTCATATTAACTGTCATGTTTCACACTAGGTGAAATGTTATAGGTCACATGCTCTTTTATTGCCAAAGAACATACATAACCTTTCGTTTGCAATAGTAGTGTTTTTAAATTTAGCAAGACATGAAAACTAAAATAGTTTACAATTATGCAAAGTAGTCACACTTTTTTCATGATGTTATTAAGCTTAGTTTCACAAAGCCATGTCAGTATTTATATTTTTAGCAAATTGAAGTAGCACAGATAGAGATGTAACATCCAGCAGCATGTTGCCATTGTTAGAAACTTCAAGTTGTACATGGTCAGAAATCTGCCCAGTGATGCAGAGTCAGAGTCAGAGTCAGAGTGATAGATTCCCTCCTAAATGCATTTTTAAAGCCCTTGAATGAATATCACTGGTGTAATATGACTACCAACTACTGGTTAGGAAACAGACTCTTCTGTCCATCCCTCCTGTCTTTTTAACAATACCTTTGCATGTCACTGCTTAAAGGTGCAAGACAAGATTGTTGTCTGACCAATACTGATCTTGAAATGTGGGGGTTACATTGATTAAACGGCCACCGGTCGAAACCGGTTGTCAGATTCCGTTCAAATTTACAAACGTGTCGCAAGACCGCTTTACATGTCGCACACAGCGGCGCAGACAGTGATGTGACAGCCACACACTCAACATGTTCACAAGCAGTGGCAGCTGCAGCACACAGTGCACACACACACACACACACACACACACACACACACACACACACACACACACACACACACACACACACATCAGTGTGGAGGTTCTTCAGCGTGAGAAAGAAAAGACATAAAGCGCTCAATATGTAACACCTGAAAGTCCAAAATAAGCAGGTTTTGTCAACAAGGTGGTCCTGTTGGTGCAGTTTCGAAGAGTCATTCAGTAGTTAATGTTTTATATAACATACAATTTAATTTTAATTCACCATGAAATGAAACGATCAAGTAATAAAAAAGCTGCACAGTGCACACTTCAAGTACTGTTGCCTTTAATTGAACCAGGTTCAAGGATATGAATCAATTTCACTACTGCATTTTATTTCTGCACTTCAACTTTTATTCTATTTTTAGCTTTTTGATTTTTTTATGTTTTAATCAATGTTCTTAATTGTTTTTAAATCTTGTTTTCTTTTGCATTATGTTTTAATGCTTTTAATGGTTTTATGGGAAGCACTTTTGAATTGCCTTGTTGAAATGTGCTATATAAATTGCCTTGCATTAAAGTTATTACAATAAATGCAATGTATATACTTGACAACAGAATAGCTCTGCATGGCATTAAGAAAAAAAGTCCCTGCATCCACGATGTTCCTTCGTTTTTTTATTTTTATTTAATTTTATCTTTACTGTAATCCTGTTGGCCTTTTTGCCGTCTTGAGTGAATCCCCCATTTACAAGTGTCATTCAATGTTTGTTGCTATGCTGCAGCCTTTGCCCAAAATATCTGAATGAACTGTATTCCGTTGAGTGTTTATTTTTGTCAACTTTTGCACTGATGACATTAATAAATTACTCGTATTGGCTTTTTGCCTGCTGTTCTTTTCATTGCATTGCTGAGTGGAGTGGGCTCAATAGCTCAATACAGTCAACATGATCAGCCGTCCATAACAAAAATGTTTGTGTATGCTGCCACTTAATGTTGTTCGAAGAAAAGATAATCTGAATTGGCAGTTCAGGGTTTTAAAAGATCAGAATTGGTCAAGAAAATTGCAAAGATCGGCGCGTCTCTACTGAATGGGAAAGAGTAGCTCAGCTACATAGCATTTACCTCATGATGGTTACGGTTCAGTATAAGTTCTATAGAGTTGTTTTCAGAGGCTCAGGACTCACAAAAACAATTGTTGTAAACATACATGGAACCTTAACAGATACTGTAGGTTTAAACTCAGATTAAAAACACGGCCACTACCAACATAGTGTAAATGCAATATGGCTTCATACCAAATATAAAAACTATATTTAGAAATACAGATAGATGGCAAGCTGTCAAGAAAGTAGCCCACTGGCCAAAAGTGGATATGACTTGCTGAGTCCTCTAAGAGTATTTTGAGAGGAAGCAACAATTTAATGTAGTTTTTTAACCTTGTTTTTTGAGTACTGGGTCTTAAAAGACATTTCCACGGCAAAACAAAAATTACTCTTACTATTAGTTTAAGATCATTTGATTAAATTATAACGGTTTCAGCCAATTTTTTTCAAATCTAGTTTTCTTAGTGACTTCAGGTCCAAGATTCCACCACTGTGTTTATTTATTGTTATTCTATTGACGATGTTACATACGGCACCTGTGTGTTGTGAACTTTAAGCAAACCAAGTCCCCCTTGAAAAATATATTTTTGTCCGATAAAAAATTTGAGATCTAAACAGGTTTGTTTGGTCCAATTCTGTAGTGTTTGAATTCTAGCAGACAATGTCAAAATGTCAGGGGTGAGGCAGTGAGTGGACTAATTCCTGGTTTGTACTACCGTTCTGCATGGCAGCACCTGATGAAGTCATGGATCAGTGAGGATTGAAGCAACTGACACTCAACAGTGAACTTAAACAATATCATCAGCAACCTTAATGGTTAGCCACTGAGCTGAAACCACGAGACTGTTGCTCTCCAAGGCTCCAAACGCATGATCTCTTTATAATCCAGTAGAGCAAAACTAATTGTCTTTGTTCAAAACATTTAAAATACAGGCCTGAGTCTACAAAGATTACTGGTATAAAGGAACCGTTAGCTACATCAGTAAACATTCACAACTATCATTTAGTTGTTGTCTGCCGCTATAATTGTGTTAACAAGACAAGTTTGGAAGCAACATCATGTTCCAGCCTTGTGTTTAAATGATGGTGTTGGGGCAATACTTTTCTTTACTTTTGGATAACAGATTAGAGTTAAGCCCCACTAGGAATTTGGGCAAACACTTCCTGTTCAGACACTTAGGTTCCTCTAAATAAGCGGTTATTGCTTTGATTAGTCCCAAACTAAACCGCATCTTCTCTGGGCTCATAACATCATCCGGAGGCGCTCCGTGGATTCTAGAGAGACACACACAAGCTGGTTTACTACAGCTGTATGAACACAAAATAAACCATTTTGCTATGATTTCCAAATAACTACGTATTGATGCAGATTTTTAAAAAGTCTGAATTCTCTCCGCAATACGACAAGCAAATTACTTTGCAACTGTAATAAAAATAAGGTTGGAACTGCGGCACATCATGAGGATAATGTGAGAAATGTACACTCCATTTAATAACCTATCTGAAAAGCAAAGTTGTATAACTGTATTTCAATGCAATTTGATTTAAGGTATGCTTTTTTTAAGCACTAATGCCCAGCATATGGGATTGATGAGCTAACCATGCAAAACCACCAGTATGGTATTAAGAACATGTTTATTTTAGTAAGTACAGTGCACAAAACGCACAAAAGACAATATGAAATTTTTTTTACTATCATAGAATTAATGAACACAGACCAATTTTGCTTTGTATTTTGGCATTGTTAAAATATATAAATAGAGTTCAGATAGCAAAATGGCGTCAGGTCAAATGTCAGGACTTTGTTCCCTGGTTTCTATACTGTCTTTGATTGTCACTGGCTCCACTATTTCCGATCCCCTTTCCCACTAAATAGATTTAAAGCCTGCTACAATACAAGGTCAAGCACATTTAACCCTCAACATTTAGCGTATTCCTCTGTCACATCTGCATCATCAAATTAATGTCATGCTAGAACACTTTTCCGTTTCCTCTGAGAGGGTAAACCGTTGCGACACAGCGGGGAGCGTCCAACAAGTCTCTTTTCATTTACCTCAAAATGAGGAAGGCAAAATGATATGGGGCCAAGAGTCTTAGTACAGCAATCTTATTTCATGGAGGATACTGCCCTTTACCCTCTTTTTGTGCCTGTGAAGTTGATTTGAAGTCATGGTTAGTCCTTTTGATATGAGGCTGGGTCAGACCAATTTGCCACCTGGTGAGGAGGGGGAAGTAGGGAGGTACATTTTTTAATTGTCAGGTCACTTGGTGCAGGGACAGAAGATCCTCTGGGCACATTGTCTGTCTTTGTGTGAAGGACCAGCCATTTGAAATCCCCCACCTCATTATGAGAGCGGGAAGATTAATTGACCAGTTCACTAACTGGCAGCCTCAAGACTAGATCAACTTAGCAAGGGAACCCACCAATTAAGACTGGACTACAGCACGTTTTCTTATACCAGGAGTAATCCTTTTTATTATCATTAGTCTCTATAGTCCTGGAAGGAAGATCAAGGCTAAGTTGCCCTTTGTCAAAGGCACACAAAAGACTATAAAGGCTGTAACAGCATGATCTAATATTAGTGGTGGCACGGGTTCTGTAAACCACTGCTCAATAGGGTTGTAATAAACAAATCAATTTACTTAACAACACTGTCGTAGAAATGGACAAAATCAGCTGGAAATGTAATTGCATTTTCCAGAACCTTTCCTTAACTTACCTAATAATCTAAACAAACAGGAGGCATCAAAAAAGAGAGTTATTATTTAACAACAATTTCATGAAATCTTTAGAAGACAGGACAGGTGACAGAAAATGTAACCCTATTACAAATATGTTTGTGTGTGTGTGTGTGTGTGTGTGTGTGTGTGTGTGTGTGTGTGTGTGTGTGTGTGTGTGTGTGTGTGTGTGTGTGTGTGTGTGTGTGTGTGTGTGTGTGTGTGTGTTTTGAGTACACAAACCCAATATGGCAATTCTTTTCATGTTTGAAGGCCAGGCCAATTTCCTCTATAAACCGCTGCACCAATGTGACATTTTGGTGAAGATTAACCTTAAATAGAGCATTATTTATTTCCTTTCCATTATAGCTTTTACTTCATTTTTTTTTTATCAATCTTTTTCTTGAGGATTCAATTCCAGAGAAGGATGCTGTAACAATCATTCAAAAACAAACACACAGCTGAATTCACAGCTGTGATTTTTCAAAAGCTGCCGTGATGAAAGCAGCTTTAAAGCCTTGAGGAGCAGAACAAAGTGCATTTTTTTTTCACTATCACATTCATCATATTCATAACACATGGCCCAAGATGCCGTTCATATTCTTCAGCAGAGAGGTTGTTGTTGTCAAACCACCATGTGTTGCGGTAAAACTAACTGGAGGGGATGGATATGTCATGACCACAGAGGTGTCAGCGGTCTGGTGCCAACACCTGTCGGTTCCCAGGGAGCTTGCATCTCTAATAACAATACTGACTTTGACATGAAGCATATAACACATTCATACATATACATATACTTGAATACACACACACATACACACACACTCTCGCTTTGTCTTTTGTGCACACACAAATGCTTTGAGGGGGAACAGAGTGCTGAAAAGATGTCATCATCACTCTCTTCAGGAGGCCATTATGGATAGGAAGCTAATATACTGTGCAGATATTCCAGCATCTTTTTCACCAAGGGCTGCATATCCCTTGTGGGTGATCGGTAAAATTGGTTGACATTTTCCTGGCTCCAATTAACCTTTGATTTGACTCTCAGTTTTGCCTGTCTTCTTTTATTGTCTTCTTGAAAAGAAATGGCAAAGGGATAGCACGGTTGGAAACAGAAGCATTGTTTCCCGATGTTGACCATTTCCTTGTTTGGCCTAATTGTCCTCTTTCCCTGTGGATGACCACCAAATGGACAAAAGATGTACTTCATCAGTAGGTCACGGCATTCTCTACAGAAGGTTAATACAGTTCTGCTCTTTATTAAATTGTATAAAATAACTTTTGAAATGAAAGACAAGTGGCACTATGTTTTGTTCATGATACAACTGTCGGATGTGTAAAACACTAACATATTAATACCAAGGCTGATCATTTTGTCCATTTGTTGAAAATCAATTTGGTCTGTTCCTTTTCTTCCTTTAAATATTGAGTCCATTGTTATCTCTATAGATCACAACTAGGACTTCTATTTCCTCTTGCGTTGTGGTATTACGGGTCAAGTCACCTGTGATATTATCTGGTTTACAGCAAATACATTAATTTTCCCCGCCCCATATCGCCTTTTCTATCCTACAATAAGAAAAGAGGAATGTACTGGTTTGGAGGATTATATCAAGACTCAGGCTCCTAGCCTCCAACAAACAAAACAATATTTTGACAAAGATAAACTTCATCCACGCACAGAAAAAGCTGACTCTTTGTTAAAAAAGACAAATTCCTTGTTGAATGTTAACAGAATGTAGCTCAACAATGATAAGACTTGTCTGTATCTCTCTGTTGGCAGCACAATATGTATCTGGATACATCATCAACAAGCCAATACTACAAAAATGCATTTCTCACAATTCAGTACTGCAATTCAAAGACAATTTGATCTGATTCTGATATGATCTGATTCAGTGGTGTCAGCTAAAAACATTAGCATTAGCTCACGCTGACTGCTCCTTACTTTAACATCAGGCACTGAATATGTAATTAATTTGTTTGTTGTGCCATTAGTATTTATATTACTTTTGTATATATGAGAGTTAATGTAGCTAGCTACTAGTAGGAGTAGGGTAAGTATCTCTCTCTCACACACACACACACACACACACACACACACACACACACACACACACACACAGTCAGGGTGAGATCTGTGGTTGTGTTATGATGTAGCAATATCTCTGGCGGTGTTAACAGTTCATCTTTACACCTATATATAAAATGCATGAGTATTCATTGTCTTGAGAGTTTAAAAATCAGTCTTAGAACGTTTCGTAAAATGTGAGGAGGAGAAAAAACTGTTCATGTAATTTTGTAAAAATAGTTTGAACAAAAGATGCCCGGAGGATAATCCTTATAATTATAGCTATTTGTACTAATGGTCAGCAGCCTGCTATAAACCAAAAGAAAAGATGTCAATAAGAGAAAGTAGAAAGTTGTTTACTCAGTTCATGTTTCTGTAACATAACACCATGTATGGGACCTTTCATACACACTCAGGCAATACATGAAATGTAAGTATGCTTCAGTTTTAACCATGAAAGGATTATAACCAATAACCAGACTGCTTTCCAAATAAGAAAAACAGAAATCCACTGCACAACAGTATTCTAGTGAAACTCAAATGTAGGCAACTTCTTGGTATTTATTTAAACATTTTATGTTTTTGCTCTTAATTTTGGTTCGGAAAAGGCAAAGTACATTATTTTCAGACTAGATGTTGGCGTAAATTGAATTTGACACTACAGGGTCCTCTTCAAGCAAAAGGCAAGTGCCCCTGCCATCACTTCCTCCCAGGAGTAGCCATCAGATCCATGATGGCATCTGTACAGGGTTTATCCACCATATACAGTTGTCACACTACTGCATAAAGAGTATTCTATACAATAATCTATATTTCAGTGCATCTCATTCAACCCACCGTCAGTGACGATTACAGTAAATGGCAGGAAAGCTGAGGTCATGTAGCGGTTCAACTGAGGCATAAAACCATGTTGCAGTGCCTGAGCACAACTTTCATGCATTATTAAAATCCCACGGTCACAAGGAAGCTCACATTCTATCAAACCACAGAGCAAAGGTAGGGACACTCGTGACTGCAGTTTGAACTCGCACTGAGGACACCATGCATTACAAAATAGCAGCCTCTCAGAAGGTTTTTTTCCAACCTAGCCCATTACATGAAGCCTTTTAACTCAATGTTTCCTTCAGGGTATATTTGTTGGAGGTGTAGTAAAAACGACCATGACAGGCATTAATAAAGTACATTACAATTAACAGTATACCCAGGAAAAACTAATCTGCCACAAACATTTCCTCACAATCTCTTTTATTGAAAGTGACCTTTTCCATGTTGAGACTGGGTTTAATTGTTTTCACTATTGCACACTTGCTGAGATCAGCAAATCACTGGATTTGTAAAACCGCCTTGCTTCACGTGTAAGGTTCCTGAATTAGTGACAGCTTGGCACTCCACTGAACTGGTATCATTACCATTGCTGTTAAAGCATTCCTAGACTGGTAACGCACATGCCAGCCATAGCATAATGGCAATCTTAGACTGGTGGTTTCCCAGTTAGTGGTCATTTTGTGAGTGGTGTACCTTTCACAGACCAGTCTGTAGTTCAGCACACATGACACATTTTAAAGCCAAAGATTAACCTTTTATTCTGGCTTTACCAGACCAAATCCTGATCAAGGCCTTAATCAATTGAAAAAATATGACTTTAATCAGCAGTTTTCAACATGGACTTTGTCAATAAACTACCAGCATTATAAAGAAAATTTAATTATTTTGCACTGTGATATATTACCACTTCAATAGACGTTTAATAAGTATATTTATGTCTATTGTAAAGGTCTACTTGCATTGTTTGTGTCATTTACAGGATGCTATAGCACAAGGAGAGAGTATATTGTTTAATTGTATTTCCTGTCACTGATAAGGGTCAAAATGAGAATATATAGATTCCCATTCCAGTTATGACACTATGTTAACATGCTACATTCCTGTAAAAGCGTGTTTCTCTTTAGTTATCCCTCTGTAATAAGAGCATTACTTCTCAAAACCAGATAACAGATTTTGGGTCAGATAACACTATGAAAAAAATCTCCAATTTAAACAAGGTCAGAAAGGCGTGTGCCCTTGTTTAACAGAGGTAGAGGCTACAAACACAGACGGCATCATGACCATGCCCCAAACGCCCTAGCCCTGGTACCCAGCTAGGGCGAGGTTATACAGAGCCTCAGATCTCACAGAGCTGGAGTGCCGGCTCAACGTCAATCACAGTAATGTCAGCTGACACATTGGTGAGGGTGGTGACAGGGCAAGGTTATGTGTCACTATTCGCTCATGGCCTGCATGAGGACCAGGACTGCCAGAGCTCTGTCTCATGTGAGGGGTCACCCTTAGGGTTTGGGATCCAAATGAATATACCCCTCTCCAGCCGCATAGCACCCAGCAAACTGCTAAGTTCCTTGCCTGAAATTGTACCCAAAGCTGCCTTATATGCACCATCATTGAAACGCCATTGTAACATGTAAGGATGCTTGCTTTTCTAAGTCTGCATGTTTGCTCTCCTCCCAAAATCCGTAGTTAACCTTTCGATTTTGTTGTCTAATATTCATTAACATACTGGGTAATATCATGACAACATTTTATTGTTTGTGGTGAATCATTCTTACTTATCTACAAATGAGAATAGGACTGCAACTAAAAACTAACTTCACTATCAAAGATTATTTTTACAAAGATATATGCAAAAGGAGACCATAGGGCTGCTCCTCTTCGGTTAGGCAACTAATTCGACATTTTGGTCTGAGTCGACTTAGATTTATTTCGTGGATTAGCCATTGTATTATGATTTTTCATGCTGAATGACTTATTTCCAAGCAACTACGGATCACATCACTGGTAAACACAAGTTGTGCTTTTGTGTGATTCTTCAGACCGATTTAATAAACTAACTAGAATTTCTTTTGTCAAGGACAGCTCAACGAGAAAAGCAGCAAATATTATCATTTAAGACATTAATAGATACATTTTTCAGTCGATCAACTCTAACTGACCAAACAACTAATCTTTGTAGCTTTAAATATTGACCATTGAGCTCATTGAAGAGTTCTAATAAGAAACAAATGGAGTAAGTGAAAAATGCACATTGGTCAATCTAACATCTGCTGATTCTCTTTGCAAAAAGGGCATTAACCTCATGAAACATACAACAAGCACATATGTCATAATATTTACATTGAACTCATATACAGCATTATTGCCCACCCAGCTATTCTAGCACAAAACCGCTCACCACTTTTACATTGTTGTATTGTTATATTAGAGTAATCCATGAGATCTAAACCTGCGGTGATGCTGTGTTGGTTTGAATGTTCCTCCACTGGTGATGGATTGTTGAATTAGGCCCCTCTGAGTTGTGAATCACGTTCACCTGGGCGGTTGACGTTTAATCAATAAACACCTGAACTGTTGTCATGACCCTGAGCCATAAGGATTTCATTTGGTTTTCCCCAGACCAACTGCTGCAGGACCCCCGCGGATGTCCGAGACAAACCTCCAGTCACCTGTGGTTTATTTGAACATCCACCCAGCAGATGAAATCAAAAATCGTATGCTCTATTTTCTGCAAGATAACTAATCAAATGTAATAGGCGATAGTGCGCAATCAGGCCTGTGTCAACACTTCAATAATATTGAAAAGAATAAGTGTTCGATGCTAATGACGACATAAAACATTTGCCCTTGATGTGCATAAATATTTTAAATTAATTTGACTTCAATAACCATCTATAAAACACAAGTTTGGGAAGAAAAAGGAGAGATATTTCATTATTACCCCATATGAAGCAATTTATTGCTATCTGTAGCTACCACTAATCCATCCAAACTGCAGGTAAAACATCAAAATGTTGCATTTAAATAGTAAAGTCAGGTTTTTAATGTAACATCTTGTGGGTTTTTTTTCTTAGGAGTCATTTGGCTTCAAAAAAATCTCTCACACGGTTGTATTTTACACAAGATACTGAAACATGATATAATGTGGCCATAAAGCAATGAGTTCATAGATGTGGCATACATGAATCTTTCACCTCAATAAATATTTAATCTTTGCTCTGAATCATTTACAGAAAAGCCCTTACTGTTGTTTTCAGGCAACATGTGCATGCAGTGTACACGGTTTTATCCCCATTTCTCGGTCCCTGCCTCCCTCCCTTTCACCTCTCTCTCTCTCTCTCTCTCTCTCTCTCTCTCTCTCTCTCTCTCTCTCTCTCTCTCTCTCTCTCTCTCTCTCTCTCTCTCTCTCTCTCTCTCTCTCTCTCTCTCTCTCTCTCTCTCTCTGGACGAGTTGCTCAGTGGGCCGGAAATATGGCATATTATGCCGCTCTATTGATTGTCATTCAGAGTTACACACTACATTTGAATGCAATGTAAATGATATGATGATTCCCTCTAAGGCAACATTAACTTTACTATTCAGCGTTTCCAAGTGCAAAGGTTGACTTCATGAGTCAATGAAGTAAACAGTGGGTTCACTTAATGTCGTGTTGCGCTGGCAGATCGACATACAACAACAAAAAACTATTTTTGAGCAATCATGGTTAAAGAAAAGGGGCAAAAGCACTCACATATGAAATCAGTGACTGCTGAATGATTATTTTAATTAAGAGACTGGTTAATATCCACTCCATCCTCCAGCATCTGGACACCCCAGGAACCTACGCCAGGATCCAGTTTGTGGACTTCAGCTCTGCCTTCAACACCATCATCCCATCTCTGCTGCAGGACAAGCTCTCCCAGCTGCACATGCCCGACTCCACCTGCAAGTGGATCACAGACTTCCTGTCTGACAGGAAGCAGCACGTGAGGCTGGGGAAACACGTCTCAGCCTCTCGGCCCATCAGCACCGGTTCCCCCCAAGGCTGCGTTCTTTCCCCTCTGCTCTTCTCCCTGTACACCAACAGCTGCACCTCCAGTCACCAGTCCGTCAAGCTCCTGAAGTTTGCGGATGACACCACCCTCATTGGACTCATCTCTGGTGGGGACGAGTCCGCCTACAGGTGGGAGACTGACCACCTGGTGACCTGGTGCAGCCAAAACAACCTGGAGCTCAACGCTCTGAAGACAGTGGAGATGGTTGTGGACTTCAGAAAGATCTCAGCCCCCCAAGCCCCTCTCACCCTGTGTGACTCCCCCGTCAAAGCTGTGGAGTCCTTCCGCTTCCTGGGCTCCATCATTACTCAGGACCTCAAGTGGGAGCTAAACATCAGCTCCATCTCCAAGAAGGTGCAGCAGAGGCAGCTGAGGAAATTCAACCTGCCAAAGACAATGATGGTGCACTTCTACACTGCCATCATCGAGTCCATCCTCTGTTCCTCCATCACCGTCTGGTACGCTGCAGCCACTGCCAAGGACAAGGCCAGGCTGCAGCGCATCATTCGCTCTGCCGAGAGGGTGATTGGCCACAATCTGCCGTCCCTCCAGGACTTGTTTGCTTCAAGGACCCTGAAGCGGGCGAGGAAGATTGTAGCTGATCCCTCTCACCCTGGACACAAACTGTTCGTGTCCCTCCCCTCTGGCAGGAGGCTGCGGTCCATCAGGACCAAGACCTCACGCCACAAAAACAGTTTCTTCCCATCTGCCGTCGGGCTCATCAACAGAGCCCGGGTCCCCCACTGACTCTAATGACTCTGTCACCGCCAGACAATTCCCACCGGACACTCCCCTGCACATAGCCTTATACTTAAATACACTTGACACTTTAACATTACACTTGCCACTTTCACACAACACTTACACTCATGCACATTCCATGCACTTTATCTTATTTTTGGTATTCTGATATGCTACTGTTTCAATGTAAATATTCATTCATCCATTCATCCTCATTTATTGCACTGCGTTAACTGTTAAATGTGTATTGTTAAATGTTAAATGCATGCACCTTCCCGCCAGGACAAATTCCTTGTATGTGTAAACATACATGGCAATAAATGATTCTGATTCTGATTCTGATTCTGATTCTGATATCCTTCAACACAAAATCTGAATTGCTTGAGTCAACTGTGCTATCTAGTTAAAGGAGTCAACTGGAGGTCATTTGGGGTTTCTGGCTGAATGAGTATGCATATGTGGAAAGAAAGACTAGATTATGCATGACTGCTATAAACTCCATGTTTAACCAGTCTTCATTGTAGCTTAGCCCTGTATGAAATGGGACTAGAAATAGTATATACATGATGCATTTCAGAAAAAGGCAGGACTCTAACCACCAAGTATAAGAAATATGATTTAACTTTGACAAATCAATTTGTCAAGCCACAACCCAACTGAAAGCTTATTTATACATGTTTATTCAGGGAAGTGTTGTTCATCAATTGACAGGTCAGATAAAAAAGAATGTCTATCTTGAAAACCATTGTAATCTTCAATAATACACTCCAATCCTTATTATTTCTTTATAGAGAAAGCATCACTCCCATCTTCCAATTTTAGTAAATAGTGCAGTTTATTATGTCTCTGGAGGCTTTTTTCACTATTATTTTTCCATCTAACAGCAGACAATGCTAATATCTTCATTATGTTTATTTTTACAACACACATCACATGTTAACCAAAATACTTTGTTTGTTGTTGTTTGTCAAATGTTTTTTCGTCCTGCAACCACAAGGTAGCTGGTTCGATCAAAGGACTTCGGAAATTATTGATAACTAATCAATTTACATCTGTTGATTTTACCAACACAACAGTAGATGCATATGTCTTGCATTATCAGGCCATATTGTGCTTTAACTATAAAAATCCCGAAAGTAACTGTGTTTACATGCTTTAACTTCACTTTATGAATTAACGCAACGAGGGAGTGGTTAGTCTTGAATTGGGGCCAACTGTATTGCAATTATCCAGCCAGAGTTCCTGCTATCTCCACATAAAACTACACACAAACCACAGAAAGCAACAAAAAAAGTGCAACATGAGAGATTATTGTCCCTCTGAACACTGTCATCAACAGCGTATCCTGTCCACGATATTTGGATATGTCCTTAATTCTGCATTTATGATACATTTCACCACAATATCAAGATTGTTCCACAATAACAACCACCACTGTGCAAATGTATAGTTACCTTGTCTTCTCTCTTTCTGCTTTGTCCATCTGAGTCTGAGGCCTGTTTTGACAACAAATAGGTCTATATCATATACTTGATAACCGTTTTCTTAAAAGAAAATGTCATTCTTTCACTTAGTATGAGTTACAAAAGAAACATTGCAGTGACTATTCAAATCCTAGGTATTTGCAATGTTAGATAACATTCAAGTTCAGACTTTATTCTCACCTGTACCGCCTTCTATCCCTGCTTGGTTTGCATCGCCTTCCTTCTGGTACCGTACCTGTATTGACCACAGGTGAGTATCAATATCAATCTCACGTTCTGTGTGTAACAGCTCACAAAACAAACACGTAAAGTCACCAGTTGGAAAGCACTGAGAGACATGATGTAATGCTATACGTACGTATCAACCTCAATCTATTTCCAATCCATTGTTTGCTGCAGTAAAAATGTTGACATGAATGCACAAGAAACACAAATTAAATAATTATAATTATTTACAAACCACCCTGCTAAAATACCATAGTAAACTAGCTATTACATAGTGAAGAACACTACAAAGTATTACAGGAACTATTCACTGCACACTGTATATTTAAAAATAATTATAAAATAATTAATAATAATAAATAATATTAAATATTGCAGGACTTGGGTGAGGACTGGGGCCAAACTAAATGTATTTGGGACATCCCTACTCTCCATATCAACAAGTTCCAACGTTTGGCAGGCCAAGTCCTTGATGAGCATTTTTGATGGAGTTGCACACATCTGAAAATCCCCATAATGACGTACTTGCAATATAACATAGCATAGAACAGTATTAGCAGCCAAGTATTGTTGTAGCTAAATGTAAGCTAACGTTGTGGAGTTAATTGGCTGAAGTCATCTTAAATTAACTTGGCTAAAGCCCCGGCATATTGGCATGCTCAATTTAGCTAGCTAGCTATCAAGTGTTGCATACATTACATTTATATTATGTAAATAGTGAAACCGTTCTGGCGTCAGTGAACATGTCATTTATTTACTAGATGAACACGTGTGTTAATTGACAATGGGCCTTATGCTGGTATTAATTTATGTTAGCATGACTTGCTTACCATTATTGTCCTGTGCACTGCAGTGAACGGTGTCACTGCAAACAGGGGCTCCTCAAAAACCTTTCCGACAAACACTTCAACGTGTTGCCATTTATTTAATGTCGGTCTCGTGTATACAGTGAGCTACAGGGTCCCTTTGCTGTTAGCTAAAAGTGGACTCTACATCTCACGGGAGGATGAGCAGTGATCCCATCAAACTAGCTTACGAGACCAATCAGGCTCCTTGTAGGCATGACGCGTCACGTTCCAAAGCGTGAAGATGGACCACAGGCGCAGAATTCACATTCACAAACGTGGGCATTCGATTCGTACGTAGCAATAATTATGACGAGTTGGCGAGACATTTTAAACATCTGTGTGTTTCTTTTTATCCATTCACTTATTACAGTGCCATGGGTTTTATATTTATAATGTAAAGTGTGTATTGAAAATTTAGTTTTTTTCTGGCTGCTTATCTGTGTATATATTTGTATAATCCTTCAAAACCTGTGTACAAATGAACGTTTTAATGAGTTTTTATTTCATGAGATTGCCTTAACTCCCAATAGTTAAATTTTCACTTAAGATAAACGAGGCTATCGTAGGGTAAATTGTATTTGTCAATGTTTTACATGGGGTTAAACCAGATTTTACACAGGCCAATACAATTTGTCCTGGTGTTTAGATGTGTAACTGAATTGATTAGATCATTTTTATTTAAAGGGAAGGCTATGTGCTGTAGGGTTCACGTCTTGATTCTAGGCTTAATTTGGAAAGGATATACAGATGTGTTTATTTGGGGTCCACACCTTGGGGTACACAAGACATTGCATGATGATGACACCCAACATACCTTAAACACATAACATAATAAACATTCATTGCATATGCATAAAAGTACATTATAGACAATTTAAAGCCAGTCAACACAGTACATGCAATTGGAAATACATAAATGAGAAGGAGAATCATAAACCCTATCATGGCCTCAGTAAATTAGTTTTCAGCGAGTTATTTCTTGTGCAGGGTACCAATTTGGACTGTTACTGGCAAACCTGGTGATGTTGTATGAGTATTATTGCAGTAAACTATTTGGTAAAATAGAAATAATGGCATCTTTGAGTTACTGCTGCTTAATAATGTTATGCTTGAGTATATCCTTGATTTGATGGTGAGCTATGAGAGGTTACCTTTCAGCTTTGCTTGCATATGAATCATAAATGGTTAGAAGGGGTTTTACTCTGTGTTTGTGGTGGCATTAATCGGGCGATTAATCTAGGCTGTGCTATGTTCAGATGAACCACCAAATTAAATATTCCATACCTGTGAACAATAGCAATAAATAACAGAGTGGAATGAAAATAATACTATGCCACATGCCAAAAAAAAGTCTTCATTAGTTCCATCTGATAAGCAGATGAGCGGCTCTATACAAACGTTAAGAGATATGAAAGATCCATAGCCCCATCTAGTGGTCATATAAGGCACCACCACCACCTTGACCTTTCTGAAACCTATGTGGTATTTTCCCTGAGGTCGCAGGAACCAATATTCACTTTCTAGTATGCTCTTAGCTCAAGGCTGTGTGCTGTTGCTGTCTTCGGCACTTCTTGTCTTGAGTATGAAAGGAGGGATACCGTAGAGGAAGAAAATTGACAGCCCCTATAATTCAGTGTCGTAGATGAGATGTAATGATGACTTTCTACCAACAGATGTCAGTCATAGATGAGTATTTTGGTTACTAAATATTAATTAACTATAGAACATTTTGAAAAGAAAATACCCTTAAGGGGAATTCTCATATACTATTTTTACATCATACACCTCTGTTTTAAGTTGTGTTTTAATAGTTCTAAAAGAAGAAAATGTATAGTGATGATATTTTAACGGACTGAGTGACATGCAATGTTAACTTGTTATTATTATTAGTGTTACTTTGTTTATAGGAAGAAGTTGTTCCAGATAAGAGTAATGGCTATTGCATTTACTGAGTTCAGGAGGTCAGTGAAGGTCTCATGACCTGTGAAGCTGTTAAACCTGTCAATCATTCTAGCTATTTATGGGGGTGAGTGGCACAAGCGAGAGAGAGTGGAATGTTTGTTGTTGTGGAGAGTTAGTCTAAGACCGGGAGCGTTGAGCAGTGTTGGCTGTTGTTTTTGGCTTAAGTTACGCTTGTGTACTGTCAACTAATAAATTGAAAACAAGGAGGATAACGGCTACTAATTTTCCTTAACAAGAGTTGCTACAATGTTATCTAAAATGTATAATATGGGATTTTAAGTTGCTGAGAAACAACAACAAAAATAGTAATAATAATAATTGAACAATGAGTGTATTATTTTACTTTTAGAATGTGGTGTGCATCTTTCACAGTCTATTATCTGAGATCTGATGGGTTCTATATTGTACACTGAAATATGTTTGTTTGCAGGTTGTGCAATGTGCAATGTTCAGTCAAAAATGTATCTTCATTGTGATATGAATTGAATTTTAAATATTAAGTATCATTACAGATTTAGGACCACAAACGTTATGACAGTGGTGGAATAGTAATTTAAAAGGTCCCTTTCAATGGTTCAACGTGTAAATGTGAATAGGTTTTGGTCAGATAAATGGGGAAACCTTTGACTGCCTTTATGCAGCAGTCCCTACATTGTTACACACTGCAGGTGAAAACAAAATGACACTACAAAAATAAATAAATTAAATAAAACAATTATAATTATGAATAACTGCTAATGTAATATTAAGAATAAGAAGAAAAAGAAGAAGTGTGATCATTATACATTTTATTTAAACTTTTAGTGAGGGTCCTTTGGAAATAAAATATATTAGTGTTGTTGTTGTCAATGTTGTCTCATATTCCAGAGCAATGGGTTACGCTTTTCCTGTGGCAACTTGTTTGAGAAGCCACGAAGAAGAAGTAGGCTAACCAGTAGCCAGCTAGTTCCACCAGTTGCTGTTGTAATGTTAGCAAGTTAAGCCGGGGAGGACTGCCTTGGGAAGGTGGTGGTGGGCTGCAAAACTGCCGCTAAAGCATTCGGATAAGGTAACTGGATGTGGAGAGTGCAGTCAGAGTATGTGATACTATAAAACTGGTCACTTGTATGTATTTATACGGTGTCAATCACACGAGCTAGTCGTCTATATGTAACTGGAGCTGAAGTGAAGCGGACGTTTTCACTTAACTGGGGACATCTAGTTGAATATCAGAACCTGCTAGCATTAGCTTCTGTTAGCATTAGCTCCCGTTAGCGTTAGCTGCCGTTAGAATTAGCTAGCTGCTGTTAGCTACCGTTTATGCTGCCTTCAAGTGTTCCTTGTGAACTGCGTACACCGACATGATTTTGTAAATAAAGCTTGCTGAACTGTCGACAGTATGACGTCACAATATGTTTTATGAATGAATCACCGCAACGTTCACTGTTGGATTGAATTCAATATTTTAATTTGGATTTACAATCGCATAAATAGGTTTCTGATGAACCACATAACTGTTGATAACTTACTTTGTATTGCGGTAACGCTACCCGTTCATTTAAAATGCAAAATTTAGCTCAAGCATTACGCAGCGTAATTTGGGTGCTGTCACCTCTGCGGCTTAAACAAACTACCGTGAGTTTGCGTGTTGCTTCGGTTCGTTGAGGTAATGTTTAGTGTGGAAGCTATAATTCAATAACTACACGGATCCTACTCGGCCCACAAGTGAACTCCGGTGCGATTTGTTTGTGGTTCAAAGCAGACCATCCACAGTCATAGTGAGTGTTTGTCTTGAGGTTCCTCTTCGAAAAGGGAGCAAAACATAGCGAGCACACGTTGGAAACGGATAGACTGCCGTTACCTAACGGATCTCTTTGAGCTCTTTGTAACCACCGAAGTAAAACACTGCACACTTGCACTCACATTGTGCCTCAAATTGAAACCATGTTCTCTTTCTTTGGTAAGACAGGTCATGACTTGTAAACAAGTTTTTTACTAGACTAGTGCATGTGGATTCAACAGTGAGATGGGCTGTAAAATTGAGCAGGCTATAGGCATTCAGATGAAGTGGCCTAAGCATGTATAATGTCAATGTAAGGCCAGGTCAAGACAAAAGTATCTGCTCTGTCTCACTTGGGTGAGACAGAGCAGATAGAATAAAGCTACATTAGGTTAGGAGAATGGTGTCACCGGTCATGGGGACCAGTAGAGTCATGATGGGACAGCTTGATACCCACTGTGGGACCTAATTTTAGGTTAAAAAATAATTTAACATGAGTGCTCACCCGATATTAGATGTTTATTTTACTGTGTATTGATTAATGTAGGTTTGTGTTAAACATGTTCAGTTGCTGCTCTCCTTTAGCATTCTGCAACCACACTTTCTATGGGGCGGCTATGCGAGTGTGCCAAGGGCCTTTTATAAAAGACACATGAAAGGAAGAACATGAGAAACCCTGCTCCATTACATTACACACAGCAGTGGGGCAAATGCTAGCTGGAAGTATGCATGAACACATTGAACATATATATATATATATTTAACTTGGGATATCCTTACAGGCTGGTGCTTCATCATGCGGCGGGGGGAGCACATTTCCCAGGCTTTCCAGGCCCCGGTGGATGTCCACGCGAGTGCAGATGGCCAGGTTTACATGTTCAATAATAGGCCAGATGAGTCTATTGCATCCTCAGATGATGAGGAGCTCAACGTCATGGAGATGAGGCCGCGGGTTTTCCAAGATCAGGAGCAGGACTGTCTGAGGAACATCCAGCTGCTGGAGCGTGAGGTACAAGATGGGGACAACCTCAACAAGCTTGCACTGCAATATGGCTGCAAGGTAAAGATGTTGTATAGTCACTGAAATAATTTCTGGTGTTGATCTCTTCAAAGTGTTGACCTTCCTGTTTCTGTCAACAGGTGGCGGATATAAAGCGGGTGAACAACCTTATGCAAGAACAAGATTTATTTGCTTTGAAGTCTATCAAAATACCTGTTCAGAAACACAGCTTTTTAACAGAGATGTACACGGACCTAAGCAACCCTCGAGAAGAAATGCCACATTCATCCGCCACACTCGTGAAACCTCAGGACCGAGCCAGAGCCCAACCACACCTGCAGGAGGTCACAGACTTCCTAATGGAGGTGGACCACGATATTGAGAAACTGATTCAGACCACAAATGATCAAGATGATGATTTCTTGGATAACTCGGAGAAACAGCAGAGGTTTGGTTTCAAAGGGCAGCAGCTGACCAGTCATGGTGCAGACTGGGGAATCCAGTGGTGGAACGCTGTAGTTGCCATGCTCCTGATAGGCATCGTCCTGCCTTTATTTTATGTGATTTATTTTAAGACAAAAGATAATGGTAGTGGTGCGTTACAGTTATCCACCATCTATTCAAACTCCTCGGGGATGGGCCTTGATACAAGAAGGCCGGAGCATTTTCAAGAACCAGGATAGTGCAGAAACAAGAATCATTTTTAAGACTACCGTTTGATAGAAGCAAGTGACAATCGAGATAAAGCCAAATTTAAATTGTGCAATACCCCCATGAGTCAGCGGGTTTTACCTGGTTTATTTTGTACTTTCATAACTGTCATGTTTGATGCAGATACTTCAATGATTGTCTTGAAGTGAAATTGCTACACTGTCCTACTTTTGACAATTTAGGACACTAACATTTTATCAAACTGCCTTCAAAGCTAACCGTTCCCTGACATCTGTGATCCTTTAGTTTGAGAAACAGCTGCTTGTTGGGATCACAGTTCCTCCTTCCTTCCCAAAGTTTAGCTATTAAATGGTTGTGTCTTGAAGTTCCTCACATGACACAAGCTGAGTAGTAATTGCAAATAGTAAATGTATTTGTGTGAGGGAAAAAAACATCAGCTCTGTAGGCATTCTGTGCTTTAACACAAATTGCCTTTCCACCAGTGCCAGTATCAGCAGATCAACAAAGGTCATATATTGACACAATCTTTATAGCTGTCCCAATACAGTAATATATATTTTAAATTGTTGCCTAAAAAGGAGAAAAGCATGTGAAGTTTAACTGTATTTGACATGGCTTTGAGCATTATTTGTGTGTCTTGTTTGATTTAACTTATTTGTTGATTGTTTAGTTATTGCCGTGAACCTCACGCCTTCTCTCTGGCTCTCTGCCAAATGTGTAAATTGTGTTTACAGTAAGAATTTGTTGCAATTCATTATACAGTTGTATGTGCTTGCAATCCATAATCTTCAAGGTGTTGAATTTTGAAAATGACATGAAGTCATCCATGAGTTCCCTGAATTAAGTGTGAGATACAAAAAAGTGCCTTAAACCTTCATTGTCAGGTTGATATAGTATTAAACACTCACTCGTATGTTGTCTGATGGTTAATTGAGTCCACCATGAGCTGGAGGTGAATTTGTGTGACTTGTCCAATGCACTTTTTAAAGTCTAAAGTATTTTAATTTAACTTGTTGACATATTTTTGCCAACTTTTAGGTTGATTTGTAAACCCTTTCAGATGGAAAACTTGACATGATGGATGTCAAGAATATTTTTATGCAGCATGTTCCTATTTAAATACAAACTTCCCTGAAGTATCCTCTGACATGATGTGTCTTGTTTTTTTCTCATCTTATCTTAAGTCTTGTCACACTTGTGTATTGATATTTTATGAGATTACTCACTACTGACATAAAATACAGCTACAAATGTGAATATATATATATATATATATATATATATATATATATATATATATATATATAACTTTTGCACAGTACTGTATATGACACAGACTATATTGTATATTACTGAACTAGAATACGTATATTGGCTTTTAAAGAAATTGAGTTTTACTGAGTTGCAGTACCCACAATTACCAAAAGATGGCAGCATGCACCAACTGGAGGGATGTCGACCAATCTATTTGACAGTTGCCAATTCTTCATGTCTTGCTTAATTTGGCATTGAGAGAAAACCAGTCAAAATGACATCTGTACAGCCCTGGACACCACCGTCAATGTTTTGAATAAGAACAGATGTATTTACAAATCCTGAATCCACAAATTAAACAATACAATGTAGATATAATATATGTCACTCAGTAACACAACCAGCATGCCCAAAGGCAAAATGTACTCTCTACTGTTATTTAATCACTCTGTGCAGAAGTTAAAGCACAAGCAGAGCAGCACGGCTAAAACTATGACATTCATTGTCTGGCCCACAGATGCTTGTTGTAATGAGTCTGAACCTGGATATTGTGGTGGAAAGATAGTGTACCAAACACTGCTGTTCAAACAGCTGTAACCCGAGTTTAAAGCCAAAACAAACATTCTACGCCGTATCGTAAAGAGATGTCTGAAGTGCTCTAGCAACTTCAAAGGGAGAGCCCAATAGATTAGGACGTTTGTGAATATAAATATATAAATTACTTTCTTATAACCCTTGAAGATGAATGTATTATAACCATTGAAGACGTGTGAGTCCTCAAACATCAGGCATATAGCCTACACGTGAGGGGGAAAAGCTATACATGTAGTATTTTTATTTGACATTATTATCAGAATATTTTTGAAATGTGTCTTGTGACCCACTGTACACTGTTTCACATAAATACAAACATACAAATCATAACATTTAACCGAACAACAAAACTATACCTCAATCAGATGTTATGCAAAGTTGAAAAATCTGTGCAAACAATTCAGAACTGAGACAACCTTGTTCAATCGAGCCGGTTGGACTCTAAATGTTCTGTGTGATGATGGAAAAAGCCGACAGTGTTCAAAACAAATGTGAGAGAGGTCGGATGTAACAAAAGCCAGAGACAACCGTCTTAGTTTTTGCAGTTTGAAGACGTGACTCAAACGTTTGAGTTTTTCTTAGACTGGGGGACAAAAGTTGAGCAGTTAAGCTCTACTGCTGCAGAGGCTCTATGCCTTTTATTGTTCCATGACCTGAGACCCTCATCTCATAACTACAGCTCACGAACCCTGCTCTGATCTAGCTCCAGGCCGCAGAGCTCTGGCATCCTGCCAGCTCCCAGGCTGAGTCTTATCCTACTGTTGATACATGGGCCTCCTCCCTTTTCTTTTACCTCCGACCTGGACACTTCTACTCCCTGCCTTTCTTTATTTGAAGAAATCCATTTCAAGTCTGCTCCTGTAGAGGACTGATTTACTAAATATAATCAAACTCGTACCTTCAACAATCCAAATAAGGCGTGCCTGATTAAACTGTTCATGCCAGTGAGCGGAAGGGTTTGGCTGATACATTATAGTCCGAAAAACTATATGTAACTTCACAATAACTACCACAAATACAATTGAAATACATCCAGAAGAGTTTTGGCTTTTGGATATTTTGGAATATGCACACTCTGTATGGGTGTGTTTTTAGGAGTGGTGTCACAGAGAGGCTGGTTTTGAATCCAGCACATTGTTGGGGTCGAGCGTGCTTTTATGGAGGTGGGGGCTTTCCCCCTGAACAAAGCGCAACCATCCATACAGTCGGGGTGGAGGGTAAATACAGTGAAAAGATTCACGAGCAACCCGAAGCTCTGCTGCTTTAAGAAGTTTGCACACTTGAGCAGCTGGCAGCGAGCCACTTGGCCAACATAAACAGCCCTAATCCTTTTTCCAAGGAGCTTTCAACACTCATCTCTGTGGCACATTGGCCACTGACTGACTCTCTCTCTCTCTCTCTCTCTCTCTCTCTCTCTCTCTCTCTCTCTCACATTCCTGTCTGTTTGGAGGTCTGCAGAGCCGTCACCAGGAGGCACTGTGGCCCTTGCAATGTAAACGCTGTTGGCTTTATGCTGTTGATCATTATTCACTGCTAAGGTATGTGCCTTCCTTTGATTTTCCCCTGAAGCGAACCAGGTCTCAGTTTTCACCCTTTCTTGGTGGGAATGGAGGCTTAGTTTCACGATGTCATGTTGACCTGAAGCCCACAGAAGTATGGTTTGTTCATACAATTGGTGTTGACAAAAAGTAAACTGCAAACGTTCATATGGTGTTTATTCTTCACTACCACTTTTATTCAAATCAGCTTTTTGGTGAAAGGTTAACAATAGCTTTTTGAACCTTGTCTCCACTTGTAATGCTAAATAAAACTCATACGCCCGCACAACAATTCAAACTTTACAATTCAGTCCAACTACAATAACAAAGTATGTTATATACATTTTTTTTTAAATCAAACTAAAACCATCATTTTCAGACTTATAAACATAAATTCAGTCTATATGATCACTGTGTGAGTGAGGCTAGGTCGGTTTCACTGGGGGCAGGGACATCCAGGGTTTTGATTTCCTCAGTTCCCGGGGGGATTTGGCAGACACAGGATAATTTGTAGTGAAATTTCCAGCGCAGTTTGTTTTGCAGGTGGCTGAGAACGAAGGCAGGGCGTGGTGGGGAATGAGAGAAGCAATTTGTTGTCTTTGGGCTGTGAATGTGTGTATTGTTGCACAGCAGTAGGTTTAGTGTTGTGCCGGTATGTGCTATGGTCAGGGCTGGACTCATGGAAGGGAGGCAGCAGCAGACTTTCACGGACAGACCAATGGATTGTTGAAAAGGATTTCAATAAAATACATTTTTCATTTGATGAATTTGGCAAGGGGGGCGTGGGGGAGACAAATGCAATATGTGACAGAGGTCACTAGACAACGCAACATGAGAGTGTATGGGAAGGTCCACGCCAGAAGACATTTCAGTCTCACATGCTTCGGAGTGGATTCCATTAAAAACTCTTCTCTTTGAATCCTCAGCCAGAATTTCAACGTGTAAATCCATGCCAGATGTTACAGCACCACTCGAAGAACACACAAGGTGTCCAGAGCTAGGCTGTTTAATTTGTTTTTATCAGCATATAGCTTCAGTCTCATGAGAAACATGTTTGTGCTTTCAAAGCTAATCCAAGCGAATACAGAAATATGCTATCAAGGAATATTTCACCACCAATGTGGGGGTTTTCTTTTTTAAGTGGGGGATGTTGGAGTTGGATGAGAATGCATAATATATTGTATGCATGCTGTATGTTATCCCTTAAGTCGGACTGTGTAAATAAGGGATCATCTGGAGACACAGCTGGCTGGAGAATGTGATGTTCTGTCAATCATGTTCCTGCAGGGGCGGCTGTTTTCCTTTCGCCCCCGCTGTGGAGGAACCAATTGTGCAGCACCTGTTTTACATTCCAGCCGAAGTTTAAGGGGTCTTCACCCGAGGGACGCTTTCAGTCAAACTACACAGAGTATATGAAGAGAGACAGAGAGAGAGAGAGAAAGAGTGTAATGTAGCCTTTCATTACTGTTGTCTCTTGCATCCTTGTGACATCTCCAGAACGTCAGTATGTATAAACATTTTCACAGACTATTTATACACTCTATATGCATTATACTTGTTGTAATAATTATTAGAAGAATGAGCTGCAACTATAATTTTCATTTAGCATTAGAACATTAAGGGTAACAATATAATGTGTTCTTCTAACCGCCATACTTTATCTTGACGTTGAATATTATTAGAAAGTAACATTATATTAGACAGTTTAAATGTTTAAATGATTTATATAATTACAGCTAATTTACTGGAGACATAACATTACAAATACATTTAATGATGTGTTGTAAAAAATTATGTGAGGATAAAACATGCGTGGTGAAAAGATGTACTTGTGTAGAAATGTCACACAGTATTGTACGTCTTTATTGCATTCATCGAAGGAACCCCGAATCAGGATGAACAAACTTTATAAACACATACAAATTGGCAAAATTGTGACAAAATCAGGCAACAAATTAGCTTATATTGTAGCAAAACATTACAAATACATTTAATGATACATTTAATGATGTGTTGTAAAAAATTATGTGAGGATAAAACATGCGTGGTGAAAAGATGTACTTGTGTAGAAATGTCACACAGTATTGTACGTCTTTATTGCATTCATCGAAGGAACCCCGAATCAGGATGAACAAACTTTATAAACACATACAAATTGGCAAAATTGTGACAAAATCAGGCAACAAATTAGCTTATATTGTAGCAAAACATTACAAATACATTTAATGATACATTTAATGATGTGTTGTAAAAAATTATGTGAGGATAAAACATGCGTGGTGAAAAGATGTACTTGTGTAGAAATGTCACACAGTATTGTACGTCTTTATTGCATTCATCGAAGGAACCCCGAATCAGGATGAACAAACTTTATAAACACATACAAATTGGCAAAATTGTGACAAAATCAGGCAACAAATTAGCTTATATTGTAGCCTGTGTTGTTGATCTGTACAGCTGACTCCAGCTCATATGGTCAGACATTAAAAATTACCAATTAATAATAATAATAGCTGTAATGAAATGCTTAGCTTGGCCAGTTTTTTATGCAATCATCATTGTCTAAACTGATAAATATAAATCCAATTATTAGAAATATACTATTAGTCCATGAAGCAGGTTAGCGGTATTTTAAAATCAAGTAAACACACGTTTGAATCACACATATGGAAATACTTTGCTTTTAATGCTGCTGCATTTTCCACTATTGTGCTCACATTCTTTGTCTTTTCCAGCTGTCTTACATTTTCTCCTGCAGTGACCATAATGATACTTCAGATGTACTCAGATAATAGCACATCAGTACCAATACATAATTTACTCCCTTATTAGTTACCCAACCGTATGTATTGTTACTATAACTGAATATTAGTAATATGTTTTAAGATGCATTATAGTACCACTCAAACTATTTTCATCAATTACAAAACACTGTACATTTAAATTATCTTCAAAAAGCATGACATCGACTAACTCGACTTCCCTATTTCCACGGTTGAGTTTTCCATTTTTATTCTCTGAGAGAAAAGCAATAAATTAGCTTGTTTTTTTTTGCAGAATTGGCTGAAGAATGTATTTTAAGTGTTTGTTGCTGTGTGTCAACAATTTAAATAACAGTCAAGTCTGACTGTATCTTATCTTAAGTGGTGTAACTGAGATAATATACCCTTGCATATAAACCTGCACTCCATTGTGTCCTTGTGTCTGCAAAGGACAATGTAAAATGTTGGCAGGAGGAGAGAATCCACTGAGACAGGCATGGATGAGGACAGGATAATGGGTTGGACATGCTTCTCTAAATCACTGGATGCAACTCAACTGAGCACCTGCTTGGCTCGAAGCAGCACAACAAGACATAAACAGGAGGCTCAATATGGGCTCTTAGTACTCTGATAGTATATTACACCCGCAGTGCTGAGGAAATGAACCCCTTATCTGCAACCTCTAAATGTTTGCATTAAATGAGACCTTATAGCTTCACTTGCAGCAACATTCTCAATAGAGGTAAAACAAAGACTTTACAGTTTGTTAGGAACCATGAAACCAGAAATGAATCAATACAATATGGTTAGATTATGATTAACAATGCACCATGGAATCCATTATAAACATTCAATTAATCATGAGGATATTACGAGAGGTAATCAGGTGTAAATTGTTTGAAAGGATACTGAGTGAATGAAGATTTTAATTTTCTCCATGAGGGGAATGAATGATTTTTTTCTCATATACTTCTTCCACTAGCTTGTAGATGCTTGTCGATAAACACTTTAAACTCGTTGCTTTTTAAATAACCGGCCAAAGAAACTTCTCCTTTATATTTTCTGCCTTTGGGACATTTTCAAGGCCTTCATACAAAATCCGGCCTCTGGATCTGAGCTGCAGAAGTGTGTGAAACAGCTGTGTCAGACCAGGTGCAGTGTGCTCAGTCCCCCAGTCTCAGGCACAATTATTGCCACAATTCCTGGCGGATAATTCGTAGCTCCCCACTGCCAGATGAATTCTATTTCAACTGGATGGTTTTTCAATTGGAGCTGGAATGCCCCTCGCACAATGGCCGAGGATTCCTGGTTTTCTATTTTTCACACAAAGACTTTTGGGGGTTTTGAGAATAAAGTGAGGATAAGGCAAGTATGTGCGACTGTTAATGAAAGAAAAATCCTCCTCTGTCGCCACTACAAGTGTATTGATACCGACTACTAGAACAATGTTGTGGACACATATATTGTGAAAACACAATATTGCAGTAACCATGCCAGGACATAAACCACACCACCATAGCGAGCCCAATAAAGCAATTGGTTTGGAAGATGACTTGGGTAATGAGAACCATTTGCTGCTGGACTCCATCAATTCTGTGAAAGGGTTGGAGGGTGCAGGGCTCAATACTCTGCTCATCCCTCTGAAGTACTTAAAAAACATTCAAAGCACGTCACGCTGAGAGATGCCGAATTTCCTGCTATACCCAGATGTTCCCGTGCAGATGTTCTCAGAGGAGGCTTTCAAAGGAAAAGTTATTTGCCTGCGAAAGTCTGCAGTTGCTCTTACGTCTACGCAAAAGTTGGCGTTTGAAAGTCCTATCTTAAACACACCAAAGCTTGCACAAGGCCCAAATGTGGTATGAAACGGCAAATAGACATTTTTATTTTGTCTAAATTAAAGGATACATGCGGTAAAGAAATGCATTTTAATGCGTGTGAATGTTTTTTAGAGTATCGAGGATGGATGTTTTAGTTCGTCTCCAGTGTTGGCTATCACAAGACCACGCCTTATCTTGCATTTCACACTTTACTAACACAACCAAGTGGTAGATAGTGACTAGTGTCAGGCGAAGCACGGTGAGGTCAAACAAAGTTAATCCAAACAAGATAGAGGACTTGGTCAACAAAGAGAATGGACACAGGGAGTAAGCACCTATCTCTCATCGCTGGGCTCACAAAGCTGCCTTACATGGGGGAGTACTTGTCAGCCGTTCCCTTTGGCGAGTGGCTCCTGATCCAAGGCCAGATAAAGACACAGCGACAGGCCGAAGACTGAATTGTAACCTTGAGGAATATTTGGCATTGGGGAGGCAGACAAAAACTGGCTGTGGATGGACTGATGTGAGACCTTTCAATTTTAAAATTAATTTTATGATGGCAAGCTTCCCCGAATCACAGCTTTTCTTCTGCGACGCTGTATTGATGCCAGAATAAGTGAACTGACCCGTGTGCTTGTGTGTCCACAGTCAGGTTGATTGGCCTTTAATTGTGCTTGCAGTTTAAGGACGTGATCAAATCTTTCGTCAGATTACAACAATCAAAGCCAGTGTATAAACTGAGAGCAATGAGTTCAGTGTTGTGTGTTCTTTTTCATTTGAAGGGGAACATTAAATGTGTAGGACAACAACAGGCACATTAGGGGTCAAGTAGGCTAACATTGTGTAGTCCGCTAGCTAATCTCTTACTATAGCTGTACAAATCTTTCCTCTCAGTGCTCTGTCGGTATAAGGCAGAGCAGAGCATCAGTGTGTTGTATTGATATCTATTAGTCATAATGCGAGCACGGCTAAAGACACATCACATGATTTAACAGCGATATTGGAACTTGGAAAGAGACAACCAATGTGCCGGGAGAATCTGAGTGAACTTTCTAACTGAGCTATTGAAATATTGTAAGTAGGTCACTGATGTATGCGGCCAGTCAAACATTTTTGGAGCAAGTTATTATGAGATGAGAATATCCTTTCCTTTTGAAGTCACAAGGACTCAATCCACTCAGGCACCTTTCCTCAACATGATCAGAGACTTTTATCAGCTCTGATGACGGGTGTCACGCAGATACTCTTGTATCAGGAAACTCATTTAGTGGCAGAGCTAATCTAAACTTTTCAACTGTGCGTGTAGTTGTGCAGCACTTTAATATTACCAAGATGGCAATCAGGATTAGGGGAATATGCCCCTTGAGAAATGTAAGCACACTCTTCTCCCTGCGCCTCTTAGCTCTGTGATAAACATACAAGCAGCCCCAGACTTGTGTACAGAGGAAGATCATAGACGGCTGAGCTTCAGATTTGTGCGGTGGTCGGAGTTAATACTTCTAAATATTCAAGCAGAGTCAAGCTTGCATTTGTTTTTGTGCAAACGAAAGATTAACAAACTTGCAAAATATATATCACAGGAACGTAGAGTGTTTTCTTTCAACCAAATGGCTTAAGGTTAAGGGTGCAATGTTTAAGATCTGGCCACATGCTTCAAACAAATAGGAGTTATCATTTAACCTCTACTATATATGAAGAAAAAAAAATAGTACACAGCAGTGGAAGAATATGCTAAATTTGACCAAATTGCTAAAGCTCTGATATAATCTTCTCGTGTGGCATCAGCTTGTGTTGTGTTTACTGTGCCGATAACCGGATGCTGTATGATCCGAGTATGTTTGGATCGCTTATTTTTTGGATTCATTCCAAAGTGGCAAAACCAAGAAAAAGACTTGAGTTAGCAGTAAGCTGTAACAACTTGCATTCAGTCAGTGCAAACCCAGGTGCTAAGTGGCATTAAAAGACAGGAGGGGCTCATTTCAGTAAATACTCAGCAACACAAAAACCTCTGTGACATAACATCAACCCGGTAACCTCTTCACATTCTGTCACTAAGAGTTCTTTTTTTTTTTTTTTTATAATTCTGGACAGATCTTACACCTTTTTTATTTATTGACCCGGCAGGAAATGCGTTTTTACAGCCTGCACATGTACATGACTCAGATTCAGATTTGATACATGGAGAAGCACATGATTTGCTCCTTAATTTGAATCTAATATAACGCCTTTGCTTTCTATACAATCCCGCTCACAATGTTTTTCCTCACTCTGGAATTGATATGATTTTCCTCCTGTTAATGTGTTTTTCTGACCTGATTCGTGCTCCCATGGATACAGCTGCAGCGGAGGAACGAATGGAAAACATGATTCCTTTCTATGCTTGGAAGTACGGCTTACACAGACACTGTGTGTGTATGTGTGTGTGTGTGTGTGTGTGTGTGTGTGTGTGTGTGTGTGTGTGTGTGTGTGTGTGTGTGTGTGTGTGTGTGTGTGTGTGTGTGTGTCAAAGGTATGACAATGAAGCCTAACAACACACTGTAACCTGATGCAAAAGGTCAGACTTTGTTCTCCACTCGAAAATAAGCCACTCAAATGAGTGGGTAGGTGTGTTTAGCTCCATGGCCTGTAACTACCACCCTGTAGTGCGTTTACAGCTGTGTCAGTTAGGCAGTCATTGAGTCTTTCAGTAAGTGAAACTCTGAAAGCAGTAATTGAGGGCGTTTGAGGTAGTCCTGTTTGACAGAATGTGAAAATTGTGTAGCTGAAAAGAAAAAGTCTGATCAGTAAATAAAGAAAAGGTGAATATCAGTTAGGTAACCAAGAACAGGACTGGACGGCTGTGGACTCAACCCAGCGTCTCAATGAGCACACACAATTGTTTCATGTGGCATTTGGTATCAATATGAATCTTAACTTCTTCTTTCTTAGTTTGACTTAACAAGTGCTTGGTAGTCCTCTGTGGTCAGACCTGGGACTTGAAAAGATTGACCTGGGACTAGTTCCAGGAAAAATGCTTCCAAGAGGCAGTTTCATTTATTCTTAACGGTATTTCTTTATTTTCAAACCCCACTAGCGATGTGGCTCTAGAGATGGCATTATTGTTTGGTTGGTCCATGCACTGCTTTGTTGAGATTAAAATATGTCAACAACTGTTGAAGGGATTGCCATGGACAGATGTAGAGGCCTTCTTGGACCCCAAAGGATGAATCCGAATGACTTTGGTGATTAATGCTGCGTACAGATCCGATACCAGTGTTTTATTAACAAGCTAAGATCATGCTTTTATGTGTTAGGCAACCTCAGGTTGCATTGCTTTTCTAACTTTGAAAATCAAAATGTAACAAATAGATGCATAGACTATAAATGTATTGGATTGATATGTATTAGAACGATGGTGTCTGATACCAGATTCATGTTAGCATGTAGCTCAAAGCACAGCTTAAGTACAAGCTCACAGAGCTACTGGTGTGACTGTAGACAATTAGTCTTATAAATTATGATCCTGTCCACAAAATATGTTTGATGACATGCTGTAATTAGTTTTTGGATATTGCCTCAACCTCAATATGCCTTGTCTATTCTACCTATTGTAGTTAGCGATTAAGTATAATTTCCTACCACATTATCTCAGGAATGTGAGGAACTCACAATTGTCTTATAGGGATGCTTAAGTGTTTGAAGGATCATGTATACTTGATATTTTTATGTCTTAGTAATGCTAAATAAAGCTCTACACTTATCCAAGCTTGGAGAATAAACAGAGTTTTCTGTTCACAGTGTGTGTGAGCGGTGGACAGATGAGAGCACTTGGTTCTCCTCAGGTCTGACCATTGAAGCCCCTCAGCACGGCAATGAGTGAGCGACAACAGCCTCCCGGAGATAAGAGCCGAGGGGAAGACCTCTGATATCAGTGTGTGTGTGTCGGTGGGCATTGTGCATGTGTGTGTCCCTGTATCTGTCTGTGGAGGTGATGAGTGAGAATCAGGCCCGAGGGGGATCACGTCACCACGAAGATAGCCACCATCGCCTAGCAACCTCAGCCCTCAGGCCCACTGCAGGAAGTGCAAAGTGAAAGCTGATCCCCTTTTCAAGCAGAAGAAAACCTGAAATGTCATAAATATTTGTGTCTTTCTTAGATGTCTTTAATGGATGAATTATCACTGTATGAAAACACCACAAAAACATAAATTATTCCAAGTATTGTCTGTGTTGCTACAGACGGATATAGATGATTTCAAAGCGATCAAACCATCAACAATACACCAAATAGCCACACCGTTACACTGGACTAGGTGTTTAACCTGGGCACCGTATACGGTCAATACCATGCACACCGTACTGCTGCCGTAATACTTGCTCGCACACCAAGTCCTGACTGAAAAGAGTCCTCAACAAATTCCAGTTTTACTCCAGTTTAACTTTTGCTAAAGTTATGTTTTCGGAAATTACTGTACTCAAAATATATATATTTGTGACTTATGTCTTCATATACCAATAAACCAGGGGCAGAATGCCACCGATGACCTGGCAACTAATGCATTTTTGGTTTCAGCATTTTTATAGGATTTGTAGAAAGAAGCAAAAGAAATAAAAAAAATTGTCAGCCTAATTCTCTAATGACCATTTATTTCTGACCCCAGGGTTTTACAAACCAAGTTATAGTCAATGTATATTATTGATGATCAGCTTTGTATCCAAAAGTACCTAAAATCAATAACACATTAACCCCATGGCTGTATGCCATAAACAAATGCAAACATTATTATGGTGTGTAGTTTGTGTGGTAGCTCATAAAGAATGTGAGCTGTCCTTTTTAAAAGGGAGTTGTTACGAGCTGTCACTCAACTCCCAGCCAACAGCGACCAGACTGAGCTCATTTCAGTCGTGTTACTAGACAAATTATTGTCTTCCTACTAGACACCCCTGACGAGACACGTCGATAACTGCAGGTGCATTGGGCCTAAAATTGCTTTGTTTAAACTTGTCATATTGGAATGGAGATTTTGAAGAAGGATCTGTCCTCATTTGTACGGCAAAGCGCTGTGCAAACCTGCAGAGATTTACACCTTTAACTGCTGAGTATTGTCTTTTTTTTGTTTTTAGTCAAACAGCTAATAATGAATATTGTGTTAACTTTCCTTTAAATAAGCTTCTGGTGTTCCAAGTATTGGTGTTTACTTCTCTTTTCTCCCCTGTGCTACAGGGATTCAAAGGCGCTGTTTAAAGTTGAATGTGCAGAGATATGCAAATAGAAAAACTAGAATAAATCACATTAATGTTTGAGGATATTCAAATTGACACATAAAATACCAAATACCAACCCAATATTAGGTGTTTTCTTGTAATATGTATTCTTTTTATTGTTGTATTGTACTGAATCCACGTGTCAGTGCACTTCACTAATATTACTGTTTGTGTATAGTCTTTATTGTACCTTTATTTTAAATGTTTTAATGCTAGTTGCTTTGATGTAATATATTCTAATAATGTATGACGTATAATTAAATTTTAAGGTTACTTATCTATGCTACGCATCTGCTGAAAAACTATTTTCCTGCCTGGGATTACATGCCACCTGACATTTTGACTGTACTGTACACTGCAGAGCTTCCACTTCAACTGACATTACCGCATTCATCGCTTTCTTTTCAATTGACATTTTAATTCCTTTCACTGCTTATACACTTTGACACTTCAAACATTTTCAAGTCTTATTTTAATAAAATACATCTTCTCCAGCTCCTCTTACTTTCTCTGTTGATACATGATTACTTCGGCTGGTTGCAGTGCTTAAAGTTCAGCTGACACTAACTGACATTCACCATTTTATACACTTGAACCACATGCATCAGCAATGCTTGGCCCGAAACATGGTCTCCCTTCTGCGCTTTTATTCAACTGTACTGACAATGCTTACAGTCAGTTCACCTGCCAGATTAGCACTACATTTTTCACTGCAAATTAAACTTCCATCAGTTTCTTCATAATGCCACTTCAACTTATCAACTTAAACTACTTAAGCTTTTGAACTATTTTATGTTGCAATTGGGAATTTTCAGCAGTAAACACTTACATTTACTTCTGAAAAGACTTGTGTATGTTAATGTTTATGTTTTAACATTTGGAAAAACATTTTACTTTTTTACATTCAAATTTAAAAATTTAAAAATACAACATGGTAAGAGTCCATGAATCATCATAAACTCATGCATAAGTTAATGCATGAAAAAGTTGCATTCATATATATATATATATATATATATATACAAATGCATACTTGTGCATTTATACACCAACACATAAACCTACGTATATACACATGTACACACATACATACACATATACACACATACATATATACCCATGTATACACACATACATATATACACATGTATATACGTACATAAATACAAATGCATATGTACCTATGTACATGTATACATGTATATATGTACCTATGTACATGTATACATGTACATATGTACAAAAAGATTGTGAAATACTTAGTTAGGTCAAATAAAATATGGTGAAATACTTAGTTTGGTTTAATCTGTTGAATTCCAAATATTGTAATCATGATTAACTATGCGTTACTTTTTATGATTTCATCATATTTATGGCTCATTGAATAAAGTGGTGACCAGGCTCCTTTAGTGATCGACTCACCTATGAAGAAGACATGAACATCATTAATAAAGATGATACCGCGCTGCATTAACTAACAAACTGTTCTTGGATCTCATGCAAGTGATACTATTTTTATTGTACATTCCTGATACATTTTATGCATTAAGTGCATTCGTGAATTAGTGACAATTAATTTACCCTTACCATAAAGTGTTACCAACGCAACTTGGTGTTTTGGCATTTTCACAGGTGTCAAGATCGGTATCAGTCAAAAGAATGTAAAGCTTTAGAACCTTCCAAAAGCCTGGATTATACCGGCTTGAATAGTCTTTCCCCCCAATTTGTTCAGAGGACAAAGGGCAATGATGCACATTCCTGAGAGCAGCAGCAGAGAAGCATTCCATCCTCTGTTTGCAATTGTTCACAGCTGTAGGCAGTCTGCTTTCTATTTGTCACATTCACGGGTCAAGCGTTACCATATTTTTTATAATCACAAAAGAAATAGAAGTAAAGCTCCTGAAGGAAAACAGTGCATGTACTGCAGTAGGTGAAGCAGTGCAGCTGTTAATCTTTCCTGCACCTTCGCTATACTTTCTCATGTTCTGTGCTTTGTTATTGTGACGATGTACCCGCCATTTATCTATTTGAGCAATAAGCTGTGAATAAGACCTTGTGAAGGGTTTCTTAAAGATGTCCCTGCCATGTCACAGCAAGGTGAAAAGTGCCTCTCATTCCACCGTCAGTATGTCAGCTTTCGAGCATCTGGTGTTGGAATCAAATTTCTGAAAGCTAAGGCTGATTTGACTCCTTGTAGTATCTATATCCCACAATATGTCTTCACCAAGCCACGAGGGGTAATCTCTCATCTTTTTTTAATCAAATATTCAAGGATGTCAGCAGAATTTTGGTTAGTTTGTTAATGAAGATTCCCAAAAAAATTGAGAAAAACCAGTATAGATTACAAACTGTCTTTTCCAGTAACAGCTCTCTCCCTGTATGAGCCTCTCCAGAGCCACAGGATTAAAAATAGGTGTTATGGTTGTGTGTGTGTGTGTGTGTGTGTGTGTGTGTGTGTGTGTGTGTGTGTGTGTGTGTGTTTGTGTGTGTGTGTGTGTGTGTGTGTGTGTCTGTGTGTGTGTGTGTGTGTGGGTGTGTGTGTGTACGTGTGTGTCCTGAAAGTGAATGCAAGTGGCTCTCCACTTGAGAACAGAGCTGCACCGTCAGCTTCATTGTTTATAATCTCACCCTCCGGATCACTCACAGCAGGAAACCAGTTTATATTTTAACGCAGTTGTTTTCTAATCAGCTGAGGCCAACGTTTCCAAAATGGATCAAAAAAGACAATTTGTTTCAGAGAGCTAAATTATATTTTTAATGTCCATTGTTATAAAGGGCAACAACAAACATGACAGATTCATGCCGAGGAACAGACATCAGCAGGAGCGTAAAACCTCAGTCATCTTGACCAAGCAAATCGGTTTGCCCAAGCCACAAAATTACAGTGTCTAAGCTTGTGGGCAGGGGAATGTGAGTGACGGTTTTTCTTGTGGACCGTGGGTATGTTTTCAGGAACCACAGACCTAAAAGATGCCCGCTGCCAGTAGAGGGCGCTGTGGCTCCTGAAGTCTCCCTTTGGAAAAACGATAGTTGATTTGATACTGTTTATTGTCACCAGCTTGAACACGAGACGCTGCAGGAATATCTGTGCTCAGCTTCAACTGCAGTTTGATTACATTTGTGTAGCAATACCACCTCTGTCATGTGTTTTATTAACAGTGATGACGGACAAGGGTTTCACTAGACAAAAGACCCAAACTCCAAACAATGTGATGGTCTTGTAAGATGTTATGGCATTTTTTGTTTTGACTGTGTGATAAATAGTGTGCTCTCTTTTGAAGCTCATCTTCTCTGCATTAGACCCCCTGAATTAAACACAGATTGACTTTTTAAACTGTCTCTGTTTCAGTTTTTTTTTAAAAAGCTGCAGTTGTTGTACTTTACTACCTCATTGAGCGTGATGTTTACGTACATAAATAAGTGTGTGTGCATGGGTATGTGCATGTATGCTGGCACTGTGCTAAGCTGTATGCTAATGCATGTCGTGGTTTTTCAGTGTCCACCCCCCACCCCCACACCCCGTCGGTCTGAACTGAAACAGCTGCCTCGCCTGCTTTGCCTCCAGCTGCTTCCAAATTGTCCCACCATTAAGCTATTATATGTTTACAGCCACAGCATCGAGCAAACCCACTAGGTGCTAGAAGCCCTGATGATCATCCTCAGTTGTAATGGATCATTATCCCAGCTTCTTATTAAACAGCTTTTGCCAGGCTGTAATTAGCTGTGATGCAATCAGGCGCACCATCTTAACCGAGCTGTAAAGGTATTAGGCAATACTTGTACTATCCCAATGGCCTGGATATGTCACTTTGACAAGATCCACAACAACAAAGATTCAGCAGAATTCATGTACGGAATCAAGCATATCTCCATGATGCAGAGTTTTACATATACTGCCAATAAATGTACAGAAATCCTTCATAATATATGAAGAATTGATGCATCTAAATGATGTCCCTTGATACTGTGGAATGTGGGTTTTTGCATGAACACGATTTCTGCTCCTTTCATGCATAAGCATCCTCTGCAGCTTGTTTTATTCCTCCTCTCAGGCTGCTGAGCTCTGGAGCTCTTGGAGAGTGCCCACACATTGATCTCATTTGGACGGGCTTTTGCCTGGGACATATCCAAACCCAAACAGCAAGGGGAAGGACCACAACAGGGTGTAAGTAATTCTCTTGCAATCCTGCCACACTCTGTATAGGTTATAGACAGAGCAAAGCCACTTGTATCATTCGAAACACTGTTATTTCTTTATTCAGCGTGTAATGGTTCATTTAGCTGATGCAACTCTCCCATGTTTCCCTCTTCTCTTCTGTAGTTATACTGTTATTTAATGTTTAACGCCAAATAAACTGAGCTAAAAGTAATATGCCAAAGAGGTGTTTCTTTGTCAAAAAACTGCAGCCCAAAAACGCATCTGGTTTATGTTATGACAACACTGCTCTAAGACGAAGCTTGTATACAACTGCACCAGTTAGCAGCTTTTAAGAATTGGATGCATTCACTGTATGCATGTTTCTCATTAACCACAAATAGAGAATAATACTGTACTTCAGTGTGTTGCACATATTCAAGATGTACCTATTTCACAATAAGAAGTATATTTACTGGAGTGAATCTACACCAAGTGACTCAGACAACATGAATGTCCTTATTCTCATTGATGGTGTTGCATATGTTCCCAGTGTTTTCGCAAACAATACTTGTCATATGTTATTCAGATATTTTTTCGACGTGTTTATATTGGCATTTTTCAAGAGAAACCTTTCTATTTCTGCAGTTTATGCGAAGAAAAACCCTGACTGGTGCTGACCCAAACTGGAGGACGAAGGATACAATAGTATGAAATAAAAACAGTGCTTTAAGGTACTGTGTAACTGTGGTGACCTTGTGAGCTGCTGTGACAGACAGCTAGACAGTGGAACACAATCTTTATACATTTACCGTTCACTATAATCAAAACTATAGGGCTGCAGTTAGCATTAACTAATCTGACTTTTTTTTTTTCTTATTTAAAAAGTAAGAAAATGCTTATAATTTAACTGGTCTGGTAAACCGAAACCGACTTTCTTGAAAAAAAACATAAGATTTTAAATGTTCTTTTGACCGACATAAGACAGTCATTTAAATAGACAGACAAAGCAGATATACCAAACAGACCTAAAGACCCCACAAAACAAAATAGATGAATGATGAATGTAACAAACATAGTAATGATTTTGCTCGACTTGTGTCTTCAGGTTCCTTCTGTTTTTGTTTGTGTGAGGTAGAATCATTCAGTAGGTACAGTGTTCAAGGATTGTTCTTGTCACAAACAAACAAACAAAAAATGAAATGAGGGAATCGTCTTCCATGTGTTTGAAAGATTGCAAAGCAACAGGTTATTTTCTTTATCTGCTATCTGTTTGGGGAAAGCTGCAGAATCACAGAGTAAAGTTTACGCTCAACTGGATGCACGGGGATAACATCAGATGTTCAGTCCTGCGGCTTTATGGCTTATTGGCTGATGTGGTTTGGACTTGATCGCTATCTTTGGGGGAATATAATAAGTACTTATGCTTTTTAAATCCCTCAGCATGAAGGTAATTAGTACTTCTGTCTTATCAGCCATTTGTTTTGAGAGTAAAAGGGAAACTCTGGGTATCCCTCAGTCTATTTTGCTTTGTTCTGCTCGTCCCCCTACTTTTACAGCAGGGAGAAACTCTTAAAACGGACACTTAGCAAACATATTCCCATTCAAACATTTTTCAGCGTCCAGAACCACGCTGAAAAAATACAAAATTAATAAATGAGAAGAAGCTTTTTAAAGCAGCAATAACATTTGAAATGAAACGTTGAACTCCTAAGCTCTAAAACACAATGAACAATGTTCAGTTAAATATATTCAGTTGTCTCACATAACCAATAGTGGCTAATTTTAGTTACATACATTTTTCTCTATGTTTTAATAGTTTATATCATCCAATAATTGTCACCTTGCTCACTCAATGATTTAGTCTGATTTAGATCCCACAGCTAGATTTAAAAAAACAACTTCATTACTGGACTTCCTCGCAGAAAACCTGAATGATTTCATATCAACTTTGACTGCTGGTTCCTTACTGGAAGTTTCTAGACCGATACACCGTCAATGCACTGTTTTTGTGTATTTTGATATACTTCTTAATACATGTTGTTTGATATGTACATTAAGTTCAGTGATTCGTGCTTAACATTGAAAGATACAAAAGGAGAATGTCTTCAGGTACATATACTATAATCAAACTTGAGTACAGCACTAGTTTTGTTAAACTGGAGCTGCTCAAAAACATCCCATTAAATTAGAAAAAAAAGCAGCCCAAAAGCAGACCTAGCTTCCTTTCATGACATCAGAACTCATACAGTTGACTCATCACGTATGAGTCCCTGCTGCCAGCAATCCTCTCGATATTGTGGCCTTCTTCTTTTCCCAGGTGTCTTATTGAAAGAGGATCAACATGCTCGGGGCAAATCACATTTAGTGCTGTGCTGTAGGATGTGATTGGTGATAGATCAGACTGTATTAGGTAACAAAAGACTTGAATTAACTGGCTGTCAAATCAATAGCAGTCTCCCTCTCCTCCTCTCTCCATGTCCCACTCATTCTGTGTGTATTTTTCTTATGTATTGTTTATATATATATATATATATAGACACTGTTCTTGGTTGACGATTTGGAATTGTATTTTTAGGGCCTTGCAAGACGATTTCACCTTGGGAGCTTCTCAAAATCATCCCATTAAAATAGCAAAAAAAGCCCAAAAGCTTAGCGTAAAAAGTCCCACTACATCAAATTAACTTACTGTGACTCAGGATTGTACTAGCAACTGTTTGAAAGGTGCAATGAAGACAGGAACAAGTTCTACCTGTTACCTTTGTTTGTTGCCAGACGCAATAGCGCATGATTAATATTGTTTTCATATTGTGAGTCTGTGCGTGTCATCAGGGTAAAATGTGGTGACACCTACTGTAGCAGGAACAACCACAGAAGTGGTTCGAAGTCATTTGCAAATAGTTTGTGTCTGTAAATACATTGTGTCACGCAATGGTGTCACAACCGAGCAAAAGGCAGTCACAAAAGTTCACAGATGTGTCGTTGAAATCAAAATAAAGGCACAGCCCCTAGCCCAATTTGTGTCACAGCTGGTGGGATCCCATTTCTAGAACTAAAGTAAATCTGTCAAAGTCTTTTACGATATCAGCAAAGGACAAACGACAAAAGAAAGAATTAAGGCAAACATGCCAAATGTCTTGTTAAACACAACTTTCCCTTGAAGATTTTCTTGGAAAATGTATCCTGGCTCCTGAAATGTGGGAATTTACAAGGCCAACTGTTGTCCTTTGATTCACCCATAAGCTTTATTTTTACAGTGTTTCATTTTGTAAAACAGATTGATGTCTGTTTGAAATAACGGGATGAAAAACAAATACAGAATAGCATGTCTTACTCTTAAAGGCCGTTGTATGGACTAACAGGCTTATATGGGCAAAAACAAACATTTATTTTTTGACATTACACAATAGCCATATTTCTTTGACCGTGCATGCAATTCATGCAGCCACATAATGTGCACTACCTCCCTTTCCATGTGTCTCTCATTTCCTTGCTCTTTATCTGAATGTATGACAGATGATGTGTGAGTGTAGGTGTGTGTTTACTTTGTGCGTTGAGTGTGTATCTGTGTGCCTGCCTGTCATTGTGTGTCGGTGTGCGCGCTTAAGGCCAGAACAGACGTCGCCTGCTTATTTTTTTGTCAGAGTCGACAGACTGTTTGGTGAGAACACTAATCTGGAGCTGTCAGAGCTTCTCTGCCGAGCTCCAAAATGTATATGACCTTGCTACAAAGGAGACTTTTTCATTTGAAGGTCCATCTAGTTTATTTGAGAATAATGTGTCATTCAGGGTTCATAGATAATATCTTATTAGGAAAAGTACTCAAGGACGTTCTGTGGGGATTTGCATCACAAAACACCAAACTGCACCACACCAGTTTTAAGTCTCTAATCAAAATGTGCCACTGGGTCACTTAACTGTAGGCGCTGATCAAAATAAAACTGTTTTCAGCTGAGGGATGGGTTTTAGCCAACCTGAACTTAAAGGTGTTTCACTGTGAAAATGACTAAAGTCTAGACACGTTTCTGTCATATGACGTATTAGAAACCACTTAAACATGCAAAATCAAGGCTTGGGAAGTTTAATCGGAATATAACATTACTATACGATTCTAATTCACATATATACATGACCGGGTAGTGGAATAAGATGATGATGCTGTGTTTTATTATATGCATATGATCTCCTTTTTTGTTACTTTGAGAATACAGAGAATGTCAGAGTGAAGTTTGCATACAATTTCAAATGGGCAAACTTAATGGAGAGAAAGCAAAATGTTATTTAAGATTCTTTTTTTGTTTCAGAGATGTTGAGCAGGATATTTATCAGTAGGCCAGTAGTTTAATCATTTGTTGCATATTTTTTTCAGTTTTACATTTATTTGTGACAAAAGTCATATATGAACAGAAATGTTGAAACCTAGACACTGAACTCTCTCCACTGAGGGTTGAATGTCGAGGCCGGACAATTATTTATTTCATCCAGATTTCACACTGTTTGTGAAGCCCAGGTGAGCCGTAACAGCCACCTGAACCCCCTCTCACCCACCTCAGTCCCATCTGCCAGAGGGCTCATCTTCTACTTCTCAGTATGTGCTGTGGCTCAACAGTAGCAGAGGACAATATGTTTATCAAATGATTTGTATGAAATGAGGCGGCAAGTGCAAATACAAAGAGAGAAGATGATAAGACCAACCTTGTGGGAAAATTGTCAAGAGTTTGAGCTTTATGGTTTCGCAATATGCTGCAGTGCAACATACAATCATCATCTCTCAGTACGTGTCATACATGTGATTGATGGTCATGTAATAAGACAGCAGTTGTATATAACGTTGTACAAGCAGCAAGTGGTATGTTGGGATGTATTCATTTTCTGCAAACCCAGAGGATTGAAAAAGAAGGCAGTAATGACATATATAACATATCAACGTGTCACTGTAGACGAGTGTCTGTCAGCATCAGCAGCTCCACACGGGAGTCGGACGTGAGGAGATTGAAGCTGAGGCCAGGGAGATAGAGAGAGCGCCGCACGTTTCCATGGAAACGAGCCGTGCTATGGACGAGCACTTTTTTGATGAAGGCGATGTCGATATTCAGGAGTCTTTCTCCAGCAAATGACCCCTTGATTATTCAGCTACAGAGAACAACATCCCAAAGACAATCACATCTCCTATTTGGGAAAAGAAAGAAGCCAACAGCAAAGGTGTGTTTGTACTACAACCTGAATCACTAGTTGGGTAATAGTCTAAAACCACAAATATGTACAATGTGCATGGTGAAAACTTTGACATTTAGTTCTGGCTGATAGTTAGATGAGAAGATCAATACCAATTGCATGTCTATACACTGAGTATGAAGCTAGAGCCAGGAGGATGTTAGCTTAGCTTAGCATGCAACCCTCTGTTTAACCAACATGTCAACATGTGCGCTTTAGAGACGTTGGACAAAGCTAGGCTAGCTGTTTCCAGTCTCTATGCTAAGCTAAGCTAACCGGCTGGTGGCTGTAGCCTTATATTGCAAATACCGGGCAGACACAGTGTGGCATCAATCTTTTCAGCAAGAAATTGAATATATGTATTTTCCATCTATTTAACCTATAACGATAAATGACTGTGGCGAAAGGAACAGGGTGGCTTGAAACTGCAAAAACAAAAAGTGTGCCCTATGTGTGGGTTGTAACGCTGTCATCAGATCCAGTGTTGCTGTCTGCAGCTCACATGTGGCAGACGCTATGAAGGCTTGACATGTGTGTGGTATTTATGACTCCTTTCAGGCGAGACAGTCTAGGTTGAATTGCACTATGTATTATTGAAAACTCTGACAGAGAGTTTTTCAAGTTCCTCCAAATTTTTCTCTCTCTCTCTCTTTTTCCCACTTGTGTTCAATTGGGTGCCAAAATGTGGCTGTGTGCAGCAGTGCTGGAATATATCACGTACAGTGAGAAAGAAGAGGGGCTGTCTGTGTGTGGCAGAGGCCTACACTTGGATTCATTTGTGTGACGTAAATTAATTAATGGCCCACTGGAGTGCGGTTGACGCCCTTTAGTATCACCCACAAACTACGGCGCAGCTGTAGCCCGCTGCATTAGATCACCCAGCTAGCTGTGCAGGGATGGTAGATGCAGAACTGAATAAAATGATCTGGTCACCGACATCTGTACTTGTTCGCCTGATGAAATCCTCTCCAAGGGTGTGCTTTAGCTACAACTTCTGCTCCCCTTGACTGGACTGGTAACGGTCTCATCCCTCATGATTAAACCGAGTTCAACACGTGAAAAAGACCCATAAGTATCACACAGGCATCATCACTATCCCTCTCATCCGGACAAAAATTGCTATTCTGGGAGCTCGCTATCTTTCTTTGTCACATACTGTTCTCCACTTGCTTTTTCTTCCGGATAAAAAAAAATCTTGTCTAATATGTGAAGCCTGTCATTGTGTCCAGGGAAAAGAGACAGGGGAATGAAATGCTAAGTGTGTGTGTGTCTGTGGGTGTCTTTTTAAACTGAAAGTGTGCTTCGACTCCAGCATGTGATTCATATATTGGTTTCAGGCTCAGATTACAGCCACACTTTTCCTCAAACACAAATATGGGTTTCATTGAGAAAGCCACTTTGGACAAGTAGACCGCGTCTTATTTTAAAGCGGTGAGCATTATTGCCGGTATCCCTCGGCGGCCAGTAAGCAATCAACCATGCTTTTATTTCTGTAATTCAAGGTTTAGTCCACTTAAGGAACTACTCTGTGTGAGCACCAGATAGCAATTGGCAGGGTGACCGTACCATGCTTAGATATTGATTTTAGGCGTTGTTTTGTTGGCTGTGGTATTTTCAAACCTGCTCAGTCTAAAACTAAATCACTGCTTTTCTGTTCTTCTGCCTCTGCTTAGGACAACGACGCAGTATAGACAATAGGCTGCCGTAATAGTAAATCCATACGGTGACTAGAAAGTGTAATGAGCCTGGGGCATCGAGTTTAAAACCGACTGAGCTGCAGAAACTTCCAATTAAACTTTATGGTATTCAGGGAAACAGAAGTTGAGGAGTAAAGAGCTTTACTTCTTCAGTATTTTAGCCCGATGATGTGCTGATTACAGTGTATTAAATGTTAAGTCTCATGCTGCTTTCGGCAGTGCTTAAATATGCTACTCGTAGCATTTTAGCATCAATTAAACAAACACAGACAAGGCTGGCAGCCTCTACTTGGTGTTTTACTTTATTTGCCACCTGGTTGAACATCGTAGGAAATCTGCTTGATGCTTAACAACATGAAACAGAAGGAGGATGCTGTTCTTCCAGCTCTAATGAAGCGTTCAGATTCCTGCTCAATGGCAGATGGAGCAAGACAAATGCTGATGGAGTAATCATCTTTCACCTTTTAACTCGAGCAAAACAGAATAATTTAGACATACGTGAGGAGTTAATGCTGTCAAACACTACTGCCATCCATAGAAATAGAAAAGGATGGTTGGCTAGTTAGCAGCTTGTCCTTCTCTGGATAGTCGCGGGTCGTGACCTTTCCGCAAGGACGGTCGCACGGACATGAGCTGACCTGGATTCGTGAGGAGGAAATAGGTGGATCTTTTATAATCAATGCGTGTTTTTCCTCCAGGCAACTTGCGACAAGTATAAATCACACCAGCAGCCTGCTGTTCTGCCCATTTAAAATAAAAAAGCATGGTGAATTCGGAAACGAGCTATCTAATCGCTCGAAGGAAACAAGAATTAATGTACATTTTCTTTAGCAGATTTACACTACATTTCACTCTTAATCAGATTGATGACTATGTAAATTGAAACAGGCATCTTTCATGTACTCCCTCTTTATATTCTAATTGTTTTCTGAGTGCAAATTTGTGATTTAGTAAAGTTTTGTGCTTCTATGACCATCTTACTGCTAACTGAGCTGTCTTCAACCTTTATTGGAAACATGTTTCATAGTTGCTGCATAGTTGAGTGCAGAATAACACCAATAGCAGAAATGTATCTGCCGTGCTGATTTTAACTATATCGTCGAGTCCTTGATCTGCCATTAAATGTTTTCGGCCGCTCTGAAACCTTCCACTTAGCTAACATAAATAAATATGGCTCTCATTTGAATAAAAAGCATGGCATTTTAATCAAACACAAGAAAAACATACTTTTACAAGTAGCAAGTAATTTACAAAAGATTCACTCATTAAACTGTTAAAACCGTAAAAAGAACTTATGCAGATCATGCTTGTCAGCATGCACGTCACATTTAGCTCCAAAGCATTGACCTTGAAACAAGGTGGGGCTGTGTATTCTGAGCTCTGGACGATTCGTCTCTCCAATTTCTCTGCAATTCCTGCAGTCCATCACTGTCATAAGCTCATTATTGATCAGAGACTGATGCGTCTCATGTTCACAGTTAGTTGTCTTCTACTGTATCCTCATCACTCTCATGTGAGCTTTGCACACTGATATGTGCAGCATCAAGAATGCAAAATAAAATAGGATCTTCAACAATGATTTACAGTAACAATAACAACATTTGCACTATGATACTGAGCACATTGAAGTATACATATCTTTACTTATGGGTTTTTGTAAGAAGGAACAGATACATGTAATTTACAGTTGTTTTCAAGTGCTAAGACACACTTAATGAAACTGGGATCTACTTGCTCTTCATCGTCACCTTCTCAGCACAGCAGAAGTCCTTTTTTGCAGAAATGTTCACACTTTTTCATTAGTTTCATAACATTTTTCAATCAAAAGATCTAATAGAAATACCCCAAACTCTATTGGATTAATTATGTTAAAAAATAAACTTCTACTCACAGCTGACTTATGAATCTCCAATGAACAGCCTTCAGTTTAGGCCTGTGAATGAACTGGACATGGAACCGAAAATGTATTCAAGCAAATTAGATAAACAGTAAGTCCAGTGGTTTAAAGAGACAAAGCAAAATGTACACTCAGTGTTGTACACTCACACAACTTACCCTGGAATCTGAATGGCCACCTCAGAATCAGAAGGTGATAGTTAGTTGGCTTGTTAGCATCTTAGATGGAATCTGGACCTGCGTACCAGTTACAGGTCAAGGGCGCCTTGACCTGAGCCGTTCTTATTGGAAAGTCAATCAAACAACTGCAAAGTGTAACAAAACGGCTCTAAGGAAACACAACACAAAGAGGCACAGTACAACCACGATGAGATGCCAAACCTTTAGCAAATTGACGAAAAAGAGGAGCAAAGTTAATTAAATAGGATGCATAAAGACTTGATGACAACAATGAGCTGCAAATAAACCACAAAGAGACAATGAAACAACCACAAAGATACACATATTAATCATGAAACAATGAAAATCAACCAGAAAGAGACACAAAACTACCACATAGAGATGCAAAGGTCCACAAAGAGACACACACAATGGCGACAGAGAGACGTAAAACAACCACAAAGACACACAAAGTGTTGTTTGTAGTCATTTTGAATCTCGTTCAGTCTGGATGCCTCGCTCTTACTGTACGTTGGAGGGTTGGTGGCTCTTCTACTGCTAATGTACAGTTTATTATTGCCAAGAACCAGAGCTATATAACGCATTTATGTGGATATTTTACAAATGCAACCCTCTTCTTTAAAATGTAATCTGGTTCCCCCTTTCTAACATCTAGCCCTGCCCCTGTAGGTTATTCAATGGTACCCAGCTCCATCTCAATAAGATGGATATACTGTAAGCTTTCCACCAAAACCTTCTGAACGCAGCCTGAAGTGCTTAGCTGTGCAAACAGCAACAGGAAATTACTCCAAATTGTACCCAGAATGTGAGTATGTGAACAAAACTCCCCTTACGAGTGTTTCAAATCATCTTGCAAATGTCTGAAGACTGCTAGTGGAATGATAGGAGCATCCATCTCATTTAAATAAGTAAACAACTCCAGAGTATTTAGATTTGGGGCTCAGTAGGAGCAGGGTGCCTCCACAGAAGACGCCCTGCTCCTGTGAGCTTTCTGCTGATTGACTCAGCGGGCTCTCATTATCACGAGCACAATGAGCTGTAAACGTTCTCACAGCCTCTCCTGTTTATTTCAGGTTACATCTTGGTTGGGGAATGTCACTTCAATGCCAGTTTTGTTTTTCTCTCAAAATGAGGGAAACCGTTGCCGTGTTATTTATAATTAGTATGCTTTGTTTAGTATTCACACTAACATAATCACTAAAACTTATTTATTGTTACAGTTAGGGTAACTCTTCAAAGCTGTGGCTCTATTGTCCAAACTGCCCTCTGCAAGTCTTTATCTATGCAACACCTCAAAGGATGTAAGAGTAGACACTGGTTTTTATTATGTTTGTCTTCAGGCTACAACCTACCATTACCATTACTCTCAATAATGTCAGGAGCAGAACATGGCTGAGGAGCCAAAGAGGTTTGAAGCTAAAGAAAAGCCATCAACGGTTTCACGCATCAAAGACCTCTGAGAAACGTTTTCTCAGAATACACACAAGCTCCCATCTCTTACCTAGAGAGCCGAGTGCAGGTGGTATTTTAAGAATAAAACCTCTTCTGAGGATTATCAGCTCATCCAGTTTCACATATTCATGTGACATTATACAGTCTGCAGTGATGAAGAAATACGCAGCTCTCAGTTTCATACTTTTGTATTTAACTAGTATCCAGTAAGAGGTCAATTGATCAGTCGCATTGATGGATGAACAAAAGCTTCAGAGTTTCAACACATGAATCTGTATAAATTGCAATTATGTTGGATATGAATAGCACTGCAGGATATATACTCTACATTGCAGTTTTCATAACTGCATAGCATTTGACAGTTTCTTTGAGAAATGTAAAGAGCTAAAAAAAAGGTTAACTGACTTCAGATTTCTGTTATCTTAAAGGGCTGACAGAAACTAACAGCTTTTTCTTTCATCTTTGCCCAAAAAAAGAAGAAAACAAACAAGATACAAAATACATAATTTCTACCCCTTGCTGTGTGCAGTTAGAGCTTCCAGCATTTCACATTAATTGAGGTGCAGCCGAGCTTGCTTCTTGAATGACAAAGTTTTCCTCATTTGCTTCAGAAGCTCTTATCAGAAGTGATATACCTGGCAAGATCAAAGTGCAGCCCAGTGGTTTCCCCTCTGGCCCTTTCTGACTGGGAGAGCGAGCTTTTAAAGGACTTGTGACAAGCACATTGCCTTTGAAGAGGATTAGTATTGTTATCGTCTCACGTTACACTACTGTCCCCAGAAGTCAGTGGTTTAAACTATGTGGCCGACTGAACCCCACACACATTTCCCAGTTGAGAAATATTAGTTCTCACCATTTCAAAGTGGCCCCTTGAGCCCTATAGTGCTGCACTATAATCATAAAGAACAGGACCTGTATAGAGCACAAAAAACTGCTGCTGATAAAACTTATTAAGCTTCTTGTTCATGTCCCTGAGGAAAGATTGATTACACTGAGAGGCTTTTAATACAAATATATTATCTCCCAACAGTGATATGAAAATCTCTCTGTGAAAAATGCTGCTCCAACACTTTATCAACGGAAACATGATCAGAAGCAATCTAAGACTGCGGCACATTTTAAATCCTGCAGCTGCAGTAAAGCTGAATTGAATGAAAGACATGAGATTGTTTGTTTCTTTCACCTTCAATATTGTCACCGCAATATGTTTTGCTGCTCTTTGGATTTATTTCCGTTTCACAAGGAAGTATTGAAAAACAGCTCATCCTTCACTGCAAATCGCTTCTACATTACTTTCTCACCATCAGTCACTCTGTACAGCTACTGTGCTGCAGATGTTGTATTGATCAGCACCAAAAACTACAAGTTGACAAGATTTTGGAATGAAAAAACAATCTCACCATAGGGGCCATGTAGTAGCGGTGCTGGAGCTTTTGGTCATCAATCTTCCTCAGCAGATAGATGTTTAATCAATGAGTTGTAGATGGTTGAGCACTTTAAAAAATATTTTGATAGTTTGGGAAATAGTGTTTACATTACATTACATTCATTTAGCTGATGCTGTTATCCAACGCAACTTACAACAGGGGCATTCAACCACGTGGATACGACCCCAAAATTCCCAAACTCATGGAAGTAGATGAACATCAGCAAAAATGAGCTAGAAGATCTAGAATGATTTAGAAAAACATAAAGGATATCACTTTTTTAATGTATTTAATGTTTAAAGTCTAATCTGCATCATACATATGTGACTGTAGCCAGAAGATGGTTAGCGTAGCTTAGCATAAAGAAGGTAACAAACAACATGTAGGCCCAGCCCCTCTAAGTCGGTTCATCAATTCATTGGTAGTTTTGGTCTTAGTCGACTAAGACTTCTTTACTCGATTTGAATGTTTTTTTTTAATGCTAAATTACTTATTTTCAAGAAACGCATCTCTGGTAAACACAAGATTTAAAGTGGTGCTTTTGTGTGATTCTTTGTGGAGAAACTCAGTTTACAGATCAATTAAATCAACTGATAAATCGAATGAGCTTTAGAGGTCATGGTAGGAGGTTTTGGCATCTTTGGACAGGCTAGCTGTTAACGACCGTTTCCAGTCTTTATGCTAAGCTCAGCTAACTGTCGACTGGCTGTCGACTTGCATGGTATGTAACAGACAAACATGAAAGTAGTTCTCATCTAACTCTCAACAAGAAAGCGAAGAAGTGTATTTCCCAAAATGTCCTGAAAGGAATTCTTCGTCATGTTGACGTAAAAGCTGAATTGAAAGGTCATTCTTAAGTCATTGACAAAACTAAATCTCTGTCTCAAAACTACTACTTCTCTTTCCAATGTCTACATTTTTGGGACTTTATAATGATCAATGGTCACATATTTTTACACCATAAAAATGTACTCTTCAAATAAAAAAAACGTTTAACAGACTTCCCTTAAAAGCTGCTACCATGCCAGTGACTCTGTTCCACAAATGTGATTTCAATAGGGTCTACATAAATTGATGAATGAAGAGTTGCGACACATTTCCCTTTTTTAAAGTTGTGCTAGTGAGGCAGGGTATAGGATTAACAAGGACAGGTTGAATTACAGCTTGAGTTTGGGGGCAATTCAATAGGAAGTGAATCAATCTGAGGATTAATTGTTGCACCACATCCTGAGCAGCAGACACTCGATACAGCCAGAGGGAGACTACTATAATGGAAGTGAAATACAGACAGCACACAGCTACAGCAGCTTAACCCTTCACAGCTCTTAACACTGTCGTATTAAATGAGAGAAAAGTGTAAAATAGTGACCGGGGATCAGCTTCAGCAATATGGGTCAACATGATCAATGATTTCTTTTTTCTTGAAAAACATATATTATAAATAGTTGAGGCGGATGTTGTCATTAATGTGATGTATTCCAGTAAGAAAACATGTGTTTTCATGTGGAATCTTTGCAGGCTGTGGATCCTTTTGAGACTCAAGGGTCTGTGACTGTATGGTTATGAAGGATGGTAAAAAAATAACTCAATGAAGTGTTAGAAATGCCACATTTCACAGCTGATAGCTTCTATGTGCATTTGTAAAATGTGGAGGTTGTAACAAAAATGTGGAGTTGAAATTCTGCTCTTTGCTACACGGTTTTGAGCTTTATTTTTCCGTATACCTCCTGAAATAAAGGTTTTATTTTCTAAAAGCTGCCAAATATGCATACTTCAAATACTGCGGTATTGACACACGTGGATTATCTTCCCGGCAGGTGAACTCAATTCTTGTTTTGCTCCGACATGTAACATTACTGTGAAGTTTGTGGCTAAAAGACTGCTGAAGAAATTCCTGCAGAATTATTAGATGAGACAGAGATTACTAAACTGTAGTTTGCCTCAGATTGTTTTATGGTAAACACGGTCATGCTTCATGGAGCGCTTTGAGGCAAAAAAGTCTCCAGCAGTAGAGAAGGTAAAGGTCATTGAGCAAAGATATAAAGAGAATTAAACACAGTACATGGACAGAGGCAATATATGTTGTTCTGTGCATACAATATTCAGTTTTACTGAATTTGAAATGTCGTTTTATTTTAAGTGTCTTGGCACTGTGCCTAAAGAACCGTTTCTTCTTTTCTTTTATGAACCAATGTAAAGGAAAATATTTTCTTTTTAGCCAGATGGAACTTCAAACAGTTGGAGCTATTAATCATATCACACAATCGCTTTCAGCAGATGAAGTTTGCCCATGTTTTCAAAAAATTTCCATTTTTGTGAAGCACATTAAGAAGTTTTGAAGTTGAACCTAAACGTTGATTCTTGCCCTCCGTACAGCAGTTGACGGATCCTCTCGGTCCATTTAGCAGCTGCTCAGCTTTGGATGTGATAACCCTTTCTCACCAATTCAAATGAGTTCATGGGAAACTGTTCCTTCCAAAGGTTTTGACGCTGAGCGTCTGCTTCAGTGTTACATTTTTAAATGGAGAGAATATTTGTTGCGTTCCTTTGTACAGAGTCAACAAATACTGTATGTATTGAGACAGTGACCTAAAGCATGTACAAATGTCTGAGCTACCACTCGTTAGTTATTTTAGATAACAAACTCTTATGTGATATGTTAATAGATATTATATTGAATGGCATATCTGACCCACATCTGTTGTTGCACATATTGCATTCTCTCTTGCTCTAAGGATGTCTTCCCATCAGACCATATGTGTACACACGTGTACGCATATTTCTATAAAATCTTGCAGATTTTTGTCTCGGCTGAGATTCATTGCAGGAAATTGATTTCTCTTGGACATTACTCTTCCTAAGAGATGCTGCTATGATCTGAGGCAGGTACACACTGTCATTTGTCAGGTGTCTCCGCGAACGCTCTTATGCTTTGACTTATCGCATCTGGGTTGGCTGGAGAGGAGATAGGCTCTTAAACAAATGGCTGCTGTCACACAAGGGGAGGCAGCCTTTAATGAGCCTGTCTCCACAATTGGCACGGCCCATGTCAAGCTCCAGGCCTTCTTCTCCACCAAAGCTTTAACGCTTCTGTGGCTTTAGCTGTTTTCTACTCATTATTATGTGAGTTACTGTAATGCATCGGTACCACATGGAGATACTGAATGTTTAAGCACAGGATCGTTCGGAGAGCAGCGTCTCTGGAGCTTCAGCAGACTTTCTGACTGTCCGATTACATTTACGGTACAGCATATTCTCTTTGTATCATGTCTGAACAAGATACATACACATACATAAGATGATAAAGAAATTAAGAGTGGAGTTTAAGTTTTCAGGGTTTAATGTTGATGGGTTTTAACCACTTTTTACTAGCCCGCCTTGGGCAGTGGGCTTCAAAATGACTGTGGAGAATGTAAACTACATCTGCAGCACATGTTATGTGGATTCCAACACAAGATCTGTGGAAAAAAGCTTGACAGAGTGAATTTGTTTTTACAAACTGTGCTAAAGGGAGCGATTATGGCTTAGCCTCAGTATCCAAATATAATTTAATACAGAAAGAGTAGTAATTTGGAAAAGTTTCTTTTGTGGTCAAGTAAATGGTCTATTTTGGAAACTTGCCCTGATCATCAACAAAGTTAGACATGATTTGGCTTCTCAGAAGAAGAAAAAACATCCAAAAATCTGCTACAATGAATTCAGTTCAGACAATTCAGACAATGATCTCTAAGACGCTTCATTGGTTGCTCAGGGGACGTACAGATTCAACTGAATATTAATAGAGACATATTTGAATGAAATACTGTAAACCAAATAAAGTAGCTCATGTAAATCATGGCAGACTTTCATGATCTCATTAAGAAAGACAAAAGAAGTCTAGCTGAGTATAGTACACAGGCTGAATTTTAATAATATCCACAACGGGATATTTTATGAGCCTATGGCTGACAGCTGCAGTCTCTTCATGCTTTAATCTCATTCAATTATGTGTTTTCAAGGTGAATCTGTGCATTGTCCGCCAATAACAAAGAAGCTTCAGCACTGCTAAGTAATATAGTGGTCTTATCTTTCAGATTAAGATGAATGGGTCAGTTTGAAAAGTAATTAGCTAACCTAAAGCTAATGCATGTTTCTTGAATAGCTACCCTTCATCACAGTGTGTGCCAGACGTGCAGTTGGCTCAATTCCCTTTGTTCTCTGTGAAAGTGAATATGTTTAGAGAGAATAGAAATGATTGATTTGCAATACTGCTTCCTCTCTCTTCCTGACATTAAATACCTGTTCATTATAATGCCCGAATACGACAATGAGGTATAGCTTACTTTCTTTATCAAACAAAGGGTGTAGAAATAATTAAAGAAGCTAAGACACTAAGTCAGACAAAGCCTCTATGAAGGTTTTTAGGCTTCATGCTGACAGAATATGTTCCTCAGAGTCTGTATTGTCTCTTTGAAGACTGGAGACAGATTTATTGCAAAGGAGTATCAAAGCACAAAATCCACTCAGAGATAAATATCTCCATCTATTTTTCTCTCACAGAGATAAGGACCCAAGCTAATGATTCAGACGGCATGTTTTCTGTCTCAGAATGGGGTTTGAATATTGCCGGTGGTTATCCGGACCAAAAGGCTCTTTCTCGTCTCTTACTTCTTTTAATCATGCAAAGGTGTGGACATAGTACGAATCAGCGTCTGGGATTTGAACCCAGGACCTCCCACAAATCATACGAGAACAATGAGCCACATTATTGTGGTGGGAAACTCTCATAAAACAGAATACATGTACATTCAATTAAATGTAATATCATTGTGCAGGACTAATATACCTAAAATATTACAGTATAGGCAACGTTACATAGATAACAGTGGATATATTGTAGTATGTCTACACTGGGTATGTCTGTTTAGATGGTAGATTTGGCAGCAGCTAATAAATACAGTTCTGCTCAGTATGCTCAAAAGACCGACTTGGACAAATATTGATGCCGACAAAACCCACAGGATGTTTTCCAAATCATGATGAGGCTGCGTTTTAGGGAAATTACTTTGTAAAAGGATCTGGGGAATTATATATTTTTTTGGGTTTCATTGAGTTACAACACACATTGCTTAATCAATCTTTAACCTAATCATGGACGTTCTGCACAAAATGAATGTTTTAACCTGCTTTTGTGGTTTTCAAAATGGTTTCCTGTTATCACAAAGGATGTATTCTCTGTTTTAGGCTGTCCAACGTCAGGTCCACATTTGAATTGTGAATGCCATCGTGACTCAGCTCTGCATAAGAAGGTGGAGAGCAATTTTAAACAGAATACTAATGTGAATACATCAGCACAGATTTATTTTCTTCTGCTGTATGGAAATAAGGCAAGGTGTTTTTGCTTCACACTATTAAACTCTAAAGTAGGAAGAACAGCGTTAAATAGTCATTTCCATTTTGAAGTGCCTTTTTCAAGAATAAACTGAGAATTTCCCATCTTGTACAAGTGTCAGCAGAATAATAAATCCTCTGTTTCAACTAGTTTTTGGGGGGAAATCACAAGCACTGAGGAAAGCTTGGGGTCCACAGTCATAAGCTGTATACAGTATTATTTAGAATCCACAATATAGATCTTGTTTTATATAGATCTTCATTAATGGTTTTGGGGATTTAGTCGAGGCAGTACATATTTATTTATCATGTTGATAATAATCAACTTTTTGTTGTTCCTTATTTACGCTATGTGAGATGAAAATAAATCATCTCTCTATATATGTCTGGGTTCTATGAACATTTTACAAAGTTACAAAATAACCCGTAAAAGCGAGCAATTACATACGCAATTTTATACAACTGATTGCAATTGCCTGAGTCTGCACTCCAAAGAGCCAAAGTCCTAGAATTACCTTTGATTGTATCTGCTTTTATTTGTAATCTCCAGTGGGGATGGAGAGACCATTTCAAATTATACTCAATGTCAGTCCAAGTGCGTATAGAAATATTACTTATGAGCAGAAATTCTATTTAGTCCTTCAAAATTAACATATGTTCCATTCATGTTGGCATCATTCAGACTAACGTACATTATTATTGAAATTCACTTTGAATAACCTTTCTTGTTTCTAGCAAGGCTCAATACTTATATAATGTTTCTGTGATTTGTGCATCATTGGAAATGTTCCAACAATCATGACTTAACACTCAACACAATCTATGTTTTACACTGAGGCAGTTTTTCCTCCCTCTGTCACAGAACAGTATCAAAGTGTAGGGTTCTTTTGTGCAGTGATTCTTCAATTATTTTCAAGCGCATGCGTTCTCCTGTAGATGAAACATGGTTACTGTGTGCTTTCATCCTCTGCTGTGCTTTAAAGTGGCATGAAAACAAGCCATTTTCTATCATTTTGTTTTACACTTTGTCTCGAGTACGTTGTAGATTTCAAACGACGGGAGCCACATAGATTCAGACATATATTGGGTTGTTTTTTCCTCTCGAGTGGCTGCATCTCACTCTGCCAGCTGGAGCACAGCAGCACATAATCGTCAGCTCTGCGCTCGTGACTGTCGGACGAAGCTCTTAAAGGTCGAGCTACGATTGGAGAGCACTTCAAATAAATTAAAAGAGATGCCTTGTTGTATATGAAAGCATTGAAAATAGTGTTGATGAAAAACACTGCTGAGGTTTTAAGTTCATCTACATTCACAGTTCACATTGGCTCAGGGATGATTTTAATGCATACTGCGATCCATTTAATGCTACACTGGATTTAAGGCAGAGCCTTCAATCTGAGGACACGTGTGCAACATTTAGCACATCTCCACTTCATCACACTGTTCATCCTTCCTGAGATATCATATCTTAATCTCACTGAGGCAGCTTTCATTTTCTCAAACGCTTGGGTGAAAATTATTTTCACCCTTTTCTACCGGCTGTCAGCTGCAGCTTAGCATCATGACAGGAGTCACATTCACAACCCAGAATATGAATGACACCTCATGTGATTATCTGTAACTGTACAGGCAGTTTCCGTTTCTGCACTAGTACACTGTCACGGTAAAGCTGTTTCCCCCTGTTGATGCAAATACTGACTTTGTAATAATTTCATAAATAAAGCGGTGAAGTCACTGCCAGTTCAGAAGAGGACGTTGAATTCATTAACATGGTTAAGCACTGCAACACTACTCTCCAAGGCACTGCTCTCTGGTATTAATTAGGTCACAGCTAAGCTGACAAGCTCCACTAGTTTATTTCTCACTATAATGATGTGAGGGCAGAGGAGTGATGGTTTGACTCCCTGTATAATCCTCTGCTCTTTGATTGACTGTAGTTTGAATATGAGGGTATCTTATTAGCCTGTAATGAATTCAAATCCCATATTCTTGTTGTTTAATTTATACAGTTCAGTTATTGATACTCATTCAAATCTCTGCATGTGTGCCATGGAGACAGCTGCAGATTTGATGTTGCAGGTGGGACCAGTGAGGTTTCCAGGTTTCAATGTTATCGTCAACGCGTCACATGTGTAATTTATCTAGATTTAAGAGAAGTAACACTTTGCACCACAGCTTGATTCTTTTTAACAATTTCAATATCACATTCCTTTAAATTGCATCACTCTTTTGACTTAAAACGTGTAATTTACAGCAGGACAAACAGGTTGTGGATGTGTGGGAATATTCACCCAAAGCCCATGAAGTATTCATGAAACCCGTTTCCCCCTGTCAAATGTCCCACCAGAGACACAGTATCAGCCTCATTGCCTTCCCTGGGCCCCATCAATAGAGTGAAATTAATACCACCCTAAGTATCTTTAGGGCAATCTTTTTTTTCCAGTAGCAATGAGATTACATGTATCTGTATTGACTTGGTGTTGTACAGTATGTAAGCAATCTATTTTAATAGGATTAAGGCATGTAGTATGAGGACCAGGACTCTGGATGTGTGAGCAGCAGTGCGTCCGCTGAGTTTTAATGTCTGAACCTTTGGCTCGAGAGCTAATGTTGTTTACTCACAATCACCTGAGCCTTGTGAGCCGCACGTCAGCCAATCGAATCATCCCACGCTAATTAACTTTCAAGACTATGCAGAGTCATTACAAATGTTGTTTCCCTTCATCATATCTCTGCTGCTGTGTTTCAGCAATCAGTCTCTGGATGATTGAAAACTAAATTGAGTTTGTGCGTAATGCACCTCAGCCGCTGGCAAATGTTAATTTAGCTGTCAGCGAGGACAACAACACGGAGTGAAAACGCACTACCTGAGCAGCAGCACTGATATGAATATACTTTTCATTAATATATAGTGCTCCAAGCTGCTTTGATGTACCTGTTTTCGAAATGCAATACTTGTATTTTTGCATCGTTTTATGTCTTCTTGGATTGCTCTTATATATGACACATTTGCAACAGCAAATGTATTTGAAGAGAAATGTAATACAGCCCCAATTTTGTTTTGTAATGACACGATGAGAACATTTTCCATTTGCAAAAATCTTCGAATGTGCTCAACATTTTTGCAAAAGCTCAATGGCAACAATTTGTTTTTCCTACAATATCCACTTGTATTAACTATACACCATGATTAACAATGTCATAGTTATGTTGAGGCCCTCCCTGAACTCACGGTAGATCGTTGCCTTCGTTTATAATATAAGAAAAGTATTTATTGCAAAAGCACCATTGTTGTCAGATGTGATTACTTCCTGGTTTAAACTTACTAACAGAGACAAAATCCAAATAAACAATCACGATACGACAACTTTGTTGTAAATAGGTGGCTGCTGAGTAATACCACCTTCTGAATGATTGGTTTTAAGTCTAGTTTTGAACTGAACTTCACGTTTCAGGAAGAACAATCAACGACTAGACCCAATGAAAGTTGACTGTGGCTCAGTGGTTAGCAGGTCTGTCTTTCAATCAGATAATCGGTGGTTCAAACCCCGGCTCAGCCAGTCCATGTCGTTGTGTCCTTGAGCAAGACACTTAACCCTAATTGCTCACCGTTGCTGTGTCTACTGTATATCATGTAAGTCACTTTGGTTAAAAGTGTCAACGAAATGTAAAAATAATGTAATAACGTAATACGACACTTGATGTACGTTCTGAAATCCATTTGCACGATGGTGTGATTGCTTAGCTTAAAAAAAGCATGAATCTTTCAAATGAACTGATTAAAATGATGAAATCGTTGCAATAAATATCTAATAATTGTTAAACATAAGCCGGCCAACAATGACGTCAAAAGAAAGTCAAAGAATATAAATGTATTTTCTAGGACACAGACTGAAATGTAGTGTGTATTCATATACTGTCCTGCCGAGGCACAAAGCCTTGTAATCTTCTCCAGCTGAAGCTGATTCTGTGTCCTGTTGGAGCTGCAGAACAGTGTGACTGAGCATCCTGACCGCCGGTCAAGTAGCCGAGTCTGATGACTTAATTAAGGTCACAGGCTGAGCGCACAGTTAGCGCTTCCTCTGCCTCATTAACATACCTCTTTGTTCAATACGCTGATGTGAGGCAATGATTTACAGTTAATCAGCCTCACCGCGTTGCCAAAGCCTATTGAAATAAGCTCTCTGGAGATTTCATGCAATGGATATTTTGTTTTGTGATACCTTAAGGCCAATAAAGCTGATTCTGATTTACAATGTGACTTAATTGTCCAAAACATCCACTAAACCATTTTTTGCAGACAACTTGCACTCTCCATCGCTGGTGCTGTGAGCTCATTGACCCAGCTTCGAGAGAAAGGTGATAGCTGACAGTGTGAAGTAATCTGCTGTATTGATCACGCTGTCTGAGAGGGACAGTAACTGCAGAAGCAAACACATGCAGCGAGCATTAACCCTTTACTCTGAGGCACAGGACACAGACAAACAACGGTTACACCGACGATAACAACACATTTAAGTGCTTTAAACATTAAATATGCTTTCATAACATCACACTTCCCCCTCTCTGTGTGAACTTGGGTTGGTCATGCAGTGTGCTTTTACCTGTAAGAAGAGGAGTGTGCTACGGGGATCATTTACTGACACTGGCGTCTACGGTTTTGGAGATCAGAGGGTGAATCCCGAGGGGGTGTTGATGCAGACTTGCGCTTTGGTTTGAGGATCTGTATTACGTTGCTCCGTCAAGCCCCTCTTCCATCACGTTCATGGAAATAGAGCCCGTTGTTATCCATAAGCCCATGTGTCATTGAATATTTATCATGTATCTGATTTGAGGGGGAGAGATTCCTGAGATGTGGCAGCCCCCCCTGAGGCCTGCAACTCAACACCCTGTAATAGAAGCCCTAAAATGTGGCTGTCATTTTCTGCCTCTGGGACATGGTTAATTAATTACATGTTGGCCTCTACACTTAACTCTCTGAGCAAACCTCTCAACGTTATTTCACATTGGTCCCAACTCTGCCAGTGAGGTACATACGGGTTAAAACTGTTTGCATTCATCTGAGAGAATATGAACATTTAGCCCAAATCCTGAGATGACACACAGCAGCCTGAACATTTCCCTTGACTGTCTACAAATATACTGTATCTACCTTCATGGCATTACTAAAATAGACGAATCAGTGAGACGATGGGGAATTCACGATGCGAATATTGAAGCTTTCTTCAATATTCGCACGCTTCTTGCCTTACGAGTCCTGGGGAGTCAGAATGGCCATGATTCATACAGTTATGCCACTAGCATGTCTAAAAATAATGGATCAAACAAAAGCATATTTATATGCATGTGTCAATGTGTGTAGTTCATGAGTCTGTATGAAGTGCATGAACAAGTGTCAGTGTGTGTGCATGGGTGTAAGCGTATGTGTACGGCATGCAGATGTACAAGTAGATCTATTGGAACTCATTACATGTTAACATCTCAGTTGTTGTTTAGGGCACGGTTTCGATTGTGTCAAACACAAGCAGAAGCAACACACACGTCTTAGTGTTGGATCAAATTGCAACTCAAATGGACAACCATCAACAACAAGTGACGATCTGGTCTAATAAAATGGGAGAATACTAGAGAGTCTTCCTTTAGCTTGTTATTTTCAGCTTTTAAAAAGCATGACTACCAGACAGACACCAAATGACAAATATTGTGTAGCACGCCGACGTCACACTGTACGTGCAGCACAAGGTTAGCGTCGCATGTGTTTGATGTACTTTCACTCCGGTGCGTTTCAGTTAGAGCCGCTCCGGTGTGGAGGAGATCGATTTTCTGCAACACGAACACGAAGTGATTCTCGAGCCAAGGGTATTAAACTCAAATCATTGTGTTCTATTGTTTGGCATGTCTTATTGATTATCTCCTGGGTTTCACTGGCGAGAGAGAAATATTGTAGCCTCAACAGTCTTGCACACAAAGAATTAAATCCATTTGAAAACAAATCACTTGTGCAAAGTGATACAACATATCTGTTCGGATTTAATCTTTTAATTTGTGCGGTGTTGGTAAATAGACCTGAAACAGCATGCCAGGTTTGTGAGTCACATTATACTTATTTAGTAGAACTGTAAATGTAGTCATCCCATGTGCTGCTGCCCTGCGGCTGCCCTGTGGTCAGATCTACAGTTGGAGCAACAGACGGACAGCAGCATCACTGCAACTGCATGTTAATACAGCAACGTTTTGCAGTCAGACGACGACAGCACAGGAGAAGAGAAAACTGTTCAATTATTGATCCGCTGGCTCAAATCCCTCATTATTTCATCGTACCCGTTAGGGGCCATCCCCTGAGGACGTGACGGCAGAGTCTTCACAGGACACCGACTCACAGAGACGCCTCGTGCATGATAACAATGATGAAACCCCTGTTCAGCTGAAATCAATATTCTGATCCATGGGTCCCTCTTGCTGTTCTCCCTCTTGAATTAGACACAGCGGGTACAGAAAGAAAAGGTCCTTTTCTGAGGTGCAATCAGTCTCACAAAGAGTTTTTCAAATTTCATGTCATTTCATCATCTTGGTGAAGGTGATGAAACTGACCCACTCTCCGAAATTTGAAGAAAACACATTCAACCATTTTGAATTGTGTCACCTCTCCAAAGATACTGTATTTTGTCTTGTTATCTGTGTTACGCCATCTAATTATGCAGATTGTATTGAAGGAAACAGCAGTTTTATCCATTGTCTTTGCTACACTCATCACCAATTCATGGTTTTTAATGCATGGTAAATGTGAAACTGTCAATACTCATCTGGGAGGAAAGATAAGAACAAAAGCTCCATCCCTATTGTGGCATAAACAAAGCAACAAAAAACATACACAAAGGTTAAAACAATTAACGTTATATATTATGTACAGGGGTTCAGTGGGTTTTTCCTTAGCTCTATTAATTTACTGTGCTTTGTTTTTCTATCAGTCTGGCATTAACTGTATAGGCCTCGCTGAACGTGTCACTCAGATGCATTGCTTCCGTGACTGATGCATTTGTAGTTAAAACGAAGCATGAACCCATTACCCTAAGCGCTTATATTACAACACAAACAACACATATGTCTGACAGTCTACACTGGATCACCTCATGTGGATCTGAGCCAAAGCAATGCGGCGCGGAAAATATGGTTATTTCCCTTGAATTCAAACGCATCACTAAGCCTTGTTTTGTTTATTCCCGTTGAATTTCGTATTGAAGACTGAAACCTACCATTATCCCCTGCTCCCTCGCTGAGTTATTCATCTGGGTCTCCTGTCGCGTCTCCTAAATAAAAAGCCCACAGCGGCTCGCCAACCTCCCACTTCTCAAGCACCGCAGGGTGCTTCACAAAGCTAATGGTCACACCGGGGCCTGTCAGCCCTCTCCAAAGCTCATCCTTTGTACACGTTCTGCTCCAGCCTCACCCCTGCTGCCCTGCACCTCACTACAAATGTCAGAGAATATTGATTTGGCTCAGATTGACAAAGTCTTCTCTAAGATAGCTGCCTTTGTACTACTGCAATAAAGAAAAAGACCTGACCTTCATACATGCTGCAGATAGACATCACTATTTCATTTCAAAGTGTACATTTTCAGCTGAAGGTCTTTTATGAATGATACAGGCAAAAGTAACTGCCAGCTGAAACATCATGGCGATATAGTAATTGCAAAAACGCTGCTAGGTTGTAAGTTGGTCTCATAAATGCCGCTCCATTGATGAACATGTGGTCTCTTTTCGACAACAAACTTCGGAAGCATCACGGATATTCCTGTTTGCTCCTTAGCGTGGCTGATACACACAGAGAGAGCAGAAGACTTCATCTAAATTTCTGACTGATATCAGCTTCAAAAGGGCATCCGAGGAGCGCCACAGACAAACCCAGCAGAGGAACAAAGGAAACAAGCGGACAACAAGTGGGTGTTCGCCCTTGAAAAAGCTTACGTCTCCAACTTTCACTTCCATAATATTTGTGACATATTTCAGCATCAAACTAATGGATATAGAGCTATGATCTCATAAATGATGGCAGTTATTTGAACACCTTAATGTGCTTCTTGTCACGCATTCAAAAATGCCACAAAATGTTCGATAAACTGGTTCATTCTTTTTTCAGCGTGAAACAAAAGAATGACATTTATCAGAAATGTAATGACCACGAATTGTTGCACTGAATCGATGTGGCATGATGCCCAGTTTCTTGTGTCTTGCATGGCTGATATCTAATTGTTTCTGCAGAAAACTCATTAGGAGTCAGTTGACTGGAAATTCTCACAGGAGAATCACTGCAGTCATCTGATAACATCCAGGTTCCCTTTCAGAGGAGTTTATTCAAACTCCTCTTACAGCGACAGCAAGAACAAAAAGCCTCTGATTTCCCCAAGGTGTCATGATATTAGTAGACATGATTACATTGTAGGAAGTCACATTCAAAATAGAGTTAGTTGACTCCCTACTGTTTGATGGCAGTGTTCTTTGACATCTAGGTGACTTTCCTCAAAACAATGGCTGATCATCAGATAAATCACGTTGAGAATTAAATGAACATGAGTGTGGAAAATGAAAATCACATATTTTGGGCTATAGGATAAAGATTGTTTGAAGTTAGGAACATTTTACTTTCATTTCTTTGTAATTGTCGGATGAATGTGAAGCTGTATGTGAATGCTTCATCAGGTTTTTCCTGCATTCATCAGTCTGAGTTGAGAGGCAGTTTGCCCTCTGCCTGTACTTGTACATGTCCTGGTCCCTCTCCTTTTGCCCTGCTGGCTCAGGGGAGCACTTCTCTGTAATGCTAGATGCATCCGTTGCATCTTCATCCCTCATTATTTTACCCCTCAAAGACCTTCGCTGGAAACAGGAGATGCTGCAATCTGAAAGAAAGGTTTAACTCTTTGTTGTGTCACACTGTGAGTTGTGTTGTCTAATTTTCTGTCTAGACATGCTTTGATAAACTCGCCTGATGCTCCACTAAAGAAATACACTCAATGTTTTTAAATGGGGACAACAGATTGTATTGTTTAATAGTGACATGTAAAATAAATACAAACCTATCTGCATACCTGCCACTAAGATGCTCAGATAAACATAGGCTTTATTCTTTTAGGCAATTGCATAGTGATTGCGTGGCTAAGATCAATCATTTAATTTAAAAGAACTTGATCACATACGTGTTTGTGTTTTTCAGCTCATGTTTTGGTTCGCTTTCACCAGCATCTGTTCCAGATGCAGAAGCAGATGTTTAGCATCCTTTAGCATCCTACAGTACCAGCAGACACAGTTAGCAACTAACTGGAACATTGCAGCAGGAGTTGGTAGAGAACAAAAAGAGCTAAAAGAGATCAGATATTGGACTTCCATTTGTTGATGTCCAGAGACACGAGTCCAAATGAATGTGAATGTTGCTCTGTATCTGATAGTCCTGCCATGAGGACCTACCTCACTAAAAAGCACGACAGCATGTGTTCATTTAGCAGCTAGAGTAGAATAGAAATACTAAAGGTACTTAATGATGCACTAACTTATGTAGATTTTTAAGTCTTTCCAACTTCTCCAGGTAACAAGTATCAATGCAACACAATGTTGAACCAAGATTCGCTCAAAATCAACAAATCCGGAAGAAAATTAAGAAAATCTGAAACAATTGCGTGAGAGTTTATGGAGCAAGTTAGTTGTCGGATCCTGGTCGGAGCTGGTTAGAGCTAGATAGACCTGGTTAGACCTGGTCGGACCTGGTTAGAGCTGGTTAGAGCTGGTCAGACCTGGTTAGAGCTGGTCGGAGCTGGTTAGAGCTGGTCGGAGCTGGTTAGAGCTGGTCAGAGTTGGTTAGAGCTGGTTAGAGCTGGTTAGAGCTGGTTAGAGCTGGTCAGACCTGGTTAGAGCTGGTTAGAGCTGGTCAGACCTGGTTAGAGCTGGTCGGAGCTGGTTAGAGCTGGTCGGAGATGGTTAGAGCTGGTCAGACCTGGTTAGAGCTGGTCAGACCTGGTTAGAGCTGGTCGGAGCTGGTTAGAGCTGGTCGGAGCTGGTTAGAGCTGGTTAGAGCTGGTTAGAGCTGGTTAGAGCTGGTCGGAGCTGGTTAGACCTGGTTAGAGCTGGTTAGAGCTGGTTAGAGCTGGTCGGAGCTGGTTAGAGCTGGTCGGAGCTGGTTAGAGCTGGTTAGAGCTGGTCAGAGTTGGTTAGAGCTGGTTAGAGCTGGTCAGAGTTGGTTAGAGCTGGTTAGAGCTGGTCGGCGCTGGTTAGAGCTGGTCGGAGCTGGTCGGAGCTGGTCGGAGCTGGTTAGAGCTGGTTAGAGCTGGTTAGAGCTGGTCGGAGCTGGTTAGACCTGGTTAGAGCTGGTTAGAGCTGGTTAGAGCTGGTCGGAGCTGGTTAGAGCTGGTCGGAGCTGGTCGGAGCTGGTTAGAGCTGGTTAGAGCTGGTTAGAGCTGGTCAGAGTTGGTTAGAGCTGGTTAGAGCTGGTCAGAGTTGGTTAGAGCTGGTTAGAGCTGGTCGGCGCTGGTTAGAGCTGGTCGGAGCTGGTTAGAGCTGGTCGGAGCTGGTCAGAGTTGGTTAGAGCTGGTTAGAGCTGGTCAGAGTTGGTTAGAGCTGGTTAGAGCTGGTCGGCGCTGGTCGATGTTGCAAGCTACGCCATGATTGGCTATCAATGGCCAGTCTGTTTAATGAAAACAGTGTCTCGCCTAACACAGTTATTGGTCTTACTGTGAACATTTCCTTTCATTCATTCGTATTCCAAATAAAATATGTGACCACAGTCATGAAGAGTTAAAAAAAAAAATCTTTTACAGTCATGGTACAATTTTTTTTGCTTTCATCAGATTGAATAAATCAGTTTGATTGCACCACTAACAGCTGAACCTCTAATGCCGGCTGTTTGTCTATGTACTTGATCCTGATCTGTTCCATTTCTCAGAGTCAACCTGGTCTGTCCCCAGAGGCTTTTACCCTGCTACATGATGATTGATTGCTATTTCTATTTCATTTAGGAGCCAAGCTAAAGAACAGGTAAATTAATTGTGGGTGGGTGCATCTATTCAATGAGTGGAATGTTGAATATTGAGTATAAATTATCACAGTTTGACTGACATTTAATATTCCAATACTATTTTAACCGATAGACTATACAATTATTATTGTGTCGCTCCCGCACTGCTCGGTTCAGTTTGATTTTGTCACAGATGACAACCAAACGCACCTGCTAAACAAGGAAATAGAGATGGACGCTTAATTCTTGTAAGATAAATAGGACCTTTTTTTATATAGTTTTTTCTATTTCTGGGGTATGAAGGCCTAGTGTTTTTGACAGAATGAAATTAAAGCATCAAGAACGATCTCTTCAGTGACACATAGAAACATTTTCTGAGACAATCTATTAAAACACCAGAAATGTTTTTTATTTGCAGCCTGTCACCCACTCTGCGTAATATTGAAAGAGAAAGATAAGATAATCCTTTATTAGTCCAGCAGTGGGGAAATTGCAGGATTACAGCAGCAGTGCACACCAGAGACACGTAGTAAAATAAAAAAACAAGTAATATAAATAAACGGTAAAAACAGTAAAGAAGAAAAATAATCCACAATAGCAATAGTATATATACAGACGCAATAAAAGGTATTTAAATTGTAATTGTATTGAACCAGTTAAAGTGTTTAAAGTGACCAAAGTGATTTAAGTGTTATTAAGTGTTTGTGTGGTCTACTGCGAGCTCAGTTGGTTGTGAAAGTGAATAGTAATTCACCAATATTGACTTGCTGCTGGATTTTAGGTCATTCCAGGTGGGATGTCAATTAAATCAATCAAATGATTATGTTGTGAAGTAAAATCAATGGTGTGTTAAATAAATGATGTTGTTAAGTCAAAGGTGCATTAAATGAATGCTGTTCGGTGTGATGTTGGAATTAGTTCTAATCTAATCCGACGTGGTGCTGATGTTGCTCCTCTAAAATGATTCTGATCCCTTTAATTACACCTGAGAGGAATATGTTTCAACAAAACATACAATCGATCATGGGGTTTATTTGTGGAATAAAATGTAAAATGATGTGCATGGACCTGATATCGACACAGGAAGACTGTTGTAAAGATAAATGTAAATGTACTAAAACTCAATCTAGTGGTACAAAATCTGCTTTGGAGTCACAATTTGGTTTCACTCTCATTTGAAGAAAGAAACTTGCTGTCTGTGGGAGAAAGTCAGTGAGGAAATAAAAACCGCCGCCATTAAATAATTGCCAGAGTTCGTTGTGCAGCGTGATCAATCTGTTGTTGAAGTTGGAGGTTGGCAATGGAGTTTGCCATCTGACTTTAAGACTATAATCTCTGCAGCCTGATTCACATATTGATGAGCAGCTGCTGCTCAGCTGTAGAGTTACTTACCTCACTGAAGCCTAAAGCATCATTTCTATGCAGATTTCTTGCCTGTATATATTGTGTAAGAGCTATATATTTAAGTTAGCTTGTTATCTTTTTTAGCTGCATGTCTGTTTTTGTATCTGTACATTGTTCTTTGTATTAGGAACAGGAACCAAATACCTGTTATGTGTCAACATACAAGGCTAGCAACTTATTTATGAGGAAACTAATTATTATCATAACTAATGCTAGTGTTAGTGCATCCATCAATACCTTCTGGCTTAGCCTCAGCATTTCTGTTCCTACTGAAGATGAAAATCTTTTAAAACAGGTTGTGAATATAACTTGGAAAAATACAAACTGATCTCCTTAAAGAAATGTACCATAGATTCCAGGAAACACTACTCAAACAGATGTAAAAATTGTGTTTGTTGTAAAAAATAATGAAGGAACACGGATGTGTTTTTAGACAACAACGAAGGTTATGGCACGGAGGAATAAACTTTGGCTACTTGTTAGTAGCATCAATTCATTGTTGGTTTTGGTGTTTATGTGGGTCAGCAATACAAAAAATAGAGTATCGCCAACCTAATTGTATAAAACAATCTTTTTCATGCATTGTATTTGTACCATCGACTCTTGTTTAATGACTACTACAAATTAGTTTCCTGAAAAGGAAGGACTCTCCAATTCCTCATCTTTGAAAGGTCAGCATTGTCAAGACAGTTTGCAACAGGTTAACAGCACAAATTAGCATGTTAAAGGTCACCAAAGGTGAATTGTACACAAAAGCTCTGCACAGATATAGTTTGACTCTTTAAAGCTCTGTGATGCATTAAAATAATTTGGTTTTGATTTGACATTTCTCTGTGACTGGGTTCTGATTAGAATAGCAGAAAAAGCATATTCAATTTATATGAAGGTGGTAATAAAGACAAAAAAATCACAAACATTTTATGTTAAATACAAAATAATTGAACTTGATCTTGCTTCGGACTAACATAAGGTGCCATCCATGTCACATGTATATACTCACACAATGCAGGGCGATGATTAGCTCGATGTCAGGGGAATAAGGAAGCAGTAGCTGCAGGAAACAGGTGGTTCTTGCTTTTAGACCAAGTGAGAACACTTTGGTCGTCCGCCCTGGACTGAGCTGAAGTTAGCGGTAAGGATCATTCTGGTTGGCTCCTGGACTTAGTTCCACTCGGCGCAGGGTCAGTGTACCAGAGTGCCGTAATTACATTTGGCTCCCACTCCCACAACAGGATTAGGTGATTTGTGGCCAAGAGGCCTTTATAATTGCCCCTGCCAGTTGCCAGTGCAGTGTAGAGAAAGGTCAGTTGGTTTGTCGTTCAGACCCTTTTGGCCCATAATCCCTCAACACCCCGATGTCTGTGTCGCCCCCTCCCCCCTCCACACCTCTGAGGACGGAGTGCAATCTGGATCATCACTTTTGTCTGTTATTGTCTGAATCCTAATTGTTCCTATTTTCCCTTCACTGTTCAGTGGCTAGAAAACAGAAGACAAAGAAACATGATGTCGAAGCATTACCTCCATGTATGTGGTCCGTGTTTCTCTTTTCAGAAAGGGTCTAATTATCTTTGGCTGGAAATATGTGACCTTGTTTGGTACAACAAGAAAAGAAAATAGACATAGCAATGTTGCATTGTTTGAAAGCAATTGCTTCTTTCCTCTTTTTCGCCTCTCGTTAAGCTTCGAGAGGGCTTTGAAAAATTCCCTCAAGCCTCCTCTCTTTTTTTCGTAATGGAGGGATTCCTTCGCTTTAAAACAAGAAAATTCCAGCTTTTGTTTGCTGCTGAAAAGAAGCCGCTTGTACAGAAATAATTAGCTCTATTATGTGTAGAGATGTATGCATCTCCCTTCTGAGTTAAACATCCTCCTATTTATTTTAATTCATGAAGTCCAATATATCTAGACTTAATATTATATTAACATGATGCATGTTTTGTATATATTTACACCACAATAAAATGACTTTACACTTTATAAAGTCACCAGAAGTTACGTACAAAGATTCTTGATGAGCTTAAAAAATACAAATTCTGACTTTCTTATATTTGTTTACCCACATGTTTGTGTTTAGGAGGAAAATAAAAGCACGAATCGGATTGCAAATTGGGGCTGATTTTCTTGCTGTGACGACTCCACAGGACATGTCACCAATCTTGGCAAGTGAGCAGAAAGGTCCAAATGGACTTGGATAAATGCTGAAAATGTCCAAATTCTAATGTAAAAGAAGTATATAAACAGAAAATTACATACATTTGTTTTTTCTTGTATGAATTCAAAAGAGCTTCACGGTGAAATAGTATTGCAAGTTTCCACGAAGGCTATCCAAGCTATCGAAGGGGTGAGACAAAGAGGTACTTGAGCCCATCTGATCGGGCTCTGGGAGTATGTCGGACAAAAAAAAGATTTGTCTATGTTGGCAGCGCAGCCAAAGACATTTGGAAAGTGCCCTCTACTCTCACTGAGGCTGGACTGATATTTGCAGTCTCTACACAAAGCCTTTTGACTTTGTCCGCTGTGAAACTACTTTAGCTGCCTCTGGATTGAGGACTCTGAGCAGGACTTATAAAAGATTTATGTGAAAAAAGGCAGTTTTGAAAAGTGTCGGCGGAGTATCACAACATGTGTGTTATTGTTCATTGTTGGGTGCAGCCAGCCCACCTCCCGAGGTCCTTTGGCTCTTCAGATAAAGGATAATGTGAATGACCCGGTGTGACTGTTTGTTCTCCAATTTGTTCTGCAGTTTCTCCGGATCCTGAGAGGTGCCTTTGGCTTGAAGCGGCCTCTGAAGCCGACTGAATTGCTTAACTGGGTGAGAAATGAAGATTTATCTGCACATCTGCGAGGCGCTCAGGCTTCTCAGACACACAGTCAGTGTGCCTGAACTTCAAACTGCAGAAAGTCGACAGTACAACTTAAGACAAATGACACCTTTTGAGTTTTTGTTCCAGCAGTTTTGATAAAGATTATTTTATCCGTCAATCCTCATAGCGCTCAGTGTTATACACACTCGCAGTATAAAATAGTGACTCAACTTATTCTGTGCTTATTTGGACTATTATTTATTCAGGCTCAAGCACCACATATCGCCCAAACTGCCACTCCACCTTCATTTCCTGCAGGCCCCAGCGCGGGCTCTCCCTCGTCTGACCTCTCACACAGTGAACCCCATGAATGGACAATAGTGCCCTTCAGTGGGGCCCCATGACCATAGCAAAGCCTGCAGCTGGAGCACATAGCGAGGCTGCCCTGGCCCGAGGGCACGCTAACAGCTGAGAAAGATCATGGAACTGCCAAGGGGATTTTTGGAAATGCTCAGGGAATCACAGATGTGAAGGATGAAAAGTGGCCTGGAAGCCATTCGAGGGGATAAAGAGTTGGAGCTGTTTATTAGATGCAGAGGAGACGAGGCCTTTAACAGGTGCTCAGGGGCTGGATGGTGGATCTGGAGCTAAACTGCATGAGGATGAACCTCTGGAAAGCCCCGGGCTATTTTTCATCACACAAAGGAAGCAGGATTAGGCTCAAGGCTGTTACAATAAAGTCCACAGGATTTCTTGCCGGATGTCAAATGTAATAATGTTTGGATGAAATAATTAAAAGAAACGTTTTTACTGGTCACATGACAAAATAAAGAGGTGGAAGGTAACTCAGTACATTTTCTCAAATACTTTAGTTTTGAGGTAGTACTTTATAGGAGTGTTTGTAGTTTATGCAACATTATACGAGATAGATAGATAGATAGATAGATAGATAGATAGATAGATAGATAGATAGATAGATAGATAGATAGATAGATAGATAGATAGATAGATAGATAGATAGATAGATAGATAGATAGATAGATAGATAGATAGATAGATAGATAGATAGATAGATAGATAACGAAACACTATTGTGATTAATTTGTTCCATTCCATTCATTGAAAAGTAATATTTTGGTTTGTTTGACTAACTGTAATGCTCCATGTGGCTCACAGAGAGCATTGATCATGGAGTATTGATCTTTGCGTTGCTTGTGTAATTACTTATCAATGTCTCTTAGCGTGTGTTTATGCTGTCAGTGCGGCTTCTTCTGACATCTTTGTATCGAAACTTGCTGGCATCAAAGCAGTGGCTTTTTGGTAATTAGGAGCTTGTTTTGGTGTCTTGTTATTTCCCCTGAAGGGTTTCTAATTAGATAAGAAAATCAATTATGACTGAAAACACACCAAACAATTCTTATCTGCTCTTTCCAGGGATATTTCACATTCGGTGCCTCAGGGAAAGTGCAGGCACAAAATATACATGCTGATGAGAAGTCAGTGTGTGAATAAATCCATCAGTGAAGACTTTGGACAAGATAAACGTGATTAACATTCTGCCAACATCATCATCATCATCATCATCACGAGGGTTAGTTCTCCTCCAGTCCTGTAATGATATGCTGTCCAAGAAGCCATTTACTCCCGCCAGCCCGGCTGCATAGTGAATTTGTCCAAATACATGCCGGCGCCCCCACTCTGCCTCTCCAAATGAGGTTTCATTAGCATAATGGTGTGTGCTGCTGCTTGGTGATTTCTTTTAATCAACCCTGAAGTCACTGGTAATTAGTAACAGACGACTAATGGATTCTGATGGACACTCTTGGCACTCTTGGCTGATTTGAATCTAAGAGGAATATCAATAGCAGCTGCGATTGACACATTTATTCATATCATGGGATTTTAGCCACATTAAAATAGGTTAAGACTGATTTTAAAACAGCTGTCTGGTAGTGCATTCAGCACATTTTGGTATTTTCTCCCACCTTTGCCATTTGTCTGAGCACAGGTTCTCCTCAGCACATTTGAGCTCATTGGATCTCAGATTTGACATTAACCTAATCTTACCCCGCAGGGAAAAAACAACAACCTCCAAGCCGATTGGAGGAAATTGACATTCCCTCCAGTGTTTCCATCTTTGACTGTGTCTCGCAGCTTTGTTTCTCCACAGGACATGTGTGTGATTGGAGTTCTGAAAGGTAATAGGAAGAATAATATCCTGCAGTGCAGAAACAGAGTGAAAGACTCAGTGCTTCGGCGGAGAGGTGGGGAAAAAAAGTTGTTAAAATTCATAGGACGAAAAAAGGAATCAACTGCAGAATATATAACACAGCATCAACTGTTCCAAGGACAGGAAAGGTCAGACTGCTCGTCTGGCACACTGTCTAGCAGTCAATGGGACTGGTGGGACTACATTGAACAAGAAGAATCAGCGATTAAAGCTACAGAATGGCAAGCTCCAAATCCACACACACAATCTGTGATGGCTTTCCTGCATCCCTGTCCACATACATGTGTGTCTCCCGGCAGCATGTGTTGGCTTGTATTTGTGGCACAAGCGAGCCCATCCACAGAAGCCACTGACCCATTTCTCCTTTCAGACTTCCCAGCCACTGCAACGCCCTGATGCTCCTCTTCACTCGGCTGCTCTGACCTTTGATGGAGAAGACTTAGAGATCATGTACCCTGCAGACTGTCTCCAACCTAATCTGTCCTGAGGCTGAGATTGATGCTGTCCAGGGCTTAGTGAAGTTCAATACAGACATGTTCTTTCAGCAGGAATTCACCAGGATGTGTTACAGCAGGATTGCAAATTACTAATGTTGTTTAATCACGGATTGATAAGAACAATAGTTTCCCAGGAGACCAGACTACCACCCATTTAGCTCCCAGACATGCAACCTCCCAAACGTCATTCTTTGTCACTCTGTTTGCTTATGGCCCTACTGTTTCTTAAATATACATAGATCACTCACGCCTACACACATAGAATTCAAAACCTGTGCTTCCCCTTTTTTTCCCACAGATTTTCCCCTCTATCGCCATCTAACCCTCAGCTCCAAAACATACATGCTATTATTCCTTAAAGTTCCCAGTTCAAAGTTATGGCAATGCAAGATTCAATTGACACAGAAACCCCAACCAGCTCGCCTCTCCCTCCTTCCCACAGACTCAGTATTTCAACACAAGCCGGGAGGCTGGGTGTATATATATATATATGTATATATATATATATATATATATATATATATACATATATATGAGCATGAGCCACACCCTGCAGCTGTGCACCTGGAACACTTCCCATTCCAGCATGGCAGTGAACCCACACACCTGTTCACACCTGAGGCCTGCGCCTCTGGACCGCCACCTTCTCACCTGCCTTTGTTTCATCCATCAACTCATGAGACTGACACAAGCTGAGAGAGAGCAGGAAGTAAAAAAAGAAGAAAAAAAAAAGGTATCAGGACATTCAGATTCTCGTCAGAGTAATGCCAAGTATGTAAAAGTCATGGCTCTGTGAGCCAAAGGTTTTACGAAGCAGTTAATCTCGGTTTGAATAGAGCTGGGTGCTATTCGTCTGTGTCACCCAGCCAGTTACACCAGTGCCAAACACAATACGTTGGCATGATGACTTCCAATGAAATGGCCGACTCCTTTTCTCAGGAGTTCAGTATAGAAGAAAAGCAGCGTTTTCTGTGATCTTTGGCAGCTGTGTGTCTTTTATCACATCACTGGTCTGCATGTATATCTGCATGTTGTAGGTTCATCTGAGAAGGACCCGGAGTCTAAGACCTGGGTGCTGTGTTGGCTTGAGAGCTTCATGACATGATTTAGAATCATGTATTTGTATATGAACCCCCTTAAAATGCTTGAAGAATTATGCTTTATTTTAAATCTTAAGAAAGCACATCTGTGGTACAATATAAGTCAACTTTCACTTACTTGGTTTCTCAATGAGCTTTTGATGATATCCAGGTCTTCTTCAACTGGCTCAGCTGTCATCAGGGTTATAAGCTCTGGGAACAGCAAAAGTAAGTAATTATTGTGTTGAGAACATTTTACCACAGACTTGAAAACATTTAAGATATATTTATTAACGTGGTTGTCATAAATCTAAAAGGTTGAACTAATAAAAACTCTGTGTGGGTGTGGTTTGATTACATTTGATTGATAGTGCTATTTCTGTGCCAACATTAACAAACGAGCAACCCAACAACTGTCATCAGGTTATGATTTAGATTCTTCTAGATTGCACAACATTCAAACATTCACAATACCTGCAAATTATAACTATATACTTTATAGTTTAAATACACACTGGTATTAATGTGTACATATCATCATCATCACCGAATACAAATCCAGGCATGCTTACTGTTTAAAGACATGTACTGCAAATAATCACCTATTTCATGGTTCTAAAATAATATATTACAATAATCTTCCAATATTAATTCCAGCACTCTTTGCACTATTGTATTGGTAAATGATAAGTGGACTTGTACTTGTAAAGCACTTTTATAGTCTTCCTACTCAAACGCTTTAACTTTACATGTCATCATTCACACATTCACACACTGCTGGAGGTGCTACCATGCAAGGTGCCACCATCATACCCATTCACACACCCGTAGGAGCATTCGACATGGACTAGTGGAGCCGGGGATCGAACCGCCGATCCTCTGATTGAAGGATGACCCCGCTCTGCCAGTTTTATTGTATTTACAGAAACAGTTTAACTTGTATATAGGCATTGTATGTTGTTGATTATTGTTGCTTTTCATATATATTTGTGCATACATCGATTTAAGTACATGAGAACATCAACGTGCATCAATGATTGTTTCTCAGAATTACTGGTTAAGAATAAACAAATATTCAGTCAAATTTAAATTTTAACTTTATTAGCTTTGATTCTGCCAGTTAAATAACTAGGGGTTTGGTTTCTGTTTGTTTTGAATCATCCTTTTGACCACCTGTCAGTGTCCCACATGGGTGACTGTGTCACTGCAGCACAAAGACTCTTTGCTAATGACTTGACCACTCCAAACAAATCTGGGAGGTCTGAGCGTGCTCAGTTGCTCCTCAGCGGGGCTTCCTGCTCTCCCTCAAGGCTGCTGACAGGTATGGCATTAGACCATCTGTTGTGCTCTCTTACTGGTAACAAACTCAATAGATTTGACTTGGGAATCGTCTCAAAGATTGCAAACAATGTTGATATATTTGTCCTCCTTTGCTGTTATCATAAACATGTTCAACGGTGTGGTTTCACATGTTTGATCTTTATGTTTTTGAAGTTGGAAAAATAAACATCTAATATTTAATTTTGCTCTCGTTTATGGTTTCTGGCTTTGAACTATATGACTGACTGAGACGTAAATGATATACACAGTGTCCCAAAATGTCTGCAGCTTTAACATACTCGTTTGTATAGAATGATGCTGCTCTCTCATAAACCTGCAGCAACCAATAATGACTCACATAAATCAACACGGCTATTGCTATGTGCATTATTTTATACCAGTAACCATTTGTCAAAAGAGCCACCTTAATTCACAGATCTGATATCATGTCAATAGATATTTACAATAAAATGATACCTTTCATTTTGTCAGAGGTTAATTACGTGTGAATATTGTAGTAAACTATAATGATTAATGGTATATTTCAGCTAAAGAGCACCACTCAGATCCTCATCCACTGTATAGTGATGAATAAGTTGATGACAACCAACAACGTTGGATATAAGAGCTTTTGATATGTGAAACAGCTCCTGTGACCTAAAAATAAACATTATATTTAAAAAACAGTGAGTTCTTTTTCATGTTTTTATGTTAGCGTAGATCGTTTTGTGGGAAACTCTGAATTTTACATAATAACATGTTTGACTGAATAATGAGGTAGTAGTACCAAGTAATATGTCTTTTTTTTGTTTGTGTGAAATTAGTCCATACAGTATTGTGGATCTGTAACCTGAAGTTTGTTTTCCATGAAACAGCTAACTTTCTATTAGTAGCTTTACTCGTTAACAAAAACAAAAGTAATCTCCAAACAACAGCGCTGACCCAGAAACTTACCAATATCTGTTTTTATGTATCCTGAATTTTCCAAGATGGACATATTGGTATGATTACGATCATGATCTAAGTTTATTAGAGAATAAAACAGAATGTGCCTGAGAAAAGCATAACGCCAGCAGCACTGGAATGTCTCAACAATGAGCGCCGTTGTCAGCCTGTCTCTGCTGGGACCGGATGTATCGTTCCAGTTCGGCACAAATCCTGTCGAGGCACCTCCAAAAAGGAGGCCACCTTTCATTCTCCTCAGTCTCTAAGAATAATAAACTTTTTCTCTCCTCTCTTTTTGTGTGTGACCAGTGCTCAGCATTACTCGAGGGTGTCACTGTTGGGAGCCCAATTAGAGGTCTGAGACCGCCCCGAGGGCTTATTTTCTGCTCTGTGTTTTGGGGAGTCAGTTGCCAAGCACTGCCATGTGCGCTGAAATCATTAGCAACTCTCTGGCACGTCACTCTGGGACTCTAAATACTTTGATTCTCTATGGTTGTCTCTGAATTGGTCCACAAATAACACAGGTTTTTCTATCTGAACAAGCATCCAGTGTGTTGATATCGAGCTCTATTTCACTGTTGATGTTGCTGTCATGAAAACCTCAGCGGCTCGGGTCTGACTGTCAAACACTTTTTTTTTAATTAGTCCTTTTATTTGTATTTATAACTTACCTCGTTACCTTCATTTGATACTGCTGAATGCAGAAACATAACAAAATGTGGTTACAACTTGAAATGTTTGTAATCCATGCCAGGATCAGCTGTAACAGGGAGAAGACGTTTCATCATACAGTATTTAAAACAAATATATTCTACACACACTAACGTCATCTGGCACAAATAACACGTCAAACACATTACCTTACATGGTATCATAAATCACGGCACGTCCAATATAGCAATAGAGTACCAAAAATAAAATGTCAATGACTGAAGTCACCTGTTTCATCTAAAGACAGCTGGACTGTTTAAAACAGACCAAAACACTTGTGGGCTCCTGCAACAAGTGTTAGTGGTGCAAGACCACCCACATAGTTGACACTTTGTTTTTTACTGTTTCAGCAAAACACATCAGTAAATGAAGCCTGTAATGCTTAGCAGATATAAGATGAACATTTGCAACTTAGGTTCAAACCATTTCCAAGTTGGAATTGCTTATTGATTGGATGATTTCTGTAGTCAGAATTTATGAGGCAGGTAAACAGCCTCATTCTAAAGCTGAAGATTCATAACAGCTATTTGTAATGTTTAGGTACCACCACTAAAAATATTTTTTATGTGATTATATTATTGGATCAGCAAAATAGTGTGTGCATACACAAGTAATACAAATGTCCTGTTCAAAGAGATAGAAGGCTAGTCTTTTTGTTATCAACAACTTGGACATCCCAAACTCCAGGAATATTGTTCCCTGTTGAACACCAGACTTTTTCATCAACCGTATGCTAGGATGTATTTTTGTTATAAACGTCAGCCACATCAGTGTCATCTCCTAAACTGCTTGGACCTGCAACCTTGAGGAACTTGTGTCTGGTGGAATTTGAAATAGAGCATGATGGCACTTGATGGTTTCTCTTTGATCCACCGTCCTGCACTAAATGGATTCAAATGCACGTCATAAAAGAATAAATGTAAATGTCAAAAAACTGTTCAGTAATTTATGTAAAGTAATTAACCCATGGATTTCAACACACCTACATCTATGACAGGTACAGTCAGAGAAAACGAGTTTCCTCTTGTGGCTCTAATGAGGTCGGTCTCCACCCCCTGGACCTGCTTGAGGAGCTTCCTGAAACTCATTGAGGCTGAGGGGTAAATTTAGTGGATACAGCATCAACATTAAAGGGGTGCAGTTATCTCTTCAACACTCCTGTCATAGTCATCAAAGAAAATTGATCATCCAAAAACCCTGAGGCAGGCGCAAAAATATTTGTGCAGACAGTTACTCATGATGTCATGATGATAACAGTGAATGTTTTTGGTAGAGATAGGTTAGGGTTATAGAGCTGGTATAGAGATGTTACAGAGATGGCACAGGTTTTTGGCTGTCTGTATTAATTTTTTTTCTAAATAAGGTTTGATTAATATATGATAATTTGTGAAGTAGTGTAGAATCTCATTATATATAAATTATATATATATATATATATATATATATATATATATATATATATATATATGTGTGTGTGTGTGTGTGTCATAGCATTTAAATCATTAACAACATGGAGTTCTTAAGAGCAAATGTACCATATAGCCCCAGCAACAAGACCACACAGTCCAGGAGGAGAGGGGGTGGAAGAAAAGCCCTGACCTTTGGCTGTCTACCAAGCATTCCCCAGACTGTGAACCCACTGAACGGACGTTGTTCAGAGTTTTTTATTTATTTTTATAATGTGACGACCATGCACAACTCACAAAATACTGATATCACCCAGGAAACTAAGTGTCTGTGCAACTGTCAATGAGTCGTCATTGCTCTCCAACCAGACTACAGGATGAGTCTGCCCGCTGCATTCACAGCCGTGTTGTTTAGGTGCTTTGTTCGTATGTAAAACATGTTCTCTGTATTATCTCTCTGTGGTCACACACACACAGACACACACACACACACACAAAACCCGAATGCCATGTGTCCATCAGTGCAGTCTGCAAATCCAGTTGGTATTCTTGGCTTCACTCTTCTGAGGATATCTGTCTCCAATTCAACATCTGTTTAACAGTCCCGTCAGCTGGAACAGTGGATAATCTCTAATTCCTCCAAATGTGGCACGAGTCGTACATAATGCTGTCTCCAATAACGTGGGGAAAATAAGAAAATAAATGCACACCCAAGCAGCTCTGCCAAGATATAGATTAACTGCAACTGGCTCTTATTTGTGCATTTGGTTGGCTCGATCTGAATTTTACAATATTACTGTACTGTTACTTCAGATGATGTTAGAAACGCTCAGCACAATTAAAAACTCTTATCTGCTCATTGTGTTGGCTCAGCCTGTATACTCGAGATTTAGTTGGGGATTCTATGATGCTTATCAGGTGTGACAGCTCTTTTTGTCGTGAAGATCTTCATGCTTCATGATGTCTTCAACGTAATCTAAATCAGACAAAAAAAAAAGGATGAAAGGGGACATATCTGTAAAATAAGTGGGAACACAGAATCGTTGCCTCTCGTGAATGGCCTGATTAAGATCTAGCAACAGCGGCATTTCCGCACTTTCAGCCAGGATTTATGTTGTTATTCCTTCGCTCCACTGGGAAGGCAGAAGAGGGCTTGGTGTAAACACCCCGAGAGGGCTTTCGCTCTCTTTCAGTGCAGGTGAGAGGCAGCGCTCACTCCACAATGCACCTCTGCAGCACGAGCAGCTATCTTTCCACTGGGTTCGGGGGGTCACTATTTTCCCACTGAGAACTCTTTTTCAGCTCTTATACGACGGATGCATTATGGCCTCTGAATGACAATCGTAGCTTTCAATGTGCATTCCTCTGGGTTGCTGTTCTTACAGAGGGCCACTGAATAAGAAATCAGCATCTCTATAAAACGCTCTTTTGGCACACACCCCTCCCTTCCTAACTCCATCCAGCCCTGACTCCCCTCCCCCCACGCCCATTCTGTGAAGTTAGGAATCCATAGGAGGTTTACTTGAGATGCAAGCACAAGTGTGAGAACACTGGGCTTGGGAAAAAATCCTTTCCTTTGGCTTGAATGGGGGCATTTCAAAAACCAGACGTTTTTTCAGGAACTCCTTCAGGCTTCGTCCTCCGTCAGCTGAACAAAACACTGCAGCCATTCAGGAAAAAAAAAAAAAGCTTCATTACTTGCTAATTTGATTGAGTGTCATTGTGATAAAAGATGTGCCTCATTTAAAGTCTTTCCCCCTCTATGTTGTTTCCGTTTTGTCTTATCAGGATAATAATTGTAACAAGCCTATCTAGTAAATACGTTCGAGGCCTGACAATGTTGGAGGCCACAGATCAGATGCTTTATCCACAGCTGAGGCTCTGCTTAGCTACTAGTGTTCAGAAATGAAAAGAAAAGTCAGTCACACAGTGATACCCAGCCGCTTCATTCAGCTCTGCTCCCATTTACACTTTTTGAAAACATCAAAGTCGCTCCCTGTCGGAGTCGAATCACGGAGATGGGGCACAGAAGGGAAAAAACTTCAGAAGTCCTTTTAAACACAACATTGAATTGGCTTTTCATGAGGACCAGTTCATACAAGAATAATGCATTGCATTCAGGGGTTTGGGGCTTAATTTGTTACTCTAATTTTAAAACATAATTTATGGGATTTGTTTTTCTTCTTTTCCTGTGGTACAGAACATAATTTATCATATACATCTCTTACACAACCTTACATGGATCCTTTCTGCATCTGATTTGCACACATTTTCATGAACAATTGAACAACTGTTTGCTGCTTTTGAAGTTCTCTTCCATTAAAAAGATGTATACACTCCACCTTATAAAAAGAATACAAGTATTTTCTGCTGACAGATTATATTTTCAGTGAAGGATTACAACCATAAAATTAATCAAAGGATGATAGTTGCAGAGGCATTTCTGTTGCAGCATAATGAGGGGAATCCAATAACATTGATGTAAAACCATCCATAATGTCAACTTAGGAACAGTTATGAATGACAGTAAGAGGTTGGCTTTAAATTCAAACTATCTTGTCTCTGTCGTCGTCAGATTCTTTATTTTTTTCCCCTCCGTCTGGCTTTTACTCAATTTTATTCTGCAACCAATTCCAATGACACCATTCAGGCTACAGCCTGTTGCATGATCAACCACATACTTTGCATAACAGTGTTGAAATTGAAAATGTATAATTAAGCTATTTTTATTCTCTGCAAAATTGTTTTCAATTAAAGAGAGATTTTTTGAGAAATTCACTTCCAAACCTGTATTTTGCTCCCTGCCCAGACTTTTGAAAGTGATCTACAGTAAACATGTGCTGGTGTTTACTCCTAAATGAGCCTCTCGAGCCCAGATGAATTAGATCAATGTGTCGTAAGTGACGTCGTCTCAGTGTGCTGAATATTACAGGTTTCTGGGAACAAAAGTCCCTGGAGGTGAAGTTGACACGAATCCAATTGTGAAGGGACGTTGCACATTTGTATTTCATTCAGTCTGCTGTGGCTGATTTGTATCTCTACAACTGGAGCTCCATGTTGGAGTAATGTCACATAAGCTCTAAAAGGAAAATGTGTGAACCCATCCAATTATTCTACAAGGGCTTCAACTCGTGATCACCATCGATTAATCAGCTGACTAGTTTTAAAATGGTCCGAAAATAGTAAAAGAAAAATTAAGTCACACTGTTCACTTAACTGTCATATATGCCAAAGAAAAACCAGACAATTTTTGCCATTTTAATTTGATGAATGGCTGAAACAATGGCACAGAGAACCTGCCGTACATCGTGTAAAGTCATAGAGCCCCAAATACATCTACATGCAGCAGATAATATTCCTTAATATTGTGTATGCTCACACGTAGCATTCATAAATGTTAATAAAAGAAGCTATTGGAATAAACAGCTTTTTGGGAGGTCTATCACTTTAATTAACACTGAGGGTGAGCCTGACAGCTGTGATGGCAATAGGCGAGCCAATCACAGGTGCTGTGTGGGGCGCAGGGAGGAATGTGAAGGAGTGTTTGACAGAAGAGGCCATGTGCAGAATTAAGATGACAGGTGGTTGGCCTGATCCAACGCCAGGCTGCCAAAACCAGTTTGCCTTTGGGAGCTCCACAGAAACACGACAGTGTTAATGAAAATGGCAGCATCTAAATGTGTTACGCTCCACAACAGCACATCCCAAGGTTAGACGAGTAAAAAATTAGAAAGTCTAACATTACCTGAAATAGAGATTCATGAATGGCATGGAAGAAAGTTTTTATTTTTTTTGGACTGCATCAAAATTCAGGAGAAGTTTAATTGTTTTTCTTTACACAATTTTCAGTCAAGGTCTCTTTCTGAATCTGATGTCAAATAACATTAGATCTATATCAAAAGTGATTAAACTGAATCCTAGAAGTTCTAGACTTTCATATTTGACTCCCTTTGCTGTCGATTAACCACATCGGCTTTTCACCAGAAGGTTTTGCTCTGTCATTAAATGTTAAAAAGTTGCTCCTGTGAATCAGCAGCTGCTGCTCCAACTTCCTCTGCATGTATTTGGGTCTCTATGGGAGCTGCTTTGAATACCTCATAGCTTCCAGAAAGAACATCCCCAGGTGCTATTCATGATTGACACATATGCAAGCACGGAAACACACAAAGAACATGTTTTAGAAAAGGCTTTCTCAAAATCGCTCCCTGATAGTGTCGCAAAAAATGCTCAGCACCGATAAAGAATTTTTCCAACACAAATAAAAATGATTAAAAAAACAACAAAATAAAATGCCCCTGGGGACAGATTCATTATTTGTATTTGATTGTTAATACTGATGCATCAATGTGTAAGCAGCATTATACTGTTGTAGTTGATCAAGTTAGAGCTATGGTTTTATTATATACAGTTTAATAGTTTAGTTCAGTGGTCACAAAATAAACTGGAAATGTGCACTCAGCCAGGTGTGTCTGCAGGAACCACTGGAAAAATAATTGATTTTATGAATGCAAACCACAGTTGCCTCCAGTCTCGAACGAGCCTCTAAGAAGAGCGTTTGGCTTCGAAGCAAATTTGTCCGTAACGGCCAAACCGTGGAATTACAACATCCAGGTCCGTCATGTGATGCCATTGGACCCAAAATGGCTTTTTCACATGGACTTACATTTTGAGGTAAATCAACCTCCCAGTATGAAGAATTAAAGAGCTCTTATGTAAATCAATAGCTCCTAAAATTTGTAAAAGTCACTGACAACCGAATCCAGACTTCATTTCGTATTGGGATTTATTGGAATAAACCGGAATGAGTGTGTGACTGAGGGCTGGGAGGCTAGGAGGCTGGGAGGCTGGGAGGTAGGAGGCTGGTAGGCTGGGAGGCTGGGAGGCTGAGAGGCTGAGAGGCTTGGAGGCTTGGAGGCTGGGAGGCTAGGAGGCTGGGAGGCTAGGAGGCTGGGAGGCTTGGAGGCTGGGAGGCTTGGAGGCTGGGAGGCTAGGAGGCTGGGAGGCTAGGAGGCTGGTAGGCTGGGAGGCTGGGAGGCTGGTAGGCTGGTAGGTAGGAGGGTGGTAGGCTGGGAGGTAGGAGGGTGGTAGGCTGGTAGGTAGGAGGGTGGTAGGCTGGGAGGCTGGGAGGCTGGTAGGCTGGTAGGCTGGTAGGCTGGTAGGCTGGTAGGCTGGTAGGTAGGAGGGTGGTAGGCTGGGAGGTAGGAGGGTGGTAGGCTGGTAGGCTGGTAGGCTGGTAGGCTGGTAGGCTGGTAGGTAGGAGGGTGGTAGGCTGGGAGGTTGGTAGGCTGGTAGGCTGGTAGGTAGGAGGGTGGTAGGCTGGGAGGCTGGGAGACTGGGAGAGCTGGTAGGCTGGGAGGCTGGGAGGTAGGAGGCTGGGAGGCTGGTAGGTAGGAGGCTGGTAGGCTGGGAGGCTGGGAGGCTGGGAGACTGGTAGGTAGGAGGCTGGTAGGCTGGGAGGCTGGGAGACTGGGAGAGCTGGTAGGCTGGGAGGTAGGAGGCTGGTAGTCTGGAAGACTGGGAGGCTGGGAGGCTGGGAGGCTGGGAGACTGGGTGCCAGTGTGTGAGTGTGCTTGCTCTATGGTCCATGGATATGGAAGACCACCAAAAGATCCAGGTAATTTTATACTCTGAAGTTTCATGCCACTGAGCAACTTTCATAGGAATGAACAAGAACCTGCCTCCAGCGCTGTGTATATTTCAAGTATAAAACCAAGTCAAATGGAGAAGTTGGTTTAATCTTAAACGTTTTATTTATTATTGTAAAATCCATATCTACAATGTGATAAATGTATAGCTGAGTAAAATGTATAATATTTATTTGTTTTTATATATTTATATATTATGTTATAGACATATATTAATATGTATTCATTATATTTGATCAAATGTGGCTAAGCAATAGTAAATGTACTATCCATTTGCCCCTCTGTTTTTATAACCTACGAGAAAGACCAAACCAAATTCACTTATATTTTTCTCAAGTGTTGCCTTAACTATTCACTCCCAATTTAATGCAGGAATTAACACATCCTGAGTCGATAACAACTTTTTATCTGTGTTTTTCTGTCGTCCTGGAAATACAGCTGGAGAAAGTATAGGGAACCAAAACATTCACAGCGATAAATATACGGAATGTATTTGTTGCTTGGGCAAATATTTGTATGTACGTATGGATATGTTCTCATCCCTGCCAGCATTATTCCACCATGTTATAGATGTTCTCAGTATCAGCTAAATTTCCACCGTGTTGCTGCTGCGAGCATGCCGAGGCCTGTTTCTTAAGCCTGCCATTCTGACACACACAAAGGTGCTGCTCATCCAGGCTTTGTGTCGAGGATTAGGAGAGCAGATACGCCGCTGACACAGAGAGACACGTTCAAAAGTTTCTGCTTCCGTTTTCTTACAAACCCCTGCATTTGAAACTGGCTGGTAAATTCCTGAGAATACGATACAGGGTCGTCCCACGTGGAGCAGTGAGAGTTTCATTGGCAGGCGATGATGTCAGGGTTTAAAAAGCTAAATCTAATTACAGTACATGGAAGTTGCCACGAGGGGAAATGGTTCAACCGATAATCTGTGGTGTTATTAGCAAACAAAGTAGCCTGTCGAATTCTTTTTTTAACTAGCCTGACAAGTTAAGGGTTTTATTGCTGAGCTCTTGGCACCGCACAAAGGACGCCCAGTTGTTTCTATCAAGTTTTCAACAAAGCACAGCACGAGCCATCAAGTCATATCAGCGCTGCACTCTTATGTCACAACCCAGAGATTCAGAGAGCTGGACTGGGAGCAGCAGGAAAGGAGTTATGGCATCTGAAGCATTTTGAGGTAGTTAGAAAGAGAATTGTAGAGACGGGGTTAGACTAAACTTTCTTTATCCAGGATCCAATCATCTTTTGGAACTGAAGGGTGTTTGAGCCTCTCTCTCAAAGCTTTTATTTGTTCACTAAATAAACAGTTGTTCTCACAGTTTTATGGAAGATCCATTATTCTCTGTTTGATCGTATATCAACCCCTGATGTGTTTGCAAGAGAAGCTTGAGAAAAAAAAGAGCTAAAACATGGCATGAAAGCACTGATTAACCAAGTATAAATACTTCTGTTGCCACTGCTTGCATGGCTGTCAATGTAATGGATGATTTTTAGTGTCTATGCCAAATAAACCTTTCTCTCCGACTTATTTGCTTTGCTTTCAGTTGTGTTGATAAAAGCAGGAATCCAACTGCATGGATGTCAGCGCCGCTGTAGCTCGCTGTGAGGCCTGTCTATGCTCATCTCTGGATCCTAGCTCTCTTTTCATAGACCCTTCATGCTTTCTGCATCTGTTTCAGTCTCCCCTCCCTGGCTTTATTTGAGCCGTTTGCCTGCGTGGTTCCAATTGGATGTTTTAGAAGAGGGTTTTTTATACACCCTCCATTGTGTTAAAACTACTGGCTGACAGTTACCTCTGTGAAACCAGGGATTCAGTTCTTTGTCAGCCTGCTGCATTGTGACATAAGATTCACAGGTGCAAAAAAAAAAAGGACTTGGTGAATGAATAGTAAAATATTGTGGGAAAGGTATGTGTCTGAGTGAAAATGTAAAAGAAAGACAAGAAATTGAGAGAGAGGGAGAGAGAGAGAGAGAGAGAGAGAGAGAGAGGGAGAGAGAGAGAAAGAGAGAGCGAATGCAGGAGGAGGTAAAATACCAAGTAACAATGATGATGTTTTTAGAATAATTAAGTGAACCCTGTGGGTATTTTCTTGTTTGGTTAAATTGAAGACGATTCTGAGAAATGCATATGGTTATTTTATCAAACAGCTCTTACTACAACTGCTTTGAATAATCTTAGAAAAGCAGTCAATATTGTCAATTAATACTGTTAAAATGCATCAGAGGACAAGTACGGGCAGATTTTCTGGGTTTTGCACCGCAGAATCCATTCTTGGCTTTGGGATCTGACAGAAATTCAGGGTCTTATCTCAAGTATGACAAGTGAAAAGTGCATAGGTTGCACAGTTCTCCACATACTGATGGTAACCAATATGTAGGAAACATTTCAAGATAGGCTGTTGAGTAAAATCAAATGAAATCCGTCTCATTTTTGTTCATTTTTGTCACATTCACATTTGCCTGTCCCACACTCTGTTTTATTCTCTTGTGTGTGGGTTGTGGAAGTGCTTTACAAAAGGGGTAAAGTTGGGTCTCAGCCGAGAGATGCAAAGTGTTTGACTGCTGATACCCTGGAATTTGCTGCAAAGATGCAGCTGGGATCACGAGTATGGATCACCTTACTGTGAAAAAGAGACTGATAGCAGCTGGAAAGCAAATGAGCATGTGTCAGCCATCTGGAAAAGTCAGCCAAAACACTATGCATCCTCTGTGCTGAGACAAAGGAGTCATTTTACTTTATGAAAAGACTTGTTCCCTCTTTCTCCACAGCAGATTTAGAAGACAACTTTACATCCTTTTTAGTCAGTTACCACAAAATCAATGCAATCTTTAGTCTCCTTAAGTCTACCACACATCACCACACATTGGTATGTGTGCCTTCCCATTTCCTACAGACTCCACTGCACCACAAGTGAGCTGCACCTGCTGTGGTTGAGATCAAGAGTAATTTAGCAGGTTATAATAACTAGCTAATAAAGCTAATGTGTGTTTCTCAGGCCAAGCTGGTAACATTCTCAAACTCTTCCATACCGTTAATACAGCGTTCATACCAACGTCCCTTTTTGATGCTGTGATGTCGGCTCTTCTTGTTATTGTGAAGCAGAACTCATCAAGTGGTGGATTGTTCACCTGCTAATGCACAAGATGGGTTTTGACTGTCTCTCCAGGTTTTTTTGGGGCGATAATTTCATATATGTTTTGAACATGCTGTATTCTAAAAAGCAATATCACCAGTAGGGGTTCAATATCGCCCAACCATAGTGGACGGAATGGGGTTTCGGGCACTGTTTGACCATCCAATAAGCACTCGAGTTGAAGCACGCAGACAACATTGCCGTGCACAGCTGCTGGCTAGAAACACTTCACCAACACTTGCTAGGTTATACAAGCCTCTAGACAGCCTCAAACTGACCACAACCACCATTCTTCAGAGAAACTTGAACAGCATATTTGAAGGGCTTCTGCTGCATTCAGGTTATATTGTTCAGACGTGTAATAATAAGTATCCAAGTGAGAGAACACAATCACCCAAGCCTCCAAATTGTAATTATGAAGACTACAACATCTCCCACTTTGAGAAATAAACTGCAGTAGTACCAACAATGCCTGACCATATGCCAGTAAAGTCTCCATCACTGACAGTTACATATAAACCCTATCACAATAAATTAAGCTATTTTGAAAGAAGCAAAACACTGATTATTTGTATCTGGTTCCATTTCTTAACAAACTGCTGCAATTACATGACTCCACAAAAGAAGATCAGGTTACAAGTCTAATAGTGGGGTGACTATTTCGGAGTGATGTATGAACACTCCCAAATTAGGGTTGTTTTCTGTCCCAGTGCCCCTGTTCTGACGGTATTGTGTGAATGCAGCATTAGTCACTCCTCAGATGAAGTCTGTGGGCTGCTGAAAGCCATTTGTGAGGCTTGAGGTTGAATGCTCACCTCTCAGTCTATGGCAAAACAACCCAAAGTACTGCACTGGTGTTGGTGTTCATGTAAGGTGCAAGTAGTCTCATAAGTGAAGATTAAAGGTTTACCAAAAGTGAAAGCACTGCAGAGCTGTTTATAGGTTGTACAACGTACGGAAGCTAATCACAGCAGCAATCATTTCTTTCTCAATCTAAATGCTACAAGTAATGCACCAAGAGGTATTACAGGTATTCGGTGCAGTGTGTTGCACGATGACAATAACTGCTTTTTAACTTTAACTTTAAAAAGTCGTGCCACCCTGAGGGCTTTTTTTGCCCAAGGCTTTTTCAATATTGAACCCCTGTTGTGCCAAAGCAGTGGTCTCATTAAAACAAATAAGGAAGCCAGTGTTTTGCATGGCAGTGCTATTGTCAGCGTAAAGGGCCCTGAGGCTGTGGAAACCAGTTATACTGCAGGTCTTTGGGCGCATCCAGGTGTGGTTTGATAAGTAGAGCGAACAGGACATGTATTTTACTCTGTCGCAGGAACGTAGTCTAATATGTCACCAACTCTGCTGCTTGTTTGTTAACTTTATGGTAACTGGACACCCTCACTACCCTCGAAAGCACAACAGCATCATCTCCTGCTAATCATAGAGATTATTAAAGCAATATCTACCCGGTCTTGCTTAACTCAAAGGGATAAGATATTCAAACAGAAATTAAAAAGGACTCTTGTTTTCATGTTCTTGTTCAGCTAGTAGCACAGAAAAGAAATTGCTTGCCCTACGAATGTACGGCTCAGAAGCACAAAGAGCTAATTTACAGACCCTTTCCTGGCTCTTCACACCTGCAGTAAAGCTGAAGTGGCAGCTCCAGCTCCTACCAGGGTGCTGAGCAGAATAGCTGTGTGCTAAGTGGATGACTGGGTGCTTCCAGCAGACTAGCAAGAGGCAGCAGCACAGCGGTGGACTCTGCTGCTAGCAAAGGACTGTCGACTGAGGCTTCAAGGTAATTTTATTTCCTTGATCCGGATTTTGGTCTCCTTGCAATTGATCTTTTTTTTTATTATCAAAAAAAGAAACATAATATTAGATTTTTTTTTATGTGGGGTGAGCTACTTTATTCACAGTGTGCCTTTAACCGATAATGCGAGGATATCCCAGTTTCCTGTCATGGATATTCTCAGTTACTGTACCTACATGCCTTTTTGGACGCTTCTTCTACCCTCAAAGCTAATTTGTCAGCTCACTGTCTCAATGTCTGCAAGGGTCAAGAACAGTGCATGCTGTCTAACAGCAGCATAGGGATTTCTTTTGTTTGATATACCAGTGCTGCTCACTCTACAGTATATCACGCCCTTCTAAACAGCTGATTTAAAATGGGTATTAAAATGCTTCTAATTCAAAGGTTGTTCTTCCTTCTTTTTATAGCCATAGGTTTTAGGTGATTTATGTACACTGACAGTTACAGGAAGTGTCTGTCAGGACAAGTGATAACTCTTCATAAAAGATAACATATTTGACCTAATAAGTCATTTGTCATATCATTGAATCAACCAAAGCTATGTTTCTTCCGTGGTTTGCTTTGATTGGCGCAAATGAAAGGAGATGTAGACAATACATGGGCAAGTAGAGGCCACCATTCACTTTCACTCTTTTCCCTACAAAGTGTAACTTAACTGCCACGTGACATGAGGAGGTTGTAAAACGTTTGCTCACAAAATTTTAATTTCCTCCTTATCTGAATGAAGTTTTTAATCACATAAATCTAAAACTTGACTTAAAACTCTCTCTGCAATTCGGTCAAACTGGCCATGGAGCAGAAGTGGTAGAGTTGTGCAGACATATTACGATGAGGTTAAATATGTGGTGACTCCTCTAGCTTTAATTAAAGTTACTGGTGAGAGCACTAGCCTGCGTGTTGAGACAAAGGAGATAAAGTCAATGTGGCCTGTAGGCAACTATGACTCACTGATGTTATTTTGGCTCTGGCATTGGGTTTTTTCTTTTCTGGGGTGGAGGCCTTGTGTCTCCTCCTGTTTCACAACTTTTCAGACGAGCCCTGCTGTGTGAGGTGTTGCCATGAAGAGCCGTCAGTAAAACACCAACAGCCTCCATCTCCATTCCACTGCTCGACAAACACCTGACCAAACAGTAGACGCCATCACAACCACAAGGAATGTTAATTAACCTCACTGCATATAAAGCACAATCCTCGAGCTAAGGCATAACTAATCAAACCTTTATAGCCTGTTCAGCACTAATGTTTTTCTTTTTTCCCCATTTTAAGGTCTGATCCAATTAACCTGCTTCTATTGCTACAGCCGAGACAGATAAATTACAGTATCATTTTACATATGACGATCAATAACAACATAATTTAGCCCTGGGGGAAAGGTCCACTGTCTCTAAAGGGCCGGTGATATCTGTAAGTCTTTCTCCTGTAATTAGACATCCGTGGGCTCTTCAATTAATCTGAACTCAAATCCGTGACATTTCCGCAGCTCATTAATGGACAACCACACTCTTTACAAAGATGAAGTGGACCACAAGGCTGCACGGGGATATGAACATGGGTGACATTTAGTAGTGCTGTGGCTCTGCTGTCTTCAGTAACAGACATTTGCAAATGTTTTGGAGCATCCAAGAGGAAATAGCTCCCATTTGGCCTGCTGAGGAGATAGCATACATCTTAATGACTTTCAGATTCCTCTATTCTTTCAGCCACCACTGAATTCCATTATCCAACAGTATTAAGGAAACTATAAATATTTCAGCATGAAAATGATCTGCTTCTAGTGCTTTAGAATTGCAAAGTAATTTCCCTCCACTTGCTGAGGATACAATTACGCTGTTGGACAGATTGTTCTAAAATTCTATTGAGCAACTGACCCGTGAAAATCATTTAAATCTAAAATAGGATTGCCAATTTATATTGCAAATGAAATACGTTACTGCACAGAAATTAGGAGAAATGACACCAATGTTTTACATGCAATAATGATAACATTCACATGAAATAATGCAACATTTTAAAGGAATTAGTGTATTAAAATGTGAAATGGAGCAAGTTGAGGGATTTGTAGGAGCAGCTATCCTGGCTACTTTAAAGTCAATGTGTGTGGTCAAAGAAATAAAGGGAGAGAGAGAGATAGAAGCAGTCGGGGCTAAAAGTGAACAATGAAAAACTTGTGGGCCAAGAGTTTTACAATGTTGAAGATTTACTGCCTAGAAATTAATTTCAGATTGTGTCTTACTGGATTCCAGCACTGTGATGTTTTATAAACTTGATTTACATGATGAACTAAGGCAACCGCAAACACTTCATGCATCAGATTATCCGTGCAGCTTAAAGAATCAACCTGATTCCTGTTTCTCACTCTCAGCAGAGCATGAAGTCTGCTAACTGATTTGGGGCTGTCAATAACTTGCTGGCAACTACAAAAAACGTGAGCTTTCCTCAGCAGCTATTGTGACAAGATGGGACAAAGGGAAGGGTAGGAGGTAGCACCTGCAGCTGTGCATACAGGACAACACTGCAGAACTCCTTAAATTCAACAACCAAGCATAAGACGCAAAGACGGAAAAGAGCTGTGAAGAATTTCGGCTGGTTGACAACTGCACTTATTACAAATAGCAGGACTGAGACTGAGATTGTTATTAAGTCTTCACTGTGCTCGTATCTGTCAGTGACACGGGTCAATGATGGATACCCAGAGTATAGTTGGAGGGGAAATACTGGTTCTGATAGGAAATTGGAGAATTGCTTAATATTTCTACCAGAAGAGTACTCAACTGAAAACTGCTAATACCGCTGTGACAAAGAATATAATAGGTTTCCTAGCATATAACTGTTAAACATTGTTATATGAATAGTCTGATATTTACTTAAAGTAACAATTGGAGCACCTGTTTCCATTGTTTGTGTAAAATGCCAAACGAAAAACATTGTTTTTATGACATTATAGACAAAAGAAGGCCTAATTCTATAATTGCGTATTATTTCTGAGACCGATTAGTTGTGAATTACCATAAATGAAATTGCTGGAAAGGCGTTTCACACTGTATGGAGAAAGACATTATCTAATTATCTGTTCATAAACTGAGCCCTTCACTTTTTGCACAGAATTTTTAGAAGCAGGAAATTAAAACGGCAGCTGTTTTATTAAGATAAGCCTCAGTTGTCTTGCATGCATATATGGCATCGTGCATGTTAATGGAGTCATGGCTTCTCACCAACATCATGTATGTTTGTTTTTTTAACCCTGTCAGGTGAATAAATTGTCATGATCATTCATGGTCTAAAACAGTTATTCACTATACATTTGGCTTGATGTGTTGTGTCTTTCACTGAGGTCAGCTAATTATTTGTCTTGCCGTCTGTACACACTGTCTGGTCCGATCCATGTCTGGAATTAAACAGTGTGCATTATTCTCGCAGGATTGCAGTCTGGCTTTAGAAAGAAGAAACTCTTCTCTTCAGCTTATAAAGAGAAAGGTGATTCTGTAATGAGGGTTTGCACATTCAAGACCATTCCTCTGTGTGCACGAACGGGCCAATGTGCATTCATATTGTTACTGACTGTGGAAGTAATTCCACATTGTCGGAGCCCCACATATCACCTCTTAATAGACATTTTTGAATTCATGCTCACACCTTATTACCAAAGACTGTGCTGGTGGATGCATCCCTCTTATTGGTATCTTCTCTAAATACCAAGGGACTCTCACTGGTTCACTTTATTTTCTCATTTAATAGCCTTTAGAGGAAGAGACATCTTTAGCAGAATAAGGTCAGTTTTAACACTGAAAATTGCTCTTAAGTCATATTTGATAAACTCAGTGGCGCCTACAAGATGTGTTTCAGTTTATAATACCATGCCAGCAATAAAATAGTCCACACCGAGGGATTTGCATGTACAGTTTGTGGGGCTTATACATAAATGAATAATATGTCACACATATTATGAAGTGAGGAGAATACAAATAATAGCAGCAGATAGACATTAGCATTTGCTGCAGTTGTTAGCGATCTTGTTTTAGGTCAACATGGTCGAATGGTTTCTCACTCAAAGCCTGGCACAGATATGTAAGGAAATAAAAAAATGAAAATGTATTATATACAACCTCATTATTTTGGCAGCATTGAGAAGAAAAACAATCAATGTGTTCTTTCCATTTCAGATGTAATCAGCTGTTATAATTGCAGATGAGGCAACTAACAATTTATGTCTCCATAAATGGATTCACTGTTTGGTTTATAAATATTAGAAACCAAATGTCTTGTCTGACAAAAGGAAAAGATCTGATAATAATATATTACATTATTATCAGATAAGGCAAAGAAAAGCAGAAAAGCTGAACATTAAAATTGATTATAGATATTACTTAAATGGTTAATTTATTATCAAATAATCTGTTTATCTCTCTTACAGGTTTAATATAAAGACAAATCTGATCAACTCCACATGATATGGTGAAAATATATTTTAAATGTAGTAAAAATTACATATATATACATATATATTTTTATTTTTTATTTTTTATTAAATCTTTTTTTAATATGTGTCTCAAACAGCCCTTGGCAAATCTTTTGGAAGAGTCCGAAACCAAATGCAGTGTGTCACCTTGGAAAAAGAGGCCCAACGCCCTGCGACAAGCTAATTATTATGCTGCAGGAGTCTAAAAGCAAACTGAAAGGTCGGTAATCTTTTGAGTTTACCGACTCAAAAGAAATGCAATCGCTGACTAGTTTCCTGCATGTCTTTCATAATGTCACCTCAACATGTGGTCAGCTGCTGAGAGACATTTCTCCTGTAAATAACCATTGTTATCTGAAATCATGACTGTCCTGTAATTAGAAGACAAGAGTGAACTTTTGATCCTGCAGTGCTGGGGAAGTACAGCATGTGATGTTCTGATGACTGGAAAATGAAGCAAGATGTGAATGCGTTGGTTGCACCTACAGTTTGTGATTCATGATTTGTCAGGTTGCAGAACTCTTGTAGCAACTTCCTATAAGTTAATTTCTCAGGAAAGTTTGTGTGTCTCTGACAGGATCAAGAAACTAGTAATCTCTTTTGACATCAGTCTCACAGGAATGATATGCTCTCTGGTAGATTTTTATATTGTTTCTGTTTTCTTTGCTGTGGCAACCTAAGGTGAACAGATTTGTATAATGGACTAAATCACAGTCTAATAAAAGAAATCACAGAGAGCCCCCTAGGGTGGGCATTACTGAAGGCTTCTTTCATTTGAGCCTGTAATATAGTTACATGGATGACTGTCACCGATTTCTACTGTAAAATGAAGCAGACACCGGACGCAAAAAAAATCAAAGGGTTTTACTAATCTGGTGATATGTAAAGCAGATCTGTTGTGTTAACTCGATATAATACCTCAGCAAGGCAGCGACTGCACCAGCTGTGTTTGAGATGTGGCCGGCATCCGGCACCTCTAAAACCATTCTTTTCACACCGGGGTGTCACTCTTTCATGTTCTTATGTTACATCAATGTAAAATATGCTGCCTCTCAGTGGCCATCTGGAGAGGGCAGGACTGGGCTGTGATAGTAAACGAGTGGATTACAGGGGTCAGTTTCTTGCTGGCTGCACAAAGGATGATGTAATGTGACAGCTCTGTCCGGTAGCTGCATGCTAACAACGTCCACGACATCCGCGTTAATAGAAGGTGAAATCACAGGGGTTTTAATATCAGCTCTGTATTTCTGCTTGATTGTGCATGCCAATTATCAACCTGGCAGACAGTAAGAACATTGGACTGGTCACTCTGCTGTTTCAGTCAGACAGCTATAAGTCTTTGCCTCCCCTGGTGTGATGGATTTTCCTGATCAGACGAAAACTGGAGCAGAGAGAACCAGTCATGTTGTACAGAGTGAAGACTGGAAAAGCTGAAGAGGAAGGGGGGTGGGGGGTTGTGGTATTTTCCTGCATGCAGTCTGATCCTAAAACACAGGTGCAGGCTCCATGCAACCCTCTCTGCCTTTGAGCAGGGCGGCTGTGGCTCAGTGGTTAGCAAGTTGGTCTTTCAATCAGAAGGTCGGTGGTTCGATCCCCGGCTCCGGCAGTCTGTGTCGTTGTGTCCTTGAGCAAGACACTTAACCCTCGTTGCTGTGTCTACGGTCTACTGTATATCATGTAAGTCGCTTTGGATAAAAGTGTCAGCTAAATGAAATGTAATGTAAAAGCATACCCCACCCCCCTCCTCCCTGATGCAAAGTGTTTGTCCATCTGATCCTCCTTAAATCCTGATTATTATGGATTTGTCTTTTTCCAACCTGTGATTTGCAGAGATGAGGGTCTGCTAAAGGTTATCTGGTGAGGGAGTAGATCTAACAATTGAGGGGTATTTAAACACAAAAAAACAAAATAGTAAAGCCATGTGTAAATTAAATAGCCATATAGTCCTGTTTTAAATGTAGCTCTATGGTGTTGTCAAACGGTAAAAAAAAAAATAGGGCACGCTCTTCAAGTGGAAGCTGACATTACATGTATTTACTTTCAGTTGCTTTAACAGAAAATAACATTGTACAACTCACTGTGTTTCGACCCTAACCTGAGGACTCCTATCTCCCACAGAGAGAACAACTACTTGGAAAGAGGGGGGGTCCACAGCTGAGATTTGGGGCTCCCAGCGGCGTCATGCAGAGCCGATCATTGTCTCTCTCACACTTTCTAACTAGCCATTTCACAACATCCAGACAGCAGATCGAGCCGTACGCAGCAGCAGCAGCAGCAGCAGCAGCTTCGCCCTCGGGGCTTTTTCTCTCCCTGACGTCGAGCATAACTAACACTTTGGATTCAACGCGCGGATGGGGGCAATTACTGGACTTAATGTCTCCCTTCCGATCGACCGATAGTCAAATGAGTTAAGCAATGGCTGCAGACATTTGAGTCCCCCCCGGGTGCGAGAAGTGTCTTTTTTAAATGAATCCCAACTAAAAAAGAAGAAGAAGAAGAAAAAAAAAACACTTTCATTTCACCGAGAAGAAGATCGGTGGACATCATGCACAGATTTGCGGATTTAACACTCAGAAAGCCACTGAGTGCGTTTGATTTGGGATTACAGTGACACACAGGACGAGTTTTTCTTTCAGGGGGAGATTTTTTGAGGAGTCTGCTCTCTCTCTCGCTCCTGCTCGCTGTCCTCCGGGTTCCTGCAGGACTCCCAGAGTCGTGGAGAGCCCATGCAGTCGCCAAGGTTGGTTTATCGAGACTTATTTAGAATTTGAACCAATATTATCGGACTATATTTTACGCAGGAGTCTTGCCAGTTTTTGCTGAGCTTGCAGGGATGTTAACTGCATCTCTATGTCCTAAAATATGTTTATGTTTCGGATGTACAATGAGGAGAGCTTGAGTTCTACAATATTAACAACGTTAACCATTTGCAAGTGTCACTCGGGAATTACGCGTAAAAACTGCGTTCACTTCACCTTGTGCCTTTTTAAAATATTGAAGTATGCAGCACTAGTCAATGTCAGCATTTATCAGCTCCTCCCAAACAGAAATAGCGTTGAGGCTACTTCTATCTGACATGGAATGAAAAGAATGATCTTCTTCAGGGCACTGCAACAGGACAAATGCGCCTGCTGGCTGCAGATTTACACCCTTTAAATCCCAATTGCATGACAACATGCAATTACACCAATAAACGAGCTGTCCTAAAGCTCACATTTAATGACAGGTTTGGTTGTCCTCATAATGCCATGTGCGTTTGTGTCATGATTTGAGGTTTCATATCAGAGCTAATAACAAGCGCCATCTGTTGGAAAAGAGGATCAGTCCGCTGTGACCATCAATACAGATGCATATAATAGAAATGTAGCGCACAATTCAACACTGAAGAAGAGATGAAGCACTTCACCAATATTACGTGCATTACATTATATTCAGTGTATGAAAATGTAGAAATGTGTCAGGTTTGACAGGTGATATCAGAGATTTAAAGCACACCATTAAACGTGATTATATTATATTACTGGATTTATGGATATGTTTTACTGTTAAATTATGTCCCCTTCACAGACATGTGGAGCACAAGACCTGCCTGACATGTCTTTAGACATATCTCTGGTAAAGCTGTTTCTTATACATGGTTTGTCATTTCCCTATGGAGATGTTAAATATAGATAAAACTCACTAAATTAATTAGCAATCAAACAATCTGTTGATTGATTGGACACAAAACTATCATCCAAAAACCAAAATACAGATGATAGCAAACGCTTGACGAGAGAAGGATATAGGGGAGAAGAAACCGAACCTCATTTTGATTGGTGGTGTAGTCAAACTGATAAAATATGCCTTTGTGATTTGGCTGCAGACCGGCAGATTATTTTTATCGTTTTATTGTTAAGTCTATAAAATGGCAGAGAATTAGTCAGAAATGGCATTCCAATTTGTCAGAGCTCAATATGGTGAGTTCATATTGCTTCTATATTCAAACAAACAACCAAAAACACAAAGACATTCATTTTTGCAGTGATTTTAAACTGAGAATATTATTTAATCGTTGCATTTGGGAAGCTGAAACCAAAGACTGGTTAAAGCCATTTTTGCCATCAAAATTGTTGCTTGACTAATCTATTAATTGACTAATCACTGAATTCAGTGAACACTGATTCACTGAATCTGATATTTTTGATACAGAATAAGGAATATCACTGAAGAAATGTATTGTAGACTTCAAAATGAGTTGTTATGCGTAAACAAAAAATCTGTAAAATAATTAGTTTATCTAGTGTCATTGTCACTTTGCAAATGAACACTGTCATGCACAAGTATCTCTAAATATCTATTATTAAAGATCAAAGCTTAAATGCCACTATTGTGTTGCCAGACATGTATACTGACAACTAACCATTAGATTATTGTTCCTAAAAACAACAACACAGGCAACAGGTTTCAAACCTATCTGCACCATCTATTGTCCAGAAGTGATGTGAACCAGTCACATTTAAAGATATCTGCATACCAGCAGGAACATTTCATTCCTGTGTTTGCCTCTACATCCACACTGTCGTGGCTAAAAGCCCCCAAAACATTCCACAATTCATCAAAACACATCACAAAGCAGTATACCATTCAGTTGCAGTCATTCATTTTAGATGTGAATACATGGTTTATTGGAGCTGGGAATCAGTCCGCACAGGGCCACCCTTGTTGCAAACATGTGGAGGCTCAGACCTCATTGTACAGGAACGTATCCATCATCCACGAGAAGGACAGCAAGCATTAACAAAGACGTTCACCGTGCTATGGAAAAACACTGCACAGCCAGCCATAACCTGAGTGCACAGCCATCTGTGTGGTATTTTGTTGTAAATGGCAGCAGAAGACAGCAGTAATGATTCGTAATTCGTTCGAGATAATCAAAGAGGTGGTATTACGCCTTTTAGAGGAGTGGATCACAGCCTGCTCTTTGTGGAAATGTATTCAAATCCTTTAAACTAACATGCATTGGAAAAGGCCCACTTTATTAGAAGTCCTGCATTCTTAGTTTGACTTTACATCCTTTCTCATTGCTGATGTGTTGACCTGCATATGTACTGCGGTTATGGCTTCATGCTGTTGGGTGGTTTAAACTACAGCAAGGCATCATGGTTTGTTTTGCACGTTAAATCCTTATATCCTGCACGGGAAACCCGTATATGAACAATAAGCTAGTCATTAGTTGTCATTATATTTCCGGCAACACAATAGTGACAATTAAGCTTTGATCTTTTACAATAGATATTTAGAGTGACTTGTGCATGACAGTGTTCATTTGCAAAGTGATAATGACACTAGAGAAACTAATTATTTTACAGATTTTTTTATTTATGCATAACAACTTATTTTGAAGTCTATGATCAATTTCTTCAGTGAGAACCTATATATTCTGTAAAGAGTACAATGTCCTTTTCAATGCTCATGTTCTTAGTGTTTTTTAGGGGAAATATAACAACTAAGGATGAGTTGTCACTGCCATATAATTACAGGCATATTTCACCAAGTGGGTTTTTAAGTGCTGGATGGATTCTAATTTTGCTTTCTTTACTTCCGCCCTTTGACATTCGGTTTGATTTTATGTGTTGACAGTTGAATTCTATTATAACCCTTTAAGTTTTTACCCCTCAACTAGCTGACAGTATGTCTGACACACAGAGCTGAAACAATTAGGCAATTTAAAAATGTGCCTATCAACAGAAAATTGATATGCAACTTTTTGGATAATTGGTTAATCCTTTTTTGGAGCAGAAGTGCTAAATGTTCGCTTGTTACACCCTCTCAAATAGGAAGATTTGATGTTTTTGTATTGAACTAAATATGGGCTCTGCATTGCTGGTCGGATAAAACATATGAATATGTCAGCGTTGGGAAACCGTGATGCCCAATCTTCACTATCGCCTCTCATTTTATAATGTAGACAAAATAAATACGCAGTAAAATAATAAGCAGAGTAATCAATAATAAATATAATCCTTGGTAGCAGGCCTATTTGTTCCAATTCCATACATGATCTTTACGCTGAGTGAAATATTAAATCCTAATGGCTTCACCATTTCATCAAATGGGAATATTATCAGTGTTCACATTTATCCAACATTCACTTTGACAAAATTGGCATCTTTAGAACCTTTAGGATCTCCACTAGAAGATGACGTAATGCTATGCGGATCCTGTCGGCACAGTGTGAGTTAATTGACCTACCAGTGTGTCTGAGGGGTTTAAAAAACGGGCAACATGGCTTGCAGCCACCATTTTAAGTAACGTACTATTGTACTGTTGTATCAGCAGAGCTGATATGGAGGGCACAACGCAGATCATTTACAGCTATGGGAGAATAAACGTAAAGTGTGTTTATAGTGCATGCTGTCCTATCCCCCTCTTTCTTTCTTCCGCGTTGACCTACACACACACACACACACACACACACACACACACACACACACACGCTGCATGGAAGGGTGACCCTGTTCTCCTGTGTCGGGTTCCCCTCCACAGAGAGGGTGCTGTTGTGATCTAGTCGTGGACTGACTACCACTCTGGACTCGGTCAGTCTGCGAACAAGTCTGCACATTGAGTCGTAATTTGAAACTCGGGAGAGGGGGTTTAAGGGCAGAGCAGGCAGCCGTGATTGGCTCAGGGTGTCCGCCGGCCCGCGGAGGCTGCTCCCCTCTCGACACTCCGTAAAAGGAAGACGGATCGCCTGGCTGCTCTCAGCCGGCGAGCCGCGCGCGGACTGTTCGCGAGCTCACTCCGCGGGAAACAACGTCTCACCAGCTAGTGATGCGATGACGGGACCTCAGACCTCTTTTGTGGACTTTTTGTGGGTTTTCTCAACGAGGACTCTGTGGCTCTAACTCTTCTCCTCTGTCCTTCCTTTATCCGGGTTGAGCAGGGAGAGGAGTGAAGTGCGACCCCGAGCTGGATGGATGGTTATGGGGAAAAGAGGAAGACCCTCGGCGCTTGACGTGTGCAGAGTCCTCGCGGTGTTTCTCTCACTCTTCCCCTCCGGTAAGATGCTGCTTCTCACTTTTACATTCAAAAGAAAACGTTTTCGAGTAAAGTTGTTTAAAGGTCGCCCACTGGCATGTTTCCACTGATGCGGTTTAAGCTACTTAAACGTTAATAACGTTATGTTGAACTTTATACATCGTTTTTTTAGCCTTAACAAACTTTGGCAACAAAGTTGCCCGGTTCGGTCACTACGTATCAGCCGAAATGTGTTCATGGCGATAGAACAGAACTAGTTACACGGTGCGCCACAATATTGCTACAATGTTGCTAATACATGTTGCTATAACCTATAACTAGACAAGTCGCCGCAGCAAAGCAGTTGTAATTGCATTAAAACTAAGTACAACATTGATTAAAATCTCCGAGAATCTAGATTGCCGCGATTTGGGGCGATATTGCAACAGGCTTGGGAGTGAACAACTAAACTATGCCATTACAACGCAACACATGACGAATTCAGGCAACGTTAGCGTTAGTCATTGATTTACTTCGTTTTATTGGAGAAAAACAAAACAAAGTGAGAGGTCCTTTCGGAGCTGCTGCAGCCCCCAACGCTTGTTTTGTTTGGGGGATGGTGCATGCTTCGGTCATTTTTCTAACTTTAAAATAGGTTATTAATTAAGCAGGGAATAACACTTTGATGTGTTTTAATTGCTGCCAATACAACTTAAATAACTTTTTTTAATATGGTTGTAATGCCTCTGTTGCAATGTATATGTCCCAAAATCCACTATAATTGCACTTTTCGCAAAGTCTTCTTAAAAGGTTGCGTGAACTGTTGCAGTGACAGTGTAGCATCGCATTACATTCCCACATTGTTGGGTTTGAATTGACTTATTATCCTTGTAATGTGACAATGGGATGATGGCTGTGAGTCATCTTTTGCAGTGGGGATACCTATTTCAGCTTACCTTGCATGTCTGCCAAACCCTTATCAGTTTCCCTCTTAAGTGAAACAACAAAGTGATATTGCACTAGTTGACATCGAGATTAGTTTATTGACGTCTGTAGATGGAGAGGCAATGTGGGGGTTGGAGAGCGCTGCGGTGAAGCTTTCAGGAGGAATATTGTTTAAAACTTGAAAGTGGTGATACACTATTCAAATAAGTGCTTTATTAGTCAAAGGCAATACTAGTCAAACATGGTGCGACAACAAGGCATTCTTTGAAATGTTTGAAGAACAAAGAGTTGGCAGGAAGTGGCGATAAAGTTGGGGACAACAATCTACAGTCGGCAGCGTTTACTATCACTAAAGGTGTGGATTAGGATTCCCAAATGGCATTGTTACTTTTACATTAACCGATCGCCAATGGGTGTGAAAGGTTGACCAGCGGGATGTTCAGACCTGCGTTTAATTCACTATTTGCTCAAAATCAGTGTTTCATGCTGTGAAAAGATGTGTATACATAAAGGCATTATGCTATTTGTCTTTTTTAAATGTACAAACAAACCTCAGCAGCACATATATAATGACCAGATACCAATTAGATAAAATACAAAGCAAAGTATGTGACACAATATTAGAGATCCTACTTTGTTATTATTAAAATGTGGTTAATTTCATGTATAGTATTTGGTACCTGCAGCCTAACTATTCTTGTTTTTAGATTCAGTGTGATTTAAATATGTGCTTTAAAACTACCATCGATTACAGCCAAAGTGTATTCATCATGTTTCTAAATGAAATGGGGTCCACTGCTTTGCTTCTTTTGTTCAATCTGTATGTGGTTGCTCCCTGACAGTGAGCCTGCAGTGCAAGATCCTCAAGTGTAACTCAGAATTCTGGGCCTCCACCTCAAACTCTGGACCCGAGGAGGAGTTTTGCACAGCACTGCGAGCGTACAACGGCTGTGTACGCCGGACTGCGCGAACCTGCAGGGGCGACTTGGCGTACCACTCTGCCCAGCATGGCATCGAGGATCTAATGAGCCAACACAACTGCTCCAAGGAGGGGCCGACATCCCAACCACGTGCCCGCACCCCTCTTCCTCCTCCACCCCCGCCGCTCCTGCCCGACAGCCAGGAACGCTCGGATGGCCCAGAAGTGTGCCACTACGAGCGCAGTCTTCTTCGCAACACAGCGCCGCCCAACTACACCCACTGTGGCTTCTTTGGAGATCCACACCTCCGAACATTTGGCGATGACTTCCAGACATGTAAGGTGGAAGGAGCCTGGCCGCTCATCCACAACAAATACCTGTCTGTCCAGGTGACCAACACTCCTGTGGTGCCAGGGTCTGTGGCCACCGCCACAAGCAAGGTGGGGATCCTTTCTCTTCGTCCTGTATGCATGCTGATGTTATGGAAGGCCATTCCGACAGTAGAAAGAACAGAAGATAAAAAGTCAGAATTATGAGATAGAAAGTCGAAATTATGAATAAAAAAAAAAAAGCCAGCCCCACTGAAGAGCATGCAGACTTTCTATCTCATCATTTTGACTTTCTATATCATAATTTTGAGTTTTTAATTTCATAATTATAACTTTCTATCTCATAATTTATTTATTTTACTGGTGGAAATGGGCTTCCATATATTATGGTCTACTTTGTTCTGAAACAAGAACTCTGGATCAATCATTAAATCAACTTAGGGCAGCATCTAACAAGTATTTTCATTTATCAACTCATCTTCTGATTAATTTCTCCATTAAATGATGTAAAATGTCCATCACAATTTCCATGGTGACATTCTCATACATTTTGTTTTGTCTAACTAACAGTAAAAAAACTCAAAATACTCAGTTTACTATCACATAAATCAAAAAAGCAGCACATTCTCACATTTGAGAAGCTGGTTTCTAGAAACTAGAAGATTTATGTTATGGAAAATTGTCAAAAATGATTTTCACATTTTTCGGGGCAAAAAGAATAAACCAACAAATCCATAAATAATATAGATGATCATTAGTTGCGCTTTGCAACATTCATTTCACTTGTTAGTTGCATCAGATCATCTTACTGTTATTGTATATATACAAACCATATTTTGGTTTGTATGATTCTCGTGTGCTGTGGAGCTGCTTCTCCTGTCAAACTGTGGACTCTGCTTAGTCTTTGGATGAGATCCATAATGACAGATAAGGAAGCCAAACCCAGCTCAATTGCAAAGATCTCGATAAGCTTTATACATTATATGTTAGTATTAAAACAGCAGTCCTGCATCAAATGTTAACGCGAGGCTCCATTTTCACTTTTCAGTAGACGGCTCACACTGATGTTTGGCCTACTTACAGAGTCGTCCACACTGAGCCATTAAGTTTAGAAATGACGTGTTTCCACAGAACTGTAGACATGTCCACTACATTATGAGATATCTTCTTTCATAGCTTTATCAGCAGTGCATTCCTCATTATTGTTTTATTTAATGGTACATGGGTTCGCCGGGCTGTCTGTCCCTGAAATGGCTTTCAGTAGAACTTGAGGTCAAAAACAAAGAAGTAGGAGTATTTTCAGTTGGCAAATTCACTTGGAGTTGGTCCAGATTTGGCAAAGTTTTGACGGCAATGATTATGGACCTCAGCCACTTTGCAGAGTCTCATAACTGAGGCATTTATACTGAAGCATACAGCAAGATCATTTTGTCCTCATGTACATTTGTAGAAAGTGTAATTTACAGCAATTAAGGTTTCTTAATGATACTCTATTAAGTATTTGTGGTTTTCTTTAAGCTTTTAAAGTAATTACATTTTCATAATGCTGTTCTTGGAAGCAAATAAGACAACCTTTTTTAAGATCTGGATTCTGGACAAAAGGGAAAACAAGGCAAGAGCCAATGCCACCTGTGCAAACAAGGCCCATCTGCTAAAAGATCTGCAATAGCAGAGCTCTTGCTACAGCAAATAAAACTGTCTGGTTATTTCTATCTTCATTCTGATGGGAGGGATAATGGAGGCATTTTTGTTTGTTTTCATTAAACGCTTTAGAAAAGATCCTGGGGGGAAAACAAGTTAATGTGGGTGGGAAATGTTACCCGAGGGAATGGGGAATTGAGACGGAACCAGTGCAACAGATAAATTGTCAAGCTAATAGCGTGTTCTGTAGGCGCCCTCTGTCACAAGCGAGCAGGCATCAGTCCCTCGGCTTTCCTGGTATCGCTGCTCCAACAATGGCTCATTGGTGTCCTGATGAAAGCAAGCTTGCAGAGTCCTGAGCGGTCTCCCTTAATTAGCTGCAGAGTATATCGCTCTGTCCTGGCCCGACGCCACTCCCCGGAGCATAGTTCTGGGGTTCACAGGCAGGTTTTTCAGCGCTATGAATGGATCGTCTTTGTGTCTGCAAACTGAGGCCTGATTTTACATGGCCGAGACTCGTGTTTTTTGAGGGCGTTTACCTTGGCCTCCCCCATGTTGAGCCAGTGCTGAAATATGACACTTAAGTGGGGTGGGTGGCACATATTGCACAAACTTGTTCTTAATGCAAATGTACAAGCACTTTTCTTCTAAAAAATCTGATGTTTACATTCACTGTGTTTTACTAGGATTCTGTATGTACATACTTGCATTTGTGCTGAGATGTCTTTCTTTTTCTCTTCTCCTGCAGCTGACAATCATCTTTAAGAATTTCCAAGAATGTGTGGACCAGAAGATGTACCACGCGGAGACGGATGAGCTGCCGGCTGCGTTTGCAGATGGCTCCAAGAACGGAGGGGATCGGCACGGAGCTAACACCCTGCGCGTGGTGGAGAAGGTTCCTGGGCAGCATGTGGAGATTCAGGCCAGGTACATTGGAACAACCATAGTGGTCCGGCAGGTGGGCCGCTACCTGACCTTTGCCGTGCGGATGCCGGTTGAAGTTGTGAACTCGGTGGAGGAAGGCGATAACCAGGACTTGTACCTGTGTCTTCACGGCTGCCCTGCCAACCAGCGCATCGACTTCAGAAACTTCAAGACTCGAGCGGCGGAGGCCCACAGTGCAGGCAGGATCAGGGGCGGCACGGCGCCGCATGGATTTACCTACCAGGCCGCCAAGGCCAAATGCAAAGAACGGCTCCCGGTGGAGGACCTGTACTTTCAGTCATGCGTGTTCGACCTCCTCTCCTCTGGAGACATAAACTTCACCATGGCAGCCTACTACGCCTTTGAGGATGTAAAGATGCTCCACTCTAACAGCAAGAGATACCACATCTTTGAAAAGGATGCTTTTATGAGGAATGCAGGCCAGAAGGGCAAAGGTGTGCTTTCACTCCTCCTCCTCAACGTCCTTGCTGTCTTACTGTGGGTTGAATGTTGCACAGTTCATCTATAGTTGCTTGACAACAGCATCCTCATGGTGTATCTGTCTGTGAGTGTACCATTGCCACGTCGTACATTGGCTCCTATCGTCTGCTCTGGTTCTGTGACTTGACTGGTGGCTTGCCAGTAGGGTCCTCCCGGCCCTGAGTCTCATTTTAGTAGGATTGTCATGTCTTGACTTCAGTAGAGGTCACAGTGCTCCCACCTATCATCACATGTGTTTAGCTGGTTCATAGGATTGGTCTTTGATGAGAGCAGCGGTGAGAGAGCCCAGCTACCCCAGAGCTCAGGATATCCACCTAGGATTAAATCCCACATTCTCACCGGGCCTGCATGCCCATGGGAAGCCGGACAAGATGATCTTTTGCAGAAAGAAGAGTTTGCTGATCCTCCTCTCCTGATCCACTCATTGGTGCCGAGCCAGTGAAGCTCTCCGTGGCTCATGTGGCGAAGCGAGAGGACCTGACAGGGGCTTTTGTTAACCTAAGGCCAGAAGCAGCTCTATGTTTGATTAGTTTCCAGCTTTGGGAAAGCCTGAGCCTTTTGGAAGAAGCACTCAGCCAAAAGGATGTCAGAGCAGCGTCTCCAGTTGTCTGCTGTGGAGATTAATGGGTCATATTGTAATACAATTGTGTGTGCGTGCGTGTGTGTGTGTGTGTGTGTGTGTGTGTTTGCATTAGTAAAATATGTGTGCAGAACTCAGCATCTGTGGTTAATTTTGTGTGTGTATGGGTCCAGGAGAAATCTTTCCCATGTCTGTGGAACCCCAAATTTCAGAAATCGAAAAGATGAGGCGCTCCACAATCTGTCAATAGGGCCGTTATCTGCCAAGTAGCAAATCACAAAAGGGAAATGATAAATAAAAAAAAAAGATCTCTTTTCAGTGTCATACAGACGACTTTCACCCCATGCTTTGGGTGTCGATCAGACAGTGTTTTGTATTTTACGTCTGTAATGTGAATGTAGCGAACGAGAAAAGCAAAAGAGCAACCTTAGCTGAGGGCACTCATAGCGTTTACAGAATGTAGATCAACCTGTCGCTCTTTAATAGCATTTTGTGAATTTAACTCTCCATTTCAAGTCTGTGGTGTAGATACTGTTAGTAGTAGCTGTAAAGACGTCACCGCTAGTCATTTTAGCATTTTATGGACGACCAGCGCGCTGACCCGACTGTGGCTTTGTGCATAAATGATAAGCATATGGCGGTAGACGTGATTTCATGGCTTAAGTCATTGCCAAAGAACAAGCCCTTGTGCCAACATTTCCCTCGCAGCTGAATTTCCATCTTTTCAGTCTTTAACAATTCACATTAGGGGGATTCTTAATTGTATATATACCGTGTGTTTGTTGGTGAATAATGCATTACAGTAACACACTGTAGCAGCAGCATTCGCTTTTGTTTTAGCTGTCGCACCTTCGGCTTTTCTTGTGTTTCATGATAACACTTTCCATTTGAACTCTGGCGCTCCGCGGCAGCATCTGGTAACGTGTAAGTCGTCCATGTAGATACAGTTACTACTCTGGCACAGTTTTACGGTCATTTATCCTTTACACTGAAGTATTTGGCAGGCCTTACTACTGCTATTTGGAACATGTAATGGTGCAGCCTGACAGCAACAACAAAAAAAGTCATACAAACAAATGATTGTAATGTTGAATCTTGTGTTAATAGATGTAATTTGTGTTGTGAGTTTTACAGTATATGGTTCTACATTTGAAATGTGAGATTGTACATATGTTTTGTGAGTTTCAATTTGTATATTACCAGTTGTGTTTTGAGTTTATCACTCCTGCTTTTGTACATCAGATGTTTTGGTGAATGTGAACCTTTTTTTGATTTGAAAAGGGATTTCTTGCAAAAACATGAACAGCACGGAACAAAATATCCTTTACTATATGCAGTATACTCACCTAGTCCCTGTGGAGGAAGTTAAAACACTGCTGGTTGTCATTCAATTCAGTTTATTTTGTATAGCCCAAAATCACAAATACAGATTTGCCTCTGAGGGCTTCTCAATCTGTACACATACGACATCCGTGTCCCGGGACCTCACATCGGATCAGGAAAAACTCCTCCAAAAAAATAGTAAAAACCCTTTCACAGGGAAAAAAGGGAAGAAACCAACAAAGGAGGATCCTTTCCCCGAAAGGACAGAAGCAATAGATGTCATGTGTACAGAATGAACGTAACGTTACAGCACATTCAATGAATATGACAAATATTTCATGTAATGAGAAGTAGGAATGACCACGATCCAGATAACCACGATCCATGTCAGCAGGAGGTGGAGGAGGGTCATCACTTTACATAAACCATGCTGAATGCAGTCCACGTCATCGAGAAACTGAATGTAGGAACGTGTTCTGGGGTGTTCATGTTTTTGAGTTTAAAGCACTTTATGTTTTCTTTACCATTTAGCTCTTATTTTGTTTGAATTTCTGTGTCAGACTTGTAATATTAGAAAAGAGTTTTTAAAAAAATTGCTCAATGGGAAATGCCAGAAAGATCAAACTGTTTGTAAGTAAAGCAAATGTGGTGCCACACGCCAGCTGTTTATAATGTAAATTATTTATTGAATAAAAGAAAATGTCTTGTTTATGAGGTGCCCTCTTGTCTCAGTTGCTGTGAGAGCAGTTGTCATATTCTGCAGTGTTTGACTGCCCCCTGCTGGACAGATGTGGTGGTGTGGACCAACGTTTGTAGAAAGACGTTTGCAGAATGATCCAAAATAAATTATTTATTAGTTAAGACTACATAGTCTAAGTAAAAAATAAAACTTAAGTTTTGTATAAATGAGCTGAAAGTAACCCTCTTCACTGCAGACAAATGTTATAAAGGACGTCTACCCACAATCGCCAACTCCAGCTCTGATAAATCAATAGAATTGGCTTCATGCCCCCCGTCATGATGAAGAAATAATATCCCAGATGTATGCATTAATTGTAGCATACAAGAGGAAAGCTTATTAGATACTATCCCTATAATTATGTTGACATTATCAATATATGCTATTAGAGATAGTATCTATAAACATGTTAAATTAGTTAAACATGGATATAGTTCACATTTTGAGTTATAGCTGTGAAGATACTCTAAAATGTTCAAATTAATGTTTTTCTATAACTGAGAACCACAAGATTAAAACATCTTAATTTAGGGGCAATTACAAATTAACTTTAAAATCAGTTTTATTTGGCTTTCAAAGTCACCAGAATTCCTGTATTTCACAACTCATGTATACCTATTGAACTTTTTCAATAAGTGATATAACAGGTGACATTTATGAATAAAAATCTTAATTGTATGAAGAGCAGAATCATGTCTCTTATCATTTGGATTCATCTTTACACAGCAATCTTGGAAATCTTTTGCATGTCTTTGCAGAGGATACCATATGATACATTATGAAAATAAAGATTTGGATTGAAGTCATCCATGAGAACATTAGACTAGACACATGTTCAGTGTGTAACAAAGTTTATTACATATGTCCAAACATATGTACAGAACATTTCTCATGAAGAGTGGTTTTGTCACAAATATAAACTATTTAGACTTTTTAAAGAACATGATACAGGAACAGGAGCTTGCTGTTCACTGTAACGAAACACACGTGATTTCTTTAAATTTAGCTTTTCCCCATCAAACCGTTAACACTTTTGGAAACCACAGAACCAAATAATGATTACCAGAATAAGTGGTCCCGTAACCAGTTCACTTTGAGCAATTTCCTTAAAATGACGCTGTAATACTACACCCTGCCTGTGTTAGGCCCCAGTACTGTCCATGAAAATACACTATGATAATACACACATAAATAAGGCACAAATGGAGAAGCATAAAAAAAACAATTGAGGGACAGAGCAGGTTTGGCACAGGAAAAGAGACCAAAGGTAAAGAACATAATTAAATGTCATCAGCAAATCCCTGATAACCTTGAAACAACCTACCGGCAACAACATTACCAAACCATAGATAAAGAAAATGTTTTATCACAAAGTATTTTCAGACATCATTGAGTACTTACATACTGTAGGTGGGAAGATGGATTAATGAAACTACACTTAAGTACCATTCTTAGCCACCAGAATACTGAAAGGCAACAAAAATAAAAGGATTGTCCCAAGTTATAGTGTTCTCTGCCTTTGCACAATATGTTGCAATAAATACTGCTTACAAAGCTTCCATTTCATCGGGCCTACCAAGAGGGAAAGTGGTTAAAGTGAACAAAGCAAGAGGATTGCAATGATTTATACAGCTACACAATTACAGAAATAAGGATCATTTGTCATACAAGTCATACGAGTTTGCTAAAAAACATTTGCAAATGACTTGTAGAGTGTTTCGAGGAAACATACTGGCTTCGTTGCTCATTCATACTTTCATAGGAATTAGGCCGCGCCAACACGTGGTGATTCAGTTCAGCTACATGTTCACGGTGCAAATGATGAAGAACACGTTCTTTTGTATTGAAATCTTCAAATGACATAATTTCCAATACTTAAAGCTGAACACAAAAGAATAATGTCCATGTCCTGCTTCCTTTGGGGAAAATCCCAACATTTACCATTCAGAAAGGCCAAAGCCTTCAGGCACTTTTAGGATTGAGATCAGTCATCAGTTCTTGTATCCTAAATTCTCCTTAGAAAATAGTCCATGGGACTAAGCATCCATAAGCACCTTACCATGGTTGACTGATTTGAGTCAATTCATTCAAATAAAGATGCTTGTTTCAGTTTTGTTTTCTCCTTCATGGCATCATTCACAGCTAGTGTCACTGGGGCTAAAGAGCAAAATAGTTTTGGGTTTCCAGGTTTCCTTTCCAACTGAGAGCTTATAATTGGCGAGTCCAGACTCCATGAGCAGCCTTGGCATCCTTTTATGTTTTCCTGCTGTTCCAGTTCGGGTCTGCTGAGGCGTTTGGCTCTACAGGCCGCTCTGGTGGAGAGCGGGAGTCCTGGGGAGACTTCTGGGCCTGCGGGGAGCGAGGGTCCAGCAGCGGGGGAGGCTTGTCGGGGTGGAAGGGCCGGCTATAGTGGTCCTGCTCGGGTGGACCCGTTGGCCTCTGCTCTGGCATCCTCCTGAAGTCCTGAAGAGGGCCTTCTCTTCCCTGGTGGTAGTTGGGACGGAATTCCTCGGGACGCCTTCTTTTGGGATCTGCATGCCTGAAATATTATTGATAGCATTCATTTTCTTAAACCAGTGGTATGACATGGGGAACTTCAATCAGGATTTTGTCTTTCATCGATTATGAAAACCAGATGAACTGAATCAGAGTAACTCTCACCTGTCATAATAGGGTCTTTGACCCCTGTGGTCCCGGTCGTTGCCGTACTGCTCGTAGGGTCTTTTTCGAGGGGAGCTGTTGTTGCGGTAGCTGCCTGAGCTGCGGTACGAGTCTCCGTGTGGCCGTCGATCCCCGTAGGAATCCTTACTGTAGCGGTCATACTGATGGTGGCGCTCTCCCTGCCACGACTGGTTGCTGTTACTTGGGTAATTGTACTTACGGTCCCTCTGCCAGTCTCCTCTATCTGTCATGAAACATGTAAAAGCTGATATTAAAAAAAATTATTCCATATATGGGGAATATGAATCTACAGCCAGGAGATGATTAGCATAGCTTAGCTCCAAATGCTCACTTTGTTTCCGTCTTGCGTTTTCTTTGACTTAAACTGACATAATTCTATCCGCACGTACCATCGTTGCCAAAGTGCCGCTTATTAGCTGAGTTGTACGACTCTCGGTGGTGTCGTTGGGGGCCCGACTGAGTCGAGTGAGATCCAGGTTTAGAGGACGACTGAGAACCCGGGGAGTCTCTACTGGAACCACAAGGCTCCGGTCGGAAGTTTTTCCCCCTCCCTCCAGAATCCTCCTTCTTCTTCTGCTCCTTCTGGAAACGCAACAGGATATGTTCAGTGTTGGTTTTGTACAATACGTTACGTCTACCTCCTAACACAGTTAGTTAAAGAATAGAAATAGGATCCACTTGCCTCTTCCTCGTGCGACCGCTTCTTTTGTGCCATTTTGTAAAGCTTGTGAAGCTTCCTGGCACCAAACTCCGTAAACTTGGACACAAAGATCCAGAGGTTTCTGCCAACACGGGAACAAATAATCAGAAGTCTGGTTAAACAGCTGAGCATCATGATTCAATACACAAAAGGTAATACGGTCTGATGATCTTACCTGCGCCATATTTTGACATGATCAGGGTCACTGTAGGCTTTAAGGCACTCTGTGATTCGGTCTCCAATCTTCAGGAGGCATGTGCGAGTGTGCTGGAGCTGGTCCTGGTCAGACAGACCCTCATCTGGTTTATCCAGCTGCTTCAGGGCCTTTTTCACCGGCCTCATGCGCTCCTTACACTACACACATGTACAAATTGCTGATGTTATTTTGATGCACTGCTCGCAAACTCCTTTCTCAAATATCTCTGGTCTAATCTTAGTGCCAGGATTAAAGAAGAGACTTACAACACTGAAGGTATCCTGGTCAAGTTCATCATCCTCATTCAGTTCAATGGGAATGGGGTCCGACCCGGCCGTTATGTGGACTGGACCTTGAGTCTTCTTCCCTTTAACTGCTTTAGCCTGCAATACAAAACCAATCAACCTGTAACTGACATTCATAATCAAGAAATTATTCACAGGATGACGACAGACTGTTTAGCCATGTTCCTGGAGCTACATGCAATAATGAAGTACAGCATAAAGTCATTATTCCATCAACCTTACATCCATGTCAATTTGAGAAACGCACACATGATAAGGTCTTGAACACTTTGCTGGAATACCTTTTCTTTTCTGGGCTTGGCACCCTTTTTTTCTTTGTCCCCGTCCTTCTCCTTTTTAGGAGTTCCCTGTTTTTCTTTGTTCTCTTTGTTGTCCTTTTTCTTTTGTCTTTTCTTGGCGGGGGACTTCTCTGTTCCGTCATCCTGTTCAAACACGAGACAGCGTGTGTTAAACTATACGACAGTCGGTCATACTCAGAGAGGACAAGGACTTATCTGGATTCACCTAATCGGCTTAACTAAAAATAAAGCTGAATTACATTTCTTTATTAAAGTGGATACTTTGTAGTTTCCTACTTCACAGGGCCTGCTTTATAGTCTGGTGGGTCTTTTATCCAAGTTTTCTTGGTATGGCTTTTCTGGGTCACAAAATCAAACGTTTGAACTGAAACCTGGACACAGAAGCAGAACGACAGCGACAGACTAGCAGGTGACGCTGACCTTGACCTCGCCCTCCTCCGACGGGTTGTCAGACAGGCGGGGGGAGGAGATGTCGTTGCCCTGCTCATCCTTGAGGATCTTGTTCTCCTTTTTTACCCGAGGCTTCCTCTTCTTTACTTTGACCTTTTGGGGGAACAGACTGGATGAGCTGTGTGGCTGGTTGGTCAAAGGACACCTTCGTGCGGTGAACACAGTGTAGATGAGTTGCTCGAATTTACGGCAGCCTACCTCCTCCACTGTTTTGGACAGGTCTGTGCTGTCTTGTTCTTTTTTCAGCAGCTTGAGAAGATACTCGGCTCTCGCCTGCAACTGCTTTGCCTGAGGCTTCTTGCTTGGATCGCCTGGGAGAATCTGTGCAAAGGGATGTAAATGTTAAGATACATGATTAAAAAAAGGGGCTGATTATAGTGCAAGTGCTAATACGACACATTGAGAAATCTAGCTGTCTTCTCAACAAATTAGACATTTGCCTTGTCAGCGAGTTTAAGGTCAGGATCCGTCTTGATCAGATCCCAGTTGCCAAAGCCGTGCTCGTAGATACCGAGCAAGAGCTGAATGTCATCCGGCAGCTCCCAGTCGACATCAAAGTGAGCTATCTTGACTCTGCATGTCAGATTGAACCTGTGGGAAACAGATCCGTCAAATTTAATCTGCAACACTTTTCTTTTACATCGTGCTGCTGCTCATCTCTGCAGTGGTGTCTTACTTATTTCTCTCAGCAGGATTGGAGGGCACCACTTTGTGCAGGGGCTCAAACTCCTCCTCGTGCTGGATGATGGACTTGGCGTTGACCTGCACTCCCGAGATCTTGATGTTAATTCCTCGCCGCTTCCCAGGGCCTTTAGCTGAAATAACAACATGCATATTTTTTGGGATCGGAAACATGTTCCAATTTCAAAGAACTCCAACCAAGCAAACCAACATACCTTCCACTGGGTTCTCCTTCAGGTGCTCCTCATGCTCCTGCACTGCAGTCACACAGCTCGTATGAATCAGATCACCAAGTCTCTTCAGGTCTGCAATGGATTTGTCAACCAGCTCAGAGTCTCGGGCAATGGCCTCCAACCTGGATACAGAAAGACGCACTTGACTGTTTGAGCTATTAAGATGTCTCACACACCATGCAGTCGAATGATGTAGCCGTACATGAATTATTAATATCATTTGACAAAGCGTACCTTTCGAGTGGAGATCCAAATTTCTTGTACGCCTTGATGAACCTGTGAATAATATTACCATGAATACATTGTAATTGTATAATATATAATTAATTGTGTTTATACAAAATAAACTAAATACTTTACCTGCGGATCTCTGCATCAGTGAAACCCTCCACATTGTTTTTGCGGGCTCTGGGTCTGCCTCTCTTCTTTGGCTTCTTGTCGTCATCACTATCCTCAGTCTCACTTTCAGAGCCGGAGGAGCGGTTCTTCAGCTTGGAGCCCACATCACTGTCACTATCATTTGCCTGAGCCTGAAAGAAAGAGGAACCAGAGACAAATAAGCTGCTGGAAGATAGAACGCATTGTAAAGTAGGATTCGGAAGTCAAACAACTTTTTTTAGTTTTTAAAATTAATCTGTAAAAATTCTCCTCTTACCCTCTTGTTAGAGCTTCTGCTTCTGGGCAGCAAGAAGATGTCATCCATCTCCCGCTGCTTCTCCTCCTCCTCCGTTTTGCGGCGCTGATCTTCAGGGATGATTTCATCCCATTCCCGTATGGGCCTATCCACAAACTCTGGAGCGCTCTCTTCCATGCTTGAGAAATTGGCAACCTGCAGCGACATGAGGAGGAAGAAAGGGCCAAATCAGATTTTGAAAGAGGGGGATCTCTAGATACTTTACAATAATGCTACAGTAATAAAACAGTGACAGGAACCTTAAACTGAGATAGAAGTTCATCCGTAGCACTTGAGCCCTGGTCACTTTCTCTCGTTTCAGCCAACCTCAGGATCTCCTCAATATCCATCTCCTACAGGAAGAAATACATTCTGGTTCAACTCCACAAAAATGTAACAAACATTTTCACTACACAAGATTATTCCTTGTTGGAATACCTGCGGTTCGGACTCCTCTCCTTCTGCCTCTTTGAAAAGCTCCTCGGCACCAAACTTGAGGATGGCAGTCAGTTCTTCTTTGTTGAAAGGGTTCGAACTGAAAGAAAAAAAGCCACAACTTTAAACACACAGAGTTTCAGAGTCCAAATATTAAACCAGATGATTTCTGACAACTTACTTTGTGTTTCCTGAGTTGCTGTCGAGGACAGTCCGACCGGTGGTGTCCATTCTCTGAATGACAAGATGGTCCAAAACCATCTTCTTCTTTGCCCTCTCAATGATGTCCTCCTCCACTGTCCCTTTGGTGACCAGTCGATAAATATTCACCTACGAAAGGTAAGCGTTGATGTCATTTTCTGACAAAACAACTATCTCTTTAACTCTATATCATATTTACAGTGAAAGCCAAGGATTACCTGTTTCTTCTGGCCGATCCTGTGAGCCCGGGCTTGGGCCTGCAGATCATTTTGAGGGTTCCAGTCGGAGTCAAAGATGACGACGGTGTCTGCCGAGGCCAAATTTATCCCTAAACCTCCAGCTCTGGTGGACAACAGGAAGCAGAAGTCCTGGGAAACGGATGAAACTGTTAATGTGGATCTCAATGAGCAATACACCACACACCATTTGAAAATGGCAATTGTGACTTAAATGCTAAACAGCCTCAGACTTTCTTCATGTATATTTGATCTTTTTTACACCATTTATAAAATACATCCTTTTGCTGCTACTGCTCTTAAAGAAAGTCCAAAAAAACAAGCAAAGAATGAATGTTTGTTTGAAACAGTCATCATCCCAATAAGATAACGCTAATATTCAAATAAATATGGTGTGCATTTGAGAATAAATGTATTACGGTCTTCAGTTAGTAACAATACATTATTAGTATACATACCTCTGAACCTTCTGCATTAAAGTGGTCAAGTGCTTGCTTTCTTATTTCTCCCTTTATGGAACCGTCCAGCCGCTGAAGAGAAGAGAGACGTTAACCTTTGAAGATTTCCCGGGCAGATAATTGCTATAATAACTTTGCTTGACATGCCATTCTACACCGGCTATACGCTACAGTCTGCACCAAGTCAGCAAAAACAACCGTCTGGTCTTCAGCAGAAAGTAACTTGCTGATATAAATAACATCACAGGATCTCTCAGCCTGGCGGAGTATATGTGTAACAACACTGACATCCGACCCTCAGCCCAGTGAAACCCACCCAACGGCTCCCTGCACTGTAAACACCAATAAAGACAACAGTCATAAACAGTTTGACTCCATAAACTGTCAGTCTAGACAGTTTATGGAGATAAAACCGGTTTTAGAAATTCTGATGATTGACAGGCTAACAGCACTATATGTTTGATTTCATTCTCATTTTCAGCAAATAATGATAAAAAGGTATTATTAGTACATCTCCCAGTTATGTTCCAAAAAACACTTGCCCAATGAAGCCCAGAAAACGTTCAAATCGTACCTGGAAGGGGTAGCGATTCTTGGCGAGGTATTCGGCCAGAATGTCCAACATCCTGACCATCTGGGAGAAGATCAGGACTCGGTTGCCTCTTTCTCGGAGTCTGGTCAGCAGCTTGTCCAGCAGCACCAGCTTCCCACTGCCCCTCACCACACTCTGAACAAAGCACAAACTTCGGGTGTCAGGAAAGATGAAGAAGCACTGAGCCTTTGTTGAGGCCTAGTTTCCATTGCAGAGTAGAGATATCCTGAGGTGTTGCTGGGAGCTAAGGCAGGTTCATAAGGAGACATACCTGCAGGTGTTCCTTTTGCGTTTCAGAGTCTACGTCCTCAGGCTGTTTAATGAGAAAACTGTGGTTGCAGCACTTTTTGAGCTCCATAACTATGTTCAGGAAGCCAGAGGAGCTGCCTCGGGGGCCTTTGTAAAGAGCTCTATAATTCCTCGTTAAAATCCACCTGGAAATATCAGGGAACAAATTAAGTTAATGGGTGAGGAGAAATGCAGCTTCTGTATAAGACAATTTGAACGACTGAAGTAATAAAAAAAAAAAAGAGTTCCAAAAGAGAGAAATACAATCATACTTGTAGAACTGTTTTTGCTGTGCGGTCATGTCTACACGGAGAATCTGTTCTACTTTGGCAGGGAGCGATTTCTCCACGTCTTTCTTAACACGTCGCAGAAGGAAGGGCTCGAGGACCTTGTGGAGAGTCTGATATCCGTTATCCGTTCCTTTCCCGTGTACTTCGTCAAAATCCTCCCAGGAATCAAACCTGTTGTGCACGACAAAGATAACAGACGTCACTCATCCACGGCTGGGATGCAAACTGATGGCGTTTCCCTGCTCGTCTTCAGCATCACATAAAACGTCTAAACCAGGACGTACTTGTCAGGCATGAGGAAGTGCAACAGTGACCAGAGCTCTTTGAGGGAGTTCTGCAGCGGAGTCCCGGTAATGAGGAGCCTGTGGTTCGACCTGAACTCCATCAATGTTTTGTACAGCAGGGAGTCGTCATTCTTCAGCCTGTGGGCTTCATCCACACCCAGAAACGCCCAGTTGATGTTCCCGAGCACCCCCTGCAGACACATGTTAAGTTCTGGTAAGACACAGGGATCCGATTCTCTTCACAGAAAATAAAACAAAATAAAGGTTGATCCCAGCACCTACCTTGTCTTTGAGTAGAATTTCATACGTGGTTAGAAGTGCACTGAAACGGATTCTTTTCGTTTGATGGTTCACCCACTCGTAGTCACGGATCTACGTCAAACCGAAGCAAAAGCACAAGTTCATGGAACCCACTCTGGAGAAGACCACCAGACTGTAAGACATTCAGGATTCAACGTACCGATTTCCTGCTCATGACATCACCGAGGTAGACCACCACGTTCATGTGAGGAGCCCAGGTGTCAAACTCCCTCTGCCAGGAGGTGAGCGTGGACAGAGGCACCACCACCAAGAAGGGTCCATACAGCTGATGCTGGTTAAACAGGTACGACAGGAAGGAGATGGTCTGGATGGTCTTTCCCAGACCCATCTCATCAGCGAGGATAACGCTGTTGCACCTGAGGACGGAGCATTAAAAAAAAAAATTATAATTAGGAAATCCAACATATTCCAATAAGAATCCAATATTACAACACTAATTTGCACAGTACCTGCACCAGGAGTGGGCCAACCAGTTCAAGCCATCCAGCTGATAATCTCTCAGTTGGAGGTTATCATCTCCAATATACGATGGTTGTTTCTTCAGAGGAACAAACCTTGGTCTTTGCTTTAACACCTGAAATGACAGTTGGAAAAAAAACTTGGAAAGAAATCTAACAATATTGAATAAAAGGGACACGATTCAAAAGTAACACATGAAGACGAGACCATTCTGGGTCATCTCACTCTTACCTTGCAGTCTTTAGAGGGGAAGGTTTTGCTGGAGCTTCGGCTCATGAAGCTGTCAATGCACGGCTGAAACTTCTTTCTAACCAAAGCTCCATCCTCCCAGCTGCACTCTGAATAGGGCAAGCCCATCCACTTGCATAGGTACTCTGGCTCATCGGAGGACGGTGTCTTGTGACTGTGAGCTGTGTAAAAGAAGCACACAAATGAATGGAAAAAGACAAATGACAATGGCAAAAGTAAAAGCACAGGAATTTCCATACAGAACAATTAAAAATGTATTTGTAAACAAATAGCAAATGGACTCACAGGGGAAGTCAGAGGATCCTGGTAGTGGTCCTGGTGTATTTCCTGTTTTTATTGCTGTTGATAATCAAATACATTTTAGTACATCTATAGTGGAATAAAGAAATATGACTAGACAAAAGCTAATACATCAGATAATGAATTCTTACCGACAATGCGCTCGACAATCTGAAACTGCTTGTTCAAGTCAGATATGAGCTCTTGTTGGCAGTTATGAAATTCTACATCCTCAGGGGACACCCTGCTCAGCCTACAAACAAGGACAGAATAAACGGTGAAAATCCCCAAAAGATCCACACCAGCAAGACCTAGTCATGTTGATGTGAAGACAGATGTTTTTACCATGAATTGAGCTCTTCTTGTTTCTTTTTGTAGTTGTCCAGTTTCTTAAGTCCCTTGACCTTCTGCTGCAGCAGAGAGTCCATGCTCTCCCAGGTGTTGTGGATGTAGGACCAGTCCTTCCACTTGATCAGATAGTGCGTCTCCCCTTCATCTTTCTCGGGGTCAAAGCCTTCATTCGGGTCCCCATTTTCCTCCACAGAATACCCAGTAGTGGAAGCCCCCGTGGCTAGAGGAGAAGGAAAAACAGATTTTAGACGCAAAGCCTCTTTTGGTTTTGACCAACGGTTTTCAAAATAGCAAAGAGTCCAGTAAAGATGCTTTACCTCCTTTTTTGCCCGTCCTGGTGTCCATAACCTTCTCAATGGTCTCACTGTCATCATCCTGCTGCTCCTCGCATGCGTCCCCCGTCATTTCAATCAGGTCATCAGAGTCGGTTTCAAAGTCATGTTGGTCCTCTTTATAACTGGAGCACAACAGAACAGGGTTAGTCTGAAGTCCTGAAGACTAAAATAAACGTCCCGGTCCAATAGTTCAACGCACCAGGAGACTGATGATATAAACACTTTAGCTTCAGAAATTCACCTTTTGACTTTGGTGGCACCCCTTTTTCGAGTCTGTCTCTTTGAAGTGCCGTCGTCATCGTCTTCATCATCGTCGTCGTCGTCGTCATCGTCGTCATCGTCGTCATCTTCTTCAGCAGATGAGTCCTGTTTCCTGGACTTCCTGCTTTTTTGAGACAGCTGCTTTTTGTTGGTTGATGATTTGGTCTGAGGTCTGTAGCGCACACAGTGAAGCACAGAGACACACAAACACTTAGAGAACAGCGAACAGCAACCAGCCTCCTGGATCATCGACTGACCAGCTGTCAGGTCCATGTAGTATAATCTTTTTAACATTTGAAATATATTTGTATCATGATCATCATTTTTACATTTTGGATGTTGCATTTTAGACCACATTTTAAGAATGTCAGGCTGCAAGGTGTACACTTCTTCACACCAGAGTAAAGGAGAAAAACTGCTCACACAATATGGAATGATTTGGAGATGACCAGTGGGTAGCTGTCTGGTGGCCAGGCCTCGCTACACACTCACCTTCTAGCAGGAAGTCGTCGGGATCTAACTTTTTTCTCTTCCTGCTCACTGTCTGTACTGTCGGAAGCCTCCTCGTCCTCGTCTTCATCATTTGAGTTCCAGATATTTCTTACAACAAAGAAATGCCACAAGTTCACCCTCAAGGCCCATCACTGCTATACCTAAATTTGAATTGCATTCAATACTGGCCATGGGGTGTTCACCACAACCCAATTTGATCAGGGATAAGCCACTGATCGGACCCATCAGTTTTGATGTAAATGTAAAACCTCGCCTGACTGAAACTAACTGAGCCCATTTGGAACAAACAGATACCCATTTACAAACAAATGATAAGAATCACAACATGAACACAGACTGGCAACATAATGACAAAAACAGACATGAGTTGTGCAAAACTACTGTATGGATTGAGTGTTGATTAACAAAAATCTTGCTAAAAAAAGGGGTTTGGTATAAGTGTCTCAACATGGCAGAATTGAAACAATATGATGCTGTACTGTCAAATAAATTAAATGATAATAAAATTATAAAAATACCCAAAGACGTTCTCAGTCTTCACACTTACTCTTTTTTCTTAGCTCGGGTGTTTTTTCTCTTGGGACTTTCACTCTCAGAGTCACTGCTTCCCTGTAAATACAGTCAGTACAGTAAGTTTCAGTCAGCTTTGTTTCCACATGAAACATAACTGCACTTCTTCATAGCGTCCACCAGGTGGCACCAGTGACTTGTTGATGCCAATAGAAATAATAGCCAGGCCATGATGCATATTCTTTGTCTTTGTTTTCTCAAAACATCTGCTTACCCCAGCTCCGATGTTTAAACGAGCCGGCTCCTGTCTACTGCGATTTGACCTCCTGACTCCATACACATCTGGATGTTCGTCCCACATCTGTAAACAGAGAGCGACCGCTATAAGAGAGCTGCTGACTTTCTGTATTCCTACACAAAAAATGTCACGTCCAATTATAATTTGTAAGAATGTGCCATCAGGCTGCAAATAATTGTTGCTTTCATAATCTGATTCCCAATTCATTGATTATATTATTCTTGTCTATAAAATACTGAACTACAGTGACAATGTCCCATTCAGACAGAGCCCACGGTGGCGTTTAAAGTGTCTTTGTCCGCCTGACAGTACAAAACCCAAAGAGTTTACAAGTACATATACCGGAGAAAAGGAAAAAATATTCACAATTAAGAAAGCTATAAATAGCTATATTTTGTGACACTTATGCTTGAAAAAAAGACAATGAAATATCAAATAAATTGTCAAAACAGTAGCTTATTTTTCTGCTTCTACCTGCTCGCTGTGCACTGCAACTTTTATTCTATTGTTTGCTTTTTGATTGATTTTAATGTTTTAATGAATGTTCATAATTATAATTAATTAAATCTTGTTTTCTTTTCACATTATGGTATGATGCTTTTCATGGTTTTATGTGAAGCACTTTGAATCGCCTTGTTGTTGAAATATGCTATACAAATCAACTTGCCTTGCCTTAAGTCTAACATGGATACAAAGACAATATGAGGAAAGTAGAAATGTGGCTTAAAACTACAAATGTCTCACATTTCAAACTTTCATAATTAAATTCAGAGCCCGATTACATAAAGTTAAGTCAATCTACATTATTAGAGAACAGGAAGTATTTTACAAACAGGAAGTCTTGCTACAGTGAAGTGACCTTTACCTTCTTCACGTCTGCCAGGCGCTCCTTCTTTCTAACTGGCTTGTCTTTCACTCCTGCTGTGGTTTGCTGTGACTTGGACTCTGCAGACTCGCTCTCTGACTCCGAGTGACCCTCTGACTCTGAGGAGCTGTTTGACTCAGAGTTGTGGGATCTCCTCCTCTCACGGCCATGCTCGCTCGCTGACTGACTGCCCGACTCCGACGCAGAGCGGTTGGATTCCTCTGAGGCTGAATTGCTACAGGAACAAGAACATGGTGATTCTTTTCATTTTGTGGTGCATATGTTGAGCTACATTTTACACCAAACAACACAAATTCTGTCCACCAAACAACATGGCAAACAATGCGAGTAGAGTTGTGGCAGCAACTTAAAAAGAAATAAACTCAAAGTGCACACACTCTCACTAAGACATGGCGAAACTGCAAGAGCTTGATGGCATGAGTGAATTGTGACCGTCAGCCGAGAGGAAACAGAAACCTAATTACATCATGCAGCATGTTCTTTAGTCAGCTAACAATCTTATAAATAAGCTCTTTCTCTCTAAGTCTCACAAATCTACTTAGTCATTTTGAAAAGGCGTTCCGTCATTACTAAAATAAACAGTTTAACAAGTCATCGCTTCTTTGATTGGTGACTTAGTATTACAATATTTCCTCTCTGCTTTCCTACATTACATTAATATAATAAACTTAAATACAAATATATAAATGGACAGTACAGTTAACACTTAAGAGCCCAACTCTTTGTGGAGGAATAAGAATCTTAAGATTTGGAAATGGTTCTTGACCATTCTAGCTTTTGAGTCCTTCAAGCAGTGTCTACTTGTGATCCCTCATCACAGGTCATGGCCTTAGTTGTATTGAATGTGTTGAGCGTTGAACATCATATTTTTGTGAGGCCTGAAAAAGACTACGTTTTTAAAGTTTCACAAGAAAAAAAGGAAATATTAAAGAACAAAAAAGAAAAAAACAGAAAAGGGTTTCTTCAATTTTTTTTAAATTATGTTATGACCCCTCCGATGTGTCTTGGGTCTCCTTCAAACGCCCCTGGTTGGTGACAAACCACTTCCACAACATGGAATTTATTTTGAAACAAAAGTATCAATTTTGTAAACTATAACTACATTATACTGTAGTATATATGACTATATATTAATGTTATGGAGGGCATCAATGGATAAAACCTCTAGCCTGAAATAGTGACCTCTCCTGTCTGGCTTTATGTGTGCAGTACCTCGTCTGGACACATGGGGGAGCAGTCACTCAGAATAAATCTGTAGGCATCACTGCCTCACATAGATCTCTTTGGAGACATGGGTTTATGTATAACCAAGATTAAAACCAGTATACAGGTTTAATTGTTGTTTCATGTAGTTTTTTTTATTGAAAAACAAATTAATTTATACGTGTCTTAGTAAATTTGTAAAGAACGAACATGACTGTATTCTGACATTAATATAACGAGAATAATAAAATAATTAGTTTGTTGGAAGCAATTCAAAACAATAACTGGTGTTCATGTAATAATGACGACTGGGTTACTAAATGTCTCAGCCTTCCCCATCAGCAGCCTCGATTGCCAAACTCGGAAGTGCATGCCTCCTTCCGCTTTAAGTGAGGTCAATAGTGGGCGGGACATGGTCAAAAGCTCGAATTACTATTGGCTGGCGTGTTACTGGGTGAAGCTCTAGCCTGTAGGAGCGCAGTGTGCAGCCTTTCCCATGTATGAACTCTTCCTGTTCCTCCTCCATGTAGTTCTGAGCTGAGTTTTAATACAGATAAGTGAGCAAGCTGAGCACACAAAGCAAGGGCCATTTTGTGACTCAGGAGAGCATGTATATATAGTACTTCAGTAAGATATCATGTTGCATTAAGTCAGAAGGTTTTCGGTTCTTTCTGCAGCTGTGCATGCCCACAGTACTCATGTATCAGTCTGTAAAAGTTAGTCTGTCATCAGTAGCAGAGGACATAATTCACACACAGCTGAAAATACTAAAATGGCTGCCACAAGATCACACAGAAAAACTACAAGTGTGATGTAACCTGCTGCAGTGTATAATAAGTAAAATGCTGTGAGGGTGATTACCTGTATTTAGTATCCAAACTTCTTTGTGCCTTTATCTAAAAACACAACAGTCTATTGTGATCAGGCTGCATTATTTATTGTGAAAACATGGCAGCATTTCTAACACTAAATATGTCTGTTGGGCCACAGCATTTATGCAATAAATACAAACATTTAACATGATAATAATGGCTTGCCACTTGTGAAGTTTCTAAATTCCTGCAGTGTTCTGACACCATGCAAATGCATCTGTTATTAGTTTTAAAAAACATCTTTATTGATGAAAATACGTGTTTCCACTCTTTTTGATATTTGAAGATTCAGATACCTGAGGATAAAGAATACACACTTGCACATTTTTACTATCTTTCTAAAAAGAAAAGCAGACAACATTGTGAAAAAATATAGTTAAGTGTCAAGACTCTTCGCCATAGGCACTTAAATGTAATCCAACTGACAATACAGATAAAGCCAGATTTAAATAGAACAGAACATTGTTATTCTGTAACATTTACAAGCATCAAATAAGTTCAAGACAGATGCTTCAACCAACACCAGCAACATCCATAAAGCCAATAGTAATACAAGAAGTGCCTTTTAAACTCATCTGATACTAAACAATTAACAGGAAATATGTGTGTTAGGGGTCATAATGAATAAAGTATCTTGCAGGACAAGTGAAAGCAGCCATTCAATATTCTAATAATAAACATTTGAGTTATGATAAATATTTGAACCTGAAATTGCCCATTGCAATAAGACCTGAAAACAAAAGTAAAAACAACCTTCAACCCTGAAAGCATGTTACATAAAGATGTGAAAACTGACATCCTGTCATAATACACAGAAAGCAAAGTAGATTTAAGTTTTGCTATCCATCTAAAACAAAAAAAATTATATGAAAAGGGCATTACAATATTTGAGAGGGTGGGCTTGAATAAGCAGAAGTAAGTTAGTAGAAGCTTACTTGGATTTTCTAACTCTCTAATTTAGTCAAAACTTGAAGCCCAGATCCAGAGAAAAGCTCACAGATTGACATAAAAAACAAAACTAAATTGAAGCAACATGCAACCTGATTTATGGTCAACGAAGTAATGACAAAGTATGTTATATATAACACATCTTAAAGACTGGATACACTACTGACCATAAGTAACATCAAAGCAAAACATTGTGTGTGAAATAAATGAAAACCAAGCAACAACGTTGATAAAATGGTGCAATGCAGTACCAACTAGTTAGACAAGGTCATTACATTGTAGCAATAGGACATGAAACATCTGGGACAAATCATGAGGAACAAATGAGTTTGCCTTTAGTGTAACAACGTACATCTTGTGGGCAATGATCTCTTAACATAGGCCTGACACCTCAGTATTGACTGTAAGAAATGGTCAAAATCAGGGTGTGGCTATTAAACAAAAGCAAGGTCATTCATGAAAGAGGTATACTTCCTCAAAAGCACGTCGCAGATATATACACAGATGATCGACCATGCTTGACAAGGTAAACAATCACAGCAGATATGAAAAGGGGTATAAAATGTATAAGGATCATACCTTGATGCATTGCTTTGAGTCGATCCTTCATCCTCTTGTTTTTTACTTTTATTCTTCATCATGGTAGTATCCTGAAAATCTTTTGATAGGATGATCTTTTGTCCTGGTATTTACTGTCAAAAAGTTAGAGCAAGCATGAACTATCATAAAAGTCCCTCCAGATAGTCTTTGCTCAAGTGGCAGTAAAAAAAAAACAGGCGGTGCGACACGAGTTAAGAAAAGGGCATTAAATCCAAATAGTGGAGTATAATAACATTGCGAATTTAAAATAGAGCTATTAACTATGACAAATCCTGCTATAATAGGTTTAATATCCAACGTACGTCCTTCAATATAGTACACGGATCAAGCCGCATGCAATTAATTATAACTGCGTCATCACATGAAGGGTTAGAAAAATAACATTTAAGGAAGAGAAAATGAGTTAATTATAAACTACACAATGTAAACAGACCAATTCAATGAGAAGAAAGGCTGTAACCTGTAAATTACCTATTAGATTCACGTTCGCTCTATCACGGTTTTGTTATCCGACTCGGAATAAAAAAAAACAGCAAACTGTAAAAAACAAAAAAAAGAATAACTCAATAAATTAGAAATAAAGAGCGTTTGGATCGGAAAAGATTTAAGGCCTTTAAAGTCTGCATCTGCTGTCAGACTCAGAGCGACAGAGGCGAGCAGCACACTAAAAATGGAGGCGCGCCATGGCTGCCAGAGCCAGTATGGAAAACAACGACAAGCTCTCCCTCGGCTCAGACGGCTCGTTCAGCTCGAGAAAAACAGCCCTAAAACCACGCAAAATGCCCAAATTCCTGATAAAACGCTGATCAAAGCACTTTGATTTGTCAGAATCGAGCGGTCTCCGTCGAAAAACGGAAAAGAGAAACGGTCTGACGAAAGCCCATGGCACCCTTCCCAAGGCTCAGCCGCCATCTAGAGCTCCTTCCTAGCTCTGAAAGCTTCGCCTTTGATTGACGTTATTTCCATTTACCCCACACTCAGGTGATATTTAAGTCCCACCCCTTTTATTATGTTTAAAATGTGCTTTTATATAAACTTTTGTCATTTAAAAGCCCAAGACTTGAGGTTGAGACCTTTACTTCCAACTTCATAAAAAAGGTACGAATAGAGAGGCTTTAAAGTATATAAATTGTGTTGCACCAATTGCATCACTTCCTGCACAGACAGGAAGAAGGACAACCAGAAGCCATTTTAGAAAGCCTTCGGAAACCATTTCTGTTCAGACAAAATCCTTTGTTCATACTTGCGAAATACCATACAAAATGTGTGTTCTTTAATTGTTTTAATAGATTAAGCTAAGACTTGGGACTGATTGGAACTGACTCATTTTCAAGCCCTTCCCCTTTATTTCACCAATCACGTGATAAATTGTCTTCGTAGAACAATATCGGAAAAAGAGAACATGACTTCGGTAGATTCATCAACCCACGAAGCCTAGCGAAAGCACTTACGCTAGCCTATGAATTATCAGACATTGATGAGTAACGCTAGTGAAACAAAGCCAGTGCTAACCAAATTTCTTTGTTGTACCGATTAGCGGAAATATTAAAACCAACAGCCAAGCTAAAGGACTTCATTCAACGTTATCAAAATATTACGCTAAATATCCTATTGTACTTTTCTGTATAATTAGTTATTGAAACAAAGCCAGGGGAAAAAAATACGAGGACATACACTTTATTTAAAAACAACATTTGAAATTCAAATGTACAAATGCTGATTTTGCGCTTCCCAAAAATAACAGTGCAATTTTTCAAGTCCACTGAAAACGTGGCCAGCAACAATGTTCCAGTGTCCACGTTGTCGTCAAAAAGAAAAATCCAAATGTCATAGTCCAGTAAAAAAATCTTTGTTTCATCTTGTCAAATTTGGGCTAACTGCCAAATCACTTTTCCATCTTCACGTTAAACAACGCTGTCTCCACTTCAGCAATATCCAGTTGACTGCCGTCTTGATAGGATAAAAACAAGGGAAAAAAATGTAAGCCCACAGTGCAACTGAAACAAGGAATGATCCAGCAGTTAAAGCACGCTCGCTAAACCAGACCATTATTAATTTTATTTACATTCATGGCTAGCTTTCAGATGCGTTAGCTAGCTTTCCGAATGTGTCCTTCTGAAATATAATTTTGAACTACAGTTAATTCCTTTGAAACTAAATAGCTATTATCTTAAATTGCTATTAAAAGTCATCACATAGACAACTTGTTAAACGCTAGCTACAGATTGTTGGGCGTTTGTAATCGAGTGGCAAAACATATTTATTTAGGTTCAAACTTGTTAAAATATAACATGCCAAACTTTGATGTATTACGTTCTAATAAGACATTCAATACAACTTTTTATGCATCACATGTAATGAATAAAAACATTTGGCATTATGTCGCACGTTTGAATTCTTAGTATGGAGTTGCAGTGAGAAATCCAGCATGCCATACTAGTAATGTAAGATCTGTCAAATTGTTGTACGGCTCTGAATTGACAGTTTGGTAGCTTCAAAGAAATCGGCAAAATGAAGTCGGTGTAGAGCAAATGCGACAATAATTTGCAAATAAATTCATCAACTGACCACCAGGGGTGTGCCAAGTTTAAAGATAACCTAATTCAAAATATGCATGAATCTTAATTACGCAACAGTAATGTTCAAGTAAATTACGATCAAAACACAGAGGAAACAATGCTGTATGCAAATTAAAATCAATAGCCGTAATTGATCAAATGTTTACCAAAGGCATCAAAACAAATTCATGATCAACCAACGGATGGACAACATTATAGCAATGCTTCAAAATAGCAATTTCACACATCTGCTGCTCATAGTCAGGAAGGTGTAGAAATACAGCATTAAAACAAAGTTGTTACACGGCATCGGCCATGTTTTAACCCGTTTTCAACTTTAGGGTCAATAATCTATCAGAGATTTTAGCAAAAATGGATGATATAGAAACTCTTGGAGAAAGCTGGGCTTTTCTGAAAAGTACCAACAGGAGGCAATGCAGTCAATGTCCACATAAAGCCACAGTAAAACTAGCTTACATTATTATTAATTATGAAAGTAGCCACATCACTTCGTTAATGCAGTCCACCTACGAACATCTAAGTTGTTAGCTAGCCTTTAGAACTAAATGTTAATCGTAGCAATACATATTCCAGATAAATGTAGGCTACGATTTGCTTAAAAAACAAACAGTGTTATACTCAACCTATCTGAATGGGATATAGGTAGAATTTGCCCGCAAAGTCTAATTTTGTATTCATTATATTAATGAGCTCAATTAATAAATACTTAAGTCAAACAAAGAAACTTACAGAGCTGTCTTCTTTTTCTTCAAAATTTGAAAGTCTTCACACCATGCCTTCATGTCTTAGCTGTGGAAAAGATAAGAAACAATGAATGATATGCATATCAACACACATTACATTCACACAGATAGCAAAAAAATGGACCACTCAACTTGATTGGCACTTGGGTCTTTGGTTTTAAAATGTTAATTGCAACCAACTAAAGATGATAGACAAAACCAAAGTTGTTTTAACTATAGATTAACAGCAAATGTTTTTTTCTGGAAATTGTATTAAAATACAAGCCATTGTTCTTTTTCAACAGAAGCCAAAAGCCTTTCACTTTATTAAATCTTTAATACTGCAAACTTTGAGATCATTGTTCCTAACGAGACTTATTGTAAGCCTGCTGGTGTGCTGGTTAAATCAACATTGTGAGGTTTAATACATCTAATAGGGGTTGACCTTATATGAACGGCTAAATACAGCAAACATTTTACTTTTACTATCATTGCTTTACCAATGAAATCTAAATTATGTGTCTTAATACTTTTTTGCAACAAACTATCTACAGACACAGCTCTTGCACCCAACATTTTAAACAAAAATCATATTGCTAGCTGTATGGTTTTCCTTTTATGTTTGATGGGGGGAATTTCTTCTGTTACAAGGACTCCTGACAGTTTCTACAGCTACTTCGAAAACATTGGAAAAAGAAAACGTTAAGAAAATTATTTTTAATATAATTTGAAAAGGGAAGCAAGATAATTTGCTTTTCTAGACTTAGAGCAACTTTCTATCAATTGTTGTTCATAGAAGTTATTCAATGTTCCATCTTTAGACAATTTTAGATTTAATGGTATGAATCAGTGTAAATGTTTTTGCGATACTAATCGGAACGGGTAGGTCTTTAATGTTAATGGTTATTGTTCCAGAGATTTCAGTGATGCATTTCTGTTAAAAATAAATTGTTGTAGATTTGGATGAAATAAGGAGTTATCTCAGAATGGTGACTAGCCGTCCAACCAAAAGCAGTGGCATGAGGAAATAATGAACACAGATGAATGCACCTCATGTTACCTAATATTAAACCTGTGTTGGACCAACGGATGTTAATATAACAAATCTGGCTGTTGTCATGATGCCCACTGTAGGTGACAATTAAAAATGTATTTTTAGAGTGTGACGGCATAGTCAAATCATTGTACTTTGGCAAAATGCCACCAGTTGGCTAACCCAGAGCGATGTTTAGCATTAGCCGCCCTGGCTCAGTGTCTTAGTTAAACTCATTCATTGGAGTAAAACTCTAAAAAGGCAGAATTATAAGGGACCAAATGATTGCATGTCAATACTTGTCATATCGCCGATCGGACGCATCAAATTTACCTCTTGCCTAGGAGCCACATTTAATGGCTTTTTTACAAAACGTGCTCTAAAACCCACCATTTCCAATGGCTTGCACTACACCTCAGCGACTTTTCCCACTGCCTTGAGCAAAGCATAGACCCAGCATGCCACTCGCTGAGCAATCGATAGACCTTTTGGTGCAGAATCCACGTTACGTTTGAAAATGTCAGTGTTTTAACTATGATTGATATGAGGGCAATGTGATGATTGTCTGTTTTGTATTTTCATGGGACATGAACAAAAAGAATCAAAGAATTTTAAGGTTAGCTAGCTAGCTAGTCAAAAGATCAGCATAAACATTGTTCAAATCTGAATGTTATTTTTGAAGAACTAAATGTTTATCACGTGAAAAAAATTGCATTGTATAAAAAAAAATTGCACAGAGGTTGACATTGAAGACAACATCTGGGACCATTCTATGGTTTTTAAATCACATTTCAGAAGTATAATTAACTGTCAAACTTTTTGTAATATGTTAACACTCCCAAGAGTTAAAGTACTCTACAATTTATTAAATGAATTTACATAATTATTTTAAACCAACTATGAAATGTCTCTTCGACGATAAGGTTCTTGATCACGATGACATTTTTTTTATTAATGTGCGAATACTTGCTACATTATACACTAGGGGGCAGAACTGTCCTACCTTCAGACATAACTGTCATCCCTTCTAGTCAAAATAAACTGCGATAATGCACAGAAACAAAATAATTAATCTTCTTAATAGTGATATACACAAAGAAGTGTAAATATACACTACTGTTTATTCAGTCATGTCCGCATTAAGTAGTGGTTAGTAAAAGAAATGTCACTGTGATTCGACAAATTTGAAGAGCTCAATGCACAGATAATATGCAAGGAATTTACTTAACACATTTAATCTATTTTGAAAATTATACTTACAAATCCCTGTTGCAGTGCGAATCTCCCGTATCCTTCAATTCCCAGCTCCATGGTGGTGAAATGTCAACCCCTTTAAAAAAGGAAAAATTATGTTTTAGAGAGGAAATGTGGCAACAGCACACCCTACTGGCTACATGTATGCAGCAGTAAAGACAACGAAGCTAGTATGTCTGGAAACAATTAAAGAGCGGACTGGTTAAAAATGACATACCATTTCGCTCGGATCAGATGATCCCTTTTCTTCTTTGACGCAATTTGCTAAACTTCAAGGGAATCCCTGCAAAAAACAAAACATGATTATTTTAGTAATCACAATTAACAACATCGCAACATAGGTTGCCATAAAATGTGGCAATGAATAGGCTATTCATGTTTAAGATATGTTTAATGTTTCAGGGCTCATTAAGATATTTAAAAAAATTCTAAATAACTCGTAGCATGTGTAGTCTGAAAAATGTTTTATCTTTGCGCGAGCGCCTTAGTGACACAAAATGGAAGTAAATTAGTCTTAAACAGGAACATCCCACTCAAGATAGCGGTAAGACCTTTTGCTATGGGTGGTGATACTAATCCTTTGGATTTAGCAATATAGCATAAGATATAACAGTCTGTTATAAAAGATTGTATGTTATCTGTTTTATTATGTGTAGTATTTACCATCACATGTGGATAAATCCCCAACCTTGTCCGTAAGACAGTGATAGTAACATGAATTTATTAATATTAATACTGTATTTTAAGTTTCCTAAAATTATAGTTCTAGTTGAAGTGTGGCTTTCTAACATAAAAGCACTTATTTACATGTCTTGCAGATGTAATGTTAAGAAACCAAATAAACGTACATATTTAAATTATTCTTCATTCGGTGGCATAAAGGGTTAAAAGCCAACACCCTATTTTTGTATTTCGAAGTATATCTAAGCTTTTATCACATATAGAACCATGGTTTGGCAAACAACGCAGGTATGGTTAATGTATTAAGTGTACAATAGACACACATTGTTAACAAGTCATATTTAGAGCATTTTGACAACTTGTCACAATTTATTTAATCTATTTTTAATTAATAACTATTTACCATGGAACACTTTCTTAAATATTGTTAGAAACTATATATGCACACACTGGTCAAATAATGTGAAAAGGTACCGATTTTTTAATATTTATTTGATTTACAATTGCATGAAAAAGCTCAAAATACATTTTACTGAAAAGAAACACAAAAAAATTACTTTATCTTGTAGTGTTGATGGCAACGAGTCTCAATACAGCACTTAAAAGACGAAAATATTAGTTGAACTACATGTTTTTGTCGAGTAAATTCAGACAAGGGCATTTGCCCTTTCAAGGACAAAGCAAATTTTAAATGCGTAGGTTGAAATAACTCCAAACAGGTCGAGAACAAACGTGCTCGTCAAAATATTAACTACGTTAACTCGAAACAGAGTTAGCAAACATGCAAATCCCGTGAACTAAAACACAATTTAATGCATTTCACAGCCTCTGAGCCGTTTTCTGCATTCTCACACCATGGCCATTTTTTTTTTTTACAACACTGCGTCTGCTTGTCGTTCTAGCCACCATATTGCCAAACACCCGACTCGTATTTTACGGCTACAAATGTATCTATTGCTCGTTAGTTCTTACCCATTTCTCAGGCCGTGTCTACCCGCCGTCATCTGCCTCGTCTGGTGTCGCATATTCGGGCGATTTTCGTCGTTTTGGGAGCTGTTTCGACCGCATCTTTCCGCTCTTTCGTCGTCTCTGTGCTCAACGCCTCGCTCCTCTGTCGTGTGTGTCCTCCTCTCTCCCTCCGCCTGAGCTGATATCCTTCAGCGGCTCTGCCCACTTTGCGCTCAACGTAAGCCAAACTCCACTTCCTCTCTGCAGCCCCATCCATCCAGCCACCTCAAGCAGCCAGCCTGCATCTAAAAACCCGCCGAGTTTCTTTATTGCAGACAAAACATTTGAAACGTTTTTTCCAAAACACAAATAGAACTATAACGACATTATATGTTTTGTTTTTTACGTTTCTTATGGAGTATTAAATTACGTTAGTAAAAGTCAACTTTTATTGTAAGCAACTGTGAGTGTGACCCACTGATATGAAGTTAAAACACCTATGGATTTGGAAGACAGTGATACTAAGTTATACACTTATAGGTACTTGTTTAGTGGTATTGCTGTAAATGTGAAGATACGTGCATGGTAGAAAAACATTTTCCTCATAGTGTGCCTGTTTTGAGACTCATCATCAGCTGAATAAATGCCTTTCCTCAACACCGAGGTACATTAGCTGTGTAGTAGGCCTAAGCTTTGTTTTGCTTTAGAAACCCAGCCAAACATGTTTAAAGGAGGGCTGTATCCCCTGGTTTATGTAGCCTATAACACTTTATCCCTTGGTTTATGTAGCCTATAACACCATCATTCAGACATCAGACTTAGTTCCTGATAGTGATTTAGGCTTCCTAGCTATGACCCTTTCACAGTAATGAAGGAGGTATTGGGGCCATGTGACATTCCATTTTTGAGTGAGGAAAGCCATGCACGAGAGGGATTTTTTGTTTTTAATGTTTGCAGTTTTATTACAAACCTATACAATCAATTAACCTGAATTAAAACTGTAAAGCTGCCTCCTTAAGGCTTCTCTGAATAAGGATAATAATAACTGAAATATGAATGCCTGCCTTGCTTGTGACGAAATCAATTGAGATTGAGTAAATCTTTGATTTAACTGAAACAAGTTTGAACAAAGTCTAATTGGGACAACCAAATTTAGCAAACTTTGTCTGTCAAGTCAGTGCAGCCTTTCCTGGACAGTCTATGGAGACTGTGGTATGCAATCCACCCCCATCGCTGACCAATGGGAGGTTTGCCACGACAGCGCATGCTCTCTGCAGGGGAAGATTTCTTTAAACAGATCCCCAGCATAGCAACAGGAGTGCCCTCTCTGCAAGTGAAGTGAATACAGTCTTGTATTGACTGACTGGTTGGATCAGTTTGAACAAGGAAGTGTTGACCTGTTAATATCCCAAAATAATCTAAGAAGTGTCTTCAACATTTAAGTCACCTGAATTTTGCAGTCTCAAAATGTGCATTTAGAGATTGAGAATAGGAATAATTGTTTAGTGAATATCCGTCTCTTCCGAGCACACATTTGCTTTACTGAAGGCCGTTTGTGCTGCATGAGAGAAACAGAGGAAAGATAAACAAATGCCTGTTCAACTGATCGGGATAGCTGAGACGTTTGTTTGATACAATGTTATTATGTCAGGACTTTACTGAAGTCGCTGCAAACAAAAGTGCCTTTAATGTAACATGCAGGTTGCCAGCATATAAGAAGACTCCAGTTAGTAGTCAGCAGGGAGAGCTTTTATAGTGACTCTTTATATTTATAATAGTATGACTTGCAATGACACATAAGCACACTGGGCTCACACCAACCTGCAGCATTTAACACAACACATGTCTTTGTCTGAATAGGAAGGTGTAAATGCAGCCATTTGTTTTGTTAAAAGAAAAGTAGTCTTTACTGTTGCAGGAGGGTGTGCCTTCTCTGCACTATTAACATACAGGGTTGCATTCATGGGTGTGGTGTGTCAGGTCAAAGCACATACAAATGCCATTTTACTCTGCAAATAACCTTTAACAGTTGACTTGAGAACAGGTAAGCTATGTTCTCATGTTTACTTTTTAATTAGCGAGACAAATGAGTCTGTATACTGGCGTGGACTTATATGGCTTTGAGGGACTAAAGTATCAAGTTTCAAAGGTCAGCTTTTTTTCCTACCCCTTTATTGAATTTGACACAATAAACATATACATGAACAAAAAAACAAAACCTAAGACTGAACATCACAGCAGTGCATCATTTCTAGACAGTTTCAAATGTCAGGTTTAGTTTCCCTGATCTCCAGGGTATATTCTCAGTACACAAAATGTGTCTTGTTAAGTGATTTCCTTTCCAATTATAAGGCTTATGTATTCACTCATTAACCTTTTTCTGCACGATACACGAAGATCCAGAGCATTGGACATTCACAAAAATAGGTATGCAGAGAAAAAACAAACGTTGGTGTCAGCCAGTTAAGAGCGATGTAACCTGATCACCGAGATCACATTCAGAGACGCTTCTCTGTACAAAGTTCAGGTCGTCCCCTCAGAATGAGACAACCCCGTTAGCTTAAGATTTGTATTTTCCCATGTGAGGAATAGGGAACATGTCCTCAATGTAAATTTCCCCACTGCGGGACTAATCAAGGAATATCTTATCTTATCCTAAAAAAAAAAAATAGCTTTGCAAAATCATACATCAACATAATGCACAGGTACTTCATGACTTTGTGTGCATGTTTGTGTTCAGGATGTTCCTCACTTTCTCTCCTGCTCCAGATACTTTCCTCAAGTCATTCTCACACCAGTCAGTACTGTTTCGACCTGTGAGCTGAAGGAAAATACACTTTGTTATTTTGTGCTGCCATCTAGTGGGCTCTGTTCAGCTCTCACAGACAGGAGAGGAGTGGCGAGCCAGCCCTCTTATAGGTGAACGAAATAAGATCAGACATCAAAACAGACACAACTACACATGCCGTCTTTGTTTTCAGATTAAAGGTTTGCACACTGTGAGAATTCTCTGAATCTATAACATAATATTACCTGCAAAGACCGTATCCACTAGCCATCAGAGGGATTATTTGTAAGTGTTTTCAAAAGGACTATGTAGATTGTAACCCCAAAGGTGAAAATGTAAATAGAGATAGATCATTAATTGTGGATCTGTGTGTGTCTGCGTGAGTGAGACAAGGACACATTTATTTTGTGTTGGCGTTATGCCTATACATTTTGCTATATGATTATCACAACACTGATCAATTGATTGCTCATCAATGTCTTTTCTAGTCAAGATTTTCCCTTTAGGTGGTGCCCTAAGGAGTCCTTTAGGAAATTGTATTTGCTGTGGCCCACGGGGAAACAGAGAAATGCTGCCTTCAAATGTCGTTGGAAATTTGTGACTTACCAGTCAACTCCAAATGTGGAGCGAAGTGTTAGAAGAAAGTTAGAATGATTGACAGACAGCCAAACCTTTAGGATGGGATGTGCTCACAGGGTCAAAAAGTAAATAAAGGCATTGAGATATTCAGAAGTTTTGTCATCATACATAAAATAATCTATTGCAACACTATTAACTGATGTGTCTGTAGGGTTGTGTCTCTTCAGCAAAGGAAACAATGCAGTATATGCATATGCAATAGTTTTGATACCACTGAATTGTATTCCCGGTAGTATGTGAGGAATTTGCATTAAGACTGCACGGACATTCAATTGCACACATCTCAATGTCATACCAACAACCAATCACACAGAAGTAAGGACTGTCCTACACTGAGGATATTGCACTGTCCGCCAACTCTTTTGTATTTGTATATATATATATATATATATATACATACATATTCCAGTTCTTAAATATTTCTATAGGCATCCTCAAAGACAAGCGGCCTCTCTGTTTAGGAAGGTGCAGCAGTGGAATGCAATCAAGTACATTTACTTTAATGTAGTAGAAATATTGCTGTATTTATGAAAGAAGCCTAAAGGATATGAGTACTTCCTCCTCCACTGGGTATAGGGTCAAGTCTATTAATTAATATCTAAATGTATTATTATAATATATTATATGACGTTATATTATATTGTATTATACTTTTCTTAAAAAGAGTAATCAAACACAAGTCGACTAACAAGTCGACTGAATCTGCCAACATATGTTTCTATTTGAAAGCAGGTCTGCATGTGTTATGAAATACGAGGCGGACTTGAAGGCATCACCAGCCCACATACTGCTCGTCTTCAGCACCGGGAGCAGTGATCCAGGCTGCAGAGCTCTCCCGGACGCGGATAATCCCCATCTCTACTCCTAATGCAATCAGGAAGGATCGCTATACCTCACCTCAAGGGAAACACGTTTTGGAAGCAAATGCAAGTTAGGACGTAACAGTCCACCATTAGGAGAAGCCCGGACGAGGAGGGAGATGGATATTTGCGTTTTCGCATTATTGTGTGAATAGCCCAAACTGCCAGTGATAAGCCGATCGCCATAATATGACAGCTGCTGTCGTATTTCATCTAGTTCGGAGAAACTACTGAAAGAACATCCTGCTTGCTTTTTTTAAATTTTATTTTTAATTTCGGCACCATGTTGACATACAATCTAGTATTAACTTTCTTTATCGCGGCTCTTTGGCTGGTCGGTGGCGAACCACAAACTCCTTCTTCACCTGCGACGCAGTTAAATTCAACATCATCATCCATCATCAGCCAAGATGAAGAGCTGCCACATAATGTCACAGAGGCCGCCGTGGGATCCCCGATTTCATCTCTAATGACTCACCTTCCCACTGTGAAAAACATTGTTATTTTCATCTGCGTGTTAACAGCTGCTCTCATCACATGCCTAGTCATCAAAGTGGTCAGGTAGGCAGGTTGATCTCTTCTATTAAAACGGTTGCATCGCTGGAAGGCCTATATAATATGCAGCATTACAATGATGCATTCACAGTCTGATGATCACCGTGTAAATGTTTCGCTTTGTACTATTCCTGGTAAATTCATCACGTGGTTGTGTTAGGTCTGGGCCTGTTAATGCTGTTCCTGAAGGCACTAAGCAACCAGATGGTGCTTTATGGAGGCGATTGTGTGTCCTGATGTGTCTGATCTTACCATCTCTGCATTCACCTAGGATTCACTGTAACCATATTACATATTCGGGCTGCAATTAATGACAATTCTGATTGCAGATTAATCTGTTAATTAATTATGAATCAATTGACCCAGCACATTTTCACCTGAGCAAAGCATTAGTTTGAGGTTTGTAAAATAGATGTACAGCGGATATTGTGGTTTAGTCAGTCAGACTAAATGGTGAGACTTTATTTCTTGTGCTCATCTCATGTTTGGCAACGTTTTATTCCCCACAGATCTGGGAGACGAATCAGAAAAACAAGGAAATATGACATTATAACAACACCTGCTGAGCGTGTGGAGATGGCCCCTCTTAATGAGGAGAACGATGATGAGGATGACTCAACCCTCTTTGACGTCAAATACAGGTTTGTTACTTTCTGTGAAAGAGTTTGATTCAGTCAAACACATTCAACTTCAAAGATTACTGTATATTTTCCAAAAAACTAAACACTATGAAGTAATGTTGTACTTTTAAATTGCTTGGTTTTACTTATCTTACTTTTCCTCAATAGCTCTACTTATCTCACTCGTTGCCATTGTAGTCATAATATATTTTAACGCCCTTGTGACTCGGTTTTGACTATCAAATGTATGGTGGCACCGGTTTGAAAATGTTAGTGGCACTAAAGCAGATGTAGGAGTGTCTCTTTGCTTTTAGTAGACTTATATTGCCTTTAACATTAAGCACACAACAATTAGAAGTAATGCGATGCAGTATAAAAACATAGTGTCAGAACAGAAATATCAAAGTATGCATTTCAAACGTGTATTTGCTGCTTGATGTTCTTGAAGAAACACGCTATTTTTAAGAAACATTGTAGTAGATCATCTAATGTCGATACTAGGTTTCACCCTTCCGTCCTCTCCATTGTTCTTTAACACACAACCACTTCCTCAAAGGAAGATATGACATCCTGTTTACCTGACATTCTTGACAGCCAAGTCAGACCGGACTCTGTATGGGAACGTTTCCTTAACATAAGGGCAGTAGCTCCAGAGACAAAGTAACTGTGAGTTTTCATTTTTCTTTGCAGGTGAATCCCAGCATGGATTATCACTATTTGATAACTCCTGTTTTTCCCAGGACGACTCAAGTGATTTCCAGTTTTCTGTGTAGTTCAAGTTTCATCGGATCAGCAATTTTGATTTGCTGCTTGCATGGCTTTAATCTGTGTGGAAAGGACTGGAGCCACATGGATATCATTGTTTGCTGCTTTACTGCTTCGTCCATCATGTGGCACAAATTACCTGCACAATTCTTTCTGACATTAGTGAAATCAGAATTACATTTTCTTTTTTTTCCCTTTTCTTCCATTTTCTGACAGTTATTTTTATTTTTAGTTAGTTTTCTGCGTTTAAAGCTGCAGGAGGTTGGGCAGAGGAGTTTATAGTAGAAAGGAACCAGCGTCTGCTTTGAAGCTATGATATATTAAAACATAAGACCACCAGTTATTGCATCAAATGTTAACATGCAACAGAAACTGCACAGAGAATACTTTATTCAAATGTAAAAATGAGCACACTTTAAAGAATCTATTGATATACAGCAATTGATTTTTTTAAACTAAAATTTCATACCAAATATATTTCTATCTACTAACCACTTAGCTGTGCATATATACTGTAGAAGGAGGTCTGTCCTTATGTATGAAGTAAGCGTATATATTTTTTTACTGTATGTTGTAGACGTTCCAGTTAGGGTATATTTGTGAGGCGTTTATGAAATGCATCCGTTTGCTGTGAATGTGAATGCTGTAATCTGTTGTGGTCAAGTGTGTTCAATCATGTGACAACATTGTTTAATCAAGCAACAACACAGTGTCTTTATTTTCAAAATCAAAAACAACATTACATCACCATATCATTTCTAGTTACTCAATTCAAAATGATCCCAAAATCTGAGATATACAGTAGGAGCACAGTTAGTAAAGTATTCATGGAAGGTCTCCCACAATAGTGTATATTAATGGCTCACTGACTCTTGTAATGTCTAACTGGAAATGGACGTGTTTCTCCCATGAAGAGTTGCTTATCTTTGCCATTCAGGTTCTGGTAAAAAGAAAAAAGAATAAAGAAAAGTGTTCTTATCGTTTCAAGTAGCAACGCTATAGGTTTGACTGTTGTTGGAAATGTTTTGACTTGAAGTTTTACTTCAAACCATTGGGCCCATTAGATAAATAGGAAATTACTTTGAAATAAAACTAAAAGCATAACTGGTTTGTTTATATCTTTATTTCAAATACAGAATATATAATCAACCAAAGGTCTGATAGAAAGTACACAGAAGAAATAACAGAGTTCACAGACCTTCCTTGTCTCCGTCTGCACCCTAAATGTAATTACAGTAAAGTAATATTGCAGAATACACCTAGATTAGGTTTCTGCAGTAAAGGGAGGGCTTGTGTTGCCAGTGACCTTCTGTTTTAATCCAAACTGATTGAACATTTGATAAAGTGCACCGTGGTCAACAGCTGTTTCTGAATGACTACATCCCTCTTAGCAGAAAAGATTGTAAGGCCAAACTTGTACAACTCTTTCTTTGCAGGAGGAGGAACAGTGTTCTGTAAACCAAGTCATTGCTATCCAAAGAAGATTGGATACACGTGTTGTTATCTGTTAGATATACAAGTGGTGTGTGTGAATGTCTGATCAGGTTTTTAAATCATATGTGAATCAAACTGTCCAACATGTTTTTGATATAATGATCTTTAGCAGACGGCTGCCTGTGTCCTGTGTTATGCATCAGCCGGTATGACCACTGTTCATTTCTGTATTGTGTATTCATGTTTCATTTGAGTTTTGGACTGTATGTGCAGAGAAGTGCAGTTACTTTTTTGCACCTCTGCTAAATTTGGTTCAGAGTGTGTCTTCCATCGTGGAGACAGAGGTATTTTATTTGATCTTTAGTTGTGAGTGAAACTGTGGAAAAACCCTGCTCATCTACTGCAGACAGTTCCTGTTGTAAAATTAATTAAAATCATTGTGGTAGCTATTTGAAGACTGTAGCCAATTTCCCTAATCCCACATCTAAACCAAAAACAGTTTTGGAATTTTATTGACAAAAAAACAAAGTCCCCGTTTCATTATTTTGACACTGAGATGTTATGTGTACCCACAGCTGTTTCCTTGGTTTCTACTTTAAAACACTACTGAAATAAAACTGCTTTCTTTGAAGTGTTAAATCATTTTAAAGGAGAGTGTACTTTTCTTTTCCATTCTGATCTTTTGTGTCTTCTGACCCAGAAAGGTACATTCACTTTGTCATAACTGCACAATTGAAGAGTCCTTGACTTATAATGAATATTTTAATTACTAAAATGAATAATCTAAATGAAATTAACTCATGTTTATCTAGACAAGATTAAGCATGCAAAAGCTTGCTGGAATTTGGACATTAACATACAGTATAAATAAACTATATAGCACAATCCCATATGTCAGTAAGTACATTTCAGATTCTGTGTCAATTAATTAACGTTAACATTTTTGCTGTGCACAGGGAGCTTTCCCTATTAACGTTTCATTGCCTCAGACTGCTCACTTTAGTGTCTATTCTGAACTTTAAAACAAGTCAACTTGCGGATCTTGTCAAACAAATTACATGCTGGAAGCGCATGAAAGGCTTCTTGTTGAGCTGCAGAGCTCTAGGACCTTCTGTTAAGTGTTATTGAAAGAGACATTTTGTTGCAGAGAAATACCCAAAGTGAACTACTAAAAAACTAGAAACTCAACTGAACTTTGAGACTTCAACTAGCTTGAAACTGATCAGTCTAGCATGGCCTTAAAATGAACATCATTTTTTATTTTCTTTGTGTTTGTGTTAAATCTAGATTTTAGAAGTGAGTGACATTATTAAAGACAGTTTCCACTGTGTATCCATCTTTCCCATGCTATTAAGAATAACTTGGATAACCCAGTTTTATTTCTGGGCTTGTGAATGGTCCAATGGTCAAATTTATTGATTATTATTACTACAGGCACAACATACTAGCAACTTTAATCGAAATCCACACATATCTGTATCAACCTATATTGGTTGAAATACTAACCCAGACCCTCTATACAAGTATAATTCATACATCCTTTTATATGAACAAAGGCATACACGTTATCAGTTCCTACTCCTCTCAGTGTTATTGCACTGAAACTGCTGCTACCTTTAACTATGAATTTATTTAAAGCACATTATGAGGTTAATTTCTTACAGCGTTTGTAAGAATATCACCAATACATTAATTTAACAAAAGCTAAGCTTTTCTTCCTACCAATACACAGCTACAGCCAGACCTCACTACATGGTCAGTGCAGAAAAGTTCACATCGTGAGTTTACTGCCGCCCAAGTCTGTGCAAACATTCTTATGTGAACAGCTGACTCCACCTTTATGCTCACAGAAGCTCAATACAATTCAACATTCCTTCGTTCGGCTCTCAAGGTAACCCCAATGTTATCACTTGGCAGCTCTGGTTGACTTAACTTTTGGATTTTTTTTGCTTATGAATAACCTGTTTTACACCAGTCCCTTTATAAGAAGCTACAAAAGCATAACATGTTTAACAAACAGTATAGACCAATATATCTTTTTCATCATTGTTCTCCCTGATTATTAAGTGCGTCCATCTTGTGGCCCAAAAAGTGTCTCACAGGGGCCAATTATTCAGCAGCTCCTCATGATGTTGACATGCTGGGTGAATTACAACACACATGTAATGGACCCCTATTAATCCTGAATTAATGGCATCTAAAAATATGTTCAGACCCCTTCATTTTATGACTTATAGCCAGACTGTAAACCTGGAAGAACTTTTAAAATGGTCTGTTTCGGAAAAATAAGGGGCGAACAGATGACAGTATCTCAATGAGCGCCTGTACAAAACGGTCTGAACTTTTCAAAGGCTGCATTAGAAATCTCATTAAAGGTAAAACAAGTCCCTAAAAGATCCGGAAATAGAAAAAGTTCATTCCAATTAGTGAAAATAAGTTAATTCAAGTTTCATAGAAGTACAGGGACAAGAAAACTGTTTGTAGGGAGTCCGCTCAAAGTGGTTTCCAGAGATCCTCTGAGCTATTTGCTCTGCAGCTCCTTCTGTGGTCTCCTCTCCGGGTCACAGGTCCCGGTGTGGAGCCGGAGCGCCCCCTGTCTGTGCAACGCGCTCAGGGTCCTGAACTCCAAAGGCATGGTGTGAGGACTGGAGCTGGACGTGTACTCGTACTTCAGAGCGTCGTAGTAGTGGTATTTGACTGGTTTGCCCTGCGGGTCGAGTGGGAAGGGCCAGAAGCCGTAAAGATGGATCTCTTCACAGAAGCGAGTGGCCATCGTGTACATGAGGAGGCCGGTGGTCGGACGCTTTATGTGGACGTTGTTGGTGAGCCAATACCTGTTGAGAAATACATATAGTGTGTGATTGGCTGCATCCAATAACGCGATAACTGCCCCCTTGAAATACAGCAAAAGGAAGAATATGCTCTCTCAGTAGCTCACTGAAGTCAGTACTCATTAGGAGGCAACACTTCACCTTCGGTGAAACCTTCCTCCCTCTGAGTTTTGATATAAATCCAGATATATAGTGTGCCGGAGCACTCAGCGTGCAGAGGAATCCTAAGAAGTCACTCAAGTAAAAATGTAGAGCCTCCCGGATGTTTCTCCATTGTGGACCACCAAGCTTCCCCTTCACTGCTCACAGATAATCAATAAGTGAGCTTTTTGCCTCTTCTTCTATTTCCTCAGTGGATGCACTGCAAAAATATCCCTTTTAAGTCATTTCAAAAAATCTCGATTTTGAACTAAGCTGGTCGATACATTTATAGAAAATGTATTATCTAAGTAATACATATTCTCTCGTTCCAGCTTCTGAAATATGTGGATGTGCTACCTTTTGTCTCTTTTACTTCGTTGTGAAATGAATATCTTTGAGCTTTTTGAGCCACTGTTTATTGGACAAAATAAGCTATCCGAAGATGCCATTAAAGTGCTGGAACCATCAATGTCCAAACTGAGACAAGAGACATCCGCACACTTACTGCATAGATCTAAGTGTACAGAAATCTCTTTGATCAGTACAGATTTATAATAAAACAAATCGTTCCTTGCAGCCCTATTCTTAACACTGTGTTTCCTGGCTAAAAACCCTTGAATGTAGTGCAGCCATCTGCACAGGAAACAATAATAATAATAATAATATCTATTCGTCTTGAATCTGGACAAAAACATGCAATAATGGAATGAAAAAAAAACTAATTATCTTAACCCATTGGCAAAGCTTTTGCTGTATGTTTCTTTGGGAAAATACATGTTGTATTGTGAATGTTATTTAATTACTTGTTCAGGAGGATATGTTTTGCAGCATGTTTAAAAAACACACACTGGCGTTTGCTCTGCACAAGTGCAATCTTCTACTTCAGGTGACCTGGGAGCTGCTATGACAGGACATGCCAGATCCTGCCCTTAAGAGCAGCTTCAGGGACAGCTGGTCAGACGTTCACTGGGCCCAACTTCATTTTCCTTTCCAGTCACTCGCCCATTTCTCCAGCCTCGAGGCTACTGCTGCCTCCTCTGGCTGTGCACGCCGCGGTTAGTGTGGAAGGTCACGTCGAGATGCAGAGGTTGTACTATTTAAAGTAGTTTGTGTGACATGAAGGGCAGAAACTCTGCAGGGCAGGCTTACTGTCCAACTAAACACTCCAGCAGATGATCAGCATTTTAAAAAGCAGAGGAGACGGGTTAATAATCAGTGAAATGGCCTCCGTCCTCGAGGCACGTGACGGGGAGTTAAAGTTCAGTCCCACTGAGAAAATGACAAGGTCAGGGGGAGAAAGTGGTGCTGGATAAGAGGACCACTTTAAAAAGGACAAAGGCATTGGATTCATCTCCAAAGATATTTCAGGTAAATTATTTTCTCTTGGGAAACACTGACCAACAAACTACAAAAATAATGCCCCCGTTCTATCCTTTTGTAATTAGACTGTTAGTCGGGGCATACAAAATGGCATAATTTGGTCACTGACCGGCGGTTGCTAGGCTTTTAACGAAGCAGAAAAGATCCCGAGCAGAGTCTGATTGTGATGAGAGAGAAGCAAGGACAGCAACACAAAATGCACAGAGGGGTTTTATAACAGCCTGAAGGCAGTGGAGGCCGTATTTGACAGATCTGCCAAGAAAAAAACCCTCCAGTTCTAAAATAAATCAACACAAATAATAAGAATTATTAAAATATAAATGTCCTATTATACCACAGCTTAATAGCATATCGTATTTGTATCAACATCTAAATATGTAAAAAACACAATTTGGAGCAAACAAGTAAAACATGCGGCAAACAGCTTGACATTTTCAGAAATGCCATCATTTGCTTTCTTGCAGAGAGTTAAATGAGACGCTCAATATCATAAACAATCCACTCAGAACCTTTTGTAGACGTGCCTGGTAACATCACTATGACGACAAGACTACGGCATTGCACTGCACCCAACATGCAACTCCCAGTAAAAGCACAAAATGTGTATTTGTAGCCGTGCTAGCGGCATGGCTCTAGGGAAGCAAAGGACTTTGGTCCACGATGAAATATCTAAACAACTATTGGAGAAATTGCAATAACATTTTGTTCTGACATTCACAGTCCTGGCAGGATGAACCCTGGATTGTTATGATATTTGGTCTAGACATGCCTGTCCCCCTCAAAATGAATTCAGGGCCACATATGGTTTATGTCGGGAGCAAATATCGGCAAAACTAACGTTCCCAAAAGCCTCGGCCTCACTTTGTGTTTGGTGCTAATAAGCCAATGCGCTGCATCTTACCCCCGGACGGCGTGGAGGAGGCGCAGCGAGGGGAAGGCGGTGCAGACGTCCACCGTGTGCAACAGGATGAGACGAAGGGCCCACTCCACGCGCTCCTCCCCCCCCTTGGCCATGAAGGCCGGGATCCACAGCACGCTGCCGCTGAGGCTCTGGAGCCGCTGCAGGAAGCGATCCCTCCACTCTTCGCTGACCAGGTCCTGGAAAGCCCGCTGCACCACCGAAGGGTTCATGGTCACCAAGTTGGTCCGCCTCCCCACGTCCCGAGAGTACTCCTCCACTGGAGCCAGGTTACACCTGAGAACAAGCAAAGCACACGTCACTCAATTTCACCGTCAGCCAATGGGAAAGGATTTCCTTCATGGTCTGTTTTCTTTATCCGAATATCTCGACCACACACATCGGCCGAGATAAAGCAAAGTTTCTAAATGAAGGGTGAAACCGTGCCGAGCAACCAACACAGCTTCAAACCCCCTTGGTATAAAAATATGAGAATTATTTTATTTAACTAATGCAGGATGTGAGGGCTCACTGAATGGTTTGATGAATGTAAAAATGATTCATATGCTATGATCTTCAGTCACCAGACTCACAAGTTAGCTGAAATGAAAGCCAAAAATATACACTTCAAATCATACATGTCCTTAAAGGGAGCCTGAATGATTTGATGGACCAGTTTTGAGTCTTTCTTTTAGTTTAATGAGTAAACATCTTAATCTTCTGGCAGCTCACATATTACTAAGATGCTTCCCTTAAATCTACCATCCATCTGTTTGTGTCCTCAAGCTAGTCAGACCATTTGCCAGGCAGATATCTCTACCAGAATGAAACAGATCAGAAATCCAAGTGAAATTCAGCAGAAAAGCAGGCATTTTCTTTATTGCCATGAACCTCGGCCTCCGAGTAAATACTAGAAAACACAAAGTCGGCAATTATCTTCACGGCGAAGCAACTATATTCTCGACAGTGTGGAAGGAAAACATACCGGGTGTGCTTGTTTTTAATAACGGAACATATTCTGATTTAAAACCTCCAAAACATCAACAACACAATTCATTTAATTTCAATCTTTTTAGTCTGTTTCATACAAGAAAATCTAAATCCTCAGGAATAGATGCATGATTTTCACTGGACAGCTTAATGGTTGCCATCAATATACTATGACAGATGATGCACCTGCTTTAGGAAATACATGCAAGAGGTAAACATGACAAATATGCACCATCAGCTGACTTGTCCGTTGCTCAAGTACGCCAAATTATTCCATTACATCATCACAACACTGAAATTATCTCTCACCCAAAAATATTGTCAACCTCCAGCCATTATCCAAACCACTTATCCTATTTCAGGGTTGCAGGGCGCTGGCGCCAGCTGACATTGGGCGAAGGCAGGGTACACGCTGGACAAGTCGCCAGTCTATCGCAGGGCACATATATAGGCAGACAACCATTCACACCTACGGGCAATTTAGAGTCCAATTAACCTAAGCTGCATGTCTTTGGACTGTGAGAAGAAGCAGGAGAACCCAGAGAGAACCCACACTGACAACATGCAAACTCCACAAAGAGGGTCAGCCTAGGCCGGGATCCAAACCCTGGCCCCTCTTGCTGTGAGATGACAGTGCTAGCCACTGTGCAGCCCTACTGTCAACCTGCTTTGTGTAAACCCAGCGTGGAGCAGAGAACTATATTTAGCTGAATATTATCTCCGTAATAATATGTGGACGCCAGAGTGAATTCCTCAGTGTCTCAAAACGCCACATCCCCTGTTGTCCGCCTTCAGCCAACCATTACCGCCATGCCCCGGTGTTATTATCATGCTGCTGTGGTCTAGAAATCACGACCTCTCCTCGTCAGCAAAAAAGCGCAGCACTTAGAGAAGACAAGATTCACTGACAACAGGATCAATTTCAGAATAAAAAGGGACACAAAAGGATTTTGAAGCCTATTCAGCTACCGATCAATTAGCTCAATGAGGTGCCACCGCAGACAGCTACTTCCTGCTCTATTGATACGGCAACATTAAAGTAATTGATTTATTAGAGGCCGTTTCTCGCAGTACTTACCTCTGCAGTGAGTGTGTTTTGTTAGATTGTTCTGCTGTGCATAGAATCTCAACAAGAATATATATACGTATATTCTTTTTTGCATCTTCCATTATAATACAACCCCAGACAGATTTATTTTCCTCCAATGACAAGTGAATAGTGATAAATAACACAACTCTGGCAAATGAGAGCAGGACCCCTGAGATGGGGTGTTTCTCTACCAAGCACAATGTGTTTCTGCTGGATGCACAGCCTTTCCAAATGTCAGTCTAATGTATAGTCATACAATTAATTGCACTCAGTCCGGCAGCTCATTTCCAACTTCCAATCATTAAAAAAGCTTTGACATCTTTTTCAAACGTGCAATTACTATATCTCCAGCTTTGTGAGCACCAACTCCAAACCTGAATAAAAAACAAAGAAAATGGAATTGTGAATTATACTCTCAGTAAACTGAAACCAATGTGCTAATCCATTCCAATTACGGTCCACTTTGACTCGCATGTGTTATGTTTTATTTCAAGTGGAAGCCTTCCAACCCTGTCATCACGTATGCCATTTCTGAGAAAACAAATGAATACCTGATAACAAAGTCGTGAGAGTCGATGTTGGGTCCACAGCTGCTGTTGAGCAGAATCCCAGAGTTCCCCACAATGGCGCAACGCCTGTGATGTTGGTTCTTCATTGGGGATACAGTTGGCAAGAGACGGTAGAGATTTTCCGAGATGTTGGTGGTGCTGTGGCGATCAAACACATAGTGGATGATGTCTCCTGGCTTCAGTGTGCCTTTCAGAATAGAGATGTCCCGCTCGGGATCGAGAAACCTCAGAATATTCTTTCTGTGAAAAGAGAAAGCACACGCGTAGTCATGAAAGGCTCTGCCGAGCGGAGTGTGAAGCGATGTTGGGGTAATTGACGTAGAGCGGTGAGTCAGATGCCTGATGAGGTTGGAGAGGGTCTTGTTGAAGGTCCAGTTGTTTGACGACAGCTTGACAGTGTTATTGTAGCTCGGACTGAGATGATTTACGTCCTTGCTCAATCTCGTCAAAGCAGTCGGATCCACATGTGCTGCAGCCTTTCTAAAAGAGAACGGAGAGTCCTGTTATTGACACACTATTGTTGATATTTAAAGTTATGATCAATCAAATACAAAAGCATTGGTATTTGGGTCATAGTGTGTTAATTTTTCCTTCTTTTCCTAATTTAAGGGTTATTTTTATTTTTCCTTTCTGAAGTGGGGGTCATATGATATACGTTTAGGAAGCCTTCTGAGTAATGCAATGTAACTAAGTACCTTTGCTAACAAACAAATCTTGGTACTTGTTCTTACATAAATAATGCTTTACTCTTTTCTGTTGCTTTATACTTGTACTCCACTACATATACCTTTGATTACACGTATTACACTTATGGGGCGACTGTGGCTCAGTGGTTAGCAGGTCTGACTTTCAATCAGAGGATCGGTGGTTCAAACCGTGTTGTTGTGTCCTTGAGCAAGACACTTAACCCTAATTGCTCACCGTTGCTGTGTCTACGGTCTACTGTATATCAGGTAAGTCGCTTTGGATAAAAGCGTCAGCTAAATGAAATGTAATGTGTTTCACAGCTTTAACTAATAACTACATTGTACAGTAACATTTTACATGCAAAGATCATAATATAACATTCATGGAGGCCAAATGTTGCATAATGAGTACTTTAAATACATCCATCCATCCATTAATTTTCATCCGCTTATCCGGGGTTGGGTCGCGGTGGCAGCCGGACCAGAAGGCTGACCAAGGCTTCTCTCTCAACATTTACCAACTCATCTGGGGGATCCCGAGGTGTTATATTGTAATGGAGTATTTGACAGAGGCATTCCTAATTTTACTTCATCAAATTTTAATTATTCCTCCAACGCTGACCTGGCTGCAATGAGGCTTAGAGTAATTTAAATGCAATAAAGTTAATTTTACTCAGAGTTATTCTTATGGCAGATGTTTTTGTTATCACGTAGATACCATCGCATTGATGGGTATTTATAGCAGCTGCCTTCTCGCTGTAAAAAGTAATGAGACGCTCACTGTGAATGACTCACAGTCGAGGCTGCAAAGGAATCAAATGCCCATTGCCAACTATACAAATTATATGTAAAGACCAGTAAGCTCCCCACTGTTGGTCCACTATATATGCATTTGCATATACAGTATACATATATATATATGTATGTGTGTGTGTGTGTCTGTGTGGAGATAATTGGATTCCAGACCTGTGTGGTTTAGGGATGAGCCGCTGTAAGTTCATCTTCTTTGAATGTCCAGTATTTCTACAAGGGGGGGAGGGGAGGATAAATATGATTTAGATTTAATTATGAATCACATATTGCAGCATGAAGGCTTGGATGATAATGGACCGACTTTTCAAGTCCTTCCTGTAATCATATCCTGTAACAATAATGCACCCACTGTACTCAATCCGGGCATACTGTGCTTCCGTCTTTCAAGACAGAATAAAGGTGGAAGGCACGCATCAAGTTTTTTCTTTTAAAGCAATCCACTGTGGGCCCATTTGCTGATGTAATGAGGAGAAATGGGGCCTAATGGAGGCCCATTATACTGAAAGGAGGTGTTCTTTTCACAAGGCAAGGATGCAATATTTTCAATGGGGTGTTAAAAACACCATGCTACCAATATGTATTTACAGTCATACGAAATTGGCCTATTTTTCAATCATGACCTGGTTCACATGTGATAAAATGATGACAAGCTCCCAGCTTGTCTTGAAGGAGTGAGGAACTGAAACAGCAGGGTGCTTCTCTGACAGACAGGTGGGCTGTTTATTATTACAATCCTGGTGGCTTTAAATATATTGTTACAATTGTGTTAAGCTACATTTATGCAGAATCGGTTCTGGTTCTTCACCCGCCGCGAATAACAAACCAATGTGACCTCATTACAACGTGAGCCGTAGCCGAGTAATTGCATTCAAAGCAAAATGTTCTTGCTGAAAGGCAGATGTGAGAATCCAAAAGCTTCACAGAGAAATTAAAAAAGCCATTCAGATGGCACAGCATCTTTAAAGCGGTGATGATAATGATGTGAGGAAGAGAGGGATGTTGCACAGTTGAGGTCTGGCTGCTTTTACATGTGACAGATTTGTTTTAGTCCTACATTAAGAATGCATTTTTTTTTTTTTGCAGGTCAAATATAAGTGGGGCATGAGCGCGCCTTGGAAGATGTCTGCTGCACTGCTCAAAGGACTGAGAATGAAAAAGAAGAGAAAAGAGGAAAGCCTCGTTTGTGTCCAATCTGTTGCCCCCCACTCCCCTCCACCCCTGTCTGTCTTTCTCTTCCTTCCCCATATACACACGGACGCGCGCACACACACACTATACTTATATAGTGTAAATGTATCCCATCCCGCATGCAGGCTGCTGCTGCAAGACAAATAGCCTAAATCCTTGGAGACCCTGGGCAGGCTGCTGTCGGAGCAGCTGCTCCCGCTGCTGCTCCCAAGTGTTACAAATAGAAACAAACCCCACATTGTCCGAATCCAACTCAAAACTTCAATTCAATAACGATAACCTCTCTCATTTCACTCATTTATTCTTTCCCCCCCTCTCAACCACTTCACATATTCAAGCCTGTGAGGAAATAAACCTGCTGGGCAAGAAAACAATGGACACACGCGCACGCACACGTATACAACGCATGCAAATTACCGGGTGCTACTTACGCAGTTTCTTTCTCCACTTCTGCAATATCATCAATGATCAAAACCACAACCAGCAGCGTTACAAAGCCGAACAACAGCGCGCGGAATAGAAGCGGCATGGCTGGGGGGGAGTCTGCAGCCGGGAGTCCCTCCTTTCAGCAAACACTGTGTTACATTAACCTTCTTTTGTTTCCCATTTATAAATCCAGAATCCGCTCAGCCATCTCTCTCATTGTTCTTATCGCGGGAGTCGGACACTCCCGGTGCTCTCCGCTCTCCGGAGGAAGCGCTGCTTGTGTCGGCTTCCCGGCGGGGCGACTCTGCTGCCGTCTCCGGTGCTCCCCCCTATTCCCCAGTCAAACTTTGGAAGCGTGCACCTCCACAGCAGCCTGCCTGCCGCGGGAGCAGCGAGCCGGAGACCACATGCGGTCTTAAAGGCGCAGCGGCCGGAGACTCCATCTCTCTGGTTCCCTCTCCAGGTGTGTGTCGGCTCACTGAGAGGGGGCGGAAACACCGCAGTGGAGAGGCGGCTCCATCCAGAAGCTCACGTGGCCACCAAACACAGAGAGCGAGCCCCAATCAGACAAGTACTGGCTCTAATGGGGACATCTTTAAATAGCTCTGGTCACCAGTGGTGGAGGGTAACGATGCTCAACACTGAACGGGTCTTATTACCCTCCACCACTGGTGACCAGAGCCATTTATAGATGTCCCCATTAGAGCCAGTACTTGTTTTTTTATGTCAATATTGTGCATCTACTTTATTCTACACTATTTTTACTCCACTGCATGTGTCTGACAGTTGTAGATATTAGATACGTGTATGATTTATTTAAAAGTATGTATGCACTGTTTAGGATTAAACTAGTAAATACCACTCTCTTTTTGATTGTAAACCCTTAAAAAAAAGCCCTTGACGCCCCCTTGTCTCCAGTAGTTCCACCAAAGACTGGCTTCACCTAGAAACTTCTCTGATGGTTTAATTTAAAGAGCGGTTCAAGACCCACCAATGTCAAATGATCTAAAAACAGCATCAATTAAAGGGAAGTAAATATAAATGTGTGCTGCACAACTTGTGTTTCTTCTTCTTTCCAATCCAATTAATCACTAATGACCCTTCAGATGTGTCTTGTGACCCGATGGAGGGGGTGTGACCCCTATATTGAGAACCACTGGACCAAATCTAAAGTAGTTAAAACAAGCTCCCCCTCTAGCAGCTGCAACCATACTTGATCATTTTGTGCTGAATTAAGATTTCTAATGAAGGACTTTTACTTTTGTATTATTTCACTGTTGTTATTGAGGATCTAAATACTTATTCCACTACTGATGCAGGTTTTTGGTGCATTTAACAGTTTGGAGGACATAATCCTATTTTTCACTGAGATATTCCCACGAAGAAATTAATGCTGGACACCACTATCATTAAAAACATGTTTCTGAAGCCCCCATTTGCATCGCTCTGGGTATTTCTGTTCTTTTTTCTGTGAACAGGACTGCTGATCTTGGAAAAATAAATGCATCAGACCATTTATCTTTGTATTATTGTTAATATGACCAGCTCTGCTGTGTCTACAATTTTTTTTGTATCTATTTTTTCGAACGCCTATGTTGATCCTGAAAAGCTAGCTGGGCATATTTTCTTGCAGTTTCCTGATAAAATGTTTGCTACACCTTGGGCTCGTAAATATTAACGATGGAGTTACACTTCACTTTCCCTGAGAGCAACAATGTACGTTCACTAATTGTGGCTTAATTAACTAGTGATTAAGCATTGTGTATAAACACATGTTAAGATTTGAATCATCTGTAAGGTAAACACGTTTGAGCATAATGGCCATTTTATTTATAACAGCTATTAACTACACTGGAAGCCAACTAAAGTATGTGAGAACATCGTGGCCAAATTTGAACAGTTTTTGTGTCGGTACTTAAGTCATGGATTACTTAAAGCGACAACAATAATGCAGTTTTGAGAGTATGTCATATTTAAAGCAACTACAGATTACAGTGGAGGTTTGTTCACCATCAGCATCATCCTTCAGGATGCTCATCCTCATCCAATTATCATCTCCAGTCTTGCTTGTCAGACTTCATAGTTCCCTAAAATAAACTCAGATTTTTAGCTGAACCACATGGCTGTCACATGCTTAGTTTGGCTTTAATTGCAAATGAAGCATTAATCAGTTCAAGTAAATGTAAAGTGTTAGCTCGGCTTGCTCAAATTACATGCATATATATTAGCTACACAATTATATTTTATAGACACGGATAGAGGCCTAATTTACATAAAGTGAAAAGTGCAGCTGGTGCCTTAATGACATGATTCATAGTCACCCTTCTAATAATATCCAATACTAATGCTGATTCATATATTCTGCATTTGTGTAGCACACTAAAGGGATGTGACATGTACAATCTCACATTTCCATTCACATTCTGCAATTTGTGATCTTGTTGAAAAGTCAGCATCCAGGGATGGAGATCTAAATGTCAGCAGGCTGAAACAACTCACTCCACTAGATTCATATTCACTGAAACATAAACAGTACATCCCTCAACAGCATGAGCAAAGACATGTCAAAGTTCTTCACGGACAATTTATTGCTTTGTTTTTTTTCCACTGGGTTTGTTGCGCCACAGTTCATCTTACTAAAGCACCCATTAGGCTAATTGCCGCTGTTTGATTGAAGGAGAAAACGCTTGCCTGCAGCAGCTTCTATTTAGAGCTTGCTTGCTTTTTTTTTTTTGGTGCATTTTGACTTTCAACAAGGACACTTTTCCCAGAGTCTCGCAGTCGCATTTTGTGTGTCTTTGATGTGACGAGTGTCAGGAGCGTGGTGTGTATCAGAGAGAGAGATGCTCACTGAGGCAGATGCTGCTGATACTGTAGCGGTTGTCATACACCAGCTTTTTGTCTTGCTGAAGAGTGCCATTGTGCTATTATTAGACGTTACAACCACAGAAACACACTGCACGCTTCTTTTTGAAAGTGTGTCACATTTGGAGTCACAATAACTTAGAAATGGTAACTATGACATGTTGTGTTTGGTACACAAGCCAAACATTAACATTTTGAATAAAGCTGTGATTTATTATTTATTGTTTACATGTTATCAATTATTTAGTTTATCCCACTAATATCTTTGATTTAATCAACTATGCGATTCATTCCAGTCCAGCAGACTGTGTTTCGTTGTATTCGATAATAAGCAATAATAAGACATAATAGGAAGAAAAGGGCCTTGATGCGTGTTTGGCACTAAAACAAAAAGCTTAGTTTTGGCTCAGTTGTTTAGAGCTGCAGAGGGACTTCGGCTTTCATGATTTTTGATTCATTAAAACATTTCAAGTACACGTTTCTCGGAGTCTTCAAATTCACAGCAGATACAATATGCACTGTGTAACAGCAGCAAACACAATAAACCAACCCCCCGCTGAGCGGCTGCAGCTGTGACTCAGGTCAGGTGTGACAGGTTCTTTGTTGAAACATTGAGGATGACCTTTGAAATATTTTGGGAATGTCGTTGTTGGCTACAAAGAAATGTCATCTCTTATTTCATGAATAAAATGTTGCAGTCAAAGTTCTGTAGTGTCTGAATGTCCCAGCATGATATCAGGTGCATAAGCAAAAAGGCAAAAACAAGCTAAAGAAAAGTAATAAATGCTCCCAAAATGATGATTAAGTACAATCACAAAGGTTGGTAACACAGCAGATGAAAGTAAATCAGATTTTCTTGTCAATAAACTGTTTTGGGCTTTTATTTTTTGACAAAAAAGGGTCAACAGTATATTTGAATGCATCTTTGCCAGACTACTATCACGTGGTTTTCACAGGTCGATCAGACCAGCTGATCCAGATCACTTACACCAAGAGTAGTCCAGTTCTCAGATCTTAACACTGACTTCCTGTCTGTCAGATAAATCTAATTACTACTAATATACTACTGCTGGATATATATATATATATATATATATATATATATATAGTCAGGGCCATAAGTATTTGGACTGTGACACAATTCAAATTTTGCGTATTTACTTAATCAAAATTAATTTTAAATGACGCATTCAATATGTGGTTAAAGTGTAGACTTTAATTCAATGGATATAAGAAAACTTTGCATTAACCGTTTAGGAATTAAACATTAACATTTTTACACACTCACCCACACTTTCAGAGGTTCAGAAGAATTGGACAAACTAACATAATAGTGAATATAATGATCATTTTTAATACTTGGAGAAAAATCCTTTGCAGTCAATGATTGCCTGAAGTCTTGCAGCCATAGTCATCACCAGACTGAGTTTCCTCCCTGGAGATGCTTTGCCAGAACTTTTCTGCCGCCTCTTTCAGGTGCTGCTTATTTGTGGGCCTTTCTGCCTTCAGTTCTATCTAAAGTAAGTTAAAGTAATATATATTTCTTGACCTTAAGAAGCTCTTGGACTGTTTTCACAGTATGTTTCAGGTCATTATCCATCTGGACTGAGAAGCGCCGTCCAATCATTTTGGCAGAATTTGGCTGAGTAGACAGTATCGTCCTAAACACCTCAAAACTCATCCTGCTACTTCTATCAGCTGTGACATCATCAATCTACACCAGTGACCCAGTTCCATTGGGAAGCAAGCCCATGTCGTAGCACTGCCTCCACCATGTTAACCAGGTGATGTGGTTCGCTTCGGATCAGGAGCCGTTCCTTTCTTTCTCTTCACTTGTCTCTTCCCATCATTCTGGCACAAGTTAATTCTTGGTTTCATCTTCCAAAAAAACTTCATCTGAAACTGATCAGGCTTTTTCAGATGTTTTCTGGCAAAGTCTAATCTGGCCTTCCTGTTCTTCCGCGTTACCAGTGGTTTGCACTGGCATCTCTTGATTGTAGACTTTGACAAAGACACGGCTTCCTCATTGAGCTCAGTATTCGTGTTAGGAAGGGTTTTTCTTCACCAAGGAAATCATTCTGCTACGTCTACTTTACATGTCTTCCGTGGTCTTCCGGGCCTTTTGGTGTTGGTGATCTTGCCAGTTCGTTCCTTTTTTTTTTAGGAATGTACAAAACTGTTGATTGGGTCAATCCTGATGGTCCTGCTATCTGCCTAATGGGTTTGTGTAGTTTGTCATCCTTGTAATGGCCTCCTTCACTTGCATTGACACCTCTTTGGTCTTCATGCTGAGAGTTCCCTGGACCAGCTACCAAATGCAAAGTCAACATTTTGAATCATCTCCAGACCTTTTTATCTGCTTCATTTTTCATGAAATAAGGAGGGAACAAGCCACACCTACCATTTGTAAGACAATTGTACAATTACCTTTTGAGCCTCTGAAAATGTGGAGCACTGTATAAAGGGTTGTAATTCCTAAAAGGTTAAGTTTTATTATATCCATTGAATTAAAGCTGAAAGTCGCCACTTCAACCACATATTGACTGCGTCAGTTTCAAATCAGTATAAAGAGGAAAATAAGAACACAGGTGTCACAGGCCAAATACCTACAGTATGGCCCTGACATTATGTGTATAATATATATTAAAAGCTGGTTAAAGTTCTGCAGTTTTCATTTAAAGAGTAGCAGTCTGAAAAAAAAGCATTAAAATCTTTTTCAACCTCAATATTCTCAGTGGCTCCTTTTTGAAAAGTGACTGAATGATAAAAGACACCCGAAGCTTTCAATGTGAATCAAAATGTCAGAAGTCTGTGAGCTCCTTTCTTCTTTCAGGTCAATATTTAATCTTACAGAGTGAGCACTTAGTACAATATTGAGAATGTGTGATGAGCCGTGAATAGAGTGAACTTTATTCCCTTTAAGGTGACTCAATACTTGTTTAAAGGTTTGATAGAAAATAATGAATTCCATACAATATGTAGAATAGATCAAAGTGGAGTATTCATCATAAAATGTAACTTCAAGTGTATGCATAACACGTTGTTTATTTTTTTTACTTAAATTAATCTTGTTTCTTTTCTGAATGTGTATCTTTTGTTTTGATCTTCTTTGTTTTGTGTATAAGTGTTAGTTGTGTGGGTTTGTGACAGATAAAACAAAACAAACCAAATGCTGGACAAAGTAGGTCTCAAATAAAAAAGGTATATAAAAAAGAATGCAAAAACACTCAAATTTGAATTTCTTTTCTGAAAAATAATTTATTTCCAGAGTAAAATAAATGATATGTTGCCATACAAAAAGTGTAAGAAAAGGACAACACTTGAAATGCAAAGAGATCAGTAGAGTAACAGGTCGTACAGTGTGTGCAGAGTTGTGTTAAAGAGTTTTCAAATACATGTCCAGGAATAGATTCAGTGTGTTCACTTGACCTTGCACACACAAACCCCTGCTGTAGTATTCCTGTATTTTTATCCCAGACGAGGGCTGCACGATTTAGAAAAATAAATCGAATGACTTTGACCGATATTGTATTTGCGACTCATCATTTGTGATCATTAGGGATGCAACGATACCACTTTTTACAAACCGATACGAGTACGAGTATTTTTATTTGTGTACTTGCCGATACCGAGTACCGATACTTCTTAGATTTGGTCTCCATGAAAGTGCAATTAATTAGGAGGCAGATTTTATTTTATCCTCTGCAGATTATGTCAAGCCTATAGTACAAAATTAACAGAAGGCTATCCCAAGCTTTAAACTTCTCGTGGAAGTCCCTCTAATGTCGGACCATAAAACGCCCCGTGTCCGGGTTCATAATGTAAGCGATAATATTAGGTATGAGCAATTATATAGGAAGCTGTGTTCCAAGTTATGTTTCCGGTGCTTTTATTGTGGAGGGAGAAACGGAAAGGAAAAGAGGAGTGGAATTGTGGGATATACGTGTGTGAAGGAGATAAAAAAGTGGTTCAAGTTACCCTGCAGCGTGTTTTCATTTTATTAGAATTACAAATATAGACACACAACAGACACTCGGCTACAATAATATCATCCGTAGCCGCACAACAGCGTCTGAATGAGGCCGCTGCCAGCGCTACTTCTGGCGGACCAGCAACAGTTTGATTCAAACCGGCGGAACGGCAGTCATTAGCGTCGCGTTCGGTGTGAACGCACCATAACTCTACACACCTTGCTGCAAGAGCTGCAAGAGAGCGACGAAAGAGCCGTATGCGGCTCTGGATCACGGGTTGCCGACCCCTGCCCTAGACGTTGAAGTCAGGTAGGACAACAAATCTTTTTCTCCACAAAGCGCGACCAGTTTGTTGTAGCGAAATACTGTTGAGTGGTATCGGTTCTTGGTATCGACAATTGAAATCGATAAGAGTACGAGTATTTTAACGCAGTATCGGCCCCGATACCGATATCGGTGCATCCCTAGTGATCATCATTCTCATCTTTGCTGAAAAACACAATAAAATGATTATGGTGTGATTTCTGCAGGGCTCTGTAAAAAAACCAAGATGTTTTCTTAAGTCTGTAGAATACGATACGTGGGCCAAGACATCTCTGCAGCACGACAATATTCAATCTGTTATTGTATTTTGACACAGGTTTGCCTCTTACAAATATTGCGCCAAAGAAAATGTGGATATTGTAGCCATATTAGTATTTCGATAGAATTGTGCAGCCCTATTGGAGACATTACAGTCCTAGTTTTTTTTTTAATGAATTGTCCCAAATCTTCTGTGACATCAGACACACACATCTCAGACAATTAGATTATATATACTTTATACTGACCTTTCAAAAACAATCAAAGAAAACATTCTGGGCCTAATGAAACTAATATATTACTCCCAATCTCTTTTACTTGAATGTCCAAAACTCTTGTTAGCTCTTTCACAAGGTGCAAAAGTCAAAAGAAAATATAATTAACATTCTTATTTGAATAATCCCTTATTAAGACGTGTTAGGCTGGATAAACGCTGCAGATGTAAAAACAAATATGGAAATAAAATAAACTGCTATAATGTAAAACAAACCTGCAGTTGGAAACAGAACTAGTAATAAACATGGATGTGTCATTTCTGAATTGCACATTTGCATCTATGAGACTAGACTTCACAGTCCAGTCTCAACAGTATCAAAAACAGTGGCTGTGTTCCAGCAAGAGAACGAGGAACTGAACAGTGCACGATGACATGAAAACACCACCTTGCTGTAAGGTACTAGACTTAACTCTTTAATAGGAAAAACATCTAGTAGGCCACTATAATAACCCAGTCCGGGTGTTTCTGTTCACTTCTTGCAAGAAACCTTCCTGCAAGTCAAATGCATTAACGTAACTATTAGTTTGTAAACACTTGGCAACTTTTAAATATGAATAACTGAAGAGCCGTCCAACTTTAGTTTTTTCTTATCATATAAATCTCATTTTTGAGAGTGACAGACAGAACACACAGTGCACTGACTGAAAGGAAACTGTCATTATTCACACAGAACACTGGAATCATGACAGGCCTAAAACAATATGGCAACTAGTTATAATAGCATCATGTCCATTCACTACTAATCAGCTAGGACTGAGCCTGACAGTACTAGAGTCTGTCCTCTACCACCGAGTCAACACAGGAATTCACCGGTAACACTGGACAACACCTCGCTGATACGTAAACGACTAAAATGGACCCTTGAAAATTTACCGAGGACGCGGATCGCAGTAGAGAGCAACGCCACCTGTGACGGGCTGTTAAATAGATTGCCTCGCTCAAAAAACTATTTTATCCTTTCAAGAAAATTTAAATAAAATATTCCTTTGAGAGAATATCAATGTCCACATTGTCCTTTTCTTGCGTAACAAACTATAAAACGGACTCCATATTTTCACATAACTCGTGGTTCTCTAGGTTATATATAAACTTTGTCCTGTCTACCGATTTGGGGCCGTCTGTGAGAGAGGGGTAAAACTCGGTCGGCGTCATGTAGCCCTCGTTACTCTTGATGTACTTCTTGTAGTTCCTGCGTAAGCAATACCACGTGGTGGTGTAGAGGAGGAAGGCGATGCCCTTGAGGATGATGGCGAGGCTCACGTACAGATGCCTGTAAGCCACGTTGTCGTACAGCAGGCAAGCGCCCCGATCGCCGCAGTCTGAACTCCAGAACAGGCAAGTAGAGTCGATCCCAGCACCAAATATCAGAGGAGGGGGGATGAATCCTGTTCAACAGAAACAAGAACAGAAACACTCAACAAAGTCTCGACTGTTCTCTGTCCTGGCTCCTCGATGGTGGAATGAGCTCCCCATTGACATCAGAACAGCAGAAAGTCTCTACATCTTCCGTCGCAAACTAAAAACACATCTTTTCCGACTATACCTTGAATAAAGGATGTAGCACTATAGTAGCACTGGAATGGCTCTTACTGATAGCACTTTGTAGTTGAACTTTTGGACGGAATTGTACCTTCTTGATTCTTGTTGTTCTGATTCTTGTTTGTAACCGTAGAATGCACTTATTGTAAGTCACTTTGGATAAAAGCGTCAGCTAAATGAAATGTAATGTAATTTATGAGCAATTTGGGTCAATATCAAATAACTAGGTGGCTTCATGTTTATACGCTTTGGTACACAGAGATTCAGATAATAAGATTGGTACCACTAGCTGTTTTTGAAAAGCAAATCTTATCCTTTAACTTTTTTTTTTCCAATGATTTGAGAATTACGTTCCTTCCACATCTCAAAACACAGAAATAATTAAAGATAATATCTCTTTTATGATCTGTAAAAGTAGACCTGCATGTTTCTAGATAACTTAATTTAGTCTTCCTTAATTCCATTACTCCTCCCACCAATACAGGCCTTGATCGACCTGAACTGCTTTGCTGGTTTTATTCCCACACAGAGACAAATCAGATCAAGAGAACAGCATTAGAGTTGATGGCACATGAAAAACAAATGCATATTCAGGTCGATTGAGCAGTGTGTTGATGGGAGTGATGAGGCTATCTATGCGCGTCCAGTGAGTTCAGTGAAACCTACACGCACTTAACGGGTACTGCGGCAAATCAGCCAAGTGTGAGTATTGAGACATAGTATAGCACAGTATCCGAAATGAATGTGTTATCTGATAAAAGCCCTTACCGAGGAGCCGCAGCAAAAGAAACAACACTCCAAGTGCATACGATTTCAGCTCTGGGCTGACAGTCCTACAAACGGAAAGCAAATAGAATAAATCACAGGTTTGTTGTCGTTACTATTCGGAGGAAGAACACACATATCCACAAGGGCTGCACACACTCATACGTTTATATCAAACATACCTGATTAGGATGATAACAGAGGGCGTCTGGGCCATGGCGCCGACCAGGCTACAGGCACAGATCACACAAAGGAAGATGAGGAAAGACTCCTGGCAGCCCGGCATTGGACATTTCCCCGGAACGGCTGTGGCCAGTTCACTCTTGGAGGATACACAAGCGCATCCCGTCAGGTTCTGTGAAGAGAAAAATGCGAGGCTTCATCAAAGAACCATTTAACAAGAACAAGGAAATCAAACTACAGGGAAAACGCGTAATAACTGGTGCATGCTTTTTCACATTTGGGAGGAAAGCCAGTATTAGTTCAGAACAATTAAGAGATCTGTAATTTATATCTGCACATAAATCTTCTGTATGCGATTTAAATCTCTAAAAGACACTAATCGGCAGTCGGCATCTGATCTGGTAAAAACCACATGCGATAGCTGACGACAGGACTGTGAAACAAGGACTTTTCTTTTCTTGAACTTAGAAACAAAGCTTAAGAAGTTCAAAGAAACGTTTGAATCATCTGTAACTCATTTGCTGTTACACCCAGAAGATCACCGTTACTAATCGCTGCCACTAGACTTAAAGGGTTAAGACCTTGGCGGTGCTCGACGAGGTGCGAGTGCTGCCCGTGTGGGTGCAGCCGGCCAGGCAGGCAGACAGGTAGGTGACCCCGTTGGAGCCGCACACCGGGCTGATGGAGGAGGTGAAGCAGTTGCAGTGACTGATGCACTGAGCGTCTGGTTTCTCGCCCACCCGCAGAGTCCTGAACAGAGACACAGAGAAACCTGAGCATCCTCTCCAACTGTAAGGGCCAACTATATCTGTATGTGGCACAAACAAAATCGAAGAAGCACTTTTTTTTTTTTGATCAGTGGCACTTTGGTTCACTTTTAACATCTCCATGGAAACTGCACGGCACAGATCACCTGCTCTTGAGCAGGCTGCGTTCAGACTACTGAATCGAAGAGTAGTGAAGGCCTAAAGTCTGCGCTTCCACAGGCCCACTACACAGACGGAAATACTGCTTTCAAATGGAAATAACGAGATATAAAGGAGACTGTGTGGCTGCGTATCAAACCTTTTTAAGAAGAGACCAAAATGTGTATCACACCCAGTCAAGTGTGTTTTTAATGGGGCAGCCATTGTAAAAAGAGACCTCGGACTAATGTAATAATCTAAACTACGGAACATATTCCGTACTAGAAAGAAAATACAAATGATTCACCTTGGGTCCATGAAGACCTCCTACTAACACAACGGTGTAGAGAAAAGGAGCGGCTCAGTGCAAATAGAAAATTAATCTATAACAGCCTCTGGTTAATCACTTGCTCAGTGATCTGTAATCCAAAGGGGAAGGGGACCACTGGTCCAAGACGTTTCCATGTAACACAAAACCAAGTAGATTGTACGGTGCGATAGTGATGGAGTGATAATGTGTCCTTTTTGGATTTATACTGTGTAAAGCATCAGTTATTCTCCCTTGGGTGTACTTCCTCTTCTCCCGCCATCCTCCAGCTCAGGCCTACGGTGTTTGATACAGTGATAATATCATGTTGAGCGTGATTAGGGCTGCAGCTAACACTCCTTTTCATTATGAATTAATCTACCCATTATCTTCTTGATTAACTGTTTTTTCACAAAAATCAATCCGAAATGCCTTTAATGTCTTCGGCTGTCTTTTCTTCTTTCGACCAACAGTCAAAATCCCTAACATATTCACTGAATTTATTTTGGGGGGTATCTGCATCAGGTAACTAATTAGAACATTTCAAACACTTTCTAGCTCTAGACACAAACAGTGTACAAGAAGTATAATTAATTATGACTCATCAATATGAAAGGAAATGTCCTGTTGCATAATATGTCAGCTCATCATCATGTGAATCATGTGAATGGTGACCGATTCGCATTCATATTCAGTCTGTGCAGCACGGAGGACAACAAGGCCACTTTCTGAAAAGAAACTATTATAACAGACGTTGAAGGTCATTGAGTACAGTGTGCTTACTTTTTATTCAGTGATAAGAATGTATATTTATACATTTAGACCCTTTGCAATTCACCTCCAATAAAGTCTTCTAACCTTGGCAGCCGTGTTACTTTTTACTGCTATAATGTTGTTTACCGCTCATGATTATTTATTAAAATAACTGGGTCCTCATTATAGGAAACAAATTCACAATCTAGGGTATAAAAACTCCCTGAAATTGCTCAGGGTATTTAAACAAATAATGACATTATCTATAGTTTACTGCATTTACGTAGTTTAAGTTTATTTTACTGAATCTAGATTAATTTAACTCACTTCCTCCTGTGGATTAACGGTTTCATCTCATTTTACATACAAACTGCATGTGATTGGTTAGTTGTTACAAAAACCAGCGTCGTAATGAAACTTGAATCTTGGCTAAACTGTAGAAACATTGCAACATGGTGAAGAAGGACCTGCTCCATATGTGGATGTGAAGGCCTCACTCTAAGCTCATGAAAACACATGGAAAACTAATGGAAACATAGTTGTGAATATAATATTACATTTACACCAATAAATCCACTTAAACGTTACACACTGGTCCTTAGAGGCATCATCAAGATTTATAGAAAAGACAGTGACCACTATATCCATTATAATAAGAGCTTCTTTTTGGTATGTAATGACTGGTCATGTGTCTAGTAAGCCTGATGAATCAATACAATTTAGATGTATCCGTGTACTGCGTTAACCTGTCTTCAGTGTTTTATACAAATGGCTGCCATCTATCCGGCCTCTCTCTTACTCATTGCCGTATGCGACCGTCACTCCTGCGACGGGACCGGTGTCACAGCCCAGGAACAGGAAGGAGACGTAGCACGCTGTGGAGATCAGGTTGACCAGCATGGCCATGCGGATGGCTCCCAGTGCCGACAAGTTCAGCTTCTTCACCAGCAGACCGCCCATGAAGATCCCCAGACATGCACATGGAATGGCTGTCATACCTTGAAAATAAAGTTGAGGCTGTTTATTATGCTGGTAAACTGCACATAGTATGTGTGCTCATGGCTGTTTGCTCTGGACACAGACCTAACAGCTGATTCGCTGAGGATGTGTTGAGGTTAAACTGCTGCTCGAGGTATTTCCCCAGAAAGGCTGCAAAGCCAGCCACGACCGCGATCTCCATACAGGCAGCCAGGACGATGCAGGTGAACACGGGGTTTGACAGGAGGTGCTTGGTCACCTTGGGGATCACTAGTCGTAAAGAAATAAAGGACGGAAATGAATATACTAGCATGTTGGTCAGCAGGACAGACAGGATCCTCTTGTTGCCTTTGGCACCTGCGTCTAATATGATGAAACTATTTTAGCAATTAAATAACATAATACTAATATATAATATTATAATAAAACAATAACTTGATGGATAATTCATGCATTCAATGTTTTTCTTTGCTACTTTTGGACCATTTGCATAAGGAGTCATTTTGAAGATCGTACTTTTACTTGAGTAACGTTTCCAGGGCAGTACTTAACTTGTGAGTACTTTTCATTAAAGTATTACTACTTTTTAACTTTATTTTAGTGTTATTCACATTAACAAATATAGGAAATAAATGAATCAATATGTGTCATGGATTTCCCTTGCATCACAGCACTGCAGCGCTACACTGGCTCTTGCACACTCACCCCTGAGTTGCTGACAGCAGGTGGGGCTGTTGGCAGGCTCGTGGTTGCGTGCAACCCCATTGCTGGGCTTTGGAGTCTCATAGTCTGCACTCGGAGTGGGAGGAAGCATAACCTGCTCACTGTCAGCCCCCTCCTCTCTCTCGCTGGTCGGAAGTGACTGAGGGAAACCAAACATGAAGAGAGCAGAGCAGAAGAGTAAGGCACCACACAAGAGGAAGCCTGCCCACCAGGCCCCGATCCACCGCGGGTCTTCTGGAGTGATGCCCAGCTGATCTGTGGAGAGGAAATGCAGAGGTCAATATACACACACACACACACACACGCACGCACGCACGCACGCACGCACGAGAAATAACAAACTTACCAGTGTCAATGAAGATAGCATCCACGTAGAACTTAGTGCAGAGGGAGCCAAGGATGAAACCACAGGCAGGCCCGAACACCAGAGTAGAAAAGAGGATTCCTGCACGGAAACAAACATCAACTTTACTGGTTTGTTTGGTCTTATTTTATTCTAACTCACACTTTAAGTAAGACATATTTATATATTGACAAAAACAAGCTCAAATGTAGCGTTTCAGCCACCAACCAAAAGCAAGAGAAGCTCTTTGTAATGCTTTAAAACCCCTCTGATATACAAAAAATGGATCATTTGAATAAAAAAACATTATTGTCACATATATGACACACATATTTGACCTATCAATGTACCGGATTATTTCAACAAATAGCATCACCTTTTGCACATACCGTATATATTGCTAATGAAATGTAATGCCTACTGTGTTTACTATTTGTATTGAGTTTTGTTGTTTTTATGATTTCCTGTTTTAGCTTAATTTCAGCTCTACGTTTGTGGCAATTTTCCAGGATGTACAGTGTGAAGCAAGACAGCAGACAGGGAAACATTTTGTCTGTCATGAAAGATCAAATCAAGCAGTTAAAACCAAAAGGCAAGTGCAGCGGCTGCAGCAAGCAGTGACTGTACACGTTATGATCACATGGCTCAGCCTTCTCACCCTCGCAGTGTAATGCAGTGCACAAACAGATACGAGCCCACACTGTGAGGACGACGCATGACAGAAACCAGCTGTTTCATCCAAATCTGCTCCAGCGGGCAGCTGGAGATAAAACGTGGAGCTTGATTTTAAAATCCTCATTAGAGCGCTGTCAGCGGGGTGAGAGTCTGGTGCTGTGACTCCAGACTGCAGGCAGATAATGAAGACTCAAAGCTCAATTAGGGAGAGTCAGTCCCCCTGACTGTACATCCTGGGATCTGAGGTAGTATCAGTCTGCATGGTTGGACTGTATATGGCACAAAAAAAAAACAGCAACGCTAGCTAGAGATTAGGCATAAAAAATGCAATGAAATCATCTCTGCTACTCCACTTCCTCCTCCGGCCCCGCTGCATCAGAAACATCCCATTTTACTGGCTGCAGGTTGGCCTGCGCATTGCTGCTATCAGCACAGAGCCTCCAGCGAGATGTTGTTCGAATGCCAGCAGCAGCCAGCTAATGAACAAACGCGGAAACTGTGACTAAGCTCTGTAGGACTCTGCTAGTGCTGAGTATGAATGCACGGTCTGCTTCCGCCTTGACCACCCACATAGGAAGGGAGTCGACACATTCACATAATTGTCGCCTCATTCACACCATAATTTATTCTTCACATAAAGGAAATGGCTGAAACATCTTTGCGGTTGACCGCCAGGCCAGGACGGAAATGAACAAAGTGTCTCATGTGTCTATGAGGCCTCAGTGCTTTTTTTGTAGTATGAAAAGAAATAAAATTTCCTTGTCTTACAGTCCAAATGCAAGTCTGAAATCAAAGTTTAAAACAACTAAACCATGTTTAACCACCTAATATACAGACAGAGAGAGGGATTCACACCCACAAACACACGGGGAAGAGCATTGGGGAGTGTTCACTCGACACCAATGAGACCGTGCAGTTTACCAGCGCCTTCAGGGAGGAGGGCTGCGGTCCCTATGTGTAAAGCAAATTTGCCTGTGGTGCTGCAAATGAGGCCTCTGCACTCTCTGTTTTGAGTGTTTCCTTAGAAACTGAGTGTTTCCTTCTCATAGCAACAACATCACAATTTCTTACACCACAGGAAACCTCAAAGAGGAAGTTAGTGAAATCACCTTGCAGGAGCCGACGGCTCAGCTAGCCCGCGGATCCACGACCACCGGGTGTATAAATGCTTCCAGAGACATCCGAGCCAACCTCTGGTTGCTGAAGAAACGCTGCCTTCTTGATGATAACATTGTGGCACTGCGCACGTGGTGGAGATCACTAATCTATGAGCGACCATGCCTGCTTTTTATTAAGGTCAAAGCCAGCAGAGGAAAAGCATGCAGTAAGTTGATTCTTTCCACATTGGGATTAAACTGGCATGAACATGAACTGGATCTTGTAGTCAAAACATACACAAAGTATCAAGTCCAACATTGCTTCAGTAAAGTTCTTCAGTATTGTTTTTCTCCCAACCGGCGCCTAATCTACCTAATGTGAGGTGATCCAGATAAAAACTTTATTTTTAACTCTTTGAGAGCTGCTACATGTTAAATAACACAGACCGTCTGTGTTAAATTCTCCTGTTTAGCTTAAAAGAATTGGGCCACGTTTTGGGAAATCCTATTCTCATCTAACTCTCAGCAAGAGAGCGAATAAATAAAATGTTTCCCAAAATGTCATAGTATTATTTTAAGGTAAATTCTTCTGCGTACAGGCAGAGGCAGAGCAGAGGAGATAAACAGCTTGTGACCACAAAGCTGATGTTAACTGTGAAGGATCCACATTAGGGCTGGGCGGTATACCGTTTCAACCGGTATACTTTACGTACGGTATGACTTTTTCACATACCGGTACACCGGTGCCCAGCCGTGGTCACTGGCGAAGCGGTCGGAGCTACGTGTGTTACGTGCATTGAGTCATGGTTTTAATTTTATAACAATTAATAACCCGCAACTAACGCGCTTTAACAGGGCACAACACCACAAAACAACAGTTTGTGTCACATAAACAATTTGTAACACTAATAATTGTACATTTATTAAATTTACACCGCCGAACTGCATGCTGGGTACAGCCCCCCACTATCACAGAAAGAAGAAACTCCGTCGCTACATTAAAAAAAGTAAAAGAGCGATGCAGGAGGAACAAGAGAGAGCAGAGACGCACCAACACAACGTGTTGCCCAGAGAGGAGCTGTGTCTGCTGGCTGGAGGGTTTGAAAAGTCCGACGTAGTTTAGAATACGATGTATTGCAAAGAAGCTGAACTTGGAGGGACTTAGGACCCAGGGGAATGCAGGTGAAAAAACCCGGAAGAGACAGACCGGCTGTCACGCCACACAAACGGCTGTTCACAGCTTGCTGGGCAGTTGCGAGGGAGTTGGCCAGCGAGCGAACAACGAGCGGTGAACAGCTGTTCAGGTGGCCGCAGGTCCTTTTCGGCGTCAATAAATTAATGTTAATACCGTGATATACCGTGAAACCGACAGAATCTTAAAAAATACCGTGATATGCATTTTTGGCCATACCGCCCAGCCCTAATCCACATGCTCACACGCTGATAAGTTTGGTTACGTTATTACAAACATCTACTGGCCATCAGTGCTGCGATCATTCTTTCTCCGTATCATATTTTAAATAACCAACCTTTGCACTCAGGTCACAGATACAAAGATAACTGTGCGCCTGTACAATCCGGAAAGGGCCGTGTTTCATATTTGTCGTGACAGGATTAAGCTGAAGAAAAAAAAGTTAAGCACATTAAATCTCCATGAAGGACCATACATGACCACAGCCGCGGGTAATCTTTGTAACACACTGCCTTTCTAAAATGCCTCAAAATCCCTTTTCCCTTCCAGCGGTCCTGTTACAAGTTAAGTACAAAACAAACTAATTTGTTCATGTTGCTGTTCGCCCGAGCCTTTTAGTATCCTGTGAATTATACTCTCAGGGGAGCATGTCAGATGTAATTCAATAACAAAGCTCTGCTCTGTTGTTTTTGTTTCCTTCTAAATTTGTTTAGAGACCAATAGTAAAAGCTGGGAAAGCTACTGTCCATGGGGCTTGTCCTTTTTCGGATATTAATTAACCCACAGATTCATCCCATATTGTTGATACTTTTGAAAAGTTGACTCAATGTAAATGTTGAATATACAACCACCCACGCATTCCTTTAAAAGGAACCCAGAGGGACGCTTTTGTATCTTGAGCAAACTGTAGATCATTTCCCATGAAGCCCTTGTGGTTTAGCACAAGTGCAAGGTCCTTGACGTCATGCTATGCATCTTCACACTTGAAGAGCGTTTCCACAGAAATATGGTAAGTGGACTTGTACTTGTTTCGCACTTTTCTAGTCTTCCGACCACTCAAAAGCACTTTGACGCCACATGTAATCATTCAGCGATTTACACCCATTCATACACTGATGACACTACCATGCAACGTGCCATCTGCCCATCAGCACTCTAACCATTCATACATTACAGGCACAGCAGGTTAAGTGTTTTGCCCAAGGACACACAACATGCACGAGTACAGCAGGGAGGGTGGGGGTGGGGGCATCGAACCGCCAACCCTCTGATTGAAGGACGAGCCTGCTCTACCACTGAGTCACAACACTTGTTTGCCTTTTGTCTGCCTACGACACTGCACTGATCATTTAGTTATTTTTGTTAAATATGTGGCCACATACAAGCATCTCCAGCTTCTGGCCTTTTGCATTGGCTCAGCCAAAACACGATGCAAAGATTAAGCCATAATAGAGGGGATGATAGCTGTGGCAGGATGGGCTGCACTCTCCTTAAAATCAGTCCAGAGACGAATGTGGAGCCAGGTGAAACCCAGCTGGAGGCCGATTTAATGCCGTTTCACACAGACACAGGGTTCTCTACAAAGATAATCGGCATTTAAAAAAAACCTTCTCCCAAAGTCACATTTCTTTCGACCGTCAGAGCAGGGTTGATATAGTAATCCAACACAGCGTGAGGTTGAACAGAAACGCTCATGGTAATCGAAATGTCAGATACATTAAACCTGTGCCCTCAGTTTATTTCATGCTCTCACTGTACAAAGGGAATTCCTTCTCCTCCATTAATCCTGGATGAGTAATCCCCTGAGCCAAATAAGAGCAGAGGGAAGTGCGATGTTGGAGGCCAAACAACAGCGTGTGCCACTTTCACAAGGGGCCAGACTGAAACCGAGTGAGCTAAACGACTACTAAAGGTAAAGCCTGTGTCTCAGCTCTCCATCTCTAGGGCCCAAACACAAGTTAAGGTCAGAAGGTCAATTGAGAGCAGGAACAAATAGAGTCTTGGGAGGGAAGAAGTGCATAAAGCAGACACAAAACCTACACAGGATTTCAAAGTTACTGTACATTTTTAAGACCACACGATTTAAAGAGCTTTCAAACAAAAGCCCTGTCTTCCTCCTCGGCTGTACATCAGGCCATAACATCCTCTGTGAAAAAGACGTTTTTAAGATTGAAGAGACTCGGGAGAAACACTCAAAATAGGCCAGAGATGTCGGACTGAGCACAGGTCGTTTCCTGCATGTCCATTGGTGTAGGGTGGCATCACTCACACTGGCAGCTACACAAAGGATTGAGACACACCTTAAGTCACCACGCCTAACAACTATCCTCGTGTTCCTGGTAACTCGCTTCCTCTTCTCTCATCAACTGCACAAAGGCAGCATACAGCCGTTCCCCGGTACGCACAGTAACTACTCTACTTTTCTGGATTGTGTTCAAGTGGGGACATTTGCAGTAGTACAACAGCAACGTTCAACAACTACAAGCATCTGTGATAAATATAATAAATAATAAATCAAACAGTTTTTAAGGTTTACTTATTTCTTTGACCTTTACCAACAAAAATAATAGAAGATATGAATTTGGAGGACGTCGATGAAGGATTCACACAACTTTTGGCACATATTACAATGTGTATTGATAACTGGTTGCACTTTTGCTCCACCTTCAACTGTTCTGAACAAACACACCACCCAGCCACTGTTGACCGACTACGCACTACAAGCTAGGCAGTAAATATTCATGGAGTTCTGCACTACGACAAAACCGACCAAACGTCCAGGATTTACAATTTCCACAAGCGTTCAAAGTGATTGGTGGTCGTAAAGTTGTCCACCAGTGCTCTGTTGTCACAGGAGGACACATTTAAATTACCATCATTGATGTTGCATGTAGTGGCAGAAAAAGAAATACTCGTAAGATGTTGCATGTGCTGGTCTGAGCTGAGATTATTCCGAGGCGTCTCGTATCTTGTTGGCCTTTGGGTTTATTTTAATAGGTCAATATTAAACGTGTCAAACAGCAACTTTTTCTAACCAGCGCGTGTCCCATTTCTCATCACTCACATCCTGCTGCAGTTTCTCACTAAAATGTCATTAGAAAGTGCAATAAGATAGCAGGTCTTAGTACTTCATTCATAAGTAAGAAGCTATTCAAGCATGCAATGACATAATCAGTGGCTCTCACATTACTGCCCACTATCTGCTAATAACTCAGTGCTGTGCAGTATCTCTAAAGTTTTGTCCCATTTCATTTGTACTTCTTTCACTTTTTTTACTGTCACATTTGATCTCAATCTCAAATGTTTCATGTTACAGGTTTCTAACAATATCTTACTGAAGTACCACTTCCTTTCCTCTTTGTTTGGACAATACTACTAACACCCTAATCCTGCAGACTGTTGCACAGTAAACCTGCAAACGGCAACAACAAACTTGCTGAGAGGAAAATCTCCTTCATGAGATTAAACAAGATCAACTTTAAATTATGTACACGTGATGATCAATTCCTGCAAACAGCTGTTATGTAAACTTATGCCTGCAGGATTATTAATAAATAGGTAAAAGTCATGCAAAAGTCTTCTAGTAGGTGAAGTATACTTAGATGAGGTACAGGGGATATTAACGGCTACTAAACCTTCACTGATCCATAAGTTAGTACCAACAGCATTAGACACCAGCTTTCACCCCAGGAAGTGAAGCCTCGGCCCACCTGAGTGGCTTTTAGTATCAACGTCAACATTATTCACACTGAAGGCCGGGGTTTTACAGGGTGTTTAGAAAAATCATCTTACAGAATACAGTTAATATTAAATGAATATAGCTTATGTGTCCTATGAACACTATCTTCTTTGCAATGCATTCCTTGGTAATCCAAATGGTTAAGTTATATTGTATTAATCATTGATGATTGTTTTCCCAGATGATTTTTTTTGTCTATTAAAATGCACAAAAATACAATTTCCAATAGCCAAAGACGAAATCAAATTTGATATGAGATAGCTTAATATATATATATATGTATATATACTTTTTTACTTTTGGGAGTCTGGACGCTTTGCTTAAAAATTGACTGAATGGGTTTTCAAAATAGATATTGATCATTTCTCTGTTGATTGACTAATTAATCCTCAATTTATTGTTGCAGAGTGGGAAAAAAAACTGAGATTTTTTATCTGAGTTTGTTGGTCAGCCGTACCCTATAGTAACCTGATTGGCTCTACACAGCAATGACCTAAATAACCAGCCAAAGCTTAAAGTAGGCTCTCAACTCACATTCAAATGCCATTACATCAGGATCATCCTGCTTTAACTTCCGCTTACGTCTAACCATCTAAAAATTTGAAGCCAGCCCCCGTACACGTCCGACTGCTAGCTCGCATCAAAACATCGTCTTCTCGTCAACTTCTAACTTGAGTAGACACGCGTTTCCCTGGTGCCAAATGGATGCTGTGTAAAAAGGTGCAGCTTGCGGACACGTCTTTTAACTATTAGCATTTTGCCCGTGAGGATCAAGTAGTCGGGCTGAGACCGGACGCCACGCCGGCTTCTCAGCGGCTCTCTTCCCCTCAACACCCTGTCGCGTTAAGCTGAGCTCTGGCTCAATCTAAGCCTCCGAGAGGTCACGGCCTGAAATGGGAGGTCAACGTCAGGCCTCGCTGAAGGCTTCATGACGTCACATCTAGACTCCTGATATGAGTCTAGACTACTTAAAATCAAATTATTCCTAAGTAGCAGGACAGTCAAGCAACTTTCACTGAGAATCTTGAAAATTAAGACTAAACACAGATGCCCATTATATTTTAATTAGTGTGAATGTTATATTCTTAAAAATGCACTACATATTCTGAACCTTCATGGATTTAAAAACGCTAAAAACCTAACGTGTTCAATTTAATTATTTTTAGTAGAAACATTTTATTTTTTACAAGAGGTCAAATGAATCGATCAATTTGTTGTTGGATAGAAAATCAGCAACTATTTTCATGAGGGATTAATTCCTTCTGTAATTTTTTAAGCAAATATGAAATATAAAGTGTGAATGTCATTTTCTGTTCCCAGCTTCTCAAATGTAAGAATTTGTTGTTTTTTTTCAATTCTTTTTTCAATTTTTCAATGTGGACCGTCAGACATAAAAGTAATTTGAAGATGTTACCTTGGACTTATATCATAGACTCATTGATTAATCGATAATGCAAATACTTGTTTTTATTTGACCAAATTCATTCTAGCTGTTTTATATCAAAAGTAAAAAAAAGACAAACACTAAATGCTGACTGAAGATCTGCTGTGCCCTACAGATCTCTGTCCTCTTTTATAATTCAGATGATGCGACGACTAAGCTGCCACATCCCATGACTCTTTGGATGACGATACAGAGGAAAATCACTTAAGTAAAACACACTGCAGCAGGACGGGAGAGGAAAGAAAGGTTTTTGTCATAAATAAATGTTTTTTAATCTGGAAAAATCAACATCCAGCCCTCTTCCATTATACAACACAGACTGAAGCCATCATATTAAACTTTAGGAAAAGAACACACTCTGTATGTGTGTGTTAACATCCTGTGTGTGTTTCCTTATGTACAATAGGGTACCACTTAGATCTTGAGGAAAGTCAACTAACAGATGTGAGGGGAAATTAAACAATTGTGAATTATTGTTTTAAAAGCATCCATTGCATTTTGTTTAAATAAACACATTTTGTTAAATAAAATATATGTAGGTGGTCCTGTTTCCCTGTCTGAACCCAACTTCCTCTATCGGTTATACTTCAACACTGGTTACCAGCAGACTGTGTAGTAACCAGGATGATAAATGTGTAATCTCTCTGACAGGTGAGTCAAGGAGATGTTACTCAAGCACCATCTGTACACGCCTACAGCTCTAAGAAGAGTAATAGCTGTTTTTAGGCAATTTGTTTTTATTTAACTGCTTCAAGTTAAGTGTCCTGGTATTGTGCATCTGTCTCACTGTCAGCATGAAGTGGAACAGCATATTATATATTTTAGTGGTAAAAACCCATTTTTGTTGAAAACATTGCTGTGAAATGTTGGTGTATTGTTTCTTACTCTCCTTTTCTAGTCAAATAAATGTAGCTAATCTGAACATGCACCATGTATTTGTGCTCGGGGCTGTATTCGGGCTCTTCTTCTACCTTGTAGATGAGCGGCATTAGGCTACTTTAACCTGACATGCAGTAGCTTAATCTCTGAGTCCCATTAACCTTGTGTCATCACACTCCCAACTATTCCAGGAAGCTGTAAATGCCCTCATTAACCTAAATGGCATCAGTACTTGTTCACTCCAACTGAAAGTCTATTTGTTTTTGTTTCATGTCAGACAGATTTAAATCCACACTCCTAATTAATTAAATTATCTTCATTGTTCTGAAACTGCACACCTCATTATAGTGATCGGCTTTTTCGTATGCATCAATGCTGCCAGGTCTTTTACACTATTGCAGGTTTTGACTGCTGTTACAATAATAATGATGCTCTTTCTGTGCCATAAGATTACATAAACAGACTGGGCATGTTTTCAAACAGGGCCGTGACGCGGCGCTGGAAGCAGACTGCCAGTGCTGTCAACACCAGGCCAGCAGAGTCGGTGACAGAGGGCCGAGAGGGCCGGACAGACGGGGCGGTTAGGAGTTAATGTAACAGAGCGAAGGCTTGTCCTTCTGCCCTGCTACAGTGATCTGTTTGTAATCCCGCTTCAGACGCCTGCTCGGAGACGAGACGCAGCAACCCACAGTCTCCATTGTTGTGTAGTTGGGTGGTAGGATGGAGGCATGGAGGAGAAAGGGCAAAAGACCAGAGCGTGTACATCTCTCTGATGGAGAGCCGCAGCTGCTCTATTGAAGACGAGGAGCACGGAGAGGTTTGGGACTCTGACAGCAGCTGGTAACAGCTTCTTCAGCAGGTGGCTTGGCCTAATTATCAGGATAGAGATGCCAACAGCCCGTTTCCCCCCCGTCTCCGGGAACATACGAGAAGCAGGCGCACAATATACGGACGATTGTACAACATCATATTTGCTGCCAATTATAATGGGGCCGGAATTGTGCTGCATCCTGAGGATGCAATAAGAGGAGAGTCGATGGGGAAGAGCACGCGTGGGGAGTGTTTCGAGGAATAAAAAAAAAAGTTGACAAGAGAACTTTCAATAATTTCCATGTAATGCATAAACTGAGGGATCGTGATGACTGACATGATATTATTAGTGAAAAGGTTTCCATCGCAATACGACCACTCTACTGGTCATTTTGAACTTCTAGCAGTCAATTTGAGATTATAAAGTGGTGCTTCTATGTCCAAGAAAACAGAGAATCAACACCAGATCAATGAGGGCAAATCAGACTAAACTTTCATTTTGACCTTTTGGCATATTTATTACAGTTTTATCGTTCATTAGCTATAGCTGATGTTTGTCATTTCAGAAGGTGAAGACGACAGACAGCTAAAAGTGACAGGCTGGCTACCTTCTCCTTTAGTCCACATGTCGAAGTGTCCGTGGGCAAGACACTGAACCCTAAATTGCTCATGAAGGCTATTCAATCGGTGTGTGTGCAAATGAGCATTAGATTAGATCCTGATGGGCAGGTGTCACCTTGTATGGCGCTTCACAGCAGCTCACTGCTCTTATGCTTAGGATGGGTTAAACGCAGAAGTCAGACTCCATGTGTATACCTGTATGTAGATGTTAATTGAAGTTAGCTTTAACTAGTTTGGAGCGATTAAACTTGGCTATAGGTTTCCATAATCCATTTGGTGCATAGAAGAAGGCAAAAACCATCACCTTTTGGGGGGGGGGGGGTTAAGTTTTACTGAATGAATGTTGAGAATATGTGAATGGAAACACAGGAACAACTCAACTTAACTGTTAATAGGACCAACTGCTGTTTACACATTGATCAAATACAAGTTGACTGATCAAATTGTTCATTATAATTACAGGCCACCTATTGATCAGACTCCATTTAATTAGGCAGTGTTATCCCTCACTCTTCACCATCAGTGATATGGGGATTAAGTGCTGAACATGCTTCTGAGTAATCCTAGAAGCCTAGAGAGCAACCACTTACACACCACTCAATCAATGAGGCTTGGATTTGTGGCAAAGCCACGAGCGCAGCATGAATTTGTATTTCCTGAGCAAAGTCCTTGTCCAAGGTCAGGTCTTGCCATACAGTTCACATTGCTCATTTATCAGAGCAGAAGCGTGTATGGCAAGTCCAAGACAGGAGCTGACTAGAAGCTGACTAGAAGCCATTTGTGTGATTTTCAAACCCTTTGTGCTTTCCGAAACTATTTAGTATGCCAGAAAAAGATTAAGTATGTCTCAATACATAGTGTGTCAAATGCATTATGACAAAAATACTAGGATGTTCTACTGCACCCGGTCAGATTTTGCAGTATGAAAGTCAGCATGATTTTTTGGCTTGTCTTACAAACAATCCTTTGGGCAGCAAATAAGCGTCAAAGAGGATCAAAGTTCAAGGTGCAATGTCACGAGGAAGTAAGTAGTATGTCCCAAATTGAAAGCATATTGCACGCAACTGTTAGGGCGGCTGCGGTATGTACTAAAAGTAAAAAGAAAAATGATGCGATTAGGAACACCACTCCTGTGCGGTTTGAAGAGCAGTGACAGCTGCATCCTTCACAGCAGGACTGAGCATCTCCAATCCAAATCGTAAAAAAAACAAAGCCAAACAACTGACCGTTTCTGTGGCAACGGCTGGTTGATGCTACTGTGTTTATGATCTGTCTCCACCCACCTCTTATCCCCACGCTCCTCCCCCTCCGGGTGACCAAAAAAGAAATCCCCTTTTTAATCAGCAGTGACAGAGCCTGACCCAGATTGCCTCGAGGCGGCTGCATGGTGGGGTTTACTGAAGCCACAGGGCTGCATGATGGAGGTGAAAAGGTGCCACAACCACGTTTAGGCAAAAATACTAGACACAATGCAGCAGGATGCCACACGTGGCACCTTTCAGGCTGCTGCGCCTCGTTTCCACTGAAGCAGATGGCCAGAAACACGCTCATGGCAATAGCAAGGAGCTCCAACATACGGCTCTGCAGGCCCCGGTGAGACGGCCTGAGGGTTTCATATCGGTTATCCAACACTGATCCATTTCCTGCAGAGGTCTGACCCATTTAATGACTTCCAAACTGACACTTTCTCAGTTGCCTCGTCGTCCAGCTGAGGGATGAAAGGTTCATCAGGCCTGAAAAGTTGGCACATCATCAGTGGAACATTAAAAATCATCTTTGAAGGGTTTCCAGATGAGACATGCTGAGGCCAGTTTCCTAAAGACATCGTAGTGGACGTTGTGTGTTGGGAAAGTCCAGATTTCTGCTCTTAGACAAGTAGGATGCAAGTTAGACTGCGTTACAAAAATAAACAATCATTCATCTGTGAATCTTGCTATGGTCGGGAGGAAAATACACATTTTTATAGTCATGTTAAAAAAATACTTCTTTAAGCCTAATAAGTTATCCACCCTACGCCCAAGCTAACTCTTCTTAGTTCTACTATTGTATATTTGGATTTTGGAACAATTAAAATAGAAATTGGTTCACACATGTTAAGCTGCTTTCTTCTATTTGGTGTGTAAGCTGTCAAAATCAAAACAAAATGAGGGATTTTGTAAAACCTTTGGATGTTTATCTGATCTGATCTGACCAGCCAGACGTCCAACAGACAGGACCGTACAGACTGTAGCAAAACATACACTGGCATAATTACAGTGTCACTGCAATACTATCCCACAAAAACAGCAGATTGACTGGGGGAGGTGATTCACTTCTGACAAGCAGCCAGATGACTAGTCTTTATGAGGCTACTATACAGCCTGACACACAGCAGAAATGTGGGCATGGAATAATAAACCAAGTCCACACCCCTCTGAGGTTAACGCTAGATAGCTTTGCAGGCCCGCCCCATCTGATTGATATCAGAATGACGTCTAAACAAACAGGTCTTCTCATCTGCAAACCACAATTAGACAGATTCGAATCAAATAACTTGCCCTGCTCAGATTTAATGAAACTTTAACTTTAGCCTACCAAAACCAGAGCTCTTTGAGGTGCTGAAGTCTTCATCTGCTCAGCATGGCAGACGCTCAGCTCCATTCCTTTCTGACACCTTTACATGATACTCAAGAGTATTTGGGGATAATTACTGATTAGCTTCAAGACAGCAGCAGCATGTTGTTGACCAGTTGGATACAAGATAATCTCCGTGCCTTCTCTCCCCTCTCGGACCAGCCCGAGGTAACTGAGCAGGGGGAGGCCGCTGCGCTCGGGCCTGAAGTGGAGCGCACAGTAAACGTCTCAGAGTCATTCAGCTCCAAGCACAGCAGACTGTTGAGCTTCCTGTCACACGTGGTGAAAGACAAGCCCCCACAGTTCATTAGATTCATGCAGAGGAGCAGCGGCTGGCTGATGAACGTTAACTGCAATGCCGTTTATCATCTTGAGATAAAACAAACTGGTGTTGCTAGGCAAACTCAGCATGCAGCTTATGGCAGGGACGGAAAACCCCATTTAGAATCTAATCCTTCAAGATGACATTAACATGCGCCGAGTTTAAGTAGCTTATATAAACGCACTACGGCAGCAACCGTTTGCAGGCAGAGCAGTTTAGCAGGAATGTTGAGAAGTCTCTCGAGGATCCTCAGAGACCATTGTGACTGCGACGACTGCTATCGTCGGTTTTCCGAAACAAACCTGAAGCTGCATTTATCCCTGCAGAGCTGAAGTAAACACAGAATGTAGCAATATACCATGAGGAAATTGCTTGAATATGTAAAAAATAAAACTACCCAGAGCATGGCCTGAAAATGGCATACAAACCAGTGTTTGGCAGTAACAGAGATATGAAACAAATTTGTTGTATGTGTTTGCTCTCCAGGTAGAGCCAGTTATCTCAGTCCACAACGGAAAAAGAGCCTTTTGCGTTTCCCCACAGCTAGTCTGTCATTCCTAGTTTGGTAGTGAAAGGGAGAGGGAGAGAGAAAGAGAAAGCGAGAGAAAAAGCGCGAGAAAAAGCGAGAGAGAGAGAGAGAGAGATACACAAGATAAAGAAAGACAGACAGAGGAAGCACTTGACACTTTTGGCTGTTGCAAACTGTGACTGCTGTCAGACATTTGTGCATGAAATCAACTGAAAACATCCCCTTTTGTAGTAATTTTTATTCTGTTTTTGTATTTATTATAGAAAAAATGAAGAATATTTGGAGAATCATAAATGCTCCTTATGCAAAGACATTCTCCGACTATCTACCCTGGAAACATGGACTCATTGTTTAGTGCTAATTAGCAAATGTTAGCATGCTTATAGGTTAAACAAAGATGGTAAAAATGATTTGCTGCAAACCAACATTGCCATCATGAGCCTTTGGGGCTGCTAACATTAGCGTGTCTTAAACTAGAATTACCGCCTCCACTAACCAGTCACTGCAGTTTACTGTCCAAAATGTAATCACTTCATTATTTTATCTTGTTAGACATTTGTCCTACCGTAATTGGCATATCAATTATTGAGTTATGCCCACAAATGTGTTTTGTGAGGTTACGGTGACTTTTCACAGCCAAATTCAAATCAGTACATCCTTGAGTCCAATTCCCTGTGGGCATTCCTGAGCTACAGTATCTTGATCATGGGTACGGTTTGTCCATAGGGACGGACAAATTAAAAACATGATGCTTCTGGCAAAGTTTAGTGCTGGGGCGGAGACATAAAATGAGGAAATTAGAACTTTAAATTTTGTTTGTTGTTATAACAACTTCTGCAACTGTCACTTTTGCCAGTACAAGAAGCTGAATTAGAAAATTTGTTGCGCTTCTCCATTAGAAGCTGATCATACATTTTTTATACAACAAGCAATGTCCACAGGTCCAAATATGTGGGATTTTGCATTAAAAAAAAGGCACAAAACTGATGAATTCATTAATGTCATACTTTCAGTCCCCCCCATATATGTACTTTACTACAGGCTGTACTGTACATTATATTTTCATGATGGAGTCCCAGGCCGTTTAAAAGCTTCTGAAACATGGAGAGGCAGGCGGGTGGAGTCTGTGCTGTCGGATACACGACGCCAGCTCTAAACCCTTCTGTGTGTCCTGTACAGTGTATTTATGCAGAGGTCCTGTGGGAAGAGCCAGAATTAGCAGTGGATAGTGAAAGGTCATAGAGCAGTGGGAAAAGAGATCCTGTTGACGCAATCTGTAGAATCATATTTATTTCCTTTGGCCAGATACGAGTGCCTACGTCTAGACTCGGGAAACAATCCAAAACAATAACATGCCATAAAACACATGTGTTTATGTTTAACTCTAGTTGGAGATGGCATTCAAACGCTGAAGTTCTTCCTTTTAAGAACATGTGCCACGTAGCAGTGCAAGCTCCTAAAAAAAATGTAAAGAATGACAGTGAACATGTCTTAACCGGACAGAGACAAAAAGCTCTCTAAAAAGTCAGAACCAACTTAGCTCGAGTGTGTTTTACAGCTGTTTAAACAGCAGTAAGTCATGTCTGCTGCAGTATACAGAGCGAAGGCAGGCAGCCAGAGCCTCTGGAGGAGTTGTTTTTCACAGGCCTGTGTGGTATGCATGTGCAGCCCGGCCAACTCAGACCCACCTCATGGCTGGCTGGTTGGCATTCCTGCCTCACTCAGTAATTATGGCTCTTCTCCAGGCCTCTCGGCTCGGCTCTCCCTGCACCACCATACTCTTAAAGGGCGGGGTTTTCCTCTGCCAAAAGGCACACACTTTCCACCTGGCTATTTGGCTCAGCCTCTAATTTTAACAATAACACATCACCAGGCGAAAATGTGCACTGAAAACAGCAGCAGGCAACAGTTGTTATGGGAAAAATAGCAGTTTCAATTACAATTGATGCCATGTATCATCAGGGTTAATCATGATGTTTTTCACCTTGGGCTGAACATAATATTATGTGATATCAGATAATTAAAGGGAATAAAAGTGAAGTGAATACTTTACTTTCAACTCCGTCTTCCATCGAGTGTGCGGAAAAGTTTCAACACTTAAAGCTGTGCAAGAGTCTACACGCCAAAAGCATGCATATTTACAGTTGTAATCTGGCAGTATGAAAATAAGAGACTCAAGGAAGCCTGACTGTACATGCTTATACAGCACATCTGTCTGCAGCTGTTCTGAGACACGTCAGGTTAAAGTTCCTGGGCTCAGATTCCAAAGGTGTTATCCTCTAATTTTGCTTTAACAGCTTCTTCAAACCACTCCAAAAATTCCCCTTCAGACCTTCTGCAATACCTGTCTGCAGAGACAAAATAACACAACTAAGATGATGGATAACTTCACTGTAATGTATCTCACTATAAAGCTACATTAATCTTATCTTAATTTAGATAACGATGAGATGCTTTGGTACTTATTCCCAGGAGTATTTATAGTGAAATAAAAATAAGCCTAAAGCCAAAGCCTACAGACATGTGCAAAACATACAGGAAGTAAGCAAATATTTGGCCAAGACAAAGACATAATGATCTGAAGCAGCTGTAACAATGTGAACTTGTTGATGTAAACTGATGAATTTCCAAATACATCATCAGTATGTGAAAGGAAATCTCACAGAACTTCAGACAATCTACTCCATTCATGCAGCTGGGGGCACATGACATGCCTGCAGCAGAAGGATTAGGACGATCAGCTGAGCGCGACTCAATACCACATTGTTCCTCGCTGCTCACCGCTTGTTTTTCCTCCAACTCTCCTTGCAGTTTATCAGAGGACAGAACCAAATCTCGCCTCCCTTATGCCAGCAAAACTTCAATCACCCGCAGTCCACTTCCCACTGTAAACTGCTTACAACCCACTACAGTGCTGCCAAAATGTCAAAGCCTTTTTGTGACACTTTTTCAGCCCATTCATTGTTTTAAACAAAGCTTGAGGTGCTTTTTGTAAAAACAGCTCATGTTTGGGACAAATAAACACAATGAACGGCAATTAAGAAAATCAGCTTTGGGTTTGAGATTACAGAGCACACTGCTGCCTTTGTTTGCAGGTCACATCTGTATTCGAGTGACAAAAGGCAGCCACACAGCATGCTGCTGTGTGAATGTATCAGAGAAGGGGTGAGTGCCAGCCTGAACTCATCCTCTATTCAGGCTCTCATTGTCTCTGCGCCACGCTGATAACAAACAGCACACATGATGCAGACACATCTCATCTACTCCATCAAAGGCTGATGTGGCAGTCTGGACAACAAACAGGCAGGTCCTCGTCAAAACAAGGAAACCTACTATTACATGGATTTGTGGCTGCGGCTTCACAGCTAACTCCTCAACTCAACAAAAGGAAAACAAAAAGGTTTACGATGCAGGAATGGGAGGCTGTGAAAGTTACTGTTTGAGATGCTGTGACAATATAAATGCTTATTCGCTTCAGTGCCAAAAGATAGATGAGACGATTGATACCCTCTCATGTCTTGAGAGTGGTATAGATCTTTTCTCAGTAAGAACGCAAATAAACACATTTCCCAAATGATGTTGCGCTTCTCCATGCAGACTATATATTACATTGACATATTTCACTGGGTGGTTGTTACTGTAATATCAGACATAGATCCACAGAAAAGCTACCGAAGTGAAAATCCTCCATGGCTTAATGAGCCAAGCATTAAAGCTTCCTTCTGCATACTGAATTGGAAAAATATACATATCACAGCAAATACATATCCCCTAAACAGCCATTGTGTATTCAGAACTTTGCACAGAAAGCACTTTGGATGCACCTATAAACCTCTAAGAAGCCACATCAGCAGCATGTTGCCTTTGAGATGGGATTGAGTGAAGCAGAGACATTTAACCCACATCTGGCCACTGAAACTGCTGTAATGGAGATTAAAAAGCTCCAAGATTTGCTCACCTGGCACTCACGTGATCAGGCCTGTTCTTGGAACAAAGGCATATGGTGTGCAGTAGAAGAGCACAGGCAGATACTGTGTGGACTCAAAGTGTGCAAACATTGCACCTGGTGAACAAACACATTCATGGCTGTCTTTACGTGTTACCGGTTTTAGTTGCCCTGGGAAATCAGCGTGCTGCAGCAAATAGATTTTTAATTTCCAGTGTGATAATCATCCTTTTCCTTAAACTCTGCTTATCTTGAACAGCTAATTCAGCTAAAGATTATCAAACCATCCTTCAGCAGAGGCCTTTTGGCTATCTGACTTTGATATTTACCTTTTTCCAACAGATTAAGAATAATCTGTCTTTTTGTTCACACAGTTTTAGGAATATGGCTCACCTATATAGAGTGATGAGTCTTTCTTCTTCACGTGATCATCGATGTAGGACACCCCAAGAGGTTGCACTGGTGTGGCTCCAATCCCCAGCAGGACCTGGGCTCCAATCAGCAGCAGGTACATCATGTTGGTGTTGGTCCTGTTGTTGCACACTTTGTCTTCAGCCTTCTGGGCGTCAGCGCTGCTGGTGTTGGAGCAAACGTCCCGACCCACCTCAGTCCTCCACATTTCCCCTATCTCATACTGCTTCGTTAGAAACTCGGGCAGAGCTGAGAGAAGGGCGCCGAGCGCCATTACGATGCCCCCGCAGCCGATCAGACGGGGCCGATGTGCTTTGGCCCCAAAGTAGCTGACAAACAGGATTAGAGCCAGGTTCCCTATCTCGAAGCTGCTGGCTATCACTCCTACGTCGGCACTTTGCAGGTTGAACCGCCGCTCCAGGGTTGTCAACACACTCACCTGAAAACAACAGGAAACAACATCAAACCAGGGTCATGAAAAATCGAACACAAGTGAAAAACCGAAGGATGTTGGAATCGAACATCGCCAACTGAAAAAGAAAATTCATTGTATGATTTATCAATCTAGAGTATCATAAGCATTTTAACTCCATGACTCCATTTTACACCTAGCATTAACAAGCAATCTGTGTCTAGATGTACCACCTGGATAAAGAAACGCATCGTGACCGGATCGCGATCAGATCTGCCAGTTCACATTTGCTCAGGTCTCAGCCAGGAAAATTGGGCCTATATTCTTGTAGAGGCCGTGCATGTGTTCGTCATAAGTTCTAAACCGTAGCTTTCCATTGGAATATCTTGAATAATAAGCTGATGTTCCACACAGCAGCTCCTCCCTGGAAACAGACCTCTGTTTCTGATTAGCCGGGCACAGCAACATTTAGCTTTAGTGAGAACAGCTCATCACAAGCGTCGCTCTCCTTCACCAGCTGTCATCCACACAATGTAGCTAGAGCCCACCAGCCACTCCCAGCGCCCAGTTGTTTGATAACTGTGGTTTTCACAGTATAAACTAGAAAGGTGCACTTTCTAGTTCATAACTACACACAACAACTACTGCAACTTCCACTGCTGTATATTGGGTGATTAAAAGATATTGCCAAGAGAAAATTAAACTTAGCAAGCTTTATGCTCGCGTAGCAGCCATAACTGGGCACCCAAATTATTATGCAGTTTGCTGCAGCAGAATGCAAGATTAGCCGTGGACAGACAGACAGACAGACAGACAGACAGACAGACAGACAGACAGACAGACAGACAGACAGACAGACAGACAGACAGACAGACAGACAGACAGACTTCAATGTGTGAGTACATGAACTTTGTAAAAACACAAAATTCATAATATTTCAAAGTTAAAGACTTTAAAATCCATCTGTTATAAAGTAGAGCTACGTTTTCCTCTGTGATGTGTGGGAACAGTCTCTCTGTCCCATGTGAACCACAGCGTCACATTTAAACAGCTATGAAGCTATTTCCAGATCTGTCCCAAACTGCCCTTGAAAGGGCATCACAATTTTCCATTTCCTCACTGGCGCCGTCAAAGAGTTTTGACTGAGCTCAACCGAAAATAAAAAAGGCCAACACAAACATCCCTTTCAGTGCTCGATGAATCAACTTGTGATTCTGCTGTTGGAAAATGCTTTCCATCAAATGCTCAATTGTGTTAATTGAATGTACACGGTTGATGTGGATTAGATCAGAGTGTGTTTAAAAAGGAAAATGACCTTCGAGGATTGATGAATGTGGTGGTGACTCATCAAAAGTACTCTTTTTCTTCATGCAACTACACTTGAATTTTACATTAGTATCAAATGTTGCTACAGCTTAAATATCAGCAGTAACAGTTTCTTCAATTGGAAAAATCTAAATAACATGATTATTTTTTGGTGTTTTTACTTTCACTTTTTGTTGCATTCAGCATGCGTCACCCATTTTTGATGCCAAGCAGTGTGAATACTTTGTTTAATGTTTTTACTAATTGATTTTATTCTCTTATACTACAATCTGCCCTGAAGCAGAGTGGAAACCCTTTACTCTTCAGTCTCTACTGATACCAGTTAAAACATGAGCAGTTTCTAAAAATGCTATCCAACATTGCTCCTTGTTCTTTACAGTATGTCCCCATTCAGGCAAGTAAGTGAGGAAATGCTGTAAAATAAACCAAAAACTGGACAGCCTGTCTGCTTTGTAATTACAGTTGAAAAAGGAGTTGTCCTGTGTCACTTTTGAGAAGCAGAAATGACAGCAGGTCATTCTGCAGCTGCTCTGGACACAGCTGCAACGACTCCTTCGCAACACATCAAAGCATGGGGAGGATGATCGTTGGGGGCGGTTAGGGCCGGAGTCCTTTTGATGACGTTGAGTTGATAGAAAACTTCAGGCTGAGTCACGACGTCCCCACGGGTGACTCTTCCTCACTAAATGTTAACATACCGGATGGGCTGCATTTACGCTCGTCTGTGCTGAGATCTAATTATCCAGCTCTTAGAAAAGGTGCCGGGCTCGAACAACCTGTTGACACTGTGGCTTTGGCTCGACACAGACAGTGACACTGCAGCAAAATTATAGCAGAGCAATCCAAGCACATCCCATCAGCTGAGCAGTGGAAACACTCTGGCTGAGTTAAGCCCTCGTCTCCAGGTTCAACATGTTTATGCACTTCCACTCTGACTCAAGCAGGCCGCCTTCCAGAAGGAATACACCAAGAACAAATTATATAGGAAAAATCGAGTGCATTGCATACTGGTCAGTGGTTACAGCTACATTTTCTCCAGATAACTCAAACTGGGAAAATGTTTAATCTTTTCCATGACAACACAACAAACACCATCATGTTGTGGAACACCCAATCACAGAATAACGACAAACACAAGGATTCCCGACATTATCAGACGTTTTTTTTTTACTGACATGGTCTATGTTACCAGTTAACTGCTAAAAAGCAGCTAAATGCCAAAATTCACTTCATCACATAAAGGTTTAGCACTGACATGAAAATGCTGAAATGGTGCTATTTGTGAAGGCCCAACAGCTGTCTAGAATCATTTGCATTTAGTTTAATGAGGTGAAACCTACTGAAGGTTAGCTAAAGGTACTTTACCTGCTCTGAATAAGCTAAAGAGTTGTTTTATTGGCTTCTAAAATAAGCCATGTGTCATACTTTTCTTTATCTTACCTCCTTATTTTCTGAGCAGGAGTGAAGGTTTGTTTTCAATTTATGCATGCTTGTGTAGAAAACTAAAATAAACTATTTATTGATACTTAACACCCAAATAATTCGGACTGCTTTTAATACGCAATCAGCACTTTGGATCTTTAAACGTATACCACATTCTCAACAGCACCTGGCGCTAGCTACTCTGTCAATGGCCTAAAGACTGAAATTATCTGGGTAATAGATGTTTGTATATTGACCTGAAATATTTGACGTCTCGGCATAACTTTGATTAAATTCAGTTTATTTTGTATAGCCCAGAATCAGAAATTACAAATTCGCCTCATAGGGCTTTACAATCTGAATCTTTAGTGAGTGAAGAAATAAAATGACTAAATAAGAAACATCTGAACAAATGCATGATGTACTGTTGGATTGGATCACCACTATTAAAACTGATATCTCATATGTCTTTTTAAATGACAATAAGGTTTTGTGAAACTATTTGGGCTTCTCTCACAAAGCTCAGCTATTTCAGTGCGACCGCAGTTTGACAGATTTGCTCAGCGGAGACAAACACAGTTCAGGTTCAGGTCTTAGTTGCACTTCTCAGCTCGAGCTCTGCCGTGTCAGAATTGGTTCTTATCAGGGAGGTGTTAAATAAACCTGCGTACACAGAAGTCAAATTAATCTTCTCCAGGCTTCATTGGTAGTATAAACTGCAATTAAAATCTGATGCAAGGGTGACGGAAACATCGGCCCCTGTAGCTGAAGACTGTAATTTGTGTAAAACCTTATCAATCGCATGATGGTTCTGGGATCAGCTAGATCTCAAACCAAAGATTATGTTTATTATTGACGCATGATTGTATCATGTCAGAAATCAGTGAAAAATGGCAATCATAACTTTGCAGAATGTTGGAATGTGGAATGTTTGCCCTTTTGGCTTGGAAAAGGTCAAACATGAAAAAGGAGACAAATAGTAAATAACCAAAATAGCTGCAAATTAGTTTTCTGTTCATGGACTTATCTTTTCTGATCTACATACACCTATTTACCATATAGCCATATGATCCATAACAACTACAATAAATGCTAATGTAATCAATACTAGCTGTAAATAAAAGAATGTAATGGCTCAATCGTGTTATACTTTCTGCAATTCTGAAAAATGTATGCCTAATTGAGCTGAAACGATCAAATAGTTGATCGACAGGAAAATGATAATTGTTTAATCATTTCAGTCATTCCTTAAGAACAAGTAGAGGAACATTTCTCTTTTCCTTATTCATACATCTTAGTAAATTAAATACCTTTTGGTTTTAGAGTTACTATGAGCTCTGGGAGATAGTGAATTACATCTTCCCCCATTGGCATTGCTTTTGTATACATTTATAGACAAAATGATAGTAAACTAATATAAATTAAAAAAACACGTTTTGGCAGTAATTAAGTTCATTAGACCAAGTCACCAACTGCTAAAAAGAATCGTTCATGAAATGATTTACATCAGATGTAAATTTATAAATAACAAGATGTATTAATTCAGCATCTCATATACACAAACTGTAAATATAGCAAAGTGACTTTCTGAAGAAAACCCCAAATTAATCTGGAAACAATGACACTTAAATCTGTACTTGTGAGGTATTTGCCCATGCAGGTTGACTGTGTATTCACTTGCAGTCAGGCTACTAAATCAGGAGGCCCAGCATGCTGCTAAGTGTCTTGTACAGTAAGCAGCTCACAGAAAGCAAAGGGGGCCATGATAGCTGAGTTGTTCACTGCCAGCAAGCACTCTTTAATCCCATCATCCAATCAGAGATGGCCTATGAAGGTCGACGCCAGTTCACCAGATTGTCCCCCAACCAGTTACCTAACGTCCTACCTACAGCTCGTAAATAAAGCTCCATGTAAATTAGCTCTGTTGTGTTGACCAACTAGAGTATGCCAGAAAGCATCATGTGTTTATGTTAAGTAAATCAATAAAATAATCGCCTGGTTTATTGTTCAAACTGTTAAACAGGTGTTCAAAACTAATGCAATATGAAAAAGCAGAACAAATGCCTCTTTTGAAATAAGCAATAAAGAGGATGTCCTCTTTAGGAAATCATCCTAACTGCCTCTGAGTTGCTGTCGCTGCTCTGAGCTGCGGGATGCTTGATGCTCAGCAGGTCCACTAACAGAGAAGATAAGATGTTCCAATCCAAATATGGCCACTGCATTCAAGGTTTAGTCTATTAATTGCTAGCAAGCGGAGGAAACAGTGTTATTCTTGGAGAATAAACACGTCAAAACTCAACATTCACGTTGGTCACCTGAGGCTGCGAAGCTCCTTTGGGACGCTTAGAGGAATATTTGGGAGTACTTTGGCTCTTTGTCTGAACAAGTTAGGATCTTTCTACGTTTTGAGGTTATCACACCAACCGCAAAACTAAAATACACATTTTGAGGTTTTATGAGGGGACACATTAAAGACCACCTTTGTGATTTCACCTTGATTAGTTATAAGGGTGATTAGTATTGAAAGTGAAAGAGTGAGTAAAACAATACCAAAAAGCAAGAGGAAGTAAGAGGGATGGGAGGGGGGTCCTTGACCTTGAATGACATTTTGGATAAAATTAGCCCACTGCTGCCTTTCTGAATAAGATAAGACTATATCAATGCTAAGCAGAGCTGTCAGGTTAGCTTTTAGTTGCTGCTGCCTGGTTGATTGAAACAGGGCTCAGTTTCAATTGTAGATAAATATACACCCTATAAAGATACATGACCATGACACAAAAGCAGCATTGTATTTTCTCACAACTATTACACACACGGCACAGTTGAGCAGCGTGGACTGTGTCCTGCAGACTGTACTTTACAGTAACGGAGAGAGGTTTCTATGTCCTGATATTACTCTGCTACGTGTCACTCAGAAACCACAAACGCAAAAACTAGATGACACGAGTCTGACTAGGACCAGCAGCGGCAGCAGGCTCTCGGTACCAGTCCGAGTCCCGCGCGATGAGCTCGGCGTGTTGTTGCACTCACCAGGTATGCTCCGACGGTGCCCTGCGCCAACATGAGGGCGCATTCCGATATTAGGAATATCTTGATATTTGAGAAGCATGAGGAGTTTTTGCGGGGGCCGTCTCCTTCCAGCATGTCCCCGCTGCTCCGGTCCGAGTCTCGCTGCTTCTTCACCTGCATCACCTCGCCTCACTTTTACCCACACAGCACCGCGAGACAGCGAAACACACGGGAGGAGGGCGACCGTTGGGGGAGACACTGGCAGGTACAGGCGTTTCGCTTCCCCACCTGAAGACTACATTCGCGGTGCTCCTCGTCGCTAATTCGTCTTCACACACGCTGTCGAGCTACGAAACACACGTCCAAACTCCGCGGGGCTCTGCCGGCAGTCTGCGTCTAAACATTGCCGCCTCGTCCACGCGCAGGAACATGTGAACTCCCTGAAGGTGTTAGCGAAGGCAAAAGTGAAGAACGCGCGCGCAAATCTCTGTCAAATCGCATGTTTCCGTTGCGGGGGGGTTTCGTGGGTCTCAGGTGCAGGAGAAGGGTCCTGCTTAAAGGGTCCTTCTTCCTCTTCTTCTTCTCTTCTAACTCCTGCCGCTCCGGACTGACACGGTCCTTCAAGCACAATGACTGCTCTCCGTGTCTGTGCTCCCACCTCCCTCTCTCTCCTCTGTCAGCACGTGCACGGCCCTAGAGGCGTTGCGTGGCAGCATCACAAGTCTGCTCAACTTGCCTCTGACTACAGTATCACTACAGTAGTCCCATGCGGCCCCGTGTGAGTGTGGTATTTAAAGTGACTCACTGCTATTTTCTGATGTATAATTTGCCCACACTATATCTATATATATATATATATATATATATATATATATATATATATATATATCATTGCTGAGTCTCAGGGCTGCAACTATAAGGACTATTTTAGCTGAAGCTAGCTAAGGCTAGTTGCTAAATCGATCACTAGTTTTTGACCCAAAATTATTTCGCAACTTTTTTCATAAACGCTTCATCAGTTAAGTAATTTAGCTAGGAAATATGGCAAACACGCTGTTGATCAGGCTTTTCCAGTGCAATACTTTGATCATCAATCATCTAAACCAGTGGTCCCCAACCCCCAGGTACTGCACAGAAAGAGTGAATTATTATTTATTTTTTTAAATCAAAGTTGGAAAAATGTTTTATTACATACATCCGTCTGTGCGTCTGAGCCTCTCACAAGGTCAAGAAATACGTGACCTCCTGACAAAAGCTAGCGAACCCACAAGCTATAGCAAACCCACTCAAAAATGCCATAACGCGCCAAGTCTTTATGCTAAGCTAAGCTACCCAGCCGCTGGCTGTAGCTTTATATTTATTGTACGGACGTGAGAGTGGTCAACTGCTCATCGAAACTTGCAAGAAAGTGAATGAGAGTTACTATTTCTTAAAACGATTCCTTTATAAACAATCAATCATTCATGAAAATAGTTTCTGATGAATCGAATAAGCACTGCAGCTCTTGTCCTTTAACAGTACTTTGGTGAAGTCGTAACAGTGATGTTTGCAAGATATGTTTCCAACATTTATTATGGGATTATCGTGTTGTTAGCATGTCTGGGATGAGGTATTGCGGTGGTTATGATGTAATGAAACCACATAATTTAATGATGATGATGGGGTGGAACTGCTCAGGATGATAAACAAATCTTGTATAAAGGCTGCAAGGGTTTTCTGCAGCTGTTTACTCTGTTTTAAAAACAGCAGCAGCAGCATGAGGACATGTAAAGGTCAAGGAGATGAACTGGTAACTGATGAACTGGGAAATATGTTTTTGAACCAAACTGAACATTTAAAAACTGGTCAAAACAACAACTTAACATGCAAGATGCTTCATATGGTTATTATTAGATATTTCATATCAAGGCTATTAGAGCTGAATTGATTAGTTGATGAACAACTTAGTCAATTGACAGAATATTAAGTGGCAACTGCTTATGTCATTTTACAAACAAATAATTTCTCTCCAATATGATGTTTGCTGTTTTTGTCTTTTTTTTTTTTTTTAAATATATCGTTGTAAACTAAATATTTTGGCGTTTTGGAAAAATCAAGACAAATGGGGACACCACGATGGACTCTAGGAAATTGTGACACACATTCTTCATTACTACTCATTGGTTAATATCATTTAATTTTATTGCCTTGTTCGACTTTTTAATTTAAGATACTCAATACTAAAGTTTTATAAGAAATGCAATTAAGATAATATATCGAGAGATTAGTCTCAAGGTTAAATCTATTTTCAATTTGAGTTAGTTTAGTTAATCAAGACACATGATGTCTTAAATACATGAGAACATTATTTTCTGCTACAAATCCTCTCGTAAATCACAAAACATGGATTTAGTGACAGCTGTAGTAAAACATGTCTTATATCAAGATGATTCTGTGGTAGTTATACAATATAACTGTATGACATACATTTTTTCCATTCAACTCACAGTTCCACTCTCATAGTAAACCGATGACCTGAAACCTTCTCATGTTAGAACAAACAATGAATCCACAATAAAAACGAGAAATGATCACCACATGATTTAACAGTTGACTGTGATTCAGGGCGGCCCCCTTCTTCTCAGACTGGGTATTTGGCATGTGTCCAACGCATCAATCATCAATCGTAGACGCTCCCTCCCTCTCAACCAGCACACACTCCCACACAGAAATTATTCCTACACTTTTGCCTGCTGCTTCCTACGTTCAGCCTGCTGGGAGAAGCAACACGTTGACTGTTTTTAAAATCCCACAGAGTGCTGATGTGCCAAAGCTGAAGTATGTAAATATTGGACAGCCTTATGATACATGTAAATCCAGTGTGGTCTGAGCCATATGTTAGTTTCAAATGGTTTGAAACCAACCTGAGAGTATTAGTTCAAACACCCTGTAAACTGCAATAGTAACTTCTGTGTGTGTGTCTGAAGGCAGTTATACTTTAACTACACAGGTGTTTTCAATTACTCTGCCTGATTAGAACTGGAGGCAATTTGTAGCTGGTTGGCTGAGTGCTGTGGAAACATCCTCAGTGAGTTGAATAAAGACAGAGCTGCAGATGTTCCCACAATAAAAACAAAAAATAAAAACAAACTGAATTCAAGTTTGAATTTGTGAGCCAGACACAAAAACTGCTCTTGACATTTGCAGGTAACAGACAGACAAGAAGAGACGGTCCTGAGCCTGTAGGTGGAACCCTGTGTGGGACCAAAAGTGCAGTGAACAATAAAGAAATCAGAGAACGGACGTTTGTTTTGGTTCATGGCTCCTTTAACACACAGCAACTGTGAAATAAATAAAGTTCAAAGAACTCATAACAATAATGGTATACAAGCTCAGCTTGAAATAGAAAAAAAAAATTGCATTTCTTTTTTTAATAAGCTGGCAATCATAACCTTGATTATTACAGTTCTTACAGTTTTTGTTTTACGGTTGTCGATATAGCATAGCATGTGTCAAATTAGCCATCATTGCTCTCCAGCACTGACTTTTTCACGAGGACTCAGGTGTGGACTGGGTGTTAACAGGCGCAACAGGCGAAAGTCAGGGAAAAGGGAATCAAACAGTCTGTATGCAGCCACACAGTCCTGAGGGTAACAAGGTCCAAGTGAAAACACCTGTGTGACTGGTTCACAGATGTGTGGAAGATTTAAAATGAATCAGTGCAGCGCGAGACCCCACCACATGTTGATGGCCTTATGTGGCCTGAGGCGTTGTAATGTGGGGTTGTTCATCAGGTCCATTCTAGTGAATGCAACATCTCAGGAACACCTAGAGGGAATTCCTTCACATTTTGCAAAAGGGTCCACTTGGACTCAAGGATGAACCGATTTGATTTTGGAAGTCAAAGGTCAAGGTCAATAAGACCACTCGTCCAACTGATTCTTCTTAATGCAATATCTCAGGAACACCTTGAGGAAATTTGACACAAACTGTGACCCCCCACAAACACATTTTTGGACTGACATGGATGTAAACTGCAACTTGACAGAAGCAATCAACCGCAAGGTGGTAATTCAAGTTTACTCCTCAGATTCATCATCATAGATCATTTAGAGGCCAGTATTTTTACAAGATTTTTTTTTTTTTTTTTAAATGAATCCATCAATACAATCTGTTGAACAGAAATGTTTTGTCGAGGTGTGCTGGTGGCCTAGTGGTTGAGGGGTATACCACTACAACAACCTCAGTTTGCTTAGACTCCAGTGGGGCCTCCAACCCTCCAACCAACCCAACCCTCTTGTTTGCTTTGCTAACGCCTTTGACCTGCAGGCCCAGGTACAGTGAATTATGAGGTTTTCTAAAGTTACTCTGGTGCTCGGAATCATTAAATGAAAGTACCTTGTGGTAGCTAAATACATTTATACAGTTCTCCTATTATTGTAATAAGTTAATAGTGTGTTCACATCAGTTAACATCTGAGTTAAAAAAATTGTAGAATGGAAAACAGAGTGCAGAAATGCATGTGTGAGATCATAATGTCAGTGTGTGTGTTTGCAGCACTGTTTACATACAGTAGACGTGCATGGACGTGAGTCAGGTAGTAAAAGGCAGTGGGCGGAGACGCCTCAGATCGGTGCCAGGAATGTATGAATGGAAAACCCTGCAGACTATTGTTCTGCCTTCTGAAATAGCTGCTATTTATAGGATTTGCCTGTGGAAAAGAAGCCCAGCCTGTCTACTGGGAGAAACGGGGAAATAGGAGAAGTCTGAGGCATAACTGGGAGTACAACAATGCTGCTGTGAGGCAACTTTTCCTGCTTAGATCCTGTATCCTTAGAAACATCCAGTGACTAGTATTCACTGACTATTGTTTTGAAAAAAACAATCTCATCAGTCTTACAATATATGGCTGTATACAATTGAATATAGAGGTGGATTTTATTGGTCATATTCTGAGTGTGTTTACATGTTAAGGCCCTGAATGTGTCCAGTATTTAAAAGTGTTGGGACTGTGGAGACTCTGACTGGAACCTTTTTTATGTAATTATTTATTTTAGGAACAGTATTTGTCTTGTACAGTTCCAGTGTGTGAAAGAGCCATAAACCATTACTTTCACAAAGCAACACTTTTCTTTGTCGTTCACTGCACTTTTGGTACCACACAGGCTTCCACCTGCAGTAAAAGGCAGAACAGTTTCCATTTGTCTGTTATTTGCAGCTGTCAAGAGTAGTTTCAGTCTCTGTTTCTTCAACTGAAACCTGAAGCACAAATTCAAACTTGACGTTGAATGGGGACATCTGCAGCTCTGTCTTCACAGAGGATTTTCACAGCAACTTGTCATTAGAGTTGTAGTTTTTGAAAGAAAGTCCCAAAAAAAATTCACAGTTGTTTTCTCATCTGTTGTTAAATCTCTGCATTCATCCTGAAGATCTTCAGCCTTTCTCTTAAGACACAGCGGTTGTCCATGGAAATGGAGGATGTGGGCAGCGGGAATAGTGCAGAGGGACCGTAAATCCCTCCTTTTTCATGTCCATAGCACCAACGGTTGCCTGTGGCTGCTTGGCTTGGTGGTTCTGTTGTTTAGGTTTCTGGAACTTCCTTAATGTCACATTAAGGGAGTTCCATTAAGGTGTCAGGTGTCAAATTCTCACCTGAGTGTGAGATGTGGTGTAAGCCACGACACTGGACAAAATCATTGGAAGAAACCAACGAGAACCACAGGGAGTCCCTGTGACATGACGTCAAGGCTATAAACATTGCAGCACACCTTCACATTGTGTCCTTCCATTGCAATTTCCATTATTGCAGGAGTTAACAACTCTGGTACCCGAAACAACAACCTCGGGAACAGTCCCAACCTTGCTGAATGAGCAACAGAATGTTTTTGTGTTTACAAACATTTGCATCTGGAAAAAGAGAGAAGGATAATCCTGTGCCTCGAGCTTTCTTAAATCCCCTGCAGATGGAAGGTTGGGAAATCCCGGATTCTTCAAGTTGACGTTTCGCTGTTGACCGAAGCCGCTACTTTTTTCCTCAACTTTGACCCGTGCGGCTTAAATATCGGTGTGGCTAATTTGTGGATTTTTCCGATTCTAAATTTAGCAGCAGTTGCAGAGACACACAAATTCACGTGGAATATTCTCAAATCCGTCTCTAACCCCGCTTGACTCTCTGCCGGCACCCACTGATGATACCACCATGCTCACCCGAGGAGGCGTGATGGAAAACAGGTCTGACGGCGAGTGGAAACCCCTCCCTCTCCCACCACCTCCAAGAGTTAGCAGCGCGAGCTAGCAGCGTGAGCTAGCAGCGTGAGCTAGCAGCGTGAGCTAGCAGCGCGAGCTAGCAGCGAGCTAGTACTGTGGAGGTGGTGGGAGAGGCTAGCTCGTAGCTAGTTCTTTAAATTTAGTAGATGCGGTATGAAAGGGTGTGCCTTATAACCCGCATTTTATGGTATACATTTTTTTAAATGCTACTTCATCTGCTGGAATGATGCCATGTAATAAGAAGCCATTTATTTTCTGACTATACCTTGAATAAAAAAATAATAATACGAAATTAGCACTTTAGTAACACTTAAATTGCACTGTGGGGCAGGGGCGTGGTTAGCACACCTGCGGCAGGTGAGAGAGGGAGAAACGCGCTCGGAACAGCTGTGGGGAGGGAGTAATCACGAACCACAGCTGGGTCCAATGAGTGCGGGGGCGTGGATGCGGGGATAAAGAGCCCGCAGGCGATGACATGCGGAGTGCATGGAGCAGGAGAGCTGTGCGAAAGTTTGTATGCAAATAAAGCCTGTTTACCCGCAAAGCAACGTGTCTGTGCCGTATGTCCGGAGCCATGCATCCCCGGGTAGGAGGAACCCTTGCCACAGTGGCGTCCAACGTGACCTACCGCGGTGGGATGAGCTGGCTCGTGCAGCGGACGGTGGACCCAGCACGAGCGGGGATGACGCTGAGCCTTGCGGAGACCCGCATCACGGAGATGCGGCAGGAGCCGGCGGGGGAACTCGGACTCGAACTCGGACTCGAACTCGGACGCCGGAGGACTTCCGCCGGAAGTTCCGCGCGCTGCCGGTGACATTACATTACATTTCATTTAGCTGACGCTTTTATCCAAAGCGACTTACATGCTATACAGTAGACCGTAGACACAGCAACGGTGAGTAATTAGGGGTTAAGTGTCTTGCTCAAGGACACAACGACGCAGACTGCCGGAGCCGGGGATCGAACCACCGACCCTCTGATTGAAAGACCGACTTGCTAACCACTGAGCCACAGTCGCCCCACTCGTGACCGGCCCGTGACCGGCCCCATCTGTTCGCGCAGGAGGTGAGGTTCAAGGCGGGACAGTGGCTGCAGCCGGAAGGCGTGGGAGGACTGGAGCAGGCGCTGGATCTGGTGGCCGCGGAGCAATTCGTGGAGGGGCTGCCGGCCCGGATGGCCGCCTGGGTCCGCGGCCGCCAGCCGGCGTCGCTGACGGCTGCAGTCGCCCTGGCCGAGGACTACCTGGCCATGGAGCCGCCCGAGGAGCCGGCGGTCCTGGCCCGGCCGGTCCCGACTCCCGGGAAGGTGGCGGCGCCGCCGACCGACACCGCAGCAGCCGGGCCGACCCCAGGCCCCCGGAAGGAGCCGGCGCCGCCGACGGACGACGCGCCGGCAGAGCCGCTACCTCCATGGTGGTCCATGGGTCGGGGACGTGAATGGTCGGGGCTGACTTCCCCGCCCGCTCCCGGGGGGGGGGTGGGGGGGAGGGGGGGTGGGGGGAGGGTGGGAGGGGGTTGGGAGGGGGGGAGGGAGGAGTTGGTTAGGCCGGCGGCTCCCCGGCCTAAGTCGGGCGGTGGGGATATGTGGGGCAGGGGCGTGGTTAGCGCACCTGCGGCAGGTGAGAGAGGGAGAAACGCGCTCGGAACAGCTGTGGGGAGTGAGTAATCACGAACCACAGCTGGGTCCAATGAGTGCGGGGGCGTGGGTGCGGGGATAAAGAGCCCGCAGGGGCGACAGAGCGGTGTGGTGACATGCGGAGTGCATGGAGCAGGAGAGCTGTGCGAAAGTTTGTATGCAAATAAAGCCTGTTTACCCACAAAGCAACGTGTCTGTGCCGTATGTCCGGAGCCATGCATCCCCGGGTAGGAGGAACCCTTGCCACATGCACTTACCTATAGCACTTTGTAATTTGGCTTTCTTGAAGAAATTATACTTTCCTGATTCTTGTTCTGAGTTTGTACTTATGGTTGAATGCACTTATTGTAAGTCGCTAAAAAGCATCAGCTAACAAATGTAATGTAATGTAAAAATGTAATTTATGTTCAGTGTTTGATTTACTTTTTCACATTGCAGCACTTGCTGCAATTTTTCATCCCCTATTGCTTATAACACAGACATGAGGAAGAGTAATGAAGTGGTCAGACTGTGGTCGAAGTGCCGACCAATATTTTGTGCCATAGTCAATTTTCACCTCAAAGTCAATGTTCTCCTCAGATATCAGCAGAGATCTTAAGGGGCACATACATACTGCATGAACTAAAGGACAGTGAAATGGCATTTGCAGCTTCAATGGTGAGCTACTAAAATGTCACGCAGCACTTTTTTTTTTATTGTGTCCTGTCTAAATATAGGGTGCTGCTGTCTGTTCCAGATTTTAAACCATTACATGCCACTGCTCTGCTGTCTATTTTTACACCAATATATATAAAGAGGGCAGCTTGTGGTATTAAAATAGAGTAATACCGTCTGCTGCTGGGTATAGGATTTAAAACATAGCAAGTAAAAAAACATGGACCGGTCTTCTCCCCCGTGTAAACAAAGCCATGGGATGCATGTGCTTATTTCCAGACGCAACCTCACCTCATGAAACTGCTATTCACTCAGCCAATTATCTAAATCTTACCTTGGAACATAAGATAATGAAACCACATTAGAGTAACAGAAACTACTCCACCCAGCCAAGGTGGCATTCTCAATAGCACATATTTGTTCACATCTCTGTGACTTTTTAACACCAGTCCAACCTGCTTCATAGGAGTGACACAAGAAGGAATTCACTGGGAGGAAAAATGCAAAGCTACTAGAACCAGATAGTCTGATGGCATTTAAACAAAGAGTGAGAGATGAAGAAGCACTGTGGGCTGGCTGAGCATGGGAATGCACAGAACAAAGTTTTGAGTTACAAGTGGGATGAAATGGAAACAAAGGATGGACCAAATAGATAGCCCTGGGGAACTGTGAAGAGGACATTTCAGTCAGAAAATGTTCTCTTTTTTTCACATCGGCCTGTATTTGTCTGTCAAAACAATATTTGCAAACAGGAACAACTTGCTCCCAAAGCGAAAAACCACAGAGCCGAGGCACCATGAGGTCATGAACATGTACAACCTGCACTGGGATGTTGACTCATGTAAAGCTTGTATGACCTTATGAGTCAACTTATGATAGCATTTCTTTTAACTTTGTAATGATGTGATCCAGAAATATACAAATGTCCCCTTATAATACCCTGAAGTTTATAATCCCATGTTTGCTATACAAATTGAGGTGTCACAAGGCTAAAGGCAAACTGATCCAACCCTAACATTCAATTGGTTAAACAGCTTATAATAAGATTATTCTACATCTTTTATTAAAAAGAAGAAAAAAAGCTGAAGCAGCAATCACATGCCTCTGGATCATTTTCTTACCACAATGTACTACAGTTGAGCCCAAATAAATTGTGCCTGCCCTCAGGGGACACACGCAGAGTCAGCATGTTTATATGTGATATTTGTTTTAAATAATCTTTATGTATAGAATGAACAAGTTTGAAGAGGTCAAAACTCCAGTTAGTTCTCTGTTATGCAGTTTCACAGGCGTGTCAGAGATCTACGGTAGCCTTCAGGTAATGTAAAAACACAAAAGGCTCTCACTAGCCAGTGTTTGGTTTGTCTATTCCGGGCTACTGTAGCAACATGGCGGACTCCATGAAGACGACCCGCTCCTTATGTAGACATGAAAGCCTCATTCTAAGCTAACGAAAAGGCTTTCAGGTGATTATACACTAATGAAAACATAGTTATGAATATGATATTCCATTTATACTTATAGATCTCCCAGAATGCACACAATGGCATTTTAACAGTAGAGGGTTATGGGTAAAAAGCTTTTAGTGCAGTGAAGTATATGTTTTGTCACGTGACCTCTTACCACAGGCCTATAATCCCTTTAATTAAAGCTTTTTTTTCTGTGGCTCAGCTACCACTGGCAACTATGAAGGAAAAGACTCCTAAATCAAATGTTGCCATTCTGCACTTAAAGGGGAACTTTAAGCAAAGCTTTGTTTAAGATGGGTGGGGTTATGCACATAGTGGGACCTGACAGTCACCCTGATGAGAAAAAGTAACCAGCACATTCCTCTGCAGTATAGTCTAGTATAGCAAAACATTGCTCAAAACAGTCCACAGTAACAGCGAAGCAGTTTTGTAGGCTTCATCCCTTCACTCAGCAGATTCCATCGATCCTTTTGCAAGGGAGATATTTTAGTCGCTGACATTTTGATTGTCAGTGTTTGGCATGTGGTGGGCTGATAAGTCATGTTGAAAAGCTGACTAATTGGGCACCACATCCAAAAGGCTCTCTGTCACTGGAGGCTGTCCAGAGTTAGGATTATTTCATGCAATTGAAGAGATAATTCACTAGCACATTTTGCTCAGCACAGCACAATATATTCATGTGACTTTCCTGGCCTCAGTGGTACTCCTAGTATCTGTGTAGTGTCAGCTTTGCTAGTATAATACAACATTTGAATATGTTATATTGCTATTATCACTATTCAGCAATTTTTTTTTTATTTCAAGTCTAGACTAAACAATATTTTCTGTAATCCTGGCTCAAAACATGTGAGTGAAAAGAGTCATGGGGTATACGATGCTCCAGTCTGTTCTAAATACATTTACATACTGTAAATGTATGCAAATAAACATGAAGCTACTTAGTGTGCAGGGACCTTCCTGCATCTGACATTCTGCTCTGATACAGGGAATGTAACTACAGGAAATTACTGAATTACAAAACGTTCAGCTTTATGTTTTGGCCACTATTGAGCAGCACAGTAAGTTGTTGTTGTAGTAAACAAAACATATTTGCTTAGTTAAAAATCCGGAGCAACGTTATTATTTATTTAGAGTCGTGCATTTGGCCACCAGATTACTTTTTGCCACTTGTATTACACTTTTAGCTCTGTTTTGGTCTCCACCTACCTCTTTAGCTACGAGCTGCTCCACTAAGTCCACTAGCTGGTGCAGTGAATAGAGCACTTTGGCTGAAAACAGCTGCCTGCTGCTGGAAATTATGCTAATGAGAGCTGTGTGAGGGAATCAAATCCGTAAATATGCTAGATGTAAAACCAAAAGAATGGGTTAAAATATTTTGAAACACTATGAAAGCTTATGGAGATTTTTGACCATTACATGAAAGTTCATCACCACAAACAACCCCCTTTGTATTACAGATTAAGTTTTACATTGATGTTTGAAAAATATTGATTAGGGCAGCTCTTGAGCTAAAAAAATGTATGAGGTATTATGTGTTCAACTAACATTTTGATTCTTCTTATCTCCAAAAATCATTAATTGATCAATCTTCATGCGTTTAGGTGCAATAATGTTAAAATAGTGAATGTTTTGCTAAACATTGTGCTGTTCCATCCGTAATTATTTCCAACAAAAAGTGGTTTAGGTGTAGAAAACATTCAGCAGCTCTCTTGCCCTGGGGCCCAAAGTGAGAGGAAACATGGCGAGGACATTATGTGGAATTCTGAAGAGCCTCCAGGGACCATTACAAACCAATTACCATATTTATACCATGAAATATTCAGGCAGCACTTTTCCCAGTAAGCACACAACCCCTTCTTGAAGTCAACCAAACTAAAAGCAACATGTAAACATATGGTCGCTTGAAAAACTCAGCCTCATTGGGACAGCTGAAAAAAATAAAATGTTTTCTTTCGTTGAGGATGTTGGCAAACTACAGTCAGTACTGTATGTGTGTGCCATTAAATCCCATCTTTAATATGATTAAGTATGACAATATCTGCAGGGACAACAATTTATAGTTTTTAGTTATATTTCCAATCAGAAGCAAGCTAAAAACACAGTTGAGGACATTGCTAAGGCTTTTACAATAGTTATTTATTAACATAAGCTCTATGTATTTGCTAGATTTTGTTTGGAGAGGCCTCTTTTCTCCTCTGTCGCTGCCAATGCATTGGCAGGGGGGTTAGGGATAATTATTTCAGTCTCTATATAAAGGCTAGTGTGCTCTGGTCTTCTTCCTCATCCTGTAATTCTGACAGTGCGAGTCTGAAAGCTTCCTTCCTGTCTGGGAAATGACATGCTAATGACCTGCTCTTCCCTCTTCTCTAGTCTTGTATCACAGCTGTCTAATGACAGCATCAGCGTATAAGTGGCTGCTGATGATTGATGCCTTCAGTTTTATCAGCTGCAAGCAACTGATTAGCTCTGAAAAAATGATCCTTTTGCTTTGGACTGAAATCTTAATCTTAGTCTTTTTCTGCAGATGTTCAAATATAGATTTATCTTCCGCATTCTCATTTAAAATCTCATTGTTTTAAAAAATGCAGATGCAAAAAATGCACTTTTCAGTTTAGTTTGTCCAGTGTGCTCATATTTAAATCTGTTTTTAGCCATGCTAGCAGTGTCTGTCCGACGGTCAGTCTATCAGTTAGGTCCAAAATTAAATACCTCAAAAATTGATTGCAATGACATTTTTTACAGACATTCATGGATCACAGAAGATGAACCCAGCTGGCGCTTGGCGAGCCTCTTTCTTTTCTTCTAGTGCCACCAGGTTGACATTTGTCTCAACAACTACTGAAATGTCTCAACTACTAGTGGGTGGACTGCCATAACATTTGGTTTATTCATGTGCCCTTCAGGATGAATAGTTATAACTTACCAGATTCCAAATGCATGTGAAACCAATGACATTTCCATCATCCTCAGTTGTACTGTTGTGTTTACTGAATAGCAAATGTTAGTGTTAAGCTAAACGCATTGCTGTGCCTAAGCACAACATCACAGAGCTGCTAGCATGGCTATAGACTTGTAGTCTTGTTTTAACAGCATTCATTGACTATGTGTAATGTGAAAGGGGTCACCTGTCGTGATGAACCCATACCCCCCTACTGAAGTGTCCCTGAGCCCTACAAACATTTTAAGGTTGCTCAGCTTCTTGTTTTGGTTTTATAGCATGCAATTGTATGGTTTGGCAGGAAGCTCCTTTTAGCAATAAAACTCAGAGAAACCCACCGTACACTTGCTGCTTAGCCCCCAACAGCAGACCGACAGTCAGCAACTGGTGAACATAGTGGAGTATTTAACAGTTAAAGAGTTCAATTGCTCCCTTTCGGGGTTTGGCGGAGACCAAAGTAGAACTAAAAAGAGGATGAACATTCATTGGGTGACCAGAAACACAACTTCAAATGAAGGTTCATGTTTTCTGACACATTTCACAACTTTATAAAGTAACAATATGTCATTGGTGTTGTGTAAACAGGTTGTTCTGCTGCTTCTCAAACAACATAATGAACACATATGTGCACCAGTGTTTCTGACATGAATATGAACTTATGAGGAAAACATTGTCTATTGACTGCAAACATATGTGTGTAATGACAAGTGAATACACAAATTAATGACTTGCATGGAGTAAATACATGCAGCCACATTACAACTAAACCAATACAGGTAAGAAACACTGAGTATTTATTACCGGCAACCTTTAGTACAACACTTATAGTTCCTCATAGTTTTAAAATGGGCGGAACATGAATGTGAATGTAATCTCTGACAAGCTGAGCATCATACTGCTGCCTCGGTTCAGTTTTATCCTTCTCCATTTTAAAGTGACACATTTCAAACGGAATTGCAAATCAAGTGTACATTTAAATAAGGCATCCCATCATGACGTCTTTAATCTGGAGGATTGGGTTCAATTTATTTCCTTATCGCAGCCCTGAAACAGGGAAGTGGAATTATCACAAACATACAGTGAGAATAAGTTAAGTCCCTCGAAAGATTGATTTGCATAAGCACACACAGCCAAAGCAGCTTTCTGTGAAATGTCTTTTGATCAAATAAGACCTTGTTGGGAGTATATAAGTACTGTACTTCTGAGTATTGCAGAGGTTTGTGTCTTTATTCCTTATAAAATATGCATTTCAAAGTAATACATATGTTTGATGATAATGTTAATACCCACAGTAATACCTGAGTCCTTTGAAATGACTGAACCGCCAAATGTCTTTCTTTTTAAACTCATGCCAGATAAAGATGTTTTGCTTAATTCAACCCTTAAACATTCCACTTTTTAAAGTAATGTTTGATGTTGCGTCATTCATGTTCATTTACACTTCACATGCTGGAAATGGTTATACAGTTTGACAGATGGATGAAGTTAAAGTTCAGTTTGCTGACACATCCCTCACTGTAACAGAAGTGTGAGCGTCCTCACCAGCGCTGAAGCACATTTATGTTCCTTGTTCTCAGTAAATCAATGACATGTCAGTGACGTTTGTTGTTTTAAACAATATTCTCCCTTTGGCTGAGGGGCATTTGACAAGAGCAGTGAAAACAGTTTCACAGCTATAAGGAAGTAAACAATGTCATTCTCTTAAGCTAAAAGTCTGTTGTGTTGTGCATATTTCAAGAAAAAAATATTTTTTATGGAGACACAACATGTTTAGAGTTAAAAAATAACTTATGGATATATGAACTTCTCTGTTTTGGTCATATAATATGCCTATCGCACCAGTCTAGTATCTCTGCAGCTGTACACATATGAATGTTCACGAATTTGGCACCTTCGCTGGCCAGGAAACGTAATGTGCTTCATATGTCTGTGATGAATTTCACACAGACACGTCAGGATGGTAAAAGTTATTGATGAGAGAAAATGTGATGACTGGTTAGTTCAAAGCATTACGAACCAATGGGACTTCATTATAACAGGACATTCATACTCTTCACTGTGAATAGTTTTACACACGTTAATTATTGGGCCTCTGTACAGTATATCATGTTTTTTGTTAACATTATATTAATGATTAATTTGTTTAGAATATAACTTATTTATATATGTATATATATATATATATTTAGTAGTTAAATGTTTATGCTTACATTTGTTCTTTTTTCTTGTCCTTGTTTTGTGTTTGTCCTGTGTTGAGAGCAATGGAAAATTCTTTGTATGCCCATACATGGCCAAAAAAGCTGATTCTGATTCTGATCTATATATTTCATGAACACATTTTTGTACATTATGGCCTTGTTTACCTTGTTGTTTTAATGATATTGTCATAATGATATACAGGCATTTAAAAGCCATGTGAACTACTCTATATCATCTTGACCAGGTTCCCTATTATAACTACGTTCACAGTAATGCACCAACAAAGAGGATACTGGACGATTACTCAGATTCAGAATCAGAATTAAAATCAGAATCAGCTTTATTGGCACACAATAAATTAACAAAAAACAAACAAACACAGTCAACAAAGTAGAACAGAGGTAAAGCATAAACATTTAGCTACTATGTACAAATATAAATACAAATACATGTTGAGACATTTTGAATTAACATACATACTAAATAAGTAATGAGCACTTTATTGTATGACACACTGAACACTGCAGTGTTTGCAGTAAACTCCAACTAAACCTCTGAGGGCGAAGCACAAGCTATTCCACATGTACAAAATATATGCTCGAAAATCAGCCATAACCCTCGCATATAGAACGGACACAGTCAAATATTTGAATACATCTTGGAGCTTCCAGTCTCAGAATAATCTTATTTCCACAAGATAAGAAAGAGGACATAATATCAGCGATGATATGAAAGGTGGTCTAGTTTTACTGCTGCAGCTTTTCTTACTACAACAATATACAATGTGGAAGAAATCAGAGGTAAATAAAAGAAAAAAAGATCCTAGTAAAGACGTATCTTAAAATGATGCCTGACTTTGTCTTTGGTGATTGATGCACAGAAGTATTAGCAATCATGCACACAAGAAACTAGGTTACTGGGGAAAATCTGATTTAGAAAAGGAAAGGGTAGCCCACAGCGGAGTCTCTCTCTCTCTCTCTCTCTCTCTCTCTCTCTCTCTCTCTCTCTCTCTCTCTCTCTCTCTCTCTCGCTCTCTCTCTCTCTCTCTTGCCCGGCCAATCAGTGTCCAGCTGTACTCCTCAGCCTTTTCAGGGGAAAAATAAAGTAATCTGTTTGTGGAAGACATTTATTGAAATCTAGTTCCCCCTTGTGGTTGCTGTTAATGCTGCAGCAAATCATGTTAACAGCGAGGTAATAGGATGTGACGCACATTTTTTATTTTCAGTGACACAGTATCACCTCACATAAATACAAAGTTCAGCATTAAACATATTACTCAAATAAAAGTCTGTCAGCAAAATGTAACATCAATAAAAAAAAAGTAGACCCCTGTGAGTATATTAGATCAATATCATTACTGATGCATTACTGACTGCTGGGTAATTTAATCGATCAAAATGTATCATATTCTATACAATCATCATATATTTGCGCGTAAAATCATAATTTGCAAAGTACCTGTCATATAAATGTAAAAAGTGCAGTACAAGTAGGCCTACTTGAGTACATGTACTTATATTCCGTCGCTGATTTAAAAAAAAAAAATGTCATAACAAATAATAAATAACCAGCCTGTAAGAAAACTTGTATTCTCTTCATAATTCTTTTTCTACTTGCATTCACCTGCTGCGGGTTGCTGCCACAGACAGGCGCATGTGTGGGACCACGTGAGTGAAATAATTGCTTCTGTGTTTTTTCTTTACCCCGCCCACCAGTGTGTCCTATAAGACCGCTCACATGGAGCTCAGCGGCTCCACACAGCTGTCTCACTGAACATGGATGCCAACATTGTTGTTATGGGGACAGAAAGTGTCGGTAAATCAGGTAAGAACATGTCTGCAGTGGAGAAATAGTTAAATGTACATATATATCTATATATAGATATATGTAGATATTTCTTTCTGATGCACATGCATTAAATCTTGTTGTTTTTCAGCGATTACTGTGCGTCTCTTAACTCGGAGATTCATCGGAGAGTATGGAGATATTGGTAAGTGTCTGTTTTACTAACATCGATACAATGAAGCCTTTTAGCTTCATCTAACTTTCCATTGACTGAACTTTTATCTTCCAGAATCCATCTACAGTCACAGTTTTGGGAGGGAATTCACTATCAACATTTGGGATTCGCCTTATTCTGAGGTGAGGAGAACCATAATAACTATCTTATAGTAGTGTTATTATTGCTGCTTTATTCTGCTGTAAGGTTCTGCAGTTACATGATGAAAAAGTCCTCATATCCTCAAATTGAGAAAAAGTTGAAGTGGTACCATGTAAAATACTCCCTTAAGAGTAGTTTCTTCCTTTAAAATGTTATGTAAGTATATAGTTATGCCTTAATAAATAGCCTGTAGTCAATTTCATCGTTATATTGTTTTTAATTATACTTTTGAGTAGTTTTATATAAAATAATCTTTCATAATTTAGAAGATGATCATACAATTGTGTGTGTGTGTAACATCCTAATCTGCAAATTAACTAATTAAAGCTGTAGTGCAGTAAAAGTACAATATTTGTGTCTGAAATGTAGTGGTGTAGAAGTATAAATGTAAAAACTCAATTAAACAGGTCTTTTTGTAGTTGAGATCAGTTTTTGTGGAACTGTATAATGTTAGTTTCCTCCATGTACTTAAATTATCTTATTTTTGCAGGATTTGTCTGTGATGACCTCACTCTTTGAGAAGAAGGTCCAATGGGCAGACGGCTACGTTCTTGTCTACAGCATCTGCGACAGGGCCAGTTTCAACGCCGTCAGCAGGCTCATTCAGACCATCAAGTCCACGAAAGACCTGAGCGCAGATAAAGCGCCCATCGTGATTGTGGGTAACAAGAGGGACCTGCACCACAGGCGGACAGTACTGAGCGAGGAAGGCCGGCTGCTGGCTCTCAACACGGACTGCCACTTCTATGAGGTGTCGGCGGCCGAGAACTACCACAGCGTGCTCATGGTGTTTCATGGACTGGTGGACAGGATGAAGGACGCCAAGCTGACCTCAAAGAGGCCTCTGGGGTTCAGGGGCATAGTGAAAAGCATGTCGGCAGTGTTTGCCAGGAGACGGACAGACTCCTTTTAGTAAGACGATGACAGAAGAGGAAGGGATTTTCTACAAATCTTCAAAAGGGAGGTTACACCTTGTGTTTTATTTGACTGGATGGATTACAGTTAGTGAGAAATAACCATGTTACTGTGCCAAAGGTAACAATGAAGTCCCCCGAGGCAGAGACGCTGCAGAGATGGGAGCTGCTTTTCATTTAAAAGTGTGGAAAGACTCCACGGAGGAAAAACATGGAGACAAAACAACTATTCTTTTGGATGACTGGTACTTCAAGTAACAGAAGACTGATGAAATTACAGACCCAGTCATTAGACATATACTCAACATGTAAAATATGGTTGTGTGCAATGAGGTATGCAATATGTTTAAGCTGTGAATTTAGATTGGAAAACATTATATGCACAAAATGTGCCTTTATTCACGATGATGACCAAAGACTGGAAACAAGCTCAAAAGTGAAACTGGAAAAATGTACTGAAAGGTGTCCTGCTCGATCATGTAATTCATTCTTGAAGTAAAACATATTTGTATTTATTAAAGTCTAAACACTATAAAGTAAAAAAACAAACATATTTATGAGCTCTCACATTTGTATTAATTTTGTTATTAACTGAAATGTATTGTTTGTTTGAACCTTGTCTTGCAAGGTTTTAAATAAAGCATGAAATGGGATTTATTTAATTTATTTGGATCAAATTCTAATGTTTATTTCTTTGTCAGTAACAGTATTACTCATTGATCCCCACAAGGTAATACTCATGCCTTGTAATGAGTGATGATGATGGGTCATCTTCAGTGGTTTGCTCAAGGGAACTTACACCGGATGGAGGCTAACTGACTGGATGAAGGATGGTTTCTTTACCGATTACATCATCCGACAATCCGACTACATCACATTGGTTTTCTGCTTCGTTTGTCCTGACTCCAAACTGACAGCTATAATTTAATAAAGTCCTCTAGCTGCAAATAACTTAACTGAGATTTAATGTGTTGCGTAAAACAGTTTGCAAACACAGGTTTAAAGACCTGGAAATGCCCACTGAGTACGAGTGTATTCGTAACTAGAAAATGCATGTCCTGCATGAAATCAAGGTTGGAAGCAACAAATATAATTTACTGCCACGACCGTAACAAAGTCATTACCTTTTTACCTTTTACTTGAGTAGGCTATTTATGTATTGTACTATGCTACTTTTCAAGTTACATCAGTTACAGAGTAAAAACAAAAGCCACAGGAAAAAGTCCTGATAAACCGCTGAGAATGGAACAGAAGAAAATAGATTAATCTGCACCTGCAGCAGAGAAGAAGCTGCCGGTGTGTCTGCAGCCGCCTGTGTCCAGATGTGGAGCTAACAAGTAGTCAATCGGAGGCAGAGGGCAGCTCCTGCCTCTGCGGTGACACTAAAGGAATATAAAAAAGAATGAAGGGAAGTCTCCAATAAACCATCATATCTGCGTTGTTTTACCTTTTATGTGATGTTGACTGATGGTTTTGTAATGGTCTGTCTTAGTTAGATAGATGCCCTTATGACCTGACACTAAAGCCTTGCATGGTTTTATCTCCAAATTAATAGGACGTCTCAACAGAGCTTTGCTAGCTTACAAATTGTAAATGCTTATTGTTTGATATCAACGATGCTCAATCAGATACATGTAGAATACTAAGGGCTTGGCACTAATGTGAGGTCAGTGACTTAATGAACCCCTCCTTTTATTGGTTCGTTGGTGACACTGCAGGAATGAATCTATGCCTGGATGTATGTCTCAACAGAGCTTTGCGAGCTCACGCTAGCTAAACAAATTGCAAATGCTAAATAAGTTAGCTCACAAACAAAGTTACAAGTACTTGTATAAAGGCCATAAAGGCTCAGATTTACCGAGGCATATCAAATTTGGGTATTAACGCAACCTCCTTATATTAATAGGAAACATTATTGAGAGAGCTTGCCAACGCAAACTCTCTCAATAATGATTTATATTGATAACAAAGATGCTCTACAATCAGATGCATGTAGAATACTAAGTGCTTGGCACTAATGTGAGTTCAGTGATTTAATGAACCCCTCCTTCTTTTATTGGCTTGTTGGTGACTATAGGTTATAGCTGAATGCTTGGCTTCACGGATGGGGCGAGCCCTTCAAGCACAATCAATGGTTACAATTAGCGTTATTGTACCCTGGCAAAGTAAAAACCAAACAAAGGGGCATTTATCTTAATTAATGACTGATTGCAGTCAACAGAGGAGCAGATTAAGTGACACACCCACAGGTTGGTGACCTGAACAGTGGGTTGAGCTAGCATGCTAAATGCTAACATGCTCGTGGTGTTCACTGAGGACCTTCGACCTTCAGTTAGGTGAGCGAGGACTTTTCTGCAGTTTGAGACTGTTAATCTCTGATGTGACCTTTGCTGTAATATGTGAGTTAGTAGCAGCAGCCGCTGTGGAGTTTATATTATTTACATGTCGACGTGGACTGCTTTTGTGATGTGTTATGTTGATTCTAAAGGAAGTTTCAGGTGCCATTGTTTCCATACGTTGTTTTATGTATTGTTTATCATTCATTTTTTATTTAAATTGTCTCAAAGTTTAAAGTTTTGTCTTTTTTCTCAATAATTCTTTAAGGCTACACTGAGGAAGTTGAATACTTAGTTGCTAATCAGTTGTATGCAAAAACTGCAATCTACTGTGTGTTTTTTAGCATTGTCTGCTTCACTAAACAACCTGGAAGTTGAAATGCAAAACTGATAAAAATAATTGGTTACTGAACTGCCTAAGAAGATAAAAGCTGAACGACATTGCATTGTCTTTGCAAAGAGATTGAAAGTGCTGTCTCGGTTTTGAGTAGAACTGGTGATAACACACAGAGAGGTACTACTTGAATAATACCCAATACTTTGCTGAAGATGTAGACATGTCATTTGTGTATCTAAAGTTAAAAATCAACTAAGAAAACAGCTGTAAATGGCTCAAGCCTTCCAGAGGTGAAATAACAGTCAACGGGGCAGTAAAGGGCTGTCTTGAAGCAGAGCATTTCAAAACTGTAAGTCCTATTGCTGAAATCATCTCAAATGACATATTACATTATGTTTCTTTTCTTTCTTTGTTTGTTTTTCTTTTGTTGTCTATCTTATGCATATTGTATTTTATGTTTGTAATATTGTAAACTATTTTAATATTATATAGGCTTCAAATAAGCCCAGTTGGCTTTTTGCCTCTTCCTGCACAGTGATATTCATTTATCTCTATTATGTTTTATTTTTTAATTGTGTAGGCTGCACGGTGGTGTAGTGCTAGCACTGTCGCCTCACAGCAAGAGGGGCCAGGGTTCGGATCCCGGTTCTGTGTGGAGTTTGCATGTTCTCCCCGTGTCAGCGTGGGTTCTCTCTGGGTTCTCCAGCTTCCTCCCACAGTCCAAAGACATGCATGTTAGGTTAATTGCCCATAGGTGTGAATGTGAGTGTGAATGGTTGTCTGTCTATATGTGAGCCCTGTGATAGACTGGCGACTTGTCCAGAGTGTACCCTGCCTTCGCCCAATGACAGCTGGGATCGGCTCCAGCGACCCGCGACCCTAAACGGGATAAGCGGTTCAGATAATGGATGGATGGATTTTGTAATTGTATTGCTTGAATTGTGCGAATAAATAAACCTAAACCTAATGAGACAAAATGTCAATGTTTTCATGTAACAGACAGCATTTACAATATATTTAATTGTCCACACAGATGCTGTAAAAACATCCCAAAACGTACTTATCCCCCAGTCTAGATCTTAAATTAAAACTTCATCCTTTTTGTATATGAGGAATCTTTCTCTGAAACTAGGAGACCATTTCCCCATGAGAAAATCCTCTAATTTGTGTCTGGCCTTCTCCAGTAAACTTGATGTGACCCTCAACATTAGGCGGCAGACAGCCCTATTCCTTTTTAATCCTTTCACCTCTGTCGCTAAGAGTCAGGAAGATGTCCATCTGTGTGGCTCAGTCAGCAGCATGCAGGGCTAATGGCAGGTATGCTGGTGCCGGCTCCCCCTCTTTTCTATTCTTGTTAAAGAGGAATCTGACAGGAACAAGGCACGGGTTAACAAAGTAAGACGGGGCAGTCTGACCCCTACAGGTCCTTGTCACAGTCTGCGGTCACTTCACAGCACGACCCAGAATATACTGCAGCCTGACATGTTTCACCTGCAAGAGCTGCTTCATGCGTCCCCATCTGCTGCTACGATGAGACTCTATGCACCCAAGACATTTGCAAACCACCTTTCAGATTGAGATGAACATATCAGTTTACATTCACAAGATGGGTTCCCATTTTGATGACACTGAATGAGAAAGAAATAATAATAATTATGATTCAATTAAGATATTGCATGAGCATATTCATTTGCATCAAGTCTTCAAATAAGAAAGGTTTTTTCGACAGCATTCTTTTAAGACACCTGAAACCAGTGACATTAAGTCTACATCCACACTTAGACTGAAAATGGAGCCATGAGCTTTAGCGACAGGTAGCAGAAAGCAAAACTTTTAGTAACATTTTCTCTCCATTTCTGAAATGCTTCGCAGGTATAGTATTGATTTCTGATGGAGTTGCGTTGCAATGTAGGCAGTTATTGCCAATGCTGGAATAACAATTTCTATCATTATTAGTTTCCGCAGGATTTTCTGCAGTTGAATCAGGTTTTCACCATCTGAAGGACCTTGCTTGTGCATTTTGTAGAACAGCCAATAAAAACGCCCTCTCTTTGAAATTACCTGTGGTTGGCCAAAGCAAGCAAAGCAATTTTATATGCCGTGGCTTATATAATAATAAAAAAGGCTCACGCTGCTTTACTGACTGAACCTTTCAGCCAGGGACCTCATTTAAACGTTGATGCTTGAAGAAGATCTCTGACCCAAAGCTCACTTTAAATCAGCCTTTTTTCAGCTGGAGAGATTTGTCTGTTCAGGGGTTCAATACATGGCAGTTTGAATGGATCTAAACTGGCATCAGATTAAATCAAAGTTGAAGCAGTTTTGAAGGATGGACAGAGATGATGGCTGATCGGGTGTCTTTCACTGATTATTTCTGTCAGATTGTAGTGTTTTCTTCATCCTATAACACAGACTGGGGGTGATCTGTTGAGTCAGAATTTAGGGACTGTCTAAATACTCAATACTTAATATCCTGTTTCTGGAACCAACTGGTAGGAAGTGCTTCATGACATGGCACATGGCCCACATTTGAAAAATAGAAGTTATGGTCAGCAACAATGTTTACAACCTGTTCTCAAACAGGCCCGTAGGCCAGAAATCAGACCTCAGCTCATTATACCGCTCTCACTGTGTCATTATCCGCGAGATAGTGTTGTTCATGCCAGAGATCTACAACCTTTTGTCACAGAAACAGTGGTTTGTCACATGAGGAAATGTGTTTTTACAACTCCACTGTCCAGGTTTAGTGATCACTGCTGGAGATTAAGATTCCACCCACCATCCAGCATCCAGCTGGATGTGTTTGTTCATAAAGCCGTTTTAGTTGATTGAATTTCAGTCAGATAGAATTCTGTGTGTTGGCTCCTGAGATGGTGGTCTCAGTGCATCCTTTAGTCAAATAGTAACTAAACCTCTGGACCCTGACTGGATGCTTGAAGCCAAAGTCACTTAGTGGAAGAATGAGGTGAGTAAACAAGGAAGTACAGTATCCCTGAAACTCTTTCAGGTTCCTCAGAAAATACTCAAACAGTGAGGTCATCAGCTGCCATCCTGAATAGTTTGTATTTTCATTTCTTAATCCGTTTTAACATAAACCCAGGCTGAGGATCTTTTCAAGCTATGTTTCTGAGCTGAGCTTCTAAAGGGCATCATCATAAGGCAGCTGATGATTTGTTGTGTAGATCACTGCCTGCAGGTAGAGTGTCTCCGGCTTCAAAGAAACACAACCGACATGAAAGTATACCGTGCAGCCAATCTTCATGTTTACCAGCAATATAAACAGCATTCAGAGACATCTGATGTTAAAGGAAGACATACCCAAATTCATTGGCTTTTTTTGAGAAAATAGAAACATAAATATAATCTAACATATGCAGATGTAAGCAACTTAAATAGGATATATTGTCTAGGAGGTCAGCAAGTTCAGAGACAAATAAATAAAAGGGTTAGGGTTGTTCACTTTACTATTTGGGCAAGTAATATCCTTATTAAAGCAAATATAATAGTATAACGATATAAAAGAAAGAATTTTAACTCCTTTTTTGAGTGAGTTGAAGAGGTCAATATCAGCTCATGTTTGCACCTTAGTATGAAACTGGATCCAGCATCTGGCTAACTTAGCTTAGCATAAAGTCTGGAAACAATGGGAAGGGGCACCTGATTCTGTCCAAAGGCAACAAAATCAGACCACTTGATATTGGGAGATTATTTCTTTGCCTAAAAAAGTTATTTCCCAGAGACCCCACTAGTTGCCTGTCAACAGCTCCGAGCAGTAATTTATCATTTTAACCCTTTGGGTTCTTTATACATCAAACAAACATAAAATAATTTAGCATACAGACCTAAGAGTTGTATCAATCTTCTCATCTAACTCTTAGCACGAACACAACTGAGCATATTTCTTTATTCATATTTATTTTTATACTTTAATTTTGATATTTTATGGCAGCCCACTTATAGGAAGAGAATGCTGAGAAGTTTGTCACATGACAAACAGCATGAATAACCTGGACTTTTACTGTGTGGCGTTACAGGCTTTGTCAACCTGACAATGACTTTCGATTTTCTACGTCAGCATTTAGACGGGGGGTCTGGAATGTGCAGTCACTAAAACAAACCAAAGTGCTCAATGAGCCTTTTCGTCAACCACATTTAATAAGCAATGTGTTAACTGATCAAGAATGTCGACTATCCCTTTGCTGATGCCCTTTTGCCTTTGTTAAGCTCCCCTGCAAAGACTTAAGGACCCCCTGCTGCGCGCTACAGCTCAACAGTTTTCCAAATAAGGTTGTGTGGTGTGTACACAGAACACAATTCAACCCTCAGCATGGAAAGTATGGAAAGTTCAAAGTTCATAGCACATGGTGCCTTTTAATGGCTCATCTTACTGGTGCTTCTCTGTGCTTCAACGAACAGCACTTTGCATGCGGGATGGAGGTGGCAATCCTCTTGAACATGAATACCTTTTGCATACTCGTGCCAGATATTGTACATCTAGTTTTTTCTTTCTTTCCCATTCTTACATTTTCTTTCAAACGGCCACTAAAGGCAGAAGGGCGGAAGATTATTTTGATACATTGTCAGGTGCTCTTTGATCTGTAAGTTTATGAAACCATTTAGAGTCCGAGTAAAAGGTCCAGCAGCCTTATCTGTCTGCATGTTGACATGTACCAGAGAGCATTTCTGACATTTGTTCTGACATAAATGGTAAAAAAAAATGGTCAAATGCAATTAGTGTTTCAGCTTTAACGTCTAAATACATTATAACTAACACGATCCAGCAGATCAAGATAACATGTGCTTGTTCAAGCCTTTAAAGCAATATAGTCAATGTAGTCATGTCTGAAGGGCAGAGCTGATAATACGTTGACAATCTAATATAAAATGGTTGATTGAGTTGAGAAAACGTTTGCTCTCACACGAGGGGTTCACAGGGAGGGAAAGTGAGACACGTGAGCCGGTAAATGAAATCAGGCATGGGGATGAGTGACTCATCACGCTGTAATGGGTGCTGAAAGGTGGACCATGCAGCCTCCCTCTGTACACACCGCCTGCAGTAACTGGCCATAGGTGGTCTCATACAGAAGCACACGAAACTGGGCTTAATGATATTTAACCGATGGCTATTTATTACTTCAGTATATGTTTCCTTTTAATTCCAACTTCACAACAATGTGTGTGGTGGGAACTCAAACTCAAAGATTTTGAATTCTATTTTTTTAACAAACACCCTGAATACTGGGTTTCAAATCTTAAGTATAACCGTACAACATTAATGCTCATGACTAAATAAGCACAAAGCAAACCCACTCTGTTAATGTTTATATATTTAACACTCATATATTCAACTAATCTTTTTTATCACAACTATCCAATTTGATTGACTGTGACAGAAACAACCCCTTAATTGTCGTTTAAATTATGATTTAAATGTTGCTAAAATGTTGTGATCCCCCATAGTGTTGATTGAGAAAATAGTTTTTTAGAGCCTTTAAAGAAAATAATGACAAATATAGAGAGACAAACATTGAATGTGTTTTCTAAATAGATTTACAACAGTATACTTGTCTTTTCATTCATTCATATTCATTGACCATCCAAATACATTTATCTGATCCTTGAGAGCTCAACTTTCTGGCAAAGGAAATCTCTTCACGTCATGTTTAAACTTTTAAAAAAAGGATGAAAAATCTATTTCCAATGAATTAATTTAAGTATCATTAAGAAATGCCTACTGTTGAGTTAAAGAGACTTGATTCTCAGCTTCATAATTGTATTAATTCTTCAGAAATGTTGGTGACATGTAGAATGTAATCGTTGCTTAAGCCCAGATCTACCGCGAGCGGTGGCTTGTCCAGTTTACATGCAACATGCTCCACACAGCATGTGCGTAACGAGCCCTCTCAGCAGGCACATGCAGCTCAACAACTTTGACCGACTGCCAATCTGAATTTACTGCAGGGGTCCGATGTTGTGTAACAGCCCCTTTTGTCTGATATTCATCCCCTGAATTATGCGAAGAAAAGGGGAGTTGCAGGGAATGTGTTCTGAATGTGAAGAATGTCATTGCTTGCATTTCCAAAGAATTTCCCTGAGAGCTACGTTCAAGCCAGCAAGACGTCCAGTGGTGGGTCAAATATGATGTAGAGCTAGAGACTAATAGGACTAAAAATGAGGTCTATATATATAGCTGTATTTATTAGAATTTAATCCGTAAGGTTTTAGGCGTATAGCAATTTTCCGTTCTTGCAGCTTAAGGCAAGGAAACACCTTGAACTAATTACACTATTACAGACTCCCTGTGACACCAGTGGATAAGGTGCACGTCTTTATAAAAAAGAGCAGCTGGAGGAAGCACACATACTAGTGGCACATAGGAGGATGTGCTAACTCTTGTAATTCAAACCCAGCTCCTTCTTGCTGTGTGTCAACAGAGATAACCACGGACTCGAGGTGACTCATGACCAAACATTGATCCTCGGGGGACGCCATGCTGATGCTGGCGGGGAATGAAGACCTTCATTCACGACCGAAAAAGGCAGTTTAATCAGATTCAGAAAAAGGTTTAACTGATTTGGGTAAACAGCAGTCACTTGTGTGTCAGGTGAAATGAGTACTTCATCAGTTATCCCAAGCAGTGTGGCAATACATTGGAATGAAAATGATTAATAATGTTTATGGAATTGGTTCAGGAAAGCAGTTGTAATTAAATAACTTTGCCCATTTGGGGGCTTCAAAGTCTTGAAAAATAGATTTTTATTCAAATTATAAACATATTGGCTTTTATTTAGTGCAACATGGACATCCTACAGATGGATTTAATTGTGCTCAAAGTTAGGTGGAGAGAAAAAAGGAATATTATTTAGAAGTATGACATTTCAGATAACTGCTTTGCATAATAATGCAAATTAATTAAAATGACATTCTGGGAAATACATAATTGCTTTCTTGTTGAGAGTTAGATGAGAAGATTGAGATCCTCTTATGTGTGTAGGGCAAATATGAAATGACAGCTAATGGACAATTAGCCTAGCTTAGCATAAACAGTGGAAATATGTCCAGTGGTTACACAATTAGACGGGCAGCACCTTCGAAGCTCACTTAATAACACATTATATCTTCTTTATTTAATTTGTAACAAAAAAAGTATACAAACTACAATTCCCCTGATCATGTGTCCAGTCTTTGTGCTAAGTTAACCAGAGGGGTGCAGTGGTTCGGTTTGTGTTTGCTCATTAGGGAGAAGAAAACTAATTCCAAAATACATAAAGAGATATATTGATTGATTGATGGCAATTAATGATGTTTCTATATTATATGAATCCACAATACTTATTTTATACATGAAATATAGGCTACTTAAGTGTCAAGTTGGCCTATGTTCTGGCACCTCATCAAATAGTCAGCAGCCTGTATTTTATAGTGGTGCAACTGTTCAACAAGCCCACGTCTGGTTTGTACGTCTGTTTGTTTTTTATGGTTCAGTTTGGAGTCACTAGTAAACCGACTGCTGGCTACGGCTTCATAATGGATGGACAGATATAATATTGGTATCAATCTTTGTAACTAACTCTTAGCAAGGAAGCAAGTATGCCTATTTCTCAAAATATCAAACTATTCATTTTTATTCATATTTTAAGATTATATTGGAAACCAAAATTGTTATATAAAGTATTACAAATAATCTAAAACAATGACACAACATTACACATGCAGCACGTTACCTCCAGTGTCTTGATCAAAAGTGAAGATGACCGCTCACTGTAAAACATTTCAGGCCAGTTCAACTTACAAACGAAAGTTCGCCTGCTGCCTTGAAAAAGCGATTTCACTCAACTTAAAAATGTCCTTTGATTCAACTAGGAAATGTAAGTTCATAAGGTTGATGTAACTACAACGAGCTAGTTGTCTCAACATGATGAGTCAAGTTGTCAGAGTTGAGTGAACTTTTAGTCCCTTGTTGTTTAAACTTGATCCACCAAGTTAAAATAACTTGTACAACTTGCCATTTTAAGTTAAGATGATTTACATCACAAATTTGTTTCAACTTGCATATACATGTTATTTTGACTGATAATTGAAAGTGTGCTTGCTTTATAAAAACGAAATGACCAATAATTCTTGATTCTGTTAAAAATATATAACATTTATTGGAAGAAAATATACACAGACTGAAACATTGGCTACAAGTACATCTCAACACACCCATATATACATGTGTTAAATACATGTTTCCCACATACAAGTGGAGGCACTCTGACAGACACTGACAGTATGTGTGGTTGTACAATGACAAATGAGAGATAATTACAACAAGTTCATACGTTTTCAATATAAACATAAGAACATTGTAAACACCCAAAAAAATGGATACACACAACTTAATTGCATACTTTCAAAAAAAGGGAAACATATAATTAGAGACAGCTGGAGATAAGGTAGTGTGGCTGTGAAGAGGCAATATGTGGGATACTGAGAACTTTATAAAATCCATATAATACATTTTTATAAAAATGTATTATATGTTTAATTTCTTAAACACAATTCTAACAGCCCCACAAAAGGTGTTACGTGTCAAAACAACCAATCTACAGTTTAGAAGAGTTTTAGTCTAAAGCTTGACTTTGATATGTGCTCTAATTGTTTTACTGGCTATATTTATAATTATTATTATAATCTGGGGCAACTGTGGTTCAGTGGTAGAACAAGGACGTCCTTCAATCAGAGGATCGGTGGTTCGATCCCCGGCTCCGCTAGTCCATGTCGATGTGTCCTTGGGCAAGACTCTTGACCTCTCTTGTGTGAATGTTAGTTAGTGATGGGCAGGTGGTACCTTGCATGGTAGCTCCTCCCATCAGTGTGTGAGTGGGTGTGAATGATGACATGTAGCATTAAAGCTTTGAGTGGTAGGAAGACTTGAAGAGAGATATCAAATATACAGACCATTTACCATTTATCTGAGCAGTTTGCTTCTGAGCCCATGGAATCTTGCTGAGCTCTGGTCCGGTTTAATGTTCATGAAGGAACTCAAAGGTGTCGTTCATATTACGGGGGCACTCCAGGTTAAGGCAGTAGATTGTGGCCATCAACATGGCAAAGCCTGTGGTACGTCTCTGAGCTCGTGTTGGATGATCTTCTCTGCTACTTCGGCCACATCGAAGACTGTCAAAGGACCTGGAGACATATAAAGACATTCACATCTTAACAGACATCTCCAAAATAGTACTAGTTCAATGTTTGGAGAATCCTTATTAAAAATCTCTAAAACAAAAAAAAGGTGAAGGAGACTATTGAAAAGACAGTTTGTAATTATACAAAATCTCTGTAAAAAATAGTGTGGCAAGGGGTAATAAAACTAATGAACACAAAACATGTTACCATTGTCACATTACAACCATTGAGTGTAGTAAATGTGTAAATACAGTGTCTTACATCACACATCCGGATATTGTCAGAGGGATCCTTTGAAAGATAGCATGGAAGACCAAGCAGGGCAGCTGTTCTTCGGTTTTGGTTTGCATCCTAGGAAAAACAGATAAGGGTAACGGAACGGTGTCCAATCTCGGCCAGGTTTTAGCTAACATTCTGATAAAATGCCACTTCAAATATTGATAAAAATGATCGTATCACGTTTTCAGCTGATTTAATGATGTCACGTTAAGCTTTAACTTCTTACCTTTCGAGCTAAATATTGTTTTTATTTTTAGAGTTAGCCTAGCCTTTACTAGAGCCGGTAAAAGGACGCTAGCGCCGGGAAATTAGCCGTGCGCTACTCTTGTCCAATCCCGATCGCACTTCTATCCTCGTAGTAAACACTCGCCGCCGCTGTTTTTCCGGGGATATTAACTTGATCCAGGGTCACCAAACTGACCATCAATGCTGTCAACATATCCGGGAACGTAGTTATGTCCTTCACAATAAGATATCACGCTTCAACATCTCCAAACTATGCAATAAAAGCTCAATTTGAGCGTATACCACCACCTACTGGATGTTTTGTTAAACTCTTCTCATGTCAATCCCTTGCAAAACACCTGCTGATGCATGCAAGTTAACAATTATGCACATGTATGTTGTATATAACAATTACTATCATAACACACAGTGAAGAGTATGAGTTGTATTACAGATAAAAACACCAGTATTCAAGATCGAGAAGCTACATTGTTAAAACCCTTCAAATGTACAAACATCTTTTATCCAAAGAACACCGATGTGTACCGCATGTGTACAGAACATTGAAAACATATGTTAATTTAACGTTTATTCAGTTAGATTAGGAAGTCATGAAATATTAAGCAAAAAAAAAGTCAATCGTATATTTAGAGACGTTAAACATTGAATGGGGTCAAAGATAACAGGACGGTTAACAAAAGACAAATGACTTGTGCAAATCTTTGAAAATATGAACATTTATTTAAATACAAAACAGACAAAAAGAAAATACAACACTAATCTGGACACAAATAACATTTAAAATAATCCTCGTCATCCAGCTCCTCGTCCCAGCCCACACACATGGTGTGATACCATGTGTGGCAGCTGTCACACTGGACCCACGACACCAATCCCTCCGAGCTCTCGGGAGGGTCAGGTTCCCTGCACCGGCCACACTCCCAAACTGTTGTCTCCATGTCTTCAGGAGTGTGACCTATTCACAGAATAAAAAACAACAACTTTGAACTAAAAAAAGATCAGATTTTCATGGGTTGGCATTCAAAGAAAGTTAACATGAAGTACACTACCGGTGGATGTCGTGGGTCCAGCAGACGAGGAGCTGGATGATGGTCCGGCGTCTGCAGGTTTGGAGGCTGTATGAATAACAGAAAAAGCATAACCATGTTTTGTTTAGTCTTCATCAAGGCTAATGTCACCATCATGTTATAATATTGTATTTTCTCAGGTTACATAAAGCATTTACAGTGGGAGGGAGAGGAACGACTCTGAGACCCACGGAGGCCACATCCCCCTGCCGATGTTGAAGGCTCTAAAAAATAATCATATTTTATTATAACAATGCTAAAATACATACTCATAATGTCTAACTGTCACAATAGTTAATGTATTGACATTTATATGCAAATTAAAATGGTAAATAGGTGTGTGCTGACCAGGAGATGGGGGAAGGTGGCCGTGGTCCTCAGCAGGCAGGCTCTGGAGCGATGTTGTGCTGGCAGGCAGCCGGGGACCGTGGGAGGCAGAAGAGGGGACAGAGTGGGATGAGGGACCGGCGATGGGAAGTCCGGAGCTGGAGGCGGAAGTAGCCCAGAGGGACACTTGTCTTCTGCGGCTGGGGCGGGAGCCGCCAGACAGGGTGGAGGAAGTGGCTGCCGGGCAGGTGTCTTTGGCCCGCTGCTGCTCTCTGTCTGCTCTGGCCAGAGCTTGAGCTTCCCTCCTTGCAGCTCGGTCCTCCGCCTCCTCGATGACATCAGACATCTCCTGGGCTGTCAGTAACCTGGCCTTGGTGACATTCCTCCTGACCTTACCGGTGTTGCGGTTATATTGGATTTCGGCCAGGAGGTGGGCCAGGTCAACTGTAATCCGGCCTGATGTTACCAGGGGATGGGTGATGTAAGGATTTGGGGTGGGGGGGGCAGGAGGAGAGGCAGGTGGAGCAGGTGGGGGTTGGGCTGGGAAAAGGGGACGTTGGGAGGGAAGGGCAACATCAGGTGCAGCCCAGGAAGATGCCGATGGAGTTGGCGGAGGCTGTGAGGAGGGCCCGCACCGCGGCCCGGACGGCATGACCCGTGACCAGTCAATGGCCATCGAGTCCAGAGGGTAGATGCCACACCTCCTGAACCCAGCCACCACCACTCTCCGATCCTTCACCCTCTGGTAGGAGTCTCTTAGGACCCTTGAAAACTCCTTCTTAGAAACCAAGAAGGAGTGGCTCACTGCCGACAGATCTCCTGTAACACCAGAGAAATCTGCCTTCAAGGGTCTGAAGAAACTCACATCCAAAGGCTGAAGGATGTGAGAAGTATGTGGTGGCAGGCACAGGAGAATGACACCCTCCCTCTGTGCCGCCTGGACCAGCTCTGGATCCAGATGGGACTGATGTCCATCCATTATGAGCAGCAGCGGGCGCTCCTGAGTGGCGAACTTCAGGAAGTGCCCGACAAACCACTTCCTAAACAGCTCACTGTCAATGTACCCTGCTGGCGACTTCCCGTAGAGGGCATCGGGAACCCCTTCTTTATTATAGGGCCCCCCTGGATATCCCCCCTTGTAGATGATGAAAGGGGGGACATCCTCCCCAGCCGCGTTGAGGCAGGCCAGGACGGTGATGTGGTCCCTGGTTCCCTGGGCCTGCCTGTAAGCATGTTTAGTCCCCCGGGGCACTATGACCTTTCTTCTTGTAGAGTCCAGCTGAAACCCCGTCTCGTCACAGTTGTAGACCTGACGGGGTTTCTCCCTCAACCCGTGCTCCTCCAGGGTGGTGGTGAGGAGCTTAAAGTACTCCTCTATTGGCCCCCTCTTGGCGCAGGATGCCCTCCCACGGTCAATGATGTCTGGGGTCCGGGCAGTCAGGCGATGGTGGTGCCGCTCCCTAAAATTGATCCACCACGTCTGGCCAAGCCCGGTTTTGGGGGCTGCCTGGTGGCGGAGGTTATAGATGGCCAGAGCGTGGGCCAGGACCTGAGGCTTCGTCAGTGGAAACCCATGACTGGCAGAGTACAAGAGGTACTCCACCAGGGAATCCTCATCTGCAGGGGTGAGGAGAGTCCTCTGACCCGGGACACAATCAGAGGACACCCTTCCACTGACTCGGTCACTCAGGCTGGTTTTTGGGACCCCAAACACCTGGGCTGCCTGCCGTAGATTGAGCCTGCCTGCTTTCACCTCCTGTAGGGCCTGCGCCATGGCCTCCTGGGTCCACTTCCTCGTCGTCCTCTCCCTCTTCCTCATTTGCCGGATGTTTGGCATCTGCAAATACACATTTATTTTGGCACAGTCAGAAATTAAATTCAAAAGTAGTTTAAAATGTCTTAATAATGTTGATGAATTCTATAAATTGCCATGTATAGGCACATGCATATTTGCCACATGCATAGACATACATGTATATATATTTACCTTAAACCATTGCAGATTTACAATTTCTATATCCATCTTTTCTTTTCTTGATCCTCCTGTAAAGGAAAAAAACTCTCATACTGACACACGTTACCTACCTTTCTTTCCTGCTTCTTCTCTTCTCCTTGCTATCTTTCTATTCAAGTCTTTCCTGCTTCTTCTCCTTGCTATGTCTTTTCTTTCCTGCTTCTTCTCTTCTCCTTGCTATCTTTCTTTTCAAGTCTTTCCTGCTTCTTCTCCTTGCTATCTTTCTTTTCTTTCCTGCTTCTTTTCTTCTTCTTGCTATCTTTCTTTTCAAGTCTTTCCTGCTTCTTCTCTTCTTGCTATCTTTTTCAAGTCTTTCCTGCTTCTGCTTCTTCCTTGCTATGTCTTTTCTTTCCTGCTTCTTCTCTTCTTCTTGCTATCTTTCTTTTCAAGTCTTTCCTGCTTCTGCTTCTTCTCCTTGCTATCTATCAAGTATTTTCTGCTCCCTCTTTAACTCCTTATTTTCTCTCTCTCCTCTCGTCCTTTGCTCTGTCTCTGTTCTCTATCTTTTCATAAAACACACAAGAGAGAAATTGACTCAACAATATTATATAACCTAGCACTGTATTATATTGTTTGTGTACCTACACAAACAACATTTCTTATCATAAGAGCCACTGCTGACTTAACAGATGTACAGACAGTCTTTCGCACTCTCAATCACACACACACATCAACATTATTTGCATAATGTATTAGTAAGTGCATATTATCATTGTGCATGAAAATACTTGATGTAGTTTGGCTTATGAAAAACAAGAAAAACATTTGATTATGTCTGCCTTTACGTTTCAGATCTACAAAACAAACCTGATAGCGATCCGATTATTTGTTCGTTTTTCCCGCTGTCGCAACTTTCTTTTCAGACATCAAACTTGTTTGCCTGCCCCCCTCCCTTCCTCCCCTTGACTACAGATCACGTCACACATGATGGTGTATTTTCATTGGCTAGACAAAGTAGTGTTAAGCTAGCGTTGAAATACACTCATATGCTAACCCATAGTAGCAGTACGATGACAATACAGAAAAACTTTTCAGAGTAAAGATCGTCGCCCGAGTGTCGCCGAGTGGTCTTTCTGCTTTCTCACATCTAAGTAACTTTCCTATAGTATTTAGATATGTAAACGTCCATGTATGTTAATGAAATTTGACACGTAGATTGTTTGATATGCATAAAGTAATACTACTTACACTTTGCCGGCGATCGCGGAAGAAAATGCCGGCAAAAAGACCGGAAACTGCGTCACGTCGGAAAATTCGGGATTGGACAATAGGAGCTTACGGCGATCGGGATTGGAAACCGTGACGCTAGATGAATGCAATACCAAAGGTATAATCCTAACATAAGTCCTAAACACCACCGATGATGATGTCCATGATGATATTTATAATGCTGGATTATTCTTCTTTGTCAATTAGAGGGGAATTCACAAAACTTACATTTCCACGTCAAGTACTGGACATTCTTGATGACATCTGTAAATTAAAAAAAATTTAGTGAAATGAGTTTCAGACAAATAAAACCCACATATATTTGTATTTATTATAAATATAACGTGCATTTACTTTATGCTTCAATTATCAATCTTTTACATTTCTAAATGCTGTCTGCTGTGTGGGTGCGCATTAATACAAGTAATTACTGGCATACAAACTAAATATCAACCCATTAATAAATACATTTTGCCCACTGACAAAGAGCAAGCAAAGCATGGGCACTGACTCAGCCTTCAATGTGAATCCCTCAGCCATGACTCTATAGCCTGCTTAATGTTCGTGGATGCTCGTGTTAGGTTAGCTAGCACGCGCTAGCTAGCTTAGCTAACCTAACAAGCTAGTTAACCTAACAAGCTAGTTGGCGGGTAATGAAAGAAAATTGCGGTCACTTAAGAAAATGAACCAATAGCTTCTAGTTCTACATTAATTACGTTTTATCAACTGCAGGACAAATAAAATAGGTCAACCATTTGTCTTAGTTCATGGGAAAAACTATTAAGGGAAATTGTTAAGCTAGCTGAATATTAACGCCACACAGTTAGCTAGCCTTTCCAGACCATTGAAAAGCACATTACATTTACAGTTACATTACTAACGTTACCCATGCTATTAATTAAGAAAATGAATTAAAGTCATAATTTAAACTCACCTTCATGTGCCGAAGCAAAGCGAGAGGAATCCTCAGCTCTGTTCAGTCCGCTCTACTTGATGCAGGTGGAAAGTAACGGTGAATTGCTCCGCCTCGATTCACTGGAGGTTGTCAGGTTAATAGACTCCCTCCGCCGGTGGAAGTAGTCCTTTCTTGTTTACCACAAAATGCCGATATTTTCATTGGAATTTAAGTATTTGACTTATCTGCAGTGTTTATACAGTAGATTATGGCTAGGCTTCAACCTGGCCATGGTTTAAAAAAAGACAGTTTCCCTAAAACTCAAACATGACAACATTTGTTCTTTTATCCCCCACTCCCGCGTTTTTCCAGTCCTTTTTTTTTTTTACTGACAACTTAAAGAGCCAAGTTGAATTAACTTGAACAAATTTCAAAGAAGTCAACACAACGCATTACTGTAAGTTTAACTACGTTTAACTTGAACAGTTAAGTTCAAAAGCTAAAACTTATCAGAGCTCTTTGAGTTAAAGAGAAGTAGTAAGTGGAAGTAACTAAACAGGGCTGTGATGTTTTACAGTGCTGATGACACACAGCAGCGGTGTAAGACCTCCCCACTTGATTCACATTTGAGTGTTGTGAGCAAGCCGATAGCCATCTGATTGTAAGCTTCACTGCACAAAGTGCTTTCAAGAGTCCAACGTCTTCTGGAGCTGGGCAGCAGGCCAGCGGCACAGACTCCTGAAAGGAAAGCACTCAACTGCTGGACAGGGAAATTTGAAGTGGTGCATGTCTGACAATCTACCTCCCATCATTTCTTATGCTCATTTGCTAAAATATATGCTAATGGCAACAGCAAATTCAAGGTTATGCAACAGATACATTGATCATTATTCTCATATGAGGTGCTGTTGATAAGTTGGCAGAAAGAAAAAAAGGAAGTCTCTCTGCATTTGGATCTGTACGTGTTTTTCGCGTTTTTGAGTGTACATTATAAGGATCCTCAGGGAGACAATACAGGCAAATCTAGTGAGAGCCCATGCTAATCACTTCATTGTTCATCAAAACAACTATCTGTTTAGAAATAGTGGCCATTCAAATATTTTCTTTGAAAGAAGTATTCTTTACACAAATATATATATATATACAAACGTAATCTTACAAAACATAGAACAATACAAGAGAGAAAGGAGAGACAAATACACTGGACGGGTTATGTATTTAAGTTAGATGAAAAGAAATCAAATCAATGCTTTATTATATTAATAATGATGATTATTTTAGGTATATGGCACTTGTCATACAAAGGGCACACACTGTATTTCTACAAATGACCACAAGAGGGCAGTTGTGTGTCAGTGAACTGTACTGAATGAGTGTTTGAACGCTTATTTCTCTTTGCCTGTCCATCACTCTGTCGTTCTTTCTTTCTTTCTTTCTTTCCTTCCTTCTGCCTGCCTGCCTGCCTGCCTGCCTGCCTGCCTGCCTGCCTGCCTGTCTTTCCGTCTTTCCGTCTTTCCGTCTGTCGGCGTCTCTCTGAAAATGATAATAGTCTCATTTGTTTTCATTTGCATTGCATTGTGTTTAGTGGCATTGTATGTGTGGTAAATTATTAATTATTTTAAGCAGCTGAGGTTGTGCACACATTTGGGCTCATATTGAGGAACAAAAAAATAAATCCGCTTGTGAACCTATTGCATTGTGAAATAAATTGTGCTAGAGTGTCGGGCCAGAGCCGAGGTGTCACATTACATTTATGTCACATATGGTGAAGAACACTGGTGTGATGATTACTGCTCACTTGATGGGGAAGCTGATAGCAATATAAAAGTGAGGATGGAGGTTAATTGCAGAGGAACATATTGGTTCTGCACTCAATCCCGGGGCTTCTCCACTGCATTGTTTACATTTCAACGTCCCCACGCTGTGTTTAGAATTCCTGTTCAACAGCAAATGTAGGTCACATGCAGGTAGTGTAACATTCATGTCGTGGATTATAGATTAAAATTGTGCAGTAGAATGGCATTCAAGACATTTGACAAGTGACGTTTGACACAACCCGCCCGGGCATGCAGCCCATTGACTTTTCCAGCTATGTGTGTCTCTAGAGATGGCAATTTCAGTCAGTTGGTTGACAGGTTGATCCAGCATCAGTACAGACTAAAATATCTCAACAACTACGGATCTATTTACCATGTACCGACATTTATGGTCCCCAGAGGATGAACTACACTGACTTTTATGTACCCCTGACTCTTCTTCCTGACTTCTTTTAGCATCAGCTGTGTTTTTAAGTGAACTATCTCAACATGTGATAATTGGACCTTGTATAGCGCTTATCTTCCGACCACTCAAAGCGCTTTCACCCACTCATTCACAGCTAAGGGAGCAATTTCTGGTTAATTGTCTTGCCCAAGGACACATCGAGATGGGCTAGCGGAGCCAAACCACCGATCCTTTGGTTGAAGGACAACACGTGCTCTACCACTGAGCCACAGTCGCCCCAATTTGATGGATTGCTATGGAATAAAGTGCACACATTCATGCACCCCTCAGGATGGATCCCAGTGACTAGTAATCCCGCTTTTCATCAGGTTAAATTGCTCAATGCTTTGGTTTATGACCAAATACATGCAAAACTATGAAGTTCCCCTCCGCCTCGGCTGTCCTTGTGTGTCCTGAGGGTGGAATTTTCTAAAGAATTTCAATGCTTTTGCAGCATAAAAACAAAAACAAAATTCTCAAAGCACCTGACAAATGCTGAAATGCATCCTTAACTGCTCTGCAAAGCAAAAAGCATATTTGTGTTCCTGTGCTATTTGCACATATTTAAACAGAATCTTTCTATGCAAATGAGCCTCATTTAAAAAACTGTCCAATTCACAAAGATCAGCACTAATAGTTACAGTGAAATGATGAGCGTCTTCAGAGAGTAACTGACTGCATTTATACTGACACACTGGAATATTAACCCAAATATTATTTGTTATCTCTGTCATGTTTCGATTCCTTGCCTGAAGTTTTGAGGAATGCCTCTACACTGTGGGTCGGGATCTGAAGCTCGCAGTCTGAAAATGTTATTTTTATTTTTCTCTCTGCCCTTGTTGTGTCTACTGTTCGTGGTTCAAAGAACACATTCATACTTTGCCACATGGGTGATCGCAAACAACATCGGTGAGAAACAACTTGGACATTTTTTGATACAAAACACACAGTCTTGCTAACGTGACCCTTCAAAGAACATTAGCCATTTGAATAACTTCCGTTTTAATGCACTTCAGTGATGACATTTCACAGCACTGAAGGTTGACGCTTGGTTTTACCTTCAGTTGTTATCTCTCTCCATCTTACAAATAGAGAGTAATACAGTTACAACACTCCTGTTTTCCTTTTGCTGGGTAGAGTTTCCATAGTTACTCCAATTGTTCCAACATCATTATTTCCCCTACCTGAGTATGACCTCTGTTCTCTATACCATTTTCTCTAAAGCAATGATGTAATTTATTCGGAGCAACGGCACTAGCTTTAAGGACAATATCTCAAGTGTTGTGCCACATTTATTTAACAACCAAATTACATATTTTTTTTATTGTAATTCTAATTTTACATAGACACTTACAAGGAATTATTTTTTTGTGTGTTTGTTTAAATGTGGTCAACCCTTCTGTGTACAGATTGTAAAGCCCTCTAAGGCAAATTTGTAATTTGTGATTTTGGACTATACAAAATAAACTGAACTGAACATACCAGGGGAAACAAAAGCGCTATGCTCTTCCTGTTTGGTTTGCGTAGTGCTGCTATACTTTGTGCTTCATAATTCTAAGGAAAGAAAATGTAAAAAGTTCCACTTTCAGGGCTGCATTTCCAATATTATTTTTTATTAAATTCAAGATACTTTCTGGGCATGAATGTAACACGGCCAATATTGCCAAAACACCAAGTAATAATGATATTCTAATAATATAGAATTTGTATCAAACCAATGCCAGAGAGAGTCTAGCTCTTCTTAAGCTGAAAAGAAAACTTAAAAGTTCTGTGTAATCTTAATATTAAAAAGAACGACACTATTCTTCTCTCTGACACATTTTAACTGTAGTATAGAAAAGAACAGCCTACTTATGAGCTGTACACTGCTTTCTACTCTTTGATGTTCCACCAGCATATGAATCCTTATAACTGGAAGATAATACAAGAAATAGCCTAAAGTGTTCCTAATTTGCATATTACAAAATTGCATGTTCCTTTACATTTATGCTGGAGGCTGAATTGTAAAAGGAATTCAGAAAATTCAACTTTGCTCGACAGAACAGCTTTAAAGCAACTATGGAAACGGATTGCGTAATTGCATGACTATTATTAGATGTGAAGACAGCGTCAGCTGAGGGATGAGTCAGACAGGTGTAGGTGAGTCAGGCTCCAATGTGAATCCTTTAAAGCTTGTTCTAATTTATATTCTCTCCTGTCTCTTATGTTTACTTCGCTGGCCAACAAATGCAGCGGTGACGAGTCTGCTGCCTCCCTGAAAGGGCACTCATCATTATCCAGTACAAGAGTGGAACATGCATCTACTATTATGGGTTGAGAGCTGTCGAGGGCTGTCTGAGACCCTATACCTTGAGTTTTAGGGTTTTAGATGTAATGATTTTCATTCATCAGATCAAATTAAGTCTCCTGTTTATTTTATTTTTTTATCTGTATGGATCAGGGATACAACACCATTTCTACTCAATAAAACATTAACCTTCTCACCCCAGGATTCAATTGCACTCTTTCACACTAAATTATGTAAATGCAACACATATATACATTCAAAATTACTATAGCATTATTAAAAATGGGACACAATATAATTGACAATTGTGTCATTTCAATAATGGTTCAGCGATCTCTTTCAGACAGTATTTATGAGTCTGAACTCACAACTTAATTGTGCAAATTAAAGACAAAACAGGCAGAGGCTCTAAATGAGCCTTATTCTTGGCTTTGCGTTTTTTAATAATTGTTACTTCTGTCTGTGTACACTTCTTTGAAAAAGAGAATAAGAAAGGAAGCAAGAAAAAAATTGTCAGTGCATTGTGTATTTCATTAAATTACATGGAAAATATATATTATCCTGCAGCAAGAGATTATTCATTCAAGAAACCAGGCATCTGACAGACAGTTCAATATTAGTCCTGTTTTTACTTTTTCCTCCCATTAATGTGTCTTTGAGTTTGTGAAAGGTACTTCCAAATGTTTATTTTTTAAATGTATTATGAATATTGTAACAAACAGTATTATGAATAAACACTTTATCATCTTTTTATATTTTTTATCTTTGATTTTCCCACTGGCCATCACTCTGAACCTAAATCAGTCTTACACTACCAAAATATCCGATGCTGCCATAGATTATGATTTTAGTTTTTAATGCTCATTACATACTGCTTATACATCTTGTCTATGTATATCCATTCAGTATTTATTCATTTGTATTTTTTTGAATGTATTTATTATTTTTTACAACTTACAAAACACTTGACACTTGTAGATACCAGGAGCCAAACTATGCAGCAGCTAGAATTAGCTTGCTGGCTAAAGTTATTTGGTTAATTCGACAGCCGCATTGCGCACTATGAAGTCCACTCTGCAGATAGACTGACTGAGCTTGTATACAACAGGATGTTTCCCAGACCGGCCCACTCCCTCAGTATGTCTCTACATACACGTATACACAGATAGTTGCAAGGATTTAGAGCCCTGACGATATCATCTGTACCTGCGGCCCTGAATATATTGTCTCTGGTCACCACACATAAATGAATATATGGAACACACATCATGCCAAATATGGACATATATATTATTTTTATTTCAGACTCATGAGTCCATGTAGCAACAAACACAAATACAACAACAATACAATACAAACAATACAATACAAGGACACAGTAAGTGTAATCCTTACTCAGCACAGAAAAACAGAAACTACAATCAGAGGCTTCAAGGCCCTGGACACCTTTTTGCTCAATGAGCTTCTTATCATTCGCAATGGGTTAATACATGGACATTACTCTTGTTAGCTTATAATGCTAATCAAATCTGATCAAAATACACCCACTCCATTTTGGTAAAGCCGATTAGCCATGTTTTGTGGTTTTTGAGTGTCAGATTTTAAATATATATATACATACATTATATTTATCTGGCAACACCTTTGGTCCAAAGCAAGAGCTATCTGACCCATCAATGACATATATATGATGAGTAATGAATTTCACAAATATACTGCAACAAAAAATACCACAAAATGTGATAATCTACCCTGTGAATACATTCTGAACATGCAAACCAAGAGGTCTGGGTTTGCATGTTCAGAATGTATTCAAGCTATTTCTGACAATACATGCAGAGATCTTTACATTATTCAAAAGCCAAATGTCGCCTTCAACCTCACCATCAGTCAAATAATGCGAGGAATCCATATTAGTGTGGACAGGTATCTTATGGGAGTCATCTGGTTCGATGAATATTCTGCCTGGTTGTGTAACACTCAATGAATACTTTATATAGGAGCCGTTGCTTCCTGTGGTGCAAACTGCCGTTGGGCATCATGTAGATGGCTTCATATCTCTGGACGTTAATGACGGCATACCGAAAAACAAATGTAAGAGAGGTGTGACAGCATTGAGTCTTTGAATGCCATGTGTGATATTACCTCTTAGGTCGTAGTGTTAATCAGGCTGCTGTCATACAGCGTATATAAATGCTCTGTAATTTGTAGATATCCCACAAAATCAGCCCTTGAAGCAAGAAGTATGAAGGCCGCAAAAACCCACACGAGAGCAGAATATGGATGGGTCAAACAGGATTTATTTAACATGTAACTTGACGCCGCATATTAAGGTATTTTAACCTTTCACAATAATATAGTTTCCTGTCAATAAGGAAATCTATTTTGTAAATATTGTGTGACTGTAATGAGTGGAAATTGACATGTATTGCTGGACTTTCAGACGGAAATTGGAAAAACATTGCATTAATACACTTGGTGTTTCCATTATTTTTTTCATCGCATGAATGCCTTTGGACATTGGACAGAGGAGCAGGTGACAGGTATCACAATGTAAACACAGACAACCTGATGATGTCATGTCAAAGATGGCAGCTGGGAATCAAACTCTTACTGGAAAATAGTTCAGTTTGAAGCGAGCATTGTAACCACTAAACTGACTCTGATAAAGTGGAACACTTCTCTAAACTCTCTCCAACGTTAATATAGCTGCAAACACAATAACATAAGCTGAAGCTTATTGATAATAGGAGGTCTTATACAGTATGAACCGCCAGAGGAGGGGATCTGGAGTGTTGTGTGTCAACAGGGAAAACGACCTTCATCCCTTCCTCCCTCCTGCATGCCCTTAGCAAACGGTGCCCTGAAGCAAATCCCCAACTGTACTTGCAACACTATATGTGCAGTGTTGAAGTAGAGCTTGTCACAGATGATTTCTCTCCCTCTAGCCTCACCAACCCTCCGTCAGCCCCACAGGATTTATATTTACCACAGGGTAAAGTGCACACAAGAGACACAGTAAAAAATCAAAACATTTAAACAATAACTAAACAGTAAAACAGTAATAAAACAGTAAATCTACAATACTGAATATTTGTATATATATATATCGAACCACCGATCCTCTTATTGTAAGACGGACCTGCTAACCACTGACCCACAGCCGCCCTATTTGTGTGCAGATACGACCTGTCACATGTAAGATCAATAACAATTTATCATCCGTTGGCTCATCACTGACTACATCTCATAACCTTGAGACATTATAAAAAATGATTTCAGACAAATGCATCATTGATGATATTCATTTATTGGACAGTTCTTTTGCAATGCTGTTGAATCAATACAACTTGTTTGCTCACAATGTCCTTCCACATTTGAGTTGCTATGTGGGTGTTTGCAGTGAACTGTATACCCCATTTGACACACATTGACACTATGGCTCTGGTAGCTGTGTTGGCTCTTGGTTCATGGCCTACTTACTAAATGGACCTTTCTTCTTATTGAGGAACTCTGAATTTGTCCAATAAATTGTACTGTACTCTGAGACTTTAAACTGCATCATTAGCTCTCAGCAACAAGCCAAAAAAAAAAACACTCCATGAATGACCTCCGCCTGGCAGATGAGCAAGATGAGTTCTACTAAATTAACATTATCATTCATCAACTTTCATCATATTGTGACGATGAGCTGTCACCGTATGATTAAACAAGATTAGGTCATCCAAATACATTGTTGATCAAATAAAAAATAAGAATTCGGTCTCATGTGGTGGAACCATGGCTTGAATAACCCTTCATGAGACAACAAAGTGCCCAACTGACTGTTTGTTTTGGTAATTTGGTTAAACTCGCAATTACAGATTTATTTTACCACTCGGGAGAGCAGAAACAAATTGACATACACAACATTGACATTATCATCTTTTAAGATTAGCTGATGTGAAACCAAATGTAAATTTATTTGGAGTCATATTTGTGTCCCTTTTGATTCATATATTCACTATCTATAGCTCAGTAATACTCTTGAGGTGGATCTCCATCTTCTTAGCACCTGCTTCACCATGTTCAGACAGGTTGCCACTAACTTTGACTGCTGTTTGGTGCTGAGCAGGTAGTGTTGAGGTTTTTTAGGGCTTTGACACTGAAAACCGCTGCCTTTTGTCAAAAACAACACTTTTGTCATCTACTTAAAAAAAAATGTCTTTGTTTCTTGTCGTGCATTAGTTTCCAGGTTTATTTTGTGCCTCTCCTCTCCTCTCATTGCAGTTTACTTCACTGTCTTTTGTACGTTTTTGGATGACCCGCCTAGATTAGTTTCAGCTGTCCCTCGTTAGCCCTGCACTCACCCAACCTCCTGCTCACCTGTTCTCACGTCCCCAATCAGTCATTGACTGTATATACCAGCCCAGTTCCTTTGGTCTTAGTCAGTTAGTCTTTGGCTGCAGTCAAATAGTCAAAATATAACCTCCTAACATCTAACCCTAACCACTTTTCCTTTACCTCTGTGGAAAACATCACACGGTTAAGGAAAGATGGGAAGGAGAATTCATGAGGAGTTAGGAAAAGATAACTGCAGTGTTTAGAGAATCCGACTCCACTTTCATTAACTACGCAGTTATGACGCAATGTTAGTGACGTCGGTCTGCAGCGTTGAAACTACAATGTTGTAGTCCACCTGGACCACAATAAAGAGCATCTTAAATACTTTCTCTGTGTGTTCATACAGTGTTGCATCATGCAGACGGTTTAAACAACCCGGTTTATAGTATGACTCTAACAAACAACCTGGTTCAAAGTATTACTTTATTAACAAGGTTGGAATAGAAATGAAAGGAATATGAAACTATCTGACCTGAGATGACCATGATCTGTTACCACTGTGTCAACTTTCAAAAGCAAAGTTTCCTTTTTTTAGGCTTTACTTTGTTACTTTGTCTGTGTGGTGAAGTGTCTTGATGTGGATCCTTACTCTATTTGTGGATGTTTGCAGGCATTTTAATATGACATGCATTGAGTTTACTCCGAATTTATTGTTATATATAAAGATGACAGCTTTTTCCCTTCCAGATTGAGGACAACACAACTAAACACTCAATGTCAAAGCCTGCTAGAGGCGTATTCCTCTAAACCACAAAATAAAGTGGTTTCTTATTATCCCAGTGTTGTGTCATTAAATTATCCAGGTTAAGGGATGAAAAACAAAACAGAATACAGTAGGCTTCTTGAGGCGGTTTCAAGCAAATAACGTGGATAATTTGTATTCAATGTTTCAGTGAAAGAGCAGAGCTAACGAATGGGCTGATGCGTTACCTCCTGTCACGGCAGCAACTTGGGAGTTTTGTACAATGCAAAACGTTTCTTGCTTTGTTCTTTACCAGAACGGTGTGTGTGTTAGAGGCTTTGACAATCATGGCCAATGACATTCACAACTTCATCTCCTTTTAACACAGGGCTCTTATTTTTAAAGTAGAATTCTGTTAGATTTTAAATTTCTTTTTGAAAAAAAACAAACACTTCTCACAATCTGGGGACACAATTGTTGTGTCTTTAATCTTCATAATGCCCCATAAATGTGATCCAGGTTACAACCTGAAAAGAAGATGGCATTTTTAAGTCTTATTTCTGGGAACGCTGCTAGATTGAATGAAACACCTACATAGAAGCGATCAATATACACCATGTTGTGTCACGTTCTGGGGTTAAAGGAGGACCCAAATGTCAATGCAAGACAGGACTTCACAATAAAACAGAACAGCTACATCATGACATGTTGGCCTGATTTTTAAATAATGTTCAACAAGCTTTTGGTAACCTACTTTAACTGACAGGATTCACTCCCAAGCCATTATTATCAAAACATTTTTTACAAAAGCTAATGTGAGAACAATTAAATTATTTTGACAGTTTCTGTTTCCTATTCTTAAAACGCAAAGTAAACCCATAATTATTACCTCGTGCCACCAGTTTAAATAATTTGATCACTTATTAAATCTCAACACTGGGTGTGGCAAAAGTATTCAACCCTGTTGACATTTTTCTTATTTTGTTGCGTTACAACCTGGAATTAAAACAGAATTTTATTTGGATTTTTTTATTTTTTATTCAAAGGAAATTGGCAAATATTCTTTGCATGACTTTATTTGGATTCCCCCCCTTTCCTATGAAGCCCCTCAAGATCTAATGCTACCCATTGCCTTATCAAGTCACATAATTAGTCAGCCTGCTGGGCCTGCTGCCAACGCAACCCAACCCCGGACCAAGCGGATGAAAATGGATGGATGGATGGATAACTATATAAGGTCCTCTTGTGTGCAGTCTAAGTGTCACATGATTTGTCACATGATCAAACTGAGCACCATTAAATCTACTACAAAATGGAACTAATATGGCACCATCACAAACCAGTAGAGACTGAACAAATACTATCTCTTCTTTCTCAATCAGAAAGGCAAGAGACCAAAGAGAAGCCAATTATTTTTTTCATTTCACTTTTTGTTTGTATAGTTCCATTACATGAAATCCAATTAAAAATCCATTCAAATTGTTATAATGCAACAAAATAGGATACATGCCAAGGGTTCGCATTTAGCATTTCTGCTAACAACAAACATGCTAAGGCTGATCAACATTTAAATAATGTGATGACGTCATCTAAAGTGATGTTTTGTGAGGGAATGATGTTCACGTCATATGATGGCAAATTAACTTGTATAGCCCTTTTCTAGTCTTCCACCACTCAAAGCGATTTAACACGTCATAATTAACCCATTCACACATTTAATACACAGATGACAGGTGCTACCATGCAATGTGCACCTGCTCATCAGGACTATCTAACAATTATACAACATTCACACACCACTACCACTTGGGGTGAAATGTCTTGCAAGGACTTTCAAGGACACATTGACATGGACTTGAACCACCAATCCTCTGATTGAATGACGGCCCTGTTACTGCACTGAGCCACGTGATGTGAACATTAATAAATATGTGGACTGAATATTGTAATGCTCTCCCCTGTGCTGCAGCGTTGAATAAGGAGGCGATGACTGGCTTGCAACTCCGGTGCATTTATTTAGACAGTACAACTTACTGCGTCACTCTTCATTAGCTCTCACACACACAGCCATCCAACGTCGGCTCACTCAACAACCTCTCCTTCTCTCGAGCCAATCCCCCCACCTCCATAGGTCACATAGAACTACATTGCCCTCTGCTGGTAACAGTGCATAACACAACATGTGAACATCTGCATAACTGATGCATAATAACAGGGACATCTTAACTCTGTTCATTACACAGCTCCCCCTCAACAAAGTCTCTCGTCCCGAGGGACTACACAAAGTCTCTGAGATGTCCCGGCCGACGTCTCTGTCTCCGCGGCCGTGGGCGAGTGGGGGACACAGGCGCCTCTGTCTGGTGGGGGGGGCTACACCCCTGTGCAGCGAAAGGTGCGCGGGGTGAGAAGGGGGAAGGAGGGGTGTGAACAGGGGGGTCAGTCACTGTCTCTGGGGAAGTAGGTGCAGTGATTGTGGCGTCGCCCCTCCGCGCAGGCGTCCGGGAAGAGAGGGAGTCTCCTCTGTACGGGGCCAATCTGTCTCTGTGGAGTGCGACTTTCTTCCTTTTTCCCGGCAGCTGGACTCTGTACACCACTTCACCCAGCCGTTCCACAACCTGACAAGGCCCCACCCAATGACAGTCCAATTTGGGGCACCGTCCCTTCTTCCTACGTGGGGTGTACACCCAAACCAGTTCTTCGGCTTGGAAGTGTCTCCCTTTTGACCTCACGTCGTAGTTCCTTTTTTGTCTCATGCCCGCTTTCTCCAGCTGATCTCGGGCAAAGATGTGGGCGGACTCCATTCGATCCTGGAGTCTCCTGGCGTACTCCCTCCCTGGGGGAACAGCAGGGGTGTCAGGGGGTTTGCCCAAGGCCACCTCCACTGGTGTCCTTAACTCTCTCCCCAACATGAGGAGGGCCGGCGTGCATGAGGTGGACTCCTGAACAGCAGACCTGTAGGCCATGAGGACAAGGGGCAGGTGCGTGTCCCAGTCACGTTGATGCTCTGCAGTAAGGATTGCCAGTTGCTTTGCCAGGGTCCTGTTGAACCTCTCAACGAGGCCGTCGCTCTGGGGGTGCAGCGCCGTGGTCCGGGTCTTATGCATCCCCATACGCTCACACATGGTGGCAAAGACCTGTGATTCAAAATTCCTCCCTTGGTCACTGTGGATGGTTTCTGCCACCCCAAACCTGCTGAACATGCCCTCTACCAGAGCGTCAACCACTGTCTCTGCCTCCTGATTTGGTATTGCATATGCCTCGGGCCATTTTGTAAAATAGTCCATGGCTACCAAAACGTACCGGTTGCCTGTGTCCGTGGGGGGAAATGGGCCCATGACATCCACAGCTACTCTCTCCATGGGAGCCCCCACTGCCTGTTGCTGTAGTTGTGCGCGAGACTGGTTCGGGGGGCCCTTATAGGCCGCGCAGAGTGTTCCCATGGGATGCTTCCAGCACAGCATCTCTCATTGAACTGGGGACTATTACCTGCCACCTTTCCTCTCCCGTGGCAGGCTCCTTCCAGGCTCTCTGCAGTACTCCATCCTTCACTCTCAGCGCATCAAACGATGACCACAGTCCTTTTGTTGCAGTGGAGCTCCCTGTGACCTCTTCCCAGGGTGGTCTCTGTCCAACTTCCACCCACTGCAGCACTGGTTGTATGTCTCTGTCCTGCTCCTGTTTTATCTGCCACTCAGCCACGCCAACCATCTGCGTACCCCGGCAGACTGGCCCGGCCCCTTCGTGCCTGGGGCATGTCTCCTCCTCGATACGCAGTTCCCTCTCACGCGCTTCTCTCTGCTCGCAGTATCGGCACCCGCCCAGGGCGCAGGGGCGGCGGGACAGGGCATCTGCGTTGGCATGGCTGGCACCGGCCCTGTGTTCCACTGTAAAAGCATAGGACTGCAGCATTTCAATCCAGCGTGCAACTTGGCCCTCGGGTTCCCTGAAGGACATCAGCCACTGAAGCGCTGAGTGATCCGTCCTGACAGTGAAGGGGCGGCCACCCAGATAGTACCTGAAGTGCTTTATCGCCGCCACCATGGCGAGGAGCTCTCGGCGCGTGACGCAGTAGCGGCGCTCAGCCTTGTTGAAGGTTTTGCTGAAATACGCCACTACTCTCTCTCCTTTCGGCCCTGCCTGAGCTAGCACTGCACCCATGCCCACGTCGCTGGCGTCCGTGTCCAGAATGAATGGCAACATGGGGTCAGGGGGGGTGAGGACGGGGGCCTCCGTCAGTGCCTTCTGGAGGGAGTTGAAGGCTTGCTGGCACTGTGGCGTCCAGGTGAAGCCCCTGCCCTTCTGCAGCAGGTGGTACAGGGGGGCGGCTGTGCAGGAGAACCCTCGCACAAACTTCCTGTAATATGAGGCCAGGCCAAGGAAGCTCTTCAGTTGTCGTTGGTCTGTGGGTGTTGGCCAGTCTCTCACTGCATGCACTTTCTCTTCTAGTGTGCTGACGCATTCCTCCCCCAGCCTGTGACCCAAAAACTCCACCTCCTTCCTCATGAAGCGGCACTTTTGTGGGTGTAATTTCAGGCCCGCCGCCGACACTCTCTGCAGCACTAGCCTCAGCGACTCCAAGGCCGTTTTGAAGGAGCTCCCGTGGGCCAGGATGTCGTCCAAATACACCAGACATCTCTGACGGGGAATGCCAGCCAGCACCCGGTCCATGAGTCTTTCAAAGGTGGCTGGGGCGTTGCACAGGCCAAAACTGAGGACCCGGAACTGCCACAACCCCCTGTCCATACAGAAGGCAGTCTTCGGTCTCGCTTCAGGGCTGAGTGGCACCTGCCAGTATCCGCTTCGCAGGTCGAGTGAAGAGAACCAGGAGGAGCCCGACACCAAGTCCAGTGACTCATCAACCCTGGGTAAAGGATATGCGTCCTTCTTGGTCACACTGTTCAGCGGTCTGTAGTCCACGCAGAATCTCATCTTGGAGCTCTTTTTTTTCGACACCATCACCACTCCCGAGGCCCATGGACTGTCTGACGGTTCAATGATGCCATCTCTTTGCATCTCTTCCACCGCTCTGTCTGCAGCCTCACGGTGAGCTATGGGGAGGCGCCCTGATGGGCTGTGCATTCCCTGTGTCTATTTGGTGCTGCACCAGGTGTGTCAGGCCCACTTCATTGTCTGACAGTGCAAAAATGTCTGTAAAGTCAGATAACACCTCCCACAGCTCCTCCTGCTGCCATTGCTCCAGTTGGTCACAATTCTGTCTCCATATCTCCCTCACCGCTGCCAACCTGTCCGTCCCCTCCACTGTAGTCACGTCGGCCGGGTGAGGTGAGCTGGAGTGTGTCGAGCTGGGCTGGACGCTGCTGGGGGCATGGGACACCAGAGGCAGGGCACTGCGGATTGGGGAGTGGTTGCTCTCGTCTGGGGTCTTTGTGTCATGACAGTGTGTCTCCACGGCTGTCCCGACCAGGGGGTGTGGCTTTGAGGACCCTGTAGGTGGTATCATTCTGACAGTGGGGCCCCCGGGGAAGGTCAATGTGTTCTCCCCTAGGTCCAGCAGGCAGCGCGCAGACCTCAAAAAGTCCAGCCCCAGTATACAAGGGTCCTGCACCTGCGCCACCCACACTGTAAAATTTTCCGTTCGACCACCCACATTCAACGTCACCCTCCCCCTCCCAAGCATAGGGGCCAGCTCACCAGTCACTGTCCTCAGCTGCACTGTAGTCTGCTCCAACTGCGTCCCCTCTGGAACCAACTCTGGCCGCATCAGTGTCGCTGTTGAGCCCGTGTCCACAAGGGCGGTACATGAGGCCCCACATATGTTGACAGGAATGTGGCAGAAATTCCCAGCATGAGTCCAACCTACCACCATCGTGGATTCTGTGTTCTCGTCTGCTTCAGGGGGGGGTGGAGTCCCTCTCCCCCGACTGTTCTGTTTGGCTCTCCCTTCTCCTGATGATCCGTCATGGGACGTAATGCCAGGGGTCCGTACCATCCCATCTATACGGGCCCCGGTCCGTTTCCCTGGTTGTCGGCATGCTTGGGGCAATGTTTGAGGAGATGGCCAGGCTGTCCGCATCCCCAGCAAACCAGGGGGCGGTGGCGAGGGCGTGTGGCACTTTGTGGCGAATGCATAGACACAGCTCGGATCAGTTCAGTCATTTCAGCCGCCCATGCAGGCTTTACTTGGGCTGTGTCAGTGCGTGCAGCGGCTCTCACCGTAGGACCACTCTCTCCCGGGCCGTTTTCCATGTTCCCGCCCTCCACAATCTCCCTCTCCAGCGCCAGTTCCAAAGCCTCCTGTATGGAACGGGGATGGGCGAGCTGGGTCTGAATGCGCAGCTCCCTGGGAGTTATGGCTTGAATGAACTGGTCCCTGGCGAGCTCCGTCTGTATTGCAGGGGGCATGTGGGCATAAGCCCTCCGGGCTAGAGTTTCCATGTCGTTAGCTAAAACACGGAGGGGCTCCCCAGGCTGCCTGCGTCTGTTGGACAGTTCAGAGCGCAGGAGGCCGGGCTGATCAGTGTCCAAAACGCCTTTGTAGGGCTCCAACAAGCGCTTTATAATCGCTCCTCTCTTCTGGGCTGAGCAGTAACAGGCACGCAAGTGCATCATCTGTAAGGCACAAGGCTAACTGTAGTGCTCTATCGTCCTCTGACCAGCCCGACGCCTGTGACAGCAGTTCAAATTGGGCATGAAATGCCTGCCAGTCTGCCTTACCGGAGTACTTAGGTGTTTTACATGGGGCCCGGTAAGCATTGGCACCGCCATTTTGCCACACGTGCTGCGCGTCCACTCCACTGTAATGCTGTGGTGAAACCGATGTGCGAGTGAGGGAGCCTCTCCCGCGTTCCTCAGCCGAGCCCATTCCCGCGTCGTTGGCCATGCTCCTCGCCGCCAGCTTCAAGCGGGCTTTGGTCTCCGCAGCGTGCTCAAACTCCGCCGCCAGACTCCGTGCACGGGCATAACTGTAGCTCCCCTCTTCCTCCTTAACTTTTGGCCGTGCTCCTTTCTCGTGCGGCATGTCCATCGGCTGTACACACAGCGGCTCCGCTCGGTAGGTCCGCTAGCCGGCTATGCTAACACCGGAGAAGAACCCAGTCCTTCACTTTTTGACTTCTGACACCAGTGTAATGCTCTCCCCTGTGCTGCAGCGTTGAATAAGGAGGCGATGACTGGCTTGCAACTCCGGTGCATTTATTTAGACAGTACAACTTACTGCGTCACTCTTCATTAGCTCTCACACACACAGCCATCCAACGTCGGCTCACTCAACAACCTCTCCTTCTCTCGAGCCAATCCCCCCACCTCCATAGGTCACATAGAACTACATTGCCCTCTGCTGGTAACAGTGCATAACACAACATGTGAACATCTGCATAACTGATGCATAATAACAGGGACATCTTAACTCTGTTCATTACAATATGATGAATACATCACTTATTAATACGTATTAATGTTTCTGATCACGTTCTTTTTTTAGAAACTAATTCTAAAGATAATGAAGTAATGGGGGATGTATTACTTGAACGGCGCGACAACAGTTACTGTTTGAGTAATTAATGAGTCGTTAGTTTTATGCAGCTCAGAGTTCATCACAAATTAAGATGGTCAATATGATTAATTGTCATGAACTACATAATGATTTATTAATGTAAAATCTCACAGTCAGTTTTCTAACCATATATTATCCACTAGTCCTCCGTTAGTAATTCTCAGGGAACTTTTTTTAATTATTATAATTATTAATGATTCGTCAGTTATCAAGTCGCTCCGGATTCCTTCCTCACTCCATCCGCAATGAACTAATCATTGAGTTCAAATTTGATTAGGATCTGCAAATTCCCTCGCAGTCCTCACTTTCCTCATTTGTTCCCTGGTACCTACATGTGCGTCAGAGCGGAAGAGTGAAGGCGCTTGAAGCAACAGCTGCAGTGACTGCAGTAACACAGTGAGATCCTCTCAGCACTCATTCTCAGCTCCACTCCTCCTAATTGCAGGTAAACTATTTTTGATCTCACTCCAAAATTGGCTTTATTCAGATTTCCTCTCTTCTCCTTTTCTCTCTCTTCGGGACAGTAACGAGGCAAGTAGGCCAGCTTACCTTTAATTAGAAGAAGCGATGGATGTGGAACCGTAAGAAAATAAAAAGGAGAAGGAGGTTTAGAAGTTCACCAATTAGCACTTAAGTTATGGTGTCATTTTTTCCTCACCTCAATGTTTAGTTATGTATTTTGTCTGATAACTCATATTCTGTATTAATTTATGATACCACTGCTGTTACTGTTTGTGTGATTACTTTGCATGGTTATTATAGAAGCTAAATAACGTGGCGGACTTTGGTCGTGCGTAAAGCTGCATGTGACTTTCCTACATAACTGTTTAAATGTATAGCATGTTACCGGTGCCACTAACACACAGCGGCACCTGCACCTTGCGGCATTTACACCAGCTTCCAGCTAAATCGGGACCAATACATGCTCTCTTTTCTCAGTTACACTGTTGAAGTTCCAGTTGGAGGTGCAGATGGAGAAGACATACACCGCCTAGGATTAGCCGGGATCATTGCCTTTTATTTGTGCCTCCCTCCAGTGTATTATGTTCCACCAGCTGACGGATCAAACAGTGAATGGCAGCTGCCAGGGAGCCGCCTCAGCCTGCAATAAGAGCGCAGATGGAGACGCGCTCCAGCTACCCACTTTCTCCACAGCGGCGAAAGTCAGAGTGATCATTACCTTCAGTCTTTGCGCGGTTTCAGCTGTGTGCAACTTGGTTGTGCTGTATGCTGCCGGCACCGGCGGCAAGCGCAAGTCGCACGTCCGGATCCTCATAATGAACCTGACCGTGGCGGACCTGCTGGTGACTTTCATCGTGATGCCCGTGGACGCGGTGTGGAACATCACGGTGCAGTGGCAGGCGGGAGATGTCGCCTGCCGGCTGCTGATGTTCATGAAACTGGTGGCGATGTACTCCTGCGCTTTTGTAACTGTGGTCATTAGCTTGGATAGGCAGTCAGCCATTCTCAATCCTCTGGGCATCAGTGAGGCCAAAAGGAAAAGCAAGATCATGTTGACTGTGGCTTGGACGATGAGTGTAATCCTCTCACTCCCTCAGGTAGGAGAAACCAATTTTAGTTTGCTCTGCCACTCCAATACTTCCCTCTACACACACACACACACACACACACACACACGTCTCTCTACTTATTTTGCACTCATATGAGGCTCCTTGCCATATTTTACATCTCTCCCGTCTTATTTGAAGGAGAATCCTGTGTGCTTATGATTCCATCTTGTTTATTTTAGTTGAAAAGAGAGGTGAAGGATCATTAGATAATAGGTCTGCAGGACACATTATGAAACAACATTGAGGCAATCAAGGCAACAAAAAAAACTGTAATATAAATAATTTACTTATTTGTATATATGTTATTGCAGTAAATGTAGCTGGCTCACTTAATGAATGAATGAATGCTTATCAATACAATACCTCCCCAGGTGGGAGATCACCTTTATTTTGGGGCAAAAGAAGTGAAGATCCGACAACTCAACCTCTCACATGGACTCAGTGATTATAGTTTGTCATAATTTCATGACAGGGCTGCAGCAACATCCTTTATTTTTTCATTAACAAGGTATCAAATTATTATTTACATAAAAGGTGTCACTCATAACGAGACACTCACAGAGGATTATCACTAACTCTGCAGTTCTCCTCTTTTTGAAGTTTCACAATGTCTAAACTAATTTATTTTGGTTATAGGGTTTTGCAACTTTTTTAACTTTTGCTTAGTTTTCTCTCTTTTTAGCAATAGACTCAGATAAAACACGCTGCACTATACCTGCCAACACCAAAAGGCAGAAAGACACAGATTAGATTAGATTAGATTCAACTTTATTGTCATTACACATGTACAAGTACAGAGCAACGAAATGCAGTTTAGCATCCAACCAGAAGTGCAATAGCAGTTAAAACCAATATACAGAGTATTTTACAGATAATAAGTTAGTGATATAGGTACGGGATATACAGATTGATTGATTGCGGTAATATGTACATGTTATACAGGTTGATTTGTGCATTAAATGTAGGTAGACTATAAGCAGGAACTATAAACATAATTTACAAAAGGCAAATGGGCATATGATAAGTTAAGTAATACAGATTGAGTGAACGTTAAATAGTGCATAATAATAAACAGTAGCTGCCTAACGTTACTAGACTAGTGCAATGTTCAATTTTTAGTGCAGACAGTTCAAAATTGTTTGAGTGCAGGTGTAGAGTCTTTGGTCAGTGGGGGGAGATGACGAGGAGATGGGTTTGTGGGTGGTGGTGGTTGGGGAATGGGGGGGTGTCAGCATGGGGCAGAGTTCAATAAGGAAACAGCTCTGGGGAAGAAACTGTTCCTCAGTCTGCTGGTCCTTGTCCGGAAGCATCTGAACCGTCTGCCTGAGGGCAGGAGGGAAAACAGTCTGTGTGCAGGGTGGGAGGCGTCCTTGAGAATGCTGCGAGCTCGACGCAGACAGCGTTTCCTCTGGATTTCCTCAATGGCCGGAAGTGGAGTTCCTGTGATGCGTTGGGCAGTTTTCACCACCCGCTGCAGTCCCTTTCGCTCCGCAACAGAGCAGCTCCCATACCAGACTGTGACACAGTTGGTTAGGATGCTCTCGATCACACAGCGGTAAAAGTTCACCAGGATGGCTGAAGACAGATGGTTTTTCTTCAGTGTCCTCAGGAAGAAGAGGCGCTGGTGAGCTTTCTTGACAAGGCTGGAGGTGTTGGTGGTCCAAGACAGGTCTTCCGAGATGTGGGTCCCCAGGAACTTGAAGCTGGAGACACGCTCAACATCCATCCCATTGATGTGGATGGGCGCATGCTTGCTTCTTTTCTCCTTCCTGAAGTCCACGATGAGCTCCTTGGTTTTGCTGGTGTTCAGGAGCAGGTTATTTTCGGCGCACCATGTGGCCAGGTGCTGTACCTCTTCCCTGTAGGCTTTCTCATCGTTGTTGCTGATGAGACCAATCACCGTGGTGTCGTCTGCGAACTTGATGATGGAGTTGGATCCATGCATAGGTCTGCAGTCGTAGGTGAAGAGGGAGTAGAGGAATGGGCTGAGTACGCAGCCCTGTGGCACACCGGTGCTGAGTGAGATGGTGGTGGAGCAGGTGTGGCCTGACCTAACATGTTGAGGTCTGTTAGTCAGAAAGTCCAAAATCCAGTTGCAGAGGGAGGTGTTAGTGCCCAGGTCTCCAAGTTTAGTGATCAACTTGGCGGGGATGACAGTGTTGAAAGCCGAGCTGAAGTCAGCAAACAGCAATCTCGCGTAGGTGTCGGTGTTGTCCAGGTGTGTGAGCACAGAGTGCAGTGCTGAGGAGACTGCATCATCTATGCTCCTATTGCTGCGGTAGGCAAACTGGAGTGGGTCCAGTGTGGGTGGGAGGGAGTCCTTCAGGTGTGCCAGGACCAGCCGCTCAAAGCACTTCATGATGATGGGTGTGAGTGCTACAGGGCGGTAGTCGTTGAGGCACGTCGGCTTAGAGTGTTTCGGCACTGGCACGATGGATGTGGTTTTAAAGCATGTTGGTACAGCTGCTTGGGCAAGGGACAGGTTGAAGATGTCCGTGAAAACCCCAGTGAGCTGTTCCGCACATGCCCTGAGCACACGACCAGGAATGCCGTCAGGTCCAGCAGCCTTGCGTGCGTTGATCCGGCTCAGTGCTGTGTGGACAACAGTGGAGGAGAGTGTGGTGGGCTGGTGATCTGCTGGGAGTGTTGTCTTGGTGGCTCTGTCTCTGTTTTCCCTCTCGAAGCGAGCATAGAAGTGGTTAAGCTCGTTCAGGAATAAGATGTCTGTGGCTGTGGGGGTGAGGTTGCTGGGTTTGTAGTCAGTGATAGCCTGGATGCCCTGCCACATGCGTCTGGGGTCGGAGTTGGAGAAGTGACCCTCTATTTTTTGCTTGTAGCAGTTCTTGGACTTCTTGATGCCCCTCCTCAGGTTAGTCCTGGATGTGCTGTAGGCCTGTGCATCCCCCGATCTGAAGGCCGTGTTGCGGGCCTTTAGCAGGAGCCGCACCTCCTTGCTCATCCATGGCTTCTGGTGGTGATCTGCTTCTCTGTGGTGACGCCATCGATGATGGTGGTGATATAATCCATGACAGAGGAAGCATAGATGTTGATGTCAGTGTGTGAACCACAGGTGGCCCGAGAAGCAAACATACTCCAGTCCGTGTGTTGAAACTTATCCTGGAGTACAGAGTCTGTCCCTGCTGGCCACACCTTGATGGTCCTCACTGATGGCTTCGCACGGTTGATGAGGGGTGAATATTTGGGGGTGAGGAACAAAGAGAGGTGATCCGACTGTCCGAGGTGGGGGAGGGGGGTCGCGGTGTAGGCAGCAGCCATGTTTGTATAAACATGGTCCAAAGTTTTGTTTCCTCTGGTGTGGCAGGAAACGTGCTGGTGGAATTTGGGGAGCACCGTCTTTAAGTTGGAATGATTAAAATCCCCCGCAACAATAAAGGCAGCCTCCGGGTGATCAGTTTGTTGTTTGCTAATGGCAGCGTGAAGTTCCTTCATTGCAAGCTTGGCATTAGCATCCGGTGGAATATAAGCAGCGGTGATAATGTTGGATGTGAACTCATGTGGCAGATAGAAAGGTCTACACTTAACCATGATGAACTCTAGGTTAGCTGAGCAGTGACTTCCAAGAGTAACAGAGTCCGTACACCAAGCCTTGTTGACATAAATGCACAGTCCCCCCCCCTCTGGTCTTACCGGAGTCATCAGCTGATCTATCAGTGAACACAGTTGAGCCTTAAGCAGATAAAGAACCATAGACTTCTCTCAGGAGTTTGTTTTGATCAGAACAGGGCTGAAAGAGAGACTATATTCTTGGTTTGCAATCCTCACACAAGACTCCAAATGAATGGTAATGTTGTGTTTACATCTTACTTCTGCTGTCCCTAAGTGGCCAAAGCATCGGTTAATTCTGATTTAAAGTTAAGCAACTTGAAATGCTTTGTTGCTTTAGGTGAGGATCATGGTTACAGTGAACAAAATCAAATATTACATAGACATCGTGACTCTGGGCTGACGAACGCAGCACCAAAAAATAAAAATAGAAGTACATCATCAAAATAATTAGACTCAGGCTCAGTTTTGCAGCAGTGTGCACTTACACGTTTTATTCTGAGAGAATGTTAATGCTCACGTAGTATAAACACTGTAAAATATGTTCAAATTGGACTTTCTGGTCCATCTTCAACCGGTAGCAACCAGTCCTTAGTAACACAACCCCTTACAATTGTTATTTCTGGACAGGATTACAGATGACACTTCGATGCACATGTAAAATACGAAGATGCCTGGGATGGATCTCAGGGTTGCCCAACTGATATTTAATCATCTGTATTACCACCATGTAGCACTGAGGCTGCTGGAGCACTGGACTGAATATTGGATACTGACTCTCATTATTTTGCCACATACCGGCCATTGTCGGGATACACAAATATCACTGGATTAAATCTCCATTTAAACATTTTCTAACACTGCAATCCCCCCAAAAAAGCAAGAAAATAATGCATAAATGTACCGGACAGGATAAAAAAGCTGGGATTTGTATAGTTTTAAGAAAAAAAAGTAATAAAATGAACAGGAAGTTTTATATATAAGCCACCTCATATGAGCTTGCATACGTGCCACTTTGAGCTTTGTTGAAACAGTGCTTCTTCACTAACCCGTTTGCGCTTCACTCACCACTCCTAACCGACCCCTATCCCTGACCCCAGAGACACAGTGGAAGAAACAGTTTGCACACTTTTATTATTTGGATTGTGTGTTTGGTTAAAAGCTATTGGAACTACACACGCAGCTGAATATCTCTCAGCTCACATTTATTGTTTTTTCTTGACAGTGTGTTTGACTACTAGTGTCCCCACACTGCTGTACCTCACAGGTATTCAGCTGCTGTTAAGCGACTAGACAACTTGGCAAGTTTAACTTTGTGTTTTGGCATTATGGTATGAAGTGTATTATATGAAAACTTCGAGCCCATTGCGCATGTGTTTATAAGTCTGGTTTTACAATGCCTTACAACTCTGGTTGTATGCATTCATTACATTACATTACATTCATTTAGCTGACACTTTTATCCAAAGCAACATTTATAGACCCCTAGACACATCAACGGGGAGCAAATCAATCTCATAACACAGCAGCGGTTGTTCCAAACACACTTGGTGGAGATCTGCACTCTGCTGAGTGCATCTTATTAGTTTGTACTGTTTTTCAATGTTTTTCTATGTAAAACCTCATTTTCTTGACATCTGAAAGGCTTCTTTTTGGTTCAAATTTATGTGGTAGTGACTCGACTCTGGGTTTTTTCGTATTTATACCCTCGTCACTTTTGACGTATGTGTCACATTGTAGAAAGGGATGTGCTATAAATATTTATCCGTCAGCTGCCTGACATCTGATTACAGGGGGCATTAAACCTCTGGAAGATTTAAGGTGCCAGGAGTGAGTGACTTTGATATCTAGTGAGGTCTATTCACTCAGATTTAAAATAAGTATTTTACAGAAAGGCTTAATTCCTCAATGACAGCTGCTAATTCAAGCTCGTAATTTGTGTGTTAAATACATCAGAGGTGTTTGACGGTCAGCCTGATCATCCAAAGGCTCAGGCTTTGTGTGAGATCTTTAAATTCTTCATATTAACATTTGTTGTATATATTATGCAATAGTCTGCCAATTTATTAATTTGTTCTCAATACATGTTGAGCAAACTGGTATTTATCTATCATATTCTCAGTATTTACATATCTGTAAATATCCTGTATATTGTACTCATTCAAAAGCAGACTAATATTTGGCTGTACTGTTCCTGAGTGACAGTGGCTCAGCTGTTGTGCAGCTCAGCTTTGTGAGGGAATCCATCTTCAATTTGATTTCTGAGGGTGTCAAACAAACTGCCCTAAATGTCTTGATAAAAATAAATAGCCAGGAGCAATACTGCTGATATTTTCGATTTTCTCAGCTGAGAGGCTGCCAGAAGATTTGGACCACAGTAGAGACTGCTCTCAGTTTGAATTGTATCACATATTTTAATAAAATAAAGTCACAAAACTGATCCGACATTTAGACCCTACCATAACCATCATAAACCTTAAACATATAAGAAGGAAAAACAGTTTGCTTATATACCATACAGAGAAACATACTCATGTTATGAAGTGTCATGGGAGGCAACATTTTCTGTTGTGTTTTTAATATTGTTGTTATGAAAACACAATTGGCCATCAAATTAATTTAAGTGTTTTAGAGGAAACCCAGAACTGGGTTTTTTCCTCTGGGGTTGCTTCAATTATCCACAAGAATTGCAATTACTGGCCTGCACCTTAACAGAGGATTGGAGGTGTACATAAGCCACAATGAATACGGTGTATCAGGAGCCAAGATGTCTTGAGAGATTGTCTTTCTAACAAGATAAATGGAGTATTTTTTTTCTTTTTTTGTCTCAGACGCACAAATTGTAATAAATTGTTTCACTGAAGTTAGCACCTTCATAAGTCTATTACACAACCATTATTTTCAAAATGTCAATGACATACTGTATTAAGATGTAATGGACAAATTCATATCCCGAATCATTATGAGATTCGGTTCCACTTCTGATTTTTATAAAGGACTTGTTTTATATTTAACTGTGATTCAGCTATGGACAGTTAGAGGTAAATTGACTGCATTCATATTGCATTCACCCATGTGAATAAATCAATGGCGGTGGAGCAACCATGCAAGGTGCTGACCTGGCTATCCATGGCTTTTAGGGTTTATCATCTTTCTCACTAATGCTTCAACATATAAACATATAGGATCCGGGGATCACCTCCTGAGCTTCTTCACAGCACAGTTACATTTTACATTAGGCTCATTCAGATATGCGGCTCGGAGGAATGTTCTCATGAGTATTGCTAATGTGCTGAAAGGTTAACTAACACTTTAAAATAAAAGCCCACCTGGTGATTGCTACAGTATTATACTGATTATAGGTTTATATCGACATCAGGGCATCATGGCACATGCTGATAGAAATAACAACAAGAAACAATGAAATGCGACAATAATGGACATTTCAGATTGGAAGTGAGGCAAAACACAATCAGCAGTAAATGTTCAAATAAAATAAATAAATACAATCTCCAAGTTGTGTGTGAAGGTATGTCCGTCCTTTACAGGCACAGGCTGGATACCATGACTGTGCAGCTGTATACAAGACACATTAAGATATGTTTTCTCGATCAGCCAAGATACATTTTCACAGAAAAAAAAGAAGAGATGAAAAAAAGTCTGTTATTTGTTATTTTATTTTTAATTGTATTTTTATGAAGCTTATGGAGGTGGTTGGCAGTTGTGGTTCCAAGACTCGTATTCCTCCAATCTGTCCTTCTGACCTATTTAGAGTTATGACTAAGCAAAACTCTTCTTGTCGTTAATGCAGATGATTATATTTCACAATGTGACCATCACAGTCCCAGAGAACTTCACCCAGTGCACCACCCATGGCAGTTTTGTCCAGCACTGGCAGGAGACCCTCTACAACATGTTCACCTTTGTGTGCCTCTTCCTCCTGCCTCTGGTTATCATGATCTTCTGCTACACACGCATTCTCATCGAGATATCCAGCCGCATGGCCCGGGGGAACTGTAGGTCTCACATTTTCTGCAGTCAAAATATATATTTTAGTTTGCTGAGACTCAAAGAGTTGTGTGTGACAAATATGTTGTTTTCTTCTCTTCCAGTGCTGTCAAGAGATGTTCATCTCCGCCGCTCCCACAACAACATCCCAAAAGCTCGGATGAGGACTCTTAAGATGAGTATTGTCATCGTGACGTCATTCATCGTCTGCTGGACCCCGTACTACCTGCTAGGCCTGTGGTATTGGTTATTTCCTGAGAAAATGGAGGAAACGGTCTCTCATTCATTGACACATATGCTGTTTATCTTTGGCCTGTTCAACGCCTGTCTGGACCCCATCACTTATGGTCTGTTCACCGTTCATCTTCACCAAGGTCTTAAGAGATGCTGTCATAGATCAAACATACGGCCTGAATTAGAAAACAACACCTGCCTTGTACACATGACTCACCTTTCAAATCATAAGCAGATTGCCTCAAGTGCCAACAATACAGACATAGAGGAGGGGAATGAAAGCAACAGCACAAAGAGTGGTTCAAGGCCAATCCTCCCAGTGAGCAAGATGTGATGGTTTGAAGAGGACAGCTATAGTTCAACGATCAAAACAAATCAAGGGTTCTTTTGTCAGACGAATCTTTTCATTTGTGTTTCACCGATGTAACCGATGGAGTGTAATAGCTCTGCCCTGGTTTGTTACTCACGCATCTTGGACGCCACTGATTAGATTTTGACAAAACACTGCGGAGAGATGCATGTAGCATTCACAATAATCACCATGATTGGCTAAGGGTGAAGCTCTACCTCACACAGAATATCTCTCGCACTTTTTGATTGTCATGAAGCTTAAAGACGTGTGTGGGAAAGTTCAATTCTCCCAGTTTCCCAGTTCCCAGAAATTGACTTAAAATGTCTTGCACCCATTTGGTCGAGCACCACTCTTGATAACGGAGGGTTTTTAAATAAAAGCCTTTACAGGTTTACAGATTGAAAGCCATGTCACACTCTGACACAAACACACATGTCACAATCTGACATGCACAAACACACACACATTACATTTAGCTGACGCTTTCATCCAAAGCAACTTACATGATATACAGTAGACCGTAGACACAGCAAAGGTGATTAGGGTTAAGTGTTAAGTGAAAGACAGACCTGCTAACCACTGATCCACAGTCGCCACTCTGTGGCCACACACACACACACTCTTGCACGCTCAGCAAACTTCTGGGTTTTACAGGTTGGATTTCAAGACGTCTTCACAAACCACATAGAAACGGCGACAGAAACAAAAATGTGTTTAGTTGATTTATTTAAGATTATCAGTTGATCATAAACTGTCTATGGTGTAAATCTTTTTGTTGTATGTATTTTTACATTTGTATTACATGTTGGAGTTTTTTTTTAAAAGAGGTCCTCTGCTTAATATTGCTTATTGACTCGAAATTGTTCTAAATTGTCATTTGTAATGCTGTCTGTGCAATATATAAGGCTGTGATTTTGTTATATTACAAACATGATCATTTTTATTATTATTATTGACCATGATGGCCTTTTAACTAAATGTTATGGTATACAGTCCTATGTATTGAATGTATCTTAGCAGCATGTTGCTGATGTGGTATTGACTGTGTAATTGATCAATTCTGTATTTACTGTGTTGCACAAAATCACATTGGAGTGCCATTTGTTACATTAGTATTCTTGTTAGTCGGGTATTATATTGTAAATTGTGTTGCTTTCTGTGACCAAGAAATGGATTTAAAAAATGCTTTAAAATTCAGTGATATTGTAAATTTAACAGTAAACTATTCAGTTGATTCGTGATATGCAAAAAAAGAGAGAGATCAATAGCATTTGTCTGATATTGCCTCTTTCCTGCGAGTTATTGAAGAAGTGTCATGTATATTTGCAAAGTGTTTATTTGTTGAATAAAAAGTATGCCTTTTTTAAGGCATCCGGTCATCCGGCTTCCCGCTGAGCTCCAGTACACATGTCATCAGCTGGAAATGACTCAATCAGAGAAAATTAGAAAATTGCACACAAACTCCATCTGCTCATAAAGAGAATGTGGTATGATCAAACAGCTACTAAGTGGACCTTGTAGTGAGACGTCACAACTGCTGTATACACGGTCATGTTAAGGAGTTCATAAAGCTGCAATTCTAATATTTTTCCTGACAGTAAAATGTAATTTACCATTGACAAATACTTGCAGGCTCAGCAGTTTACAGTACAACCCTAGTAGCATTTACACAGAAGGTGCAACAGCTGACTGCGGAAAACTCCTCTTTTGAGAAATACAGTATTATCATGTTCCTTTAAGCACTCTACCACCATGTGAAACAAATCAAAATGAAAAAAGCTAAGTAAAGAAATAGCTGCAGCTATTTCTTTTGAGAATTACTGGTTACATGTCAATAAGTCATCCTGCAACACAGCAGTCAGCGTCAAGAGTATTGCCAATTTTGTTCTCTGACTATCTAAGAATCTTTGAAAAGCTAAATAGAAATGGAACACAGTAACAGGATTCCGTATCAAACCACTGTCTCTCTTTGTTCATTTGGGGATTTAGTTGGATTCAACTTCCCCTGTAACTATATCATCAGCTTTATTTTAAATAAAATCAAAGTGTAGAGAAGTTTGTTTCTATCAAATACATAATCAAGAAAATATATTTCATATTGTTATCATTCACCAGTCAATCTCTAGGGCCACTCTATTGTGGCGCATACTAATGTGAATGTAAATAACCTAGAGATTGTCTGCAGATAACGGTAATCTGGATAATTAAGTGCTATATGGTGTGAAAATCAACATGTCAAGAGATTTCAAGAAGATGTGACTTTGCTCCACATTCTATGTGCCCCAAAATCCTTGAACTCTCTTTGCTTTTAATTATGAAGCTCTAGTGGCAATTTAGTCAGGAAGACTATACATACTTAAGTATGTACCATAAGTATGTGACTATACTTGCATGCCTAAGCACGTAGTTTATTTCTTATACATCTGCCATTCATTTCTAACGCTCACTCATAATTCCCTTGCTGTCATTGCTCGGGGCTGTCAATCATGATATCAGCTGTTTGTATCAGCTGGTCTCCTCTATCAAATAGCACAATGAAACAATTACAGTTATCCTATCATCCTGCTGCTGTCTCTTTTAATGATTTACGTCTACCTTTAGTACGTTCATGTTGCTGTTACGCACTCCACCACCTTCCCATCTCCGCCCCAGTCTGCATCCGCTTCACCAGCTTCTGCACCAGTGTCTGGACTCCACAAGGGGGTTCGCCTCGTTTTTGTTTGCCTCATCTGTTTTGAATAAATCTTATTTGATAAACGTTACAACTACTTTTGACTTTCTTTCACTTATTTGGCTGTCACGTGTTCGTCCCCTCCCTTATCCCCTAGCCGCAAAAGGGGACGTAACAGTGCCAAAGACTAAATAATAACAATTATCTTTTTTTCATCTGTCTGAAAAGTGGAGGCTGGCTCAAGTGGTTTCCTGGCAGACTGGCTCTGCAGACATTGGAATATAACTTAATCTGTCTTATCAACTTGGATACACTGTGTATCGGTGCTACCTCTGTTCGTTTTGGTCGATCCTTTTTTAGAGAAGCCATTTTGTTTTACTTTCCAGAGGTAGTCAGTCAGGCCTAGTTTTGTTATCCTTGGTTCTGTTTGTTTGGCACGACCACCACTGTCCCAATCTCTCCCACTTCGTAGAGAACCTTTTGTGTTTTTGTTTGCCTCATCTGTTTTGAATAAATCTTATTTGATAAACGTAAGAACTACTTTTGACTTTCTTTCACTTATTATTTGGCTGTCACGTGTTCGTCCCCTCCCTTAACACCATGCTACAACGAATGACGAGGTAATTTATCTCTGCAGATCCACCATCAAGGACGTCTTATTGTGTATTGACACTTTAAACTAAAACCTTGCTGGAGATCCCTCGCCATGTATGGGTCTTGCAATAAGACTTAACTATCTGAAGGTCTGAGGCAGCCACACGGGCAGTCACAACATAATTGATAATATCAAAATGTAATTATTTTAAAGAGGCTTTCATCTTTGTAATGGAGTATAAAGAGATTAAAGAAACAAATTGCTCTGCGCAGCATGAACAGAGGCCTTCACCATGTGGAGCATGCAGCATCCAAAACGTGTGATTATAGTAATCTCAGAGCTTCACTGCAAAAGTAAAAAAAGACCTGCTGTGTTGAACAAGAAGGGTTGTTGAAGAACCCAGCTGGTTTTGCCAGATTTAATGGATTTCTTACAGCCTATTGTGGGGTTATTTCACATTCTATTATTTATGAAAGTGTTCCGTAATCTAATAGTTTTCTTGCATTCTAATTTTCTTGCATTCTTAAGTCACTCAAAATGTAGCATACTGATGTTATCCCCAACAGGGGGCGGCTGTGGATCAGTGGTTAGCAACTCGGTCTTTCAATCAGAGGGTCGGTGGTTCGATCCCCGGCTCCGGCAGTCTGTGTCGTTGTGTCCTTGAGCAAGACACTTAACCCTAATTGCTCACCGTTGCTGTGTCTACGGTCTACTGTATATCATGTAAGTCGCTTTGGATAAAAGCGTCAGCTAAATGAAATGTAATGTAATAACAGACAAGAAACAAGTTTTAGATAACTTTGACAACAGATTTGAACACATTACGTTCATTTCCAATACCAGACTCATAATTATACTCATCCCTCGGAAGACGTTTGGGAAAAGCTTTAAGGCAAGAAAAGGAAGATTTGTAACTGGAGCTGCATTAGGAAACTTTACATATTGCAAGATGTCAACTACTGTTCACAGATTTTGATTTCAGTCCTCAAATTCTCCCTCTCAACAAAGTGATAAACACAACAAAGTGATGCAAAATACACTTAAAAGTGAAATGACCTGAGCTCAAATGGAATGCTTGAGCTTTACATTTTGCAAATTGTGAAAACACAAATATGACAAATAACTTTATTTTCACAATGCGTTTCAACAGAGATGACACTCACTAATGTTAGCCTGCTACATTGTAAAGATCAATGTGGAATGAAGACAGCTAAGTTATCGTTACATCACTACATCAAGCAGTTTGCGTTGCAATCAATCAGTAGGTCAATTATCAATCAATCATCACTCTTTAAAGTTTAACAAATTTTTTATTCAGTGAATTTCAATAAATTGAACATAGACATGAAACTAGATGCAAATAAAACATAACAATATAATTAATACATACCAATAAAACAATTTTGAACAATTAAGTTAAACTAGATGCACAATCAGTAATACAATATATATGTATAAGAGATCTTGAGCAGCATGTTAAAATAAAATATAGGCTGACATCATCTATCTGCCTTAGTCATATTATCGTCTGAATCTGTTCATTATAGATTTTGACTGAGATCTCTTGTGTGCACAAGACAGCGTCAGGGAAAGACGAGCCATTACATCGACCACGCTCATCAACACACAGAGTGACTCTTCTGATCCCAGGTCCCTGCTTGCCGACCTTTGAAGATGTTTGATTATTATAAGGGTGGTGATGCTTGAGCCGTTGCTGCTGTGTCCCATATCTTTTTACCCCATTCTTTCAGTGTTCTCTGTTGGCTGTTTGACCCATTTTCATCCAACATATCTGGATTTTTTCAAAGTTTAAACTTTTATGTCCCCTAACATCCAAAAGTTGTTGTGTTTCCTGATGCAGAAAGATCACCACACTGAAGAAAACAAGGTCCTCCTATGATAGACACAAACAAATGCTTCTTCATAGATAATAAATATTTAAACTTCAGAGTATTTGCATTTTCTTCATTCAACTGTTTTCTTATGACCTCACGTTCGATTTTTAAAAATTACACTAATTGATCCAAGCCGAGCAGTACCACGTTGACTTTTTCATCTTTGTGTCAAAGGTGATATCTCAGACACCACTGGCCTCATTTTCACTAAATAATATATGCACGTTGTAATTTTTTAATTAGACTGGTCAGCCGCCAGAGAACTATATTCCTTCATCTGTCAATTGGTCACACAATATCATACATAACACGGATATGATTTTGAACTTGGGAAAGTATTGCATCTCAGATCTGCATTTGATAATTCACAGATGATGATGATTTCTGCAAGGGGGGGTAGTTATTATTGCCATACATTGAGCAGCAACAAATTAAGCAATGAAAGTATTGAACTAAAGTAATCAAAGAAAATATATAGACAGTGAGAAACAAACACTACTGCCCCAGCAGACATAATCTTCACCTAAAACCCAATGAGACACGTAGTAAGTCATACAATATGAAATCTATTCTTTTTACTTTATGCATTACCAGAGTCATCCAGGAACAATCGACCTTTCTATTCTGTTGTTCGCTTACCTGCTTGCACAATTTATGAACACTGAACACTCATGATTGGGAATGAATGGAGAGGTAGAAACACAACTGAATGCACTGTTGCTTTCAATAGATTAAAATAAAGAATAACATCTAAGAACAGCTTCTACATTTAATCAGAAACAGTATATTGTTTCTTTATCCTTTTCCCACACATCAAATCATTTTTCCATTTTGAAAACAAGGCAATCAAGAAGGATACAGTGAAAATCCAGAGGCTTGAAGGAAGGCTGGATGTGAAATGTGAAACTTCGCCTATTCAGGGAAGTGAGCGTCATGAGACAAGTTGGTTTGCAGCTGTAATATCAGCTCCTTAAATGAAAACAATATATTATATATTAAAAACTAATACTTCCCTCTCGCCTTACTATTGGAACATTGCATTACTTATTTTTCTTTATTACATCTCAATACTGCATTTTATTTCTTAAACTGCAATGCAACTTTTATTCAATTCTATATTTTTTGCTTTTTAACAGTTTTTTAATGTTTTAATGAATGTTCTTAATTGTTTTTATATCTTGTTTTCTTCTGCATTAGATTGTAATGCTTTAATGGTTCTATGTGAAGCACATAGAATCACCTTGTTGTTGAACAAATAAACTTGCCTTGCTTTACCTTACTTATCCAATATGTGGTGTCTAAAGCAATAGTGAGACAATACAATAAAGGAGACTGAATCAGTTGGAAGGTTATTACACACTGGGCACAAGTTACAATGACAGTCTTGCAAACATTTTTCTTTCATTCTTTGTGTGTTTTTTATATTTACTATAGAAATAAAACAATACTTTCAAATGCAAAATACTTTTCTGTGACTCACAGGACCTAGCACACACTTTTCATTGCAATACACATTACAGCTAAAGGCTTTATAAAGAATACAATGAGATTGTACTTGTGATTGTACAATCTGTATCTTGAATTTATCATGTCCTGGACTTTGTTCTTTGCTTCTGTTTTCTCTTCATGAATTATTCAACGAATAAGCATGTTTAAAAACTGTCCCTCACCTTGAAAGTGAACGGAATCATGCAGTAAGAGGGCAACGACAAAATGTGTCGGTCAAGTCGAACACTTTCCAGCAGCCTTAAAGAAATTCACAGAAATAGTTACATCCTGTTAGACCCGATTGGATAAGAAAATATTGGGAATGTGTGTGGAAATGTGTGTGTATCTGGCATTGTATTCTATCCTTTATTTTTTGTATGTCTTGTAAAGCACTTTGTAACTAACTGCTGCTTGTTTTAAGTTGTATTTAAATAACCTTTATTGTTACCAAACAAACCGATATGTTTGTAGATTAAAAACTCCATTGCACAATATGAAACTAATCTATCCATGAATATGACAATTGACGAGAAAGTTTAGATTTTCTACAGTTGGTGTTAATTAGCTCCTTGATCAGGTGACCGCCAGCATTTCCCATCATGCCTGATTCTTTCAGTAAATTGAGAGCAACTGCGGCGTCTAACGCTTAAAACTGCTGCCGCCTCGATCTCGTGAGGTTATCATTTGCATCACGCAGAGCAAGTCGGAATCATTGGGACCTCCAAATCTAACTGCATTGTGCTGCAATCAATTCTGCGCAGGTCTGGCTCATCCTAAACGACTCTAAACTCTTTTTGTGATTGTGGTGGTGAATGCTCCCCTAGATCATGAAAATACAGTTTCATGTGTAGTGTTGGTGAACGCAGGCCTGCCTCTAGCTTTTGGCTGATGTGTTGGCTGAGCATAATGTGCGTTGGACCCATCGACAGTATGTAGTGGACGTAATTGCAGTGACGTAACTCATTGGTTTGTGGATTACTGGTTTGAAGCATCAGGTTTGGCATGTTGGGCTTCGCCATCTTCTTTTTTGCAACCGGAAGAGATCCGAGATGATGGAGCCAATTAGAACCGAACGCTGAATAAGGCATTTTTAGGCCAATAAAAGGGTTACAATTAACTTTCATTAACAGAAAACAGTGTGAAAGGGTTAAATATCTAGTATTAATATGTGTATTAGTGCCATCTTTGAAACTAAGTTGGATAAATAAGACATGTGTCTAAATGTGTATGAGCAAGTAAAACGTGGTGATGAAAAATATATCTTTTATGTAGATCAATTTGAAATAGCATTTGCAGAAATTATATATTTTACGACAGAATGGAAAAAAAGACTTTGTTCATGATACTTTATGATACTTTATTCATCAAAAATGTGTTATCTACTTTTTGTTAAGCATTTGTGTGTGTTGCATTCTATGCACATTTGCTAAATGTAAATAAAGTGAATTATTATCATAATATTAGATTACATTTAGCTGACACTTTTATCCAAAGCGACTTACATGATTACAGTATACAGTAGACCGTAGACACAGCAACGGTGAGCAATTAGGGTTAAGTGTCTTGCTCAAGGACACAACGACATGGACTAGCTGAGCCGGGGTTTGAACCACTGACCCTCTGATTGAAAGACTAACTTGCTAACCACTGAGCCACAGCATTCCCTAAAAAAAATTACTAAATGTAGCTGTAGAAATTCCAATGTTAAAAACATAAAAACATGTATGGAGTGCAAGGAGGGGGTTCAAATTCTATGAAGATGAGTAATAGACTAAATGAGGTACTCATTTGCGGAAAAGCAAGTATTTCTTGTCTATGACTGTTCCTTGTTCTCAGCTTACTCTAGAAAAAAAAGTTTCTCTCAATGAGACAACCTAATAAAACAAAAACAAAACATTTATGTATAGCTGCAACAATTGTAAACTATTGAAACACTTTAATGACATTTCACTTAAGAAATTCCATTTCATTATCCAAACCACTTATCTAAGAGTCCCAGGGGCGCTGGAGCCGATCTCAGCTGACATTGGACGAAGGCAGAGTTCACCCTGGACAGGTCGCAAGTCTATCGCAGGGCACATCTGGAGATAGACAACCATTAACGCTAGAATTCACACCTACAGACAATTCAGAGTCTCCAATTAACCTAAGCTGCATGTCTTTGGGAGGAAGCCAGAGAAGCCTGAGGGAACCTGCGCTGACACGGGGAGAACGTGCAAACTTCACACAGAAGGACCGCCCGGGATCGGGAATTGAACCCTGGCCCCTCTTGCTCTGAGATGACAGTGCTACATTCAGAAATATTGAAGCATATAAAATAAAATGATAAATAGGAACTGTACGTGAGCAATTTAAATTAATAGTGACATAGTGGTGTGATTGGTACAGCAGCAAAGTCAGCAAGACATAGAATATGTATAAATATGACATTATAAAAATATAATATTGTCTGCAATATGGGCCTTTTTCAATGAATATGGTTGACAGTACTCTGTACTGTACCGCAGTATCTGAGGTGTAGTGACATAAATATCATTATTCATGAAAAATGCCTTTTATCTGCATCTGGCTTTAGCTTATTGAAAAAAAAAACAATGCATGTGAAATGTGTTGTCAAACTCTGCTCACACAGCATGTATAAGGAGAAAGACAACGCCACTGACAACACCTACACAGTGGTATTAGTCCGTGCACAGCATCAGCAATGAAAGTGATTCCCATAAGCACCATTCAAAAAGAACTGGAGCAACTAGCAAATCTATCTTTCTGTCAGTCTCAAAATATTAAAGACTAAAACATTGCACATTTTGGCAAAAACTTGCAGAAAGCTGCTGTTCGGCTTCTGGCCAATTTCAGAGTATATCAGCCTGTTCATGCTCACCTTCACAGAATGATTTGCTAAGTTTCTGTTACTTGTGTGGATGGTTTCAAATGTGCTCCCTCCTTACATTTCTGAACTCCTGCGCTCATACTCAATCCCTAAGGTACTTGAAAAAGACGTCTTCGCCATTCGAGCGTTGAGGCAGCAGCTTGAGGGAAATCAAGTGTTTGAGGTCGTAGCCCCCAGATTCCATAAACAGCCTCCCACATCAGATCTGCTCCCATCACTGAACCTTTTAAAAATGTTCTCACATCCTTTTTTTCTCCTTTGGCCCTTCAGTCTGCATGACATGCCTTTAAATGTATTGTGGTGTGTGTGTGTGTGTGTGTGTGTATTTCGGATGTTGTTGTTGCAATAGTCTGGTCTATCGATTTTTTTACATTCGTCAACAGCTATTCTTTCTTTTGTTCTTGCACATTGATTACCTTCTAAAAATAAACTTGGACTTACATGGGAACATATGCTAATATCTTTGAGTCATACTGTAGTGCTGTCAACACCAGCTGCTACGTATAAAACAATATATAGAAGGCAATTAACACAACTCTCTGAATAAGACCTAAAGTCAAGGCAGGTTTATTTACATAAAGCATTTCAGCAACAAAGAGCTTTTCACAAAACATTTACTGACAAAGTGCAAAAGAAACAGTTTATAAAATAACATGTAAATACAATAAAAACAACTGTAATTCAAGAGTCAGTTCAATTTATTTTCTATAGCCCAAAATCACAAATTTGAAATTTGCCTTTAAGGGCTTAATAATCTGTACACATACGACATACGACATCCTCCATCCGACAACCTCCCATCAGCACAGGAAACCCCCCCCCAAAAAAAAACTTTAATGTGGAGCAAAAGGGAAGAAAAAGAGGAGGATCCCCCTCCCCAAATGGACAAAAGTACAACAGATGTCATGTGTACAGAATGAACAACATAGTTACAACACATTCAATGCATTATGACATACATTATTCATATAATGAGAGTAGTAGGAATGATGAAAAAGTAACAACTAGTGGATATAGTAGAATAATAATGATAATAAAAGCAGTAATGGTATTGGCAATACTAATTGCAATGCAACTAATAATAATGATAATAGCAGTAGGTGTTGGGCAGGACCCCGGTCCAGATATAACCATGATCCATGTGAACCTGTGAGGTGGACTCTGGAAAAGGAGCAAAGTTAGTAATGTGCATTAAAGGGACATGAATTCATACAGAAGGAGAGAGAAAGGTGGGCGTCAGGGTTTAGATATAACCACGATCCATGGAAACCTATGAGGAGAGAAAGCACAAAGACTCCGGAGAAGAAGTAGAGTTTGTAATGTGCAATAATAGGACATGAGTTCATACAGAAGGAGATAGAGAAGTGGAGAAAGAAGCTCAGTGTATCCTAAGATTCAGCAGTCTCGGTCTATAGCAGCATATCACAGGCTGGCCCAGGGCAAACCTCAGTGATGTTAAACAGAAGAGGCCCGAGAATGGAGAGCATGTTCAGATGTGTCATTTTATAGACGCAAAGTAGTCCCTGTCCTAGGTCTTCAACACAGGCACTTAAACACAGACAGAGGAAGAATAGCAGTCTTTTATTATATCTCCTTGCATTATATCTCAACTATATCTCCATCACAATAGATTTCTACACCAGCTGGAAAACTGGGTGAACTCTCTGTCACAGTTTGAATCCTTCTTAACAAGACCAGTCTCAGTGCTGTGATGTGATCAACAACCTGATTAGAAGACATCAACATGTTGTTTAGTGCAGAGAAGATGTTCAGCCCTTGAACAATAATTATTTTACTCAAAAACAAGAGGTTTAATACAAGCCTATAATCGTTAATTTCTGATGTGTCTATTGTTCCTTTATAAGAGTGGCTTAATGAAGGCAGTGGGAAGACACCTGAGAGAATAGACAATCTCAAAGATCTGAGGCCTTGTAATTTGGTAGAATATCAAGGCAGCAGAAGGAGTTTTACATATGTTGTATAACATCTTCCAGTTATTGATGGTTGATTGCATTAAATTGCGTCAGGTTATTTTAATTGACTTTAGTTGGACACAGAGACAACACACATAGTATATATACTGTATATATATACGTCATACCTCATATGGAGGCACTGACTGCTTGTCTAATTTTGAGGCAAATTCATTACAGGCACTGGTGGATAGAAGTTCAGAGGCTACTAGCACAGGAGGATTTATTTGCCTGTCGATGGTAGCAAGGGACCAGGTACGTGCATTATTAATTATTTTAGCGATGACGTCACAGAAGAAGGACCCCCTTGCATTTCTCAGTTCCAAATTATAAATGTGGAGTCTCATAATTAACCCGAAACCTTTTCCGCCACCTGTATTCAGCTTTTTGGCACTCTGTTTTTTCTATTCATATCACCGTGACATTTCTCCATGGAGATCTTTTCTTACCAGAGACAGCTTTCACCTTATTGGGTGAAATAGCATTCGCAATTTTAGAATTTGTATTATACAAGCTCATTGTGTGAAACACAAGAAAGGGCAGGTGTGGGAGAGAAAGAATGAATACAGGTTTAAATAGTGTAGCGTTATGTGATTACCTCTGTTTGAACATTTCTGTGCATGGAGATGGGCTTTCAAAGAAAACACAGATCCCACAAGCTTTGAAATGTTCAGACCCTTGGAGATAATTATCGCCAGTATGCCACATTTTGTGTGTGGGCTTCTCCCCACGCTGAGTCCGTCCATAGTTATTAAGATCACCACAGTCCAGAGTACTTAAAACATGAATGTTAAAATCACCAACAATCATTACACAGTCAAAATAAAAACCTGACAGCAGGTCAGAAAAGTGATCAATTGGGCGTCGTAGCTGTGATGATTAAGCCCAAACTGGTGGAGATTGACGTCAAGGGGAATTTAGGGAAGAAGAAAATGTAGTGGGGCGGGTTCTTGCAGAGAGCTCTTTCGTCTGGTCAGTGAACTCCAAGAAGGGGGGAGGAGGGAGAGAGTAGGTGGACCTGGATGGAGTTTGGTGGGATGAAGAAGCTGGATGCTCATATGTCGGTCAAGGGGGTGAAGAGGGGGAGGGGGGTGAGGGAGGTGGAGACTAGGCAGTTCTCCTTTAGAGTTTCTGACATTGTGTTGTGATTCATCTGGTTCTTGGGAACAGATTGGTAATGCAGGAACTAAAATAGGCCAGAAATGTTTATTTTAAGAAAAGAAAGTGTCAATGTGAAACACATGACTACATCTAATGGTTTTGAGGAACACATGGTACATTGAACCATAATGAGAAATTCTATAATTTCATATAATAAGCCACACTAAACGGTAGACAAAGATTTGGTGCCATCGCAAGACTTTGACAGTCTGAACTAAAATGTTATGGTCAGCACTGGTTGCACTTGTATTCAGTTACTTTTGTTCATAAACTAATATTTAAACCCTTTCATAATGTCCCCGAAGGACTTCCTGTATAATCAGGCTTGAAAAAAAAGAAAGTGCTTTCTAAATTCTGTAATTTGTAGTGACATATTATCATCAACTGCTTTGGGAAAGATGAGAATAATACAATGGCAGGAGGTTATGCTTTTTTAGTTCAATCAGAAGGATATCATATTCCATTTTTTGCACTCACATGGAATTTGACTCCGGTTACACATAGCTCCCGTTGTACATAAACAGATAAATATAAAAAAGAGACATCAAAAATATTTCTTGTCTGATTTTATTTTTACCAAGTAACACTATGCATCCGAGAATATGCTTTTGGGGGAATGCCATGTTTGTTGGCTCACTTGCTCATTTATTTTCCATCATATCTCTACTTTTAATATCTGCAAAGTCTTGTTGCAAAATTAACTTTCCGCTTCAGTGGAAATACTGAACCCCTAGAAACACTTGGAAAGTAATTTCATCTTGTACTTTCCTCTACTGGAATACTGCACGCATTACTTTAGCGTAAAAGTGAGCGGGCCAGTGCATCTGGTTTGAGTCGTTTCAATAGAGGAGACTAGGCAAATGTGTTGATTGGCAGGCAGCATTGAAATGTCATCCAAAGCCATACTCTGAAGTTTTCTTCAAATATATTATACATTTGTCTGGGAAATTACAAATTATAATTTAAGATATACTCCATATAAGAAAATATTCATCAAAAGGGGCCTAATTTCAAGGTCACTGGTTTGAGCCCAGACCACAGTGGCTTTACTGAATGGAAATAAGTCACGCTGATATTGCAATGACCTTATCTACAAAGAACCCCCTGGGAATTGGTATAATTACATTTGAGCCTGACTTTTAAACACATCCATAATACAGAAATGAATATGTGGAATTTCAGACAGATTATGCAGTTGACACAGCTGTGGACAAAGCGTTGACTGTGTAGACAAACGTCAGCACTTTTTTACATATTTCTCAAGTCATTAACGCCTCACCAAGCTTTATCAAATAAATTCACGAGGGCCTTTCACATGTCCTCCAATCAGGCTACTTCACATGCAGTAGTGTGAAAACAAAAAGGATGAATGTTCATTGTTAGGATAACAACACAACAAGATAATATTCTATTTGTGACAAGAGCTGTATGTTTTTATCACTTCATTTAACTAATCGATCGGTAAATTTGAGATCATAAGTTATCATTCAAGTTATGCAAAATTTGTAATGGCCAAAAGTTATTTGATAAAGAAATTATAATTTACCTTGTTATAACACTTGTAACTGTTTAAAAAGCTTTATTCTCCATTAACATAACTGCAATTGTCAGTGTTTAACTATCTTATATTCCTTGAATCTTCACAGCAGTTATTGAAGGAAAGTTATCTCTCTTCCTAAATGCCATGAGTTTATACTCCTTATATTTAAAATCCATGGTTTATTTTAAGAATTTGGAGGTTTGATTTTGATTGGATTGAGTTTTGTATGCAAAGGAGGTAAGCTTGCACTAGAGCAGCATGTTTGACATTCCCCACCAACCATGTGTACTGACAGAGTGACTGTAATACGATATTCTGTGTGTGATGGGTTGGCATCTTGATCCTCATTACAATACAAAAGGAGGGACACTGGAGACATCACTGAAAATGACAAGGAAAACACATGTTCCAACCTTAAGACATGCAAGCTGTAAATGCATAAGAACTGTCACAAATATCTCTGCAGACATTCAATTAATGCAACATATGAAAATGTTATGCTTCTCCCCAGCTACATATTTATGTCACATGCAGCAATCTTTTCTTTGGTATAAAAAAGGGGCAATGTAGATTGCGCTGAATTCAATTTCAAAATGATGCGGTTATCTTTATCTGTAAAAATAATATTTGAATGACATATCTGACACATATGCTGTTCTTTCTAGGTAACTTAAGTTACATTGTATCTTATACAAATGATTAAAAACAATATTATATGTAACATTTATTTTTCAACTTTCAATGACATCTTCAATCCATTATTTTAAATGATGCAATCTTTGAGTGCTAGGTCCAGTGCATACATGTGCTGCTTCAGTCTGTAATAGAACATCTGAGCTGATCAAGTTTAATTAAAAGGTTGGGCAATGAGGCAGTTCTAGTTTGTTTATTATTGCATCTGACCCATTATCAACAACTGCGACATTGCCCCCTGTCGTTTAAACCACCGACGTGCATGTAGCTGTCTGTCTTTAAAAACATGTATATCCTTATTTTAATATATGTCATCTCACTTTAATGTGTTTGTGAAACTTTTCTTTTTAACTGCGTTTATTATCCAGTAAAATATAGAATTTCCATATTAACTAACCTAATAGTAACGCGCTGGTCCGTGACTAAAACCCGCTCGGCTTTTGGTCCGTTCGCTAACCTGTCCGTAGTGAAACAAGTACTGTTGGCGATCAGCCCAAGCGACCGCGGGGGAAATTAGCTAAGTGTGAACGTGCAAGAAGTTTCAACACGCAGATGATCTGTTTGACTTTAATCGGCCACGTCAGATGAACCAACATTACCAACATTCAAAGTGCATAGAAGTTGCTGAGATTGCACCCACAGTAGCGAGACATTGGCGTGAATGTGTCGGCGGGTGCGTCTCTGCACGAGGGTGCAACTCTGTCTCAGCTAACTAGAACAAGCTGTTCTTGTTTGATTTCACCATGGACGCGTTTGTCAAATTCACGAGCCAAAGCCAAGGACGGGACCGTCTACTCCGGTGAGTCGTCTCCAGTGTTTGTGACCTGCTCGTCAACTGTCCACCTTGACTTTTAGTGACAGAAAAGTTCAGTAAACGCTACTAGACACGAGCTCTTAATTGAACGTCAACTTTCTAGTTTTTCTTATACTCTTCGTCTTTATTTCAGGGCAACCCAATATGCATGTGCACTGTCGATATATTTACTACGAAACAAATCGGACAGAAAGGACCTTGTGGAGAAACTTAAAAGTCTGGAAACCAACATGAGCGCTGGGCGAAAATGTGAGTATATCTGTAGCTGTATATGAGGGGGAGGGTGTACTCTGTAGTGACAGTAGTATAAGTTAATTTTGGTGATTCATGGGACCCGAACCAAATCAGTAGTAACTGATACAACTGGACATAAATACAATATATCCCATTATACTGTACTTTACAGGTTAGTGTGGTTCCACCTGTTCAAGTCCAACCATATAGGTTAAGTGCCTTATGTCACCTCCAGTCCCACCCAGTTCTTCATAATAGCTGCAGCTGAATCAACACTGTGTTGAAAGTAACATTGCTGTTCTGCATTTTCCATTAAAACAATATCGCTGTAACTACTCACTGTGGGGCTGTAAACATGAATCACTTTTATTTTTAATTAATCCCTTGATTTATTGTTTTAATGAATCACTGCCTTGGGTCCAACGTTATGTCTTCAAAAAAAGTTCTCACATCTGAGAAAATGGATTTAGCCAAAATTTTTCACTCTTCTCATTATTCCACCCGTCTGTCATTGAATATATAATAGCACTGTGGTCTGCTGCATAATAATAGGAAATCAACAGTCTTTTCACTCATGCCAATTTTCGGACACTTTCTTTGTGCTGGTTCCTTTATGAATACAATTATTTTTCATCAACATGGTCAAGATGAGCTGCCCACAAGGCGGGTGCAGAGTCGCAGCAAATAACGGCTTAAGTTTATTTTCTCCAACTTCCGTAAAGCCTGTCTATTGTCAGTAATTCAATAGCCTCATCTGTTTCACAAAACATTTGGAACATTGTTCCAGGAAACATAGTTTATTGAATAGAATAGGAAAGAGAAGAATAAGAATGAGCTTGTTCTAGACAATTATTCCAAAGTGCCATAGAACATCTGGTGGTTATTTAACAATCCCATATTGCATTGCATTGGGTTCACATAGTCATGGAAATCAAGGAAAGGCTGTATGGTTTGATTATATGTGCCCAGGAAAATGTTGTGGAACATCAGAAGTCCTTTAAAGTTGTGACTTTTTTAATGAATTATATAAATAATAGTGTGGTGAAATGTAACCAATGAGCAAAATGCAAGACTTTTGTTGCATAGCACTCTAACCTTTTACTGCTATACCAGGGTTTAAATTGTTACTACACATCTAGTCTATTCTATTCAGAACATTAGTAGATGTCAGCCTAAACAGTAGCCATTCAATGCATCGTTATGTGGTCTCGGTGTAGTAGCACCTCTGCTCTTTTGCCCTTAAAGTACCAATTTTATTGTATTACATTGTTATTATAATGTTAGTGAAGGTGGTCTGTATTTTAGGAGAGGTTCCCCATCTCCGCTATGAAAATCTGCATACATTATCAGCATTGATAGCATTTAATTTGCTTCTCTTTACATTTTCTTTGTTAAACGGCAATCGCCAACATGTCGTCTTCAAAATCACTAACAAATATACAACAATTTTGCCATGAACCATTGTGAAGTTGACAAGATGCTCAATGTGAACATTGAATGAAATTTCATACATGTTTCATGTTTGTTTTTTGCGGCTACAGCAATGCCTTTATTCTATTCATCCAGCAAATTAACAAACTGTACACGACACATAACTGAGGATTTTCAAAAAGTGTGTCATGGTCCCATTTGACCGTGCTCTGTAAAAGTGCCGTACAAATTGCACTGAACATTATACAAGTTAAGTACTCTTTGGCAGTTTAGCATTTTCTTTGGCATATATAAACCTCAGTCATGAGCTTAGACAGCTACATGGCTGTTTGTGGCTCTGCTGAAGGCCGTAGGGTTTTCCCATGTGTGCTGAGATGAATGTTGTATAGGTGACTGACACACAGACCTCCAACTGTGGCTGTAACTGATTACCCTAAAACTGGCCTTGACAGCTCATAGATACGTTTACTTTACAACCCAAACTGAAACTTTTTGAACTTTGACACCATATGATTACCTTTTGTATTGCGGTTCATTTTGTTAATGCGGGCCAAACAGACTGTTGCAGTGAGGTATACAACATTTTGAAACACCCTTTTGATACAACTTATTCTTTAAACAGAGGTTCTAGTTGTGTCTGTGATGAGTTTGAATAACAGTCCGCTCATCCCATTTATCTTTATACACTGATTGTTTAATTCTCAGAATATGTGTGAGTCATTCCGTAAATAATTTATCTCTTTGCCAAAGCTGTGGTTTTAATATTAATACAAATGTTTCAGAGACTTTACTTGACACAAGCTCCACATAGAAATGAGGGATGGGGCAATGCCTTCGAGCAGGGTTAGGCAAGAAAGACCTGGCCCCTCTCAGGGTCGAAGTGAACCAGGCGCAGACTATGTTTACGCGCTACTTAATTATCTCTTCTCTGCATCGGAGTGGCAATCACAGGGCTCTCCTGCCTCGGTGTCCGGTTATTATTGGGCAGCAAACATCCACAGTTTGCTGCTATGAATGATGAATCTCCAGTCTCTTATGGAGCAGCGTTCAAGTAATCCAGTTTTACGTCACTCTTTTATTTGTGCCCCACTACCTTAAAGCAAATGCTATTGGATTCTATACAGATATGATCTCAGTTTAGAATTAATTTCTAACTTAAACAAGCTCGTACTACCTTCCATATTAGATTTCACCCCATCTCTCACTGATCCATCTGTTCAAATATGGCATTAGATAGGGGTCCAGTGTGTGTGAAAGACCTTTTCAAGGAAGGGTACTATATTTCTTGAACAATTAGAGCCGTGGTTCTTAACCTTTGTTCATTGATCTACCCCCTTTGGAATTATCTTTTCAGCCAAGTACCCCCTAACCTGCATAAACCATTTGTTTGAAAATACAATTCCGTTTATTAAATAACAATTTTTAAAGGATTTTTGAATTGATGCTAATTTTAAATACATGTTTTAAAAAAAACCATACGTACCCCCAGGAGTGCCTTCAAGTACCCCCAGGGGTACACACCCCATTTGAGAACCACTGAATTAGAGGACTTTAATATTCCCCAGTCAGGTTTCTTCAGATATCTACAGGTAAATAGTTATATCAAAACACACTTCTCTCTAACAACCACACAGAGTACCTGGATAGATGAAGGTTTGGGCGTAGAGCCGGTTTACAGGGTTTTAGTGTCGAAAATGATAATATTCAGAGGGTCGCTTCCCCATCATCTAATCCCTTGAAGAGGCACTGAGACTTGGAGTTGGGAATTACTATATTGGATATAAATTGGCAGGCTAGAATTACATTGGGTCAGTCATCGTTAATATGCATTAGACATGGGCTGTTGCAGGTTTTGAAAGAATTGTTGTGTTTTTGCCGTCGCAATCTTGGTTTTTGCAACCAGTGATTGGAAGTAACCATAATTTGTGTGTGGAGAAGGAACGGCGTTATAGCGACGTTGTATACGTCTCTAGCAACCTTTCAATCCCTAGGTAGCTACGCCCGAAAGCATACCCTGCTTTATGGTCTACTTTACTTTAAAGAGGACCATTATTTACTAAATGAACATCGTGCTGTGTTGAATAGATTTGAAAAACTAGCGATTTTTCTCAAAGATTTCTGTACAATCTGAATATTTTTGCAACAAGAGTAGCTTCCTCCTAATAGCCATTAGAGAGAATGCAAGTTCAAGGTTCTTCCTCATTGGACCAGAGGTCGCTGCCCGGTTTGGATACAACCTTCATCAGGTGCAGTCGCAACCCAGCTAGCCTTAGTCACATGGTTCGGTACATTCAACACAGGTATATTCATCATGTTTTCATATATGTGTAATACAGTTACTGATCCTAATCAATGAATGCAAGCAAGAGCATGAGCTAGAATTGGTGCCTTCACAGTAAAACACGCTGAGTCAGTGACAACAAAGCTCTTTCCTCCAGAGGGAAAAATGTAATAAGATGAAAGACTAGTTTGGTTTATATGTCGGTTTACTGGTCTCCTTAGTGCATTGCTATGAAATATTGACCTGACTTTTCATATTTGATTGATTGCTTCTCTAATATCCCTTTTTTTCTCCCTCCTTTGTCAGTGTTCAGGCTGGGAAACGCAATAAATTCCATTGAGGCTTCTAAGCGAACCATGCGGCTCTCTGACCGAGTGCTGTGCCTGTGCCTCACTGCGGCCAACATCAACCGCGCCCTCTACTTTATCTGTGACAATGTACTTTGGGCCCGAAGTGTCGGTCTTATCCGTGATGTCAACAAGGAGCGCTGGAGCCTTAATTCCTCTCGCTGCTACTTCCTCTCGCTAGTTATGAGTCTGACCAGAGATGTTTATGTAGTCGTCAAGTTAATGGCACAGAGGGCAAGAGATAAAAACTTTAGTCAGAAAATGAAGGAGCATCTCAGTGAGAGTCCTGAAGTAGCTGAAGCGGTCGTGCCTCACCTGGATGCGTTTGTCTTTCTGCTGTTTGACAGCTTAAAATCACAGCCTGCTGTTGCCTTGGACATGCTGAAGAATACTTGTGACCTCTTTATTCCCCTACACAGGTTGGGTATATATCAGTCCAATGCAGGAGTGGTGGGATTCTGTGGTTTGCTGTCCTCACTGATTGGGATTGTGACCCTCATGCAGCCCAAGTTAACACTTAAACCATAATAACAAGGGGGAGATTACACCTTGCTGACTAACTCCAGATTAAAAGTGTTATCGTGAAATTTAGTGTAATTTCCCTGGAGCTAATGTGGTGGACCAAAGTCTAGCTGGTGCACAATGAGATTAGGCAACATTTTGTAACATTTATGTTAGAATAGCATTTATGTTTTAGACTGACGGGATGACTGGATTGGGTTGTTTTGTAACATATTTTTTGATTGGTTTTAACTGATTTTTCTTTTGAGATGCAATTATTTAACATTGAATTGGCCAGCACTGGTTTAAAAGGGAGCAAATCAAGATTACATAGAAGCCGTGTAAATGTTTTGTAATTTAAAAGGGCCAAGGCTAAACCTTTGTTCAGTCCTGTCTTTTCAAACACCACTTATGACACCAGCAGCAGTTGGGCAACTACTTTATAAGATAAGGGCTACTTACTGATGCAAGCCTTTTCTTTGTATTTTCTTTTGTACATGTCTTACAAAAGTAAAATCTTAATCTGAGCTGTGATGCATGTCTTTCACTGCGCTCTGTCGTGTGATAAGAAGCGGTTTTACCTCAATAATTCAAGTGAATAATAAGCTGCTTCTCAGACAAAAGGTCTTTTTTGGGGAATAGCAGCAGACATTTTGACTTGTCATCGTAGGGAAAATGCACATGTTACTAATACAACACTCAATGGCTCTGTTCTAGCTAAGTGTCCCTGTAAGAGTGACTGTGTCAGCATGCACAATACCATGACCCTGAAATCAAAACTGCTAAAAGAAATCCAGCCATCATTCATGTCTTTATTTACACATGTGCTTTTCCTACTGTGACAAATTAAAATGTTGTGTGTGTGTGGAAAAGGCCTTTCATCTCACCGGTTAGGTATTTTTTATTCTGGACTTTACATTATGTTACTATTTTAATGAGCGAAAACACCCTTGATAATGTGATTACAAATACATTGTTAATATATTGTCTATGAATTGTATGCTTGGGTTTATTTTTTAGGTTTTTCTTTGTGACACAAACAAAACAAGGATATTAGAAACCTTCAACTTCTTCTAGAAAATAATATAAAAACGTCTCCTCAATTCAGTTCATATGCCTTCATGTTTTCACCCTCACCGTTGAATAAAAGGTTAATGAAATACTAAAATAAGTATCAGACATTGTAAAAAAACATTTTTTTTTTTTAAACACGTTTTGTATTTCAATGACGTTAATCATCTTGAACTGTGTGGTGATCAATGGAAAACCGTTGTGGTTCAGTTTAGACGGAGTAGCACTGCCCTCTAGAGGAATCATGACACTTTGTTGAATTCAAAAGAGCTTTATTTTTTATTTAGACTGAGACAACAATACACCTTGTTTCTGAAAGCTTTTCTCAAGAGGATGACATTGTGACAAAGCATCCACCATCAAAAATATATTCCATTTCCCTTTCACCATACTTTAAGTTGTGCTGAAAAGAATGAACTATGCAAAGATGAATCCCATAGAAAGACAAATGCATACAAAGCAATAAATAAACTAATTTGTTCTCCTAGGTAGATCAATTGCAGTGATTCATACTAGGCAACATATTTGATTTGACATTTCCACTGAGACACTGATTTTTTTCCAGTATCAAAAAAACAGTTGAACTCACCAGTATTACATTTGTGGAAATAGTTTACTGGGCTGGAAATAAAAATGCAAACAAAATCCAGGTCATTTTTACAGATATACTAGTATGCAAATAGCTTACATTAGATGCAGTTGAATTGGTGTCCTGGAAAACCTTGCATTTCTAAAATGCTGAATTTTCATTTCTGGGAAAATGTCAGTGCCAACACACTTGGGACATTTTAAAGGCATCTGATATCAACTTAATCGAAAAACGATGAACAAAGCACTTTGAACGTTGGCAACAGTGTGAAACTACAGATGTGTAAATACTGCTGGCCCAAGTAAATTTGTTTCCAGAATACCAATGATAGTTACGTGCAGAATGTCTGCTCTTTGAATGAAAAAGGCACCATCAGTAGTTAGCTCCTGCAACAGTAAAAAATAAAGAAAACATCGCAGTTAGCCCTTTGGAGGCCCCGAACACCAAGGGTCTGGTTCCCCAACAACATTGTGTCAACATGAACGATACCACTATCTTCATACATACTGATTAGACTGATATTTTGCCCATGATGCATTTTGTTTGATTTCACACCAATACTACTTAAGTGGTATGTGGGAAGCCCTTAACTTGAATTAGTTCAGTAAATCGTCAGTACTTTTAAGGTCTCTTCCATCCCACCATCATCAAAACACTGTTTCAGTACCTTTCAGTTTTGAATGAAAATATTTGTAAAACACAACTACATTATTTTTTATATCTGAGCAGGCATTGTGCTCTTGTCTTTTTAACATAATTTCAACCATCCCACATGGTGGAGCTATGTGGCACATTTGCAGAGCTCATCAAAACACATGTTGACAAAATATTTGTAAAATAGTTATGACCTTTGGTCCTGAGAAGAGGTTCAAATGTCCAGAATAAAGAAATGATTTCTGTAGGCGTACTGGAGCTTTAAGAATTCAGCATTTCTAGCTTTGATGATATTTAAAGCTCAAACATGGGCTCACAATTCTAATATTTCCAATAGTCAGTGCTAATAAATATTTCTTTCCTTGAATTGTTCATATGTGCCAAGACACAGCAACTGTTGCTAGTCTCAAATCCTTCAAACATACCAGAAGTAACCCATAAAATGTAAAAAAAAGAAATAAGTACATGTACATTTTGCAAAAGAGCTGCTAAATATTTGACAATAAGCCCACTGAGTCTTTTCATTGCAGAGCACATTATTCTATCGATATTTCTGCAATGATTCTTTCTTTTGATAGTGGTGCTTAACAGGATTGGACATTAAATTATATTCCTTTACTGTTCATGATTATCTGAAATAGAAAATGATTAAGACATACACACATGGAAACAAAACAAGAACACAGACAAAACAACTATCCAGTAACAACTATCCAGTAACTGAAATTCCTTCAAACTTAAAGACATTTACAGAAAAGGTCTGAGAAATCTTGGAAATGTCTGACATACACATTAAGGCAAATATTAGCTTCATTCTCTCATTTTAAGCCATCATTAAGACAACAGTTGTGAGTGCAGCTACATTGATGCAAACGTCAGAGAGAGAACAGAGAACACTACAATTTGATCTCTATTTTCTACTTCAGGCTACGGCTAATTATAAGGTGAAATAAAAGTACAGTTGGTGGTTATTCGGATATACCTGTCTCAGGACAAATGATTCCAGAAAGTCTCAAATGAATCTAACAGACCTGCTAGCAGCCTCTAGAGGCCCGCCTGCTCCTCACACCAAAGGGAACCAGACTGTATGAACTGAGTGACCGGCCCCCAGTGCCATCCTCTGCACGCTGCACACGTGGGACGAAACATTACAATTTGTGAAAGGCATCTCTATTGCAATCTATCTCAATACTTAAACCAAAGCAAAACCATAGTAAATCAATGTGTGATTAACCAGATCAAATGCCCTGTAGGCTTTTTAAACTGCATGGAGAGAAGGTTATGTTTCATAGAGCTTGTTGTCATTCATCTAGAGCGTAAATAACGCATGATTACTTACAGGTCAGGAACCAGAACGCTTGAGAGAGCTGGTAATGAAAAGGCAGTTTGTGGTAGGCTACATGTGAGTGAAGTTAACACTAAATGTGCACAGGCGCCATCTTGAAACCAGCATTCAGGTACTGGGAGGAGTGGTTTTGTGGCATTCCAACATTCCTTAGAAAGGACACAGGATGTTGGCAGAAAGCTACATGGTGAAGCACTTTGCATATAATGCTTTAAACTTCAGTTTGAGATATTTTATGGGCAAAAACAAAAAAATGGAGTGACCTCATTATTGTCATGTGATCTTATTACTGTTACAAATGAATCATTCACGTGATTGACATTGACTTTCTGTCAGCATACAGCAAATAAACAGATTCCTCTGTATGTTAAATATAAAGACTTTAGTAGCGTTTGTTTCCCTCTAAGATTGATTGTACCATCAATTTAATACTCTGTTTTTTTTATATAAATCAACACATTTTTCCTTAGTTCAGACAAGATAGAGGATAGAATAAAAATGCAATTAGCCAGGAAGGATCACATCTGCTTTGCATTTCAGAAAAATGGATTTGGCTTTCACTTTTATAGCAGAACAGAATCCAGCGATAATCAAAATGTTAAAGGTTCAACCTTTGATCACGAGTCGGTGGTCTCAGCCCACTCTTGAAAAAGAACCTTGCCCCTCGATTCCATTGACACACGGAGAAGTAAAGTGAATAGTGTCTCAGCGACTGCAGGACCCAGCTGGGCAGTCTTCGGGTCCATTAGGAGTCTTTTTGTCCGGTAGTATTGCACCCTGCCGGTTACTAGGAGAGTCCCTGTGCTCGGTCGTAATCTGTGATCAGGCCTTTGATATGCGACAGTTTCTGATGGAGGTACTCGCATCGCTTCTTCTCTTCCCGATAACCAGGGAACTTCTGAAAAGAGAAAAAGGAGTGAGCTTTTGGTAACATGTAATAACATCATAAAGCTTGATTTTTTTTTAAATGCACATTACATGTATATGGTGAACGTAATATTGATAATTCATAATGTTTTATTTTAAATTATTAAATGTTAAATGTATGCACCTTCCGCCAGGACAAATTCCTTGAATGTGAAAACAAACATGGCAATAAATGGTTCTGATTCTGATTCTTTAATTTAGATTTATTTTAATTGGTAATGTTCTCTATCACCACTTAAGAATGCATATGTTCATATGAGTTTTTCTTGCTCGATGCCCAGTGTATAGTGTTCCAAGTGTTACATGAAATTAGTTACAATTCAAACAACTCTTACTTTCTTATACTTTCTGTACTTTTGTAGTATTTGGGCCTCCATAAGCTGAAAAGATAACAGAGGAAATGAAGCGTTAGGATGCAATGTATCTGGATCAATTCAGTTTTGGGCGTTTCACCATAAACAAAGCAGTAAAAGGCTCCTGGTCCATACAGCACCTTGTACTCTTGTGTCCCCGGGGAGAGTGTGTTGATCTTTGAGCCCAACTGAACAAACATCTCTGTGATAGCCCCGATCCGATCATGAAGAGCTCTGTATTCATCATACTCTGCGCAGAAGTCGTCTTTATACTCTTGGCGCTGCTCCAGTGCTGTTATGGCACAGTATTTTCTGGGAAAAACAAACAAAACATTAACAGTTGTTTCTAACTTCTTCCACCAGATGGCACTGCAGAACGGTGGAGCCAGAGGCCTGACACGTCAGTGATTTAACAGCATGATGTGTTGACCAGATGTATAAACATAAGACATACGGTCATGTGTTAGCTTCAGTGTGGCTTTGTGACAGCTCGTTTAGACATGCGCTTTACTTAACTCTATGTGAATGTTTTGAAGCTGATCCTAAACCCTTTGGGACAAGTTGGTTTATTCTCTCAACAACAGAGTTAGACTCTCAAACCTAAACTTTTCAGTGACAGATTATATAAACAACGACTTGAGAGGACCCACTGATGATGTGACAATTATTTGAATTCCCTTCCTGATTCATAAATCCCTTTTGGATTTGTAGCACAGGGCAGAGTGTGTGTTTGAATCTTACATTAAATAGTCGGGCAGTTCTTCTGCTGAGGTTTGATTGACAGGTGTTTTCTCTCTTTCATGGTCTGTTGATAGTAGAAAAAACACACACGCACACATTTAAAAAAGAAGATGGTTAGAGCAATCTGCCAATGCAATTATGTGCTCATCATATCAAGGCTGATGGAATCATTTATCACTCTTTCGATAAGAGATATCTGATCCAAGGCAAACAGTGACGTCTGCTGCTTCAGAGTAGGAGGCAATGCTGCCCGCTGACTCGCTCGACCGTAGGTCACCCAGCTGTTTGACAGTCAATCATCAACAGACTAGAGCGGGGAGTGAGGACTGCTGCTAATCCTAACACACTCACTGCTCTTTCAAATTTAAATCCATGAATTGCTCCTTGTCGGCCTCCAGCAGCAACTCAAACATGAGGTTTTGCTTAAGTAAAGAACATAATGTTATAGCCCAACCAAATAATGTAAAACAGACTCATGAGAGCACAATAGGAAACATTAAGTGTGACAAAACCGTCCAGACAGTTTTATGGTTTTATGGCCATTTACCTTTCAGGTTTCCTCTGTTCTCTTTCAGGTCTGGACTCGTCTCAATCCAGTCTGGTTTTAAGCGCTCTCGTTCTTTGTCTTTGTGCTTTTTGGACCTCTTCTTTTTATGTTGGCTGTTGGTAAATTGTTGGTCAGTGCAAATGGACGTGTCAGTGTGTGGGGGCTTGGGGCTTGGTGCAGTAGGAGGCTCCATCCTCTCCAGTTTGGGAATTGTAGATGACCCGCTGAGTTTGTGCGGCGAGTACAGACCGTTTGGACTCCCCTGGAGATGATTGCTGTTTTTGTCGAACTCCAGTTTGATCTGTACTCTAGAGTTCCCATGGCTAGAGGAGCTACGAGCTCCATTGGTACCATACTCTCCATGAGACGGCGAATGCAGAGGCAAACACTGTTCTAATAGTCTTTGTTTTTTGGGGGTCTGACAGTTGGATGGATCCGAGGGCAATGGCCGTTTCTACAGGGGAGAAAAGGAGAACATGCTGATTAGCTTTTACTTTTGAGGGCAATTTACATGAGATGTGCCAAATATGCTTGTATTGTGTGCATTAATAGATATTTACTTTAAAGGAATAGTTTGACACATATTTAGAGTTAGATGAGAAGATTGCCGCCACAACAGCTGATTAGCTTTCCTTAGCATAAAAACTTGAAACAGCTAGCCTTGCTCTCTCCATAGGTAACAACAGCTCACACACTAACACGTTATAGCTCATTTGTATTATCTATATGACAACAGAAGTGTAAAAACAATAATGTACTGTTTTACGGGGGATATGTGCCGGAGGGACCAGTAACTTCATAGTCCACCCCGCCAAGAAATAGTGCTTCACATGCTCCGGCTATTCATTTATCGTACAAAACACATGAGAGTATCAATCTTCTCATCTCACTCTTGGGAAGAATGTGAATAAGCAAATTCCCCAAATTGTCTTACTATTCATTTGATTCCAGTGAGGGCTATGTTTAGTATGACGCTGCTCAATAAAACGTCACAAAGACATAGCAGTTTATAATTTTTCCTGTAATGTATTTGCAAAGGGGAAGCACCCTCTATATTCCCAGTCGTATAAGAATGAAGAAGTAGCAGAATATAATTCCTTCAAGGTGAATAATTACCACAGAGAGATTCTTGGCAGGACTGAGATGTGAAGGAGAGTCCCCTGGAGTTTTAAGGAATGAATGGTTGGACTGGGGACTCTTCAGCTGGCTACTGTGGAGTGGCTGAAGTTTCCTGTAGAAAGATTTAGAACACAGCATCTTTAGTTAGACAGTAACTGCGAGGCTAATGGCCTGTAAAGCTAAACAGAAAAAGGCAGTATGTAGGTTATAAAGTTTGCTTTGGCGGATTTATGAGCAAGTGGATGAGCAATTATCATTTATTTTGACACAGCTTCCAGAGAGAAAACAGCGGTGGCAGCTTTTCCACAGTAGAAACAATTATTGACATTAAAAAGAATGATCTTTCCAATTTTATTTTAAAGCATTTTGCATGGTTAGGCTCTTGTTTTGTTTTGTGTATCTGGTGATGCAGTCTACAGGAGGCTAGCACACAGACTAAACACATCCACTAAGCAGAACAATAGCAGCAGATTTAACCTCTGTAGGACCAAACCCTCTTCTCTGTTAATCTGCTTCCTACAGCTCCTTCCTCAAACAGATGCTACAAGTCACACCCCAAAATGGATGCAACCTTTTAAATCATGGTCAGTGTGAGTGGAGTTTGGAACAGTTAAACATTACAGTCAATGAAATGAAAGACATGAGAGTCTAAAAGAGAATAATCTATTCCCACAAATGAATAAACTCGAGCAAATAAATCTGGAGTTTACACTATTTACAGGGTATCACAGTTTTATCACACTTGGCAAACAATTTGATGACTACAATTGTAAGCTTTTTGCACTTAGCATGGGTGCTGAACAGAGGGGGTTGTGCAATCAGCCAACAAGACTTGAACTTTTTCCAAAACGCTCATGAAGCACATGGCCTACATGTTTACTGGCAGGCAGAGGAAATGTACAAGGGGAGGAAGCTCACCCTGAAAAGCTCCTCCTTGGTGCTCTGAACCTTCCATGCTAATGCCATTTGGCAACGTGGTGCAGGGAATATTTTCGTCTGCTTTGATGTGTCCATTAAGAGATTCATCAGTGCAGAGAAGTAGTGATTTAGAAGTTCCCCTTTTAACATGATCACAGCAGACCTCAACATTAATTAAGTGGCCTTTTTCTGTATTAACGCCAGCACTGTCATAATGCATCCATCTCTTAGTCCTTTGCCCAAAAGGGTCACTAAATAAAAGTAATATTTTATATAATAGTATTTTGACAAAGATAGACAATTAATGATGAAAAGATACATACCACTCTCATATGTGTAGGGTAAATCTAGGGCAACAGTCTGCACGTGATTAGCTTAGCACAAAGACTGGAAACAGCTAGCTCGGCTATGTCCAAAGGTAACAAAATCCCTTACCAGCACCTCTAAACTTCTGTTAGTATGGATTACACAAACAAGAAATAATGTGTTGAGGTGCTGGATCCCCATACAGAGAGAGCCAGGTTAACTGTTACCCCCTGTTTCCAATCTTTATGCTAAACTAAGCTAACTGGCTGCTAGCTGTAGCTGTTTTATTTAGTGTGTAGACATAAAACTCAACCTTCTCATCTAACTGGATATATTTCTCAAAATGTCGAATTATGGCTTTAACAAAAGTAATTCCTACTCTCAATAAAGCAAAACGAGAAGCATGTTTGTGTATTGTGGCTAACTCAATACACACCTGATCAGGAGTCTGTGGATGAGCTGCTTCTCCTCCTCAACATATCCAGGCCATTCTTTCTGGATGTGTCTGTAGAGCTCCTCCTTTAGAGAGTAGCTGTGGTCTTTAGGGTTCAGTTTACCAACCTAAAAAAAAAAAAACAGTTCCCAATCTAAATAAATCAACAGAAAGAGGACAGAGTACAACAGGAAAAGAGGCCAGCTGATGTTGTAAACACACCTCGCTGTGTTATCCTGCCATAACTCCACGGTATATTTAAATAAAGACCTGTTTGCGACTAAGTGGCTCTGTATTGTTCCGCGGATAATAGTTTAACCCCATCCTTATACAACTTAATCTTGCTGATACAAATTGAGACAAACCAACCCCTTTCAATTCTGAGAGTAGTCGGAGCCCAGCTGGAGACACACCACCCCTCCCCATCAAAACACAATCTCTTCCTCCAAAGATAATTAAAGCACAATCCTAATTACTGCTTCAGCGGCGGCACAGTCTGCACTTGACGACTGCAGTGGGACACTTAAAAATTGAATACACGGGAAATATGCCTGAAATAAACTTACTGACATCTACTTTTTCTTGCTGCACAGCGGTAGTGTGTTCATTAGCAAAATAACAATTTTGGGACTAATTTATGTTTGTAGTTTCAATCCTTGACCTGATATCAACTTATGCTAAAAACACTCAATATATTTGTTATTTTCTTTAGATCTGAGTATATTTCATCATTAGTTGACTGTGTTGACATAGCAACGTGCCAGATGTCTCACCTCATCCAGTACTGAGGTCAGGTCAGCCTTGTCCTTTGGACTGGCTCGCACCCTCTCCAACCACAGTAGCAGCTCAGGTTTCCTGTAGGGCTTTAAGGCCAGGAGATGAATGATGCGATCCCTCAAGGGCCGGTGTGCAACTGGGCTGGGAACCATGCTCCTCTTATTGCTGGGGGAGTGCTTGTTGCTGTTATCCGAGCCTGATACCAGACCCTGCTTCCTCTGGACCTTCACACACTTACCTAAGATCAAAACAAAGGGACGCATAGCAGAGTTTCACCAGGAGATTTGTGGAAGATATGGGCAAGTTTTTTAATCAAAAAGTTATCACGGCAGTAATCCAAAGCTGTTTTGAATGGCCGTACTGTTGCTACAATACACAAAACTAGAGAAGACTAAAGAGATTGTAACGGATCTGATAACAGGATTCAAATATGTTGACAGTATCCTGTAATAGCATAGCCAAACTATCATTTAAAATCCAGTCCTTGGGCCAGTTCACACCCAGTTTTTAATAGCGAGGCCTGCACGCAATACATCTTATCTCTGTTATATCTCTCTATTGTCACGCCATCTTTTTTACATATATATATATATATATATATAATATATATAAGCAACAAATATCGTATGTGCAACACTGTTATGCCAGTTTGAAAAAGCTATTTGAATACATTGAGCACTTTTCTGTGACGGTGTGTTAAGATAGTGTTGTTGCAAGTGGAAAACTGTGAAACTGGGTTGACGGTAAGGTTAGCCTACTGCTGAGTAAACAGAGGAGTATGGAAACTGAAGCAACTAACAGAGAGGCCCTTTCTTCCTGTTGCAGTACGAATGCAGTTGGACCCGTGCAGGCAGTGCTTATAGATATCTGCAGGCCGTAATCTCATTACAACCGTAAGCCATACTTTGGAGGTTGCTATAGGTTGAAGACTAACAGTGAGTTCACGGGGACAGCATGGCAGCGGTCTCATACAAGGTTTTAACAGTACTGCTATACTGTTATAACTTTGCTCTTTCTAAAAGTAATTTTAGATTACATTTTTAGCAATATACCGTGTTCCTTGTAAGATTCAAACAAAGTCACGTTAAATCTACTCTGCAAAATGTAACAGTCTTGCAGGAGCTTGTTGCTACATTTACTTTGAACCAAGTCATTAACATTTCATGCAAATATCCTTCCTGCACTGAAACAACCTGTACTGCCACATGTCAAACAATCTGCACCTACAACTATTGTTTGAAGGTGATAAATAAAAGCAGCGTGAGCATCCATTGTAGAAGGATACTTCCCTTGATGATAATGATAGCTCACTAAGGGTAACTGACACTTTAGTGAACAATTTATGAGCAACTAGCAATAGTGTTTCAATAAAATTAAGAGAAAATAATTAGGGATGTTAAATTAGGATTTTTTTTACTTGTCCTTCAGCCATTTTTCTATTGTATACTAAATCACTCTATTGTGTTTTAGTATATGGACATTGTTTTCTGATTAGTATAGACTTACTGTACCAAAAAAGACCACAAAACAACTGTGTGCTCTATACTGCATAGGAAACATACTGTAATCCATCACCCATTTATTTCTCTGGTGGGTCATGTGCTTGAAAAGCCACATTCAAGTAAACCGTAACTGCATAACCAGCATCTCAAATGTATTTTCTGACATTTGCATTAAGTGCAAGCTTGTGCCAGATTAAGTTTATTTTGTAAACGCTCCTGACAGACGATTTCAGCAGCAAAGCGTGGCATGTAATATGTCGGAGCCGGTCCCAACAGCTGGCTCCGACAGCAATTACCCCAAACATCATGTTGTAGCGTTGTTCTACACAGCATGTTATCATGCATAAAATATGATCTACACAAGCAATAAAATCTGCACAGAAGCTCTAAATGTCATGAAGCCTAATGGTCAGATCACTTAAAAGGTTTCAGCATGGTCAATTTAATCAATGACTCTAAAACCGCGATGCCAGTGAACAGAAAACATGAAGTGCAAGTAGAAGATCATGCATGTTAGGCACAGATCATTCCAGGTTAAGCATGGCCCCCTCTTTAGATGATATTTTGAAGTATTTCATCAAATGAAAATTAATTAAATACCTGTCAGTGTAATTACATTTTAGGCAAAACTTCATCAGCATGAGACTTGTTAGCGCATACTTCTGGCAAACTCAATCACATTAATGGTGCTGGCAGGCAAGCTGGCATAGTGCCTGAGCAATCTGGTCAAAATGAAAGGAAAATTATAAGACAGAGACATCCCTCTTGCATGAATAATTGCAACGCAGAGCTTTGATCAATTATGTGATAACTTCCACACCATATGGCAATTATCAGTAGGATGAAATGTTGAGAAGCAATGGTTTAGAAGCTTTCTGGGAACATGGAAACTCTCCGGTTATCTGTCCTTGATCCCAACGTGCTTAAAGGCTGCTTCGTAAAACGGAGGCTGGAAGATACACTAGAATGTAGATAGCTATGAAGCAAAAGCTTACTTGGCCCCGGCTTTATTTCAATTGCTGAGCGGCTCCAGATGTCCTTCTCCACCTGAGACATGCGCTCCCGGGTCGTCTGGTAAGAGTCATCTGTGGCACAAACTGTGATCTTGTCCTGAATGCTGCCCTGGCCCTCCAGGTGATCCCTGCCCTCCCTGTGGGGAAGAGAAAGGAGGAGAGAGACAACCTCAGAGACTTCACGCTTACAAATTCCCTAGCTCGGCTCAATTAACCGGCCATTTGTTAAACACAAGCATTACAGATTCTTGCTGTCACTCAATAATTTCAGATGTTGTGTGACACACATATAACAGGTTCTGTGACTTGTGCCTGCTTCTACGTTCTAGTCCTGTGTTATAAATCACCTATAAAGGCTCAAATCTAACCCTTTGACACTGCAACCACAGACACTATCTTTCTGTTCTCAAATATTAGTGTTCACACCTTTGTAGTCGGTTGCGACATGACGGCCTTTTTGTGTTATTGTAGTCTTGTTTGAATATAGCCTGACAGTGATACTGCCTGTTGATGCACTGAAGAGAGAAGCCACTGTTTGGGGAGGCCCTGCGGCCATAGTCTGACACCAGATTTACTACAAATTACATTTGACTGTGGAAAGAGTTGTGTGTGCTGCTTACCCTGAGACATACTGGTGAATGCAGTCGAAGCTGGACTGAGGCTTGTCTTTGCTGTCACTGGAAAGGTAGAACGAGAAGACTCTGAATCCATCAGGCGATTCAGGCTTTGGCGCTGGGATCTTAACATACTGTCAGGACAAATAAAGGAAAAAAGAAAAGTAAAATATCTTTACAAAAAAAACAAGTCATGGTCATTTTGCTTTCATAGTTTCACTGTGCTTTCTTGGACAGTGTTTCCCACATATCTATAAATTGCGAGAAAAGCGGATTTGTGCTTAAATGAACCTTTCTGACCATCTTTATTGACATTTATGCATACTCTTATATGGTCCATGTTGTGCAGTATACGTTTGATAAATCACAACTTTGTTTTGTAAGACATGTATACACATGTTAAATACTTAATCAATGAGACAAAATAAATACATTCAGGCAGAGTTAACAGGCTTTTTTTCTATTCTTTTCATTTCCTTTCATCAGTAAAATAAATAGAACATATGGTAGCCTTTCATATACAATGTTATAAGTAGGCCACACTTATCTGAACAATACAAAGTGTAGATTTAAATGAGTAAATAGAAGACAATGGAAGAAATTCTGCAAATTGATTTGGCGACCCTAATAAAATCTCCTGCGACCCACCTGTTGATCCCGACCCAGTTTTTGGGTACGACTGAGATAGCACACGCTCACATGCCTCAGTGTACTGTATCTACTCGCATTGCTAATTTGAGTGGTGTGTTATGTAATAAGCACGTTTTATTTTTCCCAGATGTAACCGGAAAAACACTGGATGAAGTAAATCAGCAAAGCAACTGCTTTCACTGAAACCGATTAGAGCTCACTTGACTCACTGTTTGTTGTTTTCTTTTTGATTTTTCACTCAAAAAAATGTGACCTAAATAATCTTCCACTTGGGCCAATCACAGAGGCTACATTGTACCTCCCAGGTCAGGGATGATGACCTGTAGCCAGTCATGGGAGGGGGGAGCCTGTCTGAAAGGCACAACATAACAATAGTATAGCAGACAGCTTTTTCACTTAGACGCTAACCTCCTCTGTCACAGACTGTCCGCCGCTCCCTAGCAACTAACACGCCAGCAGGGTGAAGTCTATCTCTGTCAGGAACCTCTTACATAAAATGACCCAAAAACCTACTTCCACTAAAAGGACCGTTCAACATAGAGCGTCATTAACCAACAGGTAACATGTCCTTTAAAACACATTTGGCATGGGCTCTCGTCTACACCCCCCTGCAGCTGTTTCAGCCTGAAAATAGACAGTTTAGTACTTTTGTTGATAGTGTACTGTTCTACATCCAACAGAAGCCCCACAATTATCACTCACAAGAGTGAGTATGTGCTGATGCGTTGTTCTTAATGTGAGATGGCTGCAACAGCTCACATCACACAGGACCTTTTTCAACTGCAGGTCTCAAAAACAATCACGGTCAGAAGATTTGAAGCTGCCTCTTTAGTTATCAGTCATAAGTGATTGATTATAAACTGACTGGCCAAGAGCAGTGTCCCTGGCAGATGTGGCAGGCAGGACTATAGCTGTCACAAATGTCCAGTCATGCAGCAAAGCCATAAGCAGTTGTTTTTTTTTGCAGCACGGAGCCAATGAACAGCTCCTCGCCTCGACACCCCTCCTCCTCTTCTAAAACCCAAACGCATGCCATTCACCCCACCCCCATCAGCCTCCAGGCTTTCCTTCATATGCACAAGCCCACCCATGTCAACGCAAAACGCAAAGCAGCCCACAAGGCCATGAACACTTGAGACACACAGCTGACCATTAATTCTGACCTATTTATGTCCGTTCTCATGAAGTGGGAAAGCGGAGTCCTGCATACGTGTGCTTCGGGTTTTACGCTAATTAAGGACGATCAACCAAAAAAGCATCAAAGTGAGCAGGGACACGAGGCAAGCCATGTCCTCAGGCCCTATTACTTTAGCAAAGTAGTAGGAGCTTCGGCCACCATTAGAAGCAACAATTCACTAAAATGGGGTTATTGACTTGGAGAAGGACACGCAGAAAAACTGCAATTAAGGTTGTTTTAAAATGAGAGTCCTGCTAAATAAAAGCTAGCTTGTGATGAGGTGAGAGTGCACATTTACAAATTTAGCATCGCAATAGTGACACCACATCCCCTCTTTCAGTAGATGGCGGCAGTATGAGCTCGCTCCAGTCATGCATTCGTTTTGCCCCCCGCCAATTTACACTCTGCAGATAACACAATCTGCCAACAAGCACCTAAAACTCACTAATTGGCGTAGTTTATTTAATTTGTACAGGAAAGTGTCTCAAAGTACTACCTGTCTTCTAGCAGAAGATTGCATGTAAACATCCAGAGATTTGCTGTTAAACTAATCTTGGGAAAGTTTAACTGAACATCGGCCAATAAGTAATAGTGTAACCGTCATAAGAAGAGAAGGATCATTAAGCCAACAAACTGAGTCAGTACTATCAGTTACAAGCTAACAGTCACCACAAGAGATAAACCGATATATTGCCTAATTTAAACTAATTCCAGATATTTTGCTATGGGTGGCCAATAACAAAGAAGTATTTTTTCTTCTCTCAAAAGTGATATTGTTTTGCTTTACTGGTCTGAACCCACTGGTGAAAACAAGTAAAGTTCAAATCAAACATGTTTTATTACCTAACAGGTCAATAGTTGACTGTCTCCATCAGTATGGTGGTGCATTTGACACCATTATAGGTGTGCTTATCATGGAGACACCCTCCTGACTTAAGATTCATTATCACTTCAGGAAATAACATACTTACGATCAGGTTACCTGGTGAGTGAATGACAACAACAACAACAACAACAACAACAACACGAGGAACCTACTCAACAACTTTGCTGTTGTCTGAACAAGAGATTTAGAGATTTCAGTGTTGAACAGTGGCCACAGATTACACTTAACATCACAGCCAAATCATGCAAAGTGGCCAATGTCACTTAGCCTGATGAAATTAACTCTGACTTTTCATGTGTTTAGTCAGTGACACCTCTTGTGCCCATAGGTTTATGACCCTGATTCGGGTGTCAATCAAGTAGTAGGTGTAGATTTACATAGAGACGCTGAGTCATAGACATCTCCATATGGAGCGCTGCTCTGCTCCCTTGAGGCCGTGTGTGTTTGTGTATTGTCGTTTAGTCTTTTTTTAGGCTGAGGAAGCCTCACAATCCCACAGTGCACATGCAGGGGGAGAGGTCAAATATCTAAGTGATGGTTTAGGCTCCATGTTAACAGAGAGAGACTATTATCAGTTGTGGAATCATCGAGTACACTCATCAATGAACAAACAAAAATAGGAGCAAATACACTGAACTTACAATCCTGAATTTAAATATGAGTCACATGAGTACACACAGGAGCTTCAGACTCTGGTAATAACAGCTCATAGAAAAATATACTTCAGTACTCTCAGATCAAGGACTGGTGAGTCATGTACATAACCATGTAACAGACACATTACACAATCTTCATGCATTTCTATAAACATTGTGACGAAACATTGTATTACATGTTTAGGTGTTACATGTATTACCACATCAATACTTGTATTGTGTGGCACACATATAATGGAGGGTGATAATGTTCTGGTACTCTGGGGCACAAAAGGAGACTAATCTTATTATGAATAAGTGGACTCCTGCTAATGACCATCACAAAGAGTCAAGTATTACAATTCTTTTAATTAAAAAAAATATATGCCATTGTGATTATTTAAAACATATTTTAATTTCTATTAAAATCTTTTCTGATGTGCAATTTGAACGTGCTTTTCCTTCTGTAGACGTTCTTAATTATTATGGAAATAACTATTAAATCAGCAGTATTTGTCCAGCTCTGCACCAGGAAAATAATTCATTAAATTGCTTATGCCTCCTAGTGTTCTAATTATGATTGTGTGAATCCTTTAATCTGATGATTAATTAATCTGAGAAAAGCTTAATGGGGTATTATTGTCATCAGAGTGCACTATTAACATGTGTCAGTTAAATAACATTTAAAAAGAGTGGTGAGAGCTGTGTGCCGTAGCACGGCCAGTTTAGCCGTTGGACAGTTACAGTAAAAGCAACCAAATGGCACCAGAACGGCAATCCTTAACACCTCGTCAGTGTAGCCCCCCGTGGGGCGTACGGGCTGATACAATAACTGCCTCTGTGGGCTCAGCCCAGCCACATCTGCTACTCCAGGCCCTGTGCGTTTGGAGATGTCAAATACTTTCAGGCTGTAGTAAGGTGTGAACTGGACTGGAACAGAAAGTCGTGGCAGGGGCCTCAGCAGTTGAACAAGGACAAAGGACACCGTCGGGGATGTCCTTGTAAAACCTCATCTTTAACTCCCCACGGATGTTTAACCTGCTCATCTTTGATGGGGTTAAACAGAGTTCTTAACCCTGCTATCTGGCGAGGAAGGAAAAGGCTTCACTAAATCTACTACTGTTTGATCCAGTCCAAACATCTGCAGGGAAAGACAAGATAGTTTCTCTCTCTGCCTTTCGTTTCTTTGCTCTTCAGACGAAAGCAAGAAGGCAAGGTTCCCAGCTTTGGTATTTGGCATGGCAACACTGAGATGGAAGCAGGCGCCTGGATATGTGATTTACTCTGAAGCCTTTGCCTCCTGCCCCTGTCTGTACTGACACTAGTTACCATTGTCTTCTCATCTGAGCCTACTCAGCCATAGCTGCTCTGTGAGCTGCCCGTCTTTTGTTCTAGCTTCTTCCCCCACAAAGCTGAGTGCAATGGCCTGTCGGGCCGCCTGGATTATTCATGAACAGCGGGGACGTGTGGCTGTGTGTTGTTGGAGGGTAAAGGGAGGGATTGGGGGTTTGGGTGTTAATGGAGGGAGGGGAGGGTGGATGGGTGGCGGTGATGCTGGGTCCCAGTAGAACCAGTGCATGAGGGATGGCCCTAAAAAGTCTTCCTTTAGGAATGTGACAAGCAACTCAGCAGAGAAGAGGTGGAAGGATCCTTGCTGGAGCAAGTGTATTTGTTCCTCTTTATCTATATAAAGATTTATATGTTAGTGCAAAATTCAGATCATTAAATCATCTAATGGACTTCACAAGTTGAGGCATTAACAGTAGAAAACATTCAACTGTCAGCCATGTTACAGTGTCACATAAAGACAAGCAAGTGCAGTGTCTCCGGAAAACACAGGGGTCACATTACATATGCTAATTTACTGTCCCAGAGCTTTCTACAGTACGATCAACAATTCCACTGTGACTCATTTGTTAAAAACAAAACGTATGACATCCCCTCTTACAGTCTAAATCATGCTTTCAGTGAGCCTTGGATGGATGTGGTGGTTCCTGTGCTTGAGGATCTGTTCATCGAGGGGGGTTGGTAGAGACAGGAAAGCAAAGAAATGGGGGTGGGGACTGACGGGAGTTAGTGTGGGGATATGGGGATGGGCAACTGACGAGCATCCCCCAAGGTACTGCCTGTTATGCCAAGCAGAATCAGTCTTTTTCCAAGAGGCTGGGGCTAATCTGTCAACCTCAACAATCACACTCTGTCTCCCCTCCCCCGATACCCCACTCCTCCTAACTGTAGGTGCCTTCCTCTTTAGATATGGGGGTTTTTAAAGCCTATGTTAGGCCACTATTTCCTCTATTCACAATATGTAAAGAAAAACTACACAAAAAAAAGAAAAATTCACTCAAGACTGTTTTTCTCTAAATGGATTCCTCCCCCTAAACGTTACTAATTTGCATTAGTTGATGCCAGTGAGGAAATTCCTGTTACACACTAGTTATTAAACCTCAGATGCACTGACACCAGTAACGTGTTTTCCTTGTTGATAAGCCTGTTTCACTGCAGCAGTCCCACAAACCACTTAGAGCATTGTGCTATACTCCCATTACCGGACCATTCTCTCCATTCAAGCAGGCAGTCTGTACTAGTTAAACAATTTGCAGAATGTGTCTTGGAATTAAAGTCCAAACAATAATAAACTTGCAGGGAAACATGGATTAAAGAGGGGGAATACAACATATACATAGAGATGTGGTGTGTAAAATCAGGTTGCAAAAAGACTTACTTTTCATGTTTCAGGTGGTTGGCTTTGAGTTTAATATATTCCCGTCGCTAATGAAAAATATAATAAGTAGAATACATTGTAAATGTTGCCTGTTGATATCGAGGCGCACCATGCTTTATGTGGTGGACTTATAACTTTAGAGATCACAGGACCTTCCTTTTTGTCCAGTATGTATCTTTCACCACAAGACAAAAAAAAAAGATTATATATGTCTGCTAAAGCGGTCTGTCTTTAGGTTAACAATAGCTCTCTGCTGTTTCAAGCTCTTGGGGTTAAGCTTCTTCTCTACTGCACACAAAACTCTGCCCATGCTTACATGCAATGTAGTCATTGCTTATATCCTGTTGTGCTGCATTTTTAAATCTAAAAATAACATTTGTGTTTGGCCATCACTTGGCCATGTATAAACTGTTTCCTTATTCAACATTGTTTCCTTTTTACAACACCAGATGACTTTTTGAATGTAAAAAATCAACAGCTTTGCATCATTAAGTAATTTAAATGGCAAGTCCCTAATTATAATCAACATATTCAAAGTTCTTAACGACTCCGGGTTTGAATTCATTTTGATGGCAAAATTAGACTTAGTTCTCTTGAAAAATGTATAAGACTTTGCTGAAATTAATTGGATATTTTCGTACGTGAATATTATATAGCTAGCTACCGACTTGTCTGTGAACACGACAAACCAGAAAACTGACTGTGAAATGTAGTTAACGCACACTGTCACACAATCCGCCAGGGTCTCCACATTTTTTTGTAAATGAGAGCACCACACTGCCATCAATTACACACAGCATAATTAGCATTATATTTAGTCATTCCTCAGATTTTGGTTCTGATGCCAATACCCAAATAGCCCGTGGGGTGAATGAGCACACAGGACATCGTCTGTTACATTTCCTCGTGAAACAGCATCTCAATTTCCTTTTCCCATTCATTGCCTCTCATTTCATGTCAATGGTAATATTTTATGGTTGTTCAAATTGAATCTTTTAAGGCTTTGCTGGCTGGGTTGTGGGATAATAAGCCGGCTACTTAATAGCCAATCAAACAGTCAAACTTTTTTTTTTTAAAAGCAGTTGTTATTTTGTTTTTTCCTCGCTGCTATTTCCAATTTCCCAGGTTGACGGTTCTTTCTTTCGTTTTGATGGTTCCAGATTAGCTCGGGATGTAAATAAGCAACACAAGTTACAACAAAAACAGTTTCTTCACTGTTTCAATTTTTTCAATGTATTATTCCTTTTTTTATTATCATATATTTGTGTACATTTTGTGCCATATATTTCAAATATTGTACAGCACTCATGCAACCATAAGATACCAAACTGAAACATGCCACAGCCACTTTGGCATCCTTCGAAATCCCTTGTTAGAAGCAAAAGAACACAATAATGACAGAGGAGCTAAGTAAAGAAAATTCCTCTTTAACTGAAGGATCCCGTGAGGCATGTTCCGAAAATATACTGTATGATCCAAAAATCCAAAGGCCAAATAGCTCTGCATAAACACACTCTGCCTCAGACGAGCGGAGAACACAGAGACTTTTGCCTCGCTTAACACATCTGGATGAATAGAGCGGCGTGTGCCCTTTCAGAAACACGTGGGACAACTCTCCCTCTCACTGCAATGCCACTGGGAAAGGACGGCTCTCAAACCGCATTCCTGTTATTGTTATTCTAATTAGCTTCCAGGAAGAAAAAAAAGAAGAAAAAAAAAAAGATGTGTGCACACATACACACTTGCACGCTGCAATAGCTTATTTGCAGTGCGAGCGGGAGGCGAAGCAAAGCGGTGAGGTGGCGGGGGGTAGAGTCGGAGCAGCCGTGTGTGAGATAGAGGCCCTGATGTCTCCCAAGGATTTAGCCAAGACATGGGGTGAAATGGCAAAATAATCAAGAGGGCCGGTGGGAGGGAGCCCAGGGGAAGCTCAGCCTTCACACACAGTCGTCATGAGAATATCTTTAAGAGCACCTCTACATTCCCCTCATCCCAACACCGCTGCCTTCATGTGACAGCTGTGCACATAAATACAGACAAGGCCATAAACAAAAACAATTACTCTGGCGACTGCAATTCAACATTTATGAACTGAGGAGGAAATTAAACTGGTTTCACATCTGACACAGCACAACATAGAGTATTCCAATGTAATGCCCATGTTTACTACGACAGCACTGCACTCATAAAAGTTATGTTCAGTGGAACAAAATAATACTCAACCACTCGATGCCACAAAGTTGCAGTGTAACAGGTGAGATACAGTGCTCACTAACCCGTACAGAAGAGTGGAAATATCAAGAAAAAGCAGTATAAAAAGCACTGTAGCAATGGATAGAACACATTTCCTGATCAATGTGCCCCCTGCAGCTTGTATCTGATTAATAGCAATGAACACAAGCTTGATTTCTTACTACACAGATATAGATCATGCCAACAAGCAGCAGCGTCGCCAGTACTGAAAGAAAATAAGCACTGCGATGTGAAATTCCTGGCCGTGGTCTGAATATATTGCTTAATCCCTGGTGACTATTTCAAAGTTATCCAGAAACCTAATTTCTTTTCAATTTACAGCTTTTACGAAATGTGAAAAAAACTCTTCACTTCTCTAATTGCTTCATAGTTGCATCACATACTACACTTTTTTTTAATTGTCTCTCACTGCTCCAGACACTAGTTATTGATCAAACCCATTCAGTTCACATTCCTCTAAAAATATCTTTCAGTTACAAGTCTGTTTATGCCTCATTAAGTCGAGTAAAAAATGGAGGTTAGCTCAATTCAAAAGAAAAAAATATTATATTGTTTCACAGTTGCCTTGGACAAGGTTTAGAGGCATCAGAGAGCCTGTGTCTTTCATCGCATGATTACAAGCTTGGCAGACAATTTACAATAGTAGGGCTAAATGCCGCAGGGTCAGAGAGAAAGGCAGCCGAAAAACCTCAGCGTGCTATTTCTCGATAGGAGCCCTGGGCCCTGATACCGCTGAGCCCTGGAGTGATGCCAGGACAGTGATTTGAAAAATTCCTCCGGTTTTTGCGGCCCTGGAAGTGCCCCTTTACAGGAAATGTGACATGAGCGAGGACAAAGATCAGAGAGAGGCAGTCGTGGCTTCTGTGATGGAGCTCTACAGCTGGCAACTGACACAAACCTCTCCACTCGCCACACATGACCTCCTGAAGCTCAGGCTGCTTGTGTGGAAGAGATGAGCTCCAGCGAATGAAAACTAGCTACTAGCTGTACACCTCCAACCTGGAGACACAGATACTGGTTATCTCCTCCGTCTGTTTTATGCCAGACTGCCATGTTCACCAACAACCTCCCCCCACTAACGGCTTAATCTGGCCTCCCCCACTACCAATGGTTGCAGCTACCTCATTAATGCCCAATCGTCCAGCTCGGGGACTATTGTCAAAGGGGGAGGGAGCTCGTGCTCGAATTCCGCAAAGCAATTTGAATATGTAATGTGCCAAACGAGATATAATCACCAAATCCTATTCAGTGATTAAAGGACATTTAAATTGCACTCACTTAACATTTCTTCACAGAAAGACTCTCATAAACAGGTTAATCTTCTGCTCCTCTTACAGATGTTTCATTACATGTTTACATAATTTGTGTTTTGGACATATTTTGCTTCCTGCCAAGCTAAGAATTCCACCGCTCATCTATCATTCCCGTATTTCCAATATTTCATGTCTGCATGGAGACATGGGGGCTCCCTGGGGTTCGCCAACCCCGTATACCTCCTCCCCCTCCTTGAACAAAGCCTCCCCAGTTGCAAGCCTGACCCAGTAACCTGGCTAGCAGCCTGAGGGTATAGCGTACCCTGTCTTTGGGCTTCCAGGGTCCATGTGTGCACACAGGGCCGGCATTTGTGTACAGTGCAAAGTCACTTTCTTCAATTCAATCGCCTCTTGCAGGGATTAGACCAGCTCCTTTTAGACAGGCATTTTGTGGTAAATGTTGAGCAGCATAGCAGGCCAAGCCAGGGAGGGTGTAATAGTGGCCCGGGTAATCTGGCCGGACACAAGAATCTTTCTTCTTTACAGACGCTTAACAGGAATGCCCTCTTGCTTTCAGTGCAACGTATTTTTGTAGATTATGTACTTTGTCTCAGATGTAGTCCAGGCTATTTGACACAACAAAGTATAAGTGAGAAAATTAGTGACACCTTTCCATCAGACTTTGGGCTTCTGGTGCATTTAAAACGGCCCGACCCTCTGCTTTGATCACTGGATGTTTCAGTTTTTTTTTTCAGAAAGAAAACAGTCCAAGGCAACAACATCCACCGACAGAAATGACAGTCGGTGGATTTTGGACCTCTTCGTGGATGCATGCAAGCGCTTATCGAATGCTTAAGAAACCAATAAGATATGCAGAGAACTGTCACACGTCCGCTCCACAGCAAATCAGAACTAATTAGAGCATTCAAATTCTCAAGCAATAAGGAGAGCATGCAAAACATCTTACCCCCTGGCTCCCCTTGAAGCAAATCGCTGGCTGACTTGATAGTGATGCCTGAGGAGAGAGAGAGAAGAAGAAGAAACTGGTCACTGATTCAGAAATCATGTTTAATCTAATGGACAGCTCATACATTATGAGTGAAAATATATCGCCATTGTTCTCACTCTGCTCAGTGGGTTTCTCTGGATAACAGCAGTCTGGTTTTAATGAGACGAGGCGTGGTAAACTTTCCTCATTAAATGCCAAAACGTTGATAGTTGCCATTTCCCATCAGACTTTGCCCTGATGAATTGCCGTCATATTTCTGTATCATTAAGTCTACAGTTCAGGGGGTTCTGGCCCTAATATTCAGAGGAATGTGTGTGATTAACCAATCCAAAGCCAACATACAACTTTCCATGTGTCAGTCAAACTGACTCGGTCTGTTTGTGTGTTTCAGCTGATTTACTCCCTAAATAATTAAATAAATAAAAACTACAACAGATCCCAGAGGAAAGACGAAGCTCCTTCTGAAACAAGTTATATATATTTTTGAATGCACTTTTTAAAAGCCCTGTGTGCTGTGGTTTATAACTGTAGTTATGCTCCTGAACATCATATTGGTCTTTTACCCCCAACGGATAAATAAATATTAAAATCATAAAATATACCTGCCTTTGAGGCAACATGATACATAGTTAATAGACGGAGACATTTATCTGTGAAGTACAGCTGTGCCCGTGATTGACAGTGCTCTTGATTTATTATTAATGGTTTGGGAAAATGTCTTCCCTATTGAAGAGAATTGTTCTGATTTTCTTCATCATCCGATAGCTTTAATATTGAATGGAATAATAAATATTAGCAACACAGCCAAAGGGCTTTTCACAAGTGGGAAGCTTATTTTTGTGATAATTTAAAATATTACAACAATTTATCAACATTTTGGCGTAACGCTGAAACAATATGCCAATTAATTGGTACCACTGTCTAATAAGGCACCTTATACTAAGGCTGTGCAATAGCTTTATAGACGTCCGTTATAGATTATGTGGTATTAATAGGTATTTTAATTTTGAGATTGCCAGGTTATCACAGTTATCAGCATCTTATTTACAAAAGAGCCAAGAGTTCTTATCAAAGGATTACCAGCATTTATAAATGCCTTATTACAAAATAGAAACGGTAAACACTAGCAAAGGGATATTTTACAACCTAGCTACATGAATGTTGTTAGTGATGGATGCCATTACTTACAATGGCAAACCTTTTATCTAAAGAGTGTCTTATTATATAGTGGTAAAGGTTAAAGAATCACCGGATCAAGAGAAAATGAATCAGCAACGATTCATATGGACAGTTTGTTAGACTAAACAAGACAATAATAATTTCAGCTTTGTGAAATTGTTAAACAATTAGTCAACAACTATATTAACAATCAATTGATTGTTAAAGTAATTTAATTTAAATTTATACCAAACAATTGCTCAATTACATGATACAACAATGGGCAGATACATTGTATCTGTATAAGAGCAGTTTATGAATAAACTCCATCTAATAACATAAACCCTTTCAGCTTGAGAGGTTCCTGAGGACAAAATCTCGGTGGGAGTCCAGCAATCTATAACAATATTGTCTGGGGTGGTCTTTGACTTGGAAAAAGTTTTGCAGTAACCTCTCCTGCCTGCCTGTCTGCCTGCCCGCCTGCCTGTCTCGGCCTGGGGGAAGCTGTCAGGCTGTGTGAGCTCAGGAGTTTACTCTGCTTCACAGACCAATGAGCTCCGGAGCTGGGCGGGCTTCCAGGCGTGGACAGGGCAAAAAACAATAATACACAAGAGCACAGCGACAACTTGTCGAGCCCTGCCACCGAGCCCAGTGCAGACTATACAGCCGAGTATCATACCCAGGGCTTTATTTTCATTGTGGCAACACGTATTTGTTTAAAAAAAACAAACTGAAAACAAATGAACGTCTGACTGCAGTCATAGCTGTAGGACTTAACTGACTTACGAAGCACTGCGCTGGGAAAGACCATTTGGAGACACTACATTATTTTTGGTCTAATCTAATGGACCATAAAGCAATAAAACAGTCTCCTGATTCAGAGCAGTCGAATAATTTGCTTGATAGCTTGTTCATTAATTTATTCCCGTGAGCAAAACGAGCAAAAAACAGCCTCTTCTTTTTTTTGTTTTTTACATAAAATGACTGATAATAATCTGTAGTCGCACATACTCTAAATAACGAGTTTCAGCTTTAATGTATGTTTAGAAAAGCAGAGAAAACGACAAGCTTCTAAAGCTCAGGGCATAATCGCAAATCTGTCATATGGGAACTTTAATACCGTTTGGGGTTTTCGGGAGATTACGCTTTGGTAAACAAGTAGACATGCACAATTGAAAATAGCCTCAGCCTCTCCTTTCTCATAACACATTTTACTCAGGGCTTACAGGGGAATTTAATGAAATCCTTTCATTCATCAAAGCCCATTGAATTGCCTGTTATGATCATAATTAATAAAGCTTAGCCCTCCACTGTTACGACCAAAATAATGCTTCTGTCGATGTGATCTGAGCTGCCGGACTGTTTAAACTTTACTTTTTATCTACTAAAAGGGGAGAACAAATTGCATTTCCAAAATTTGGATTTTACAGTTCACGGAGTTGGGAGGCGATTCAAGAAAATCAAAATATAGCAGAGAAAACACACACAAAGCTCCAAAGTTCAACGCGATCATTGTGCCTACCTTCAGGTTCTGGTAGGCTTCGAGGGTCCGGATGGCAGTGTCAGTGAGTTTGACGTGATAAAGAGTTTGATTCGGGGTGTTTTTGTTGATTTGGCCACAGGAGAGCCCATACCGATGCTCCTGTCTCAGCGCTGCCATTTCTACAACTGAAGACTATTGGCGACATACTGCCTGCTACGTCACGGAGGAGAGAGGCTGTGGGCGGGGCTCACAGACACACACGCACACACACGCACACAAACAGCAGTCACACAAACACGCACGTGAACGCAAGCACCCACACAGAGTAAGGACAATGTAAACGAAACTATTTTACTTTCGCTTCGCAAGACACACTCTTTGGTCATTTGTGCCCTTAAGAGTTTTATTTTATTTAAATCGTTATTCATAGAGTAATAATCTCGTCTTTTTTTCTATTTCTGGTCCAAGTTGCCATCCGCAGCAGACACAATAGGAAATATAAAATCACCTGCATGACAATGTATGAGACAGATCGATGTCACCATAAAAACAACATTCCTATTGTTTTGTTTGTGCAGAGAAACGTTGTATATTGAATGTAATACAACCAAAAACATTTACAAACTTTATTTATTACTGAAATATGTTAGTGGTGGAAGAGGTGGATAATTTAAAGTAGTATAACAATAGATATAGATAGTGATTTTATAGACAAAATAAAAACACTCCATTACATGTAACACATATTTGTTAAATGTGTATTTTATTTACAAGACAACTTTAAGTATCAAAAGTGAAAAGTGCTTATTGAATTATCTACATTTACTTTGGTTGCAAGCTAATTTTATATCATTGATTTATCTCCCGATTACTTTCTCAATTGATGAGATCACAAATGATTTGATTCTTGTCTTTAAAATGTAAATGAAAACATCACACAGCCAACTTCCCAGAGTCAAAAGAGACAATTTAATATATCTTGCTTTATCTCATTAGTTCACAACCTAAAGATATTCAGTTTACTTTTTATTTTTCAAAAGACGTAAAATCCTCACACTTCAGAAGTTGCTACGTACTTTTTTTGACATTTTTGCTTGAAATATTACAAAAATAATGAACCGATGTAAGTATAATAATTGGTAAGCAGCATTTTAATGTTTTAGACTAGTATATATACAAAGTATGCTACTTTTATCATGTAGGGGAGATGAAGTCAAAAACAGTATAATGAAAGTTCCCAAGTATGGTAAAAGTGTCTGCTTTACTTGGGGTTTGTGTATTATTCTTTTGTGTAAGAGGAATTGAAAGACAAATATGGATTAATTTAATTCCTGATGGACAACATGCTGTGGCTGTGGATTAAAGAGTAGCCTCACAGTCAGTAATGCAGTGTTCATTTACAATATGGCTGGGGGGATGTTTTCTGTCTAAGTTAGTCTACTGCTTCTAAAGTGACATGACTGGATATATATATATATATATATATATATATATATACATATTGATACTTGATATAATGTGTCAAGTTGTGTTATTTTCAATATATAGCTCCAATATAACTACTGTGTAGCATGTTAGTCATTTGCTGAAAAATACATTCATAATGTCAAATAATGCCTTAATAACAGTCGCGTGATACTTCAATCAATGCATCAATCCTGTTTTCATCCTGTGAACAAGTGGATGTTTTTAGTTGACACATCTGGCCTGGGCCAGAAGACTTCAGAATTTAGATTAATACATGATGCAGTGCTTGATTATGGTATGTTACTTTAAATTATTTATTATTATTATTATTATAAGATTCATTAACATTTTATTGATAAACCTGACAGAAGCAATTAGTTTTGAATAACCATCATGGGTTAAAAACAAAGAAATGTTTCCAGTTTTCAAGAATAATTTTGAACATATTTTATCCTCCCGCAGTTGTACACCTTGTGCATTTAATCTGTAATCTAGTGCCAGTTTTACATCATGCAGGTCATTAGTGTGGTGGCACTTTCTAAAAAGTGAAAATAAAAATCTCCCAACATAACTCAAAGCAAATTTTGTTCAAGTTTATATTTCCTGAGATCTTATTGGTCGACGGCATTCATGGAAACTGTGTTGTGGCGCACGACGGTGAAGTCATTAAGAAGCTTACAGACGTTCTGGCAGATTAGGTTTTTCTCTTCTAATCCTGCAGATTACCAATGCACAAGCCTGCCGGCTGGGAGTGATTTGTTGCGCTGCACAGTTTCTTTACATTGATCATTTTTGGTTGCGGCCACATCATAGGACTATGTAGATTAAGACGGACCAAAGCAGAAGTGAGAAGAGATCAAGGTGCAACAGAACTGCAGAAACTCCGAAGCTGCAGGCGAGATAAAGCTTATTTTAAAATCTGTAGATGAAGGCAGGATTTAAGTGTGCTTTCTGAGTTGGATTTAATGAAACACAACACGGATTTTTACATTATGGAGATATTCTTTTTGTTTTGACAGAGTGAAGGTGGCAGAAGTTGGTTTCCAACACAACTACTAACCTGCACCTAAGTGGAGCATTGGCTCGGACAAGGAGGATCATCTCTTTTGGAGGCTAATGCAGGTGGTGTCATCGCTCTCTGCAGTGAAATGGAGACAGAGCCATGTTGTGAGGAGCATGAACACCCTGCAGTGCCTGAGGTAAGAGAGGCCGTTTCCAAGCTTGCTGCTGGGGATAGTCCCACCGAGCTACCCTGTGGGCCTGCAGAGGAAGGCAAGGAGCTGAGTGGGATAGAGCAGGCTGAAGCAGAGAGCTGTGCAGGTGAGAGTAAAAGCGCAGAGGTAAAAAAACCCTCTGATCCTGAGCAAAGTGGAGACACAGGATGCAAAGAGCGGAGGAAACTGAAAAAAACCAACAGCTGGAAGATGGTGCGATTTCAAGAGCCATCAACAGAGGATGAAGTGTTGGAGAGAGACAGCTCAGCAGAGAGTCTCTTTCCAGAATATGTGATGACCGAGTGGACGTCCACCACCTTTGAGGAGCTGTTTGTGGCAGACGATTGGCTGGACATCACAGGTGAGGATGCATCGTAGAACTGTATAGAGACACACTTTAGACTTGGTTTTAGGTCAACTTGCACAGTTACTAGTGCTTTATATTGGATTTTGGATTAAAACCACCAAAGTCAAATGCCCAAAATGTGACTGAACTCAAGCTTGGCATGTTTGTGGCCGTTTCTGAGCATGTGTTTACCACTAACATAGCTTAACCCTGCTTCCTCTTGCATGACTTTCACTTCTTTCCTCACGCAGAGGACCGGCTGTTGAGAAAGAAGGTGGTGGAGTTCGGGGCTCCGCACACCCTGAGCCCCACCTGGGGCCAAGCGGTTACTGTGAAGATGCAATGTGTCCTGGAGGACCGCAATGTGGTGGAGAAGGACTGCAACCTGGTCTTTGTTATTGGAGAAGGAGATGTAAACCAGGTAAACCCCTCAGTTTTCTCAGACAGTGTAGTTTATTGTGTTTACATCACACTTCAATGTTGACCAATAGAGACTGTGAAAATAAGAAAAAAAGAGTCTGTAGACGAATCTGTATTAACAGATTTTGGTTTCCGTTTGTAGACAAAGTAATATTGACTGATCAGGTTCAAGCAGCCTTTGGTTGAATGCAGGTTAAGAATGTGTTTGGAATGCAAAAGAGGTTGAATGCAATGGGCATATGATCTTGGAACTCATCGGCCATCTTGTAATGGTAATTGTTCTATAATTTGCTTGTAAATTGGGTACTTGTGAAACAATCCTGTCTTACAGGTCGTCTCTCAACTCTTAACTCCAGTCTCTCATCTCAAGTTGCTAATTGCACTGTCAACAACGAGCAGTGCACGGAAAAGGAAGTCTTGGCTGTAAATGACATTGGCTTGTGAACTGCTGTTCTGAAGCATACCCTGTTTTGTCCTCTCTTAATAAGACCATCATTTACTAAATGGACATGTTGTAGGGGCGACTGTGGCTCAGTGGCTAGCAAGTCGGTCTTTCAATCAGAGGGTCGGTGGTTCAAACCCCGCCTCAGCCACTCCATGTCGTTGTGTCCTTGAGCAAGACACTTAACCCTAATTGCTCACCGTTGCTGTGTCTACGGTCTAATGTATATCATGTAAGTCGCTTTGGATAAAAGCGTCAGCTAAATGAAATGTAATGTAATGTAATGTAATGTAATGTTGTATAGGAGAAGACTTGAAAATCGAATAAGACGAACAAGTGGGAAGTAGGGTCATTATTTTCATAGACTTCTACGTTCTGTCTTCTTTTTTTTGCAGTTACCCCTGATGGTCAGTAGAAAGAATGCAAATTGAAGGCACTTCTGCATTGACTTTGGTTTTCAGACCTGGAGTTTTGAGCCAAATGCTAACATCAGCATGCTAACATTGCAATGACAATGCTAACATGCTGATTGTAAGCAGGTGCAATGTTTAGCATGTTCGCCATCTTAACTTAGCGTGGTAGCATGCTAATATTAGTACTAATTAGTACAAAACAGAAAGGATAGGCTGTTGGGAAAGTTGTTAGTTTTGTCAACATCATCGTGGTATAGCTGAAAAGTTAGAGGATCACCAAAATCATTATGATTGATCCTGTGGGAAACACAAATATATGCACCACATTTTACAATGGTTCAATAGTTGTTGAGGTATTCAGTCTGAACCAACTGGCCTACACTGTCGTCCTTAGAGCTAGCAGGGGTGACTGTGGCTCAGTGGTTAGCACGTCTGACTTTCAATCAGAGCGCTTTGGATAAAAGCGTCAGCGAAATGAAATGTAATGTAATGTAGCAGGGCTAAAGAGCTGGTCCACATGCTTTAAACTATTTAATTAGTCAATAAAGGACATTGAAAAGCACAAACAAAGTTATGCTGAAATGTGTTTGGTGTAATTATGTAAAAAGCTCTATCAGTCCTCTCAGTATCATGTTGTGTTTTGACACCTGTAGGCCCTGGAGGAGTGTGTCATGTCCATGCAGAAGGGTGAGATCACGTTACTCCTGGCAGATTCACTGTATGCCTATGGACTTCTGGGAAGGTAAGGGTTTTCCGGTTATTGTTGTTTAATGGTGAACTGTTGAATTAAGGAAGGGGTTGAAGCAGAAACCAAACTTGGTCAGTCATATGCTTCTGTATTCAAGTTGGCTTCTTGTACCTGTTGCTGTGGAGGCAGCCTGCTTATCCAGGGGTAGGGTTAATGAACCATAAACAGGAGCAGATGGCTACCTCTAAACACCATTCACAGGCAGCCTATCAATGGCGTGCTTGTAACCTCACAACCTATGGGAGGACACCACTTATATTACGGCCAATGGCTCAGGTTTATGACCTTTACGCCATTAAAGAGCCAGTGTAAACACAGAGGAGATTGGTGTCACTAAAAAAAAACCATTGTTTAATGTTTACTTTAGATAACCTGAACATGTGAGAAGGGGACATTAATGTACAACAGTGATTTGATGAGATTGTGTATACTAACATATCCAGGAAAATATTATTTTTTACAAAAATCCAAATGTATTAAATTCGATTAGATTTAATTGGTTCACTGGTTTATAATGTTGGAGCAAATTACTTTATTTAGTTATTGCTGTTAACATACTTTTAAAGCTCTTTCATAAACAGCTGAATTGTGGGCAATAATTTAATTCTGAAAGTAATTATATGTACCCCATACTAATGTTTGTGTAAGCCCACACCCATTAGAATAAATTAACATTATTAGATACTTCCAACTTAGAGACATGTGTGCTCTGAGTGGACAGCACGACATGTTTTAAATATAAAACGCCGGAGAAAAATACAATAATAAAGAATCTGCTGGCATTTTGTGGGACATTTGCTGTGCAGTTATATAAAACGTCCATTCAGCTGCACTTAGGACATTCTGTACCATTAAAAGAGTAGCTGTACGAGAAATGCATAAAAACAAACATGCACCCAGATTTATCATGTGGCTGTAAAAGCCTTAAAAGGGTGCAGGATTCGGAGCTAAATTCATAATTTGAATCCATTTTTACAGGCTGAAAGTAAAATACAGTCCATTTGAACGTTGTTGACAACATAATGTGCAAATGTGCTGAACATTGTGCTGTGAAAGTGTGTCAGTGTGTACTATACTGTTTCAGTCCCCTCTGTGTGCTGTGTGTGAGGTCCTGTTTGTATCAAGGGGTTCTGTGAAGGGATGATGGGACATGGGGTGTGCAAGGTGAGAGCGAGGAGTCTCTTAGGTGTTGTCTAGACTCTGGCCCTCTGTTGTGTGTTAGAGAAGGAGGCAGAGAAATAGACGGAGGCCACGGGAGGTTAGTTAATGATTGTTTTGATGCAACTGATTAGGGTTGTGTGCTGTGGAGTCAGATTTAGCCGTACCAGAAGGTAGACAATCAGAGCTTCATGCCGACTTCTTAAACACGATTCAGTTACAGAGGTTGCTGGTGGCTCTGAATGTTATTTTCACCTGTCACTGGAATTAAATGCATTTGTTAATGATTTGATTTGGCGAGTGAGAAAATCACAAACATACATTATAATACAACGCATTACAAATTCAACTAAACTCCAAGATAAACAGGTCATCCAATAATGGAAACCTTTTGGGAAATACACTTGTTTTCTTGTTTTCAAAATCTATACCACGTTCATGTCTGTATGCTAGCTTAGCTTAGCATAATGAGTGGAAACGGGAAGAAATGCCTATAAGCACATTTACCAATTAACGTGTTGTATCCTATTTGTTTCTTCTTGTTAAATATATTATATTATATAATTAACAAGATTAAACAAACGACATAAACAAACAAAAATTTTGTTTTATACATATTATAATACACAATATATATACATTTTTATTTTTATTTTCAATACAGTAATCTTCTTGGCTATTTCTTGGCTCTGAGCAGCTAAAACATTGTTTACATTTAGATTTTTGTTGATATTTAACAGAGGTGCCATTAGCAGAATTTGTTACCTTTGGACCAAGTTAGTCTCACTCTTTCCCCCTGTCTCCAGTCCTTTGTGTTATGCTACGTTGATGGGCTGCTGGCTGTAGGTTCATTTACCATAAAGACATGAGACAGGAATCGATCTTTTCATCTAACTCATGGACAGAATTACGTTTTTCACATAATGTCTCAAGCTTCTACCTTTTCAATCATGGCATGCTGCCAGACCTGCTTGTGGAAGTTAATTTAAAACATATCTAATGAAACAATTATTTGAGCAAAAAAGCTGACTCATATAAGTATCTCGAGCATAAATAGACATCATGTGTCAGGGTAGATTTGTCAGCCACACCGTGTCTGTGCTGTAAAATCAGAGACAATGAGGGAAAATCTCATTAGCCGCTCTATTTTTTCTGGCATAGAAAATGAGATGCATTGATTGAACTCTGTCAATCGCCTGTTGCGAACAGTGCTGCTAAGAGCACTTCACAGTTATATATCAGAACAGTGTGCAAAGCTGGTCAGTATGATTCAACGCAACACAGTGGAGTGGTCTGTAGCTCAGTGTGTGGGTGATGAGCTGAGCTGCAACTCCTTAAAGATGTGACCACGAAGACAATAAAACCCCTGGAAAAGTCTGGAGCTTTTACCTGATTGATTACAACAGAAAAGCTTGTGACGAAAGACATCACACTCGGCTTTCCGAGGAACCGCAGCACACGTCAAAGCTATTCCCCAACTGAGGCATGCACAGGCTGCCTCCCCTCAGCAGGCAAGTCAATATTAGAGAGCAGTGGTGGCTAACATCTTTTGATTTCTGGACAGGCCCCACTCATAAACACTCATAAACCCTCCAGGCCTCATCAGCCCCGCACCACCCCAAAGTCATCAACATTTAGTGTCAATGGCAGATGCTTTATATTGTGAATAATTTGTTTCTAGCCGTATGTGAAACGCCACACAACACATTTAAAGACCTGAAATGGTGTGCTGTGGGGTTCGCTTTGGCCGGCTGTCAGCAAACATAAACAGAGGCTTAAATCCCGCTGCTGGCAGCGAAGGTGTTGGTGTACTTTAAATCTTGGCACAAATGAGAACTACCTCAGTGGCACATGCTGAACTGAAGTTGATTAGACCACTGGGATGTGTCGTAGTTAAATTAATAGTTTTATCCAAGTCCAGAGTCCAGTGTCAGCCAGTTAATCCTTCTACTAATGCATTAATGTGTCACAATGTGATTGTGTAATATGTATGAATAAACCTAAAGTGCAGCCAAGGCTCCATTTAGTGTAAATCAACCACAAATGACGTATTGGTAAATTGAAACTAAGACAAACAAAATAAAAGGTAAAGCAGAGTAAAACAATAATCTGTCACTGTTGTACAATAAGACATAAATATATGTGAATTGGACTATAGTCCATAATAGACCATAGTCTATTAGTGACATCTACAGAAAGAACTGTGCAGGACCCAACATTAAATCCTGGTGTATACCACATGGAGTAAATCAGATAATGAATTAGTTGTAGTGACTGTGAGACAAGCCCCCTGGAAGAGCTCTAGGCTTTGAAGCTAATTCTACAGTGACCAAATAGTAGAATTACAATTTCCGTGTCCGTCACATGATGCCAAACATACTTTCCCCCATAGAATATCTATCTTGGTTCCACATCTGTGTCTGACTATGACTCTGTCCACCACCCCGTTTGGAGGTGAACGTTGTGTGGGTAGATGAAAGCAATTTTTATGAAGCATTTATATTTTCTTTTGCTAAAATAATTTATTTACACAGACACCATATTTAGTATTACAAATATTAGTTATCTATGGCACTCAGAAATGTAAGTTGCAATATCTTATGACTGTGTCACTGAGACCGAGAAAGGTCTCAAACAAAGTTCATCTGGAAAATGACTGAGTCAGAATTATCTGAGGAAATGTGGCTTGTGACTAATGGGTCCAATATTTACTTTAGTGACTAGGTATACAAATTTGTCAGAATCCGTGCTCATTTTCATTTCACCCTTCGGAGCTATTAGACTCAGGAAGAAGAAAAGTAGAGACACTTTGGAGACACACCAGATGGCTATCATTGTCAGTTTCTGAGCAAACACGCCCTGGTGTGGGAGGAGAGAGAGAGGAATCTCCCTCTCTTTGACCTCAGGCGAGGTGGGCCTGATGGCTGTTCGAGCCTTGATTACTCGAGGCTTACTGATCTGCCAGAACAGTGGCAGGTTGGAGCAAGTTATGTGAAGCTTTGTAGTTCATGGGAAAGTCCTGTAACAGTGTTATGATTGATGGCTATTGCACAATATTCATCATCTGTTAGTAGGCAGTAATGTTTAATGTGATCTTGTTGGCTATCGTAGTGTGCAGGTTAATATGGTCTGATGTTTAAAATACTATACGTGTAAATAGATCAAGATGTGTGCTTGATTTCGTGATTCGGTTTGGTTGATTGGCAATAAGAGTAGATTAATAAAATCCTGGACATTTTTCCATTGGTTCACCAAACGTTTTCAAGACTGAGACAGGCATTAGCTGTCTGACATTAATAGTAAAAAATAGCATCCAAAAATCGAGAACAGCGAATCATAAGTCAAGCATTTGATCAATTTCTTTGAGATTCAGGAAATGTGAAAAGATGCTGACAGAAGTGTACCATTTATGATGTTCACCATGGTCACCATCCTCGTATAACATTTGTTACTAACCACAAAGTACAGCTGATGCTGATAGGAATGCCATTAGAGAATGTAATTTGTGGTGCCTGAGGAAAAGCCATGGGATCAATACACTCACAAGGATTAATCCTCTGGGGAACATGAATGTCTTTACAAACTTTAATGGCAATCTATCCGACGGCTGTTGAGATATATTAGTTACCAAAGTTGACGAAAGAGATGAGCAAACTCAAAAAATTTAGTTTTAGGAAGCAGACAATGTACAACATATTTGTACAATTGCATGGTTAATACAAATTAGCATGCCAGCACACTAACAGTGTTTCCCAATCATTATATTGGACAATGTTTTCATCCAGACTGGAATGTCGTCAGAGCAAATACATTCAGCCTGTATTAAAACTAATTGTAAAATAAAACACATTCATTCGGAATTTGTGTGAAAGCCTTATTTTTTTACACACACAGTATTCAATATGTACCCTGAACTAATAGAGTTGACATGCATTGACTAGTGAAACGTCTTCTAGTGAATGTGCTCAAGGGGAAGCTTTGTTGACACGCTTGAAGAAGTTGGCAAGTGTGGAAGTCTCTCTCCTCAGAGGCACACCCGTATCCAGCGGGGAATGCGGTTGAAAAAGGCAACAGTGACATTTGTCAGGGCAGAAAGGCACGCAGGCTGAGAGATTCACACAGCAAAGAGGCATTGTGAGACAGTGTTAAGCTGGAAATGTGATCAATAGGATCAAGTCGGATGATGAGTAAAGATAGTTATAGGCGTAGCTGGCGTTGAAAAATGAGATGAATGCCACAGTGCCTTACTTGACATAATTTGGGTTTTAGATCCATTTGTCATTATCGTGTATTCTTCCTCTTCTTATATGCCATTCTCTCCTCTTATCACCCAATGTAACGCGATACAGCGAAGAACTGGCAGTTCTGCTTTTCATTACATGGATCACTCGCCAGCAGACAGGTACAGTGACTCACTCGCCACAGAATCGTACTGGTGTCTGTCATTTTAATGCACTTGAGCCTTCCTCCCCTGTCTCATTACATTACATTACATTTCATTTTAGCTGACGCTTTTATCCAAAGCGACTTACATGATATACAGTAGACCGTAGACACAGCAACGGTGAGCAATGAGGGTTAAGTGTCTTGCTCAAGGACACAACGACATGGACTGGCTGAGGCGGGGTTTGAACCACCGACCTTCTGATTGAAAGACTGACTTGCTAACCACTGAGCCACAGTCGCCCCTACGTATCTCCAGATACGTAAGCATGTTGTCCACACATAACGTCTGTGAGGCGGAGCTCGTCTGTGCTGGTGGTAGTGTGAGTCACTCTGCATCACCACCTGGGTCAAATGAAAAATGTGACCTTTGAGAACTGTGGAAAACACACTGATGACTCTAAAGCCTTCTTCCCCACTCTTGTTCCCTCTCAGTGCAACTTTACTGTTTTGGAGTAACTATTTGTCACCAATTACAGATTCAAGCAACAGCTTGTCGCATGGTCATGTGACCTAAACTAGTTTGACTGTAGCTTTTGGCCCCTGTGTGTCTCTTTCCTGACACAGCAGGCTGACAAGAAACCACACCCAGACCTCGCGCTCCTCGAGCAGGCCGGCATGCAGCGACAGCTAAGGCTCTCATGGCTCTCCTGTTTGCCAAAACCACTGCCACATCAGTTTGCAGCTTTGTGTGTTGACCTTAAGCTTTTAGGACATGTATGAATTCAATCTGATCTTTGTTTTAAATTCTGAAAACTAGATGGTGGGTTGTTTTGGCACCGGAGCATTATTTCGCCACTCAGACCGATGTTTGAACTCTGCATGTCCCTCATCTAATCTCCCTGGATGTTTACCTTTTTCCCCTACCGCTAGCTTATCTTTCTCATCGACACAGCCTTCGTGATAATATAGCACTGCCCTCAGTTATATCTACTTCTGCTTTCCGTGGCCAGATTTAGTAGGACAGTAAATCTTTTCAACGTAAATGTGCTTTTATTAATTTTAAGCTAGATAGTGTCTTTTTAGAGAAGATAACCTTTTACTGGTAGAGTAAAGTGGATTTTGCATGACATAACCACCACACTGGTTAGAGCTGTGTATGTGTGGTTGTTTTAATTTGACATTCCTTTGTTAAAACGTACCATTCATTTATTTTTGTCTCCATTTTTTCACTATTTGGATCACCAAATTATCTTTTACATTGCAGTCCTTGTCCTTTAGACATGCTGTTTGATTTTAATTGAATTAAAACCTTCAATACTGTCAATGTACAGCGGTTAAATGTAAACACAGCGCTACATAAGGCAACAGATGAGAGTGTTAAGTTAAAAAATCTTTGGGCGGTTGTGTGAAGAGAAGTCCCAGATGCAGAAAGTTATAATAAAAATTGATTTAATAAAAAGATGATGAACAGCATTTCAAAATGAATCACACTAATAACTACACAATATATACAACATATATCCCATGAGAGAGAGATATCCCATGAGACAGAGATCCAGTGCCCCCCCCCCACCGGGCAGCAGATCCATACATACCTGCCCGGCAGAAGGCACCCAGAGATCTGATGATGTTCTCACAATGTCTCAGCTTTGCCAGGTTTGGGGTCAGCCCCCCTTCCTCTGGCTAGCATCTCTTCCAGTCCATTGATTGGACAAGACCTCGTCCTTTTAGGTGTTGGTCAACCCAAACCCCCCCTCACATTCCTGAGCTTGTCCTCCTTATCTATCTGCTCCAATCTTCAGGCTGCGTAACTGTTTGTGGGCTCCTGATGTTTTCAGGATTCCTTCCACAATCACTCAATACATTTCATAATTCTAATTAATACATTTGTGTAGTACATACAGTGTCATCCATTCAATATTTGATAATCCATACAGTTATTTATTTGTCTTGACCCTCCAATGTAAACTCTCTAGCTCTCACTAGGAGCACTATAAAGCATTATTTCCTAACAATCCCCCCTTACTCACTATTTATAGTGAGTACACAAAAATCATGCAAGACACTCTGATTATCGTAAACTTAACTTGCTGTTACAACTCCCATAATCGTCATTCACTTACAGACTAAATCATGTCCCCCCTTGATAAACAGATGCATCAATCAAAAGCTTATTTCTTCATCTTCAACTCTTAATTGATTCCCTTGAATGTTTTTTACTAAATGCAGCTTCAATCAATCTCTGCAGAAGTCCATGGATGCAGCAAATCCAAACATTGTACAGACTCCGCCTTTCTCAGCATCACAGTAAAATTAACAATTCCTTTTGGCTATTGTCAATAGTTGTAACCAGTTTCTCCTTCTAAAATCAACACTGAGCTCCCCTTGACAAACAGACACTCCCTAAGCCTCTGGGTGTTTGATGATTTCTTCACTGGGTTCAGACAAGTGCCCCTACTGGTTTCACCTCCCTTTGTAACCAGACTTCACCACAGAGGAGATGGGTGCCTGCTTAGGAGTCCTCAGTACTGCAGTTTTCTGCAGACAACCGATGCACCTTCTTGCAGTAGGTGTGATGCATCCAGGATGATCTCTCTTTGATATGCGGACAGCAGTTGATGTGCTAATGATAGTTGAATGGTCCTTCCCCCCTTGGTGCATTCCAAGTCTTTCTCTTTACGACCGAAGTGGTCCAAATGGTCGGGTGATAACAGAAGAAGTCATCTCAATTCTTCTTACATTCCTGATATCATGCTGCTTTGTTCTGTCCCTTGTACTCATCCTGCCAACAAACATCCCAAACTTTGTCACCAATATGCTCTCTGCTTAAGATTTACTGGACAGTTTCTTAGATAACTTGAACTGTTGTTCTTTTGTTTATAGTCATGTTTAAGGATTTAGGATTACAAATGCTGTTCTCACCAAATGGTATTATCTTTTTGCTCTATCAATTTAGTTCTCTACTTTCAGGTGCTAGAATGACAGATCTGCATGCTCCGGAAACACTCAAAAAAGTCACTTCACATCCCTCTACTTCTAAAGATCTAAACAGCTTTACATCCTGAATTAACAGTCTGTTCAGCTTATCAGTGTGTGTGTGTGTGTGTGTGTGTGTGTGTGTGATGTCCTTCTCTTCTCTCTAATTCTCCCTTCTTAAGGTTCCCTCTTAGTCTTTGTTCAATCTGATGAACCAAATATTGACATCATGTGACTGTCAATCTTCCACTAAAATCCTTCTTGTCTTTCCATTCTTTCAATTTCTGTAGCTTGTCTTTCTTAAGTTCCCTTCCCCCTTAACACCTTGTCTCCTTTTTACGACTCTTTGTTCTGCTTCTCTCAGAGCCTATATTTCTTACTTCACAGTTTTAGCAATAAACAGCACTTCAACACATAAGACATACAACAGGTAATCACCCTGTACAACAGATACAACGCTTTCTTCTTCCTTTTCTTATTTTTTACAACAAATACACTTATCAACTGATACGCTTTTGGTTATCTAGCATTTCGCCTTGGCCATAGCTCATGCGTTGTCTTATTCAGATTCAATTTCGTTATCTTTACTGTGAATCTCTTGAAGGCTTACACTTCTTGCCCTCTGATGCGAACACAGTATATGTACTTTGCACCAAAAAGCTCTGTGATCCTTGCAACATTAATGGCACGATTGTAACGATTGCGACCACACTCAAAAGCCGTCAGTTATGTATTTATCATAAAAAACTAAGTAGTTACTCGACGCTGCAAACACATTCACACCTCTTCAGGTGGAAGAAACCTCTGTGAGTTTCACAAACACATAAAATCTCTCACTCAACATAAAGCTTCCACTCATGCACTGACGTCATCTTTCATTCAACATACATCTATATGCTGCACCACTTTCATTATTTGAACATTATCCTTATGTAATATTTACTCTAAGAATGTATTACCTCGTCAGACCAGCCGTCCCCTCTCACAACCAAATTGTCCTAGTTCTACCTAAACAAGGTTCGGTTATCAACAGGTCCTTGTCATTACCTTTTTAGTGAGGCCTCATGTGAGCAGAGAGGAGGGATCATCCAAGGGGTCCCAGAGAGAAGTCTGGTCCTTTGATCAAATCACTATTCTTCAACCACAACTCACCACAAAGATCACGTCGGGGTCACCAAATTGTTAAGTTAAAAAATCTTTGGGCGGTTGTGTGAAGAGAAGTCCCAGATGCAGAAAGTTATAATACAAATTGATTTAATAAAAAGATGATGAACAGCATTTCAAAATGAATCACACTAATAACTACACAATATATACAACATATATCCCATGGGAGAGAGATATCCCATGAGACAGAGATCCAGCACCCCCCCCACCGGGCAGCAGATCCATACATACCTGCCCGGCAGAAGGCACCCAGAGATCTGCTGATGTTCTCACAATGTCTCAGCTTTGCCAGGTTTGGGGTCAGCCCCCCTTCCTCTGGCTAGCCTCTCTTCCAGTCCATTGATTGGACAAGACCTCGTCCTTTTAGGTGTTGGTCAACCCAAACCCCCTCTCACATTCCTGAGCTTGTCCTCCTTATCTATCTGCTCCAATCTTCAGGCTGCGTAACTGTTTGTGGGCTCCTGATGTTTTCAGGATTCCTTCCACAATCACTCAATACATTTCATAATTCTAATTAATGCATTTGTGTAGTACATACAGTGTCATCCATTCAATATTTGATAATCCATACAGTTATTTATTTGTCTTGACCCTCCAATGTAAACTCTCTAGCTCTCACTAGGAGCACTATAAAGCATTATTTCCTAACAAGAGCAAGCAGGACATCAGTCAGCGTAATCCCCCATTGGGATTAACATGGCAACAAAAACAACAAAATATTTCCTCAGTCCCGTACACTGACACTTTCTTACCTGCCAGACGTGAGCTTCATCACACTTCTCTTGCCGGCTTCCCACCTGTGAAGCCAACAACTTTATCCTTTCTCCAGTTCCTTTATTTTAGTTGTAAACAAACAGTTACATTCAGTACCTGTGTTCTTAAGGCCAAGGGTTAATGCATTTCCTTCCTCCTAAAACAGTTGCAGAAACAATTTTTGAAGTATTGTAAATGCATTTCTTTACATATATGTTCACTATCTACCCCTCTTCTGATTCACTCTACCTCTTTGTTATTTTATGCACACATGTGGTGTCCCCCTCTGCTCTAATTTTGTTCTAGCCGCATCATCAAGCCTAATATTTAGGTTTATGACCAGGTCTAAAGCGTTCCCAAAAGTGTGCCTTGAGGCCAATTTGTACACTTATTTCGTCACACGGTGTGACACAGAGGCATCACACAGAGTGGGGTGTGACTCACACCCCACTCTGTGTGACAACAACAGCTACAGACACCTCCACCTTCAACATGTTGTACGAGTTAGTTTGTTTCAAGCATAGACCGGCCTTGACTCTCCTGTTTTATTGATGTACCTATGGCTTTTTATTCATAGCTGCTTTCAATCCCCCTCGTCATTGCTCAAAAACAGAAGCTGCGTCTGGCAATCTTTGACTTCCAGGACCACCCAGTCCCACGCGTCATTTGTGGCTCCACAACGTAACTTCTTATTATGATTTTATAATTTTAAATACACATTTTAATCTACAAAAGAATGAAACTTTCTGTTACAGGAGCTTGGGCAGACTGTCTGGGCTCGTGAACCCAAATTATAATTTTTTCCCAGTGGAATTGGAGCAGATGGGATAGTAGTGTGGGAAGACAGTGATGCACTGTGAACACACATGCAGTTTAAAAAAGTCTGTATCAATAGTAAATGTATCATGTAATATGCCAGAAGTAGTGACAACTATGTATCTGAGAAAATAAGCGTATGTGTCGGTACAGCAGTGTGATGCCGCTACTGTGGAGGGATGTGAGGTGGCGGGTGCTGCCTGCGGGCCAGAGGAAGGAGATCTATAGCAGTGACAAGTGGCACTGTGTGTGTTTGTTTGTTTGTGTGTGTGTGTGTGTGTGTGTGTGTGTGTGTGTGTGCATGCACACACGTGTGTGTGCACATGTTTGTGTTTGTGTTAGGCGGATGAAGAGGTATCGTGGGTACGTGGCGTGTGAGTCATCTCGCAGAGACGTCACTTCTACGTCATCAGTAGTCTGCAGCAGTCTAGCAGACACACACACACACACACACACACACACACACACACACACACACACACACACACACACACACACACACACACACACACACACACACACACTGGGCTTTCAAAATATTCCTCTCAAAGTTAATGGCTGGCAGACTATCACTGACATCCTCACTATAAAATGAGATGTGCAGCAATTAAGCTGAAGTGATTTACTAAGTATATCCCATTATATATGAAACAATCCCAGTTGTTTGATAGCACTAATGGGATTAGGTGCACTGTGGTTATATGTTTCATATTCTCATTCCAGATGGAGAGTAGGACAATACATGTATAACAATAGACTGCATTATCTGTGCAAGAAAACAAATCAGTTTGTAAATAAAATAAGAGCAAAAACAGACTAAAATGTCTTGTAAATGGGCTGCTTGTTTTTGTTTTTAAATCTCTCAATAATGAGAGTGACCTATGCCATTGCTACTGGTTCTGATGAAGTAAAATCAAGCCCGTTCTTAAGACATGTGACTCTTTGAGAAGACTGATGCACCAGGTCTCATTGCCCTGCTCAGCTATCACAGAGAGACTATAGGATCGTGCTAATGGCCCTGCTACATTTGCTTTACTCGGCCGGCAGACGCCGGATGCTCCTCCGTGACATCCTGACTAATAAGTCAGGAGTTCAGTGGGCTGCTATTGATTCACAGGCTGCACAAGGAGGTAGAGCCGGCTGCTGCTGAAAGGAAGCTGGATCTTTATTGGTTAGATAACAAACACACACAGAGGCAGTCCTATTTCTCATGGACAGCGATATGACAGGAGGGTGACAGTGAATGATAATGATGGTGTTTTTGTTTGATGTAGACACCGTCAGAAAGTCAACATGTGCGCATAATGTATGTGTTTGTAAATTACTCCTCAGATATGTCCAACATTAAAGACATGAAGGCCAGGTGTGTGGCGCAAATGCTGCTTTAAAGTTACATCTCATTAAATCATCAGTCGGGGAGGCGCTGTCCGTTTGTTGTGTGCTCAATTTGCAAAACAATATCTGAGACACAGTGACATTTTCTCGGATGGGAGTTATCAGGTTTCGGCACATGCATATGTGACAGCTTGGTCTTAGAAGGGAAATTAATTTCTGATCGATATCTCGTTATGACATTTATTCCTCGACCTGAATGTCATAAACAAAGCAATGAGCAGCTTGTGATCACAAACGTTAATGTTCAAAACTCTGTAACCTCAGAGTGAGGAAAACAGCAACCTTGGATGATAATGATGCATATTTTATGCCAAAATCAAATTTCTCTGGAAGAAAAGACATTTTTGATCTGGTTGCAAATTAAATTGCTCATCTAAAGAGAAAGCACAAAATAACGTTCAGGGATTCATATGTCCGCTGAAGTTGAGAGACATTTTATGTGAAGTATAACCGTAATGGAAGAGGAATGACTTTCATCTTTCAAAGAGCAGGATTTTTGGCTCCTCGCTCAGAATTTGTAGGAACTGAAAGCTTTGAAGTTCAAAAGTGAAACCTAAAACTGGCAGAGGTTCGGTTTATGTAATCAGTAGACATAACGTCTGTGCAAAGAAAGATCCGAGCTGTCATGGCCGTTCACTACAGCTTCCCATTTACCTCGCTAAGAATCCACTCAAAGTAAAGCTCTCTCCCCGCGGCTGCATGAGAAATGGCCACTTGACCGCACCGTGCACACCTCAGAGGCATCTGCTTGTTTGTATTGATTGATTATGGATTTAGAGTCAATCCCAGGATAAGATACCTTCCACAGATAACAGCGAGGCTGGTATTCTAGATAATGACCTCAGGTGATGTGTTTCTGTGTAAGACAGATTGCTTTCATCCAACATAATGCAGACCTTGATGCTTTGATCTTTTGTTTTTTGAGGAATTATTCATCTTGATTCTGCCACAGATCAGAGCCCAAACCTGTGAGATATTTCAGATCATTGCATAAGGTAGAAACTGAAACTTCTCCTTCACACCTGTGAGTCAGGGTAAAGCTTTTGTTTTGTTTAAACACTCTTAACCCTCAATCATTCACTCACTAACGTATTCACTGCAGTGAGGTGGAGCGCGCAGTTGATATCACCCTAATTAAATTGATAAATTAGCTCTCCGATTTTAATTAAGACCTGAATACGTGATAAAAACAATCTTGATATGATGGATAAACATTTGTATTATTCTGAGGAGTTGGTGGAGACCAAATCTGAGCTAAAACCTGACATGTTTAATCAAATACATGCAAGCATGTTTTCCTTGGGGATTATTTTTTATCATAAGCAAAGTGCCTCTGCTATTTCCCCCAATTATCATGAAAAAGTTAAATTGGTGCTATGGTAGCTTTCCAGAGTTATTGTCTCATAATATTATAAACTGTGTTGTAATGTTTTGGTGCCTGGTGAAACATCATATACGGTCTTCCAACTGGACTTCCTGAATCATATTGCTTCATCTCACTAATACCTGAAGCAACACGCCCATCAGCACAGCTTTTGTTCTGAATGCAACCGTAAGCCGTAATAACTTGTCAGTTGTCAATGAACCAAAAGCGATACTTATGCTCTCTTCAGAGGCACAAAGCCAGTATAAGTTTCACTTTAACTTCAGTTTCATGTCCAAAAATATTTTAAATATAGCGTACACTTAAACTGATATTGATTTTCTTGTGTGCACTACTTTGCTCCCGTGCTGGTACTCCTGTCTGTTTCTCCAAACGCCACCTATTGTACACTGACTATGGTCAAGTACCACATACAACACTGAAAAACACATGTCCATTTAATGGTGTTCTCACATGTTTTCTGTACTCACACCTCCATGTTTCAAATAGTCCCATTTACACACTTGTACTGGCTTTTGCCCTGCCTACTGCAGATAACTATTATACGTTAAAGCTGGTTAAATAAAGTCGTGTGACCAACGAGTCTCTCTGAAATGGACTGGAAACTGCACATCCCTGCTATTAAACAGCCACTATATACCCTGCAGGTAGGCCAGGGCTGAGATTGGATTCATTTTAACAGGCTAAGGAAACCTGCTGTAGATTATATGGGGACTTTTGAGGAGCTCAGCAGCCAGGATGTAGACAGGAGCTGCCCTTGATCCCTGCGAGCACAGTTTCATTGGCTCATTGCCGGAGGAGGAAATAAAGACAAAAAGGAGAGCAGCGCACATGCAGCAAGCAGCAGCTGAAAGGTCTTATTACACTGTTAGTTTCTAGATCTTCCACTGTACAAGGCTGTTTGGCTGCAAATTAACTGGAATGGCAGCAAGCGAGAAAAAACAGCTGTGACGTCTCATCAATGCCGGGATTAAAGCTAAGCTCCTTTGCACGACTGTATTGGTCCTGTGTGTCCATCCAAGAGTCAAAACAGACACAACACTGAACGTCAGCAGCAGACCTGTTTTTGCTGCTGTAAAAAAAAAAAAAAAAAAAAACATAAATCCTCTTGGATTTAGTATTATCATACAAGCTGCACACCACATGTATCACAGTATATTAATGCACTATCTGAGGTTGTAACCATAGAAACCAGTTTGAGGTGCATCACTGGCCTTTCCATCATTTGAAAGCGTGACGTCAAAGTGACCACAGTTTTCCCTCTGTGGGAGTTTTTCCTTTCATTCAGAGCGGCGAGGGGCATGCTTGACAGATAACAGGATGAGTCATCGGCACCATCATACACCTTGATGAGGAGGTTTGCTTAGCCACAACACATGGATCAAATTCATCTGTAATGAATGCATATCTTCCCATGACATAGGACGGAAAAGCTTCTTGTCCTTATCACCACATTCATACAAACGAGGGAAGATGAGGGAAACATTCCCTCTCTTAATGGGAACTGTTCAGTCAGTCATAATGCGAAAAATAAAACCACGTCACACAAACGTCAGACAGTATAAGCACGATGGGCCTCTTAAAATGTAGGTTAAACATTTGTTTAAGCTCTGTAGTTTGTTATTGGAAGTTGTGGAAGTAGGTCACAGTGAAATGTGAAAGGAAATACCTGTGTGAGTTTTGAGGGTGGGTATAAAACAATGTTGTATTTTATATTACTGTATATGACTGTGGAGCTGTGGGCGTGGCTAGCGCGCCGGCGGCACGAGAGCGGGAGGGAGAAAACACTCGAATCAGCTGTGGCTTATTAGCCACAGCTGATTATAATGAGTGGGCCAGGCTATTTAAGCCCGGCTGGGTAGACCGGTGGCAGGGAAGTGAACGAGTATTGTTCTGGGTGGAAAACCTGAATAAAGCCGATGCAACCTGTGAGAGACGTGTTCTCTGTGTGTGTGCTTCCCACGACCGCCACAATGACATTATTATATTGTATTGTTCATGTCTGTTTTCAGACATCTCTCACATTTTTCCAGCAGGATAAAGAGGTCCGGTGTTGAGCTCATTGACAACAACTTCTCACAATTGAAGAAACAATAAAGGTAATCGCATCGTTTGTAGGCAGGATTAAAAAGAAGATGACTTCCTGTGCCACAGCCAGATCAATAGAGACTAAAAACATCCATAAAAATAGTCACAAATGTGAAGGAGATCCACAAGTTGACTTAAAGAGATCACAGAGACTCGGATGCAGACAGCAAACGTCTCGTATCTTCAGCCCTCAGGCTTCGTCCTCCTGCTGAAGGATCAGAGCCTCACTGACCTTTTCTCTGGTTTGGGTCATGAGACAACTATCAAGGTAATTTGGTTGAAAAACTGAGGAAAAATCACCCAAGTGCTTTCTGCCTAGAACAACAACTCACTGCGATGTATTTGATCATTCTGAATGCAATATTATTGCAGGGGAATTTGGGATTCTAAACACTTTCTAATTAATTAAACATATTTTTAGGGTTTCGAGCAGTGCAACATTTTGTTCAACATTGTAATATCTCGGCTTGTGTTTGATTCATTTTTTTGAGGTTTTGTGGACATTAGTGTTCCTCAGAGGATGAATCCCACAATGACTGGTGATCCCCAGACCTTTCATGTAGTAGCATCAGAAGGTTGACCTTTGGCTCAAATCGAACTATCTCAACAACTATTGGATGGTACACACATTCATGTCCCCCTCAGGATGAGCTGGAATGATTACTGAGAAGCGAGTGTTCAATACAACTGATCAATCAATCACCATACATCTCATCTCATTATTGTTGCTAGACAACAAATTGACTCATTTTTTAAATACCCTTTACTGTGTGACATAGCACCACGGTTTGTTTACCCTAAATATTAATACACTTTAATCAGAATCAGTTTTATTGGCCACAGTTCACCAATAATTTGACTCTGGTTATTTTTGCTGACATTGTGTATAAACAGAAATATAAATGGGTACTGTTTCAATAATGTAGTAGTGCAATTTTGTTATTTGTACATTAATATAAAAAAGTATCAACAAGTGATACATTCTTCTGCCAATTAACACATGTTAGCATGTTAACAAGCTTGCTAAACTTGAACATGTTGACATGTGATCTTGTTAGCATGCTGATGTTAGTCTTTAGCTCAAAGCACCTGATACATATAAAGCCCTCTTCACATAGTTTTGAGTGAATGAGTCTCTTTAGGAACAGCAGACAGAGGCTGGTAGGAGGCTGGTTCTGCAGCTCAGTGTTAGGGACAGCGTGGACCAGGGCTTAAGTTGCAGGTTCAGGTTTCACTGGGATCTTGTGGAGCTATCTCACCCTGCTGACCAGCCTCTGCTTCCTGTTTGCACTAATAAGACCCTGGGGGCTCATTGGCTGAGCTCAGCGCAGCAGCACACTGGTGTGGCGCTAATCACCAATGACCCACATGACACTGTAAACCTCATAGATCTGTCAGCGCACCGCATTCTCAGATTGCTTTCGACAGCTCGCCAGTCATGCCCATTTTGTTTAAAGCTGGTGAAGGACGCTCAACTATCGGTGATTCGCATTGTTTTTAGACATACATCTTAACTCAGTGTTCTGTATAGTGTGGTGGTATTCTGCTATTCTGTGCATCAGCCACTGAGCTTATTGAAATAATGCTGTGTGTGTGTGTGTGTGTGTGTGTGTGTGTGTGTGTGTGTGTGTGTGTGTGTGTGTGTGTGTCTGACTTGTGTTTCCCTTGCTGGATAGCACATCATTTGGGATTCATGAAGTTTTGATGTGACAAATTAGGTTTGAGCAGTTAGCACCGAAGCAGCTGCGCCTGCATCGATTAATAAGAAATGACTCATCACTTCTCATCTAATGTATCCTGATCTGTGTGAGTCATGAGCAATGAAGTGGGTGTTTCTTCTGCATGAAAAAAAAAAGAAGTCATTATCTAATGATGAAAATGAGAAAGGGGTTTTGCTGCAGAGTTACAATGTACAAACCAAGCACCGTCACGATTTCAGACAGCAATTATGAAACTGTATTTGGGACTTTTTCCGGGAACTGACATACTAGAGAGACAGGTTCCTCATGCCATAGCATCTGCGCTGGTTAAGACAACAAGCTCAGTATGAACGTCTTTCAAAGCACAGGCATTTAGCATGCAATATTCAGAAACTTAAAAAATAAATGGGTTTGGAGGTGAATTCCTAGAAGTCCATTTAATCTGCAGCCAGGCACTATCAGTAGACAGATCACAATCACACACAGCGGTGTGTGATTGCTGTTACTTAACACGCAGCCCTCGGAATATTGTGTAATATTTTCCGATAAGCGGGGAGAAAAGCATGCAAGGCCAACAAATAGCTACATTATGTGCATGTGCTGTACAGGCTGTGCAGACTGTGCAGAGGATCATTTGGTGATGGCGTGCATTCTTAGTACACCAGCAAAACGCATGACATGTGCATGCTTATAAATGGATCACCTGTCTTCTTCCCTGCAGCGCTCTAACGCGTCTTAGTAAACATGCAGTGGTATGCACAAACAAGTCGGTGGGACTAAACGCTTCTGTCAAAAAATAGTTCTGACCGTCTTCTAAAAGACCTGCGTCTCTTTATTGATGGCCCAAGATGTGAGTGTCTCTGAACACTACTTCCTCCGGTCCTGAGTGCAGGGATCCGGCTCAGGTTTCTGAGGCCTCGGCTCAGCTGCTGGTTTCACACTCCTGTGACAGTGGACAAGGTCTCCAGAGAGGAGAGGAGAAAGGGTAATCTGATCCCACAGTCTCACAGTAACTGGGGATACAACTAATTCTGTTAGACGGACATAAATTGTTTCATTGACACAACCAGTATGAATAATTCATGACCTGACACAACTCCCTGTACTATCACACTCAAACAGTCACTGGGCGGGGTCAACAGTGGGCTGAACTTCCTTTTGCAGGATTCTTGTTGAGTTCATTAAACTGACAGGATCCACTTTAATATTGGCTTTTGCTTTTTATCGTTAAGATTGTTGTGTTTGATTAAAGTGAAAAAACAACTGATCAGGTTTCTGTTTTTCAACATAAAACATACAGTATTTTTTTAATTGTTTTTCTCTTCTTTTTTTTTTTACAATCAACCACTTGAAAATCAGCAAAAATACAATCACGCCCATTGAATTACTTCTCTCTGACTCTCTCACGCATGCGTGCATCTACACACACACCTTTGGAACCAGAGCCTTCACAGAGTAACTGATAATGGACCATTGTGTGCCGTGTGGTCACAGGAGCCAGATGATTGAAAACCAAATTAACTTTTCTTCTGAGTGGCTCTCGAGTAAGCTGAAGCCGTCGCCGGCTCACAGGTTCATACCGATTTCAAATTCTTGTCTGCTTTAAATGAGCCGGAGTCACTCAGACGTCTTTTAAAGGTGTTGATTTTAAGGTGCGAGTGAGCTGTTGGATACGGTGAAACGTCATGGATACAGGGAGCAACTAAAAAAACACAAGTGTACTTACAGTTTGCACTTTGTATTCTGATTTCTTAGTTTTTGATAAAACCACAGCAGATGCATCTATATGGCCACCATCAAACACAGTACTGCATGATGAACACAATGATCAAATGCCATGCACAAGCTACAAAGCCGTGAGTTTCTTCTGCAGGAGGTTGACCAGCTTGTTTCTGCTTTTATTGAAACTGGCAGCGTTCAGATTGATTTCCTGATTGATTTAAATCATCTTTGAAGATCCCTGTGTGATATTGATTATGTATTGTTGTGATTTCTGTCTTTGTTTACATGCAGGGAGCCTGATATTCCAGCATGGGCTCCTTTACTCTACCAGCTCCAGCTGCTGGATGTCAGAGAGAAGCCGGACCCGTTGACTCTGCCCATCGCAGACTGCATCCGCATTGGCAACCAGAAACGAGAGCGAGGAAACTTTCATTTCCAGAGGGAAGAATACAGCATGGCTGCCAGAGCCTATTCTATGGCTCTGGATGTGCTAACCACACGCAGAGGTACCTATCGTCAAAACCTGAATTTATTCATAGAACATATTTACATACTGTTGTCTGTAACAGCAATGTGTTGTAATAATATATATGAGCATTATCTTCACAGAAAAAGGGGAAAATGGAAATAGAAACCAGATAAAAATGAACACATCCATTAGAAATATACAAACGCAGGATCTGATAGAGACCTTAAACACAACATGTCTACATCAATCTGAGCCCATAATGACATAACAGTTTAGATCTCCTGCAGTCTGCCAACACACTAATCACACGGTCACCATGCAGAGCCACATCTATCTGAGCCCGCCGCCACGATAAATGTTTTTGCTTAATTATTTTGCATAATCAAAGCTAATCAACTTACATATTGTTTCCACCTCCTTAATCGTTGTAATCATTGACGAGGCAGGGAGGGCCCGAGAGAGAAATGGGACTGAACAATGAGGAGAAAAACATGGATTGCTTCATAATGCATCAATGACAGTGGACCAGAGAGGGAGAGGAGTTTATCAGGGCATCGAGATCACGTAATTAGTGGATGAGAAGATCACCAGAAAAATAATAACAATAATAATTAAGCAGAACTTTTCTAACTCAAGTCATAATATATTAAAATCTACTCAACGCTGTATACTAATAGTTTTAAGCAACATAACACATTATAAAACATGACTATAATAATGGTCAAGTATCATAATATTTGATCTTCTCTTTGCAAAGATCAGAATATATTATAATTTCCATAGCTGTTTTTATAATGCACTATAAGTGAAACATCTAATTAAATCAATGCACAACACGCAAAACGTTGTAAAACTAATTTATTTAACAGGTTATAACAGACACTTCCCCCTCTCAAGACTAAACATTTGGTCTCAAAATAGATAATACAGAAGCTGTATAACAGGTATTTATTTGAGTCAATAGAGTGTTTAGTTTTTTGGGAAAGACATTACATTTGTGAAATGTCCATTCAGCAGGTGTGTCAAATTATAATTACTCAGTTTATTGTGTTATGATCCCTCACTTTACTTAAAGCAAATAATTACCATTTATGGTAACTTATAATTATATTTATTAATTATTATTATAATGCATTGTAAAAAGATAATAATACTACTATGGAAATTATAATAGTTACCAGAAATTATGATCACCCTATAAGTAATTATAAAATGATTTATAATCTGTTATGATTGTTATAAAGCATTATTAATATGAATGATTTCCTGAAACATAATATTTATGTTGCTCTGTGTCTGCTGGATGTGTAAATAGGTAAATGGGAAACTATGCCTAATCAACTGAAAAGGTGATAATGTTTGAGTGTTGTTGCCTCTAAGTGGCCAAAACCAGTTAATGCTGCTTAAAGAATCACTTGGAACCGTACCCTTAAAGTAATCGACCTATTCAACCGAGAATTTGAGATTTAAAAAAAAAAAAGTGTAATAAAAAGCATATTCATCCACACAGATGTAGTAGTCCCAGAGCTGCAGACATTTATTACCCATCATACTCAGCGCCAAGCATAAAAAATCCTTTGTAAGAGCAAGTGCTCATTACTGGAGTCACTACTGTATTCAGCTGGACATGCTCGGGTCTAATGATGGAACCATACAGTTGTTACCGCTGGGACAATGGTACAATAATGATCCATCTGAATAAAATAACTGACCGTTAACTATACTTATGACACCCGATGGGAGTTTCTAAATATTTTCCATATTCTGTAAGATTTAAGAATAAATCCCTTCCAAGATTAGATAACTAATCTCCGTCGAGGGGTTTTCGTGTCACCAATTAAGAGACTGGCATGAGAATGTCCACAAGCAGAGCAGATGTCAGAGGTTGTGTGTCTCTGTCTTTGCACAGATGGTGGCGACCGTGGCGTGAAGGCTGAGGAGGAGGAGGTGCGGGACTACCGGGTGAAGTGTTTGAACAACCTGGCCACCGCTCAGCTCAAAATGGAGCGGTACGACGAGGCGCTGCACACCAGCCGGGACGTTCTGACCCTCGAGCCAAACAACGTCAAGTCCCTTTTCAGGGTGGGAAAGGTGAGGGGCCCACGCTGCCGTGTTGTTACTGGGAGACAGCATCACTGCATCTCATTTGATCTTTATCAAGCCATACAGGACAGGGAGAGTTCCTGGAAGAAAGGGGGATTTGTTTAATAATGGGATTAGATTTCATCATTTGTTTTTAATAGCTGCAGTATTATTGCCATCTGTTCTCCGCCTGTTTTGATTCATGGGTGCACCGGATCTCCTCACACTGTCCAGTTTTCTATTCTCCTCCAGCTCCAGTCAGATATGGGTGAATACGGAGAGGCAATGGAGGTGCTAAAAAGGGCCTTGAAACTGGAGCCGGCCACCAAGGTGAGATTATATGGGTGAGCTGGTCAATCCCCCTCGCCACCTTTTTTATAAATCTACCTGTGAATTCCACCCATCCCCCACAGAGGAAAGGTCACTCAAATAGCAGGTTGCCATTATTATTACAGCCACCAAATGTACCAATCAGCACAAATGAATGGTGGCCAATGCTTTTATTCTAAAATATGTTGTGGTCAAATATTTTAAAAATAAATTGTGGAAAAGAACTAAATCCTTTTACTTTAGTGTGTGGTTATGTACCTGCAATTATTCTGACAAATGAATCAATAAAAAGTAAACATTCTAATACAACCAGCTTTGGACAAAATACTGAACTTATACGTTATGTATCATAAAATATATTTGACAGCCATGCTTATGGCTCTGTGAACGTCAGCAGCAAAGACCATGCTTATGTGTTGAGTTTGATGACTAGATGCAAAGTTAAAGGATCACCAAACATAACCCCAAATATTTCTTTATGCAAGTAAATACATTGTATTTGCAATTAATGTAAATTATATTCAGAAAATGCAGTTTGCTGATATTTTTTATTCAACAACTGTTGATAATGATAACACAAAAGAAAGTGCATTTAACTGACAGCCTCATTGAGTTCACAATATTTTATAAAAGTTCATAGAATTTAAATTTGTTCACACGTCAGCCTGAAGAAAAGAGAAGATCCTAGTGAACCTCTTCTGCTGAAGGCCTGTTCTGTTGCCTTTGTGTCGTTTGTCTAATCTGCACATCTGGCAGTACACAGATGTGACCACACTGCACAGAGTTTTTTGACAAAGTTGATTAATAAAAAAAAAAAAAAGAAAACGCATGTTAAATATTGTCAAGTTAAAAATGAGCCAGTCACACTTGCAGCTACAACATAGACTCCACTGCTACTTGAAATAGTGTTAACGACAACAAAAATGAACAATAATCTTGTTTATGAACATTTACATCAGTGCATCACTGGTTTCAGTTTATGAAGTGTGAGAAGTACATTTCAATTGGCTGTTAACAGTTTGCCAGCGTGACAATGACCCGACCTAAAGAGAACATCACACGTGTCTGGTCCTGTTGAGGAGAAACAGAAGTATCTGCTGTGTTGATAATCACACTCGTCTTAATAATGACTTAGATACTTATGAGAAAACTGATTTAGCTTTGCTGTTGTTCTTCAGTTTGTTAAATTATCACAAAAAACAAAGTGCACAAATGTATGAATCGCAAAACAAGAATGCACGCATTGCTTCTTTCGTTTAATGACAATTGGATGTATTCACAACATACTTTGTAAAGTCATTTGTATGGGCATTTGGGATACAGTTAGTGCATTTTTAAAGCATAACTAAAAATGATGTTGAGGTCTACTTTGTAAGGCACCGTGTTTCAGATCTCTGCTCACACCTAGTGGACATTTTCAAAACTGCAACCTTTTGCTCAAGATACAATAGTTCATGTCTCCTTTACAAGATCTACAGAGAGCAGCTTGTTAAGATGTTTTTGTCTTTGTTTTCAGGCGATCCACATCGAGTTATCTAAACTCGTCAAAAGGCAATCAGGAGGCAAAGATATGCAGGAGTGGAAAGCTAAACCAGCGGAGATGCTTGGAGAGAATATCGCACCTTTTCTGATTCCTTCAAGGAAGAAACCATCTGTAAGAACAGAAATATCTCCGATGCTTTATTCTGGTAACCAACAAACAGGATTTCGACTGATCGTTTTCTTCCGTTTTAGGGAATTTCCTGGAAGTTTATACTCGGAGCGCTGGTTGTGGCCTTGAGCAGCTTAGTGACGTCAATGATCCTGACTGCGAGAAACTGAAGTCCTCTGCAGGAAGCACTTTGAAAAATCTTCCTCCTCATCATCATCATCATCATGTGCAGAGTTTGGTCTCAAGTCTTCTTTAATTCATTTGTAATGAATTTTCTACTGTGAAGACATGAGAAGGTATGCAACACAGCAGCCTGCAGTTGTATTTATAGTAAAAAAAAAAGTATTTATGAATATTAAGATAGTAAAGCATCAAGTAAATATCAGCAGAGATCTCATCTTTGCAGTTATGTCTGTTTTATTTGGAAAAAGGTTGCTGGAACTTTTGGAAAGAACGTAACCAAACTGCAAAAAGTAATTTTAATAAACGAATAACACTTTCAATATTACAATTCTTAGAAATATTTGATCAGTGCTCCAATAATTGAAGGCGTTGAAACTGTGATGTCATTAATTACACTGATGCTTAATAAAAAGTTTTTAAATTTTTAAGAACCAACTTTGGTCTTAAGGAGAAAATATACATTAATTTAAAAATAAAAAAATCTTGGCTGACAAAATTCAGTCTTTAGTCTTAATTGAAACCTCATTTATTTACTTCATAAAATTACTATACCAAATAAATATAAATGCTAAGAAAAGTAAGCATGATTACATTACGTACATTTATATTTGTGAATGTGCAATTTTACAACAACATACATCTTCATTTTGATCAGAGAATTAACATTTATGAAAATATATTAATGCCTTGAGAGTTGCATTTTCCAAGGATTAAAACATGTGAGAAAATGACGTGGGTTCCTTCATTGCTCCATCGTATCTACCGACATCAACCATCTACAGTCCACAGCAGGCGTTGAGAGACTTCTTTGGGTTGGATTGACTCAGTCGGACCTGAGAATCCGACTGCCGTCTCAGTTTGACATTTTTCTTTACTTCTCTGCGTGAATGGAAAACAAGTCTAAGTGTTGCCATTGTTTGTGCAGAATAACTTAAAACTCTTTCTCTGGCCTCCTACCTCGCTAGATGAAGCACCGTCTCCACAACATTGGTTCCCTCCTTGGCACTCGTTTCGCAGAACAAGGCGCCGTATGCCTGCAGGGCAAAGCACCGACATACTTGACTCAAGTCAGTTTATTTAGACACCTGGGAGGCCGGGCGTCTGTATACACATGTCTATCAGATGGAATGAAAGGTTACACACCTTGGCCAACTTCTCTCCGTGCAAACTGCTCACACAGCTCCCTTCTGGAAGCTGCTCTCGCAGGTCCACCTTGTTTCCAATAACACACATGGGGATTTTCTCCTCCGTTGAATCCTGGATGAAGACAAAAGGACATGGTAAAGTAAGTTATTGTCTTTAGGTGCAGTATTTGTTTTTTGTCAGTCATTCAACATTCATCAATCAGCATTTCCACAGTTACCTGAATCTGATCCACCCATGCTCTGACGTTAAGGAAGCTGCTTTCTGAAGTGACATCGTAGAGAAGCAGGACTCCGTGAGCTTTACGGAAATAAGACCTGGCGATACTACGAAACCTACAGTAAAAAAGAAATATATACATCACAAGTTTTAATTGATAACACCATGTTTGTCATGTCGCTACTTCCTTGATAAACAGAGTCGGTGCACTACCTCTCCTGCCCAGCTGTGTCCCATATCTGCAGGCTCGTCTTCTCTCCATCCACAAGCATCCTCTTTATTTGGAAATCCACTCCTGACCCAAAAAGCTGATTTAAACGTCTGAACTCCAGAATGTGTCAGTGTTTGATGAGATGCGATGTGTTTTCTGTGGCACTTACCGAGCGTTGTCTGAATGTCTCCTCTGAACTCATTGAGCGTCAGTCTTAGCAGGAAGCTGGACTTTCCAGCTCCTGCGTCTCCGGCTAAAACCAGACGGTACATTGGAGCGGGTCCCGCCGTATCTTCTATGTCGGCTTCTAAAGGCTACAGAAATGCAACAAAACATAACATTGTGGAAAATCTTTCAGTTTGTGGTGTTTGTTGTACAGAAAACAGTAGAAATGTATTTAATCACTCTTAAAGTAGTTTGCCTAAACTCATAGGTCCAGGTTATTGTTCTACCAAAACTTTTCCATCACATCTGCCAGTCTTTGCCATCATACGGCTATCACATGATCTAGGCTCCATACTTCACTTCATGGCAACTGAACACACTGCTGATGAAAAACCTCCAGAAAAACGTGTGGACCTTGAGTTGAGTTATTATTTTTCAAATGAATTGAGTGACCTGCATGTCAATAGACAACTGAACCAAATTTGGTTTAAAAATAATACGTTATGTATTGTATGGTTCACAACTTTCTGGTTGCAATACAAATCTGAAGGGTTGAGAGATGATTAACACACTTTTTAAACGTCCCTCAGATTCTTCTTTAGGCTACAAATCGCTATGCATTAAAAAGACATTGTACCTTTGTGGAAAATGCAGACAAACGTCTTCGTAGAGATGATGCAATAGAGCTCGCCTTGCTGGGAGCCATCGACGCTGCAACTTCAGATTTCATTTCCGATATCTGACACAGACAGACAGACAGACAGACAGACAGACAGACAGACAGACAGACAGACAGACAGACAGACAGACAGACAGACAGACAGAGAGAGAGAGAGTAAATACTAATTTAAAGTAGTCACAGCTCGACAGTGTACTGGCATTAACGTGGCCCACTATTTAGACCCCGAGAGTTCTGACCTCCACATCAGACGGGACACACGAGTAACTGTGGTGCACCGTCTCAAACGAGCCCCTGCTGTCGTCGCTGTCGTAATCACTGCCTGAGCTCTCAGCCGTGTCCATCGGCAGCGAGACTCCGCTGTCCAGGTACTTATCAGCCCAGGTGGCCACATGAGAGTAGGTTGTTTTGCTTGGATCCCGCTCCGGGCTGCAAGCACCAACACACTTGCTTTAGCTGTGACGATTTAATTCAAAAGAAAGATCAATCCGCAGATTCACAGAAATGTGAAAAAAAACTTTATATACCTGCCATGGTTGAGTGTGCTCTGTCGGAGGGGCTTCATCCTTCGGGCTGGGATTTCATTTTGGGGAGACAGCTGTTGAGCAGATTATGAAAGTCAAGGAGGAAACTTTTTTCACACTTGAACTAGTAAAAGCAATTTACTGCAAGTTTCTATTTGATGTAGAGCCAGTAGGTATGAGGAAATAAGTCATCCGCAAACAAAGGACTCACCCTCCTTTTAGCTGCAACTGCTTCACTGGCCAACGCAGAGCGGAGCCCGTCGTTACTGTCATACAGCTTTTTGTTTGTTTCCCTATTGATTAAGTTCAAGGAAATACAAGACTGAGTTGCACTTATTTGCTGACAAATGTTGTTTGGTAAAGATGTTTAATTTGTATATAACCTGGATGGTAATATACAGACTGGACAATGCAGAGCAAGAAAACATTTACACAAAAAATAAAAAAAAAAGGACCACAAAAGAATTTACAACCCAATTTAGTCCTTCCTTGTTTTACTTTGCACCGCATGCACGCTGCATTGTCCAGTAAACACACTAAACCCTGTTCTTCTGGTAATCCAAGTATGTTAATGGAGTGGTTCACACACGTTATTTAACTTTAGTAAGCATATTATTTAAAACACTATAATGTAGCTGGACAGAGAAGATGACTTCTTTTAATATATTATGAAAACTGTCTTACTAATTGTCATGCATTATTTGTTTATAAAATACAACCCACAAGAGTTCAATATAATTATATACATTTTATCGGTTTACAGCTCTTATAGTAACCATTTATTACGTGTTTATATTCTGCTTACAAATGCTAAATAAGGGGCAGTTCATGAAGATGTACCTCTTTGGGTATATTTTTTGCTTCTATTCATCTTTTTAATGAGCCCCACAATTTTCTTTATCCACTGTATTTCGGCGGCAATAGAAATCTCAGATAAAAAACAAATCACTTCCTAAATGTCCACATTGGACAGCTTTATCCAGTGAAAAACTTACTGGAGAACCTGAATCTGATTGGAATACGACTGGTATTCCATAACCATCCTCTTCAACTCATCCGTTTCTCTGTAAAGAAATACAAGCCACATGTACTGCTGAGGTTGACCTGGAAGCCGGATCATATTTTGCGTGAACAGACGTGAGCTGAGATGAGCTTAAAGACGCTGCCTCACCTTTTATGTTGAGCTTTCTGGTCTGCGTACATGTTCTTCAGCTTGTCCAGCTCTGAGTGCAGGACGGCGATGTCCGTCTGGGCTTGCAGCAGAGAAGTCCGCAGGTCCTCATTTTCCTGTGAGGAGATTAAGTGAATAACTGGAACAATTCTACACAACATACATGTGACTCAGTGAAAGAGGCAATACAAGAAGTACCTGAGAGAGATCTCTGATCTGTCTGTTCAGTCTGTCCACCTCCTCCTTTGCATGGTTGAAGTCGGTATCGTTTTGGCTCTAGGGAATAGACATATTACACAAGCATTTTTAAGCCAATGTGTTTCAATAAAAAAAGACAATTTTCAGACCTTCCATTGTTTACATGGTTTTATTTACTCTATAATGTAGAGACAATGGGAATGTTTGCTTCATCCAAGTAATGAATAGAAGACTACCGCCACTCAATAAATAGCTTAAGTAATTGTATTTACACTCTCTGGTGAAACGAAAAAGAGGTGCGTTTCTGGAAAAGAGAAGATTGCTTTGCCTTTCTTTAAACAGCTTGATTTTGGTCTTCGCAATCTGCAACAAAGTTACTGTGTGTTACATAATACGAGCACTTGGTTCAAGTGTTGAACCTAAAACCATAAACACAGCCCCCCCCTCAGATTTTGCTCAGTGATGTGTGGGATTGAGCAGAAAAGCAGTCATGACAAGACATTACATTCATCTTGATTGTAAGCATAAACTATATGAGCTAGCATGGCTAGCAAGCTACCAACAGCGTTCCACAAGTTGTTTACATACAGCATCTTATCAAACATGACCCTCTATGCTCATCCTTGCACTAGTTGCATCTAAGCAGCATCCCTAATTCCTCAATCTGACTCCCTCGCTTTATTGGCTGGACATTATACCAGGTAATTAAAAGGTGCTCTTTCAAAAGGTGACATATTTGAAAAAACACTTTCTCTGTCTGTCAAGTGCAGCTGCATATGCAAGAGCCGTTGTGTTACTTTTAAGCTACAGTGGCTTTCCGCTCTCTTGTTCATGATGTAAGAAAACAAAAACATCAACAAGATGTTTTTGCATGTGTGCAAAAGCCTACCTTCAACAGTCTGTCCACAGTTGCACGTAGGTCTGTGACCTCGTTCTTGTGCTTCCTCTGCATGGCCGCCATAACTCCTTCCATTTTTGTACGCTCCTACAAACATGAAACCAAAGTAGTGAGAGGTGCAGACCTGCTCAGGCCTTGAAGAGGGGCTTTCATCTGCCTATACAGAGGCTCTTTGTGAGCAGACATGTAACCTGCTGCTATGTGCTGCACCACAAATATGCAGGTAGCTCACAAGAACCAATGGAATTTTCACTTTGAACTATTTTTTCTTTCATTTCTCAGTGTACTATTAAACATGCTGATGTTTTTACAGCAGCCCCTTCATTTGGTTTGATATATTTCACTTTCTATAAATATTAGAGTAAATCACAGGAGCAATCGTCCACTACAGTGCACGTATCAGACTTACCTCGTCTCTCACCCTCGCCTCGGTTTTGACAAGCTGCTGCTGTATGTCATCCTCCAGTTCTGTCAACTGACTGTTGTTCATCTCCTCAGCTCTGTTTGAACAGAAAAGTATGTTCAAGTGTGTGCTGGCAGTCACAGTGCTGCTGACAAAAAAACGATTCTCCAAGAGTAGTCCAAGAGATGAATACAGCAGGAATAAGAAGGAGAATCCATTCACCTACTATCCATTTGACTTCAAACGTGCTGCAGTTGCCACTGCTCTGCTCTCGTCACACAACACATGAACCAACCAGAGTGGAGGGAGGAACAGGCTCCACAGGTGTGCTCAAGGTCTGTGAGATTTCTCAATAAGATAATAACATGATCTATTTAGTTTGGTGTAAGTTTTATACCAATATTTTAAAAGGTCTGTTATTTTCAACATAGTGGAAATATAGGTACAATAGCTAGCTGTATATCCAGTTTTAAAAGGACTAAAATAACAAAGCAGAGCAGCACATTTATGTCTTCCTACTTCCTTGAATAAGGAACTACCTTTCTCATGATGTGTGGTTACTGAACCACAGAAAGCTTAACAAAAACAGCTTAGACACAGTATATTCCCATGACTAGGAGTGAAATTCAATAGTCGGTTAAAGGTACTATGTGAGAGGTCACTTTACAGTTTTACTGTAAGGGAAATAATTAAAAGCTGAAACCTATAAATATATACAATTATTGTTCACCTTTAATAACAGTAACCACTGTGATGACAGACATTATAGTATTGTTTTCTCTGCTGAGACTTTTACTACTACTAGGCGTGGCCTCAGGACAATATTCTTGAATACTGTTCCTACATTATTTTGTTCCTACAATTTGCCAGCTGGCATATTCATTTACAGCAACAGCAGAAGGGCCCAATTACAGTTAGATTTGAAGCTGATATTTACATTGACTCAAATAGCTCATAAGTATGCTCATGGTCACAATTTGTAAATATGCCCGTTTTAAATTTGAGCTGAACAAAATTGCTCCTCAATCTCCATGACAAAAGAAAAACTCTGATAAACCCACTGGTTGCTTCCTGCACCAAACGGCAGAAAAAGCAGAGTCAACGATTAGCTGATTAAACGGCTGACTATCTCGTAGCTGAAGACACATTGTTCTCACTAGTTGGTGGAGACCAAAACAGAGATAAAAGGAGAGTGAACATTGGATTTGTGTTTGTCTGGCTGCTGAAACATTGTTTGCCAACATGTCAACTATAAGGCAATAATGTCAGTTGTGTACCAGTCTGCTTGTTTTGATGTTGTTCTGTCCTCAAATGGGCTCAAATCAATAAATGCAGTCAGTTAACCATGTAGCTGCAGTAGACTTGAGGGAATCAAGTGACAGGATTTGTCCACCATTTCTATAGTTTACAGCCAGAAGAGGGCAGCAGTTCAGCACTGCTCTATATCAAAAGAAATTGCAGTGAGGACCGTTATGATTATTTAATAAATTCAACAAAACTAAAAACTGTCCAACAAGTTTAATGTTAAACATTCACTTTCAAATGATAATGTTAGCTTTCACATTATAGCCAAAAGAGCTGAGTTTTCATCATTAACACCTGTGTGATGTGGTTTATTGTTTAAATAATGGCCCTTTATTTCAGAATCATTCTGTTTCTTTTTATTTTCCAGGTCATATGCTCTGAACTGTACTGAACTCACAGTCAAAAGGCTGACAGTTATTCTCACCGCTTTATACTGGTCTCCAGCTGTTCACACTCGAGTCTGCTCTCCTGGCTTTGGCTGATCAGCGAGTGGATTATTTCCTCATACTGCTGCAGCAGATTTGTGTTTGAGGACGAGTGAATGGCCTGGTAAAGATCAGCCAGCTGCTCCCTGAGACTGTTGGAGGAGAACAAATAGTTACTTCCAGCAATGAGCAGGTTAGTAGCATTTTCTCTGCATCACACACAAAATCTATCTTTCTAGAATCACATATCCAACCCTTGCGGGCCTGAAAGGTGGATGTTAAAAGTGTAAGATTCATAGTGGGAAAAACAAATCCATATAAACTTCTCACACCAAACATACAACAAAGTCCACTTTCAATCTTCACTCAACAATAAGGCTGAGGGCTCAACACCTCGGTCGACAGTTGGACATGCGAAGTACAGACATACTGACTAGTATGCCATTTTAATGACATACTATACTAGGAATATATTATGACATTATATTGTAACATTTAAATATATTTTTACATTCTATGATTTTTTTGATGACCTGTTGTACAATGACATCCTATATAATATGTTTGACATTTTTTAAAGGTATACTGAATATTTTTTTTATTAAATCTTTAGGACATGAGATTTTTATTAAATTATTTGTAGAGCTCAATATCACAAATTTGTATCAGAAAGCTTCACAATCCATACATCATATGACATCCTCTGTCCTTCTACCCTTGCATGGGAAAAGGAAAAATGTATGACATACTATACTGTGAAGTTTTGTGAATTCTTTTCAGATATTACATCATTTTTTTACCACATACTATGACTTTTTATTGACATAGGGCAGTGTGCAATAAACACATCATAGTATATTTAAAAATGGTAAGGTATGCCACTTTAATGAAATACTATTAGTATGATATTGCATTATTTTACAACAGTTTTTAATAAATACTATATCATGATATTTTAATAGCAATGCTATGGCTATACATTTTATGACAATCTATTACATTTGTTAGGGCACACGTTCCTATAGCATATTTTATGACATTCTATTTTATGACATTCTATGACGTATTCATGTCATACAACGTCTGCCTTTTTTTTTTTACATAAATCATATTGTGACTGTTTGATGACAATTTCATGACATTACATGTGTAATGAGGTACTATACAATGACGTTTTAATAAAATTATTTTTTTAAACATACTGTACAATGACTTGTTCATGACAGACTGTGCCATGATATTCCCTATGATATTTACTGAGACACTATACAATTATATTGTACAATGATATGAAGCCAACAGAACAATGCAATTTTTTCTATACATTTTATGACTATAATATGACTTTATGGCACACGGTATTATGACTTTTCCGTAACATGCCACCGCCCGCTCCATGTGTTTAACCCTCCTTCTAGTGTTTATATTGAATGTTGAGTATGTGTTCCCTTGTAAATGATTGGCTGCCCCTGCTGAGGCATGGCTCATCTCCTTCCTGTCTGACGAGCCCAGGATCCTGATTGAAGCAGTATCTGGTCCGATCCGCCTATTCAAAGGGTGCACTCTGGAGACTGAATCAACCAATGCCTGGCCAGCTTGAAAGTCTCAGCCGCTGAGGTTTCCAATGCACCAACTTAAATCTTCATTGTCATTCTTTCAGAGCTATTTGTTAGATGTGAAGTCTACTCTGTGATTTGATACTGAGGAGGCCAGGCAGGGTTTTAACGACTAATTAAACAAACAAAACACAGACATTCTTTTCTTTACAGAAAGTAGGCACAGGTGTTTTTTGGGGTGAGGCTTACACATACTTTAAGAGTCCTTCTTTTTGTCATCGTTAATGTTAGAATTGCCTAAGCTCAATAAGTAACATAATTTTAGCGTCACACATCTGGTACAATGTTGCTTTATTTTCCTTTTATGGCATATACTAGTACTACTTTTTAAATTGTATTTTACACTAGCCATTTTAATGACATATCTACTGGCATACTATATACTATGACTTTTTTTTTTTCATATGACTTGCCAGGGTTCATTGGTAAGAATTGCCTGATAACCCAGGGCAAGTAAATGCCACGTCGGGCTAGTAAATCTAGCAACTAACTTGTTTTGTTTTTCCAGATGATGATGGAAGTTGCTAAAGAGTGAGCCATCTCGCTTCCTTTGCATCAATGTTGACAGTTGCAAATGCAAAGTACATATTGTTATTTGATAAACACCAAGAAAAAAGTAGATTTCTGACCCACTATAATGTTGAGCCTGCAATATTTACTCTCAGTAAAAGATTAAAATGAGATCAAACAGAAGTAGTGTGATCAGGCCTATTTTAGCAAAATGTAGGATTAAGACATGGTATACTAATCTCCAAAACGTATAGCTAAACAGGAACAACATTTTATACAAAACATAAAAGGTAGTGTGTTAAAATCCCACATGGATCCTGATTAGTATCACACCATTTGGCTTAGCAGCAGTCTAATAAAACTAAATCATTTCACAGAGATAGTTGTTCAAATATATTATATGACCTGAATAACCAGACAAAACAAAAACAACAAGATCAGTCTATAAGCTCTGCCAAAACAACTAGAGAACTATTTACAAATCTGCCTCTCCCAAATTCCCACTTAGAGCTCTTTGTTATCATTGCTACCTTTGATGAACTTTCATACAGGATTAATACAAATGACATCTATCCATCTGAACTCTAGTTGATGACAAGATGGTTTCAAATTAAAGGTTTAATCAACAACTGTTAATTATGGTCTTTTTTGCTGTAGCTATTTCTACTCCTAATTGTTTGTCTGGATGACGTCACATAATTTGAGCACCTGTTAATTGAGGAACATGCTGCCAACTGAAGCTCAATAAAAAGCCTGGAGTTAAGAGGTGTCATTGTAATTTATTTTGTTTCTCAAACTTTAACTTGTGAAAAAGTGTTAATGATAATTAACATTAATGAAATAACAGACTGCTGTAATTGACTAACAAAAAGGTAGCTTTAGTGTTAAACTGGCGTTGGCTACTGTTTTCATTACGGACAGGTCTCAATTTAAAGTTACACAAATATGATTAAAGGTAGTATGTGCGCTGCTGCAGGGCAGAGCCCTTCCAGCCATACCAAATTAAACATTGACGTATCTTGTGTGGTAATAGTTTATGAGTCACCAACTCAATCCGACAGGCTTAAAAAAAAAAGAATAAAACAAATCCATGTTTTCGCTGGTTAACGAAATAAGGAAATAGGACCAGGAACAGGTTCCAGATCAGCAGTTAAGCAGCAGCCGACGTTTAGCCGACAGCAAAACGCTCCAGAATCAGCAACAGCCGTCGGCTACAGCTTTTTCTGGTCAATTACGGATCAGCCGGATGTGGGTTTACCTTTCAGAGAGCACCGACTCAGCATCTATCCTGCCTTCAAACTCGTCCCACGGGCAGCCTTGGTTCCGGGACGACCCGGCACCCAAAGACGCAAAGTCCAGAGTCTCCGAAACCTCCTGAAACCTGGACGAGAACTTGCTGTAGTCGATGCATCCGTCCTCGTCCGCGTCGAACTTGTCGAACAGAGTTTTGACCTCGGTTTCGGACACGTTGAGCTCCCGACACACAACGGTGAAGTCATCGTACTCTATTTTACCGGACTTGTTCACATCACAAGCAGAAAATAATCTCAGAAGACTGGGTGGGTCCATATTTGAATTAATAAAAATACATACAAAGCATATACAATGTCAAGTTAAAAATTCAACCGGGCTTCTCTCACGACCTGACTTCGGCTGCGTGCCAGACAAAATAAAAGCCCCTGTTAAAGTCTCACAGAGGTACTTTTACAGCCACTGATTGGTCCAACTCTCAATGGAGGCGGGTATCATCCGATCAATGGCTCCAATGTGCCACTTCCTACCTGGATTATATCAGATTACTGCAGCAGCAACCTGCGTTATAATTATTTGTCTTCATCGGGAGTAAGATGTCCTCCTTGTGTGCAGCTGTAATACAACACACACGCACACAGAGTTTCTAGCCTATATTTACCTTTAAGGTGTGTGGTGCATGAGCGTTTTATCAGACACTCCTCTTTGTTCCCCTGGGTTTGCAGTGTTTTTGACTCCACCCTAATTTATTAAATCAGCAGGAGCATAATATTAAAACTTTCAAAAACATTCTGGTAATTTATAATAGGGAAATGTTTTACTTCATAGAATAATGGGGCATTCAAATAAAAAAAATGATCCATTTGATCTTTATTTGAAAAATTAAAATAAAGTGCTTTTTATATACAATACAAAAAGAAAAAACAAACAGTAGTGATGTATGATACAAAAAATACAATTCACAATATACTTTACATTGGCAGCTGAATTTACAAAACAATTTTACATTAAAAAAAAAGACTTACATGTTGACAAGAGTCTGCGCAACTTGTACGGTCACAAATAAAAGGCCAGACTATAGTGGTTCATTAAGAGATAGCAGACGATACTTTCACTGTGGCATTACTAGTTTAGGCTTGTATTCAATAAAAACATGTTCAGTACCTGCACATAATACTAAGTCACTGCCACTTTGTATGTGTTCTGCAATTGTATATTGTTCTGACACCAAAAGCTGCCATTTGTTTGTTTTAAATAACAGTCTAAGCATGAATCTTTATAGTTGACCAGTCTTTGAGTATATGTTTTTGCAGTGCCATTTACAAGAAATGTAACATAATACTTATCAATAACTCAGTATATTAAAATCAGCCAGTGGTTATTCATGTGCTACAGTTTTAGAATACAATTTAGTCCCTGACTAAGGTTGAAGCCACTGTGACAAAATTAAATAAAAAAAACAAAGAAACACCTATGAGCACAAACTGTACATATGTGACAGTATTAAATCACACATATTCAATGTTTTCACTCTTGTGTCTGCACATGGCCAGTCCTGTCACACCTACAGTGTAGCATTTGACTCTAGAGCACTACTACCTGGTTAGTTTATCATTCCAAGAGGCACATCTCTTGATTATTGTTTCAGAAGGCATTATCCGTTTCAGATTTGTTATCAAATCCATAACCTGCAATATACTAAGGCTTTTCAACCTCGTGTGCAAATCTTATGCATTCTGAGTCAAGCAGAACGCCTTCCTGCATTTTTGTGTAATTCTAAATTTTGCTGGCCGCATTAAAATACTAGAGCTCAACTCAAGTAAGACTTAAATAATATTGTAGAAAAATGCTTTCAAGTTACTCCAACATCTGACTCCCACATGTGTTGGATCATATGGTTTATAATTCATTAGTTCTGAATAAGGTAAATGACTAATCAAGATCATTAAAATGCACAATTATAATGTTTATTACTGGATGAGAATGAAAGTTATTGCTTTTATGGTTTCCTTTAAAACCATTTAAGCAAGCAGAGGCCATTTGCTTCCATTCATTGACACTCAATTAATATGTATATGAAGGTTGAGGCTATACAGATGTGTTATTTAAATCAGATTATGAATAGGTGTATTATTTATGTATTATTATTTCCCTTTGAGAATAGTGATAGTTATTGGTCAAATTGAAGAATATGAAAAATGTTGGCAATATTCTGCACTAAAATACACCAAAATAGCTCAAATCTCTTGCATACCTAGAGTTAGTGTAATGACAGCATGTGTGTGTGAGTGTGTGTGTGTGTGTGTGTGTGTGTGTGTGTGTGTGGGTGTGTGTTTGCTGTGCTGGCAGTCCTAAAGTAATTAACAGCGCCAACACCTTTGTGCTAACTCAGTCTCGGAGTGACGTTGTCCTGGTGTTCACCCCACTTCACATTATTTGCTTTGCATAGACTGCCTTTCTCATGAAGAACAGCATGATAATACCTGGAATGAGATTTTTCCCTTTATCACATTTGGTGAACCCTGTTGAAAGTCAGGCTTCCACACAGGAATATTTGTATCCACTGGTAAAACCCATACTTAAAAACATAGCATAACATGTCTTCATTTATGACTATAAATATTCATGTTTTTGTTGTGCTGTGATTAAGGTGGTAAGAGTTCCTACAATGTTTCCACTGAGGTGACTCCTTGTTTGTGTTCGCTTTATAATAACTGTGTTTTTTTATCAACCTTTTCAGTCTCTTAGAACAACTCTTCTACTTTTAATTATTTCTCTGTTGCTGTGTTATATACAAGCCTAAACAATGAGTATACTTATGTGAATGCACACTGGCTATCTAAAAAAATCTATGACAGGACGTTTTTTTTTTTTTTCTTTCTCACCTGCCATTGCTCATGTATATTCTGGTATGAGTGTTTACCTTGCTACAGTACAGTACATAGTGCATAGCCTCAGCGAAGGGTAGGCTCCTACCAGATGACAGAATGCAAATAAAACATTAAATGCTATAAGTCGTTAGTGGGAACATGTTTGAATATCACTGCCTTTCAAAGCCTTACCAGAAGATTATAGGGACGGACTGAGTGGCAATGCTATGAAATTAAATCACTGAATCTTAGTCGTGACGCCGCCTCTTCGCTTGTTACATTCCTGTGAGCCGTAGTGAAAGCATCTAATGTCTGAAGGCAAATTGGAACTTCGTCAGTGTGCTTCAAATGCACTTGAATAAGAGGGAGTGAGGGTGAAATACAATGAAATGAACATGAACCACAGGGACAGAACAAAAAGTGCAAAATCTGTGTAATGAAATGTCTCTCCGTGAAGAGTCGAATGATCCTCAGTTTCCCCTCTCATAGGGCTTTGTCTCTCTCGGCAAGTGCACTCTTTCCTCTCAGTTTAAAATGAGTCCCTCCACACAACATAAAGCAGGCCTCACACTATAGAGTCTTTAATCTCAGAGCCCAGTCTGACTCTTGGCCGTGGGCAAGTGGGAGAAATCTCTACATGACTCTCTTTCAAGTTCAGAGGCCTCTTCTCTGACTCTGAGAAGCTCCTGCTGTTGTCGGGCGATGAGCACTCGTGAGGGGGAGTGCTGCAGATGTAGTTGTCGTTAAGGGTCTGGTAGCCCTTGTGATCCGACGCTGACGCTGTGACTGTGCTGCCGTTTAGCGGCAAGTTCTCAGCCGGTTTCCCCACTATTCTGGGCTTCTTCTGCTGCATGTTGGGACACTCTCCCTCCTTGAGCATGGACTTCATGTCGTCGCGGTTCCTGTAGACCACAAATAGAGAGAAGACCACCAGGGAAAACGCCAGGAGGGAACACACCACAATCAGCTCGTTCCAGTAGGTCTTAGTGTTGATCTGCGGTGAGCGGGCCTCTCCTGGCAGGATGATGAACTCCTCCTGGGAGACCTGTGGCGTTCGTGAGCGACCTCTCAGGGTGGTGCTCTCGTGCTTGGCCTCGCCCCTCACACAGTAGTTGGCCAGCAGCTGTCTGAAGCCTTCCTCCACTGACCAGCACTCGTAGGTTTCCTGCCTGTCAGCTTGGGCAACCACTACCAATCCCCCCTCTGGGCTGGGATAATGGAAGTGACCTGCACTCTCACTGAACTCCCACCTCCTCTCAGCCAAATTAGAGCGCAGCTTGCAAGGGAGTACTTTGAACGTGTTGGCTGGGATAATGATCACCTGGCATGAAGACATTCCTGTGGAAAGGTAAAGCAGGGACATAGATCCAGTCAGTAATGGCATGAAATAAGCTCTACACCTTATCTAGGGTAGAATTGAAAATAATAAATTAACACATTTGAAATCAAGACACGAATTGAAAGGCAAAACATGAAAAGAAAACTGTGCAGATTGCTGCTCTGTAAATCTGACTATAAGAGGAATCAACTTACGTGTAGGTGGAGGTTTAGCAAACCGTGGGCTTGGCACTGTCTTGTTGCAAATAGCTGATGTGTCAGCTTCATCTATATCCTGTTGCAAGGCACTGAAAGACATGTATTTACTCAGAAACTATCTTATATGTACACACAATAGACACATTTGTCTCAAAAGCTGTAGCTATAGATTATTGTGCATAGGGATGCATACCTGCTTGGTGGAGCCTGTCTGATATCCACACACTGCCTCCCATTCCAAGCACAGTAAGGATCCCGAGAGAGGATGCACTCCCCGCAACTCTGATAATTAGTGCAGTTAGCAACTGGGACCTCCGCCAGTTCAGAGAAAGAGGAAACATAAAGCTGACCCTGTAGAGGAAAGATGACAAAGCAGGGGGCCGGAAAGAAGTGCCCCAAATAAATAATTGAATCTAGAATCGTCTGTCTGTCCCTGATCTAAATACAGCACATTTAGCTTTTCTTAACACCAGCTTAATAGGAATTGCTTTGCCCAAATTTACAAATCTGAGTATCAAAGACAAGCCCGGATTCAATAAGTGTCACTATTGCAGCTGTCAAAACACCAGCTGTTTGCAGATCCCGTGAGAGAAAGTTGCATGTAATTAGCTCATTGAACATGAGGGCTGCTTTAGGCTGCTGCTCTTCATGGTTCATGGAATCTGCAAACTGCCAATAAATGCATTGACTGAGCACGTTATTAGTTCACACCACGAGGAAGCTCTGCCAAACAAGCTGTGGTTGTTTTCTCTCACTCATATCTTTCTGCACTATACCTTTTCAGTGTCCAGCTCAATGTGTTGCACTGGTTGGGAATCACGGAAGAGAACCATCTCCTCGATGATGTGCATCTTGTTGTTGACATTAATGGCTTTATGAAGTCTCCCATCATCTGGAAGACACAGCATAACTTGAGATTAGATTAAACTCTTTGTGAATATTGACACATGATAAACAATCAAACAATAGCATAGTTTGTGTGACTGTGGGCGAGGGGCCTTTTACCTGTGCCAATGAAGATCACATTATACACTTTTTTTGCTCCCTGGACTCGATGGACAGCGATCTGCGTGTAGCGAACATTTCGTTTTAGCAGGAGAGGCTGGCTGCGGATCACGCTGTCCATCAGGAAGTGGTCTTTGACAAAATTCAGCACCTTGTCCGGCATGTGCAGTGAGGAGGAGATGCCCTGTTCCCTGGCAGCATTTGTGATGCACTGTGAAGGCAACATTTTGAGTAATTTACAAACACATACTGCATCTGTACAGCACCTCAATGTTTCGTTTGCTCAGATTTTTCAACCGTGATAAGCCTGCCAGGAAATTAAAACGACAGTAATTTGATGTTTAGGAAGAGAGGTGGGGCACTACGAGAGCTCGACAGATATCAGTTTGAGCCTTGATCATCAGTCAAAATCGAGGATGTGACCAGTGAGCAGACAGAAACGTGTGAAACTTGTTAAGCAGACGTGCCATACTGCAGAGTACAGACTTGTATTTGTCTACAGGTTGTCCAGTAGAGGGCAGCAGGCATTTACTCACCACACCAGGCCGGGGCTCTGGGACCGGATGATTGTATGTGTACCACTGTTGAGTCTCTCTGTTGACCTCCCGGTACCGCCCATTGAACGCTTTATCCACCTGGTCCATAGTGAAGGAGCACACTGCAGAGCTTCCTGAAGCACCTTTATACCTTAAAAGACATAAACAAGCATCTCAACAACACTGCGGTCATGCCTACTGCCCAGGAGGATGGATTGTAACTAGCAGCTGGATCTGATACCACGCTCATCTCTTCTCCTGCATTTGCACTTTGGTTTCGATCAGAACGTCTTTATAGTCTACCTCAGACAAAGAGACATCTTAATTCCTCGTATGTGCCATATTTGCACAACATATCTGAAGGTATCACTACATTAGTTTGGTGATGTATTAATCAAAGTACGGGACGTCGGTCGGTCCTCACCACTGAGACGTGAAGACTCCATAAAACACAGCATTCTTCCAGTCCTCGGGGCTGGGTGTCAGCACAAACATGTCCTGGATTATGTTGAAGGGAAAGCCATCATCAGGTAGAGAGCACAAGAGTTGAGCCTTCAGGAAGGTCGTCCATTTCTTCTGCAGAACCCTCTCTCCTCCCATGTCACCCTGCAACACAAATATTGAAGGTTTTGAGCTGTTTAACATGTGGCCAGTAGAGGGCGGAAGAATATAAGATTGACACCTGTCTGAGGAGATGGACAATGGTTCTATAAAAAATAAAAAAAAGGTTTGATACTCAAGTGTGATGTGATGGGATGTGACAGGCTTGTAAAAGGCATGAAATAATAACGTGCACCATATGGTGTGTGGCATACCTCAAATACCAAAACATACAAATGTCCAAATATGTCCAAAGGTAAATGTTGAATTGATGTAATTAAAAAAACATTAACCTGATATTGTAAAATCATAATGAGCTAAAGTGATTGTGCCCGTAACACCGATATACCCGGAGGCAGCAGACTTCTAGGTCATGAAAACAATACACATCATCACAACTAGCTTAGATAAAAAAAATTAAAAAAAAATCACTCAGGGCTTTGAGGGGGGCAAACGCTTTTCAATGAAAAAGAAAAAGAGGCTTTGCTTCCTGGCAATCCTTCTTTACTGACACTACTGCTGTGATCCAGCGCCTCTGGCACTCTCCTTCAAAGTGATGTGTGGCACGGGACCTCCTTGACATGCTGACTAATTTAACTACACGGAGTGTACAACAGGATATATGTGCAAATTGGAGAGCAATTACATCTTTGAACCTCAATGTGAAAATGTTTTACTGTGGGATTTGTATGACTAAAACAGAATATAATCCACAGGGAGTTGCGGGCCTGACAAAGATGGCTACTGATGCTTCGCCTACAGAAACCAGGAGCCTACTTCTGCAAAAAGACCTGGCATTTAAAGGGAGGGTGATGTCCTGCACCAACCATAATGTCTGTCTGTTCACATTCAGTCCATGGCAACAATTATTCTGCAATTTTTCTGCTGGAAGCAATATTAAAAATGTGCAGAAGACCAAAGAGAAATACTAAATGATCTAAACCACGTAAAACCCTTTAAACGTGAACCTTCAATCGAGTCCACTTTAGTATTACATTAATCAGAGGAAATGTCAGCGCTGGATCTGAGGGGAAATGACACATGACCAATACTGAGCTTCTGAAGCAAGTACTTATTGCAGTAACCCAGCAGATAATGAGCAACATACAGTATATGCTCAGGTCTTCCTGGCTGAACCTAGTTTTAGAATTTAATGGCACTCTGTGCTTAAACTGACTTCTGAATAGTTTAAGCAAATGCATCCCATTCATTAATCCCTTGTGAAAGCATCCCTTGTTCAAAGGGCCGTCCAGAAAGCATGAACATGGCATGCAGTAATGACTTCTTTCGGGAAAAAACAGCAAATGAGGACATGCTTTACTTTGTTTGTTTGAAGCCAAACATGTGTATAATATGGTTAGCCTCTATGAAGTGGAACCTTTCCAATAAATACTTGAATAAACAACAAAGAGGGAAAGTGCTGCCGACTTAATACGTAAAATAAGGGACTAGGGAGATGGGGCTCGGATGTAAAGTAACAATTTATTTGAAAAATAAATCACTATATGGTAATTATAAGAAGACACTATCTAGCTTAGAGCTTTTACCTAATTTTAAAGCTTTGTTATTTTCAACTTTTTTGGGGAAAGCACAAAATCACAAATTCCCTGTTGGGTAATCTGTACTTTATATTTATATGAGAAAACGTATCATCAACGTGAACCATGAATCAATATTTATAAAACAGTTTATTTTTCATTGGATGCATGGAAAAACTAAATGGATAATTGCATCAAGATGAAGAAAATATAACTCTGTATATATTGGCGGAACCTGACTGAAACTGAAACAGCTTTCTAAAAATATTAAGAAAAAATAAATGTATAAAGTTGTGATACAAAAATAAATAGTGAATTATGTTTCGTTGATATTTGACATTTTAGATAATGTCACAGGACAAGTTTGAAATTCAATCACATGTCCTAGTACACCAACGTTTCTTTGATGTTAAGGTCAAGCTGTCAGCTAGTAGTTTTCAATCTCCTTGGACTGTGGTAAACATGATTATTTTCACAGAGACAAGCAGCAGTCTGACCTGGAGAACTGGTTTGTGGTATTAATAATGTTTATAGAACTGACAAGACCTGGGAAGATATTGAATCCCGTGTGAGGTCTGCATTTTAGTTGAAAAGCCTTGGGTTTAAGTATTTCAGAAGGTGATAATGCAATTCTACGCATGGATCTGGTGCTACAGTGTGCTACATGTGAGTCCTGTTTGAACACAAATATTTGGTGAAACACGATAAGAATTGAGGGAGGAGAGCATCTGGAGAAAAATAATCAAACAGAGGGAAACATGCAAGAGGAATGTTTTTCTGTAACAAGAGATCCTGCACAGACAGACTATATCCATCATATTTAGGCTGCAAGAAGCTTTCAGAAGACTACATACATGTCTGTATAGGAACACAAAAACATGAAACGCACAAATACACAAACAACCCCCCCCCCCCGGTCTGATAGATCCCTGTCGTGATGTCAGTGGGTGTCAGGATATCTTGCTAAAGGGGAAAAAGGCCCCTTTAAATGGACTGCGTGCCTCCAAGCCATCACTCACCTTACACACGCGAGCGATGCGTGACACAATGGTGTTGTCAAAGAAATCAAACTCCTTTCCTGCTTCACTGAAGAAGAAGTAAATCTTATCGTCATCACCCACTGGGTTGCCCTTGGGCAAGCTCTCCTGTATGTAGGCAGAGCCAACAAAGGCTGGGTCTGAAAGAAAGACAATGTGAAGAATACTTTTAACCTACAGTGTATGAAATTCAGGCATCCAGGGACAGATGTCCTGATTCCCTTTGACACTAAATGGAAAATTCAATTGAAACAGGGACTCTTTACATTCTCATACAGCCTATCTGGCTCAATTGTTTTGGACGGTCATATATCTTATATAATATGAGATATCTAATAATATATATATATTTTTTTTAAACATGAAGATTTAATGAAAATCATTGCATTCCTGCCAAAGTGCTGTACCTTGAAGCCAGTTGAGTGAGTTTTCTGTTTTTAGAGCAGTTCCTTGGCTGAGACTCTTGTAAATGATGGGTTCATTTCCTTGGAAATTACTGACTGTACCGGCATACAGCTCTCCATCTGCAACACAATGAAAAAGACCAGCTTAATCACAGTGTTTACCACGAGGGTATGGGCTTCTGCGTCATACGCAGTAATGAAATCCAGACACTATGCCCCGAGTCGTCTCCATATCAACCACCTGTATCTTGTTACATTACTGAATTCAACAGTGGCTTCTTCATTCAAGGTCATAATGAAGTGAAACACTCGTTAACTATAAGATATATGAAAGAAAAAGTAAAAAAAACTTTATATATTATATTTTATATCAAAATTTTATAAAACAAAATACGGAATATGATTTGAATTATATCCCTCTTTTACCGGCACACCACTCACATGTTCTGTTTCCCTGGGAAATACGTAGCAGTCCCAGTGAAGCACTAACTTCCGCTTCACTGGGACTTTAAGCGAAGCTTGATTTTACTGACAGCCGTTCTGGTACCTACCAGCCATGATGGCAGTGGACTTGTATTCAGGGTTAAAGGGGCAGCGGCTCCGTCCATCTTCTGTAACAATCTCACCACTATCATCCTTGACAAGGGAGAAGTCTGCAGTGTTCTGGAGAGCACAAACACACACATCGCATGTCACACTCAGTTGAAAACTGAAGCTGTAACCTGCTCTGACAGTGACCGCTGTCCGTCTGTCCCCCAGTGAAAAGGTGGTCAGTCAGTCTTCGGGTAAAGTTGAAGCAAAGGTCATCCCTATATGTTTGTAGATAGTTTTAAAAGGCTTTAACATATTTGTATATAATTTGCTTTCATGCATTAAATATTTGGATCCGCCGACACAGGAGATAATAAAATAATGCCCATAGAGTATAGTGTGTTTAGGTGTGTGCTAAGTGAGCTGAGAGGCAGGATGCAGCATGCACTTGATATTAGATGCTCTTCCTCTAGATTTAATAAACAAACACCACATATAAAGTCATGCACCAGGGCAACCTCTTTAAAAAAAACAAGGAATGACAGCATTTTAGATCCTCAACACATGCACAGGTTGCACACAGCAGGTGTGACTGGTTCATGTAAACACTTACTATGTAAGCACAAGTGGGGCTGAAGGCGTATGTTCCACACACATACAGATGAGTGCTGTTCATACGGAGTAAAATCTTGATGTAGTTGAAGCAATCCGTCTGCATTTGAAACACAGAGAAGAATTTAAAGGATATATACAATTAGGCTGCAATTGTTAAGATAAACACAGCTGACCCTAACCCTGTCTCTAATCATATACTTAGAAAGTGAAAGATACAAATGTAAAGAAAACACAAAGAATCTGCAGACTTCACCACATCCAGCAGAGAAGTTTAGAAAAACAAATACGTATTTTTACTCTAAATTGTATTATTAAAATCCACTTTCCACTCAGACCTTTGTGGCACTTCTTTCATCTGTCAATTATTAGATCGCTTTCAATATTAAAAACATTCCTCCTACTAATGTGCTTCCCCCTCACAAATATGTAATCACAAATCCACAAGGTCCTGGTATGTTTGCATTTGAAAGTGGGAGAGGAGTAAGATGACAAAAGAAAGAACGCAATAGAGGAAAAGGTTCTTTGAAAGGAGGGGAAGAATCCTTTGTTGTAGAATGGAAAGTTACAACTGGACAGGAAATTTCCAGGGTTTTTGCCCTGGGTCAGTCTCAAAGCGCCTCGCAACGATGGTCAAGAGTGAAGTAAACCTGCAGTCATGCAAATGCAGTTTGGGCCGTTCGAGTTGAGATAATTGAGCTTTAACATAAACAGTTCACTTGCCTGCAGGTTTTTGCCTTTGAAACTGCACTCGTCTCTCTTCCTCCCTGGAGTTTTCCATGTGAGCTGAAGAAGAGAAACACAGTCAGACTCAGGTTTAATACAGTGAGGTGGGTTGTATTCACATTGGACTCCTGGGACCTAATCATATCCATATTGTACCTCTGGGATCATATAACTACATTCTTATTGATATAATATACTGCATATAACACAGACGCTCTTACATTTCTCTGTAGCTTGACGGCACTGACGTCAGCGAGGTTGAGAGAAAAGAGGATCTCCCGAGCGCCAACGTACAGCGTGTTGTCTTCTTTACTGAGGAGGAGAGAGGTGAAGTTGAAGACTCCACTGACTGAGAAACCTCTGGTTGTCCTCTCCTTCGCATCTGGGCAGAAACAGACAGAGGAGAACACACAAGGTGTAATTCATGGATGAGCCATTAGAAGAGGCTGAGGACAGAAAATACTAAAAGACACTTGAATATGCAAATTAGGTCATTTTGATGGTTTGAGTGTGTTCATAAAATGTGATGTACACCACAGACTTTAGATATTCTGTTTTAATTAGACACACTAGCCCAACGTGTCATCCCTGACGAGCCTCACAGAGTTGCCTTGTTTCCCATGACAACTACACAGCCAGAGAACATCTTCTGTGTTTTAGTGTTAATGAAATAGTTAGACGAGAATTGAGATTTCATAAAACACTAAATACACCCGTGAATCGTCTTTAAACCATCTACTTATTTAGAAAACATTTTAAGCATTTCTTCTGACATTTCTTGCTTAATAAGACAGTCGAAAAGAAACGAGGTGAGCGAGGTGGACGGCGCCCAACGAAGGTCCCAGTCAGACTCAAAATGTGGATCTGCCGCTACGTGGTCAGCATCTCAGACCTCTAGGTCTGAAATGTTGGATATCAAGGTTATTTCACTCTTCTCCACTACTCACACTGTCCCTGGACTTTGACTTTGTAGGGGTACTAAAGGTCTGGGCCTCATGCAGTATTCAATACACCAAGAGAAAAAAAAGAAAACTGATGTATGATGAATATAAATCAACGTGCCTGTGTTTCTGTGTGTAAACGTCTAAATCTTGTCCGCTTCTCATCAGGGAGAGACAATGTCTCATATTTCGCCTACAGTAAGTAAATGATTTACTCCAACCACATTAACACCCCCCCGACTAAAGCCAAGGGTTAAATCATCAACCCTCCTAATGACTGCTTTAAAAGGCCCATGTGTATCTCAGATTTGCTGCAGCCCGGAGGCTTTCACTGCTGGCCCAGCTTGAACAACTTGCCTTAATTGCATGCCAGCATAAACAGAAGCAGGGAGCTGTTGGAAACTTGAAGTGTACTGAAGCTCTGATACAGGATTTTTATTAATAATAAAATGAAGAATGTCCTCAAATATGTTTATCTCAATGATATGATTTTAAGTTTGCAGAGGAATGTTGTTTTTTTGTGATATATAACTCTTGGCTATCTCCTCTTGGCTCAGTAAAAATACAGCAAAAACCTCCCAAAACCTCAAACGATTAATCACCAAAAGAGACAAATCACAGAATTTTAGATGGTGTACACCAATTTAACACTAATATCATAATGGAACAATGCAGCGAATTAAAAAAAATAAATAAAAAACAACCAGAACATCTTGTTTTTAGAAAAAAAGATTATTAAAAGTCACACTTCCAATCTGCAATGCAAAGAAAAGATTATTATAATAAGTCAGTTTACTATAGTCACTATTGTTTTCACTTTCCAGGATCACAGGCTTGGCGGATTCATACTGGATTACAACCACAGATGCTGGTGGTAATAATTACAATTAGGGCAATTCCTGGCATAAAACGAATCCAGTCCAGAGAGGGTAGGGTGTCATTAAGTTGTATAATAAGCACACCATGTGGTCTGTACCCTGCGGTACGTGTGACCTGGTATAACCTCACCTCAGAGGGTAGGTACAGGAGGTGGAGACTTCCTGTCCCTCTGGAAAACATTGTGTTATTAGCAGGCCGTCCCCGCAGCAACAGATAGCCATGTTGTAGTTAAATCTGTCAGTAAAACCACAAGAGGCTCTGGTGTACTGTAGTACATGGACCCATTGGGAACATTCGCTCTCCTTCACTATCATCACAGGATAAATGGAGAGCCGCTTCGTCCCCCTCCCCTTTTTTTTCCCCTCCCCACTGAGTCTTGAGAAGTTTAACAGTGATTTACAAAGAGAAAAAGACAAAGGCCAAACCCGAACCAAAATAAAAGCTTTGAGGGATTTCAACAAAGGTGGATATCTACACAATTATTCTCTGGAGTCAGATCACCACTGTCATACTTAACGACCACAGCCGACTACGAAAAACAATAGAACCCCTAATTGAGTATCATTAAAGAGATCCAGGAGGGTTTGCAACCACACAAAGCTTTCCATTCACAATTTTAGGAAAACATTCATCATCTTCAGTACTGACCTATTGGTTTACAATGCTTTACTCCTCTGAGGGGTGGGTAATTGATAAACGGTATATTTTAGCATCCTCTTTGCCCGTGTTCTGTATAAAAATGTGTGCTTAAAGAAACAACAAGTCCGTCTTCAAGTGACAGGACCAAATTGCAGCAATATCTTTAAAGCTGCTCTCATTCATATTTTATCGCCTCATCGTATTGTTGTGCAGGGAGAGGCCTTCAGTGGTCTCACCTTAAAGTTTCAGACCTGCTAACTGGCTTCTTCAACTTTAACAATATTTACTTTAATTGTGATTTGAAGTCTTGACAGCATTAAATGTTGACTTGGAACATACTAATAAGAGAGATGATCTATTAAGCATCAGTTATCAAGCAAATACGTCAAACATTCACTTGTTCCAGCTTCTGAAATGTGAGGATCTGCTGCTTTTCTCTATTTATATTCCAATGAATAGAAATGTTTGGGCTTTAGGACTTTTATATTTTCTGGACATGGTAGTGAGCATGAGCAGCAACACAGTCCTGAGACCACAAACCCCAGACAGAATAACTGCTCGGGGTCGAACACTGTTCAGACACTAAAACAATATCACTATCAAAAGCTGATGAGCGTTCTCTTCTTGAACCCGTCCTCCTCTCCCCTCCACATACGCCACAGTCTCTTAAAGAATCCCCTCCATTGTTGTTTGACTGTCTGAGGTTTATTCCTGAGGGCCCATTCAATGACAATGCAGCCCCAGAAATGTTGTGGTGTATCAGAAAGAGGGGAAACAGACAGGACGTTTAGAGGAAGCACTTAAGAGAGGAAGAGCAGCTTGTATCTGCTGCAGCCACAGAGAGAGGGTGTCGGAAAGAGCAGCACCTTCATGTCAACTCCTAAAGAGGTGCAACGTACAGTAACGCTACACCGTAGTTCATCTTCACTCTGGTCCTCTTGTCCATCTTGCTTTTTGTCTTGGAAGGGAACTTTTTTAGAAGGCTGCGTTACTAACTACAGATGTTCACCCCTTTCAGGATGCCACATGAGCCTTTTCACAGTGACCAGACAGGATACACGTTCTGTGAACTACTTGTGAACTTCTGCTGGAGTTATTTACAATTAAAGGGACCGTTTGAATACTTTTTAAAGGGTCAGGTCACACAAAATACAAAAAGACAGATGGACAGGTGACAAAATAAAGAAAAAATGAATTTCCCTTGAGAATAAGTGCGGCAACACTCTGCTCCATGTTACATCTGACACAAGTGCCAAAAGTGCCAGGAAGTGACAGAAGTGCATACCCTTTGTTTAGGGAAAGAGAGATAGAGAAGGATCAAGAGATAGAGAAAGAACATATGAGTACTTGGAAGTGGAAAGTTTTCAAGTGATTATAAAGTTTTTATATCCTGCTGACTGAATCAAGTTCAGGAAGATGGTTCGAGACAGAACTAAAGGGGTCACTGAATGCTTTGATGAGTATGACAATGATTTAAAACGTATGCTATGAACACCTCAGTCACCTGATCTCAACCCAACTGACCACGTTCAGCGTGGGGGATTTTACACGAAGGTTTTAAGACGACGCTCTCCACCACCATCATCAAATCACAAAATTAGGATTAGGATTAGCATGTTTGAAAGAAAGTCATTCTTTTGGGGAATCGATGCAGAGGCACAATGGTGGTGTTGATGGCCCAATATCTTACTGAGATACTTTTTTTTCCACCCATCTTTTTACTTACCCTGACTGGTGAGTGATTTTTATTCTTTGGTGCGTTTAAAAATTACAATGGAAAAACTCAACAGGAGTCGGGAACAATGGCTTTTTATAGGACAATCTGACTTCGCTGTCAACATTTTCCACCTGAACTATTTTCCACAAAAGAAGAAGTCCCAGTGGTCTGTGAATTGTCTTTACTATCTGAGTTGAGTTTTTCCATTGTAACTTTTTCAATTATTAGAAACCCACCTCCATTGTTGTTTGGGAGGTCAAGGTCAGAAGTTTAGCAATTATTTACAGGGCTATGTTTTGTTTTAGAATATATTGCCTATAGTCTGTATATGTATGCATATATATATGTGTCTTTCTATATTTTTGTAATTTAGATGAACTCCTCTTTAAAGTAACTAACGCTTTATTTATTTTCTATTTTTTATTTATTTTCTATTTACATTACTCACATAATGTAACTTACAGTACAGACAAGAAACAACTTAACTCCTCTCCACTTTGCTGTCTCTGCTTGATTGATGATGGAAACACAGGTCAAAGGTTAAGCAGGTCTATGAACCTCTGTTCACACTTCACAAAGAGGGACCCAGTAGGCAGAGCAGGAGGACTTTACACCTCACTGTATGACCGTCACTAGACCTCTGGTCCAGAGAGAGCAGCTTTGTGTGGTTCAGACTTTAGAGCACTTCTTTGACCTTTTATTGAAGTGCAGCACACTCAGAAGTTCAACCTCTGGCAGCTGGAAGCAATGTGAGATTATTGCCATTATTATGTAATTAAAAGTAATTTCTGCAAATTACACTGCTAAATGGATTTAAATACTCGCCTAGACTGGCTTGCTAATCTATTTAGGCAGGGAATTAATTATATTGGGCTTAAAGGAATCCTTCTACATTTTTACAGCTGATTTCCTGATGGGTCTGTGTCCAAAAAAAGTAGAAGGGTAATTGAAAGCTTGGAACATCCCCTCTAGAGGGGAACTGTGGAGTAATTTGTCCTTTGGTGACAGAGATCTAAGTGCCTTCTATTGTAGGGAACTATAACGGATTCAATCAGTGCCCGGTCTTATGAGGGAGCTGACTTTATCGGCTCTTCCAGCTGTATGTTCAGGAGATCAGACGACTGCATACCTCATTTAAAGCACCCGTTCTTGTTTACTTTCTGCAAGATGACAAGAAAACACAGTGACAATATGCTGCGTCTGAGCAGCAAATTACTCTGCAACAAATCTCCGTACAACTGGATACAATTCTGTTCATTAGAAAACTTGTCCTTGCAAACGAGATAAACAACAATTATTGTCAACAGAAAACATCTGAAACAGCCCCTGACTTTGAGCAAAGACATTCTAAATAGTTTGTAATTTCACATAGATTAGTGTTGGTCATAGTTTACAAGTACATAACCCTTAAATAATGACCGCCTCACTATATTGAGATCAAGAGCAAGCACTAGACTCATGATGGATCATCTTAAAGGAGCGTTAGATGCTCCATTTACAGTCTTCTGACCATGAACATGACCTACATTCTCCTCTCTAGAGGAATATAAGAAGAATGCTGGCAAGCAAGAACATAAACTGATGCATACATCTTAACAAGATGGAGCATTTCTTAATTATTTTTAATTAAACCAATAAACCTAGGAAGATAGAGATGACGCCTTGCAATGTATCTTCAAGACATTCCTGAGACATGGAGTTGACGAGAATAGACTGGATGGACGGACAACATGAGTCATAAGGCCTCTGGCCACGGCTGATGCTGGCAAGGAGGCTCGAAAAGTAAAACATTGTCACACGACAGCATACATTTTAAGACATCCACAATCTATTAAGGAATACTATCTAACAGTCATTATTTAGCCTTTGAGTTGAAGGACGTTGGATTTTATTCTTCCCTAATTAAAGGTAGATTGCTTACTTTATTCAGTGGCACTAGCATTCAGACACCAGGCCCACACTCTCTTATTTGTCTTCATGTGTCCACTGTACTTGTTCAAGGAATTTGCTGACGACAGAACTGATGAACCCTTATCGTAAATTCAATTCTTCAGTTTGAAGAAGAAGTGTTTACGACCCTTTGCCGAGAAGGATGCAATGACCGCTGCGACAGGAAGCTGCAGTGCAAACAGAGTCCCACTGGGTCAGTGTCAGAGCACCACCAGAACTCCCCAATACTGTTGCATTGTCTGGTGACATCAAGACTGAAAACAGGCCACTCTGGAGTGCTAACTAAATTATCCCCAAGTCATTTTAAACTAGCTATTAAGAGCTGCTGCTGAATGGGTAATTGTGTGGGAGAGTAGCCCTGGGAAGCTGAAGGAGGGAGACTGGAGCATCTGGAAGGCATTAAGACAACAGGCCAAGAGGGTCAATTCACCAGGAGATTCATTAGGCAAGCTGTGAGCCTGCTGTTTGTATTGGTAACTTTTAGGGCCGCATCTTGTTAGCAGGATTTTGTCTCCGCTGCACCATGCTGATGCTGAGATTAGTGGCAATTTTGAACACAGCTTCAGGAAACAGAGGCTGGAAAGTCATATTGTAAATGCTGCACATACTGTAAATGGCTATAAAATTCTCAAGTGTAGAAACAAAGCCTGTGCATCACGTATCCACACAGCAGTGATGAGCTTGCAAGGAGGTGCAATGTATCTGTTAAACCTGTACTTCAGCTCTAAAGAATATATTTTCCCATGAAAATCTGTTGGTCAAGGAGCAACACAAGCATGACCCTGGATTAACCACAATAATGTAAACCAGCTGCTGGTTTATCAGGAACTCCTCATGACCCCCTACTCTGAACAAGGCTGGAGCATCAGGAACAAAGAGCCTGTACATGGGGTCATGACTTGTTTCTAACTGTACAGCAGCACCCTGACCGACTCCATGCTGTGTATTTACAGTAGGAACAGAAACACATGTCCTCGCAACACCTTGAAAATGAACATACGATGAGAGTGCTTTCACAGGGTCTGCTGGGTTTGATTTATATCCTGCTCCCCTGTGGATTAGACAGGGTGGGTGTCATAAACATCTGCAATATCAGGATCAATGATCTGTCATTGTATGATGGATTGAAAACAATCACTGAGCTGGAGACTGGTCAGTCACACAAACAGTGCATTACTGAGTATTACATATTACAGCATCATAAAAGCACCATCTGTTGTACTTACTGCTGTATGTTTAAATACAAATAAATCACAGAACATTACTCTGACGCAGGTTGAATCTATAAACAGGATAATAAGGATAAAAAGAGAGCCCAGAGCGATGATTTCAAATTGCTTGTTTGCTTTGAGTAAAGGTTTGATGAGTCCTGCTGCAAAGTGATCTCCTCCCAACTCATAATTTTGCTAAAGTTAAAGTCCTGTGTTTGTTTGACTTGATCCTAATACTATGTCCATTACTTTGAGGGTCAAATAATGACTCAGATGGGTTTACTTTGGAGTTGAAAGCCTGGTGCGTTGGTATCGAGATGCCAAGGGCCACTGTCCAAGTTAGACCAGGCTGCCTGGTCACTGTTTTTCCATTTTCCATGAAACTACATTATCATGCAGTTAATCAAAACAACACAAAATAACCCTTGTAACAGTTGATCTGACTTTCCACTTAAACAAGTCTTTAAGTGATCTAGTAGAGTGTTTAAGCATTCATACCATTAACAGCTGCTGTTCAGGTCTGTGGCACCAACACCGTATTGAAAAGCTGTTATCTCACTTGACACTGCTGTCATTTTGAATTACTTGAAAGTGGTTGATTCGACTAGTCTAAACAAGACAGCTTTTGAATAATTAACAATGCTTTACTCCCAGTGCTGTGGGCATGGCCCATAAATACAATGAAAGTACAACTGCCCATACACATGATGTCTAACAGAAGGCTAAACAGATCAACAGGCAACATAAACAGCTTATAGGTGTGCCTTTAAATAGTGTTCCAACCCACTAAGCCATTCATGGTGCGCATTAAAGCCTGGAACAAAAGCACAGAGAAAAGCAGATGTAGGCTCTGCTCCTTGAACGCATGATCCGTCCTGATAGGCGCATAATGAGAACCAGAAAAGCGTTCACACCATAACACATACAAATCCCCATTCATTATTCGTGGTAGATTAGCCTCTTCATTAAGGCAGAGACGGGGACCAGGGGACAGCGGGATCAAGAGAGAAGAGGAGGGGAAGTCGCTATTCGAAAGTGTTACAAGATGAGAAGCAGCCAAGCAGCTCCAGCCCGCTTACACTACTGAGGTTAAGGCATGTAAACCGTCAAGCTAACTGGCATCCAGATAGACCAGAGAGGACCAGAAACCATGACGAGCCCAGGCGGTTTCTGCTGTATAAGGTGCAGGTCCCTGGGGGCCCGCAGCTGGGCATTCTGCTTTGATACTGTAAACACAATGTGACAAAGCCTTTCTGCACAAGGCTGGACAATGTCAGTGTAGCAGAACCAACATTAAAACAGCAAGACAACGTCTACCACCAGGTCCAGCTAACCTTCTTCAGCAGTATGAAGCTTCTTCTTTGGTTTACATCACAAATGAAAACCCTATAAAATGTGTATTTTAAACACCGAGCTAAAAATTGAACTGGAGATCAGTCTTTTTAGATATCCTTTGTTGGACTTACTGCATGGGCCAGCTAGTAAATTTAAAGTAACTGAGCCCATTCCTTGCTTCGCCTCCTACTGAATCCATAAGCACATCTATACAGTCTCTTCTAGGCATCTGACATGTGGGTTTTGCCTGTTTTATGGTCATGACTAACAGCTGCACACCCAAAAAGCAAATCTTTCCATCAGAACAGGGAGAAGTGTGAACGTGAAGCTTCTTTTCAGTGAGTGATTGATGGCGTGCTGTTGTGAAACGCTCCGCTAGGGCCGGAGCTGTGGGGTTTGTTGAGGGTGGCAGGTGAGAGAGATTACCTGTTGATATAGAGGTCTTACATGAGGGAGAGCACAGGCTCAGGCAGGCAAGATGGATAACCTCTTTGAAAGCTTGCCTGGCTCAAAATGAGCCCCACACTGGAAATGTTAACCATGTCTATAATAGATTAGTAAGAGATCCATCAACACAATCCTGACAATACGACTCATATGATGCCTGAACGTCAGTCTCTAACCGCAGTTCAATCATTGAAAGCCTGCATTGAGCTCATAATCCATCATTTTGTTTAATTTTCTATAGAGATACTAAAGCACAATACATGTATTAAATCCAACTTGTCATCTCAAGTGCACTGGTACATAATTTGAATAATTACATCAGTGATGATACAATCCCTACTTGGCACTGGTGGCCATGGCGCCATCTATAGAGGGAGCACATCCAATCCAATCAATCAGAAACCCAGCACAAAAGACTAATTTAACAATATCCCCAACATATTTTAAGGGTGAAATATTATATTTGTTATGTTTCTAAGATTACAGGATGGAATGACATCCTGCAAGAAAACCACAGCAATGGACATTATATAAGAGAAATAACTCTCAGTGCATGTGAGACTCCACGTCAGACTGCCCTCTGTAAGTTGCAGCACAATAGGCCTGTTCATTTTGTAAATATGTCTGACCTGTCAGCACTCAACAGAGCACCCTGATGGAGCTGCCGTTCACAGTGTGGATTTACATGGATTTAAAATCATTATGGTGTAGACAAACACTACTTCTCCCATCTAAATCCTTTTAGCTCTTACAATGGACACATGTGAAGTGTATTTATGCATTTCACTGAACAGAGTTAATGAACAGGGACACCACTGGGAATTACATAATTAGTGCTGTAGGCTGGACGTGAGAGTAACAAAAATGTAGGTTTACTTTGTTATATACTAGAACTACTAAATAGTAAATAGTTTATAAAACAGCTGCCAGTCCCCAGATTCCCAGATGTGATTTGTAGAAGCTTCAGTACACGGACCAAGAGAAAGCAACTTTGCAAAGTGCTGCTGTTCATGCAAAATGTTCTCACAAAGCCCCAACTGAAGCCCCAGGCACCCCCGAGGCTCACATCATCCTCTTCACTGATAGATAACAGCCCGATGTGATTGAGAGATGTATAGGCCTACATATGGTGCCAGAAAAGCTTGGGACTAAATAGTGAAAAAAAACACCCCATACAGTAGTAGTAAATTAAAGCAATGTCTTGGTAATGCTATAGTCAAGAAGTTAATAAAACTTACTGTAGGAGAAGGTGAGGCGTGGAGTGACATCGCTTTCCGTGACAGCTGTATGAAAGCAACCAACAAGGAAGACAGTGTAGGCCGGGAGACAGAGCCAAGCCATACTCATTGTCCACATGCCTCCTCAGGACCGCCAGCCAACATCAGGTTTTTGGGGAATTCATGAAGAGCGTCTTTTTAAAGCCGTGTTTATTTTCTGCCCCCCCTCCCACTCCCTCTCTCACTCTTTCCGCAGCTCAAGGCTCCTTGAATGGAAGGCCTATGCACTGTGGTGAGGTCGGGGCACTCTGCAGAAGAAGATGCTGGTTTGGAATGAAGATCTGAGCCCTCAGAACTAGACAGAAAGTCTCCACCGATCAGCCTCCATGCGTACGGGGCACCGCCGGGTCTCAGCTGAGATCTGTGAAGAATTAAGGAACAACATATAAATGAGTGCTTTGTTTAAGACAATGTGTTGGTTTCTTTACTGATCTGGAAAGAGATTCATTGATTTGTTATAGATTAATCTACAACTACTTTAAAAATGGATTAATCGTTTTCATTTTGCTGCTTTTCTTCCATAGATATATTCAACAGTAAATTATCTGAACAAACAAAAACATACATTTGAGGATGGCCCCTCCCATATATTAGCAATCTATAATGCTTTTTTACATTATTTGGTACAATTTGCAAAATGTACAATGAACAATTTGTTAATCAACCAAAATAATATTCGCAGATTGATAACAACAATTATTGTTGTACCATCATAAGCACCATACTGTACAATAGCAGCTGAAGGGCTAATAGGGGCACTATGTTAAAACATATCTTTCCATGCAATAGTGCTGGGTATGGAAGCCCATTTTCACCCGTAAAATCAATTATGAGATAGAAAGTCACATTAAATTACATCTGACAGTTGGGGTGTGAAAGCACCACATCAAACTCTTTTGTGTGGGGCTCAAGATGACCTTTAACCTCTTTAAAACTGCATATCTGAGGTTATGTAGAACAACTTTTAGTTTCTGTTCAGAGAAATGAGTAACAGATAGTAGTGTCGTGATCATTAACAGAAAAATATGAATGCGCTTTGCTGCAGGACGTGTTTGAGCACAATGCTCAGATGAGGTTATTTGATAGTGTTGGCTTCTGACAAAACAACCTTACACTCCCACATCTCCCTATCTGAACTGCACGTACCTGCTGTATTGTGCACTGAGCAGGAAGGGGAAGAGATTTCTCAGAAATCTTTGTTGGAGCTCAAAGACAATGAAAAGGTGTGACACTCCATTACAGCTCATATCATAGAAAATAGAGGAGATTCTGTCTCACAGTTGTCCTTAGTTGAACCTTAGTTAAAATACTGAGTGTTGATACAAAATAACCACTGATACCGTGAGATGTTTTGAGACCCACAGGTCACCCAGGGCTTTAGTTCTGAATGCTTATAGTTGCAAATAGGACTTTATGGAGATAAAGGTGTCCAAAGACAAAGGACATTCAATATTTGTATAGGCCTGCTGTTCAGTTTTCCTTAAATCAATATAGATCACTGCAGATTAACTTTTAGGTTTGTTTTCCCATGTAAATTGACACTGGCCCACTTCTGTATCCACGGCTTCTACACCAATTCTTCTGAAAACATCAGAACAAAGCCACAAGACAACTAGTATACCAATAATGCTGATTAAATGAACAAAGTGAGACGTGAAGGGGAACTCAATACAGACATCCCTGTTACAGTGGCCATCACTCCGTAACAGCTGCCAGAGGGAGCTCCTCATTAAATGCAACCAACAGGAGATTCAGTTTCACGTGAGGTATGGCAATCGATAGCGAAAGGTAGTGAGAGAAGATATTCCCAGTTCCTATCACGGGGCTCCTGACTCTTAGTCAATAAGCAGTCTGACGCTTGCTGCAAAAACAGACATCTCCAAATCTGAGCTGGAAAGATGACGTTTGAAGGAGCAGGAAGACAGAAAGAGGGTTATTTCTACAGCAGTAGGGACACACATTACACTTAAATTTGAGAAACACAGGCAGCCATACTCTCTTCTGTCAATGTAATCTCCAAAAGGACGAATAACACTTAGTGAAGCTAAGGAGAAATTATGTCTTGTTCCTCTGAGTTATGTTGTTTGAAATAGGGTGCATTTAATGAATCTGTCAATGAGAGATCTAATGGATCAAAAGTCATCATTTATTTTACCACAGTCCAGATTTGTAAAAGCTATAAAACTAAATATAATCAAGTAGGTCTCGACATTTCAACCTACATTAGCGGGAATGTGAGTCTTAATGGTCATGACGACCAAAGCAGACGAGGTTACAAGCTTCTGCTTTTAAAACGTTCCATCACTGTCTGGAGTTTTTGTGGGACATTGCCCCCTGCCAGCAGCCGACGTGATGTCAGTGCACTGTAACGCGTAATAGACAAGGAGGGTGGCCATATGCTTCATTAGCGTCCTTTGTGTGGAACAATTCAAAGTGAGACGCCACTTGTGAAGCTAACATTAATTCTGGCTTTGTGTGACAGTCAGAAAACGAGGCCCGCATGCATCAAACTGAAAGCAACCGAGGTACGTGGAGAGAGCTCGGCTGAGAGAACAAGGGCCCCTCTGACCGCACAGAAATCTAAATGCAACTCTGCACTTCACTGCTCTCTCCTGCATGATGCATAAACTGAATCATCCCTTTCACTCTCGACACAGATGTGCTAGTGTGCTCTGGCTATGGATGATACTCTCCCATCTCTCTGTCTATGATCTCCTCTTAAATCGTTCCATGGTTTCTTTCTATATCCACTCCAGCAACATATCTGCCTTATCAGACTAGTTTGACAATCATTACCAATGTCAAACTTTTACCACAGATAATAAAACACCGAGGCTCTAATCAAAAGCACAGGTTTGGTTTGAGTCATTTCAAATTAATTATTGTCACAAGAGCTTTGATAGATGCTCAATAGTGACCTTACATTCGGGTAATAAAATTACACATTGCCATCTGCGAATCAAAACCGATATGTCATATCTTTTTCCAAACATGCAATGGAGGGTGAAGGTTCACAGAGTTTCCCTGTCAAGCTGTGACCAACCCCAACAACCTTTATCAATCTGAGGCTTTGGGCAGCCTGCATGTGCTGGAGAGGCAAAACCTGGGGCAAAGAAAGTTCATCAGGCACTCACCCCTGCACACAAAGCGTGTGTTGTGTAAGTGCAGGGTAATGATTGAATAATGTATCAATATTTGTTTTATCAAATCATGGCTTCACTCACCTGGAGTATTATATCTGGACAGTAAGTGTACATGGGGTGTACAATTAGGGCTTTGAAAGGTGGAAACCAAAGTTTGAAATGGAATGTTTAACTTTTGGATGGAATATAAAGTTGTCCCTTTCTGACTGACGGGCCATTTGCTCACTAGCACATCATCCACATAAGCAATAGCTTTGACAGTCCATAGAGTGAAAAGGGACGAACACTTTCAATGAAGCAATGAGAGGCTTTGCTGGGAATAGTGAGCGAGTCACTAAATCATGAAACGTGGTTGTAATGAGAATACAACTCCCATAAATACGCAACTACATCAAAATGAAACTGACAGATTACACAATATGTTCAATGGAAAGTGAAATACACTATGTAAAACTACCTCAATAAGTTAAGAGCATTTCCTATACCAGATTAAACTATTGGACATTTAAATTTTTCACAGTAGAGTGTGCCAATAAAGAGGAAATACATTTTATATTTAACCAAACTGGGAAATTCCCAGCACCCTTTACCAGTCATTTCCTGTAATACAACTCCTGGTATCCAGTAACAATATCAATATATCTCTGAATAGCAGAGACTGTCCAATGACAGCACTATTTATAAGACTCTGTAAATGTTATAAATAGCAGCACTGCGTATTCTGCTGAAACAGGTGGCACCAACATTAGCATCCACCATCCGAGTAGAGTAAGAGGGGTCAAGGCTCCCTGGATTCCACACACAGCCTGTTGACTGGAAAAGTGTTGACTGATAAATATGACCTCTTGGCATGCCTGTCATCCCAAGAAGCCACCTGTACAGAGAGACACACACACATGCACGCACACACGCTGGCCACTTACGTCACAACCCTCAGACAACCCAGGACACGTGCTCCCAGATGTGGCCTTCAACCTGTGATCAGCACTTTCCCCCTTGACACCTCCAGGCTGCTGAAGGGCTCTCGGATGTGTGAAGGAGCAGATGTGAGATGTGGAGGACATTATCTGTCAGGAGAGGTTTTAATGGATGAACACGCCCGCACATATGGACAGGCTGGCTGATTCACCAGGTGAACGGTGTGGGAGTCCGGTGTTGACACAGTTCTGCACCGGTCCCACTGCCTCTCAGGTTAAATTGAAACTACTCATCCAGATCTTAAGATACAGGTATATGAGTAAGACTGCCACATCATCAGGTCAAAGTGACAATGTGACAAATCATAAATAATAAATGTCAAGGTATTCTCACATTACAGAAACTAATTTAATCATTCCTAAACTCTAGAAGAAGATGTTACTAATTGTTTACCTCCAGTTGTAACTCCTACATAGCTAAATAAACTTAATGTTAAAACAAACTTTAGTTTTCTAATATGATCCGAAAAGAGTAAAAGTCATATAAAATATAGTCGACACATAAGAACTGACCCTTAATAAACAAATGAACTACTCCACACTACATGAATATGACTAATATTGAAACATAGCTTTCTATGCGCCTGTAAAACCATATCCTGTTTTCATAGTCTATTGCTTTAGATTAGGCATGCTTCTAATGTTTCTTTCCAACCAATTTACACATTACTAAAGTCTTTAATAGTTGTCACGTTTCTGACGTTTGAAAGGTGAAACCTGATAGCTCTGAACAACGTAGGAAGGATTTTACGCACAAACTTGGTAATGGATTCACGAATAGTTGGTGCAACCCAACCCGGTTCCAGCGTTAATATAAATTCAGAAGTCTGTATTTCTGATTAAGGGACTGTGGAGTCTAAAAAAATTACCCTTTTTTTCCCTGCTCGACCCATTTTAAGTCCAATCCCCAGACCCAGCTAAGAGTAATTAAAGGCTCATTCATCCCTGAGTGAACCATACAGCTGTAATTATGACCATATGCTATTCCAAAGACTTTTAATTGCCTAATTAAAATCTTATTAAACTATTGAACAGAGATAGGGGACATTTTGAACTAAACAGTTCAGGGGAGTTAAATTCATCAAGCTTGCTTCTCCTTTGGGACTTGTGACACACGGTCAGAGGTTGTGAATTTCATCACAAGCGCTGACTACTTAAAACATCCCAAATTTGAAGCTATCAGGCACTAAGAATGTATTGATAGATTAGAGTAATATATGGCTGTGAAAGTGGATGAGCATATTTCATCACCTCTGTCTTTGAAACCTTTACAAGTGCCTAAATCAACCCGGTTTCAGAAGTGAAAATAATTGAAATGATATTCTATTTCATTCCATTCCCCCTCTGTGTAAATTTCCATAACAGATGTGGAGCCAGCAGAAGCAGCTTGCTGATGAAATGTAAAGTAGCAGCAGAGCAGGGCCTGTCGCCGGGCCTGCTATCACTATCAAGGCCGAAGTGGGCGAAAGAAGAGCAGCAGGGGCTCTGCGACAGACAGAAAAGTGCATTAATACTCAAAGGGGGAAAGAACGACAGAGAGGCAACTGAAAGGGAAAAGAAACCTTTTTCATTTAATATGTATGTCTAGGCACCTCATCAAACTCCATATGCATTTATTGGTACTTGTATGTGTCTATGAAGATGGAAATCCCCTGAGAGTTACGAATCTCACATAGAAAATACTAGATTCAATGAGATCTTTGCTACTGTGTGAGAGACATTTGCCTCTCTTGGCTTTGTGCCCTTTAATTCCTGGCACTCGAGCCAAATCTCCCTGTCAAAACACATCTGACAGGGCATAAACCTGGCTTAAAACTATTCATGTGTTGTCATTAATAAAGCCCGGAACATGGTAAACACTAAGGGATTGGGGGGAAACTGGCAGACAATCTTACTTTTCTCTCTCACTCTGCAGTCTTTTCAGTTTTCAATAATCCAGTGTAAGCTGATCCACTTTTAGGAAGCAGCCTGCCCTGTTGATCTTGCTGAAATGGCCTATTTCTTTTCTATGGTCTGTTTTACTGTTGTCACACCCTTTGCTGAGAAAAGGGAGCACCTACAATTTTAAGAGTATCCTGTGTTAAATCATATGATACTCCTTCCAGACACTGATACGGAGTTGGCAACACATTTTAAAAGCCATTAGTGAATTACTGGAATGGTCAAAATCACGTCTCATTGTCTTCATCTATATGTGTAGCATTTTAACGACTTTGAAACCTTTACAAGTGCCGATGTGTAGCATTTTAACCACTCATTTTATCGACTCACGACATGATTCCTGAGCATACAGTATAACGTTCACAATAAGCTGTCCTAATAGTCTACACATTTAGTGGTCAAAAGATGAAAGGGGAAATATTTTGAAGTTGACATTCAACAACTGCATCTGCAACTGATCTACATCTCCCATAGGAACACTTTGTTCTTTACTCTGCAGCATAATGTGTTCTGACATTCGCTTTATTGGCAAAACAAGAGGCAGGTCACTTTTGCATACACCACAATTGTTTATACTATCATTTAGACTGCAATAAATATTTGTACTGTAAATATTACATGTAAAATGGTGAACATGAGGGCTCTGAAGCAATGGCAGAGCTTGAAGCTTTCAATACTTTCTGGATTTGTTGTTAAAAATTATAATTAAAACAACATTTCACTTGTAACAAAGTTGAAGAATGAATGTCGTGACTTCATCTTTAGGTTCTTCCTCAAAGACTTGTTGCACATCTTTAGGCATTAATATATGTTAGGGAGGCAACAATCCAACTGTTTCAGTCCCCATACTGATTCCTGTTTAATTATTAACCTGTGTGATTCACTCTGTGGAAGTGACTGAGATCATTATTTTACTTAAACATTGCTTTCCTAACTTTGTAAAACAAAATGTAAGAAATAAAATAAATAGATATGAATGGTTATTAATAGCATCCAATACTAGATCAGTATCAGTATTGATGTGTCTAATGTATGTATTTTGCTAATCCCCATCCAAGTACATGCCAAATTGAATTTCAATGGTGCAACACAAGCTGATGAATCTGATATCACCTGCAAATGTATGCAGGTTAAATCTTTAAACCTCGGTTTCTGCTGGAAAATTTGAATCATCTCCACGAGCTGAGCAGAGTCTCTCCACACTGCAATGAGTGAACTTAACAGTTACCGTGTCACGTGTATCTGCAGTATTAGGATCAAGGGGGACATTTTTGTGGGCTTTCCTATGTCAAAATTGTCTGCTGAAAACGAATACTATATTTATAACTGCCGGTGATGAGATATGCATATGAATGTCTTGCAATGAAATCACAGTATGTAGCCATTTTTTTTTTCCATGACACACATGGAACAAATGCTTTCAGAGTGGCGAGACTGGTTGTCCTCTTTCTGTGAGCATTAGCTGAAACTGATCTGAGGTGTCACAAACAGTAGTCACTTGATAGCAACTTTGTGTAGAAGTTTGGACCAGCCAAAGAAAGTGTGGCCGTATGCAGTCAAGTGCAGTAAACGGAAATATTTTATGAGAGAAATATAAATACATAATTTAATTGGATAAAAATACAGTACAATACTGTTCAGTGCACCGTTTAAGATAGAGGGCCTGTGTTTTTATGAGGTGTCCTGGCATCTGCCAGACACAGGTGAGGAGCTGTTTCAGCTCTGGTGGCTGTAAGTAGGTCAGGCCTGTTGAAACACTCACTCCTATTTTAAATGTCTCCACTTGTTTGCCATAAATGTCTGTCTGCATTTACTGGAGTGAAATATTGACCCTGACAGTGCAAGTGCTGATAACACGGCATCAACCTGAGGTACTTTATCCTGCTTGTTCTTGTTTACCTTCACCATCTTCCTTTACATTAGATAAGTCTATGATACACAACTATGCTATGCAGAGGTTGTTGTTTAAATACAATTTTATTTGAAAGTGTAATAATTACTCCAAAAACCAAAGTAATTATACAATCAGAGCTGTGCTTAAATTGACATGAATTTTTATTTCAATTTTGCAAACCCACATCTCAAGCTTTTAATTAATCCGGACTGTATTTAACACATTCACTAGAAAATAACCACTTGATGGAAAAATGCATGAAAAATAATGAATAAAAAATAAAACAGGAATACAAATTAAAATGTCTAAAAGCGATCCTTGAGTTCAAAATATTTCCCAATTACTGTGGAACTCTAGTTATTTTCTTCAGTTATGAAAAGATGATGTGCTACATGTATGGACCATTCAATCACCAACAATGCATTGAAATATTGATCCTCTTTGAAATTGATTAGGCTGGTGTGGCATCCATGAAAGGCTATAAACAAAGTGGTGTGGCTGTTCTCCCTTGAAGTCCACAGCAAGAAGCTGTACGCATTCCAGTAGCTTAGAGGCTTAGGCAGCTCAGGCTATAGGCCATTGGGCAAAGAGCTGCACACATCCATCACTGCGTGAGACCGATAAAAGGCTCAGAAGTTCTGCTTCTCTACATGCCAATCAAACGGCACAAACCACAGACCCACCTTAAATACTACTGAAGAGTCTTTTTAGTCTAAGAAGCACATCGTAACCCTCAAGATGGAACCAGTGGGTGACTCGCTGCTCAAGGTTTCACAAGTCTCACCGCGTAGGTGTACAGTTATGTAAATAAATAAAAGTGGTTTACATTCAGTGTTACTCACCCAAACTCATTATGTGCATCCTTGAGATCTAACAAATGTGATGGATTTTAGGCATTACAAAGGAGGTGGATCAGTGGAATAGTGCAACATCATTGGCTGGATTATGTATTGCGTCAACAACATGTGAGCGTGCACGAATGTGCGTCCTCAAGTGTGAGACAAAATAAAACGGGGACCCACTGATGAAAAATGTCTCCATTGCCCTTCTAGATACGGATACCGGATATCTGTCTGCTACCGAGTCATGTTGCCAATCGGTTAACCTGACAATAGGCCGAATTGGTAACTAATTTAATAAAGAACAATTAAGTATATTTATAACTACGCATTTATGTGTTTAGTAAAGTCAAGCCTGATATCGCTTCACACATTAAAGAATTACCCCACATTGGGATCCACACACTGAGCCATTGTATCAGATCGGTGCTCAAAGCCCAGGGTTCAGCTTCGGGACTGTAAAAGTAGGATCGGTGTGTCCTTGTCATAAACAAACTAGTAACACTGTTCTTGTACAACCTTATTAAGCTGGACAGCTGAAAACTATGAGGAGACGTTTGGATTTTGTTGGTGCGCCTTCCTGCCTCTTGAAACCACCTCAACCAAGTGAAGATCTTTTCAAACAAGGTGTAACATGTACAACTGAAACACAATAGTGTTTATTCAAAGACCAATGTGAATGTGATTTCCAGATAGCTGTCATGTTTTTTTTACCCTTTTGAAAATCATAAATCAAGGAACAATGATATCCCAGGGAGTGGCGTGTTCATCCCAGCAGATGTAATCAGGTTCATGTTCACTCTTCAATCATCGTTTGTACGGCCCATTTAAAACGACACCTGTGAGAACTGTTTATTAACCCTCTGGACCCTGAGGCCATTTTCTCGATTTTACATAATCCAGTTGTGTGCAAAGTACATTTCATTAATGATGCCCCCAACTCAAGCAAATGCCTAGCACGCCTTGTGTTTTAATATTAAGAAATATTATTGGATATGTCGCTAACTTGGTTTGATTATTAGCAAATTCTCTCAACATGCTATTGAACGTATTCTTCCTTTATAGCCACATTGTACTCAGAAACATATAAGACATCTTTCAATGGATTCAGATGGCATGTATTGCTCTTTAAAAACATTGAGGGAAATAAAAAATGTGATCATGTAAAGACTGGCTGTCTGATATACCTCGCTAAATCTAGTCCATGAGATAAACTAAACAAATGATGGACAACAAATATAATGCAGACAATTAGCTTTCTAATGCCTATTGTTGTAATGGTTCATCTGCTAATCTCTGGCTACAATCCTCAATAGTTACTAAAAGTTGCCATCAAGCACAAGTCAAATCCTCTTTATTTGACCTCTTTATTTGGCAAATAACCCACATTAAAATATCTTTGTGGGGGTAGTCTGTCCCCTTTATGTGGGGTCTGAGAGTGGGGCAGCTGCCCCCCACATGCAGTGACCTCACTTAGTTAAGATCAATACCGAGCTGCACATTCCTCACTCCAAGTCCTCAGGAGTCACTCAGGCCTTGGTATCCCAGTCATGCAAGCCATCTTCTGAATCTTTATCACAGATATTTGGGTTAAATTCCAATCATTGACATCCAACATCCAAGACGACCAGCTTTGACCTACGAGGGCAACGTATCTGGTCGACTATACGGGGGAGGAGAGCTCTTGTCACTCAAGACTCTCACCCTATAGACCATGCTAATGCAGCCACTCAAGGGCAAATCTGTCAAGGCAGCATTGCTTAGTCGAGATCTAATTTCCACATGTTTGTACTTCACGTTTGACTGTGCTCTTTTCTATTTTCCCTTTTAATCACACTGTACACACCCTTGCACACAGCACAATTATGGGGCCCACATTGATCCCGAGGCGAGATGATTTAATGGCTGACTGACTGTTCTATTAAACCAGACAAGCATAATAAGGGGATTAGCAACCTATCAGATTGCAGAGTTCAGTGTGCTTAGCTGCAGGTATAGAGGCAGATATACTATATCACATGATTTGTTCATCGCTGTGCACATGTTATAGATTAGTTCATCCTCGAAAAGTTAACATTTAAAGTAAAAACAACAACTAAGACTAACTTACACCACAGTTCATGACATAATTAGTGTCAAACTGTTAGTTTAGAGTTGTGAAGATAGAAAGGTTTATGACTTAAAAAGGAACTTTGAAGTTCATACACTAATGTGCGTTTGAGATACAATCTCCTGACACGTCCATACAGCGCCCGGGCCCCCATAGCTGGATGCGTGTAGATGGAGCTGATGTCATGGAAAGATGGAGGTGAAATCCTCACCATGATATCAGAGCGTGTCACATCTCCTCAGATATCTTCACCTAATTTCGCAACTAAGAGATAAGGACTCTAAGGAAAGGACGCTAAGGAAAGGACGCTAAGAATGTTCAAGATTGCGTGATTAAAGAAAACATTCAAGTCACGCCAGTGCCCCTCTAACTTCCTTATGTTTCACAAAAAACTTCATTCCCACAAATCCAAAAGTTCATACTGCGTGCTTATGTCACTATGGGGCGAGTGGTTCGTGACATTATTTATAAACTATTAGATGTAAGGTCAGTGAGTTGACCCATGAGCAGGGACAGAATAAATAAAACTGGTTTTGCTTGCATCACAACTAAACATGAGAAAAAGAGGACAAATACAGACTGAGAACATCTTTCTCTGTACTGACAGCAAATGTTAAAACATTTCTACTTCACAAAGTAAACTTTATGTAGTATTGTCAAGTTTGGAAACTGAAAGACAGTCAGATCATTATTTAAAACACAGCACATACTCCCTGTCAACGTAGAGACAAGATGGCATATATGCTGTCACCTAAATCAGTAAGACCCATTGACCACAAAATAAATCATATTGGGGAGAGAAGCACCAACAGCGTTAGTTCCTGTGGGCTCAAACTGCACCTGCATGCTGAACAGCTTCGTCCCCTCCAGATGTCTGGAGGTCTCGCTAGACCAAGAGCCAGCACATCTATAACTGTCTCCTCGACTGCCCAGACTCTGGTGGATAAGTGCCAGAAAGAAAGCAGAGATGCACAGGGATCTGAGCCCTGCAGCCACTCACGGTGCACAAAAAGTGCTGAAAGAGGCCAGAAGATGGCTTGTGTGGTGTGTCTTAATATATCACATCTTCAATCCCATCTGATGAATTATTCAAACGGTGCTATCTACTGTGCCTCTCACCTAAAACATCTGCCCTGCCAACCTGTCTGCCAGGTCTGGCTTACACTCTGTGCTGCCACAGGAAGCTTTTAGTCTGCTGCTGTCCTGTGGTCTCTGTTACATTTAACCCCCTTCCTCTATCTCTATTTCCATCTCTTGGACTAGATGTATAACGCATTGAGGGGAAGAGAGTATGTTACAGTGTCAAGGATCCATCTGCACAAGATTTTAAAAAGAAAACAATATTTAACAAATGGGGATAAAGGTGCCATCTTTCGAACAGTCGCTCCACAGTCGGGATGTTACACTTATTTGTACACATGAAAAGTGAAGGAAACTGACACTTCAGAGAGAGTATGCTGAACCCTTAAGTAGGGATGTGACATGAGTAGTCGAGTACTCGATTTGGACTTGTTTAACGTACAGAGAAGCAACCCCCTGTTCTGAAAAGTGAAGCCAATGTGGAAGTTCCTTAAACGTGCATTCTTTCAAATAGCCAGCAGGGGGCACCTTCTCTTGTTGCAAAAATAAGTCAGAATGTATAGAAGTCTGTGAGAAAATGACTTCATTTATTACTATTATTACTACTACGACTACTATTGATTTATTTAAGACTGTGAGTTTATGGTCTCAAGTTTTCAAGTCCTCTTCAATACAGCATGATGTTCATTTTGTGAATTATGGTCCCATTTTGGGTAAAATAGATGATATAGCAGAGATTGCTTTAGGGCGTAGCTACCTAGTGATAAATCGATACCTCGCTGTTGTGCTGTCTTGGAGTCTGTGTTTTCATCTTACAACTTTAACCCTTTCACAGTGTGTTTTCAGTCCGTGGCAGTGATTATAACCTTTTTAGTTGGCCTAAAGATGTCTTATTCAGGGTTTTATTGTTCTTAGCTCCACCCTCTTTTGTCATTTCTGGTTGCAAAAAGCCAAGAAGGCCAAATGTAGAACTCAAGACTTCAAAACCGCAGTCAACAAATAAATGTGTGATGTCACATTGACTACGTCCACGTCTTAAATGCAGTCCATGCTATAGACTCAGAGATATCTCACCATGGAGTTATATGTAACTGCCATTTGCTATTTCATTCAGAAATTGGAGTTGAAGACCAATGTTCTGCAGACTCTTCTGATGACCTGCACATGGTAGCTTTTTTTGTCCTCTATAATATTTTTATGAGAGTAGTCGAATATGGAAATCACTTAAAATGCTCGTCCCTACCCTTAAGTGTCACATAGACACTAAACATCTGGTAAAACTAAAGTCAGATTTTCCCATCTTTGCCATGAAAAAGTCAGATCTGACAAAGTCTTTGACTTTGTGGTGATGAAGTGTTTAGCATTCCAACTCAACAACAGTGCAACAGTGCAGAGCAAGTTACATTACATACTTCCAGACCATTAAAGGGATAAAGGGAGGAGCGTTTTTGTCCTCTGTCCATCACTATTTGTGTCCAAGGTTACAGAAGAACAACTTTGTCTGTCAGTCAGAAGAGTGAAAAACATTTCAACCAGTAATGTGCATCACATATCTCACTGCAACCCACTTCTTAGTAAAGAATGATACCGTACATTAATATAATAATAAAGTATGGCTGTTTTCAGTGAGGCAATTAGACATCTGAACGGAGAGTTACGGCCGGAATTTCTGAAAGGGTCAGTAGCAGCATTAGCAGAGTAAAGGGCACAACCTGGAATGCTCAGAGATATCAAACCCCAGCAGTGGGGGAGGGACAGGCTGCTAAACAAGGCTCGGTTGGTGGCTGATCCCATTAATCAGGCCTGCTCTCGTACTTATGTCAGGAAGCACACAAACATAACCGAGCGCTAACAACAACCTGATGCACATTTGCTGTGTGGGGCACTACACTGTCATCCTTTAAGTCCAGCGTCAGGGGTGCAGATGTACGCATAGCTACGAGGATCGAAATAGACCTTTATTATTGAACATATAACATGCAAGATGAACAGGTGTGGGGCAGAGGGTGGTGGAAACACACCCTGAAAAGACAAATTGTACGATGCTCACATCACCACACAAGAAACGCTGACATAGATGCAGACACAGGGTTTCCCAAAGCTGTTGTACAGGCTTGTGTACAGTTAAAATACGGAAACCCGGGAGCACTTCACACGTATGTGACGTGTTTTGGTGCACTTTGGTCTGACGGATTGTGAGACACTGGAGCAAATACAGAGATCTGGCCTCATTCCATGTCCATAGTCGTTTCCCACGTCGTGGCACAGTGCTGGACTGGGAATAAACAGAGGAGCCCGCTGTGCTCCCAGAATGCATGTTTGCAGAGTTCCCATCAGTGAGTACACAGTAATAGGACTCCCTGAAGGCCTGTATTTAACCTTTAGGTTACAAGTGGCTGGCTACTCCACAACCCACTCCTCCTCTGCCTCAGCTCTTAACCCTTTGTCACTCATTTTAGTCTGCAAAAAGTCAGATAAAATCACAAGATCTGAAGATAATGCAATATCATTGAAAGGTTCAGAACAGCTACTAAATTGACTTGTGGGATCATTTGGTCAACCGCTCTTTCCAAGGTTAAAAATTTACTTTGAATCTCAACTTTTAGATCAACATGGAAGAAAATATATTGTACGGTTGAGAGGTTTTATTTACATTTTAACATTTCCATGAAAACTGGGCAAACTGCTGAAGAAGATCATATGATATGGTCAAAAGCTCCAACACAATACTTGGTCAGTGTCGTTTTGACATTTCAAATAAACAGGATGTCAAACATTATCAATACAAATAGCAGAAATGGCTTTAAGGTAAACATGTCCTTTAAAAAGAGCTTTCTTTTCGACAAACTCATTTGAGGGCAACAGAATATGGTGTGCAGGTTTCTACAACCATGTATACAGTATCTTTATCTGTTCTGCAGAGAAATTAGAGGAGACAACCTGCTTCAAGACTAGCTGTTTTTATATAGCCCGTGTTGTGCTACTGCAGTGAGCATAGCTCTAGTCTTTGAAGTAAAACATGCAATATTTTGGCTGAAGTTTAAAAACAAGCCTTGAATTTCTTAAGAGAAATAACAGTACCAGAGCGCTTGTGACATACATTCTGGCCTGTAATTACACACATACTGTTAAAATTATATTGTTTAAAGCTGGGTTATTGTCGTGAAATCTAAACTAACATTTGTGACACTAAACCACATGGAGGGTAAAACAGCACATAAAATAAAATCCAGAATCTTTCTCTCTCACACACAGAATGACAAGGAGAGCGTCAACCTGAACAGATGAAGGAGAAGGATCAGAGTAGCCTAATGCTGAGGAAATGCCCTTGGGATATTTGCTGACAAAATGGAAACATGTGCATATGGGGCCAGCATTGGGGATTCAGTTGTGACAAAACAGAGAGACGCAGTCTGATTTATTTCTTCTTTGCCTTTCCTCCTCTGAATTTAGATTTAGTAATCTGCAACAGGTTGCTCACTGCTTTGAGCAGCTTTACAACACAGAAGCATCATTTCATCCTTTTGCTTGTATTCCTTTCAGTAGACTTGATGTAGAATGGCAATGCATCAGATAAGTGTTGACTCTGCAAAGGAATGTTTCATCGTTCCAGTTAAACTCTGCAACACTGATATACTCAGCCGTTCACTGCAAGTGATTATCAGAATGTTATGAGATAAAACATTTTTTTTTAAGAAGTCTGGATTTGAAGTATTGATATTACAGGCACCATACTTTACCAACGAGCCAAAGCTTTTCTGACAGCATCATACAGGCAGTTCATTGTCAAGGCCGCTGGTATCCAGAATGCAACTGCCAGCTGTTTTCTTTGTGGATCAAACCAAAAGAAAACAGCAGGCCAAGGTCAGCACAGACAGGCTTTTCTCCTACAGCAGACAGATGAATCTCCATATACCCGGCCATAAAACAAAAACTCCCTCTGTCACAAATGAGATAGCACGGCTGATTATATTCCACCTACTTGTGGAGAAATATCAGACACTCACAAATTCATAAAAGCTGCTGTTTATTCAAATTTTATTTGTTTGTTGATCATTTATGAATCTGTGTTTTCATCTTCCTGTTTTATGCACATTTTCATTGTGTGCATTAAAAAATCCAGCAAAAATGTTTTAACGTTTGTTGAGGTGGAAAGTTGATGTATTGATAACATCAAAAAGTGCAGTAATAAAACACATTTTATTTGTAAAGCACTTTTCAGGAACCAAAGAGCCAGCATGTGACGCTAATTTAAGGGAAACGTACAGTAATTGCATATTCATAGTTTGTAAATTAGAAAGAAGAAGAAGAAGAAAATATATACAATACATTTAGATATCAAACTAATTATTATTCCAGGCAAACGTTTTGATACGGATGTTTTAAAATATGACTAGGATTGATCTTTAACTATAAATAAAAGCAAACACTTAAAAGCTAAGCACATATTTTTTTCTGCTTCACAAAACAGTTGCTTGGTCAAACTCTAATGACACCGGCGAAGGAGCTTGAGAGCTTTACCAGTAAAAGTATTGAGTCGAGAAAAGAAATCTTAAATTGACCTCATTGACTTTTGACAAACTTTTCCATTTATGCTTTTCTAACCATTAACTACATCCCACACATCTGACAATTTGGCAATAGCCTCGATTGTGCTGCCAGCAGCGCGTGGGTGAGAGATTTTAATTTCACACAATAACACCTGACGCTTCTGTCTTGTGGCTGCCAGCATCACATCATGAACCCCTGAAAAAACTCCTCAACAATTTGAAGGTGCTGGCTCTTAGCTATCACAACCACATGCAGCAAGACAATTAAGACTTTGTGTTGATAATTATGGTCTTGTTCTCGCCCATCAGCTTTTCCACACTGCTCTGGATTCACACAAAGTTTCCAGGCTGGGAAAGCATGTGTGTGCACTAGCTGCCACATTCACTAACTTCTAACTGTGGAAAGAGGCCCCACTCCCGGTCACAGGCTCACTCCTCATGAGTGGTGCCTCAGCTTAAAGAGTCAAAACCATCCTGTTTTTTTCTGCATTAGCAGAGACACTCACACACAAGCCAGCAGGCCTTAAAATACAAACACACCCAGATAAATAGCTGTTTCCAAAGAGAAAAAGTCCAAGACCAACATCTCTAAATGCAAGGGTTGCTCCTACACACACATTATACCCACAAACACACACACACACACACACACAGACACGCACACGCAACACAAGCTTGGGCTCAGACTGGGTTTTTAATGACCCCCTTGCCCTGCTATCACCTTGCGATAAAGACCTGCTGGAACGGGCGGAGGACTGTTTTGTGTCTGCTCACACCCACTTTTCCCTTTAAAGAGAGAAACTAACAACAAACCCCACGCAGACTTTGTCATAAAAGGTTTTTAAATAATTCTCTATCAGGGATATGACAGGTTATCCTGGCATGGTAACCCAGACTGCAGCGCTCTCAAAATCAATGATTCATGAAGCCACGGCACCACACAGTTAATGAACACAGGGGTAATGTAGTCTCTGTAACAGCAGTACTTACACTCTATCCCACTCAGCCGAGAAACAAAAACGTCCTTCAGACCTAAACAAGGTTTCCTCCAGGTGACAGACAGACTGATTCCTCCTCCGGGAAGTGTCAGAAGAAAATCCACAGAAACAGCAGAGTTTAAAGCTGTGCTGGGTGACAGCTGAGTCGGCAGGTCCACACTCTCACTGACACGGTCTCGTACTACAGCCTGCCTCTGGCCACTCAACGCACCGGAGCTCCTCCCACCACACTGTCAGGGTGTGTGTGTGTGTGTGTGTGTGTGGGGGGGGGGGGGGGGGGGGGGGGGGGGGGGGGGGGGGGCAGGCATGAGGGGAAGTGGGATACTCTTCAACAGAATGAGCGTGACTCCTTTTTTGACTGTAACCACCATTGTGCAAGTTAAAAATATTACCCATACTCATAGCAGTGGAACTATATTACATTTTAGAGAATATGTCACACGGTGCCAATTGCAGTGGGCTCATGGCAAAGGAACAATAAAGAGCAAGTGTCCCTATATGAAAAGAATGCAAGACTATTTTATAGTTTTCCAAAATCTTGGTTAAATAACTTAATTAACAAAACTCTCGGAGGTATCTTGGGAATTTATGGTCACAAGACTGCTGACTGTCTTGGGAAATCATTGCCACCTGATGCAAAAGAAACATTTTGAGGTTACATAAGAAACATTATTTAGGTAACATCCCATGCCATGGCTGGATTTAGGGTGAGCAGAAACTAAATGAGACAAAGTCCTAACACTGAACATATAGCCTTCTCTTTTTCTTTATTAAACTCTCATGGGAGTTGGTTCCCTTGCTGGACTGCAGATGGTTGCTTCTCAGCCAGCTGCTTGCATCCATATACAGACTGACTTTAATGATTGTAATTACCAGTAACTTCAATCAACCAGAAAAAAAAGAAGAATCTGACTAAATCAGTTAATTAGGCACTTTATGTGCATTTAATATCAGTGAGAATGTGTGTAACATAATCACATCGTAAAAATCTGCTATCAGAAGCCATCTATATACCGTTTACTTCTTTAACATGCAGAAGTCACCCATGATCAAAACAACCATGCTCAGACTGGGACTGTAACCCTCAGAATACAAAAATACATTTTACTCACAGTACTAAGTACAAAGTACTACATGGTACCCTTTCGTTTTGTACTCTATGACGACCCTCTCTGCCACTGGCTTGTACCTGCAGGGTTGCAGGTGGGCGTGGCAGAGGGTCGTCAAGAGAAGAGTGGGGACACATGTGCTAATTAGTGGCACTAGAAACACATTGGGCCTTGTGTGCAAGTGCACGCTCTCAAAAGGCCCTCTGGTCTGAGCTGGTCCCCCTCTCTGTCATGAGACACCCTTTGATGTCAAGATTATGGTTTGTCGCTACACTATACAACACTACACACTTTCCACTCATGCACTCAGCTACACTACTGAAAGTACTGACTCCACACGCCACTAGTTTGTGTTTTATACTACCTGAGTTCAATAAGCCCTTTTTGTTAAACTACCCGCTTGTGTGTTTCCCCTTTCTTTTGTCAGGGCTGTGCAGCCTGGTTCGAGACAGCTCCTACCATTTCTACCCTAAAACGATTTACTGTTAAATTATTATTATTATTAAATTATGTTTATTCATTAATAATTTAATTGTTCATTATACAATGAAAAGCAGTTTCAAGTTAATCGTATATCCCCAGTGTTGCAACATTGCCACACTGTTGGCATACAATACAAGAAATGCTTTAGCATTGTATCAATGACAAATCCAACAAAGAGCTAATGTTCTACAGGCTACATGAAAGGCATACGGAGTGGAAAATAAGAGCCTGTGTGTAAAGATAGGCCACAAAATAGCTGTAAAATAACCCCCTGCAACATTGGCAAGACATTTTTTTTAGGCCATGACATTGAAAGTAAACAGAAGAGATGAAACAGTCTCATGAATGGTAAAGGGGACATTCTGCTCCAATGAACCACATACTGCTCTGTAGGTTTAATTTACAAAAAATCTTGGATTTATTTGTTCTATCTTGTACTCATTGAATATGCATTTTAATGTCATCATAGAGAAACAAAGCAGACATGCATGCTTGATGATGTTCTATTGAATGTACACCAAAGTGTTAATGAAGGCCTGTTAAAAGTGAAGCGTTACCAAATAACTTCACATGCTGTCTCCAAAAATATTTCCAGGGTAAGTATAGAAAGATATAAGACAGCGGGTTGTTGAGACGGGGATGCCGGTTTCTAAAATAGCAGATGCTAATTATACACTTTAGGCAACTGCTAAAGAGGGAGACGCGATGCCAAGTTTGAGGTGTTGGGATTCTGAACGTCGGCTCTGTGTATCTGAGCCGAGTCAAGATTCCTTGTGGTCACCTGAGACATACTTTGCCACAGAAAAGATACTCAGTGGATGTCTTATTTACAGCATATGTCAGTCAGATATTGCCTTTCCTATTGGACTGGTAACACGCCTCTTGTTGACTTGGACCACCTGCCACTGCCATGCGGACGACCTTTTGTAAACAATCCTAGAATATAAAGGAACACATGGCTCAGTCCAGTCAAACGGACTGTCCATCTCATTGCTTGTGATCTTGTTAATGTTGCTGTTCTCAAAATGTCCCTTTTCATTGCCTCCATTCTCCCTGACTTCTACACATAGTGTACCCTGTCAGTTGCAATTAGAAAACCGGTTAAAACACTGGTTAAAAATGTTGTTTTGCGATGGTGAGCAATTTCCATGTGAGTAAACTGCCATTTTTACTGCTGAAAATTTGATTGAAAGTGTAATGAATCAGTCAAATGTCTGAAAATGTATATGTATGGTGATCTATAAAACATATGATGATCAATGAACTATAAAACAAGAACCCCAGACACCACCGTGATGAACGCAGAAACTTATTGTAAGTCGCTTTGGATAAAAGCGTCAGCGAAATGAAATGTAATGTAATGTAATGTTCAGACCACATGAAAATGCAAGTTTGATCATTCTCCTAAAGATGTTTCACGCGCAGCTGGCAGAAGTGCTGACAGGTCATTCTATATAAATGAATAACGGTCGGGGAATTACAGCTCTGCGATAAGCCCTCGTGTTCCACATATTAGCTTAATGGAAACACACCAGATAGCAGCACTTGGCTACTTAGAGTCACTAAGGCTGACAGAAGCACTGGAGACAACTAAGCAACCCCAACCCCGAACTCTCAGCTTTGTGTTATCACCTCTGTGATCTTTTTGACTGTGTCATCAAGACAGATCTTCGTTTTACAGCAGTAGTGTGTTCCTGAACACAGCCCCGTTCAATATGTTGAAACACTGTAATTTTGATGATTCATGTGACAGAAAAATGTGGCCAATGACAAAAGCATTGTTTACTTCCTCCCTCTTTATTTATTTTATTTTAGCAGCTATACATTATCAAGGTAATGCACATTGGCCTATCCACGGTTACACTACCTACAGCTTTGTGACAACCAAGTGTTTTCTTATATATATTTTTTTAGTAGGAAAAACACTGAGATTTTAGAATGTTTTCAGCTCTAAACCAGTGTGAACAAGAAGGGAAAGCGAATCATCTTTTAGCAAAAACACAGCTGTGCATCTTACAGGTTGTCAGTAGTTACATGTTAACAGCATGGCGATGGTCAACACCTAAAGGAAACATCCCAGTAAACAAACTAACTGTGAGTTATAAAGCAAAACTGCAACTAAAGTCACAACTTGTCCTCACACCACTTACATGTATCCTTTGGCCTGATTTCTCAGCCTCAGCCTTAATGTAAAACCAGGCCACTGCAAAACACGACACTCATGATTGCTAATGACATAGGGAAATGCTTCAAAACAAGCTTTTATGGTGCCCTTTTCCACTTTGATAACTGATATACAATTTGGCACACTTAGTTCATCTCCAGCACTCATGTCTTTTTTGGACTCAAGTCCAAAACCTTTTTTATAAGCCAACAAATCAGCTTTCAGCCTGACATGTTTGTAAAACTACTGGATCTACGCTAAAATAAAATAAAAAACGTGTGGGTTTGATAAAGGTTTGGATGCACAGCATAAGTTTGTAATGACTGACCCAGATGTTAAACTTAATAGGATATATATATAATCTTTCCTATCTGTAATAAAGGTGAACAAGCTGTCCGGAAATGCTGAGGTGGCAGTGTGACCCACAATTGAGGTGAGTGACTCATTGAGACGTTGAGTGTGACTGATTCAGCATGTTGGACGGTGAGTAACACACCAAGTATACGATCAATCACGGCCTTCTCACATGGTCTGGCGTTGTGTGGATGTTGAGGTTTTTCATCCTGTGCTGTGTTTGTTTGTGGGGAAACAAGAAGCTGTGAAGGCCCGGCACGACACAAGCAAAGGCATTACTCCACCACTTCTGACATGGTAGCTCTCCAGCCAGAGAGGGTTTGTGGGATGAGTGCCCTCTGGCAGAGAGGTGATGCCAATGAACAATCCCTGGGTGTGTGTATGTGTGTGTGTGAGCTTCCCAGCCATCTACATGACTCACCCCTGGTCCTTTCATTACACTGTTGCATACATGCTCATTTTCTCTATGTCACCATTACTCACTAGTCTGAAACTGTTGCTGCAGTTCCAAGTATTTCCAGTCACATGTCTACTACATCATCATACTGTAAGTGTGACGTATCACACCATGCTTTCTTCCAGGTGCTTTCAGGTGTGGCAGTTTTTCCCCTCAATACTTATTCAATACCCTCAAATGTATAATCTGTGTTTATCTTTTTGAAGAGAAATATGTTTAAACTGGCTTTGACTGCCAAGCTATTTATTGGATTAACAATGTGTCAAACCAGAGCCAATGGCACGGCTCCAAAGCAAGTGGGTCGGCTTGAAATTCAACAGACAGTGCAAGAAGAACAGCTCGGATGCTCCTCAGGAGGCCCTCCATGTCCATGGCAGCAGCTCAACTTTCCAGTGTTTTCTACCTCAAATCCCCCTCCCCCACACATACACACCCCACTACCACAGACAGTAACTACCATGTCATCCTCTGTGCAACAGAGTGGGGAATTAATCAAGCAATTGTTTGTGGTCCAGTGGCAAGAAATTGGATTCACCAGTCAAACAAAGTCGATATGACATCCTCAAAACTCATGTTATAGGCTAATGTCTGTCTTTCTCTCTATACATCCATCTAATCTATTGTATCTATCTCATCTATCTCATCCATCTATCGTCAAGGGTCTGAATAAACCATGTATCTATTTTTGATAATTCATTTTTAAACAAGTAAAAAAAACACACTCTGGTTTGAGCTTCTCAAACTTGAGAATTTCCAGCTCTTTTGTCTTTCACAATAAAGTAAATTGGAGTAACTATCTTTACATTTTGTTCAGTCAAAATGAGGCATTAATAGCGTTGCCTTGGCCTCTCGGAATGGTATACGGCAATTGGCCGTATTTTTCAGTTTTCTAACGTGCGTAAAGAAAATAATCGTTAACTGCCGGCACAAACAATATATATTGATATATGATACATAATGTCATAGACTTCACTGGACATACTGGAGCTACTAGGACTTAAAGAGAACAAAGCTGATCAGAGAACAGATTCACCACTTTACATTATACTAAAAAAGAGGCGGTTTGCAATTATTTTAGATTCCACAGCACATTACCATCATTGATTACAGAGATAGTAAGACAAAAGCAATCATAGCCAATTGACAGTTTCATCACTTAATAACAGTCCACTGCTTTTGGTGACGTTACCTTGTCTTTCAGTGAAAATGACAAATGGATATTTACTTTCCATTTCAGTTGACAATTAATTACATTCATGCTTTTGCTAGATAACACATGTTCAGCAAATGCAGAAGAGTAATGACCTCAGGGATAACATGCTGTGTGTGCTGAGTCTCAAAGACCAATTACCTTTACTGTAAACATGACCCCTTCCCTATGGGGAAATCATAAAATGACCCTAAAAGTACCATATGGTTACTCTTGACTTAATCCAAGCTGGGACCCACTCCAGAATATATCCTGATCCCAAAGGGCTAATGAGCTGGTGATTTAGAGATTGAGATAGAGACTGATTACGACAAAAGGGAAATGTTACACTTCTAATGTACTGAGGGACACAGGCTAATGAGATGAATGGATAGCATGAGACAAAAGGAAGTGGAAATGAGTGATGACTCAAACAGGGAACATCCTGAGGATAAATTAGTTATAAGGCCATCTACATGTGGGGCAGATGAGACATGAAATATTAAGTTAGCATCTCATATAGTGCAAGAGTTAAGGTTAAACAACTCCTGAAAAATCTCCCACTGTATATTTACAACCACCCCTTTGTGGCCCTGTGCTAGAACTACACATCCCATTGAAAGACAATGATGAAGAGGGAAAAGTGTTTGACTAAGCATCTATGTAACGCACTCTAAATCCCGGTTAAATTTCTGTAGCACTCCAAAATCTGCATGCAGATAACACGCAGCGCATCATTCACCTCGCCACATGAATGCCATTGTACACGCCCAGTTTTTGACGAGCAGACAAATCAAAGTGAGACATATGTTTCGAGGAAGTAAGAAATGTATTGTTTTTTAGTTTTTAACCAAAAAGTACAACCGTGCTGTGAGATTTCAAAAGACTATCAACAAAAAAGCTTTCTGTCATCTTTGATAGAAAATGCAGAGGAGATGAGAAACCACTTCACACCAAAAGGTAATTGTAGCTTTCCCCGATGCTGAATTACCTCTGAGCCAGCATGGGATCCGTTTCATCTTTACCATGGAAACCAACATCATATTACAGTACATGCACACACACAGAGGGAGCAATTGCCATGGCATCCAGTACCGTGGCGACAAGAAGCTTTCTGCGACCAGACCAATTTACTCAGCAGCTAACTGGACACTCAGTCAGCCTTCTGCCTCTCACTCCCTAATTCACTCTCTCTCCTCCCCTTTTGCTTTATTTTTTACAATGCATTTCTTTTGTCATGACCCAGAAAGATTACCTTTTTATCAGCAGAGGACAAGGTCTTGCAGTGCTCTGTAGGAGCGGCTCTCTGTCGAGTGGTGACAGAGGAAAAGAAGCTCTGCAGGGATCCCGAGAGATGCCCAGGGATGCAGCTGAACCGGCACCGCACGCACGCATCCACAACCACTATCACCACCAGCGAGAGCAGCAGCGGCAGCAGCAAATCGGAAGGGGAGGGGAATGAAATATGAAAAAAAAGCAGGAGAGGGGGTTGCTCTATCAGCAGCAGGAACATTACATCATAGGCTGCTTCTGTGGAAGGGTGGGAGAGGAGTGGACGGAGAAAAGGGAGGTGCTCCTTGTAGCCGCACTCTCTCTGTCATCGCTGAGCTCTTTTCATTGCATGCACAAGTCCAAATTTAATATTTATGATCTGGTAACTGTAAAATGCCCTCAGTGGTTAGAGGCAGACCTATGAAATAATTAGATCAACTGCTCTTAATTGTGTATGATCACTGGGGTTTGTTGTCAGAATGGATATAATATGATGTACACTATAATGTGCCTTATCCCTTTGGGGCACAGGCTATGTGTGTGTGTGTGTGTGTGTGTGTGTGCCGTGCATGAGAGCCCACACAATGTCTATTCTTTGTGGTAATTCGATTGCGTGACAAGTGCTGGCTTCCCAGTGCTCAAAACGCATGCTGCGATTCAACCTCTGCAAAAGGTCATCTGAGAATCCTTGCAGTAGTTGTCAGTGGACAGGGTACAGTTGTTAGGACAATGATTATATTTAAACTTGGCCGTCACAACAACTTGTCAAAAACTGCTGAGTGAATCTGGGATGTAGAGTCCCTCCATAAAGGGACGGATGTATTGGTTCGCCTTTTCCCAGTGATCAGCTGTATAACCGCCTACACGCTGACGCACCACAGACCACCATGGACAACAATACTCACAACAAGGGTTAGGCAGAAACACATGATCTGAATACTTCCTAACAAATACAAACGTATACCCACAAGTATGTACATGTTGTCAAAAGGACACACATTAGTGAACCAAGCTGAAATACATTCAAACAGAAGAAAATAACAATGGGTTAGGCCAGCTACAAGCCGTTGTCCTACTACAATGTTATTGTATGACCATTTACATCTTTGTCAAATGCTTCTACATTATCTTGATATTAACTGTAGAGCTGCAACTGATCATTATTTACATTATTGATTATTTCGTTCCCAGCCTGCAATCTACTTGTTTTGTCCAACCAACAGTCCAGTAGCATACTATAATAAAAAACAAGAAACGCAGCAAAGCAAAACAAAATGTGAGTAGCTTGAAAATAGTTTAACAATGAACAATTAATCAACTATCAAAATGATTGTCCATTTGTAATTTTCTGCCAACCTTTATCGCTCTATCATTTCAGCTCTAATCAACACTGAATCCAATGAGTGTGTATTTTGAACAGAGGGCTAAATAATGGTGTATTGATTCATGTCTCTGCAGCTTTGAGATTTTATACATTATGCATTTACTGTATGTTTGATTCTGAGCCAATCTCATCAATCATTGTCTTTACCGTTTGCAGCCAGACTTTGATAAACCCTACAAGAACTCATGACTCCCCAAATCTCCATCCGCACCCTCAGATCTACAAACCGCTTGCTCCTCCGGGTCCCCGACACCAAGCTCCGCACCATGAGCGGCCGGACCTTTTGCTCGGCAGCGCCACGTCTATGGAACAGTCTCCACGACCACCTAAGGGCCACACAGACACTGGACTCCTTTAAGACTGGCCAAAAAAACATTTTGACTTCTTTTTTGTTAAAGCTATTTATTTTTTATTATAGTTTGTTTTAACTATGTTTTTATTTGTTTTACCATATATTGGCTATGTGGCACTCTGAGATTATTTTGAAAGAAAATTGCTTTACAAATTAAATGTATTAATATTATTATTATTAACCCAAGGTATGCAACCTGTGGCACCAAGTGGCTGGGAATAAACATTGTTTTATAAGGTTCCGACCCAAACTTAAATGTAGCTACTTGATGTTTTCACTATTTACTACTAATCATTATAATTATTCCATCTGGAATGTATTGTGTATTCAGTGGCACAGCAGTTGATAGATGAAGTAAACAGACATAATGCATTGTGTAAATTGACTGCAGCTGTGTTCTCTGAAACAGTGTCAACCAAAACAATTTACACACACGATTAGATAAGCGAGTTACACAAAGATGCAAATCTGTTTCTATAACCAGCAACTAATGTGTAAACATCTCAATAAATGATGAAGAAACTGTAACTCATCTGTATTGCACTGTACATCTTTCAAAGTATCAGTTCTACTGTAGGTCCAGTTTAAGAGCGACGACAGGTAAACAGACTCTGATGAAGACCAGGTCTGGTCCATACACTAGTCATGCTTTAACAATGAAGTCACTCAAATACACATTCACTCTGCTGGGTATGCTTTTACAACTTTAAATGGCGATTACTTACAGATTAAAAATCCGGAACACCTTGCTACACTGTCTGTCCTTTAACCGGGATGAACATGCAGCTCGGCAGAGATCTGGTGACCCTCCAGTCCAGACTCTGACTAAAGCTGACAGATCATGAGGAAATACTGCAATTCTAGCTAGTTAGCTACATCTCATCTTTAAATAATTTTCCTGTATATATGTATCATTGATGTGCTCTATAGGTGTAAATATAATAAGAAAACAAAGTAAAGGGTTAACGTGAGTTTGAACAGCGACGGTTGTCACAGCTCGTTTTACCGTAAATGGCAGCAATGATAGACCACAGAGACCTTTAATTTAAGGCCTGATGGCCAGCTAACCTGACCCTTATGTCCATGGACAACTCACATCTGCCATCATGTTCTCCACGCAAAATAAATCTACAAACAAAAAGTTGGCATCGTTTGATGTGTATGACCGGAAAAGTAAATAATTCATGTAAATAGTAAGAAAAGTGTTGTTTTACTCGATCAAAGATCATAAAACTTTACACAGAGATCCACCATTACGACTTGCAGATGTGACCTTCACAAAAACAGTAACAATATCATCTCTGTCACAATACACCCAAACAGCAGGATACAATAAAGGAGCCCTGTATGTGCAGCAAAGACCATAATACGGGTTCCAGTGAAACAGAAAAATCAATCCAACTGCTCTTTTGTCCGTCTCTCTCATTGTAAAATGGAGCGTACAAAATTCCTCACATACCAAGTATTGTAGGTTGGCTGGAATGCAGACTGTACTCGGACAAGGCTGTGTGATGTCCAGTGTGTGTGACACTATTCACTGGATGACGCCTGAGGAAGGAGGGTACCCCAGAATGTAAACACCACTCCAGATGGATCTGACCTTTGCTAACACAAATTGGCTGAACCCTTTATGACCGCAGGGGACAACAGCCTTGAAATATTATTGCTGCAGCACACAGACTATCATTCTACTTTCCCAAAAAGCTGCTCTGTCTCACTGTTGCAAATAGATTCAAGCGCTTCATGGAAAAAGTAGTACAATGAAAGTAGCCTATTGAGAGACATGGGACTGACCTTGACATGAACCGCCATGCTCTGAATGAACACACAAAGTACTTTCTGCAGTTTGGAATACAAATTGTTGAAGACATGTTTTTATGACCGGATGTTACATTTGGACATTTGGACATTTTTAAAAACACACACAATTAATAAAATCTTGATTTTGTTTACAACTTATAAATATTAAGTATATAACCTGACCCGCAGAAGCAATCTATCATAATCCAATTTAAAAAAACTATTCCCTGGTTGGGTGTCAATTAATTATTCACAATTCACACATGCAGGAGGAGTTGGCCAACTGTAATACATGGTGTTGATTGATCACACTTAGCTGCAGCATCCTCGTTCCCTTCTCCCCTATGCGGGCTCTCGAGACTTCTTCTGAAATTAAAAGGTCAAAGGTGATTGGCTGTTGTCCTTTGTAGCAACTGAACAGCAGCAGGGATAATCAACCATCATGACAAACCCTCCCGTAGCTCTGTGCCACGTGCAGTAGAGGATGTAGAAGTGTCATTTTGTAGCAACATCAAGCCTCAAACAGCTCAATGCCACAGAGATGAGTCTCGTGACTACGACCTCTGAGCACCACATTACGTGGTGGTGGCTTCTAATGTGGGGAAAGGAAGTGGAAACAATGTAGGAGTCAGGCAGCAGGACTACTTGGGTAGGTTTAGGAAACACAAGATCATGGTTTAGGTTAAAATGATATACAACCTACTGAGCCCACATCATTTAAAAAAACAACTAATGACTTTTGGATACGTTATGTGTTGTTTCATAGCCAACATTTTAAGTAAAGATAAAAAAGAAAAGCATTACACAAATTGGTTACAGACCCTAATAGGCTAACCATCATGTTACATGTGATAGATGTTAGCTGTCTTAACAGGGGATTTAAGACATCATTCAACTCTGGATTCTGTCAACCAAGAACCAAAACATGACCTACTGTATGTCAAACCATATATGCATATGGCACACAAAAGAAAGTGCTGCTCCAGTGGCCTCTCTGGATAAACAAGCTTTTATAATTTAAACATCTCGTCTTTCTTGTCAAGTCTGACCACATCCACGTGCACATCACTACACGTCACAGCGTACAACAGTTTTGCAAAAGTGGGTCAAGTGGAGGTTTGATTCTTTGTGGGAATTGGCCGTACTAGATACTCAATTTGTCAAATAAAATTTTACACAAATTGAAAAAGGAATACTGGAAAATATAACATTGGTACCAGTCTAAATAGAGTAAAATCTCTTGCCTCAGAGTTAATAATTCAGAGTATGTTTTACTCTATTTAGTGTTCATATTTAACTCTACATGATGATATATTTACTGTAATTGGATTACACTCTATATAGAATTAGATTTAATTCTCTATATTCTACATAGAATTGGATTCAACTCTAAATAGAATTCTATATAGAATTGAATTCAACTTCCTTCAGCTCGTAGCAAGTTCTTTTATTCTGAATATTTGCTCTTACGGCTAGTAATTACAAACCAAAAAAGTATTGTTTAGAAAGCCTTTTAATTTGTATAAAAAATATTAGCCTACTCAACGGAAGTTTATTTCTGACCTCCATCTCGTTTATAAGGGCACTCTGTGCAGATGCCGCTGTCGGTTAAAAGATGAAGACCAGCACTTGCATCTTATTACTTTGTCTTGGAATAGTGATCTTAATCCCCTGCATATAGCGCTTACGGCTAAAAGATAACAAAGCTCCGCCCTTGGCACCCTTCTCCAGGGTTTCAGGGGGCTCTGGAACGGCTGCTCAGATAAAGCTCTTGCAATGTGGAACATTTATAAAATCCCATCATGCAGCTCTTTGGCATTTGACCATGTGCTTGAGCAAGGCTAACTGAAGACAGCAATCCTTTGAATTGAACATGAATATTTTTCTCTTACCCTGCGAGAGGCCTGGAGTTAATGATGGGTGTCACCCGTTTTCTCAATTCCTAATATGGTTTGCTTTGGTCAGCAGTTGAAACAGTTGTATTATTTCTGAAGATGGAGGGCTGAGAGAAGGAATGACACACTTTTAAATGGCTCTTGAACTTGCGGCGATGGTAATTTAAAGATGGAAACAGTGTGTTGAAAAATCTTCACATCAATGAGTAGAAATGGCAATGATTGTAAAATGTGGAGTATTTCCTTCCACCCATATATGGATTAACGGAACTGAAAATAGCTGTGGCACCGTTCTGGAAAACCCTGATGCGACATGATTTTGAGATCCGACCCATCTGCTGCTGATCTAAGAGGCTCCAGGTAACCACCTTGGGCTCTTCTGTTACAGCACGGCCGAACCAGTCACCTTGCTCACCGACTCTCACTGCAATATCAGGTTCCACGTTACCGCGGCAACACAACGATTATGTTCGCCACCGTATTCACATCCCCCCAAGAAACACTCTTCTTGTCACCACACTGAGTTGACAAAGCAGGCGTATTACAATAGGCATTGTTAGATTGATCTAAAGAAAGCTGGAGCCCCCTTGGCAAGGTGAATCGGGCAACATCAAACGGATCACTGGGGCTATGGATGTGGAAAAAGATGCAGCATTTTAAACAGAAGTCATGTGACCGAGTGGAGAACAGCTTCCATCTTTTACTAGTATGTTGCTCCTTTAAAGTATATCCTAATTTGACCAGCTTGTAGATGTCAAATGTCAACAATACCAAACAAATAAACAAACAGTAAACCATCCTACTATTCCATACTACTGTAAATTATCTATATTAAATATACGGCCAAGGTCTATCTATTATATCTCCATGATACTAATATATCATTAGTATCACAATGTTCTTTGGAATCTGACCTCTATTCACACTAGTCCAATTTGAACGTTTTTGAATTAAATAGTCACACTTAATAGAGCCTGCCCTCCACTGCTCTTGTCAGTGATGGACTTTGTCACAAACTATACATTATTCTGTTGGTCTGTCTCTGTCTCAGCCAACCATTTGAGACAAGGTAATTTTAGGGCATTACTTAAAAAGCAGGTATTTCAGGAGCAGTGAACTGTAAGCACGTTGCAAGACTGTTTATTTGCTGATAGCGCCTGTCTGCCGCACTTCTAACAACAGGGTGTAAATCCAATAAAAAAGCAAATCAGACGTCTCAATTTCAAGTTGAAGATCACAAGGGGCTCACCTCTGATCAACACCCAGGAAGATTCCTATCTGTTTATTGTCTATTTGAAAAGTTACAATATATTTATTATTATCTATGTGGACCATGATGCTGAAATATGAGTCGCTGTGCGACTCAAAAGCTGAGTTTTATTACAAAAGTACTCTGATATGGAGAGTGACATCTTATAGTGCACCTCTAACGCAGAAATCTGATCAGCTGATACTGCGTAATACATACATATACACATATTTTTACTGTTACTAGTTGCACGTGCTTAATACGGCAATCATTTCTATATCATCTCATTGTATACTCAGGTGCATGCATTTTATAGCCTAATCCACATAAGAACACTATAGATTTTTACAATAGTTAATAATAAAACTAAATTACTCATTGACCTGTCTAACTTCTTAATATAAATACTACCCCCCTTGTGATCCGTTTTAATGATGCATGCTAACAGTGGTGCAGGCACAAGTATGTACTTCAGTCACGTATGGTAGCTTAGGTGGGATTTGCATTTGGGGAAAAATTAGGTTTGTTGTTGACGTTTCACATTGCTAGATTCTGCTGAGAGGTATGTTTTTTGCTGAGATGTCAACAATTTGAGAAGTTAAAATAAAACCTCTTGAAACTTCAAGGTCAAAATATATATTTAAATAAGTAGTTATCATAAGAGAGAATGCTAGATATAGTGAAAAAAAATACATCAAAAAACTATTCAAAAAAGGTGTAGAAATAATATTAGTCATGATAATTAAATCAATTTAAAACAATTGGCTCACTATTTTGTGTGCAATATATATTCAATCTCAGTTCAGAGATCTATTAAAATGTGTTTTGTACTTACAATTAGGAGATGGAGAATTAGTTCAGAGAAAGGAAAATTTAATGAAAAAAAACAAGACACTCGAGAGATCCAAAACAGATCTCTATTTAAGTTCTTTAAGTAGAGATCTGTTTTGGATCTCTCTGCATTTCATTTCAAGTTAGTGAACGAAGAATAAAACAATTTCTAAGTTTTCTCAGCCTAATATAATCACATGTCGTGTTGTATTAAAGCCGTGTGATGGAGTTTTTGAGAGTATACCAAGAACCCACAAAGCTGAATTTTACATTTTATTGTATGCATCATTTCTTTATGCTTTGACATCAGCACAGCATAGCGTTCACTAAAGGCAAAATGCTTAAGGAGTTCAAACCTGACATATTTTTCTGAGTTGAATATGTAGTCACTGACACAATAGTTTTTACTCTCCCCTTCGCACAGGGAGACCACAGTGACGAGAGAAGAGAATGACCAATAAGATGGTATCCTCCTATTACTGCATAGCAAGCACAGAAGTAAGTGAGAAAAGCATGTCATGTAGTACATGACAGTCATTCAAGAGGATAACAGATTTAGAAACGATGCCTATTCCGGTTCATTTGTGAAATAAAACAAAGCTTTGGAACTATTATCATACAATAGTTACTCAAAATAAAAAGTTTAAATTGCTTTTGTAAATGTGTGAAGTTGACAAACATCTTCACCGATTCCATAAACTTTTACTTTTTTTTGAAGGGCTCATGCAAACCAACAGTTTGCCTCAGTTTCCTGAGGTTAAGCCAGACACTAAGTTGAATTATGCAGTGTGTGCAAACGTTAGACTCATGCCAAGCCTAATAATACACTGACCAGATCATACAGGGCACTGCAGATACAGCAGCAGTTCAGAACTCCATTTCTGTGCCTCGCCCTGAAATCCTCTCAGGTCACTCCTCTCTGTAGGCCTCTAAACTTAGCTCAGCCCAGAAACAGACCAGATCAGAGGATGTCTGCCTGCTGCTGGGTCGCGTGGCAATCCCTCAAAGGGTGCTTAGATATGTGACAACTGCTCACATCACACCACGGACAGCATGGAACCACAACAACAGTTTAAATCCCCACGAGTATGAGCAGTAGACAAGACCTCCAGACAACAGGAAACAAGGAGGAAACACTGTCAGTGACTTAGGAAGGGTAACCAATTACATAACATGTACAGATGGTTTTCAAGGCACAGGAACCATTCAGACAGAGATTCAGATGACTCATTGAAGTTGAAGTCTTTATTTTTCGATACCTGCAAACATCCAACTTGGTCATGGTCAAAGCAAAAAGCAAAGAAAAGGTTCCTAATTCATGGTTACACTGTGAATGCAGCGCATGTATACATTCAGTATTCCTTCAATGGTTAGCAAAGCACAGTGGTGCTAACGTTAGTTAGTAAAGTGCTGACTCGGCTCACCACTCCATATTACCACCGCCTTAACCACGTCATCCTTGTCTCGCCCCATGGAGAACTGCAGCATACTGAGCTCACAGCTTCCAGGCTAGCTTACCTGGTCAATACTAGGGGTGTGACAGGAACACATTTTCCAGCAGATGAATAGGGGTTTTGCATGATCCCAGACTCATGCTCGACATTGATTCTGCCATTCTAATTAATGAAGCCACTCAGCCAGTTACAGGGAATGGGATTGGTTGCTACGACAGAGATCAACAGAGTTGATGTAGTAGAGTGGACAGATGTTTGGGCACAGACATGTGCACTGGATAACGTGCAGGAATATCAATGGTGTTAACCCAGTGATCAGCATCTGGGTGTACACAGCTCCCGGATAAATCAGTATGCAGCAACAAAAAGAATTGCCACAGAAATGGGATTTCAGGACTCAGTAGTCAATGCGTCAGTTCAGCAAAAGGGAGATGTAGAGGCTGATCTTTACTGATGTAGGCAATAAAAATGTATTTGTAAAGTAAATACAGTGTACATATTAAATGTGTACAGGATCACCACCAAAGACACCAGAGAGACCACCTCTGAGTTCTTCACGATCACAATGTGTCCATGATTTCTAAAGTCTTAGTTTTAGAATCTCTATCAGCTGAACGTTGCATGATCTCGCCAAGGGCATCAACACTGCCATGGCGACCAGCAGCTTGTATAGTCAGACAGTCAAAGAGCCCTAGATTATGAGTTCAGACAGCGAATGTGAATCATGCAATTAATTATAGTGGCTCAGTCTGTAGAACTAAGATGCACCTGAATGGTGGGTGGATTAAACAAATGGATGTCAGATCTGTTTAGCTATGCTAACATACAGTTATATTCATTTAAGTGTAGCTCCAGGAAACAGACTGTACCGTTCCCTTTGCGTTTATGCTGAGATGGAGCTGCAAAAAGCACTGCATGGCTTGAGTCTGACCTCTAAGTGGGTTTGAAAATAGGTGCACTCACTCACAGACAAACACATGCAAGGTTGTTCAGACGTCTGGAACAGAGGTGAGAGTAACAAAGGGGTTAAAAGCAAGCTTATTAGCATCCAGCAGAACCACACAGAGATGCAACATCATTGACAATGTCTCCACAAGAAGAAAACAAATGAATGAACATCAACAGCGTTATTCAGGTCTGGAGTGATTCATTTCGTATCCACCTGACGTACATACGAATGAATGCATCAAGAGTATATTAAATAAATCAATACATTTAAAATGTCCTCTGTACAGTACTTGCTATCTAGTGCACCTTATCAAATACAGAAAGCTTCACGCTTTGACAGAAACTGCTGGCTATGCCTTTTGTGTTACATACAATAATTACTCATCTAACAGTTTTTCTCATATGGAGCCTCAAGGTGCAAGTTAGTGTGTGAACATCACAGTTACGATTATGTAGTTGACTGATATTGACAAGCTGAAAGTTCCCAAATATCATTAACTGTTTACTGCACTACTAGTGCTGAACTGGAAGAACGAGAAAGAAAATGGAAAATGGGCGGGGCAGAAAAGGTGAATGAAATGTCAGAAAAGAAGAAATACCCAGTCCATTTCCTAGCACCATTAAATCCCTTGTTCTGTATGATCAATGGTCCAAAACCAAAATATAATCCTTACGAATGGAACCATTGATTATGTGGCATTCTTGCTGGAAAAATAATTGCTTATCCAAATAGCTGCCAGATAGTTCAGTTCTAATGTACTCAACAAAAGAAGAGGCACTTTTCTTTAGTATCTGCAGTAATGCCAGTCAAGCCTACTGGAGATCTTGGATGCACAACAGTGAGTTTCTAAGCTGTATCCCAGTGCTTTGAGGTTTGAAAACACCTCATCACATGAATGGTCCAGCATTTGACACAGAGACAGTAGAAGCTCCGAGCTGGTGCATGCTGTGATTTAGCCTGGTCAGTCTTGTTTCTGACCATATGTCGTTGAAGGCCCTTATGATACTAGCACCCCCTGTGTATATTACGTCCGCTGTTTACTAAAATCACTCTATGATGCATTCCTTTGAAACACATATTTTGACAAAACAGGACGCAACCTGAAAGGATTACTTCTGACGACTGTCAGGCGGAGCCTGCAGAGATGATTTCAGAGGACTCCTTTTTTTATATTTTTGGCACCACACTCCTACTCAGCCCTACAGGTCCAATGATGCTGCTGCAGTACAGCACACGTCCAGGTCCACGCAAGCACGCTTGTGCCTCGATAAGACAATCCCATTTTTCTCAAGGTTAGAATATTTCTTATACCTTACTATGTCATGTAATCTAACTAATGCGGTACACAGCAGAGCTGTTTTGAAGGTTTTTTAACCAAGCTATCAGGTCAAGTCGCCAGTCATATAGGGCTTCAGATAGATAGATAGATAGATAGATAGATAGATAGATAGATAGATAGATAGATAGATAGATAGATAGATAGATAGATAGATAGATAGATAGATAGATAGATAGATAGATAGATAGATAGATAGATAGATAGATAGATAGATAGATAGATAGATAGATAGATAGATAGATAGATCGCCCAAGGGGACATTCATTGGCTACAGCAGCATTTATACATACAGGTGAACAATAAAATATTCAGACGTGACTTGACACGGGGGCATTTATTTTTCTTTTTTTGGTGGTGGTGGTGGTGGGGGGGTACTTTTAAAAAAATAGATTTATATTCAGTGTTCATTTTGAATATTAAAAAGGGCACACATATAAGGCACATATTTACATACAATTTACATACGGTATTTCTAGTATCAAGTCATACGTGATAATGCCACACAGCCACAATGGTTGTACCTGGTCTGACCCATTTGTTTTCTTGACTTGGTACAACTTGACAAGTTGTGTGAGGAGAGGGTAATGTTTCAGTGACTGGCAAAGCTTTGATAATACCACATCAATCGCTGCAGTGGTCCAATAGGGGTTAAATGAGCACTCTGTTGCCTTTACAAGAAAAGCTGAGACAACCATAAACCCAACTTCACCTTGTGTATGGGCTCTTCTCTTTTTGTGCAGAAATGAAGAACAGGTGTCTAAACATCTTTGATCCTGTGTGAAATTGTGGAACAATAATAACCCTCTGATAAAAATCACAGTAGCTACACAAGTAAGCTCTCCAACTTATTTCACACTCTTAGGATTATCCATGATGTAAAAATAAGCTCCAACATGTGCAGCACAGCAAAGAAGAAACAAACTCAAAAGCTTTAAAAAGTCTCAGAATCCCATTTGGCAAACGATTGATTTCCAAGAAGTATAATTGCTTATCACTCAATCATATCATCCTTCCGGACAACCTGCAATTACAATGCCATTAAAAGAAAGGTGTATATAAAACCCAAAAACATTTTTATGTAGTTCTGAGTAAGAGACCTTCAGGCAACTAGACATTACTACTTTCCACCCAACACGATGACGCAGCTTAAACCTGTTGGCAGCCAATGTGAGTGAGTCAATGTGCATCATCTGAACAGGCTTTAATGCCATTCTTTGCATCTTGATGATTTACCAGTTGTGTGTAGGGAACAACTTGCAGACCCAATATTTCTATAAAAGGAATGCAATGGGAGTAACTTGGGACAACAGCCTCATATGAATGGGTCAATCACAAGTGGAACCTGCATCAAAACTCAGATTTCAAAGTGCTGAACATTGAGCATGTGTTCAATCTAATGGCCTTTTATTCTTGTGTCCTTGGGCTACTGCATGAAGGTAAAAGACTGCGGTAACATTTCACTAAAGTAAGACTTGTGAATCTAAATTTTATGACCCCCCTCCATCCCCCTCCCACGACAAGAGGACTGAGGATGAAAAACAATGACCATAAAAAGGGTATTTTACTCAGGATCTGCACGTGTCAAAAACTGAAACTGATATATTCTGTAGTAACTGAATACCTTATCAAAGCAAAGAATTAGGCCTGCAGCATAACATCACACATGGCACAGAGGCCTATTGACTATCGGTAGCCTGAAGGGGCCTTGTGATGGAGTTTCAGTCAGAAACCCAGTACAAAGTACAACCGAAGCACAAGACACTAGGAGATATTTGCCTTTAGTCTTTGGTTGTGGATTTTGGATACAGCACATATCCACTTACAGGGCTGGATTCAGATCAAACAAAATAGTTTCTGTTTGACCAGACATCAGGCACACTCAAACTGGCCAAGGTAAAGGGAGTGGAAATGATATCCTGACCTGCTAAGCTTGTGCAAATTTTAAGGCCAAAAATGTAACCACATCTTTTTCAGTGCAAGGAGCATAATCTTACATAAACGGCCATTGACGTATATCCAATTTATTTTATTTCCTTGTACTACACCCTGTTATGGTCAACTACACTGTTGGATAGTTTTCACAAAATGTGGTAAGAATGTATTTAAGTTTGAATCAAGACCTTAGGTCCACTCGCTGTGTCAGGAATTTCAACAGGACACAATTACCTCTATAATATCTATTTGATATTGCTGTGAAAACATATCCTTCAAACAGTTCCTCACCCCCAAAACGATTTTACAAGTATCATGACCGTTCTCCTTTGCCCAATATAATGTTATACTGTTTGGAGTTTGAACTGAATGAAAAGTTGTTAGTTGGGTTACAAGCTTGACTGTTCGGGAGTAACTTCGGAATGTTACTGCTATTACTCTGGGCAGCATCGATGGGAATGAATTACAATATAATCGGCAGGTGCGTCTATAATAAATGGTTCAAAATGTTGCTATGCTATTAGCTCCGTTATTTAGCCAGCCGGTTGTCAGATTGCTGCATTCCATTTACCTGGGAAGGACATCACACTGCGTTCCAGTTCAAGTTGGAAAACTTAATGGGGTTTGCTCCAGCCAGTACTGTATGCATGACTCTTTTAATGAGACACAAGTAAGTAAGTAAGAAATTAAGTAAGTAAGTAAGTGCTAATGAACAGCATACTTACGCCCTTTTACTGTTGACAGAGCAGCCATCTTGGATTTTGACGTCAGGGTTTGTGGAAAATCCAAATTCAATTGGGAAATTCTGACTTCCCAATGCTGACTTCCCAATTCAAATGGAACACAGCATAAAAGCTCTCCTCTTGGCGATTTCAACAGATTTGTTGTTCACAATGTATAATTATCAGGGATCGGCGACAAGAAAACATTGATGGCGATCTCCCAATCGCATATTCTTTACTAAATATCGGCCCTTAATAAAGATCATTTTTCACTCTTCTAATTCGACTTGCCCATACTCAGAGTTCACTTAGCCCGGGCAAACAGGCAACCGTTAATATCAAGCCTTGAGTTATATAAAAGCAGCTATAACTTGTAACTGCTGATACTCTCCTCAAAACCACTTCAATTAATCAGAGATTCATTTTTTAATCAAGCATTAACAGAACTAAATATATTAAACTATATATGAATCGTCATACATTGTAAAACGATACTAGATGTGTTGCATTCAGACAAACCTTATATTTTAAGCCTTCAATAGCTCTATGATTTATTATTTATTCTTTTCAGGTCATGGTCTGACCATCAAACAGCTAGAACAGACTAGTGTAATCCAGTTTGAAATTATCCATATAGCTATTCTACACTATTTTAAGAAATAAATACGCAAAATCAAATACTCCTGGCCACCCTCGGAGCACAGATTAGTGAGTGTATCAAAGTGATAGCATCAAATTTTGCGGAGTACACACACATACACACACACACACACACACACACACACACACCCCTATATCAAAGAGCCCTTCTTGAGGCTTTGCATAGCAAACAGGTGCTAGATTAAATCAGAAGGGTAGAGACAAAAGCCCAGTGTCTGTTTCTTGGCTTTTTACCACAAAAGTCAAATCCTGAAACCATAAAACCTAAACTTCTGTTTTTGAAGCAATGGAAGAAAAAATGGCAAATATGAATGCCAAATAAATCTAATCTAGTGTAGCAAAAGTGATTTCCAGCACTAAATATTTGCATGACTTAAACTCAGGCAAAGAGCATGAACACAAAAAGCTTTTAAGGAATTAAACCAATCTGCAATTGGTTTATTTCATAAACTTTGTTCCATGAAATTGTGATTGCACCATCACGGCATATTAACCAAACCATGGTTTCTGTCTGTTATTCTATATCTTTATCATTGTCAATCTCATGAAAAGACCAAAACCTTGATTTGCTTTCAGACAAATAAACAGTATTGCCAGCCTTATCCTTTAAAAAGATCATGAAAATGTATTTTATGAATCAGTGTTTTTGTATGAACCATGGAGTTCTAGATGACCAGACAATTTTCTTCCAATATTTGGACAGTTTGGGTAATTGCACAAATGTCTGTATTCCTGTTTTTTCTCGTAGCTATTCTTACTGTTTTGAAGCATGCAGTACTTAGTGGGGAAATTGTGATTTCCTATGAAAGTACCAGGATTTTGCAACATTTGAATGACAGTTGTGGGGTTTATTTTTTAAAGTAAAATCTGACCAAACCACAATCGCACAGTCCTGAGTTTATGAGTGTCAAATTCATAATAAATAATGACTAAAGATGTTAATCAATTCACAGTTTTGACAAAAAGAATCAGAAAATAATGACAAAAAAATGTGTTTTATAGCTCAATTTATCCGATGCCAAAACGCAAAGATTTTATTTATTATCTACGATATTTGACAGAGAAATGCATAAAATCCTCACGTTTGAGAAGCTGGAGCCAGCAAACGTTTTCACCTGCAAAAAACAATTGATTGCGTGACATGATTAATCAATTATCAACACATTACATCAAATATTTTAGCTCTACTAATAGGTTATAAGGTTTGTACGTCAAGCTTTGTAACAGTATCCGGTTTCAGTGGTTAGTGGGTGTGGCCAAATCCATAACTCACTTTGCTGCAGGTGGGTTCAGTAGCCCGATTAGCCCAAAGTGTGCACTTGGAAGAAAGTCCCTGACACTGTGATCGTAAATATTGCATTAAGGTTTAAGGCACTGGCTGTTCTGAGAACAAAAGGAGTGAATCATCAACAAAGTCATGGGCAGGACAGGTCTGCACCTGCACAGCTGTGTGCTGCAGACCTTGACATCATGCAGAGTAACACAAACCCCAGACAGCCCTGCTGTGAGCAATACCAGCCCAAAGGGGAATGATCAACACCAACAGCAGGAGATACATTGTCCTATACTTGTTACAGAAACAGCTTTGTAGCTTTTAAGTTTTTCATCTTTTTTTCTTAATTATTTATTTCCAAGCAGTCACACACAATGTTGGCTGTTTCCGTGCACCGTGTCCAGTCCTTTTCTGTCGAGGTTATTGTCACGCTTTCTCAAAACAGAGCTGCATCGCAAGAGCAGCCAGGCCAATGAATCGTCTACTTCTTCCCTGCCTCATCTGTGCAATGTCAGTCTCAGCAGTGTCTCATACCAAAACCTCCCTAAACACATCCATCATGAGACGCACACAGAGGTTATCTATGGCTTTCTCTATTTGTAGATTCAGCAAAAGAAAATTTGAATTCTTCACCATCAGTTTCATGATAGAATGATGAAGAAGTTTCAAGAAAGACGCCAAGCCATGACTTCCCCATGCTTTTATCCGCAGAGTAACAGATTATCTGAGCAGCAAAGTCTCGACTGTTCTCTGTCCTGGCTCCTCGATGGTGGAATGATGGTGGAATCGACATCAGAACAGCAGAAAGTCTCTACATCTTCCGTCGCAAACTAAAAACACATCTTTTCCAACTATACCTTGAATAAAGGATGTAGCACTTTAGTAGCACTGGAATGGCTCTTACTGATAGCACTTTGTAGTCGAACCTTTGACGAAATTGTACCTTCTTGATTCTTGTTGTTCTGATTCTTGTTTGTAACCGTAGAATGCACTTATTGTAAGTCGCTTTGGATAAAAGCGTCAGCTAAATGTAATGTAATGTAATCTGGAATATGATTAAAGGACTGTGTGCTAAAATGTGGTGACTTCAATCATCTCACAACAATCATCTCACAACAAGCTCACAAAAAAACAATGGGGAAACTGAGATACTATTTTGGAGAGAAGGCTCTCAAACATCTTCATTTTGAGAGTGAGATCATATTACAATGTCCTTTGAAAGATTAAAAATAAAGAAGAGCAACATCATTTGACTCTAAAATACAAAAAACTGTTACAGATTAACAATTTCAAGTACAATATCCTGATCTTCATGCCGAATATATATGAGTGACATTGATGTCACCTTTAGGGGGTGGACACAATAAAAGCAACAGCAGCACGGTGCTATAATCCACAATACCAAAATAATACAAAAAGGATGTCAACTTTTGTTTAAGTCTGTGTCAGTGATACTGATTCAACCGTGGGGTGATTAACTGAGACCATAATTTGCATTATTTAGGATTGCATTTTATCAAAGAGGAAGCTTTACTGTGTCCACCCCTGCAAGATACCAGCTCACCATCTTACACTGCATCCCCTCTCAAAGCAGACTGCAGTGAATTATGCCATATGATGATGGATGGGGTTCCCCCTTGTGGCCTCCTGACCACACATCTGTCAACATCCTGGATTATTTAAAAAAAATGATGGACCAAATTCTACTGTGACCTGCACCACAGCACAATAACGGCAAATGCTATCCATGTTTGGTAGACCAGAATCCCAGCATTATGTTAATTTAGAGGAGTATGAAGTCTTTCCTGGCAGCTGAAAAACGGATGTGACATTTAGATCTGAGACAAAATGGCAAACTGTTTCACCTCCACTGAATAAAAGGTGTTCAGTTTATATTCCTGTAATGAGGATTTATTAAATCTCATCTTTTGCTGAACTCAAACAAATTAAAGGCAGTAACAAGATAAAATAACAGATTACGACTGACTCTTGTTTAGAATATTCATAAAGATAAATGATAAATGAAACCATGAGTTATAATGTAAAGTGTGCAGTTACAAATTCATGTTGTAATTTTTCTCACCCACGTTACTTAAAATTCAAATTGACTAATCTTATCCGGTAAAAAAGCCCAAATATAATTGGTCCGAAATTCTTTAATGAGAGGATTTGCTGGCTTTCTGTCTCATGTCACTGTAAATTAAATAGATTATTTTAAGCCTCTGGACCATTGGTCAGAAAAACATAGGCACACTCAAGGCATCTCATTACGGTTACACTGAGGTTAATCACTAACTGTACTTGAAAGAATAATGATGAGATTAATCAATAATAATGATTGTCACTTTCCTAATTTCATCTCATTTTACAAATTCTCAAATGTTGTGCAATTTAAAGGTCTGTGAAGCTCTTAAAGTTAATTACGTACCATATCTAATGTATTAGTTTAGAATAATACGACCAACTGACTGCTCCACTTACCATCATTTAATTAGCCTATTAAGATAAAAGTAAGGGGGCATGCTACTCACATACACATCAACGGATTCCAGCTTAAATGGTGTATAACATACTGAAAGCCGTCTGCATTTCAGATTAGAGCAACACTGTCATAATACTAATTTCTCCCCAAATCACAAAGAGATGCTTGTGGGAAATCCTTACCACAATAGCTTCGAATTCAGTTAATCAATAAGTAATTTGTCAGAAAATTATTTTGGTAATCAATCAGTTGAATTGCTTTTTTTTAAACAATAAATGTGAACATCGTCTTTGTTTATAATTGCAAACCAAATATATTAGCTTTGGCTGTGTTTACTGGAGAGAAGCCAGTGAGGGGCCATGTCCTCGTCCCTGCATTACTTTATTATAGTGCTTAAATGAGGAGGGGGTTTCCGGGGGGATATTATTATGCCCCCCAGCTGACCTCCTCGATGGCAGGTGACATTTTGTTTTATTGATGTGTAATGGACGTCTGGAAATAATGAAAAAAAAAACAATCTGAATTCAATGCTCATGGCTCAGCAGTGTTTTACTCCACTCAAATTCCTGAACACATTATTCAATTAAAAGCTACACATCTTTCTACATTTTTAACAAGATTGCAAGACATTATGTGAAAAACACAACTGTGCAGGTTCAAACATGCACTTTGGAGAATGCCAATCCTGTTTTACTTAAAACCATTGAATACAGAAAAGAGAGCTCCAACATAGGAAAACAGCAGAATCTCTAAATTGATTATTAATATGTAATTCAAGTCAGGAGACAACACCGTTAAAAGTTTCCAACCTTCAGAGATTGAATTTCATCCCCCTTAAGTTAACGTGACATGAAAATTAAGAATAAGTCAACTTGGTTAAAGTTACGTTAATTTTAATGTAGATTTCAAAACATTAGTAAATTGGCTTCCCTGCACAAGCTTTTGATAATTTTTGTTTTCTATGGTGTACATATATTGCTTAAATATATACTTTTTATATTACATATGTGCTGGCTACATCATTGTTGTAATCAGTTTTGTTTGTAGCCTACATTTTGTTCTGTTAATAACATTTAAAAAGATATAGTCAATTTCAGTTCACATTATTTTCGCAATATTATTACACCCACTATTGTTGTATGATAGGAAACAGCTTCACTGTAGACAATATTTTACTATCTATCTATCTATCTATCTATCTATCTATCTATCTATCTATCTATCTATCTATCTATCTATCTATCTATCTATCTATCTATCTATCTATCTATCTATCTATCTATCTATCTATCTATCTATCTATCTATCTATCTATCTATCTATCTATCTATCTATCTATCTATCTATCTATCTATCTATACTAAATAGCAGTTGTTTTTAAACAGAGCACCAGTGCCATCTCATGGAATATTTCCTTCTCTACAATCATCAGAAAAGAAGAGAATTATATTATTTTGCCAATTTTAGTTTAATGGCCCAGCTCACTAATATTTTTAACTTGTACCATATTTGAAATACATATTTAAGTTGACTAATGTGTATTTTATGGGCTATTTAAATATATCACTGATGAATCATGAAGTTGATGTTGCTCCCTTTTGCAGTAGCTGCAAAATAATTGCAATTCTTGATACTACAATTTTGCATGTAATGGCTTATGCAAGGAACTAATGCCTAGATGTTTTGAGGGGTAAGACTATTCAAAAGAGAACCATCTACTATATTTTGATCAACATGACATGAGCAATTGAAAATGTGGAAAAAAGCTGACACTTGTACATTATCAATTGCAATATGTACAAAAGCAATTGCAATTTGTTCAAAGGAATAAGAAATTGCTTTAATGATTTGCACAAGTGACTAGATGCTTTGGAATTTGTACAAGTAGTATCAAGAATTGCACTTTTGATCTAAGAAATGCACCAAAGCGACTGAGAAAAACTGTAACATATTATATGAAAGCTATTGATGAAAAAGGATAGAAATTGTTGCTTGATATGGTTTTTTTCATTCTTAAATACAGACTCCTTTAATTCATAGCCTGAGCACGAGATCAGGGAAGGTAGAATTATTAATGCAAAAAAAGCGGAATGAGCAGTGAGCTGCACAGAATTCAAGATGTGCTGGATTCAGGATGTACAAGATAAGCATCCATATCCTTGTCAAATCAAATCATATAACTGGCTAGATGAAGGTATTTTGAAGCTCTTAAAATCTCTTTAGGATCTTACACAACTGCAGTCCCATGCAACAAATAATAATTTTAGAGCCTGTGTGTTTCATCTTGAGGGGGAAGCATGTCTCCAGCCCTTCAAAGAACTAATCTCCCACCGCCCTTCATCGTTACTTTACAGGGAATCACAACACCTACTACGAAAATGCACTAAAGATGCACATGACCCTCCTGGGCCTTGCTTTGAAGAGACATGTGTTTCCATCGTATTACATTGGGTTACAGATTAAAAATAATATTGCAATTTTATACAAAATAATCAACATTATTTCCCTGTACATTTTTTTTTATCACTTATTAAAAATCAAACTATTTCAGTGTCTGGTATGCAATTATTATAAACATTCGCTTGCTAAGATGAAGTGTGTGTTGCTAGTGGTATTTAGCATGTAGATGTATGTGCTTTCATTCACGGGGAACATAGTTATATATTCTTTTCAAATAAAATACCGCAGTCCCTTATATTTTGCAATTCTCTGCATGTACAAGAGGCAAAGAGCAAGAGTGGGGGATCTAAGCCATTTTGGTGTATCTCACACTCAGTGGGTGAGAGTTGGCAGCCCTGTCATGTTCAACCAATAGTGGAAAAGTTTTTTTTTTCTTTCTCTTTCTTTGTGTGAATCCTGAGGGAACAGCACCTCTCTGAGGAAGCACCGGCTAAGCAGAGTAGCACTGGAGGGCATCTGCAACGCACGATGCAGGGCCAGCCTAAATGACCAATGAAAAGTAAAATCAAAGAGAAGTCCGTGCTGGTGATTCAGTTTCTGTGTTCAAGAGGTTTTATGAAAAGGCCAAATATGTACTGCACTTAAACAGGGCTTTGACGAATACTACTTTTTGAACTTTTTAGAACGCTACATTTAACTATATATTTAACAGGAATCAATGATATCCACGTGCCAATGCAACATCTTGCAAACTGATAGCACAAGGCCCTGTTCTTCATACAATAACAAATCAGTTGGTTTAATTATATTATTGATGACTTGACACAAGCCTGGATTTTCAGTTCTTCATGGGTCAAAATGTATCTGGAGCTGTTGTCAGAACATCAAGTCTTTAACAAAACCTGCAAAAGGCTCATTTACTGTTTTAAGGATCATAACTAAGACTCTCATGCATGACCTTGTTTGTTAAGACGCAACTTCTTTCCTCAAAGGTACTGATGTAAAACTATTGCTATGATATTAGATCAAAGTAATTGAGAAATCATCAAGATCTGTGTCTGCAAGTTGAAAAAACCTTTACAGCAAGGAGTTGAACGGTACCATACATGTTAAGCTAGACAATAAAATAAAATCAGATGCCTATAGCTAAAAGCTAAACCAATACATATATTTTGCAAAGGACATACATTCAAATTAAGGTCTCTACAATCCAGAGGAACCAGGAATTTACTTTGATTGAAGTTTTAAATCAAATATACAGATGAATTTAGTCAATGTACTTTTTTCAAAATGTATATTTGAAGCGATCAATACATTTCTGGACAGACATGACTACCAGGTAAAGCATTTGCAAAGTCATAATATTTTTAATATACATTTACTGTACATTGACTTTCAGCCTTCTTCTTCCTCTTCTTCCTCACTAATTGTACCTTGTGTTACTATTTATTATATCACAGTACTGCCATCAACTGTGGCCACCTGCTGCAGTCTAAGAGTGAATCACATCATGTGCTCATTGTGGGCAGGTACATTAGATATAAATATTACATGAACCTGATCATCAAAACATTGCACTGCAGTATAACAAGTGGTAAAACACCCTGGAGAGGATGCTCTTAACCATAGATTAAAAAAACAAGCAAAAAACAAACAAACATCAACATTTAAATTTAATTTAAAAGGTCTATTGTACTTTTACCAGTGGTGATTTTTCCTTTTTTTCAATGCAGCTTAAATATGAACATATACCAACACTCTTTACAATGATGTAATTAACAATTCCTCTACGGTGTGGTGAAATGTGTACATTATGTTTTTCTATCTCATATGTAATGAGCATTAGCTAGTCTCCTGCATTACAGTTGAGACAATGGATTGTGTTTTTAGTGCATGGATAACTTCATCTATTTTTAAGGCATTTTCTGCCTAACCCCACCAGACTAATAAAATAATCTCGCAAAATAGATGAAAATCATTTGAAACATGCCCAGGATGCTATCTGGACATGAGGACAACAGATCTTTAGAGCTGAATAGATTTGCTCGGTACCAGCAGCCAGTGATTACGATTTGATTGATGTGATAATGATTTAATAAGTATGACAGTCATTTTTTGTGGAGTCAAAACCAAATTCTAACACCAATACAGATAATGAGAGTCCACTGGTGGTTCATGCATAATCCTCATAATCACAGTACAAACATATTTTGTGTACCTTATATTTTGGAAGGCTATAAGCCCTTCACGTACAATGTCAGAGGTCGTTCTAGACTTAGAATAAAAAACACAAAACAATTAAGAGATCAAACATCACAACATTCTTCACAATTGCATTGGCTTAAAAATATGAGCTTAAGAGGCATGCTTTATTTATTTTTTCACCACAGTGAGCATATTTTTAGTATTTTGTTTATTCAAACAGTGCAGCTGAGAAGCTGGTGGAGAAATGGTGCCTGGTCTAATAAGATTCAATTCTCCAGGAAGAGGCTGTCACACCAAACCCTGCCCCATCTTCATCTCTTTCCTTTTCTGCTTATAGTTCGTCAGATTCATTTCTGTGTTCTGTGCACACTACACTCTCCCACATTGCCAAAAAAAACAAAATATCTCAATCTGTAATGAGTGTGCAACTCCACCAGACAATTCGAGCTCTACAGTTTCCCTCTTTCTTTATTTCATGCTCCTCGGCTCCCCCTTCTGTCTCCTCTCAGTGGCGGGCATATTTGACGCCCTCAATTCTTAAACACTGCTCTGGTGTTTCAAGTGCATATTTGCCATTCTTTTTTTATCCAACGGTTGAAAGAAGATGTTGCATATGTGGACGTTAGCTAATTCTCTTTGTGGCTTCAGAAGAATAGTGATGATGTCACTTTAGACCATTCATCAGATGGCACACATCAGTTGGGGCGGAAGACGGTTTGAAAATGATAACATCTCCTCAGATTTCTGTAGTCCACTCATCATCTCAGTGTGAGGCTATGTAAGATTTGATTTCTATGTTTTTGGTCAATCCATTTTGATCCTATTGTTAACTGTTGATTGTAAGTCTGACTGTTATGGAATTGCAATGCTAAATTGGTGGAGTACTTTTTAACCCCTGTGGTATCAGGGAACCCACATACAGTAGATTCCACACAAATTCTTGCTGATTTTTGAACTTCAACTATATCATTTGTCTTCAGAGAGGTCTCAAGTAGCATACAGTACTTCATCTCCTGCTAAACTGAAGAGCCTGGGTTTCAGCCAAGTGGGAGAAGTAATCAAAGCATATGGACTCCTAACCAAAGAGGGAGAAATGTCTAACTCTCTCATCAAACCATCATAGGGACCGTATAGCCTCCACAGTTGTGAGAGCTTCACCAGACACAGAAAAGCACATGAATTTAGGCAGAACTAAATTGTCTTTAATTGTGTCTGTAACGTGGCAATAAGGGCATTTTATGTTCACCTCACAGTAAAAGAACAATCAGTCTCTCTTAATTTTAGTCTTCAATGATTTTGGTGCAGATTAAAGTTGTTTTATGGACTGCATTCAAGCTTGGCCTCTTGACTGAGTTGCCCAGCTCCCTGGATTGTCACCTGCTCAGCTATGAAACCTGTAAGACATTGCACCTCTGTTTGGTTATGTCAATTAACCAGCACCTCATCATACAATTCTGTTAAAATCACAAAAGTCAATGCGCAGGCAATGTGCATTGGCACACAGCCAAGATTAAGGTCTTCAATTGGCTGATGCCGTCAATGCACTCTTGTTCTGTTGGTGGTCATCAATGGCTGAGCAAGCATCCCACAAACTAAAGCAGCATTTTATCTCAACCCCTGTCCTGATCTACTCTGACCCAGTGTGCCAGTTTGTGGTGACATGTAGTTGATATTTCAGATAAGGGAGTGGGAGCTGTCTTGTTTCAATGTTCAGCACTTAAGCAGAAGCACCATATATGTGCTTCCCTCACATGAAGTTGGAGAAGAAGCACCTCATGTATGGCCATGACTCCAGCCTCAGCCATACTTGCCATCTGAGCACGGGCAGCACACTCACCTTCTTGAGACATTGCTTAAAGAAGCTGATACCCCAAAATAAGTTTCCACCTACCAAGTCTGCAAGTTTGTTAACCTTATGCGCCCCAAACCTTTTCATACTAAATCCTGATTATCTCCTCATTCACAAGGTATATTTGAAAAATAAAAAAAGCTATAAATTCAGAAAAACCTTGTGAAGATAAATAATACGGCCATATATGTGTTAGGGGTATATTTGTATAATCAGCCTCAGAGGGTCAAACCCAGACCCCCCATCTGGGGGCATTCGGGCACAAGATTCATGCACATATGCTCGAACATGTTTGACGTGCAGCTCATGTACATTCATTGTGGGCTGCACAGACCATCGCAGACATGTGGAGGTGACAGAATTTGAGACCTTGTGTCTATGATCTTTATCAACTAAACCGACCTATTACCAACACAGTGAAGCAGTTGCAGACTACAAGGAATGTGCAATCGGACATCAGGTTACTCTGCACATTACTATAAGAAGCTTGTCACTACCGGCCCTTGTCTTGGCCGACAAATCTACAAGACAAGATAGAAGACCTGCCGATACAGGGTGTGGAATACAGACTGGAGCGCTTCAATTGATTTGCAGGCATTTGAAATGTGTGATACGAGGCCAAAATGGCCAAAATGTTTCGGGATGCATTCAGCTCATTTTGATCCCTATACTTCCCATGTCATGTCTAAACTTGTTTAGCACCACAGTATGTACAGTGGTGACACCTACAGACTGTCCATCGCCATGCGGGACACTTTGCACTTGATTAACAAGAAGATATTTTAAAGGAAATACGCATATTTGCTTTTTGGGAGAAACAAAGGGAAACAAGTAGCCTGCCTATGTCCAATTGCCAATTTTAGCAGCAATTTTGAGTCACTGCTTCCAGCAAATAAATCATCTCCTGTGAACCTTTCCAACGTCATAATTGGGGTGTGGCAGGATGCTGGTCGCTTCCAACATATGACATACATACAGCAACTGGCCAGATGTGCAGAAGAGATCTAGGTATGGTTTGAACTACTCTCTAAAGCTGTTCATTCTTCACTCAAGGAGTCTTGTCTCTTTTTGTGTGTACAACAGAGTCACACCAAGAATGCCTTACGGGACAGACTTACGGGAACCTTTGCTTGTTAGGGTTAGGGTTAGAAGATGATGTCACAATAGGTCTGGAGGTACATGAGGCAGACTCAACCTTCTGCCAAACTATTACCCAAGATAATGACAATTCCTCTTACGCAGACCCAAGATGAATTATCATTGTAACTTTGCCTCTGGCACACTTGCAGTTAAACCAACTTGAAGAAGGCCACTGTCTGATGAACAGACAAAGAAAAAAAGAGAAATGTATGCTTGGGGCCAAGCTGTTTTGTTTTGTCTTAGAAATAACTGCAATCGTTTGGAAGCATGTTACAGTTTTCTGCCTGGATGAGAATACTGGAATAAAAGTGTAATTTACTGGCCACAACCACTGGCTGGATGTACTTTGTAAGTTGGTGAGTTGAATTCTCCATTGGGTTTGTACTAATGTGAGCTGTCAAACAGACCTATAGACTTCCCTTTACCCAGTCCAAGTTGCCTGAAGTTTTGCAATATGTGTTGGTTAACCAGCTAACTTGCTTATGCTAGAGTTAGTGGTTCTGCTAATGTATTCACAAAAATACATAACCTAATTTGCAAAGATACTTATTATGTTGTTATATAAAAAAATAAATAAAAAATGCTTGTCTTCTTTGATGAACTACAGATAACTTGTACGTGTGAGCTGTTCATACGGGTGCTGCACTGTACCCTTGCTGTTGAGTGAATAACAGCAACTGATGTGAAGCCAAGATAATCAGAGGAAGCTCTTGGCAACCAAATCCAATCATTTAAACTGATCTACTGTAGGCTGTTACATATAGATTTGGGCCAATTAAGTGAAGGTAGGACTGACCATGCTATCATGATTTTAATAACTGCTACACTGGATTTATATCTTTTACCCTGCAGAGTCAAAGTAATTCTCCTAGAATCAGTTTGGTACACTGGTGCAATATGAATGCAATCCAATACAATGCATTTTATTCTAATAATATGAATTATTTCCCAGTCATGTATGGAAATGGGAATTGAAAAAAGCCTTTCAACATAATGCAGTCCCTTACAATCATCACTGACAAAAATTGAAATTATAATTAAATCACCACATTTTTTATGGATGTAATTGCTCCCTGGATTATATTCGCTGGCAAAAAAATGTGTAAGAAGTGTGATACGTTTTTGTACCATAAGCAAGCAGTAGTAATGATTCAGGTGAATGGGGGGCAACAGTGCAGATACATTCTCTAAGAAAAGGTTGTAATTTACCAGGTATGTCCATTATCTTGATGAGAAACGTATTTAAGTGACAACATTTGTAATGTATTTGCTGTTGAAAAAAAGCAGTATATAAATTCCTAAGAGACTGGCATCCTCTCAAAGGTAGCCCACATTTTTTGATGTTTGCACAGTTTTAAGAAATCAAAAAAGATGTGAGTGGGCAGATGAGGATTAAAAAACGTTCAAGATATTTGTCACTTTTTCCAAGTTTTAAACAAACTTTTGAATGGAACCCAAATAATGAAGTTTTATCATCTACAGTGTAGCACCTAAAATACTGTTGTGTAGTGCTGCTTTAGTGGCCTCCTTCATTTATATTCATTAGCTGAGTTGACTGATGGGGAATTTGGAGACTGCCCGCTGACAAACTATTTTGAATGTTCCGCTAAAAGACTGGACATTTTAAATTTGAACAGGTCAGGAACTGTTTCAATAAAAAAGATGTTCCCCATGCTTGAATTAATGTTTGAATTCTGAATACAAAATGAGTGACATTAATAATAATGTTATTTCAGTCATAGTTTTAGAGGGACAGAAGAAGGACAGCAGCAGAGAATAGCCACGGCGGGTGCATGATAACATAAATCAGACAATAATGGAATAACTTGCACAATGCACATCAACATCCTGCACATTCACTTGCACTATTTTAATTTATTTTTAATAAGATGATACACTGCCTATTGCAACAACCTTAACTAGGGTATTTGATTTAAGGTCAAGAGACAGAGCTTACTTGTCAATCTGTCAAATTATTCTTGGCATGTTTATCCACTAATCTGGTTTCTTTTTATGTTTGATTCAGTACCACAAAGGTAACAGAATGTATTTGAAACAAGAGCAGCGTAGTAGGAAAATCAATCAGTGCAAATAATCAAATACATAATAAAAATAGCAATTGTCAAGAGCCTATTATTTTTGCCATACTATTCATATTTCCTGTAAACCAACACTTAGAAGGCAACGAAGAAGGCAGCTTTCTATGAAACTGAAACTATTAAACTTATATATGCATGGAAACTCAGTGACTGTTTATTTCCTGTCATAGTTTACAGAATTATATTTTGAATAATGTAATAAAAGTTGAAATTTCTAAAACATTTTGACCCTTTTGTACATCCTCAGCCCTTTTGGGATGAGAGGATATTTGATGCATAAAGATGACTTCAAAATGGATATAAATGAATGTTAATGTCTCAAAAACTCATTTAAGGTCAAAAGGATTGTGTGTAACAAACTGGCTGCACCTTGCATTTCTTAAAAGGAAGTAATGTTGCTTACTGTACTAATACAATAGGCTACCATGATGCAGAGCCATACTAATATGGACATGCTACTCTTTTAAGATACGTGATTCTGTTTTCAAATAACTCAACTTTAAACTGCAGTCTTCATATTTTTGCCATATTTTTCTATTCTAGTATGTGTGAAGCTGGATTCAGTCATTCTGAGATGTGGTTACACATATGAATATGAAAAGCACTCATATAACTCATTGAGGATGATGTGGGACCAATAGGAAGAATATACCTGCATTGTGTTGAAGGTGCACATAGCTCATTACATGATCATTCATATTGGCCAACACAATTATTATTGTTTGTCACGTGCATCTTTGCTAGAAAAGAGCTGGAAGGTCAGTGTTTTCAATTACAGATTGTATTGCTGATAGCTAGTATCAGATTCTTGATCATGACATCACTGGTGCCAGTGGACAGAGTTAACCTCCTGCGAGCCACATAGACTGAGAACGAAGCACTGCTACTACCTCAGTCAGGCGGAGGGGCTGCAATCACATACGTTAAGTCGTTTAGGGAATAAGTGAGATCATTATTTCTCTAAAGCTTAAATATTATCTTGATTATGTTATTTTATATTGTGTATTTAATGTTATAGAAATAGCCCATTCAACTTGCTGTGAGAGGACATTTGTTAGGGTGACAACAATAATTCTGCAGAATCTTTAATTTGACATGTATATCCGCAGTTCACCTTTGAACCTTCCTGCATGTATGTATTGTTCTGATAATTGTAGTCTACTTATAACATTGCATAGTATGAAAGGCCGTTTTCTTTACTGATGAAAGGGAAAAATCAAGATCCTATTAACTCTGCCGATAATTACTGGCAGTAAAAATGGTCGGGGATGTTCATTTCTGCACAAAAGATGTAAAGGCCTTTTGTGAATTGGGTGGTTTGGGTGGTTAAGCTAAGCTTAGCGGCTCCTGGCTGTATCTTCATTTATCAACAGAAAAGTCGTATCAATATTCTCATCTACCTCTCAGCCACAAAGCAAATAAATGCATTTCGCAAAATGTCAAATTATTCATTAAATCTTGAAGTGAATGTTTTAAATATAGTTACAATAGATACAAATATAAAATGTCCTTCCCGCAACATACACAGTACAAACCATCTGTACTCCCTCTTGCTGGTGTAAACACACCTTGCCTCAATAATGATAATAATAACAGTGTTCTGGCAGACACACTGATGATAAGTAATATGAAGTAAAACGCAGGGAGGTCAAATCATGTAGTAAATGTAAAAGGTCAAATCTGTTTTCTTCTCTGTTTGACATAATATGAATAGTTTCTAATAGTCAAAGCATGTGTATATATGGCTTGTCTGCTCTTTGTCTTTCATTACTGTGATTGAAACAAGGGGTTCAGTCAGTCTAATTCAGCGTGCATGTTCATTTAGCACAAATAAAGGAAAGCTTAGTCTTTAGTATTTGCACAATCTCTTCAGTTATTAGCGATTTTTCAAACCCATTTTGAGCAATTCCACATAAACCTTTTCCTTTCCAATATAGTGCGCCACTCATTTTCTTCTTAGAATTTATTTCCACTGAAATGTTCCTGTCTTTCAGAGCTTTCAGTGTTTTTTTGTTGTTTTTTGCCTTGCTTTTCTCTCCCTGCTTTATGCTCCTTTTGCTCTGTATCTTTTTCTGTCTCCCCTCCCTCTCTCTGTCCTTCTTTCTCTCCTTCAGTTTTTCTTTGGCTGCTTTTCATTCTGTTTTCTTTCATTGTTTTTCTTTTCTTTCTCGCCTAGGGACCCCATTTTTTCCCTCTTCCTCTATTCAGGTTTTCTTTATTCTCTTTTCTGAATAGTTGTGGTACTTTAAGGGGAAGGGGAAGGCGAGGGAGAGGGGAGGGAGGTTAGTTTCAGTCAAAGCTGCAGAACAAAACTTCCTCCCACACCACATGCAGTGTCTCTTGGAATGAGTTTGTCACTGACTTGAAGACACACTCCCCCTCCTATGTATACCGCCATGGATGACAACCCTACAGTGAATTGGTATTAGGCCAACAGACACACACATGTGTGTATAGCCATGATTGTCCTCTTAAATATCAATGGGGCATGTTGTGAGGAGCCACAGTGTCCCAGTCTCTGTTTGTGGTTAAGCAGTGTTGGTTCAATGTGCAGCATCACATGGTGACACATGATGAGGTGGTGCGTTAAACCAACCACAGCTGTGTGTGAATACGATTATCTCCCAACTGAGGTGCGTAGAGGGAGGCATTTGTGCTTCACAAGAACATCTTCATCACTGCGGAGAAATGACAGGCTACCTTACAGGAGGCAGCCCCATGTCGAGGAGCACCACCTCCTCAACGGCTTCGTGCTCAGTGGGACTCCACTCGTATGCGCACAAGCGTCGTCCACGAGTATATCAAATATAATAAAATCATAAGCACTAGTTTGTCAATTTGTTGATAAATTGTAACTGTTGATATGGAAATAGAAAAATAACATGTGTGGTGGGGGGAAGAGAAATCCATTACTGCACTCCTGAAAGACAAAACCACAGCAGCCAGTTAATCTCCAGATATCGTGACAGAAATCATTCCTCTTCCTTTATGATAGTAAAAAAAGACTACAGCCTCCTGCACCTTATTCTTTCCATCTCGCAGTCACACACACTCACACATTCTGCCCAAGACATTTTAATGCATGACTCAATGGCATTGAAAGTGGGTTGGATAAATTGGAAATGATTAAAAATGCAGAGTTGACAGGGAAACCGATAAAACTTTCTCTCTATAAGTAAGAACCAAAAAACCAGCATGATGGAATGGCAGGCTTGAAGGGGAGAGAAAGGTGAAAGACAGATGAAAGTGAAGAGAGATAAAAGCCGGAGTGAGGAGGGTGTGGGATAAAGCAGGAGGAAGGGAGGCAGAGATGAAAGCAAAATGAGAAAGATAAGAACAGAGTGAGAGAGACAGAGAGGGAAACGGAGGAAGAGATAGATAGTGTACAGAGCAGAGAGAGAGGTAACCATGGAAACAGGAGGAAGGTACAAAAGAAGAGATAGACAAAGGGTTTGATTTAAAAGAATGAAACTTGGACGAAAGAAAAGTAATTCCGACTGAAATTTGTTACCGGGAGGTGGAGGAATAATACAAAGGAGTGACGGCCATAGAAGGACAGTGGCTGTGTCCCCACTGTCTGTTGTAGCCAGCGTGAATGTGGTCGCCTAAAACCAGCGCATAAGGCACTCCAGAGACCTCTAGTGTTAATAGGCTCCTGAGGTTCATTGTGGGCCTCACCTTGAGTAAATCCGGGGCCATATCACTATGTAGGACACTTGCATTATCGTCCGAACGACGCGTTTCCTCTGTGTACGTCCGTCTGTCGCGCGCAGGTTTCAGCACCTACAGAGAGCGAATCTGGTAAGACTGTAAGGTATATTATAAGCATACTTTTCCATGAATCACATAGCAGGAAGAGACTTCAGAGCGACTAAAATAGGATAAAGAACCTTGGTAAAATTCCTCTCCCACCTTACTGCAATGAAAAACTGCATTCCTGATAAGACGATATGAGTTCTCCGTGGTCCTACATTGTGTTTGCTGACTTATCGAATGAACTTGAGGTGCTCATTGAATTGTGTGCTGTTGACTATCCCTTCCTGTTGAAGAAAAAAGCAATGTGCCAATATATTAGTATTCATATTTGTATATCTATATAGAGTTACAGACAGACAGAGGGTTTTTATTCTGTGGTTTTTGAGTCTCTTGTGGCTATCCCTCTTTCTCCCTTCCCCCTCTCTGTTTTTCTCTCCTCTCTGTCTTTCTCTTTCGTCCTCTGTCTCTGTTTCTCTCACTCGCTCCCCCTCCCTCCCTCCTCCCTCTTTCTCTTGATCTCTCTCTCCTCCTCTCTCTCTTGCTCTCCCATGCCCCCCCCCTTTTTCTCGCTCTCTTATGCTCTCTCTCCCTTCTCTTTCTCTTTTTCCTTCCATAGCTCTCTGTCTCACTCCCTCGCCCCCCTCTCTGTTCCTTTTATATCCTCCTTGCTGAATGCTCTTCTCCTCTCCTCCCTCAACTCTGTCTTTTCTCCTTTATATTCAGTCCTTTTTTTTTCAAGCTCTCTCCACACTCCTTTCTCCAATGTTGTCTCCAAGCAGAGCTATTTCGTTGCTAATATTCTGTCTTTCCATTTAGTACCCCCACTACAAAATGGGGAGTGTAATCTTTTATTTAGGGTTTTTTGCTTTGGCCATTTCCTGTCTTGAGGTTTGCTTTAGAATGATTTGTTGAGTGAATTTAAGACCTGATTCGTTATAATATACAGGGGGGGAAAAACAAGCAAACATGGAAAGCATTAATATTGAAACAAATACACAATATGCGGCAGATTCTTGTTTGTTTTATTTGCTTGAAGTTGCAAGTGATTCACCTATAGTCAACCTTGTCTAATCGCGTATTCCTCATGTATAAAGTTGTTCTCCTTCACAGCAGTGAGTGAGGCAATACTGATAAAGACTGAAGCTTTGTTTTTTTTCAGTTTGTGTTCTGCTGTCTGTGTGTCCAGTCTGTTTTTACTGACCTTAATGGAAGAAGCTGGAGGCGTACGACTAGGGTGTGGCTGTTTTTATACAGTTTTTCTATATTCCATCTGCATTGCTTAAATTCAAGCTGTGTGATTGTCTGTTCTGTGCTTATGAAAAACCCTGCTGTGCTTTTCTTTTGCGAAAGCTTAATTACAGCAGCTAATCATGCTTGAGACTTACCATTATATCAGCATGCCGTGCAGAGGTGAGGCTGATCCTGCACTGGAAATGACAGAAGGTGTGTGGGCTTGCTGCCTGAGACACAGGTCTGAGAGGAATGGCCGGCTACAACATCAGCATCAGTCCAATAACACAAAGTTCAAAACACAGAGCAAACTGATTCCTCTCTTTTGCTTTATCCATTTCTGATGGGAAGAAAATCCTCACCTGAATGCTGCAGCTATAAGAATCCTGTACACAAACCTGCACAGCTCCCAGCACACTTGACAGTCAGAAGATGTTGAATTATAGCCATCACCTAGCACAGCGTCTCACACACAGTTAGGACAAACTCGGGCAGTGTGCAGCCTGTCACTGCGGTGGAGGAAGAAACCACACTGACAATGTGAGCTCACTAATGTAAAGAGGAGTAGGGTGTGTGTGTGTGTGTGTGTGTGTGTGTGTGTGTGTGTGTGTGTGTGTGTGTGTGTGTGTGTGTGTGTGTGTGAATAGAGAGAGACTAACCGACAGATGAGACAGAGTTCCTCTAGTATGTTATCATTTGCAATTCTCAAATGTGAGCGTGTACTCACATTTGTTTTAACCGGAGAAAAAAGAAAGAAAACAGGGAGTTGTCATCAATGAGTCTACTGCAGTTTTAAAATTCATTGATTTTTTCTCAAGGGGGAAACAGACAGCTGATAGCTGAATCTGTTGTTGTGTTTCCCCCCCACCTTCAACACACACACGCACACACACACACACACACACACACACACACCCTCTTCCTCACATCTTGCTCTCTTCCTCTTGCTGGAGAAAAAGTTATAACTTTGACCTATATCACAGAGAAGAAGTGACACTGGACTGCATGGTTGTCCTCCTATAGATAAGCAAGGCAGCAAACCAGGCCGCGGTTTAGAAAACGGACAAGAAGTCGCTGGTAGACGTACAGTAAGTCATACGGACACCCGTGTCAGAAGTGTGTTGTTTCAGGGCTGTGGGGAACTGAAAGCGTGTGGGTTTCAATGGTGTGTGTGTGTGTGTGTGTGCTTGTCCCTGATCTCAGACATCAGAGAACTTGCGTACACGCAACCACGCACAAACACACATTTGAAATCCCAGTTGAGGGTTAGTACACTTGAGAGCAGGGCAATGGTTTACTTCCCTTACTCTCTCTCTCTTTCTCATATGCTCACAGGAACCTGTAAAATCTAAGACCTGAAAGTGTACGCTTATTATCCACCGTAGCCTTTCCCAGTATGTCGTAACCCACACACACACACATGCACACACACACACACGCAAATGTACCCAAAGTAAATGGACAACCGAGCAGTTTTTTTTTTTTGCTGTTATAAAGATTCAGGCCTGGAATGGAGCCAGTGTATTTCTTCCCCAAACTTTTGTTGTCTGTGTCTTTTTCATTTTCCCCATAGGCTAGTTCTGTGTTGTTTTATGTACGTGTCCCTTGTTGTTTCTTCCATGTGGTTTCTTTGTCTTTCAGCCTCTTATCTCTTTGTTTCTTCCCTTGCTCTCCTTCTATTTTCTCTCCCATTCTCTCCCTCGACTTCCTGATATCTCTCCCCCTCACTCACACCCTCACTCAATCTTTCTCTTTCTCTCTCCCTCCCCTTCTCTCCCTCCCTGCCTCCCTCGCGCTCACTCTCATTCCCTATCTCTCCTTCCCTCCCCCCCCCCACCCCCCGCTCCCCTTTCTCTCTATCTTTCTCATTCCCGCAGCACTCCCAGCCGCTGATGATTGATCAAGGTTTTCAAGGTTTGCCCTTTCCTGTTATTTAGTAGGAAATGTTTATGCACAGTCCTCAGCCTTACAGTCACAATTGGCATGTGTCCACACAGTGTTTGTCACGCTCGCCTGCACCTAAACATACATACATACTTTTTTTCTTTTCTTCTCCCCACACATTTTACCGGTGTTTACCAGTTAAAATGTGTAAGGTAAGCTCTGGTATAATGGAATACCTGTCTAATTATCAGGATCATCTTCAGAGCCGACTACTTAAGCACACAACCTGTACTTTGCCCGCAGGTACTCTGCCGCACTGTTTCTCAACACAGCCTGAAAGAAATCTGGAAGTTCAATAGTTAATGTCTTCCCTTGCTGTTTTTCCTTTTCCTCACTCTCTCCGTCTCTCTATCTCCTTTCCTCTCTCCATTCCCTTTGCTCTCCACCCCCCCTCCCCTTACCCCCTCCCTCCTCCTCCACCTCCTCCTCTTCTTCATTCTGAACCCCCCCCCCTCCTCCTTCCCTCCTTTCTCTTGCTGATGGACTCTTCTTTTTTATTTTCACACTCCACCATCCCCCTTTTTTCTTCTCTCTTTTTCTCTCTCCTTTCCTTTCACTGCATTTTCTTTCAACCCTCTATCTCTCTTCCCATCCCCACCCTCCCACCCTACACCACTCCCCCTCCACTCTTTCTTTTCTCTCTCTTTTATTCTTTCTTTCTCTTTCTTTTGCCACATCCTTTCTTATGCCTCAGCCCCCCCCTCCCTCCCCCATCTCTCCTTTTCCTTCTTCCTCCTTTTTGCTGCATTCTCTTCTTCCCTCCCCCACCGGCTCTCTTTCCTCTCTCCCTTTTTCTTTCTGTCTCTCTCCCCCCCTCTCCCCCTCCTCCTCTTCCTCCACTCAGCTTCACTCCCCCTCCCTGTGCTTCTTTCTTCCTTATTCTTTCTCCCCCACGTCTGTCTCCCTCCCTCCCTCTCTCTTAACTGCTTTTCTCTCCTTTCTTTCTCCTTCTTTTTTCTTTTGTCACTCATTTTTTTTTCTTCTTCTGAATTTCTCAGACAGTATACTTCAGGCTGTCTCAATAGTTAATTAGTTTGAATCTAGAAATAATGGAAGCAAACTACACGGTCTCTGGAAAGTTAAAATTTTAGCATTTCTCAGACATTATCTGTCTGACTGTTTTGCTGCTGACAGACGCACCTCCACCCATAGTCTGTGAGTGTTTGTGCGTGTTGTGAAAGTGTGTACGTGCCTCTATGTGTGCCTGCATACATACACATATGGAAACATGCTTGTGCGTGCGTAAATTCACATATATCCGTGGAAGAGAAACTACTGATTTGATTTTATAACTGTTTGTGCGTTTGAGCACACCCTCGTAAAAAAGAGGAAATGCAAAGTATAAAGTGTGATCAAGAAAAGATAGAGCTTGTGTCTCTGTGTGCCTTCAAGAGAAATGTGTGTTGAAGGGTCATGCTGAATTGTATGTAGTGAGAAAGGGAGATAAGATGCGTGTGTGTGTGTGTGTGTGTGTGTGTGTGTGTGTGTGTGTGTGTGTGTGTCTCTGTGTGTGTGTGTGTGCATGTGTGTGTGTGTGTGTGTGTGTGTGTGTGTGTGTGTGTGTGTGTGTGTGTGTGTGTGTGTGTGTGTGTTTGTAAGAGAAAAGAGGAGAGAAAGAGAAGTGAGATGGGAAGGAGAGGGTGGGAGGAAGAGAAAGAAATGGGGTGATGCTGTGTGTGTCTCTCTCTGTCTGTGTGTGTGTGGGGGGGGGGGCATAGGGGGGTGGGGGGGGAGGGGGGGCTAGGCACAGTCAGTTCTGATAACAGCAACAGTAGGAGGAGGATGAGCCGTGGGACCGCCCCACTCTCCCACAGATATAAATAGGAGGTGGATTTTTTTACTCCACTCATTTCTCCTGAAGGATGAGATCCCTGAAACACCTCAAACATCACTCCAGGAACAATGTGGTGAGTTTGTAACCTACAGATGGAGAAAGATGTGTTGCTGCTAAGGGTTAGGAATGAGGGGGGTTACTTGTTTGGCAGTTTGTTAGTGAGGTATTTACACTCTTGTCTGTATGTAAGAGGAAGCGAGATTACTTTTTACATTCACAAGAGTATACCGCAGTGAGAAGATCTTTTCAAAAAAAGATAAGAGTTGTGTTTCTAGCTCTGCCGCACGTTTTCCGCTGCTGCTCTAATTGTTTGTCCTTAGGTGTCTCTCAGATGCAACTTTAAATGTGAAAGTACGTACTGTTGTAATTACTCCCCTACCTTCTCTCTCCTTGTCATTTGTCTTTTTCTCTTTCATTTTGTCAGCCTTTCATTTTGCTGTGCTTTTTCTTCTTTCTCCAGCTCCCCCTCCTTCCCTCCCTCACTCCTTCCCCTCTCTCTCTCTCTCTCACTCACTCACTCACTCACTCTGTCTTTCTGTCTCTCTCCGCCCCCCATCCCCCCCCCCTCGCACACCCCCTCCCTCTCCTTTTCCTTTCTCTCTTCCCTCCTCTCACATGCTCACTCAATCTCTCCTTCCCCTTCCCTCCCCTCCCTCTCCTCCCCTCTTTCTTTATCTTTCAGCCCCTCCATCTCATTTCTCTCTCTGTCTCCCTCCCTCCACTCCTCCCCCGCCCACAGCTCTTTCTCCTTCTCTCCATACCTCCCTCCCTCTCTTTTCTCTCACACACACACATGCTTTCAAATACACATCCAGTCTCTTTCCTTTTCTTTCTCACAAACACACAGTCTGTCTCTGTCTGACTACTTTAAAAGCAGTAATTATAAATGACGTGGTTATCAGGGCATCCAGGTCTACTCCCCTCTCCCAACATACACACACACACACACACACACACACACACACACACACACACACACACACACACACACACACACACCTACACACAGTCACACACATATACACACGCACACCTTTATTCCTGCTTTATCTCCTCTTCCTTTCTCCATCCACTCTTTTCTTTTCTCTCAGTATTGTGTCAAGAAAGGAAGCAGCTCTTGGTGGTGCGTATGGCACAGAGTGAAGACTAGTGTGTAGTCTGATAGAAAGTAGGGGTCAGAGAGCTTCCCTCTGTATGTTTTCTTACCACTCAGATCAATGCTGAGAAATAGCCTGAGACTACAATACTCGTGTCTCCTTTACCACATATAGCCAGTTTGGTTGTACCACAATTTCTTCCTCATAGTTTCACTGTTCCGCTTTTACATGCGGCGGGGTAAACATGTGCGTGTGGGTCTGAAACACTTCCGAACCATACAATTATGTTAGTGAGCCTTATGCATCGGTCTGGAATACAGAATGAGCTTGAAGCTCAATTGAATGTCTGTTATGGATATGAGGCTGCCTGCTGGCATATATCATCTTGTTAAGGAAGCCCAGTGTGGCAGGCATTATGAAGTCGGCGACGGTAAGTGTAGAGCCACGGCGCTCGGCTCCCCATGAATGGGACGGATAGCACCAGCGATGAGCGGACTTTGGTCAGCCAGGCTGCCCCGGGACCCCACAGGAAGTGCTGAGGACAGTCTGCGGAAGTCAACTTCCTGGCTGGACCTGCATCCCTTGTTGTGTTCTTTATTATTCTAAAGCCTGTCAAGGAAGGAAACGCGGTGCTAACACAGATCTGCTATATCTCCTCGATCAAATGTTATGTGGATTTAGAGCAAAGAAACAAGGAACAGTACGAATGCAGCTTTCACAGTGTAACCCTGAAAAACATTGTCTTAATACTCTGCTGGAGTCCTGTGAGGGGAAGATAATGTTGCATGTGGTGACAGTCTGGATTCTTAAAAACTGAATCATGTAATTTCAATATTATGGCAACAAAAAAAACGTATGTTTGTACTTATAGTAAGGTTACCAATATCACGAGGGTGCAATGGGGAAATGAGGTGATATGAGGAAACACTGTGTAAGGCAGGGTTTGTAACAATGGAGTAACTCACAGAACTTGAAGAAACAGTTATTTCTTCAAGTTCATTTTTTTAAACCTGTATGTTTCTTCCAGGAGGAGGAGAGTAGCCGCTTGGTGCGGTCCTACCCCAAGATGACCGATGGCCACGTGGATGTGGGTACGCAGACGGAGCCTGTCGTGGTGCTATCTCTGGCTCAGGCTGCTGTTCTCGGCCTTATCTCCCAGAATGAAATCTTTGGGGCCACTATTGCTCCCAATGGCTTTTACACTGGGGAGCCCAGAGAGTGTGCCCCTCCTCCACCTGAGTCAATGGAGTATGAGTATGCAGATCAGCTAATAGGGGCCAATGGGGATTACCTGGCTGAGCCTGCTGGCGAGACGGAGCCCCAGCCCCACTGCAGTGAGAGACGAAGGCCCGGGCCCCGTGGGAGGACCAAGAGGCCCAGGAGTGAGGAGGGTCACCCACACAAAGTAGCAAGTCCACAGGCTCAAGTTAAAGGTGAACGGCTTGAGTCTGATACTCCTCCTTCCTGCATTCACATGAACAGCAGGCGAAGTACCGGCAAGTCAGAGGATCCAGTCACCAAACAGGGATCTCTGAAAGAGGAGCAAGCCTGCGGAGACTGTCTGTCATGTGTGAGAGAGACACCCAGGCCACAAACAGACGCACAGCCAGAACAGGAAGAAGAACACACGGGTGAAGAAAGAGAGAAGAAGGAAGAAGATTTGGTGGTGGAGGAGGAGGAAGAATTGGAGGAGGCACTAAACCTCAAGACCAGTGGGGACACTGGAAGTCCTCTGGAGAGCCGCTTTTATGAGTCCAGTGAGGTGACCTACGAGTCCGCGGACATGGCCCTGCCAGGAGAGTATGAGGAGAACGGCCAGGCCATGCTGTGGTCAGACCCAGAGGGCCTGGCCAGGCGAATGCAGATAGACCGGCTGGACATCAACGTACAGATCGATGAATCTTACTGCGTCGACGTGGGAGAAGGTCTGAAACGCTGGAAGTGCCGCATGTGTGAAAAGTCCTACACATCCAAATATAACCTCGTCACTCATATTCTGGGCCACAACGGAATTAAACCCCATGAATGTCTACACTGTGGAAAGCTCTTCAAGCAGCCGAGCCACCTCCAGACTCACCTGCTCACCCACCAGGGAACCAGACCTCACAAGTGCACAGTTTGTGAGAAGGCCTTCACGCAGACCAGCCACCTGAAGCGGCACATGCTGCAGCATTCGGACGTCAAGCCCTACAGCTGCCGCTTCTGTGGCCGTGGCTTTGCCTACCCCAGCGAGCTGAGGACCCACGAGAACAAACACGAGAACGGTCAGTGCCATGTCTGCAACCAGTGCGGCCTCGAGTTCCCGACCTACGCGCACCTAAAGCGCCACCTGGCCAGCCACCAGGGCCCGACCACGTACCAGTGCACAGAGTGCCACAAGTCCTTTGCGTACCGCAGCCAGCTGCAGAACCACTTGATGAAGCATCAGAACGTCCGGCCCTACGTTTGCCCCGAGTGCGGCATGGAGTTTGTCCAGATCCACCACCTCCGACAACACGCCCTCACTCACAAGGTACTGGTAGCACACACCCTCGCACTTAAGGTACTCAAATCCAGATGTTGTGCCTTTGTCAACCAGTTTACGTGGTCTAAACAGAAGTACTTACTCTATATTTAAAATGGCGTTATCAAGATATAAACATATAAGAGATTCAGGGAAGTATTTTAGCTTCCCTCCTTTAGAGTCCTCTGCATGAATCCTCATAGGGAAATGGGTGGGTATATAGCACACTTGCACCTCCAAAACCAGTTGCTTTGTAAACATAGCCTTCAAAGGCCTTGATTTTTTTGTTTTGTTTGGCTCAACCCCCCACTTGCATGTGTTTTGTGTTGTGTGTCATTCGCAGAGCTACTTCCCTTTGTGTCTGATGAATCACTCTGGTCTTTCTCTCCATTTCATTATATAATCTGTTTTATTCTATAGGAAAAATATTTCTTTTCATGGCATTTGCTTTTGTCAAATAAATGTTGAAACAAAAAAAAGTTTCATCTCGCCACTGGTTGGCTTTTTCCACTCTTTTCCCATCTTTCAACACTTGGGGGTTGGGCTAATGTAATCTACATGCATTGGATCAAAAGCCAGAATGCAAATGCTCCTCGTGTTTTTTTCCCCTCTATGACTCATTATTTATTTTCCCCTAACCATACACATTAAGCCAAATTAATTAAAAGGCCCACACACTCTTTGCTTCTGCAGGGTATGAAAGAATTCAAGTGTGAAGTCTGTGCCAGAGAGTTCACCCTGTCTGCCAACCTAAAGAGACACATGTTGATCCATGCCAGCGTGAGGCCGTTCCAGTGCCACGTCTGCTTCAAGACATTCGTCCAGAAGCAAACCCTTAAAACGCACATGATTGTCCACCTGCCGGTCAAGCCTTTCAAATGCAAGGTGAGTGAAGCGAGTGGCGTTGTACTTCGAGAACGCCGAGTCCCGCTGGGATTGAGCTGGGGCTGCTGACGGGGTACTGACGCACTCTTTTGTCTCTCAGGTGTGCGGAAAGTCATTTAACAGAATGTACAACCTCCTCGGACACATGCACCTCCACGCAGGCAGCAAGCCCTTCAAGTGCCCATACTGCTCCAGCAAGTTCAACCTGAAGGGCAACCTCAGCCGACACATGAAGGTCAAACACGGCATCATGGACACCTCAATAGATGGACATGGTGAATACCTTTATTGATCATCAATTCATTACTCTCTGCTTTGAAATAGATGAAACTCGTCGATGTGTTATGTGTGGAACCTTTCCTTGTGGGATGCTCGGCGGGCTTCATGTCATATTGTCACTTCAGTCTGCCCCTAATGCACTTTGACCCAGCATGTACTGTAATCAAGTGTTTTGATGTTTCTCTGTCACTCACTCCTCGTGTGTTTAGTAAATATAGCACTGCCTGGATTAGACATGCTTGTCTCTATCAGTAGAGGCTGATACAGAGGCAGGGGAAGAGGGGCCATGTGTCTTTAGGAAGAGCTCTGAATTTGTGTTGAGGACAGAGTGCGATGATTTGTGTATTCGCTTCCTTCATCAGAACCCCCCAAAGACGCAGAAGGCCAGGAGGACTACGAAGAGGAGAGCTTTGAATTCAGCGAGCGAGAAAACAGAGCCAACAACAACAACACTCCAGACATTGCTAAACTATCTCAAATGGAGTATTACAGCACCTATGGGAAGGGCACAGGGCGCTTCAGTACTGCATGAATTATTGAAATGACCCCAAATTGAATATAAGTGTGATCTAATGAAAATACGATTGTTTTTTTTCTTTGCTTTTAAAAGCATAGTGCTAGGGTTGTTCTTCAAGTGTGTGAAGAAACTCAGCAAACTGCACATTCATATGCACTGGAATCACTCATAATGCTATGGAATTTGGAAATATATACTTTTAACCTTATTACATATTTTTCATCTCTAAAACACAGCAAATCTACTGAATAAATATATTATATTTGAGAAAAGTGGACTGTCTAAAACCGTAAACCGAGCGTTTAGGTAAAATAAAGAAGTATATATATATATATATATATATATATATATATAACACAAATACATAGATGTTGTCAGTTGCTTAAAAACAGGAACATCATCTGAGCCGAATTTAAAAAGCACATTTTTAGCTACAAGCTTAAAAGCACATGATGTTAAACTGCACTTACTCATTCAGACAATCCCGCTCTCTGTCTGCCGGGGTAAACTAATGTGAAGGGTTAAAGAAGGGAAGAAGTAATTTCACATGCCAAAGCTTATCAAGTTGCAAAGGTTAATGATTCACTTTGATTTTTACTGTGATAAATTAAATTTGAGGTCTGCAAAATGAGTTCTATTCAATTGGATTTGCGATCTGTGTTTAATTATAATGTATATTATTGTACAGAATGTATCAGTCCTCTTGTATGGTGGCTGGTACCTTAATCGGTGCATTGCACTGAGGACCACTGTGTCGACTTTTTAGGTTTTGCATTAACAAGCATCACCCCGTATTGATCGCTAGTCTATGAATGTAATTGTTTCTGTGGAAGGTTTTAAGACGCTAATCAAAATACCCTTTTTATTGGTAGGACCCCTTTACCAAAGAATTGGATGAAATCTTGCAGCTTCGGGGAATGCAAGTCTCTTTTCCTTGCTGTTGTGTTGAGCTGGGACATTAGATTTCTTGGGGTCCAATCGCAGACCTCATGAAATTACATTCAGGTTCCCCTCCCACCCATCTGTAGATCTCCTCTAAAGATTACCACAGAGAACAGACTGTGGCCCAGCTTCTCTTTCAACGAGTCTCACTGTTTCCCTCCATCCAGGCCTTCACGAGACAGGACTGCAGCATTTTTCTAAAGCAAAGCAAACCCTGCATTCATATTGCAGTTCTGTTTTTTTTTTTTTTAAATGGATGAATCTCAACGAGAAGTGTCCCAAAAAAAAACTCAAGACACAAATATTAAGTGCCCCAGTGTGTCTGCAAGAGCATTCCATCCATCATGCTGTACACTGGTCTCAAGTGATGAACGACAACCTCCCAACATGTGACAGGGCCACGGACCTTGTGGAAAATGATTTGGGAAATGCTCAATATATTCAGTTTCCCAGTGCTTAGCTTTTCAAACTTGTAACCTGCAAAACAAGGTATCCATTTGCGATGTCGATATAGCGCATTTAAAATAAAAATGCTCAATTCTGTGAGTGCTTCAGCTTCTGTGTTCATTCCATCACTGTTTAAGTGATGTTCAAAAAGGGGAAGGTGTTCAGCTTAAATGGAATTCTGTATTAGACATAAGTGTGGAGATAATGTTGATAGAAATGTACGTACGATGTTGTGGACCAGACTGTAAAATAATAAATTTATTTACCTTTAAAATGGCTTTGCTTGCTTTGAAAGAACAAAAACTACCAATGGTGGGTCAAACAGGATTTATTGGCAAATATGTTTGACAGAGGATTCAGTCCTGCCCAAGGCATTACACAGTATTGGCTTATTAATACAGTACTTCACATTACAAAAATAAAACCTGGCAAATAGTAGGGCGGATAGTTGTGGAGACATAAGGTGGAAGCACAGCTCTCAGCTATTCAACAATAACCTAATTGAATACTACATAATAATCCTATTACATCCTATTTTTTTCTCCTTCAGACAAATTGCAAGTGGATTTATTGACCTTTTAAGTTAAAAATGAGGTACAAAAACAGATGAGTGACATTTCCATCTCCAGGCTACCTATATTCTTTCAAGTCTTTTACTTGCCGAGGGCTTTATCCAGATTTGTCTTGATGGCGTCGAGGAAGTCTGTGGTATTGACGTAGTGCTCGTTCAGCTTGACACTGAAAAGGCAAGACAAGACAGATTAGAACGTTCAGTAGTCATACTTTACCGGGAAAAAATAAAAGAGTATAGTGTAGCAAAACAATCAGTTGGCCTAAGTTCTTTTCATTAGGGCTGTTAGTTAATAACATCATCCTTATCCTGAGTATTATTATTATCTAAATTAGAATAGGCAAGATGCATGATATGATAAGATAGATAAGTACTTTATTGATCCCATAAGGGAAATTCAAGATCCAGGTAGCTCCAGACATCATGCAAACATAATATACACATACTGTTAAACTATTAAAAAGGATTATCAATAAAAATAAAAGTTAAAACACACATTATTAAGAGGGGGGGGGGGGGTTGTTCAAAGGGCCAAATAGCCAGTAGTCAGTGAAACATTGTGTAAACAATGAGTAAGTTGAGGGCTGTGCAAAAGGCTAACATAGCCAGTAAACATGGCTCACTAGGAAACTGAGGTTTTCTGGTGAGGTACCTTTGATTGACATGTTTTGTTATTGTACAGTCGTATGGCTCTAGGGATGAATGATTTAGAGAGTCTATCAGTTCTGCATGGCAGCGAGCGCAGTCTCCAGCTGATCAGACTCCTCTGTCCAATGATGGCACTGTAGAGTGGATGGCTTTCATTGTCCATGATGGTGAGCAGTTTGGTGAGGGTCCTTTTGTCAGCGACTGAAGTGGTGTACTCCAGTTCAGCACCAACCACAGAGCCAGCTGAGCAACTTTTAAGAAGGTATGACTTGGTGCTGCACCCTCCTGTATTTATGCCCGTCTCTAGTTTGCAGAGTAGTGTCTTTAGTGACAAAAATAACAAGCAATCATTGGCAGATGTGTGAGCTGCAATGCCTCATGGATGACAAGTGCTTGAAAGAAAAAGTCAAGATGCGCTGAAGCGAGCAACTAACAGCTAATGTAGTGCATATACCAACCATGTGCCGAAACGACTTGGTGAACAAGACGGCACATAATTCCACCAGGACTACACAACCAAGTGAGGGTTTAATATAACATTTGTATCTGTACCTGGTTCGAGAGGTACAATCCTGCAATGTGTGCAGTTTGTTCTTCGGCATTCAAAAACGCACTCTTAATGAATATTTCACAACATTAATAATTATAAAAAATGGCCTGGGTCCACATTTTGATCTGGCGCGAGACAAATACATTTTATTACACCGCATAAATCTCCACCGAACTTCATTGAAATAGATTGTGTTTTTAAGATATCCTGGTAACAAACAAACGGTAACGAAAACACTACTTTGAGAAGTAAGAAATAACTCCTCAAACCCTACACCCTTTTGTCCACAGGAGACCATACTGGCTTAAACCTCTGTCAGCGAAAAACAAGATGAGGGCATGTTTAGGACGAGGTTTCGGGTTCCCACCCCGTATCACACGCAGGTCAGAATCAGGGCGAATAACAACCTGTTTTATGGCCATGTTTCAGACTGACGTTTAAATCAAAAAGAGAATATTTTGCATTAAAAGCTGAAAATAGAAATTCTGCCAGTGAAGGCAGCAAACAATATTTGGATGCCCTTACAGGTTTAATGTCCCAAAACAAAGATCCATGGAATACATTGATACACACTTGAAATTATGGCTGCAACTTATTTTTGTATGATTGATGAATCTGCATTACAATTATATATAACTGAGAAAATGTAGATGTAGATTCTATTTAAATATTTTTTTATAACACTTAAATGATTTATTTACAATCAGAAATATCAATAGTTTCACTCATTACTTTAATTCTACATGATTTAGACTGAAATCTAAAGGATAAAGAGCTTACCAGTCATTATTTTTAGTGGCCTCTGGGGCTGAAACCCTTCCATACACCTTGATGTTTATGTAACTGTTACGGCTGTCGCCGTTGCATGTGTGTTTTTCCCGGCGGTAAAAACAGGTCCACCCGTGGATGGAAGACCTGCCCATTTCCTGGTTCCTGCGGAGCTCTGATTGGCGCATCGGGCTCCCGCCCAACCATTGAGACGCCAGCGTGGGAGGTCAGCTTCCTGTATTAAGGAGACGCCACCGGTGCAACGGGGCCGCCGGTCATTCCCCGTTGACTGGCGTGCCGCTCCCAGCTAACGGGTGTAGGGGACCCGTTAGCTCTCTAGCTCACTTGTGTTGGGTACCCGCTAGCTCACGTGTGTAGTGTCCCCGCTAGCTCACTTGGGTGGTGTTCCCGCTAGCTCCCATGTGTTGTGTACCTGCTAGCTCACTTGTGTTGTGTCCCTGTTAGCCTGTATGTGTGGTGATCCTGCTAGCTAACTGGTGTAGGGACTTGTGGGTGTAAAGTGTGACTCCCGTTGAGCTAGTTGTAGCCCGGCGGGTGGCCGGCTACGAGGTGGAGTCCTAGATCAGTAGGTGCTTGTGTCCCTGTTGTTTACCAGCTGACTGGAGGTGTGAGGGCAAGAGCCTATACTGATTGGCAACACGTGGCACTCGATGTTAGTTGCATAGGTATAGTGGGTGCTGGGCTCCTTGTGTTTTGTCGTAAGAGGCGACCTTAGTTCCCTGCATAGGCAGGTCTAGTACCCCGTTTGGGGACCTCCTTTTGTTACCTTTGTGTTATTTTCCCAGCACCCTCAACCACCCTCCTCTCGTGTGTTCTTGTATGTGCTTACCGCCTCTGTTTGAAATAAATGTACCCTGAACCATTCTCTGCCTCTATGTTTATGGCTCCCGCACCCCTAGCCCAAAAGGGGGGCTGTAACATAACCATGGAGTACCCCAAGACACTTTAGGTTTGTTATAGTTCAGACATAAATATTTGAATCGCGGATGACACCGGTCCAACAGAACATGTTACAGTAAAGGCGTGCGGTCATGGACGTGCTGCCTGACACTGTGTGGACAAAGATCCCTGTGGGACACACACAGCACTTTGTAGAGTGAAAAACTAACTCTGGCAGATCTGGAGACAAAACTACTACTAGAAGCAAAAACTAGATACATCTAATAAAAAGGATATCAAATTAACATAATTATCTTTGTAAGGATTACAAAAACTTACGCAGTTGTTAATTTAGCCCTGACCACTCTAACATAAAAATCAACTTACTTGGGCAGGCCGTGGATGCAGCCAGCGAGGTCCTTGGTCATCGTACCACTCTCAACAGTCTCGATACACACCCTCTCCAGAGTCTGGGAGAACCTGCAGATAAACAAGGACATTTAGAGAATGCATGCTTCATCCCAGGGGTAATATGTTTCCTTTAAAAACAACATCTTACTTGATCAGGTCTGGGTTGCCGTCAAGTTTGCCACGATGCTCCAGGCCTCTAGTCCAGGCAAAAATACTGGCAATGGGGTTGGTGCTGGTCGGCCTTCCCTGAAAGTAGAGTTAAGGACAACGTTATCATTTTTAACTTCTTTACAGAACTAGAATGTTTTTAAATCATTTTCTTTGCTTCTCAATTTCCCCCACATGATGGCAGTATAACCCCACAGATTACACAGTCAGTTTGGCTTCACACATTCTGTTTCATCGCTCAGTAAATGTTTTTCAATAAAGAGCAGAAAATGATCAAAATGGTAGCAACCTTCTGGTGCTCGCGATAGTGCCTGGTCACGGTGCCGTGGGCGGCTTCAGCTTCGATAGTCTTGCCGTCGGGGCACACAAGAACTGATGTCATCAAGCCAAGAGAGCCAAAACCTAAAAACAGAAAATGCACAAATCCTTCCTTAATGCAAGCCTCATCTGATCATATAACTGGCAGGCATCTCAAATGCTAATAGGTCTCAGTATTTTGCAACATTAAATGTTCCCAAGAAGCAGCAGTCGCGTTGATTTCCAAGTATCTCACCCTGAGCGAGGATATCGGACTGAACATCTCCGTCGTAGTTCTTGCAAGCCCACACAAAGGCTCCTGAAGACTTGAGCACTTGGGCGACCATGTCATCAATAAGCCTGTGCTCATACCAGATCTTCAGTTTGTCAAACTCAGGCTTGTAGTTCCTGTAGGATGAACAGACAGCATATTTTATAACAATGTTGGACCAAATTCAAATTATTGAAATAGTTATGTATACAACTTGAATAAAATGCATTTTAGTTATATTTGAATGTGTTGTATTTTATCAATGATTTAGAGCACAGATTTAACAAAAACTCTGAAATGTGTTTAAATGTGCATGAAAACAGAAAGACACTCACTTTTCAAAGATGTCCTGGAAGATGTCTTTAAATCTGCCATCATAGGCTTTAAGAATGGTGTTCTTTGTGCTCATGTACAGGGGCCACTTCTTGCCAATAGCATACTGGAAGCAGCTGTGGGCAAAGCCTGTGATAGACTGTTGGGGGAAAAACACAAGAGGCTCACCACTACTGTAGTGTTTTATCAGTAGTACAGGGGCTAACGACCTTCCCCTTGACACGTTTAAAGTCATCTACCGTGACCTCTGGTGTTGTTAAATCAAACAAACCAGTTCTGATGAAGGCAAACTAAACAGTAGCAACGCAGGTTGAAAAGAGGTCAGACTACTGAAGCGACGTCCATATCAATTCTAAAAGAAAAGCCTTAGGCCGAATGTAGCAGCGGTTGCAAAAGGCAAAAGTTCCAACAGTCCACTAAAAAACCTAAATAGTTTGCGTTTGGGACTACTGACAAGAATTAATCAAGGTTACATTATTTTGTATCCCCCTCAAGTGACAAAATAATATTGACAAAGCACTAAAAAGTAAATTTTCTGAAGCTTTCACCTACAAGGTCTCAATGTGACAAGCATCTTACTCAGGTATGCAGGACCATTTGTTATGGCTTATGCAGAGAGAGGCTTTTAGGAAACAATTGTCCCTCGTGAATTTAGTAAAACAAAAAGAAATAGTGTGTGTTAAAATGAGAAAAACATAAAGCCAAGTCATTCTTTTACAGTCAACAAATCCCCCACAAAAAAGAAAACAAAGACTAATTGTTGCCACTAATGAGCATTTTCTGTGAGCCAAAGCCTGATATTTATTATTCCTCTGTGCCGGAGATATCCATTGTTGTTCACAAACTATTACGGGCACATCAATGAGCCACACCATTACCGGGTGATCACGTTCCTTAAATATGGTGAACTTTACTTTGGAAATAGTTTATTTTGAGTTTATCATACATACAATGTCGTGCTGCCATAGAAATTCAGTGGAAAACCAAATCTGCATCAGGAAATAGCCCAGAACAGATGCATAAATAACTCCCGTTTGTGTTTAATAAATGGGATTTGTGGACAATAAGGCAGCCTTATCTTTTAATCCCACACACTCACCTCGTCTGTGTTGTACATGCCCATTCCACAGCCACCAGCAGGAAAGTCATAGACCTCCCACTCCTTGCCTGCACTACCATCAGCAGGCGAGAAGATCATCTTGAATTTTCCGGGCTGGTCCACAACAAAGTCTGTTGCTCGGTACTGTAGACACACAATGCATTGTATTAACATTTAAATAGAAATTTAAAAATTTATAAACGGTACATATGCACAAAACTGTGCTGTCACCTCCCACACAAAGGTTGTGATCAATAAAAACAAACTTGATGGGAAAAAGAGAGCAGCTGCACAGAACCTCTCACCGCTGGGTATTATGAAGACAGGAGAAATTTGCAAACCAGAGGGTGAGGTGGCGAATTGAAGCCAGATTGTAGAAATTCAATGTGAAAAGAATCATTGTATGTATGGGGCGACTGTGGCTCAGTGGTTAGCAAGTCAGTCTTTCAATCAGAGGGTCGGTGGTTCAAACCCCGGCTCAGCCAGTCCATGTCGTTGTGTCCTTAACCCTAATTGCTCACCGTTGCTGTGTCTACGGTCTACTGTATATCATGTAAGTCGCTTTGGATAAAAGCGTCAGCTAAATGAAATGTAATGTAATGTATAATGATTTAATTTCAGATCGCACATTACTTATAAATCCGCTTTATCATATACATGTTATTTGTACTAGTGAGCCGTGACTATTCACGTTGCGTTAAAGAATTGCAGAACAGAGCGTCAATAGTTTCAAAAACATCTTCTAATATTGTTCATATCAAGCAGAATTTTTGTTTGCATAGAGTTTTTGTGTGTAAAATCAGAGTAGTGACCACAACTTTATTTATTAATTCATGGTTTATTCTAAAGAAGCGGTGCAGTTTGGAAGCAATCAGTCGGATTGCCTTAAAATGACATATTGTGGTGACTCGTAAAGCTGCATGATGGATGCACTGCTAGAGGACTACATGAATGGAGCGATTAGGAGGAAATGAGTGTTCAGGGATCACCTCACCCACATCTTTATTACCGTGTCCGAAACATTCATTTCTAGGCATAAACATTCATGAGGTGCTTTGCATTGACCATGTAAAATGTAATGTGGGATGAATGGGATATGAGGCTGGTCCACGTGCGCCCATTTCCTAGTTGATTTGCGCTTTATAAAAAAGGAACTGGCACACTGGCAAGCATAGGCACAATTTTGGGTGGACAGCATTTTCAGCTTTTGTATGCATGTACACTCAGTGTTGATCCTACCTATAATTTTATAAATGCGACCTTTGGTTGGTTGTTATTTTGGGCTCAAGAGACAAAAAAAATATATAACTGTACAGTTGCTACAATCTCGTCAGCATGTAGAGGACTCACCTGGTCACCGAAGGCGTGTCTGCCGATGGTGATGGGCTGCGTCCAGCCTGAAACAAGCTTGGGAATGTTCTTGCAGATGATTGGCTCACGGAAAACGGTGCCGCCCAGGATGTTTCTGATGGTACCGTTGGGGCTTTTCCACATCTTCTTCAGGCTAAACTCTAAAAATAAAAATGACTGTTAGAACAGGACTTAGAGGATGAAGAAAAAGGTTAAACACGCTTCGGCTGCCTCACAAGAAATTTAAGGCCTGACTGGTGCTCTCAGATCAGGGCAATCTTGTATCTGGAGTTGTACAGTACACAAAGCCATAATCTTTGTGAGATGAGTAACGTTTTCTTATAAAGTTTGTTGCCTGTAATCCGTGTTTTCTCAAGTGTACTTTGGACCCAAACTCTGAAGTCTACCAATAAAGTGGATTGGATGTTTGAGGGGATAACACTACAGACTTTACATTCTCATTACTTTGTTTTTCTAACAATTGCAACCAAGAAAGTCACTGGGTAGTAGACTGGTATTTACATAAGACATCTGTACATACTAATGTATTTAACTTATGTCCTTCTGATTGTAAATACTATCATACAAGTTTCTTAAGCAGTATGTATCTTAACCAACCTAGGTTTTTAGCCAATGTCAAGTTATAAATATATTGTGATTTCTCTTCTCTGAAAATCTTTCACCGTGTTATGTACAAAATATATACCTTATGTTGTATGTTATCTAAACACTTGTAAAAAAAGATCTGTGATAAAGTGTAGGCAAAACCATTCCGGCTGCGAGGCGATGGGTACAAATCTACGCTAAACTGCTCTGAAACTAGAAATGTGTCGGCAAGTAAATACGTGTTACAAACCTTCCACTCTTTCTTCGTCGGGTGTGATGGTGGCACATTTAACCGCCACATTGTACTTCAAAGTGGCTAGGGCCGAGTCGATGGTGACCTGGTCATCAGTCTGGTCACGGTATGGCAGACCCAGGTCATAATACTTTAGCTCAACATCAACGTTGGTCAGGATGAGCTGAAAGACACAACAAAAACATACACACTTACAATGACACCAGTTTTTTAGTCTATACAACTTTATTCAGTCCAGTTTTCTGAGAGATCAAATCAAGTGATTTTAAGTAGTGTAAATGTGACGTAAAAGTAAATGTGTAAAAATCCCAAAATGTGTAGAATATGTGAATAATCGTAACGGGTATTTGCATGACTATTTAGATTTATGAATTACACATCCGCTGTTGGTTTCCTGAGCCAACACACCATCTGCCCTTTCCCTGGAGGCAGGCAGCCAGTGACTGAATGAAACCTCACGAAGCCCCTCCCCCCACATCATACATACATACATACATAATCTTCCATAAACCTCCCCTCACATCCACGTGTCAGTCTGCAATATAAAAATAGACGAGTCAGACAGCGTGGGCACGCTGTCCTCTGAGGCTCGCACCAGTGTTTGTGCGTTTAACCCTTCTACATCTGGACGCCACTTAATCACCTTCTCTTTGATGAACTCCCAGATGATCCTGGTCATCTCATCTCCGTCCATCTCCACCACCGGCTGGGCCACTTTGATGCGTTTGTCGGCATCTGTCAATCACACACAGAGACAGGTTAAAGCAAATCTGGCTTTTCATTTATAAAAAAATAAAAAAAGCTTATTTATTTAAGGGTCAAATACTGCAGAGTAACAAACAAGGAAAACTAGTGACCGGAAAAAAAGAGACCTTGTTTTGCTAGCTGCAGAGGACGTGCACCAGTTATTTCTGTTTCCTTTACATTGGCCAGTAACAATCTTTGCCTCAGGAAGTACTGTAGCAACTATTAATAGTTTGATGCATTTTGTTGTACTGATCCAATTTATTTTATGTCCAAATACCGATCTCTGGGCTTTGGATATTGACCAAACATTTGCTTCTCAAATGTGAGGGTTTGCTTCTATAGAATAATTAAGCAATTTGAAAGAAACTGTACAGAATAGGTATATAGTCATTTCAAAGCACAACACATTTAAGTTGGTATACTGCATTTACCTAAATGCCAAGTCAATTTTAAGTTGCGTAAAATTACAGTGCTCCTGTGTTACAAAAGAAATCAGGACCATATACTAAAACACTGCTCCAAGACAATGCTAGTCATCAAAAAGTTACCTCTAATCTGTACAAAAAAAAAAAAACAGTTCAACCCTTTTAATACAGTTTCTCTCACATTATAGAAACAAACTTTGGATCCTGAATTAATTTCTCAAAAAGTCACTTCATGTTTAGAGATACTATTTAAAGTGTTTTTAAAACTGCAAACTTCTCTAAACCGAAGTGTTTTCATTTTTCACAATGGCTTTTGAGAGAGGGATCCCTAAACTTCTTTGTCTTCCAGTTAGTCAGATTACCGTAGATTAGTATCTCTAATCATATCTTTTCTCATCCGGCTCAGTGTGTGAGAGTCCTGCCAGCAGGATTAATCGTAGTGAATAGAAAAGTGCAGGGGGAGGTGCCGAGGATCAAGTGACGGTCAGAGATTCCAGCCAAATGAATGCTCCCCCACCGTCTTCCCAGAATAATGCAAGTAAACATGAGGAACCTAGTGGACTAGTTACACAACCAACATTTCCTTACATTTAATGTAACCAAATATCAAACATCCACATGGGCTTGTGGAGACTTTTGACCTAGTCGGGTCTTTGAAGCCATGGTAACACCTGTCAAAACAGCCTCTCGTGATCCCACGCTCCAAACATGATACTTGAGCCCTGCCGACTACGGATACATGGCAACCATGAAGCGCTGAAAATAACCTCACTGAAAAGTGAAAAGACACTTCTAATGTTACAATTGAGTTATTCAAAAGCACGAAGCAGGCAGAAAGAAAGTGATTGAGCAATCGTGTAAATAATCATTAGCTGCGGATGCGTTCGCCACCAACATGTACAGATTCACAGGAGAAATACTAAGTTTTGTGTCATGATCCGGAAAAATGAAACACCTCACAAGCAGAGGTGTACTGGATTTGGGTAATTTAATAATAGACTGTCCTTCACCAACCGTTCAGTTCAGTTTCAGCCGCAGTGCATTATGGGAGCAGCAACTGTTACTGGCATCATTTCTGAGTCGTCCAACCAAAATCTGCTATAGCAGGGCTCTACTATTGCAGTGCAGGGGGAGGGGAGCGCAGGAGGAAGCCGAGTAGGTTATGTAACTTTTGTATGCATCACAAGCTGGACGCTGAGGGGTGGGCTGAATAGAAGTCATGTGGGCCTGCCTGCCACATCATTCCCCCATGCATCGGAGATAAGCCTGCTCTCATTTCTCTCTCTACCAGTAGGTTTAGACGAAGCCAGTCAGTAGCACAAATACACGACTAAACCTCAAATGGTAGAATTCCACTGGGCAGCTTACTTAATTTCCTAGCTTATATGTTGATAAAAGCTTTCTCTCAGGCTCTCTATATCAATATCATGTCGGGATGGGAGAACAGATTTACGAACGTCTTCCTGAGCGAGCGTAAAGTAATGTAATTTCCTGAACTTACCAGACTGTTCCAGCTGTTGTAATATTTGCCTTTACCACCAGAGTCATTATAGTCACATTACTGATAATTACTTATCAAAAATTGCATTATGTAATTATGTTGTAAAAGCACCAATGGTCAGCCCTATACCGAGATATTTTATTTAAAATATGATTTTTGATTTTCTCAATATTGCCCAGTCCTAGCTGTCTTATTCAAAACAAAATACTAAACATAAAAAAAGAAGTCGACAGCTAATTACAGTCTACATTGGAAGCCATTCAAAATGTTTTAATTCTGGTACAAATGCACTACCTTGTTTTCAGTGCCGACCCCAAAGAATTGAATTGAGTATGATATTCACATTATTATACTTCAGAATTGAATGTTGTTTTGACTTCAACAGCTGTAAAATAATTTGCCTGAATACAGGGTAAAGAATTGATTCTAAAACCAGAGAATGTGTGATGAAAGGTTAAGTAAACAAAAAAAACAAAAAAAAGACGGGTTGTGCCTTGACAGGTTGACTGCAATAACCTTCATCTGTGTAGCTTCTCTGGTTAACTTTCAACAGGAGGTGGGGAGCCTTAAACATTTTAATCCTATACCAAGAAAAGGCATCCAGCAGGTAAAGCTGCAGACAAGACTTTAGTGAGGTCAGTTAATTAACTTTTAAACCGGACTGACTCAAAGTTTATAAATTAACTTTGGAGACTAAATGGACCATTACACCTTCTCTTCCACAGCCTTCCAGAAACGCCATGCTGTTCAATTTTATGAGCACTGTGAAATTTAAACAACATGTAATTACAATAACCATCTGGTGGCAAAGACAATACGTGTGACTACAATAAAAACAGGAAAAAGCAGTGTCACTCTGAATCATACTTCTGGCACATTGATTTTTGTATGATTTCTATAGCGAACACCAAAGAAAACAAACATGTGGCCTGTGTTAACAGATTTTTAACCCTATTTTAGGAATCTCTAGGAGTTAAGGGTTTAAGTGTAGAGGTCGAGGTAGTACGCTGTTTGTTTATCCTGGTGGCGTAAACTAGGCTATCAATCACTACTGACAGTAAACTACAAAGTTCATATGACAACTTGATTCAATCACACTCCAGCACCACGTTGCCCTTCAGCTGACCCTTGTAAACACTAACTGCTGCTGCTGGTTTGAGTTGAATGGGCCCGTGTAGCTACAACACAAAAGCTTAATAGGATACAAATCATCTCTGTATAAAAGTTAGGATGTATGCAGAGGCCACGTGATAAATCTGGAACTGATCGTCCCAGGCGGTGTGAATGTGTGAGGAACATGATGTCCATTGTTGTGTTTGTCATTCAAGATGTGTTTGTTCACCACCTTATTTGCCTCAATGAAGGTTTTTCTCTGGTGGGCCCACTGCCCAACAGGCAGAGTTCTGCTTATGTAAATTATGTAATCGTGAAAATATATATAAATGAAGTGGACTGATGAGGACATCACGCCATACAATGTCAGTAAAGTTGAAGCACCGTTTGAAATACAGCAAGAAGGCAACGTTTCTTTTATGTTTTAACGGTAGCAACGGGTTTTGTTTGCTCTACTGTAAGGATATAAATACAAAAGTAGCATTTGTCAACGTTTCGAGGAAACATGAAAGCAACAATTCGTAGAGTGTTTCAGTCATAAAGCAATGATCATGAGGTCAAATGAAGCCACAGTGAGCACAGATGGAAAGCGGCAAGTAGGACACGCCGGGCAGCGGCAGCCATTGCTCTCGACAGCGGAGTCTCGTATGCGGTTGCTGACCTTGCCAAAAGTTTTACAACTCAGTGTCGCGCTAAAGTCATGATGGCCGAAGAGCCGCTCATCCGTTTGGATTTGGACCACTGAATTAATGAGATTTTAAGTGACGACGACCCTGTTTTATCCACCAACGTCGAGCAATAAAATGTCCGCGCAGATAATAAAGTGAGATACATTTTATTCATCTGCTGCCAGTTTTCGACCCGCAATTTTCTCCCCGATGCATTTTAGTCTTTTGTGGTGTAACCTTATCCCTTTTCGTGCACTGTCACATTGCTTTGTTAGTGGTAGCAGTATTTTTTGGGACGGTTTCATTCATCTTCAACACGGCCATTAACCGATGTTCCTTAAACTTTGGATGTGGAGGACAAAGACGGCGGTCCTCGGTTCCCTGTCTCGGCCCCTCGTCTCTCTCGACGTTTTAAGACCTCTGGGTTGTGTAAACAACCGGCCGTCGACACGGCCATTGAACAAGTATTAAACCCCTGTAAAGCGTCGAGAGCATCGTTGCCCCCCCGGCTAAGAAATACCATTAGTTATACTACCAGCAAACGGTGGCTAACGTTAGCCGCGTAGCTTGGTCGCCACCCTGCTTCAAAACCTAAGGACTGGCTGATTGTTGTTGCCGACGTTAAATTAGCCGATCTAAGCTACATTAAAAAATGCATCATCTAAACACAAAAACTACCATTAACACAAAGATGCTGAGGATCACCCCGGTAATCTCTCTCTCTCTCTCTCTCTCTCCACTCACAGTTTCTTTGTTGCGAGGTCTGGCAATTTGAAGCCGGCGCAAGCACCGCGGGGTTTCTGGAAAAGGCAGCGGCAGACCTCGAGAGAGTGCTGAGGACTTTCAGATATCCAGCCATGTTTCCCTGGCTTGATTCACTGAGGTGGACAGTACTCGACGAAACTCAGAGCAGAGGGACAAAACGCTTTGAGTCGCTCTGCAATATAGTGAGCAGCAGAGACAGCACCGCCCTCCTTTCACCTCTCCGGCGGGACACGCTGGGTGCTACGTCAGAGTCGCACAGACACAGAGGAGGGACCGAGCAAAATAGCTGTTAAAGTCTGCAGCTTGTCCTCCGTCTAGACAACAGTATAGCGCAGGTTGAACCCTGAGCTTCTCTTGACCTTATGGATAGGTCACCATCTGCCATCACTGCTAAATACATTAAGTGTATCCCTCACAAGCCCAATGCACACACTCTGTAATGGCTGCAGAGATGTGACACATCGATTCTCCCTATATTGAATACATTGTACTGTTTCACACAAACACGTAGGCGTGCAATGAATATAGTGCACATTAAAAAGGAACTTTAGTGACTATAATTCCATGTCAATAAACGTGCAAAACAAAACTGTCTTGTCAAAAACTAAAGCAGCAGTAGATACAAAGTACCTACCTTCTAGTGTCAGATGATGACACCTGCATTTCGTATGGTCTTAAGAAACTCCCTATAGCCAATAGCAGACATTGTTCTATCACAAGTGGTAGCCTACTACATTAACTTGATATGTAAAATCAGTTAAGAAATCCCCTTAAAAAGCTTGACAACATATGTCCCATATGACTTGTTGAATGTCTGTTGCATTCAATTGTGTGTAGGACTATTATAATGCATCAGCCAATTTAGATTGACCACAAAACATGTACATAGTGTATTTGATTGTCTATCCCTCCTCCATAACCTTATGAAGGTCAATAAGACATGGTATAATGCAGACATATAACTTAGGTTAACTTAGCAAACTAATAGTAACTGGAAAATAGCCCTAAATATTTGAGTTAGTTGCATAATATTAATGCTTCATACTTAGAAAAACGTTATCTAATATTAGATGGATGATAACTCCTTGAAATGCACAGCAAAGAAAGAACTGCAGAAGTCAACATATACAAATACAGCAATATAAATAATAATAGTAATCATAATGACACAGTTATATATCAGAAAACAACTTAGAAGATGATGACTGTGTGTAAAATGTGCACAACCTCAATATAGCAGGTCTAAGTAATAAGTATATACTGTGAGTTTATTAACCTTATGCGCCCTGAATGCGAATTCACGAGAAAAAAAAAGATTCACAATTAAATTGATCAAATCTATTTGGCTACATTTGTAAAAGTGGATAACAAATATGAAGTATTTAAGTTGTTAAAAACATTTTGCACAAAGCAATATTTTTGGGAGAAAAAAAAACATACTCTTACAGGATTTGTTTTATTAGAAAGAAAAGCCTGGATCCTTCCTCTGGCGGAGCAGTACTAAACTCGAGAAAACATAAAAAACTGAAGAGAGATTTATTGAGATCCCCTTTCATCTGCAGGATGGGTACAGGATAGTCACATTCCAAAAAGTCTCGGCAGAAGGCCCTCTAATTTTAGCAGGGGAAGGTTACCATACTGGGAGAGGGATTGGGAAGCGTGCAGTGCAGCCACGTGACAGGCTGGGTGGAGACATTCTGCAGGTCACCTCTGAAGTACACTCTTTCATTTGAGAATAGGGGGGCCTGCATTGACAAAAGTCAGATATGCAATGTCAAATAAAAATGTCTATGAACCAAAAATATCTTGTGTTAAAAAAATACAACATTCTTCAAATATGTGTTTGTAACATTATGGTGAAGGTCAGCTGTTCTTGTTTCTAAAATGCACAGTTGTGTCCTGCTCATGCCATGAGAGACTGTAAATCAGGTTGTAGCGGTCAGATGGGCAGTGTGATTAAATACTCTTTTGACTTTCGACATTAACTCTTGACCCTTTGGTATATGTAAACAGTGTGCACATGCTGTCCACCTTCACATTCACTCTCAGATGTCACCCTGTAAACCACAAGGTCAAAGCTCTATAGTAAGTCCTTGTCCAGACTTATAATGGTGGACGAGCTACTGTGCTTTGAAGTTGAGAAAAGAGCGATGACTTAATGAGCTGCCACACTAGAACTTTACACTTATCAATAAGCAAGGAACTCAATTATGGATTTGAAGAGTTAGTTGCTCAGCTGCAGCTTTGATCAAAGTTTAATTCAGATCTGAGGGTGTAATGCTATTATTACTGTCAACTTGCTGCTGCTTTCTCTTTTGTCTGCTCGTACAGCAGCAGAGAGACATTTTAATTTGTTCGTAGGAGTTTAGGATATAATTTGATGCTATATAAAGTCCTTCCCCAGTGTTCTTAGACTTGATTGGTAACTGTGGATATAAAAAAATAAAACATAGTTTTGGGCCTTATATGATGTATGTGCTCCATCTACTGGACTCCTTTAGAAGGCCCTGAGATTGTTATGGTGAGCCTACACTGACCTCTGCTGGATGATTTGTGTGCATTTGATTTTAGATTATGGATTTGTTCACCTACTAGCAATATACTGTATATATAAACCCGTCATCTCCCATTTAAACATCATCACCCTCACAGGCTTCCAGTTAGTTTTGGAGAATTTGTAAGATGTCTTTACTTATCTACAGGCCTTGATGTGTTTCCCCCGACTACCTTGGTGATACAGTAAGCTAATGATATGTGTCAACAGGTATGTATTTTTTTGATCCAAAGTGTGGGACCAAGAGAAGCAACATGGAGTGAGGCTTTAAAAATGTTAAAACTCACCATTTTAGCCTATATATTCTCTATAATATATACAAACATTTGAATTGTTCTTTTCATTTGTATTATTTCTATTTAATGAAGACATATATTACTATTATTATTATTATCAAGTAGGCAGAGTCCAATATAGCATGAGAAGTTTTTAATGTTTGTGAAAATATTATTTAGAAGTTAACTGACAAGAAGAACCAATAGGATTCGTCTGTAGGACGACAGTAGGCGGTACTTCCTGTGGGAAGACTGTGTTGTTATGTAGCTGTGATACAACACGTGAACTGTTTTGGATATTTCTTCTTGTTGGTTTGTGGTAATTGTGCAGCTTATACAAGAGAGAGCGAAACTAAACTGAAAGGCTTAAGTTGTAGAATCAGTGTAAGGACTGGCAGGACGATGCAGACCTTCACTGCGATGAGATCGTTTGTTTTCCAGTATCCTAAAACCATTGCTGCGGTCACAGTAACAGGTAGCTTGTTTAAATCAAAATGAAACAGGTCTGATCACGTCTTTGCGCTCACTCACTGAACTGTACGGAAAGGACTGATATATACTGTACAGCCTGTGATGTTTCAGGTAACACAAACACGAGGTAGTTTACTTGCTATTACATTACATTTAGCTGACGCTTTTATCCAAAGCTACTTACAATAAGTGCATTCAACCATGAGTACAAACAAGAATCAGAACAACAAGTTCAACTACAAAGTGCTATCAGAAAGAGCCATTAACTACGGTTAATAGAATGAGTGAGATTGAATGCTTAGAATATGAGAAGTGAACGTCCATTCATTTGGCTACAAGTTCATATTCTCAATTGTTTCTTCATTAATAATTACAACTACTTGTGTTTGGGAATCATTTGACGTTTTACTTTTTGCTTTATTCTTGTGTAATTGCTGCATCAGAGCTCAGCTGCAACATTAGTACATTATTACTAGTCAATAATATAGATAAACAATGTGAGCTTGCATTATAGTTTAACAAAATTTGATCATTGCCTCGATTGTTTTTAATATGGTCATGGGATGTAATAAACTGCAAATGTTATTAATAGTGGTATGGATGGATAGACATACATACATTGATTTTACCTGTCTTGACATACAATTAAATTGTCAGTGATAAAAACACAATAAAGCTGAAATTTCCAACAGTTTTTCTCTTTAAGAGGTATTTTAAATGTGTATATGCTCTTACAGGAGTGGGACTATTTGGTGTGAAGAAATGGATGGCAGGTGGAGTGTGTAGTAGCAAAGCCTCGCTGGAGGGAAAGACCGTCTTGATCACCGGAGGCAACACTGGGATTGGTAAAGAAACGGCTGTTGACCTGGCTAAAAGGGGTGAGCGACGTCTCCTGGTTTCATATTTTGGCCGTATCGAATTTAATTTGAGCTGTCAAATATCCGCTGCTGTGTTTCAGGCGCGAGGGTCCTTCTGGCCTGTAGAGACATGGACAGAGCCAACAAAGCTGCAGAAGAAGTGAGGAAGAGGAGCGGAAATGACAACGTTATTGTCAAAAAGTTGGACTTGGCATCTTTACAGTCAGTGCGACAGCTCGCCAGAGACGTTCTAGCAAGTGAAGAGAGGCTGGATGTTCTCATCAATAATGCAGGTAGATGTATACATTGCATCTCACCGATGTTGTGATGTATCCAACAGCTTTGAGATTTTTTATTACTTTTAAAAATTACTTTTAGGTATTATGAGATGTCCAAAATGGCAAACTGAAGATGGCTTTGAAATGCAGTTTGGTGTGAACCACCTGGGCCACTTCCTTTTAACAAACTGTCTGTTGGATCTCCTGAAGAAGTCGACTTCGAGCCGCATCGTCACCGTCTCCAGTTTAGCGCATGAAAGAGGTTCAGTTTTTCTCTGTTTCTATTTCACTTCAAGAGATGTGGATTTGTATTCTCTATCTATCTGCATCCTTTTCAGTGTCATTTAATATTAAATACCACATCTGTGAATGCTGCTTTCACTCAACAGGTCAAATCTATTTTGATGACATACATCAGGAGAAAGATTACCGCCCTTGGAAAAGCTATGCACAAAGTAAACTAGCTAATGTCCTCTTTACAAGAGAGCTGGCTAACAGGCTGCAAGGTATGGGAACATTTTCTATCTCACAACAGACTTTACACAGTTTTTAATAAACTGTCCATAAAGTGGATACATCATGTCCTATGTCTTGTCATTTTGCAGGTACCGGAGTAACTACGTACAGCCTCCATCCAGGTATCATCCGGACGGAGCTCGGCCGACACTTCTTGCCCACAATGCCCCTTTGGAAGAGAGTTGTGTTTACACCACTCATGTACCTCATCAAGACTCCAACAGAAGGGGCTCAGACCACCATCTACTGCGCCGTAGAGGAAAGCCTGCAGAATGAAAGTGGACTCTACTACAGGTCAGTCATTGTAAATCAGTAGCTTCATTATTAGAGCATAACTTTTATTCCGTCTGTATTTTCAATATTGCTTTTGTATTCTTCTTACTGTTTTTTGATTACCGTTTTACTGTTTATTTATACTACTTTATTTATTTTATTTTTATTTGTATTACTATGTGTCTCTTGCTGCTGTAATCCTGCTATTTCCCCACTGAGGGACTAATAAAGGATTATTTTATCTTATCTAACTATCTGAGGATTTGCATCTACAAGCAACTCCTTTTACATATTCATACCGCAGAGTAGTAATTAAATCTTCATGTTGTATAAAAAATATTGATCAGTTCAACTTTAAAACTAGATTTCAGCACAGGGATCCATTTCAAGACTCAGTGTCAAGATCAGGTAATAAAACAGGACAAGAATGCCCTCGTAAAGTCAGTGGATATCGTGCTTTAGTGGTGCTTATTCCCAAATAAAAAAACAAATATTTAAATTACGGTACCACAAATGCAATATTCCGTCTAAGATCCCATCCTGTATTGTTAGTGACCCTGTGATTTCCATCCTTATTCATCGTTGTTTTCCTGAATGAGAACTGGTCCTTGTGACTAAATCAGCAGTATCAGTAATCAGTAGTAACGGATCGAGCCACATGTTTAAAACTCAACTCTGCCCTGATTGCAGCGACTGCGCCCCTAAAACCGCAGCCCCTCAGGGTCTGGATGACGAAGCTGCCAAGAAGCTGTGGGATCTGAGTGCCTCTATGGTTGATCTGATATAATCACAGTGACATCGATGACGATCGTCATCATCTTCATAGTACCAACGGACTGCCTGAGGAAACATGGGCGCTCTTTCTAATGGGCATCTGTGTGGCTGCTAACAGCTGAGCTCCTACTTAATGTAACAAATGAGTAAACAGACAGAATGTCTCAAGTGATAGACATTTATTCAGAATATACAACAAACTACTTGCAAAAATACTATGGATTTAATTATATTTTCTTTCATTTTGTTTAAACAGTAGCAATGCTTTTCAGGTAAGTTACATGGAAGCAGTATGATCTTTTCAGTTTTGATTGCCATTAGCGTGAAATGACATTTTAATTGACATTTTATGTTTCACCAATGCCTGTGTTGACTAAGGGCTCAAATGTCATTATTTGTTACTTGATTTCATCATATAATAATTATGTGTGATTTTGAAGTTTTTTTTGTCACACTGTTGATAGCAACATTTTCATTTTCATTCTCCTGGGCAATAAAGTGCAGTTACACATAGCCCATAATTGTACCTGTTTGTTAAGGCATATTTTTCATTCATTCACATCACGTGTATCCATTTTGTTTCATGTGAGACCAACAATATTCAAATAAAACACATTTTGGTTACATCATCATGAATTAAAAATGTTCCTAATACATTAAATGTATCTGACCACTCTTATTTTTTTTTAGGTTTCTTTATCTTGAAGGCACTTTGTACAAATTTGCTACAAACAGTCAAATCTCATCTTACTCAAAGCTACATCTCAGACAAGTGCATCACATTTTCTTTTAAAATAAAAACTCCATTAATGGTTCTAATTACATTTGCACAATGTGCACCCAAGTGGCCTGCTGGCTACAAATGGACCCTGTATGTTCCCTACGCATTAGATTATCATGTAAGTGAGCTAGTTCAGAGGAATACCATGTCTTGGCATTTACATTCAAAACTGTAATACATATACAGCAGATGTTGTGAAGTCAAAATATGATAAACCTTAAGGTTGGGTGTAACACAGGGAAGAAGTCTATCTATATTGCTCAGTTTCAATATATATATATATATATATATATATCATTTTCTTTTTATAAATTATATATATTCAACATCTAGATGGCTGCGAGTACACAGCGAAACCTATGGATGTACTTCTTAACAATTTATGTTGCTAACAGTTCTACTCCCACAATATGTGCTGCATAAACACCATCACTAACTAATGAGCCATCTCTTCAAAATCAGAAAGCTGCTTCATCTGCTCCACTTGCATAGAGTGCCTTCTCACAAGTATTTTCTTGGACTTGAGGCCAGCTCTCTTTGGTGTGTTAGGTGCTACTGGAGCTATAGATCTAATACCTGTGGCCAGAGGCGAGGAGGGCTTGCTACTAGCCACGATGTCAGGGATGGGAGGGTTCGGGTTGATGTTGAGCGGGGGCAGGTGGCCGGGCCTGGTGTGAGAGATGTGGTCCAGCAGCAGTGTGCCCGAGCCTCTCCTCTCCAGGAGACCTGGTGCGCGTCTGTGTGCTGTGCTTGGAGAGGAAGTGCTGGCGTTGCTGTCTAGAGATTCTCTGGAGCTAGTTAGCATCGCTAGAGGAGAAGTGTTCAGTTTCCTTCGCTCCACTGGGACCTTAGGAGAGTCTAACATGGCAGAGCCAGAGTAGAGCTGAGAGTCTGAGTCATAGTGATCGTTCCCCAGATGTCTCATATGCACTGTGTCTCTCAGACTGGCATGTCCACTGCTGCTCTCCTGCTCTGTGGGCACAGTTATGCGCTGTGCCAGTGGCTGGTGCTGGCCTAGAGATCTCTCATAAGATGCTTTGGACGTTGGAGGAACTGATATTGAGGTTGTCATTTTGCAGGGTAGTTCACCCACCAGCGGGAATAAGCTGTCCTTTCCATCCACACTGCTCTGTCGAGATAAAGCTGACCTCTTATTCAGAGAGAGTCCGTTTACCGCTGTGACGACGTCCTCATCAGAGCTGGCTTTTTTACTCTCCTCATGGGCGGCTGCAGCCAGGACTGAGGGAGCAATCAGCCCCCAAGGCTCTGACTGCAGCCTTTTCAGCTGAGGCAAACGTGCACGTTTGGGGTTTGCAGGCCGGCGTGTTGGAGACGTGGGCCCGTTGGCGAGCTTTGCAGCCGAACTGGAGGTTTTTAGTTTGGTCTGGAAACTGAAAACTGTGTTTTGTTGCTCTTGCTCAGGTGTGGACAATGCAGAGACGTTGATTTCAGACGGAGAGGCGCAGTATGCTGGGGAGGACTTATCATCCAGCTCTGGTGATGGGGGGACATTTAGGTACTGTTTGGTTGTTTTAGTGCCAGATGGTGACTTGTCTGTGGTGATTATGATGACCTCCTTGCCTTTAGCTTTGCATGCATCCAAGAGCAGTTTGAGTGTCTCCTTATCGTCTGCATTAACGCCATAGACCAGGGCTGAGGCTCCACTCCTGTCCTCCAGACTGGGGTCTGCTCCATTGCTCAGCAGTAGATCCACCACCTCGTGTCCGGCCTTGTGGCTGCAGGCTTGCATTAGAGCTGTCCTACCAGCTTTGTCTTGTATGTTGGGGTCTGCCTGGTTGTCCAGCAAATATTTCACCAGTTTTGACTTGCTTACACTCTGCTGGTCAGTGTGCGTGGACATGCAGGCCACCATGAGTGGAGTCTCTCCACGTTCATTGCTCTCGTTGATGTACGCTCCTCCTTCCAACAGGAGCCTGGTGAGTCTCAAGCGTCGGAGCCACACTGCCTTCAGAAGTGAATTTCCATCTGTCCGCAGCTCCAGTATATCTGCCATCTCCCAACCAGTCACAGAGCGTCTCAGTGTTGAATTTACAGCTCACAGCCCTTTGAACAAAACATTGAAGTAGTTCAGTTTACATTGCAAAATCTTTATTTTTTAATATAATGTTGTTTGTTTCTCTGTTTTGCTAAATCACCTCCAGCAGGTGGCAGTCTGTTACAACGTAAATTATATAAACATAACTTACTGTTCCAGATTTCTGATATAGGAAATATATAATCTTTATATAAAAATTCCTTCAATGTGTTAAAAAAAAGAAAGAAATTCCACAGTGGATCATGACCATGCCCAAAAATCGCTATACACGAGACAGTGCGGTATAGCACCTGTTAGATTCTCAAACGATGGATGATCATGATTTTGTTATGAAAATCAAAGTTTATCTCCTTATCTCTGTCGAGACAGGAGCTCGCGATGGTCTTTTACCATCATGTGTATGAAAGCGACGAAGAACGACGAACAAATGCATCCATTATCCTGTGAGTGCGCACACACGCCAGGCGTGTTCATCATTTTCTCTAAAATGTATGCAAGAGACTATACGTCAACGACATTTATTTTATAATATATGAAAATAAAAACATGTGAAAACACAATCGGCTCAAAAAAGCTACATGAAATATCGGCCCCCTGTGAGATCCAAGAGTCGCTGTCCATGGTTCTCATTTTGGATAACTTGGCGACAGAAACGCGCTCCATTACAAATAATTTGATTCGTCGTTTGTTTCTCCGTTAAATCCGACATTTTAAATTGCGTGTATTGTGTAAATGTTCATTCAGATTGCAGATAACATAATACATACATCTAATGCTAAGCGTAATGGCACAGGTGAATCCTATTTTTACCAGCCTCCCGTAAGACGATGGAAGCAGCGACTCAAGACATAAAGTTTAATTAATTTCCTTTCGTTTTCAATCATTTTGTAGTTTGATCATTTTGCAGAGCAACTTCATCTCTGCTAATTGTCTTACCTGGTCAGCGGAGAGGTTTCCCATGCTCAAAGTACCCGGGGCTTTCTCGTGTAAGAGGGAAGAAATTGGAGGGCAAATTAATGATTCAAAGAGAAAGTTTGTTGTAGTTCTTCGCAATATCCCTATTTCTCCGCCGCGACTGTTCCCATCGACGCGTCCTAGTTTAGTTAGCAGGGCGCCGTACCTCTCTGGACATGAGCGGTGTGGCTTTTGTTATGGAGGCTCACTACATCAGTCCAATGGGGAGTATTCCTTTCTCTGCGCACTCAAGGATCACAACCTGGAGATGCTGCGGGTTATAAATAACTTACTTTCTTGCTTCTTGAATGAACCGTGTATTCTCTTGACGTCAGAGTAGTCGACCAAAATAAATTGATGATGAAAACCTCTGTTCTGATCTTCATAACTCCAGCACACAAACAAAACTACATAGCAGTACCTCCCAAACACATTTGTGTGTGTGTATCATTATTTGAATAAATTGACAATTTCTAAATGAAAGCATCTGACAATGCCTACATGAGAGACATTAGGAATAACCGCTCACTATATATCCTTTTTATCCTTTTATAAATGTCTGAATCCATACCTCAGATAGTAAGCCAGAGCTATAAATAAGATGTAATCTGTCTGCAGTGTGGAACATCAGTGTCAGTTAGACGAAAGACAGTCTACTATGTAATAAAGGGCATATATATATATTGCACAATTAAAGAGGCCAAAACTTGTAGCAGCCATCACAGCTATACAGCCTAATAGGGACATTTCTATTTTTAGGTTGCTATGAGACAGCACAGAAGCAGTTTCTAATGAGAACAGTTATGTTCTCAGCCCTGCAAGGAACAGGTAAACCAGACACATAACATTCCACCAACGACCTCAAGGCTTTTGTGGCATTTACTCAAATACTTTTTTGATGCAGTTTTTTCTTCTTCTTTTAACTTGCACAAGTAAGCCACCACCACCACCACATTCAATCATTAGTCCTCTGACCACTGCTCTCTTCCTCTGAGACGGGGACTAATCACTTTATGACCCATCCAAACACATGATGTCTCAGGACTCCAGTCGTCAATCCTGGCAGTGATTTCTCACCTGTGATTGCCTTCTCAGGCCCTGGGGACTTGTTGTTCATGAGGCATTTGGAGAAGTAGGTTTTACAAAACAGCACATAGAGTCGTCCCTGTCAAAACAGAATGTCCCTCCTATTAAAGAGACATTATAATATAAATGCAGAAATCTGGTCTTTATTTGGACAAATATCTTTAAAAAGGAGAATTGTATAAAATATTGTTTTCATATCTTAAAGAGTGCAGATAGTATGCTTAGTATCAAGCAACCTGAAGGAACCTGCAACATCTTTAAATTAATTGTTTTCCTTCTCAGCACGCTCTCAATACTTTTGTTTCTAGAAAACCTGAAGTGCAACTGTTATTTAAACTATACTTAATGTAGAATCTTTGTTGATTGGAAATATATCTGATGGACGGACCGTCCAGACACGATGGACCAGGGACCCGACCAAGGCCAAAGCTCACTGGTTTAGACACATTCATTAGCACTGGGAGCCACAAGAACGTCAGCAGTCCTCAAACAGCGTGATCTTTGCCCCATCGATGCTGTCGTCCGCGGTCTATTAAAGGAAAAATAAATAATTAAGGTGGAGAGAATAAGCGCTGTCACCCCTGGGAGCAGTTTCCATTTTCAGATGTCTTACATCGCAGCTGCTGCTCATCCTCCCCTCCTTTCTAAATATAACCTTTCCTTCAGACTGCATTGTGAGATTTTTATTCAACAGAGTACTGTAGCTTGCAGACTATTTTAAGATCCTGTCAAAGAACATGCAAAAGTTATCAACAGTTATTAAATTTAGAGACTGGGCAAAATGTCTCCAAAAGCAGTCAGCAACAGAAACATGATGTCTGGTCTTAATCCCCAACCAATGTCACTGTTTCAAGAAAAAGAAAGAAAATGGATTCAAGTAAAATGAAAATGGAAAAGAATAACTCTATAAACATTAATATATATCTGCTACCATACAACTGGCCACCAAGTCTGTTTTTAAAACTGTATGTTGATAAAATATCCGGCATCACTCATGTCAGTCCATATTTACAAAATGTTGTGTCCTGTGCTGGACTAATAATGAAATATCTTATCTTATCTTATCTTATGTCACACTTTTTAGACTTTAACCATTACAGTCCCACACCACCTGCATATATCTGACTATCAAAGTCTTGTTTAAGCTTTAAATATGTATTGCCCTCTTTTTCTGTTATGTTACTTGATGTCTGTTGTCAGATATGATATTTAAAAAACGAACAATAATCTAATTAGTTAAATATGTGATGAACTCATAGCCTCACAATTAATAAATAAACCGGGAGAAAAATGTGTACCTTTTCCTTACTGACGTCAAACAATGTCATAAACCTTTCTTACTTCTAAGAGGTAAAGGGCCCAAACCTAGAATTTGTTTCATTCATAACATAAAAGTGAACACAGGCTGTCGGACTAATGTGACTTTGATGAGCACACACTGCTAGCCAAACAAAAAAAGTAGAATCACAGGGAAACAGCGAGCTCGGCTGTGCCTCGTTAAAGTCTTTGTGAAGGCTCAGTTAGCCGGCGGAAGCTTGATATTAGCGTGCAGACATCTTCCCATCCAACTCTTGGCAAGAAAGCAAACATGTGTATTTCTCAAATTGGCAAACATTTTACTTAAGAAGATTCAAAATTACCTACGGAATACAGTTTTCCATGATTTATGCTGTTTACAACCTGTGTATTGGAATTTGAATTGAGCGCAGACGCATCCCCACTGTCCTGCAGTCCTGATCTGAATTTTAAGGATGTTTAATAACTTGAATACAGAAATATCCACACAAGTTGTTTTTATACAATTACTTTATGAGTGAGATGTATCTTTTGTTAATCATGCCCATCTTTTCCATCTTAACAACTAGATTTGCATTTCGAAGCAGAAGTTGATTTTTTCCAGAGTGTATATATCCTCCGTTGTTGTGCTGTTTGTGTTTCTTCCTGTGCTGGTTGTCTCTTTAAAGACTGTGTTTGACATTCTCATGGCATTTGGTGTCTCTGCGATTGTATCAAGTGAATGTGTGGGCTGCGACAGCAATGAACTGGCACGAACCCTGCTGCAGCTTTGCACCGGACTGCTCCATGCCTCCCTCCTACCTCGGCAGATTTAGGAAAAATGCCTCCAGTGCAGCTTAAAAACCTGCCACCCCTCACATACGCTGCAAGTTATTATTATTTTTTTTTTTTACTCATCCACTCACGATGATGTCCCGTGAAGTATAACACATTTCTGGAGACACTTTGATCTTTTCATATTGAGAGGTGCTACTTTCTCATACTTGAAATCTTGAAATGTTTCCACTCTTCCTCTGCCTCCATCTCCTTCATCACTCCTTCTGTTCTTTCACATCTCGCAGTGCAAACCAACACCTGCCCTTGTGGCGAGAAGTAATTGAGGAGAGCATTATTCAAGAGCGTGCAGGCAACAGTTTTGCTGGGTGATCATTGTGTATGTCGGCTGTATCCTAGGAGATCGTTGCATATCTAATAAGGAGTTTGTTACTCATTTTGCTGAGTGGGCACTTTGATGTCCTCCGTGTTGAATTTTCTGTTTTAACTCAACAGCCTCCTAATGAAGCGAAGGGCCTGAAGCTTCAGAATCGGTTGCTTATCAACTCTACACCCCACTTATTAGAAGTTGTGGTGGAGCCTTTAATTGGATATCGGAATAGGAGACGCCTTAATAGCCTGTCAGTAATCAAGTGGTCAAGATATATCCTCAGATGACAGTATTGTTATCATCATTAAGAATTGTATCCAAACCGAACTCTTTCTTCTTCATGTTTCATGATCCCGTTTCTTCCTGTATTCTAAATCAAAGTGTTTCTACAGTTTATCTTGTGCAGTTTCAGGCAGAGTTTGAGCTTTTGTACAGCCGCCTCACTTAGTGCAGAAGTAATTAGTGGCAAAATTGATGTTTTGGTAGGGTCTGTCACACCTCTGTTCACACTACCAAATCAAAAGCTTACCAATGTGTCTGCCCCCCATCGAGCGGACAGCAGAAACTCTCCCTGCTATCAAACAAGGTATCTAATGAAACACTACAGAGGAAATACACAGGCATCAATAAACGTCCGGGGATACTTATCTGTGCATCAAGATTACTGGGCCTTTAAAACCTTTTTGTTGAAAGATTATGCTCATCTGAACCTTTTAATAATTGCATGTGCGGTGTTTTATGTCTGTTTTTGTTATAGATTTGTAGAATGAGGAAGAAAATGTTGATATGGGTTTGAATACATTGCAGTGCGTTCAGTGTTTCAGAGCTGTATCCGTCAGAGGTTTGGGTCTCTCAGAGTATGTGGGTACATCAGTGTGGATGAGTGGATGTTCTGACAGTGAGTTAGAGAACTTCACTCTGCTCGCAGTTCACACCCCTGAGACTGTGACGTCTTTGACACCATGAGGCACTCTGACCGAAATACACCTCCTCTGCAGCACAAGGTGGGGAAAGAGCTTTTTCTGTGTCTGTTGTTGTTGGTGACGTCAAATCATTCCTGTCCGTCCTCGAGGATGTCAGGGCTCATCTGTAGAATCAGACATGACAGGACCAAACATGATCTGCCAGGCCGTTGGAAATGAGTCCTCTCTTGGTGACAGAACTAACAATAGATCTGAAGCTTCATAAACATGGCTGTATGGCAGGATACCTGCCATCTATTAATTCAGGACTGAATCCTGCTCCACTGAGTACACACATAATTAGTCAGTGAGCAACTGATTAAACCGTATCAACCTATAGTAGGCTGAACTTTACATCTCTTTATATATCTTCTCTAATAAATGTAATCAGCCATAATCCTGCTCCAATAAGACAAGACTGCATGGGGCTTTTTGTTCAGAGAGCTGATTGTTCTTCAGGTTCCCGATAAGAAAACGTTTGTAATGTAAAAGCGTGTTGCAGCTGGGTCTGATCAGCTGCTGGGAGGTGGGATGAACTGGCAGGTACCAGAGGAAAAGCACAAGTCAGTAATTATTGTTGGGTGCTAAAAGAAAGGAGCTGTGAGACAATGAAAGCTGTCACACTGAATGCATTCCAACTCCTCAGACAAAACGCTCTCACACACACGTTCTGGTTTGCTCTTGCGTCCAGATTGAGACTGAAAAAGCTGTATGTTGTTGTAGGCTGTACTTTATTAAAGCAGTGCTATGAGTCAAGTGTTAGAATGTTGACACGCTGATGTTTAACAGAGGGCGATAATTCAATATCATTCAATGAAATCATGTCGTAATGAATCATATAACGGAATATCGTAATGCACAATTTTACATGGTCTAAAATAATAATAACAAGCAAATACTAACACGCATTCTTCCAAAAATCTGATTATTTTGCACTCAAATTATTAATTAAATGAAAAAATACTCTTCATTCACACAAGAGTATACAAAACTATGTTGCTATTTCATACATACTGTATCATACATACTGATATTGAATAACCACAAAATTGTAATATATGTAAGATATGAAATTACCTTTATCAGGATATAATATTTTAGCCAGTCTCCAGTAGTTTAGCATGTGGTTGCATCACATTCATTCACTAATATATCATGTTCACATTTACTATTAAGAAATAAACAATGGTAACGTCATTTGTTTGGAGGGTGTCATAACTCAAAGTATTGGACACATTTATTTAGATGTGATGATGGCGCTTTTAAGAAATCCCAGAAGTTATTACAATTCATAAACAAAAGGTGTTGAGACATTTCAATCAAAACCATAAATGTCAATCTCTTAGTGGTGCTGGAGGAAACATCAGAGGATCACAAAAGTCAGTCGGAGTCCCTGTCTGGGAAGCGTGATTGTTTGTTCCAAAAAAAAAAATTGGTGCCAATCCATTGAGTAGCGAAAATGAAAAACAAAACCTGCAGTCCCTCTAGAAGTAGGACCTATCCTGTGAGCCATCAACGTCTATATGAAATGTTATCCCAATCCATCCAAAAGTTGTTGAGATATCTGGACCAAAGTGCTGGAAGAAACGATGGCCGTTGCTGTCCATAGAAGACCACAGCACTAGCATGGGTTAAAATGACCAGACTGATGGCATGACCCCCGAGATCAGTCAATCATACCGGTAGTCATATCAATAAGCAGGCATTGATCTGAATTGACCAAAAGGAAGGTTACCTCATGTTTAAGACGTGTCTTTATGTCAAACGACTGCATATACTGGCAAAGAAGTTTTGAAACCGTATCACCTGCCAAACTCTCACATGCTCTCTTGCTCTCTAAATCTGAGCGCTTCAGCTGACACAATCGGCTGAGTTGCCTGTGTTTGTATCCTGCTGTTTGTGCAGACAGACCAGGCAGGACTCGCATCAGAGTTTCCATCAGGAGGTAGAGGGAGTGAGGGCTCTCTCTGCTTGAATCACAACTCTCCTGGCTTTTAATCCCCCTTCCTGTCTGATTTCAATTCAAAACAGGCATGACAATAACACACCACCACTGTGATCTGGCTCCTAGCCTGTTGGCAAAAACACCTGGTGCAAGGAAGATAATAGAGACAATTAAAATACACAGCACAGAGTTAAATGGAAGGGAAATGTTGCTCCCAGTGTGCTCATGAGGCCCAAAGCGCTGAGATCCCTGTTTGTGTTGCCCCGGGCCAGGAGCTCTCATACCTGACTGAGCAGATCGAGATAAGAACCAGTTATCTTTGCCTCACAGCACTCCACATCCCAGAGGGAGATCACCTCTCTAAGTAGACACAGCAGCCTGGGATTCAATCAAACCAGAAGAATACCATTTACTCCATGTCTCTCCAACTTCCATCTACACTCACTTTAAAGGCACTGAAATGTCATTAATTGTACAGGGTTTTGAATTAGAGTGCCTTTGAGAGCTTAAATCCCATGTCTGCCCAAAAGACCTGTAGGTAAGATGTAGCAGTATTAAAATAGATGCAGCTTGCGGTTATTATTTGAGACGGCACTATGAGTCATTATTCAGCAGGTCAGAAGGTGCACTGTAATCATGAAGCAGTGAAGTGTGCTGCAAGAGAGCTGTGGAAGCAGGCTGACTTGATGTAAAGAAAACATATTGAAATCTATTGATTGCTGTCATCTGAAGTGCACTAGATATTAAGCTGCTGGCACTGTACCCTTTTTTATGTCAAACTCAAATTGTTAAAGGTCCCAAAGTCTTGGATTCATGATGTAATAATTAATATTCAAAGCTATTTTTAAAGAGTGAAAAACTTGGCCTTATCAGGACTGTGTGAGTGTAATTTGATCACAGTTGATTAACAGGAAACACAAGAAAACAATGTTGATTCCACTGTAATGCTGAACTCTGATGGGTGCAAATATGTGCCTATCTTAAATAAATGATAAAAGCAAGAACAAAACACAAAATACATAACTGTCACGCAAAATTAACCAAACTGTTCAATCTTTTGCTAAAGGTTTTATGTTCAAGACTCTCATTCATAGCAAGCTAACTGAGAAAATATGTTTGCAGGGCCTTTAAGATTGATGAAAGAATACATTATTGATCTGATATTCATAATACTTATAATATGACCTCAATATGGCACCTAAATGGCCCCATCACTGACAACACCGCTCTACAGAGAGTCATTCAGACACTGCAACCGTTCTGCAGAAAGAGATGGCTTTGAGCAGTCTAATGCCAAACTAATCACATGTGAAGCGACACACTTAAATCTTTGAATCCATCATCAATGCTTCATCCATACTTCACCATTAAAACTACATTTATTGATTTTATTTTGGCCGCTTGGGGGAGTGAAAACTCAACATTGACATATTATCACCTTCTAAGGTTGTTGATGATCGTGTTAACGCTGCAACATGTTCAGTCTGAACAATGAACCACAACCAAAACAAACAAAAAGGGGAAAGGGCTTCTTTGAGCTGAGGGGAACTACAGCATGTAGTCACATGCTCCATTGTTATATATAAAAAGCTATTGATTTGAAGATTCTTTTTTAATGACTCAGTCTTTGAGCAGACGGAGGATGAACTGGTGGAGGCCCTCTTCATTACACTGGGCTCTCCCAGCATTTGTGTGAAGAGGAGTCAGTTTACTTTGGCTGTGACAGAGCTCCAGTTGGCACATTTTGAGATATATGTGCCAACAATATCTTGTGTGGTCGGATGACGGCATTGTGTCTTGTTTTGAAAGGTTTTCAAAGGTATACCACTCAGTCCAGATAAAGACTTCCTATCTGCCCAGTAGAGCTAAAACAGGGCACTACTTCATTCTGCAGGGTCACACGAGGAACGTGCTCCATCAACCTCATCTTTGCTTTGACATTTTTCTTTATGTTACTCCTCTGCGCTCACTGATATTATTTATATGGCTGTTTTATTTATTTTATCATTACAGTCCTAATGATTAATTGTATTGTAATTTAAAACTGTATAACTATTGTCAGGGTCGTATTCACAAGGACTTCTGGTCCTCTTTTCCTATTAAGCTGCATTTCTGATGGCACACTTCCAGTGGAGTTGGAGACACCCAGAGTGCAGCTGGGATGTTTTCCATGGCACGATTGTGTCAGTATACCCAATGTGGTGACTCATGTTTATCAGCTTCTCTCCTGTTGTGCCACCTCCTAATATGAGGTTTCACAAAATGTGGAAGAAGTTGTGTGTCAATGTTTGTGTTTTATGTTAAATAACTTGATGTGTTAATATGATGTCTTGATCTTCTATGAATAAATGCAATATACTAAGAAAAGTGATCTTTCCATTGATGATTATTTGTCTCTTCTGGAAAGCTGTTATACCCTCAGACTCAACCTGCGATGCTGCTCTCTATTCAGTAGGACACCCTGAATGCTGAATGGAGTGGGAAGCTGATTTCGTTAGCGCTGCTGATCAAAGGGTTCACAGGGCTTTTCATTGTCCTAGTGTGCCTTCACAAAATGGTCACAAAGCATAATCTGCAATGGCTGTGCAACACATCTGATCCACACAAGAGGGTAATAAGTTGTGTTTCCTATGAAATGATGCAGCAGTTAAGGCATTATTGAGCTTCTTGAAGACCGTGTCTTTGCATGGTTATGACTGATCTGGGTACAGCTCTACAGGCTTAGAAATGTTAACTCAACTTGTGCTTGCAGCCAGCTGTGGTTGTCGTTGCACCCAAATTGGTAAGTAGATATCGGGGAGGAAGATTTTGGGTCATCACTGTGAAATCAATTACACACTCTGCAGTTGCACTGCGACAACACAGTTCCAAACCTGCGATTTATCAAAAGCTACTTGCTCTACATCGCGGCTGCCGCAGAACTAATATCAATTCTCAGCTGCTGTGAGCTCATATAGTACTATTTATACATAATAATTATGGCAAAAACATCAGATGTCAATTTAAGTTTTAACCAGTTGGAAGCCTTTCTGTGTGCAAGATAAAAATTGGTTGTATCACAAGTGTTGCACCTCCACAGACATGAGAAGATGTGTCTGTTTTACAGTGTCACTGTTGATACAGGCACAGATGGAGGGGATGTGCCCTAAATAAATATGTAAGTAGCCATGCTGAGTTCCTGGTCCTCCTGCTGCTCCCACTGATGCTATTGATCTAATTGCTCTTTTAAAGCCCAAATGCCTCAACTGAAATGTTCCCGTTGTAAACCAGTCAGCAAAAGGGTCTTCAGGGTTCCTTATTGTGAGCTGCTCATTCTGTGATCATCACTTTCATATTATTCTCTCCTGCACACACAATGTCTTTCTCAACCGCCACTTTCTAAACAAACGATGCTACAGATGTTCAATACAAATTGTTATTTATGCATCCATGAAGCTGTAGATGTCAGCAACAACATCGTTGCCAGGCACTATACATTTATGTAACAATTATGATATATTATTGGCAAAGCAGACAATAGGGAAAAAGGGAAAAGGTAAAGGCAAACCAACAACTACATGTATTAAAAATCATATATATATAATCAGATGTATCCATCTTGCAATGTATACCTTATTTCATGGGTGTATTCATAATGTCCATTATGAAAACCTTTATCCTCGGTTAAACACTTTGCATCAAACTTGTTTCAGGAGTTGTATGTAATTCACACTATCACCAATACAGGATTTGTGGCTTTCGCCACCGACCATGATGCCGGATTACCTCACAGGTAGACAACCAGAAACAGATACTAAACACAACAGAGCAAAACATTTACTTTTCACTCCAACTGGAGCAACACCAACAAGAGTGATGCATTGGAGTATTTTTAGGGATGATTAATGTGACTCCCAATCCAGAAGACAGCCGACCAGAGAGAGCACAATCCATGAGGGACTGTAGTTGGAATTGAATGGGGTCATACGACAAAAATAAACAATTTAAACATAACCGGTGAATGTGCAGAAAGGGTGGAGTGCTCTCTGCTTCTGGTATTTTGTTTTTAATAGAATTAGAGATGCATCTTTTGTTTTTTCTGTTCACATAATTTCAATTTGAGGGTTTCTTTTCAAATATCTCCATAGTCTGTTTTATGCAACAACAAAACCCAGCAATTTATTTATTTTTCTGGCCACTTGGGGGCAATGGCTTGTTCGCCCTCTTGCTGTGACCATGCCCATCTTTAAACTCTGCCTTCATTTTGATCACAACTACTCACTTGTAAAGTTTCATGACTGATTATTGCGCGGTGATCAAACTATCACGGTGAAAAGGTCTGTCCGCAGCCAGAAACAAAAAACACTTGGCAAAGTGCTCAAAATCGTATAGGTGTGTTGAGTTTGTTGTGAAAACTAAATCCAGAGACATGATTGTTGTCCTCTGTATAAGTTACCAAACAAATTATTATACTTTAAAATATGTTTTCCACAAGGGGAGGTGAGGACACGTTTAAATTCAATTCAATTCAATTCAGTTTGTTTTGTATAGCACAAAATCACATATTACAAATTTGCTTCAGAGGGTTTTACAATCTGTACACATACAACATCCCTGTCCCGTGATCTCACATCGGATCAGGAAAAACTCCCCCAAAAAATAAAAAAAAAACCTTTTACAGGGAAAAAATGAAGAAGATAAAAAAAGGCCCTCCCCTGATTTCTCAATAAATTCAGTCTAACTTCCTTTCTCCAAAGAAACATACTGCAAATGTCCATACAGTCCATTAAATATGCTTACACTTTACATGGTATTTCTGATGTGATAATGTCAAATGCACGATAAGGGATTTCATTACTGTCGAAACGTAGACTACTATCCTTTATCTTAACATTGGGACTCTGTGCGATTGACATTTGGTGTGAGGACATTTAAAAAAGAAGATAAGACATTAGATTAGAGGTGTTCAAGGCAGCGTGCCTGTTGTTGTTGAACACAAATCACGAGTAGAGGTTTGGCTCGATCAATGTGATCAGCCATGCACAGCCAGGTGTGTGGAGAAGCTCAGCGAAGCACAGGGACAGGGTTTATAAATAAACCAAATAAAGGACGATGCCGTCAGTGACCCTTGAGATGTGGCTTTGCAAGGGGTGGAAAGGGAGACGTTTATCCTGAAGAAACTAATAAAGCACTGTCTGTCAGCTGGGAGGTGAGTCAGCCCAGAATAGCATCATTAGAGGGAAGCAGCGCTCTGATCATGTCTCTGAGGGGAGATGACCACCACTTCTCACTACACATCCAGCCGAGACCACCAAGAATCACGCAGAGTGAGCAGGATCACAATACAATCTGTTCCTGCAAACAGCAGCTCTGCAGCACAGGCCGGCTCAAAAATAGCAAAACGCTTATGGTGTTACAGTCAACTGTCATGGTGATAATCTCCTAATAGAAAAAAAATCATTCATCTTATCAAGGATCTTTTGTTGGATAATGATGTGTTAGTTTGCCGAAGCAGTCATTACACCCCTCTCACACAATAGTCATCCAAGAGCCTTTTACACAAGGATATTCCTCACCTTTTCAAAAGTGACAGTTGGCAAATGACCAGAAGAGTGCTGCACGTCAAAGGCTTATTATAATTATTATTGTTGTTTCCTAGAAATAAAAAAATAAAAAACATCTCATTAACCATCATTGATCTAGTCCATGAATGTGTCCATTTCCCCCATCTAAACAATTTCACTTCAAGACAGCCAAATGGCAAACAACGTTATGGTGCATAACTGCAACCAACATGTGTTTATGTGTAGAACGCCACACCTACGCAGACCTACGCAGACCAATCAATTGTATCAATGGAACCACATGTGTGTCCAGTACAAGTCTGCAGCTAAGCTAAGCATAAAGACTGGAAGGAGGGAGAAACAGCTACTCTGAAACTCTGAAAATAAAATTCCATTCATCGGCACCTTTAAAAGATAACTAATTGAAACATCATATTGTATATTTTGTTTATTTAATCTATCCAAGAAAAGTTTACCTTTCGAGAGAGTAAGGCTACCTGTTTCCCGTTGCTGGAAGTCTTCATGCTAAGCTCCTGCTGGCTCTCACTATTGATCGGCTCATTTAACTCTTGGCGAGAAAATGATCAAGCATTTACCCAAAAACATTGAACTGCAACATTTCTTAACACACGTAATAGCTTAAATGATAGTGAAATATTCATAGACTATATATGAACATGGCCATATTTACTCTGGCAAGTCTGCATATGCTCACTGGTTTGCTGTGCAAAGCTGCAGCATTATAAATATCATCATGGACATCATCATCGGTGGTGTTTAGGACTTATGTTAGGATTATACCTTTGGTATTGCATTCATCTACCCTTATCTGTTTTTCCTAGGATGCAAACCAAAACCGAAGAACAGCTGCTCTGCTTGGTCTTCCATGCTATCTTTCAAAGGATCCCTCTGACAATATCCGGATGTGTGATGTAAGACACTGTATTTACACATTTACTACACTCAATGGTTGTAATGTGACAATGGTAACATGTTTTGTGTTCATTAGTTTTATTACCCCTTGCCACACTATTTTTTACAGAGATTTTGTATAATTACAAACTGTCTTTTCAATAGTCTCCTTCACCTTTTTTTTGTTTTAGAGATTTTTAATAAGGATTCTCCAAACATTGAACTAGTACTATTTTGGAGATGTCTGTTAAGATGTGAATGTCTTTATATGTCTCCAGGTCCTTTGACAGTCTTCGATGTGGCCGAAGTAGCAGAGAAGATCATCCAACACGAGCTCAGAGACGTACCACAGGCTTTGCCATGTTGATGGCCACAATCTACTGCCTTAACCTGGAGTGCCCCCGTAATATGAACGACACCTTTGAGTTCCTTCATGAACATTAAACCGGACCAGAGCTCAGCAAGATTCCATGGGCTCAGAAGCAAACTGCTCAGATAAATGGTAAATGGACTGTATATTTGATATCTCTCTTCAAGTCTTCCTACCACTCAAAGCTTTAATGCTACATGTCATCATTCACACCCACTCACACACTGATGGGAGGAGCTACCATGCAAGGTACCACCTGCCCATCACTAACTAACAGTCACACAAGAGAGGTCAAGAGTCTTGCCCAAGGACACATCGACATGGACTAGCGGAGCCGGGGATCGAACCACCGATCCTCTGATTGAAGGACGTCCTTGTTCTACCACTGAACCACAGTTGCCCCAGATTATAATAATAATTATAAATATAGCCAGTAAAACAATTAGAGCACATATCAAAGTCAAGCTTTAGACTAAAACTCTTCTAAACTGTAGATTGGTTGTTTTGACACGTAACACCTTTTGTGGGGCTGTTAGAATTGTGTTTAAGAAATTAAACATATAATACATTTTTATAAAAATGTATTATATGGATTTTATAAAGTTCTCAGTATCCCACATATTGCCTCTTCACAGCCACACTACCTTATCTCCAGCTGTCTCTAATTATATGTTTCCCTTTTTTTGAAAGTATGCAATTAAGTTGTGTGTATCCATTTTTTGGGGTGTTTACAATGTTTTTATGTTTATATTGAAAACGTATGAACTTGTTGTAATTATCTCTCATTTGTCATTGTACAACCACACATACTGTCAGTGTCTGTCAGAGTGCCTCCACTTGTATGTGGGAAACATGTATTTAACACATGTATATATGGGTGTGTTGAGATGTACTTGTAGCCAATGTTTCAGTCTGTGTATATTTTCTTCCAATAAATGTTATATATTTTTAACAGAATCAAGAATTATTGGTCATTTCGTTTTTATAAAGCAAGCACACTTTCAATTATCAGTCAAAATAACATGTATATGCAAGTTGAAACAAATTTGTGATGTAAATCATCTTAACTTAAAATGGCAAGTTGTACAAGTTATTTTAACTTGGTGGATCAAGTTTAAACAACAAGGGACTAAAAGTTCACTCAACTCTGACAACTTGACTCATCATGTTGAGACAACTAGCTCGTTGTAGTTACATCAACCTTATGAACTTACATTTCCTAGTTGAATCAAAGGACATTTTTAAGTTGAGTGAAATCGCTTTTTCAAGGCAGCAGGCGAACTTTCGTTTGTAAGTTTAACTGGCCTGAAATGTTTTACAGTGTAGATGTGGAGGGAGGAGGTGGGGTCAGGCAGGAATAAAAGTAGTACATGAGAAATAAAATTTAACACATAACATTCTGACTTGTAGACACGATTGAAGATGCTGGGATTTGCACTATTTTTATTTCTAGGCTGGTTAATGTATAAAATCCAGTCTGGTGCCAACACTTCTCCCACAGAGATAATTCACACCCAAATATGACATCAAATAATTAGACTGTTAGCAGCACGCAGGTCTGTTTGAATCATGTGATTCCTTTCATGTAGCTTACAATTATTTTATTTGCAACGTTTTCTGTATAGAATTTGTTTTTGAAATACATTATTTTGAGATTCTTATCACCTTGTTAGAGTTGAATGAATGAGCATACCTGTCACCCTCAGTGGCCATTTAATTAAGCACAATTTTCTAAAACTAATACGGTCTCATACACTCCTGCAATTAATTATTCCTTCATGAACGTTATGATATTCAGTATTTGATGAAGATGTTTTAGAGCGTAATAATAATGAACGCACCGTTGAATCCCCAACAGTGCGTTCATTATGTAGTTCGTGGTGCAGCTCTTGAATTGCATTGCATTATACAAAGAGGTGTTTCTATTATTTTGTCCATATCGTTTATATCAATTAGGGTAGGATAATAAAAATGTATTGTTCTGGTTAATTAAAACAAAAAATAGCACACTCTTCCTTGAACAAATAAAAAATATTTTCGTTCAATGCTCAAAGTGGTGCCAAAACTTAGCTAGTGTTAGCTAAGTTTTGGAAACATACACAGTCCTCTGTAACAGAGATCAGTGGGCCTATTCACTGACTTCACTACGGTTATTTATTTTTGCTACTGTAACATTTTGTTTTACCATCTCATAATTGTCACTTTTTGCCATGATGGCAGCTGTTCAGCCACAACACCTCCTCTTAAAGCTGCTCCTAGCTAGCTTTGTAACACTGCAGAAATAAGTGACATGTTTGACACATTTTTCTCACGTTTCTGGGGTGAAAAAGTCAGTTTTACAGCTTTAAAAAGTGTTCAAGCTAAGTTTCTCTCTTTATATTTTGATGGGCCTACATAAATGGTTCACCTGTCCAATATATGTCATACACAGTTGAAAAGGTCAATAGATTCCTGCTTTTGGTTTGTGAAAAGTCAATAAGGGGAAAGGTAAAGTTCAGCATCCTGGAGGGGAGGCCCTTTGGCCTCTGACAATTACTTTCACTGTTCAATAAAACACAAGTAGGGTTTAAAATAAATATCCAAAAGCTGAAATGGTTTAATTCATTCCTCTGCTTGTGTGGTGGCTCATCTTTGGGTGTGAATGTGCCCTCCTTGCCTTGTTATAGTTTGGTTTCTGGTCTAAGAAATAAGAACATTTGGCCAAAATATGCTCATGTATGGCAGCACACCTCTTATTAGCACTTTGCCAGACTTCCTGTCAAAGCTGACGCATAGAGGCATGAAGATGTCACTGGCAGACTGCTCACGAGCCACCTTCGAAGGTCTTGTCAGCATCCTTTGGCATATGAATGAGGAGGAAATGCCAACCAAGTGTCACGGAGCAGCTGAGGACCACTTGGTACCTGCAAAACTCAATTTAACAGAGGCAAACAACTTTAACGAGGTACTGAATTTAACATGGACTTGCATGGGTTTCAAATGATGATTCAGCTGAATGAATAATGGGTTAATTCCTGGTTTTGTGCGTCTCCTCATTATTTGCATGAGCTATACACAACGGAGATATTCTGGATGGACCTGAAATTGTTGTCGTAGAGTCCCAGCCCGGTGGCCTTATCTTCGGTGTCATAGATTCCTCCTGTGAGTAAGACTCTGACGTATCAGAGCGCAGCAATTAGTGCCTGCAGTCGCTTTGCCGCACGTCGAGCCATAGTAACTGCTGAGCTCTATACCAAGCAGATGGATACAAACCAGTCTCAACAGGCATAGTGCCGCTCTCCAACAATTAATTGCTGGGCTCCTTCTCCGGGTGTCCTCAACCCACCCCGGGACTGTTTCAGTGGGATCTGTCATTCAGCCTGTCCCCTGTGGTTGGCTGGTATTCGGATGATGCAGGTCTTAGAGGGCTGGTTCTGTGGCACTGTGGCATTTGAGGCAATGGATGCCCGGGTAAACACTCGGCAACAGATGGTGATGGGGAGCTCCAAGCATCAGTGGGAGGTTTGGTGCTATAGCTCGAGATGATGGGGATTTGCTGCCCACTCAATTAAAGGTGTGCTTCATTTCTCCCCCTCTTTTAGTCCTTAAAAAATGATGAGCGGGCCATTTTTCATCTCCACAATATCCTGGACATAATCATATCTCATTAACCGTTCTATATTTGACCAGTGTGGAGCTGTCGTCTATTCAAAAGGACATCCTGCGTCACGACGTCGACGCAGCTGATTTCAAGAATGTGTCAAAAGAAATTAGCAGCAGATATTAATAGGACGCGGAGATCATATCACAAAATTATAGCCAAATGTATAGTGATATGTTAGTGCCCTTTCTGCTTCCAGAGATGCACACCAACCCATCTTCCTTCGCCTCTGTCTTTTTACTGTGTCGTCATGGTGATGGGTTTTCGTCTTTGTGTCTAATTAGAGAGCTTTGGATGTATTGACTATCTCAGACGACAGAACACCTCTCTCCTATACCTTTCCTTGTGTCGTCATCAAACTTTAATTAGAAAGGAACATGCCGAGCATGTGGACGGAAACCTGTAGTATCGGAAACACAGATGGCCGTTGCAATGTATATTTACATGTATTTAGTGAAACTGTTATTAACATTGATTCACGCTTTGAGAGAGAATCCTACCTTCTGTGTTGATCACTTTCACAAATAAACTCTGTGTGACCTTTGCTGGCAGACACTGGTGTCAGTAAACAAGTTTGTTTTTAGAAATAAACATCTCTGCAAGCGTGAAAATCCCAAATGTATACCAGAGCGTGTCAGCAATCAAAAATCAAATCCTTAATTACAATACATTGTTTCCATAGTTACTTGGAGAATAGGAAAGGGGTGAGCCAAAGCTTTCCAGTTTCATGGCTTTTTACGTCATGTTTTCAATGCTTCCTATTAGAAGGGAACATTGTGTACACGCAACTGTTAATTCGGGGATGTTTAGAGACAGCGTCACTTGTTTGAAGTTTAGCTAATTCCTTAATCTGTTTCTTATACTTCAGACATTGTCTTTGGATCTTTCGTAAAAATAATAAGCGTGGCTCTTGGTCAAAGCAAAGAGAAATAAACCCTTGATTGTTATGCAAATAAATAAATATAATTGCCTCTAAACTTTAATAAATACTAGTAGCATGATGGCAGCAGAATAAAAAAGAAACAGCATCGTTGTTTGTGTCACTGCATTCTCTTTAAATAAAGTGAGGCATCTTTGTCGTATTAAAATAATATTTTCTTCCCAGTATATCTTTGCTTTACACATATTCGAAAACTACTATCAGGGCAGTTGTTTTGCCCCCGAGCTACACATGACATCCATAACAGGCCTTATTGTAAATATAATTATAAGAACTATTCTTAGAAAAATCAAAAGCTTGGTCTTGCCCATCAAACATTTTGCAAACAAATCAGGCAGGAGGGTCCTTCATTTGGCAGCGAGGATACTTAAAGCACAGTTTAATGACCCCTGAGCCCAAAGTCTGCCCTGTTCCACGGATCAACTTCAGGCGACATTGGCTGCCCTTGCATTTTTGACATGATTAATGGTCATTGTATTATATTTTTCAATTCTAAGTTGATTGCTTTTTCTCTTCTCAGGGATGTCATTATAGGAGCTTTGGGTTGTATCATTGGTGAGTGCTGTGTGTTCAACATCCACTCCACCTGTATCTGACAACCAGAGAGCCGTTCTGCAAAAGTAGTGAAACAATACCCTCTTGTGTCGACTGATGCTGCTGCAGGCTACAATCCAGATTTCCGCACAGGTGTTTCTGCATAGGATGTTTGTATGCATGTTTTTAGGTATGTATGATACTCATATAATTTCAAAAAATATGTGTATGGTTGCATTTCATCAATCTAATATTATGAGGAACATGAAGCACAAATGTGGATTTGTGATATAGTACGATTTTATTGTCAAGGTTTATCAGATCACATAAATCACAGTAAGAGAAAAGTTGTGGTAGTTACAACAACAACAAAAAACATTTTGCAGCCACAATTTGTCATAAAGTCTGAAAAGAAACGGTAAAAAGGTTCTGTTTCTATCATCAGAGACGTGTTTTGAAAGCGAGTGAACTGAAGAAGGGACTAAATAAAAAAGTACAGCATTTGCAATTTAGCATTTTGCAACATTTTCCAAAAGATGTAACTCCAAAATGTATCTTTCATCTTCTAATCATAGTTGTACCTGCATCACCAAACACTGAAATGTTCAATAGGTATATCTTCGACGTGCATCAGAAAACTGATGAGAAAACAGCCATATACACATGTCTAGTCTGATAAATTGAGTATATGCCAACACTCTTAAAAATACTTAAGAGACGCTGGGATGATGCTTGGGTTGGAATGTGTTGGTTAAAATTATTTCTGCAAATATGCATTGTGGATTATTTTCTCTTAAAGAAAAGTTTACTCACATCAAACAATGAAGTCCAAAAATTATAAAAGCATCAGCTGATCAAAATTAACTTAGCTATTAAAACAAGGGTCTACTATATATGTAGCGATGCTGTACAGAATTTAACAAACATGCAGAAGCAAACAGCTTCTCTCCGGTGAACCATAGTGTCTCCAAAATGCCAAATTAAATAAAAAAGTATTGTAAACAGTGTTCAATTGGATGCAGATTTTGAAATGGTTTGATATCCATAAATATTGCGTAATTCTTCCTAAAACAGAGGATTATGAAATGTTTCAATACAAATTAAGCAGGAATTTCATCAAATATTGGATTCTTGAGGTTTTTGTATCACATCATTGATACGGTACCATGATACAACAGCAAAGGGGCGAAATAGAGCCAGCAAAAGATGGCCAAATGAAATTCAATGCAATATTTCTTTTAATCAAAAGTTAATACTTGAGAAAGTCATGATCTGGTTGCCTTTATGACCCAGTCACTGGTTCATATAATTAACTTTTTTTCCAGAATATTTGTCCAGTTATCAGTGAAGGAAAGTGTCAGACACATACCCTTATCAGTTCTCCGTCCAACAAACATTTGATAGATAGCTGGGCTGGAAAAGTGATAAGGAGATGTGCTCGACAACATATAACCTGAACAGCATATCGTAATAAAGCAAAAATGAAAAACAAACTGACCGTAACAAATTTCATAGGTAATAAAAAAAAGTGTCAATAAGTCTTCATATTATCACCACAAAATGGTCTTCCAAAATGTTTATGAAATGTATTTTGTAAAAAAAATGAAGGTGTCCTCAAAGGAAGAAGATCGCTGCATCATCAGAACCAAAATGCCATCTGTCCAACAGCTCAGAGTCCAGCTCCCATCTGCATCCAAAAGGCCGAATAACTTTGAGGACATGTCCCATGAGCAGTTTTATGTCACTCTGGCCCCACCTCATCCCTGCTGCTGTCCTGTCTCTTACTGGTCGAAAACCAGTACTGAGATTATCTTTTCCCCCTCCGGTCTGTGCTTTGTCAAGTCATTGTGCTGCGTGGGAAAAGATGATAATAGTAATAACTTCATTACACTCTTCAAAAACTGTGACACAAGGTGATCTGCAGTAAAACTCGGATAAAACGGTAAAAAAATACTTAACTGATAATAAAAAATAAATAATCCAAATTGTAAAAGACATAAAATGAGTTTGAGTAATTACAACGTTCCCAACAAATTGCAATCTGTTAAGAAAAAGCCACACAAAAAATGTAAGTGGCTGTTTTCTATATGCCTTAGCAACTGCAATGCATTGATAACATTTACATACATTTGATTGTAGCCAATTTATATTATATTATATGCTGCTGAATGCATTATGGACATATGGACAGTTATCCATTCATCCTGAAGTGTTAGTGTCCTGAGATCATGATTGTATGTTTTTAACAAATTTGTATAATCATTTTATTAATTAGGTTAAAATATTAGTAGTAACTACAAAGCAAATCTGTAAACATGCTTGATTCAATCAAGTTTAAATCCAAACTGCTGTACATCCTAACTAAGAAATACAAAATTGACTGAGGGTTATTATTAATCATCTCAAAAGCAGCCAGCTTCATCTGTAAGTTGTTTTTTGTCTTTACAAATCAGCAAAACGTTGCTCTTTCATTGCAACAAAGTCTTTTCAATAAGAATCAAACAGGCTTCACATCCAGTGCACTGACACCCTCTGACCTCTCTGCTTGTTATCTGCAGTCAGTCCTGGCTATGCAGTCTGCAGTTGGCAGAGGAAGGACAGCAGACGTCTCTGTATGCTTTGGTGTTGGGTATCTCTGCCTAGTTCCTCCCGTCGGTGTGAAAAGTCCTGAGCAAATTAAACACGGGTGGCTCGCTTTCTGATCCAGTTCCGGATTTCTTCTCCACACCAGACGCCAACAGCAGTCACACGGATGAGGGGAGCTCTGCCAAGCATCTCATCTGCAGTGCTCTGCTCTCCTGTGGGATTAGCTGCACTGCATTCCCACCATCAGCAGCACCGGGGCCATCATAATCACACACACACACACACACACACACACACACACACACACACACACACACACACACACACACACACACACACACACACACACACACACACATACATTTCAGTGGAGGCAGGGGTGGGGTCGTCTATACAAACAAACACGTAAATTCCTTTTCTTTCTCTTGTCTGTCTCTCTAGCTCCCACAGACTCACACCAGTCTGGTTTTACCTTTTCACACACACACACACACACACACACACACACACACACACACACACACACACACACACACACACACACACACACACACACACTAACTTATTATCTGTAAAATACTTATTATAATCTGTATATTGGTATTTACTGCTATTGCACTTCTGGTTGGATGCTAAACTGCATTTCGTTGCTCTGTACTTGTACATGTGTAATGACAATAAAGTTGAATCTAATCTAATCTAATCTAAACACACACACACACACAGGTAAATTAGTTCTGCACTTCCTGCTGGAGACAGAGTGATGCTAGGTTGACAAAACATTTTAAAGGTTGTGATTTTGTTGCGTCCTCCCCACACTGACAGGACAGAGACCCTCTCCCCTCCTCTCACCCGCCCTGGGGACGATGGATCAGATTGTATGAACAAGAGGTCAGCGCACACATCATTACATATCGCCGGAAGGCTCCAGCATTGCGATGAAAAGCAAACTCTTCCAATTCTGGAGTCAGACAACACACAGCCACAGGTGCATGCAAAACCTTTAAAATAAGAACATTACATGTATTTGTAGCCATAATTGGTATAGTGCATGATCTGCAAAAAGATCATTAATCTCTCAGAAATATGTTTAGAACGTGTATGTTTTTAGTCCTACTCTGACCATGACGTTCGTCAAAAGCAAAGGCCAGAAGCTTCCTGATTCCCATCATATTTGGTGAAACAAATTAGCTCCACATCCCACCTCTACCTCTACAACTATTTATCATCCCTGTCTTTTCCTCCGCCAGTCTAAAGAGGTTGCCTCCCGGCGGAGGGTGCCTTGAGTGACCTTAGAACCCTGCTGCGTCCTCCTGGGTCATGATTGCCAGTTGTTAAATAACAATAGATGATTAGCCTAAGACAGAGCAGGATTTCCACTGCGCTATTTTGTCTGCAAACAAAAGAGGCATTCAGTTTAGTGGAGGCTTTATTAGGCTTTTTCTGGGGAGACCAGGTAATTCCCACTAATGACCGCCCTGAGAGAGAGAGAGTAGAGGGAGCCTGGAGATTGGCTAACTTCAGGATGATGCGGGCATGCATGCGGGGAAATGTCTTCATGGTGAAACAAGCCTGCGTGACACAGATGATCAATGCGGCAATGTAAAAATGAAAAGCCTTGTGATTCATCTGGCAAGAAACAGGCAGTATAGTCTTGTGTACATGGACATTTATCTTCAGTCTATGCATAGCGTGATACAGTACAGCGCATGTCAGTGGCTCAAATGAATCTCCAGCAGAGGGCACCATGAATGCTTTCTATTTTTAGTAGTTGACTAAGATTTCTAAAGGGGATTAGAGGCTTCCTGAGGATGCCTTGCTCTGTCTTCAGGGGGGAAAAGCCTATTTTCTCAGACTGAGCACTAACAGGAGATTGTGCAGAACCATTTATCAATTCCTCAGTGTTAAGCAAAAGTGATAATTGTATATATTTCTTTGTATTATCACTGTGGACGGATTGTGCATGCCTTTTGTGTCATTGTGTTTACTACTACTAAAGTAGCATTATTTTGATTATACTTTTTTATGGGCTGTCAGGCAAGCTGCTGTTCAATGCATTCACTTCTGTATTACTGTAGTGTTGAATGTGTACGATTTGTTTACCGGTAGCTAAATGTGTGTTGCAAGGCACTGCCATCTAATACACACATCTCATATCTTTGAGGAGACTTTCGCCTAAACCATTTTTTTGGCAGCACTAAACTTGACTCAGTTGCTATGGACACCGATGATGTTTTATTTTTTCTCCTTTTTTTTCTATCTGTGTCCATGACAACAAAATGGCTGTTACAGGAAATATTATGCATTTAAAGACACCAGAAAGAGAGAGAGCGAGAGAGAGACACAGAGAGAGAGAGAGAGAGAGAGAGCGACACAGAGAGAGAGAGAGAGAGAGAGAGCGACACAGAGAGAAAGAGACACAGAGAGAGAGAGAGAGAGAGAGAGAGAGAAGGGGGGGGGGTCTTCATTAGTTATGGCAAGTTAACATAAATGGAGAATACATTTGTATTATCATACTGTTGTTTGTTATTTTCTCTGACAAATATGTGACTCTTTTATCTGTTCCAAAAACATGATTTTGTCATTTTACAAACATTTAACGGTGATCCGGGAGATAGATGATATAGACGGTAAAATCATAAAGATACATATGTGTATGATACATACATATGTGTGCACCGATAAATAAATGTATAAGCAGCATACACAAAATTAAATTAAACTTAAATGAAATGGTATATATCAGATAAGAATGTAAGAAAATGTGAGGACATGCACTGTTTATTCATATTTGCGAGCAATTCTAACTTTTCCTGTGAATCATCAAACTTATAAGATAGTTGACCACAAAGAAACGCAAAATGACCAAATGGAGACGCAAAACTACCACAAACAGAAGCACAACGACCTAAAAGAAACGTAAAACCAAATATGGTCTCAATTAATTCCTCATTGAATCTGTGGCTTTGTTCTCGTGGAGGAGGGATGGAGGCCCTTTATGTGACAAGGGCCCTATTGTCTCATAAAAGGTCAAAAATAAAGTATTAGCCAATAATTCACCATGCGTATTGACTGGTGCCAAACCAGACCTGCTGCTTTTGCATGACCACTAGATGGCAGCGTCAAATCAACCATCCGCCTGGCTGTGTGTGGCCACCAGGCTCATTATTAGCACATGATGAGGCTGCACTTCCTGGGAGAAGCAAATGCAGGCTAGATGCATATTTAGGAGGGATAAAGTAAACAAACAGAGAAACAACAAATTCAATACAAGAGGACATCCAAGGTCCCTGTGAAATAAGGAAACCACCCCTGAGGCTCTCAGCTCAACAGCAGCTCTTATATTCATTATGGATTCAATGGTTTTAAGGTGTCTTATGTATTATGAATGTTGCTCATTGAAACAACATCACATCTCATGTTCAAAGGAAATGCCACTGCCAGTTTGTTGTGACCTCCTAAGCCTATGCATTTTCAATTATCGCAAAGGTTTTTCAGCTGATTACACTTAAAGATTTTGGTTGCTTACATCAGAGCATCACAAGCATGCTGTGTGAGACTGTAAATACTGTCCAGAGAATGTCATTATTCATAGTACACATAGATTTTAAAATCATCATGAAGAAGAAGTACATTCCAGCTGTGCAGATTTGACCAACTACACACTTATCAAGTCACCTGCTGGGAGCTTTTATAAGGATTTTCTTAACACAAATAATAATAGAAATGTAGGCCAGTCAGGGAGCACCAACGCTTGTACAACAGATGAAGAATACAGCATCTGTTATGAAACAATCTGTAACAGTAGAGCAGAATCAATGTGTTCAGTTATTTTAGCTTAAATAAAAAAGACATTCAATGTATTTCTGCTGAGAGAATACAGTACGTCTGCTGTGTCACATGTATTGTTAATTATGCCTTCTCCTTCTAGTCCCGCTAAACTGACTTTGCAGAGTAAATGATTATAGATTATTTGACTGTCAAAGTATGGAAACAACTGTAAAAAGGTTTAAACAAATAGTGGCACCATATCAGCAGCACAATAAGCAAATTTGAGCTCAACGATCTTTGTACATCAAACAGTACTGGGCAGCCAGGAGAAATGAGGCTGAAAACAAATGATACCACATTGTTCCTGCATATGAGCTTCATTTGGACCGATTGTTTGACTACAATTATATTTTATATTATATTGTAAATTGTATATGTTTCTATTTCTGCACTGTGTTGATTGTTGTAGTTTGTCTAATGTATGCACCACCCGCCAAGACAAATTCCTCATATGTGTAACATACCTGGCAAATAAATGGTTCTGATTCTGATTAATGATCATTTCCAGATGACAGATTGATGACAGCAGAGGGTTAGTTGTGACACAAACACATTACGAGTGAACGTGGGGGGATAAAACCCACAGAGAAATGCATTTCCACAAAATACTGCAGTAAAAAAGGGAGATAAAAAAGGGTATTAAAGATCACAACCTCAAATATCAACTCTGCACAGTGTTGCCAAGTCTTGTTGCCATGGAGATTGCATCCTACTGCAGGTGTGAGTAACGACAGAGGAAGTCAACTGTGCTTCTCTCTCCATGTCTCTTACTGCTCCTCTGCATCTTACGTGGTCCTCACTACATGTGTGAGCGCATGTGAGTGAGTGTGTTTCCGCCACAGTCACGCTAATAAACAGTCATGCAGATTAACCTTGAGCTATATGTGTAAAAATACTTACACGTTGTGCACTTCTTCTTTTTTTGTCACTTACATTTTTATTAATTTAGATATATTAACATTAAACACAATAATTAGGTTTGTCAGACAAAAGAAATGGAGAAATAATACAAATATATAAAACAAAAAAAGGGTAATACATTCAACCCTCCCTCCCCCTGATACCTCTTTAATTATCTTTTACATGTAAATTCATATACATCCCTGCATTTTCATGAACACACAAACCCCGCCCACGAGTACTTGACCCCTCCTCTAATTTGTACTAAAAGCCATCAGATGTTTCCATAGTTTGGTTAGCTTGAACTGGCAATCATATTTTCCAATGCAGCCGTCTCTGTCATGAGCTTGAGCCAGTCTATGAGCGTGGGCGTGTGTGGGCTTCTAAACTTTCTGTGATCTCTGTGTGTTCATTACAGACACCAGTAGATCACAATTAAAAGTTTCATTGTCCTCACATCTCAACACATTTTCCTCTCCGCCAATGTGTCAGGGAGGGGGCCTCAAAAGGCGACGATGGAGGACATCCGAACTGTGCAAATGTAATTAGCCCTCAGCCAGGGTGTGCACATTGTAGGCTGAAATAAATAGATGCATGCATCCAAATACTGCTCGGGAGATCGCCAGTGAACCGAGATCGCGTTGCTTTGCGTCAACCCTGTTGGAAGAAATCCAGTCTGAAGAGCCAAAAGAGATCTGACCTGGCAAGATGTGATATGACTCTTTTCAAAAGTGTTTTCATAAGATCGTGTGGCACTTGTTTTGAGGCAGTGTGTCTGACAAAAAATATTTGACTTATTTATTTATTTGTTTACAGTACAGTGAAAGTCTTTATCACTTCATCTCTTATCCTGCAAACGTGAGCAATGTCCCTGATAAAACTATACTTTTGCATAGTTGTGAGGATTTTCCTGCTTTTCTGTGTCTAATAAATGTAATATGTGTTTTGACAATTGGACGGGAGCTCTGCCCCACTTCGAACATCAAATGATTAATCAATTGATCAAAAATAATACAAAATGTTTAATATAATATTTGATTAATTGTACAGTTACAACGCACAAAAACGTTGATGAAAAAAAAAGAAGCCACAAGAATTGCACCCTCACATTGACTTGTCCAATTCTATCAGATTTGGAGCCGTTGTTATGCACTGCAGGCGGCCGCTGCTCGGCTTCCTTGTGGCTTTGAGTCTAACCGAGGCAGACTGAGAGAGGCTTATTAATCCCAGGGCTGCAGCTTCACTCTGAAGGCCACAATCAGGAAAACAAAAATGCACTCACTGTGTGACTTAAATAGACTTCTAATGTTGATCATCTAAATATACGGGATGAAGTGCAGACGTTAAGATCCAGCATACTTGATCCAGCATTGTTATTAATAGGGGCTGACATTTTCACAGTTCACGGCTCAATCATTCTGTGCAAGCCTTGGTGAGCCTGCACATTTGTATTACGATGCATAAAAGCTCACCCAAGTGTCCAAATTTGTTCATAACTGCATTTAGAAGTACAGATAAAAGTGAAAAGATAAATGTCTGCTAGAGGTTTCTACTTCCACGATTACTGCTGCCAAAACCGAGCCCTACAAGAAGGAAACAAAGAAAATATTATACATTTATAATATTCGCTGATAAAAAATATTGTGTTTCTTGGACATGACCCGTAAAAAAAACCTGACAAATGAATTACAAATGGAAGCCTTAATGATTTGTTTTTCATTAGCAGCAGGCTGGAAAGGGCAGCAGTTTGATTAACAAATATCAATCAGAGATGGCAAGACGTCAATTTTAACTCAGTGGATTTTGGTGTGAGAAGGTCAAGAACAGCCACAACCGTCTGTTACCAGCACACACTAGAGACATGCTCATGTACATCAGATGAAACGATAAGGCTGTCTTCTATGTTTTACTTATTGTGAAAGAATACCGTAAACATCAATGTATTAGTCTGTCTATGAAAAGCTTTCATGGCTTTCCCAAGCTGAATGTGGCTCTCAGCCCCAAACTCATTGTTTTCAACTGAAGATGTAAATCAATAACTATACAGTGTCATTCATTAAAAAAAAGAACTCAGTAGTTTTAGCAAACGTTGCTCAAAATTGTGTATTGTAGGGGACTATTTCAAGTGCATTATTACCATAGACTGTATTTAAGTATTGGACGTAGTCACCTTGACAACAGCCATGGATTATGGTTTTGAAGCCTCGAGTTCGGCATCTTGGTTCATGGCCGTCACATCTTGTTTTTGTTTTTTTTAAACCATGCAGAAGTACTACGAGAGGGTGAAGACAAGTCCAACCAAACACTGAATAAGACGTTTTTACATTTAGCCCAACATTTAGTGCTCTAGGGCAGTGGTTCTCAACCAAAAGATTTAATACACAGCACTGTGCCATCAGTATCTGATTTAATATAGAATATATACAATTCATTTTATGAACTTACACTTGATTGAATATTTATGAACTAACAATTTTTAAAGGATTTGTTAATGGATGCTATTTTTAAATATATTTTTTACAAATCTCACGTACCCCCTGGAGAGCCTCCACGTAACCCCATTTGAGAACCACTGCTCCAGTGAGTATTTACTGTATGACAGCAGGACTGTTCAAAATAAACCACACCTCCCATGCGTATCATAATACAACATGAACACTCATAGTAACAGTGTGGCTCACTGATGTGTCTTATAGTTATGTGTGTATAGTTTTTAGACAACAACGATGTCTATGGCACAGACAAATTAGATGTATCAGGCTTTTTCTACAAAGACAATAATTGTTTCAGGATAAGTCCATTGTTGGTATTGTTGGTATTATTGTTGGTCCTTTCACATGATTGGTTGACAATAAAAAAAAAAAAGAAATGGAATACTTCCAGACCTTCCCTTTAAATCTGTGCGGTCACCCAGACAATAATAAAGACCAATACACTGAGGAGGCTTGAAGATGGGTTCATGCTGGGGGGGACGATGGTGTTGAAGGAGCTGTTGACTGCAACAGCTGAGATAATAGCGTTTTTATTTTGAGCACTCGTCAACAGTGGTATAACCTTGCCTGGCCCTGGTGAGCACTGGGCTGTAGTGTAAGCGATGGCACTCTGCCAGGATCTGACCATTAAGGCTCATTAGTCCCTATTGATAGCCCTGATGATAGGCACTCCGAAAGGAGTCAGCCAAGAAAAGGTCAGCATATGGATCGCAATTTGACCTCACTAACCCGTCACTGATTGGCAGCATCTGTCATCCTTAGATTTAATTTAACAGTGATTGAATGCTGCGGAAACTATATTGGCAATGACCCTGCGGGCCGCCTCGACGCCCCTGTTCCTCCACATGAAATCTGTGCCTGCCACCCGTTTTGGCACAACTGTCTCCTGTGCCCATTTCATTTAGGCAGTGAATAAAATTGAACCGGTGCTCGAGCCATGCACCTGCAGCGGCAATTTCTGTGTGTTTCTCATATTTGTCTTACACTTACAGTTACAGTCATTCAAACCCCTAAAACCATGAATATAACGGAGATTTAGAAACTACATTTCATAATATGGGGTACTGTTTCGGGTCAACATTTTGGTCTTAGGTGTTTTGTTTACAGCTGAACAGGTTAGTGTAATTCCCACTGGAAGTTGTGTGGCGTCCTCCCAAATCCATATGTTTACAATCCATCTTGTAAAACTGTCCAAACAGTTAGTCCATTCAGTATACTCAACATCTATTTTATGTCTGTCTGTTCAGGGAGATGGATCCTCCTGTTGCTCTTCTCCGAATCGAGGGTCTAAGAACAGAGGGTGTTGTTTCCTGTAAGGACTATGAAGGCCCTTGAGCCTGATGATGGCGCTAGATGATTCAAAGGACCATTACAATCATCGAGATGCATGCAAAATCTGTAGTAGATGTCAAGATATTTCTCACAATAAGGGAAAACGTTGACCTTCTAGTGTCGCTGGTGGGAAATTTCATAGTGCATAGGGTCACCAAAGCAGCTGTTAGTTTAAAATTTTTAAAGTAAAAAACTATTGTGAAGCAAAAGTAGGTCAGTTAGAGGAATAAGAGTAGACGTTTCTGCATTAACTTCTCTTCGACAGTAGAACAAAACATCACAAAAGCAAACAACGTCGACAATATAAACTCCACAGCGGCTACAGCCACTAACTCACATATTACAACAAAGGAGAGATTAAAGTGTTTACAGTGTTGTTGTTGTACTCACCTGTCTGAATGACGTCCTCCACAATCCCCTTGAGGTTCAACTCCTCCACTTGTTCATTCTCAAGGGATAATGTCATAACTCCACTCAGGCTCTGGGTCCCACTATCACATCAGGGACTAAGGTCTCAAACCGCAGAAACTCCTCACTGAAGGTCCTCAGTGAATGCAGAATGATGACCCAGCACGAGCATGTTAGCATGTTAGCTGTAGGTGTATCATGTGTCATGCTCACCTGGCAGTGCCTTACATAAGTCAGTAATTAATGGATGCAGCATTTTTTTATGACAATCATTTTTGTATGGTACAATAATGCTATTTGTAACTATGAACTCGGTTCGTTAACTCAAGTATTTATAACTTGTCATTTCTGAGAGTGCTGAGTGTTTCCTCTCTGGAGCTCTGCCCTCCTGCGGTTGCACACACACCTGCAGCTTCTTCTCTTCTCTTCTTGAAATGTGGAGAGGTGCAATACTCAAGGTAAATAGTAGCCTACTTAAGAAACAAATAATAATGACAATAGCTTGTTGGAGCCATAATGTAGTTTGTTTGTTTTATTGTATCTTTATGGGAAACAAAAGGTGCATTTATACATGCAGTTTGGACATTGAACACAGGGTGGAGCATTGTAAGTGCATAGCAAGTGCATGAGGGAGAATCCGGTGTTTGGTCGGGATGCTAACAGCTTTTGACCGTGTTGTGTAATTACAAAACTACTTTGTAAATAATGTTTCCACCTCTGAACCAAAGTCATTAGATTTCATCCTCTAGAAACCTTGAATATTGAGCAAATTTCCCAACAATCCATCCTATGGTTAAAATATCAGGAAAATATCTTCACTTTGAATTGTCAACCAAATGGTGGTGCTCGAGGAAAGTCAGGGGATCACCAAAGTCGGTAAGATCCCTCCTCTGGAGACCATGATGAAGTAACGAGACAGCTACAGGACGTATGACAGTAGACCTGGTTAGATCAATCATGTTCATTCTCTGCTTTAGCCAGTGAGCAGAGAGAAGACACGGTGGGGAATGGGTGTGTGAAATAAGAGAAGATGCTTCGAGGAGAAAGGGACTCATTATGCAATGGAGGGACTTGTTTACATGTCCCCTCTGAGTTCATGTTAGCTGAAGGAAGACACCCTGCCTTTGCGGCTGTTCTTGGCTCTGCCACATTGCATTAATGTCTGTATTCATAGTGACTGGTAATTGGCCTACTTTGAGGCGAGCATTTGTGTCTCATGTAGAATTTCACAGTAAGGAAAACGGATAGAAACCGCGGTCTGGAGATTCCACTTCAGTGAAATTACAAAAACAAATGTAGGAATGAAAAATGTCAGAAGAAAGCAAATCCTGACCCTGTGGAGAACCACTGATGCTCCGGTTCATGCATTGACAAGAAACCTTGTGTGTCCATTTGGAAAGCTTGTGTGTGTGTGTGTGTGTGTGTGTGTGTGTGTGTGTGTGTGTGTTTGTGTCTATAGTCTTGTTTTTCTTTGATTTTAAATAGAACAATCTGTATAGCGTTACATACTAGCTCGCTAAATTGTCACTAACTAAATAGTATCTTATTAGTCTTGTAACATTTAGACTATTTATACCATTAGTGCTCGAGAGGCTACAAAAAACAATAATATATTGTTAATATATCCTCATAATCATCTACACAGCCTTTACAGTACAATTACAAGCATGTGCACCTACCCCTGATTGGCTGACTATTACATTTCACACATCCATATATATTTAAGTTTGTTATACAAATGTGCATCATTTTGTAATGATTATCTAAAAGTAAAAGGACATAACTTCTGGTTTTATGATGTAGTGAAAGTTATTATAGTTACTAAGACTTTCAACAATAAAGGTTGAGAGAGACCAGGTGCCATCCTGGAAGGACAGCTTGTAATGTTCATGTACGTGGGACGTTTGGCCTCCCAGACAGACCTTCCCCTCAGGGTGTGTTCACATCCTGCCTCCTTTACCTGGACCGATCGTCACAAACCCCAAACACACCACCTCACCTTATATTGGTTAAGACTTCGGTAACTATGAAAAGGCAACAAGGAAGAAAACAGTGTGTCTCTGCAGGAGAAAGTATGGAAGATTAATGTTACATCCAGAAAATGGCGTAGCTCTGGTAGGTCAAGGTTAACACTCCAAAGTTCAGGTTGGTTATGCAACATTTAAGCCTTTACTGTTTTTGGTACTAAACTTACCACATTTATTTTACTGACTGTAGTGCAGAGGAGCTGAAGTACAGTTTCCCTCATCACGTTCATTCTCAAGCATATCAAGATTGAATTTTTCAAGGTACACGCACCTTGCCGCAAACACAGTTAAGCTGACTGTGACATGTGTGAAATTCAATTACAGACCTGCTGTGGATGCACTCTGTGTAACCCAGGGAGATTGGAGGAAGCGTCTGCCAGGTGGCGACCCTGTAGGCAGCAAATCACAATGGCCTGGGCCGCTGCCAAGAGCAGGGATTCTGCCATCGCACAGCCCACCGACACTCCAAGAGCAGCTCATGGTCACTCATCACAGACACTCTCCACGCGTCTCTCTCTCTCTCAGTGCACTCAGGTCAGTAGAAAGGGAATGCAATACACATTGTTGGCCACTTCGCTCTATAATTCATGTCCGGATCCGAAAATAGAGTACTCGAACAGGACGCACTGTTTCATCGGTGGCTCCAAAAAATAGAATCCTGCATGTGGAGTAAAAAGCAGCATGTTTCAAATAAAAGGGGATTTATTTCCACATTCTGTGTATCATTTGTCATCTGGGTTGTCTCTAATGTAATTTCATTATGTTGGTCCGTTATATACAGACAACATCTATGGCACTTCTGTCTGTCCTGGAGGAGGGATCCATCCGCAGTTGCTCCTGCAGAGGTTTCTTACATTTTTCCCCGTGGTTAAAGGGGTTTGTTTGGGTCGTTTTACTGAAGCGAAGGAGGTTGTCATGTCAAAACCTCTGGAGCTAATTTGTGATTTATGATATTGAGCTAAATTAATAAAAATTGGCTTGACTTGACACACTATAGATGACTGTGGTTTAGGATATGATGTATGCAGTGACATTAGCTTCGTTTTCATCATGCAGGTTTACTAAAAGGTCTGGTGGCTCTGTGTGGTCATCTGATCACTGATGGTAAACTGTAAATAAAAGTGAAATCTTTCCGGTCTGTGAAGGCTCACCACGGCAGACATGAAAGCTGCATGTGCTCAAGCCCAGACTTCCTATATGTGACCAAGACTCAGTGGGCCCTGGGGATCCGGGAACATCTCGGTGCTGTTACACAACGGTTGTCAGCAATGAGAGCGTCAGAGAACAGCACATGACCACAGCCAGCTCCGATAACAAGACAAAAAGCAGTGTATTTGTCCTGTAACTTGCTAAACACTTGTGATTTGACGGTTAGATATGTTGTGCCATGACCAGTAGTATCACTGTACTGCCCGCACATTATGCAGCCAGTGTCTGGTGGGGCCAGTTTCTCCCACTCCCCCACTCACGAGCTGTGAGTGGCAGGCCGGCTAACCAGTCTTGACACAGGAGAATCAGCCTGAGTTGAGAGGGAGCAGCCGTGGGAGCAATGCCTGCCTGCCACATTGGAGACCGTCATCGAGACATGTCAGCCTCCATTCCAGTTAAAGTCCCAAAACCGTGTTGTACTTTGGTGCAACCCAGCTAGGCCTGTAAAACATAGAAACAAACAGAAAATGAACACATTGCAGTATGTTCATCTGATGGCAGAGAACACATGCAGGATGTTTGCGCGGCCTTGTATTCAACCACAGGTGTTCTCTCCCAAGATTGTTGTCAGTCATCAAAAAGAACATTTATACATTCAACCCTTCAGCTTAAGGGGTGCTCAGCTGCCCAAGTGCTCCCAAAAGTGCCCTCTGGTTAGTTCAAGTGCCACTTTGAAGCAATCTGAGGGTAAAAATGAACCATAACCCTCCAAACAAGTCCCTCTTTGTGTAATTTGTAGCAAAAGGCTTTTTAGGTAATTTAAGTAATACATAAGAACAACTTTTCGGCTGATGTTTTTTTCTCTTATAACGACACTTGAATCATTTTTCTAGCTCTTTAATGAATCAAGAAGATCCCTTCAGTAGACCTCTGACCTCGTAAACTGAGTAGACCAAAATAAATGTACCAGCAATTTATCAACATTTACAACTGCCAACTTGAGAAAGAGAAAACTATGTAATTACCACTTTTTTTTAAACTGTAGCCTTTGCTTTGAGAATGAGAAAGTCATGGCCCTGTATTAGGGACTAAATTCACATTTACAACTGCAGAATTGCAGACTTGTTGACCCATTAACCTTTATTAATGATGAGGAGACACAACAGAAAAAGTCAGAATGGAAATTATTTAATTAATGGCTAATGATGTATTTATAAAACAATAGGAAACGAGGGTTGCATGGTGGTGTAGTGGATATCACTGTCACATCACTGCAAGAGGGGCCAGGGTTCGATCCCCGATCCCGGCCGGTCCTTCTGTGTGGAGTTTGTACGTTCTCCCCATAGCAGCATGGGTTCCCTTCAAGTTCTCCAGCTTCCTCCGAAGACAGCTTTAGGTCAGCTCCAGCAACCATAAATAGGTTACGCCACTGGCCAGAGGTTTTCCCATCATGCACTGGGCAGGAGGTATTGAAGCATCCCAGACAGGTATCATATAAATCTCATTCTAGGATTCATCTTGGGAAGAGAAAAATCTTTTTTCTCTGGCTTTATTATTCACATGGATCTATTCATTTTCTGTCGAACAATAGCACACATAGCACTCATTTGCATACAGCGTTAATGTGGCTCCACACTATTATTACCACCGAGGGAGCTGAGCAGTTAAGACTGGAGCGTCACCTGGAAGACATTTCTTTGCTTTTTGCCCCCAAGATTTCCCTTCAGATTTCTCTGATTTTATTTCTACGGATAATCCAGATTGTTTGACACAACATCATGCTCTAAAAGGATTTCAGATGTCTGTTTATATGTTTGCTTCCTCACTTTCAATCAAATAGGCTGTGAATGCCGCAACAGCCAACTAGTTTGTTCTGACATGACAATGAGCATGAGAGAGCATGGATACAATTCAGAAAGCTGTTTCTTAAACAGGAAGGAGTAATTAGAAAATGTCATTTGAGAGGAGCGTAGCGAATTAGAAGCCTGGTGGATCATTTAATTAGGACTGGAGCCTTTTCATAGGGCTCAGGGAAGGACGAGGACACCACGGCAGCATCCTCTGCTGAACACTGACAGCACTACGTACTGTTACAGAAAACACCATTTGACACACACAGACACGCACACGCGCACATTACGTGCACACTGACAGAACCACATTGTTGCACAAACACACATACGCGGGTACAGATCACAATGTAAACAAAGTGACTGTGTCCTCTCTTGTTTTAGATGGCGGATCAAATGTCGTAAATGTCAAAAACAACATGTGGATACATACAAAGTTTTTAAGGAAGATTTGGGTTTACATTATGCAAAAACAATTTCAAATCCAATGAAATTTGATGTAATATTTTATGTTATGTAACAATTAAAAGTGACCACTCAAATGCACTTTTAAAACCTTTTTCATAAGAAAAATATATGCTATTGCAGCAAAATAACTAGTGTTGAAAATATTAGTTGATTTATCAATTAGTAAATCTAAAATGTGTTGAAAATCAATTAACCATGTAAGTCATGTATCAAGCAAAAAATAATTTGATGGTTCAATCTTTTGGTTTATGTCTATATTAACAACAACAACAACAACAACAACAATAATAATAATAATAATCAAGTATCTTAGTTGGACAACACAAGCAATTTGACAATGGCACCATCAGCTTAGTATTTTTCCCAGTTGTCTTGCATTTTGTTTTATTTTAAAATTAACAGATTGATCGATGATGAAAATATTTTTGTAGCAGTTCTGGTCTAACTTTAACATTTAAGCAGAGAGTAGCACCAATTCCCCTATTCTCATTTAAACAGAAACAAACATTATAATCCACATACATGCTCCCTCCTCTGTGAGATGTTTTCTGAGAAGCCGAGTCCCAGTTTGATAGAAGCTACTGTGGTGTTGCTGATTCCAATCACTTTAAACACAAATCATTGTAAGTATCTAGGGACTACTTTTTGTTTTTAATGTCTTTTTTATCTTATTTATTGCTTATTGTAAATGTGTATATATGTATAACGAGAGCTATGTGTAACCGGAGTCAAATTCCATGTGAGTGTAAACACACATGGCCAATAAAGCTGATTCTGAAGTGATACTGTTCCACATTATTTAACTGCTCTCTTTAGATTCAGTGATCCACAGAGCAGGATGGACTGAAAATCTCCACATTAAACACAACAGCCCTGTTGTTTTGCACCTTGGCTCACACAGTGCGGACCAAAATAACCACATTGTTATCAGCCTATCACATGTGTGTCTATGCAAATCTATTCAAAACTAATTGCTTAGCGCATGTATAACATAGCATCAGTTTATTACAAAACAAATAATTTCTCCACACGTCAGCCAGGGTTTCACTGTCCACCTATACTAATCATTTTAAATATTTGGTTAACATCTAACTAGTCAGAGACTAATTGAAGAAAAAAGAGGCATGTTATGGAGGACACTGCAGAGCCTGCAAGGGCAGAATAGATCAGCGACAGTACAGATAACAATGGAGATGGAGTAATAAATAAATCTCCTATCGGAGAAGTAGCCAGAGGACTGACAGCAGCAGATTAGAGCCTGTGCCTTTTAACCAAATTGGGTGCTCAAAGAGGCATATTGGCTGTGTGCTCGAGCATGTTTTATAGTGCAGCTCTGTAACCACTGAGACATACAACTCTGCCAGTTCAAACATGACATCATGGTGCAGTTCAAGCAAGTTCAGCTTTTTGGAATTACCTTTCTTAACTAATTAACCTATCAACCACAGTCTTATTGCTAAAGGTGGATACATTGTAAATAGCAAAGGTTATAACATATTAAAGAAATGAGATGTAAAACCAACCAAAATTATTTTTTATAATCTAAAAAGTGTGTTTCTGTTTGGGGAATTACTTCACCTGGCAATACAACATATATATAAATATATATATATATATGTATATATTTATGCATGTTTTTGTTTACGTGCAACTTAAAATGTAAACATTAAATAATATAGTTTTACTTAATTTACCAAGTAGGTAATAACAATATATTTAGTTACATAATGATAAAATAAAGGATAGCAGTTTAACTTAAACAGACCACATGTTAAAGGACCATGCTGGTGTTTTTAAAAGTTTTAGCCTTTTCACAAATGTTTGTTTTAGAATGTTTTATTGTTTTATTCATAGAAGCTATTTCTATGGCTGTTATTAATACAATTAACTAACTTTGGTGTGGTCCTGGTATTGTGCATGTTGGCGCACTGCGACATGTGAGTTGAACAAAGCCATTGTTAATGGTGTGAGTAACACCTGTGTCAAAATGTCTGCAGTGAAAAAGGCCCACTTGGATTCACTCATATGACCACTATGAAAATCAACATAGAGAGAATGTATGTTATTGCTAATCTATTTCCAGTTATTACCTTAGTCAACACATTACTTGTGTTGAGTAAGGACATGTATTGTTCTTTATTGTCTTTTTTTATATATTACTCTAGCATGGAAGTTCTTATTGACTTTGAGTTGTGTTTACCTACTCACAGATGGATGAAGACCATGAGAAGCAGTTGAAAGCTCTGAAAGAGCCAGTAATTGGGTTGCATACACACCGTTTCAATAGCATTTAAACTGAGATTCATTAAAGTGAGACTGAGCTGCACCAAAACATGACTCCTCTAGGTGATAGAGCAGTTTTTGTATGTATTATGTAACCACTCAAAATATCGACACTGATTGCTTATTTTGTCAAGAAGAATGTGCTGAATGGTAAACGACAAAAAATACCATTGTACCTGTCAAATAGCTGATTTCAATTAAAGAGGGACATTATCTCTTAAATATCTATAATTCGCAATGTTTCACTTGCATCCCCAGGGCGTAATACTGTGGGCTTGAAAGAAAACTCAACTTAGGCGGCATCTTGTTGAAACGTCCCTGTCCAAGGTCCTGAAATCTGCTTTCCCAAGCATGCGTCATGTGACTTAAGCAAGCACTGCCTAGCTCAGCACCAAGCCTACTGGTTTCTGGAGATTTCATGTGAGAAAAGGACGAGCCCCGAACCCCCTTCCCTCTCATCTTGCGTTGTTTAGACTTTTTTTTTCTCCCCCCCCCCCCCCCCCCCCCCTCCCCCCTTTTCTGTCTTTTTTTATCGGTCAACGTGGACCTTCAAAGCGCTCGGAGTATGACAAAAGATTTTAGGACGCTGGACTTGTGCTGCTCGTTTCCTCTCTTTTTACTTATATGCCAACACGGTGAATGCGTCGGACCGAGAGGAGAAGCCTGCTGCTAGTGGTCCGCATTCAGAAAGTCAGCATCTTGTCTTTCTTGATTTTATTTTTCCTGGAGTGACTTCAGAAGGATGTAACGACCGATCCACCTTGCGCAGCTGAAGTCTCTTCATCAAAATGCAGAAGGGAATACGACTTAATGATGGTCATGTCACCTACCTGGGGCTTTTGGCGAAAAAGGATGGTACAAGACGAGGGTGCTTGAGCAAAAAGAGCTCAGACAACACGAAATGGCACACAAAGTGGTTTGCTTTGTTACAAAATATGCTCTTTTATTTTGAGAACGAGTCCAGCTCTCGACCCTCTGGATTATACCTGTTGGAGGGGTGCATATGCGACAGGGCGCCTTCACCAAAACCTTCACAGTCAGCCAAGGAGTGTTTGGAAAAGCAGGTATGGAAAGCGTGCGCACACGCACACGCGCACGCACACACACTCTATCTCTCTCTCTTGCGCGCACACTGCTCTACTGTGTTTCAGGATTCGTGTTAAAAATATCGACGAGAGCAAACACTGATTGTAGAATGTGCTCCTTTGCCGCAAACGCCTTTGAACTATTTTAGTTGCGAACAAAGCGCTTTTCTTATGCGTATATTCTTATCATATTCAATCGCATGATGACCTCAAATTCAGCGCAGCAGAATAGCACGAGGTTCCAGACTGCTGTATTGCACGTTATGTAATCCATGCATGGCATTAATGGTGAGGTAACAATATTAACACCTAATGATATTACAGCAGCCCTGGCACTGGGCTATGCAGTGTTTTGCTTCAGGTTGCAGCAAACCCGAGCTTGATCCTTTTTTTTTATTATTGGTGGGATAGTTTTCAGTGGTGCATTAAATGTAAATTGTTATCAGAGTGATGCATTTGCATCTGGTTGGTCTTACATTTTGCTTTTGACTTTCAGTGATCATATGTTTTATGTTTTAGGGCGGAGAGCGACATACCTCATGCTCCTTTCAACAAAACATGCAAAAAGAAAGTTGTTGCCTCAAGGTTTCCATCTTGTGGTGAAATTATGAAAATACAGCCGAAGCTGAAGAAACAGCAGGGTACCTGTGATCAGTCAGCTCTCATCTCATCTAGATGACCTGAATGAAGTTCAGTCTAATACTGTATTTATTATTTGCAATATAGATGGTGTATTATTTGTATCTTTAACGAAGACTCTATCACACATTGTTGAGGCAACTGCATGTAGCAGAAACAATAAAATCATAACCACAAATGAAGCAGCACTCAATCTTAAAATATCTCATATGACTGCTGCGTAACGCATGAAAGTGAAAAGTAGAAAGGTTGACAGGTCTGTTGACAGCGTTATTGTGAATAAACAGTCGAGGAACATAATGCTTCACTGCCACTGGCTCAGCTCTCTCCAGGCTCTGTGCCTGACTCTGTCGGTAGGGCTGCAATCCAAAGTGAGTGCAGGCTCTTCCTGTGAACAGCTGCCTTTGTGCTGATGAAGCAGAATGCAACACACTGGCTAATGGTGTGCTCTCACAGTTGCTTTAAACCACCCAAAAAGCAATGTTGTTTTACATGCATATATCCAAAAACCTGATAAATAACTGGACAGAAATGTGTGATAAACTTGAGAAAAGATGCTTGATTCGCTTTGTTCTGTGAATCCCGTTTACAGAATGTAAAGTGCACGGATAATGAATGACTAATGTGACTGCTGTTACCTCTCATTGTAAACAAACAAACATCCTATAGGACAAATAAGAGTATGAAGATATCAACTCTACCTCCTATCCCTACCTGGATTTAGGGTGCTGTGCAAACGTTTGAGGAATCCACCATAATCCCAACATTATATTTATCCTCAAATGTAGTTAGTGTGAAAGTGATAATGCGTTTGAGACCAATGTTTCTATGGCAACCCATATTTGCATCCTAAAAAATGATGCTGTTGGAAGAGGCGGGTTAACACAGATGAGCGAAGTAGTGTGTGTCGCATCTCTCCTATTAATATGAGCACTATCTGGGCTAATAGTGTTCCTTGCTGTACCTTGGAGGAGTCAGTGTCCATTTATAGGAAACAGCTCGCTCACACTGGGGAAACAGCAGCTTCCACCAATAACACAAGAAGCTGCAAGAGCAAGAGATGGTGGATTTGAACTGTAATCAAAAGATCTGACTAATATTCTAATACACTCAAAAGTATGATATCCTAGTGATTTTGGTCAGGATGAAATATAGTTCCTCATTATAATGAAAGTGGACGCAAGTAGAGTGATTGCCAACACTTAGCACTTCAGGGAATATACTACTGTATAGATCTCATTATGTGATTCAGGAGAGCCCTGTTACTGTATTGCTGCAATACAATGCTGCTGTTTATCAGTCAGAAGTAATTATACAAGACATATGCATTATTCTACTCTAATAAGTTATTTAAATGATGTTTTCACTCACATACACAGCAAACCTGACAAGTGATTGTTGCCCCCATAACAACAATACTAATCTATATTTTTTATCAATGTAATTGATCTCTGTTCAGATCAGTAATGATGTTTAAAGATGCATGACTCAGCCATAAACATAACGCAGGAAGCAGACAGTGTGCTTAACATTGCCTCATACCAGACACTCACCGCACTCTGAGAGAGAGCATGAGGGAAAACTACAACAACATGCATGCCTCTCTGCCAGAAATAGATTTTCTTTGACGGTAGGATGAATACCTAATGAATGTGAAGATAGAAGAGCAGTCAGCCATGAATAATGATCAGTTGCAGGTTGATAGGCGCCTGTTGAACATCTGCAGGCCAAAGATTAGAGTTTGGTTTCTCTCAGCAAGAGTCCACAGAAAGATGTCAAGTTGTGCTATCGTTTAATCATAGCCCACTTTCTGAGATCTTCCTTGTGTTTTAATAAGCAGAATATGGTATCTCATCAAAAAGGTTTTTATAAACAGGATACAAACCGAAAAACTATTACATTTAAATGTAAAGGAAAATTGCATTATAAGTGCTTTCCTTGATATGCAAAAATATTTTTATATCCATCCATCCATTATCTGAACCGCTTATCCTCTTTAGGGTCGCGGGGCGCTGGAGCCGATCCCAGCTGTCATTGGGCGAAGGCAGGGTACACCCTGGATAAGTCGCCAGTCTATCCAGGTTATTTTTATATATATATATATATTATTTTTTGTATTTGTAATTTGCCATTTGGACACTTACTTCCAGAAAAAATATTAGTACCCACTTTCCAAACCCACAAACATTATATTTGATGTAAAGGCAATGTTTGCTCATTTTACTTTCATCCAAATAGTTACACCATTGTATAATTGAATCAGTGATAGCAATGTTAAATCCTAGTTAATTAGCGATCATCTTTAAATGGTAAAGGCTTTAGTACTCAAGTTGTATCAACAAAATGTCATATAAAAGTATTATATAAAAGTATTAATGGTTCCCAACATACAAGAAAATTCCAAATAACCGTTTTACAATAAAACAAATAAAAAAAATGTCGACCCTATGAATGACTTATGCTTAATCTATGAAACCTTAGTACATGCCTTAATTAATACATAAAATGTAATATGCCAATAAGAACAAAACAACAATAATATTTGTATTGATAATAGTAATACCATTACTATTAATAATAATAATACCTCATTTTCCGTTGAGCTTCAGTTATATATATATTCCAATATATATATTTAAAATGAGCATCAATTTAAAAATCCTTTAAAAAAGTTATTTAATAAATATTCAATCAGATATAAGTGTAAGTTCATAAACTGAAGTCTATATATTCTATATTAAATAAGATAATGATGGCACAATGCTGTGTATTAGATATAGATATTAGATCTTTCTTTCAACCAAAAATGCTTTGTGCTGAAGAAAATATTTCAAGGGGCTACATCACTGAAAAGAGATTGAGAACCACAGCTCTAGAGGGTATGCAATAATGCATGCTCCTTTCTGTGTAGAACATGCAGCATGTCAGATTGATGATAGTCCTGATGTTTAACGAGCCCCCCCCCCTGTTTTGTTTCAGTACTATTTCACCGTCAGCTTCACCCATGAAAATCAGAAGGCGCTCGAGTTACGCACGGAAGACGTGAAGGACTGCGATGAATGGGTGGCTGCGATATCACACGCCAGGTAAAGGCTCACATCAGTGAAATGTTCAGACCTTGCAATTAGTCAGTCGAGGGTAAGTCATCTGTGACTGCTCAGTCTGTAGGGGATGTGGCCATGGTTTCATAAGTGGGGTTAAAATACGAGGAATGGCTGAAAAATGCTTTTGTTCACATAAGAAAACCTGATTGCTTTGATGTGAGATGAAACTACATACACTGATATGGAATTAATTACTCAAGCTTAAATAAATAAAATTGTGTTGTGTGTTTGTGTGTGTGCGTGTGTTACAGTTACAGAAACTTGGCCAACGAGCACGAGACGCTCATGCAGAAGTATCTTCATCTGCTTCAGATTGTGGAGACGGAGAAAACAGTTGCTAAGCAACTTCGACAACAGATAGAAGATGGGGAAATAGAGATTGAAAGGCTGAAGTCAGAGGTAATACTCACTGTGATGCCTTCACGCTGAGGAGTAGGGATGTAAACAAAAACAAATGCATTATTCAGATTTCCTCCGGTCCCACACCACATGACTTAGTTTTCCACCTCTTCTTCCCAGAGTCCTACCTGAGTCAGATCTAAACACACCTTCCTGTAGGAAGTGTTGTTGAGTGCACTCTTTACAACGGTGCCAGGATCCTGATGTCCATTGAGGATGAACGTCCATAAATCCGTTTAATAATCATAGAAAAAAAGCGCTTCAGATTCACTTCAGATTGGCTCATTATCAAAATGTGTCTTCATTATCAAAGTCATGCAGGTGCGTGTCTGTACAGTGTGAACATGAACCGCTGGTCGACAAAATCGTGCAGATTTCCCCAAATGTAAACAAAACGGCTCCAGGCTAAAGATTATTTATGTTCATCCTCAATTACTTCCAGCAGTCCTCACGAGATGTGTTCGTTCAGGATGAAGCTCGACTGTTGCTGCACAGGCTACATTTTTACGTCATGATTCGACTTCTTACTTGAGCTGAAGTTAGGGACTGTCTTGATGCTTCAGATCAACTCAATTATCCTCACATTTTATAGAAATATACAAAGATAATTGTGTATTATGGCAACAACAAAGAGATCTTGTGCTATTTTATTGCATTATTGTTATTATTATTATTGGTAGTTGTACACATACGATTAAGAAGGAAATGTCAGTAGAAAACTGGGGTGAAATCACTGGAGTGTAGATCCAAATACACATATTATTGTAAAATAAACAGATATAGATAGTGAATTACGTTAGCCTTCTGATGGAAAATGTTTTACTGTTGAAATATCCAGTATGTTTTCCTCCCTGACCATAAAAACAAAGGATTACAAGATGTTCTATCTATAGATAAATATCTGGCAGCCACAAATACTATCAATCAAAATATCCAAAATATCAATAGACTGAACTGGCTCTTAAGTCACACACTTGTTCTTTCCCAAAATGTGTTATTGTCCTATCCTCTCTCCTCAGCACAAGAAACAACTGAACCAGTGATATGGAATAATAATAAGTAATGATGGATTATGCTGATCATTGCTATGTTTGTCTCAAATGTGTATAAAGTCGTGTGAGAGGACAAAAATAAAGCACTGCTCCATCACAGAGAGAAACGTGTTCAGGCCAACCACACTCCACTTTGCATCTCCTCTCAGAAACAATGCCTCCAATAATGTGTTCTCCAGATCAAATGGTCATTTTACTTTAATGTGCAAATGTGATGCTTGAAATCAAATTATGTGCTGAATATGCATGAACACGGCTTTATATTGCATCTCTTCTATGAAATGCAATGACAATTAACTCTCGTGCCTTCTACACTTAGCTTCAAACAGTTCAAGGCAGCTCCAGCCTGTTTACCTCTTATCAACAGGCAGGGCAGTTTGGAACATAATGCATTTAAATGACCAATGTAAATAAATATTGACGCAGCAAAGTGAACACAACTAGTTTATTCAGGCAAATGCCTCAGTGTTGACAGTGAGTGCTCACAGGTCTTGTCCTGGTGACTCACTTTGTTAACATGCTGGTACAGTAAGTGTGAAGAAGTGAAGTGTGTGAGTAGGAATGACTCGTCTTTTTTTGTGGTTGCCTCCGTGGCAGATCTCTGGTCTGCTCAAAGACAATGAGAAGATTCAAGCAAGCCCTGCAGCCGCCCCAACTGATGACGACTCAGAAATCAAGAAAATCAAAAAAGTAAAGCACATGATTTAAACCAGTTGATCGTTTTTCTATATCTTAGGATGCTGGGATATTAACTACAGCCTTTAAAACTTCAGGTCCAGAGCTTCCTGCGAGGTTGGATCTGCAGGAGGAAGTGGAAGACAATCATCCAGGATTACATCCGCTCACCACATGCAGAGAGCATGAGGAAGAGGAACCAGGTGGTGTTCAGCATGTTGGACTCGGAGGCCGAGTACGTCCAGCAGCTTCACATCCTGGTGAACAACTTCCTGAGGCCGCTCCGCATGGCTGCCAGCTCCAAGAAACCGCCCATCACCCATGATGATGTCAGCAGCATATTCCTCAACAGGTTGGGTCCTCTCGTCGCACAGAGAACTTCCATTCATTCCCTTTCAAAACGATATCATCGTAAAGTTTTTTTATTATTATTATATACCACTATGGAGCAATTCAATTGTGAGTGGATGCACCATTGGTTTATATTGCGTGCGTTATTCTACTGATCGCCAGCTGGTGGCAGTAGCAGGGCAAGAAATGTAACAATATGCCAAAAAAAAAGGATAGAAAAGGCAACTTCTAGCTAGCGAAATTTCGTAAAAAAACAAACAAAAAAGGTAGATAAATAAAGACATAAATCAACTTTTGCAGATGTTTTATGAGAAAGGAAATGCGTTATCTGACTTCAAGGATACATACAATGTGTTTCTTGCATGTCTACTTTTACAGTAATAAAATCAATATTTAAAGGGTATAATACTAAGTGACATGTACTCTATTTTAAACAGTTTTAATCCAATACTGATGACATATGACCAATATAAGTAAATGAGATTTCAAGCAAAATCAGCTGAAATCATTCCGGTTTGCCAGAACTCCTTCAGCTCAGACTCCAGCAGCGACCAGACAACCTCTGATAGACCCAGATCCGGCTTTGCCGCCGCCTTCAACATGCAGTCCAAAGCTCCGGTGGGAGGAGGAGAGCTCAGCACCTGGCAGCAGCGTCTCCTCCTCCAGCCAGGAGCAGAGCTTCGCCTCGCTGCACCGACACTATACTGCTGGAAGTCCAGGCCGTATTGCTGCGCCCACTAGAGGGAAGGGAGGCACCAGAAATCCAGAACCAGGACTGAGAAGGGCAAAATGTCAGTGCCTTCTGTGATCAAATGAGAGGTTTTCTAAAGGGAATGGGAAAGACTAACACTTTGGTCCACAGTTGCCGCCAAAAGCTACAGAAAAGGAAAGTTCCTTGTCGTGCAGTAGCTTTAATATAAATACAGTTCCTATGAAGAAAGATATGAAGACATCGGCAAAGAATAAAGAAATTTAATTTCTTACCAAAAATGTGAGATGTATGCTGTCTATTGCATCATCTAGACAAACAAGGACTCTCTCATATTAGCTTCAATGTTCCAGATTTAATTTTGTGTCCCTTTAGACACATCTTTGCCAGTCACGCAAACATTAATCTGCATGCACCGTCATTGGCCTTTTCAGAATCCACCCACAGTCCTCCCAGCTCGTACATACTGGTGTCAGGGCTTTCCTTTGCCACAACTTCCCTGGGTATTGGTAGACTTAATAACACAAACTCTGTATTTCTTTCCGAAGATAATCCGTTTTTCGTTCTTCTTTTTCAGTGAAACTATCATGTTTCTACATCAGATATTTTACCAGGGTCTAAAAGCCAGAATAGCGAGCTGGCCAACATTAGTGCTGGGTAAGAACTGTTTCATTTTCGTGCCTTTTTTCATATTGTTACTATTTCAAAGCCTGTGTGAAACGTCATTAAAGGTGATGGGGAAATACTCCACCGAAGGATCCCTCCGTTTTGTTGTGTCATAATTCCACTATGTTGGTATTGATCTCTCTGTAGCCGACCTGTTTGACATCCTGCTGCCCATGCTGAACATCTACCAGGAGTTTGTGAGGAACCACCAGTACAGCCTGCAGATCCTTGCTCACTGCAAGCAGAACCGAGACTTTGACAAGCTGCTGAAGCAGTACGAGGCCAAGCCCGATTGTGAGGAGAGGACTCTGGAGACCTTCCTCACCTACCCCATGTTCCAGGTGAGCTCATTCGTCTCACTGATATACACAAGACATAAAGCCAGGCCCATTTGTTTGATGCAGAGTTGCAGCCTGGAGCCAGATTTTGTCATTAATTCTGAGCTCTGGCAGCCATTCTGGGCCAAGCTCTTCTCTCCATAAAGAAATGTTACCCTTGGGCCACATAATTCACCAACGCAATACTAGTTGGCTAAGGCTATGCCAATGAAGCCCTGTTGTAGCTGTCTGTAAAGCAGTTAGCCGTTTTGTTTTTTGGATATTCAAAGATGGACATTTTGTAAAGGCACTGTCAGTGATCCAAATGACAACAATGAGGAAGGCCCGTCATCAATCTACAAAACTTATAACTGGAATCTGTTATCACTCACAGAACGAATGAATGACATGTCTGTCACGTCTGTTTGTTTGTTTTTATATTCTTGAATAGTGTGTATATAGTGTATCTGTAATGAATACGGTCACTAGATTTAGTTTTTGATTTCCAGACATTTTATCCTGTTCTCTTCTGTGTTTCTTAAAATTGTCACTTTTTAGTTTTAATAATTTGTTTCATGGCTTGTAAACATTTAAATGATACATTACATTTAGTTATGGTCTGCTGTAAATGCGTCGTGCCCAGAAAATAACACTGGACAGCATATTGCACACATCTCTATTCCACTGCCATAAGTGTACGTCAATAGTAATTTTCAAGTTGTATTTATTGCCTTCAAAGGATAGACTTATCTCCCTACTTGCATTCAACCAGCAGGCCATGACCTTGAAAAGCAGTTTTAGTCGTTTTATTATCTCAGGATAAGTTGACGATGAAAGATGAGCCCAATGGCTTTGGAGAAACCTGCCACCCAACTCAGTAGTGGATGTGATTTGCAATTTGGATGAGGAATGGTAGTGCCATTGAGTTTTGGTGTGGTGCCAAAAATGGCAATACAACATAGGATTAAGTCATAATTGTAATTAAATCTCTATTTTGGCCATCATGGCCCGATTAGGACTTGGCTTCAGAGACTCGCCTCCTTCTTGAGCACTGATTGGCTCTCTGAGCATATTGTAGCATCCTTGATTAAGAACAGAAACAGCATGCATTTGTCTGCTTTTGCTCAGAATATCCCTGTAGTGTTTTGATGTCTATAAAAAGCAGTTGTTTTTTTGGATCTCAGGCTTTAATAATGGCTCCTTTCTGGCAAGGCATGCAGTTTCCCGACAGTCCTCTCTGCTGGGGCCTTCTGCAGGCTGTGCTGTGTTGATAATACATGTTGCTGATGATCGTAGATTGTGTTCTCCACTGATCTACTTCTCATTAGTGTAGGTACAAGTTGGCACGTGTGTATTCCTGCGTGTGCATCTTTGTGTTGCTGTTGTTACATTTATGCATGCGTGTAAGCTCTTATATTTGAGTGAGAATCCCCTGTTGCTATATCTTGTTGTCTTGCTATTTGGTCTCTGTAGATTCCCCGCTACATTCTCACACTCCATGAACTTCTGGCCCACACACCCCATGAACATGTAGAGAGAACCAGTCTGGACTATGCCAAATCTAAGCTGGAGGAGCTTTCCAGGTACTTTCATGTAATAAAAGAGTTGCATGTTATCTCGACCAGGCAACACCACACCAGTATGATGATTATCATGTTTTCTGTAATAATGTAGAACAACAAAAAACATAAAAAATTATTTGAGGAAAATATTAAGTACATATTGAGTAAGTGGTACTTTTAAACCCTGAGTAGTATATGCAGTGCAAACTGCAGGAGACAAAAGTCAGGGCAGGCAAAATATGACAAGACTTGCCTATTGCTGTTCACAAACACATAACTCAAGGTGACCCTGATTACTTTATTACCTTTATTAAATATGGTTTATCTTATTAGAAATCTGACATATGGCCAATCAGTGGTACATTTTTAGAGAGCTTTTACTAAGTAAATCAAACTGAAATTATTCTTTTTTTAAATCATACATGAACATTTACAGTAATACTTCTTGTGTTTCTTGCGCTCTTGTGTAATTTCTTTGTCTCATGTGTCCTACTGGATCCTATACTGTCCTATATCTATTGAATCATGATTGAATGTCCCTTCTCCATAGAATCATGCACGACGAAGTGAGTGAGACTGAGAACATCAGGAAGAACCTGGCAATAGAGCGCATGATTGTAGAGGGCTGCGAGATTCTCCTCGACACCAGCCAGACGTTTGTAAGACAAGGTAACAGCTGCCTTCAAGGGCTGTACTTCACATCCCAGCGAAAGAAACCTCTGATTCCACAGAAAAGCAGAGTCGCGGCAGAAGGGGATTTCCTGTCCCTCTATACCTTTCTGACAGCCTGATCTCGCATCTTCAGCCCTGTATTGAGCGGGAAATATGGGTTTTTAAAGAATACTCTTGCTCTTTCTGAGGAACAATGTGTACTCCTCGTGAGCATTTCCAAGTGTAATTAGACAGTTCAGAGGCCAACTGATGATGAATCTGGGACTGTAAATGTCACCCGTCACCAACAGGCCTTGATGGATGAAGAAAATGAATATAACAGATATGGTAGACTATTTAATCCTGAGCATCTCATGTGACTCTACTTGTAAAGGAAGACCCAAAAAGCAATTTGATATTGATTATTTCTTTTATTCAGTTTTTCCACTGCCTCCCTTCTCCTTTTTCTATTTTTTCGAAATCCCCCTCGTCCTTGCCTCTTTTCCATGTGTCTTTCTCTTTTTCTCGTCCCCCTTCTATTTGCACATACTCTTTTATTACCACATACAGGGTCTCTCATCCAGGTGCCAATGAGCGAGAAGGGCAAGATCACCCGTGGGCGACTGGGCTCTCTGTCCCTGAAAAAGGAGGGGGAGAGGCAGTGCTTTCTCTTCTCCAAGCATTTAATCATCTGCACTCGGGGTTCTGGAGGAAAGCTTCATCTCACCAAGGTGAGCCTGTGCTACTGAGCTAGCAGTGGAGCTGCTCCTTATTTTAGACATCACAATCTTATGGCACCGAGTATAAAAAAACTGAATCTCTGGGCTAAATTGAACGGATTAACTGACAGAAGATGAAAGCTCCAGGGTTAGCGATGTCATGGCTTTTATCAGCGGCAATGACCACTGGAGCTCGACGCGATCATACAAGCCAGCACACACACACACACACACACACACACACACACACACACACAGGCTCATTGGACATGTTTGAATGCAGATTGATGTCCCTTTGATGTGTGTTATGCAGCGGTTTAGTGGTATTACTCAACATTACAAAGGACAATTGATGCTTGGAGTCTAACATGAAACCAAAAAGCTTTCAACTGAAGGCTTTACTTACATATAGTAATAGTAAAACTAAGGTCTTCTTGTGAGATGTTTTACAATTTGAAACCAGCAATAATAGATTTCTTTTTTGGAGATGTGAGCGCAACATTGACATAACATTACTTTTTAAGTTGATATGGCAAACTAGAAAATGTTCAGTATAGCAGTCAACTGATGAACCTTATATGAACTTTGTAGTCTAAATGCACATTTTGAGTTAAAAAAAAAAGCTTGGAGGGATGAAACTAAATACATATTGTATATTGTTTTCAGAATGGAGTAGTCTCGCTTATAGACTGCACTCTATTGGAGGACCCTGAGGGGACAGATGATGAGTGTGAGTGTTTTATTCATACTGCAGCTGACAGAGATATGCATCATATGTACAAAATGTGTTCTAATGTATATAGTGTATGCTTACAAGGGTGACAGAATGTATTCATATTTCATAATTCATATTTGAAACAATTGAAAACATGTCTTAGAGGCAGGTAAGTGATACAAGAAACGAATACAGACTCTAAACAAATAAATAAATAAAGGCTGATTTCCCCTATTTTTAGCCAAATGTTAACATTTGGCTTAGTCCAGTTTCCTGTTCCAGTAATACAGCACAAACCCTTGAATGTATGCCTTTTTATGTCTTTACTGTTATGTGCATGAATGTATGGAGAAAATGGCATCTAGTTATGTCTCTGTGTTTGCCTCAAAGCCAAATCAGACAAGAGCGGCCAGGACATGGAGCACCTGGACTTCAAGATTGTCGTGGAGCCAAAGGACAGCCAGTCATTCACAGTCATCCTGGTGGCCTCCTCGAGGCAGGAGAAGTCTGCATGGACCAGTGACATCAGCCAGGCACGTCAACCCGCATCACAGTCTCCAGCAGTCAGACGAGAAGCCGAGGACAGAACTCACTAACATATCCTCTGTCCTCTCTGTTTACTTCTACTGCATCTGTCCCACAGTGCATAGACAACATCCGCTGCAATGGGCTGATGATGAACGCCTTCGAAGACAACTCCAAAGTCACAGTGCCACAGATGATCAAGTAAGCCTTATTTTTATTTACAGGTCATGCATCTCTTTACACCTTTTTTTATGGCATTTATTTCTAGTTTGTTCTAATTATTATAATCTTTTTGAGCAGGTCAGATTCAAGTCTGTACTGCGATGACGTGGACATCCGTTTCAGTAAGATGATGAACTCCTGCAAGGTGCTGCAGATCCGCTACGCCAGCGTTGAGCGCCTGCTGGAGCGACTGACTGACCTCCGTTTCCTCTCCATCGACTTCCTCAACACCTTCCTGCACTCCTATCGCGTGTTCACCACAGCTGATGTGGTGCTAGACAAACTCATCACCATCTACAAGAAGCCCATCAGTGCCATCCCGGCTCGGTAAGTCACGTTACATGTGGAAATATTTGAATGTTGCGAGGTTGTTGACAGTAATATCAATAGATAAACAAATTTTATGAGATATGTTTGACATCCCTCCAGACTTCATAAAGAGGAGACTGATCTATAATGATCAGTCTTTGTCGTCCTCTCATCAATGCAAGAAATGTGCAAGATCGAAGAAGCATGCAAGCGATACGACCGGTTTCCTTCTGTTTCACACCAGAAATTAAGATATATATATATATATATATATATACTGAAGGATAGTTTCACCTGAGTAATCTCACTTCAGACACACAGAGAGTGCAGTACAGAATACATCAACAACTTGGAGATGTTACTGACTGAGAAGATGACTTTCGGAAAGCAACATCCATATGAATAATGAATTTATCGTTTGATATATAGATATATGGCCATGTCCTCTTTTATCTGTTTCTTGCAAGTCCAAGTCATGCCAAAGAGGTCAATTTAGGATGGTTATGAGGGTGAAAAGTGAGTCTGGTGTTCAGGGATATTTGTTATGTGTGTTCCATGTGACATTTGTGTTCACATAATGTATGTGAGACTAGAACGGTGAACTCCAGTGATCTCGGAAGCTTTGTGTCAGCATTTGGGGAGTTTTATTTGTTGGTTAATGTGAGCACAGAAAAGCAGCAGATGGAGCAGTAGATGCAGACAGGATCTAGGATGCTTCAGTGTCACTGTTTGTGTGTGTATTTATGTGTGTGTTCAGTGATCAAAGGCCGTAATTGGGTCCACTCTCCTGTCTGCCCGGGAATGTCTCAACTATCGCTCTATGGCAACCAACCTCGGTGCTGCAGAACCCCACCCTCCCCTCCTCCCTCTCCTTGTCGGCAAAGATCCATAGTGTGAAATATTGACGAAGTGTTGCAGTGGGGCTAACTCACCGCTCTGCGAGCCTAGAGCGAAGGCCCCCACTGTGGGGTTCAGATCACGGGGAGCTCCCCATGCCCACGCCCTGCAGCATGCTCTCCCGTGGCGCTTGTCATGTCACTGTGAGACACCTACACTTGGCTGCTTGTGTCAGCAGTGGCCATGCGCACTATCACTCGCTGTGCTGTTTATGGGAACCCGTGAGGTCGCCAGGAGGGTGGCAGGGAGTGGGAGAGGTTTTCTGCAACACTGCAGCTTGTATCCTGCTCTAAAACAACGAGACACGGCTGCAAAGAGACTTCTGGTTGCTGGGAGGACTTTGGTTGCATACATTATTTAGGAGGTGTTGTGTATTTAGCTAAGCTTTTAAACCAGAAAATAGTTACCACATATCAAAGAAAAATATTCCGATGTCCTAAATTAAAATGCATATATCCTCTCCTTGATGCAGGTCCCTGGAGTTATTCTTTGCCAGCAGTCAGAACAGTAAACTCTTGTATGGAGAGCCTCCCAGCTCCCCCAGAGCCAGCAGAAAGTTCTCCTCCCCACCTCCTCTCACTATCGCCAAGAATTCATCCCCAAACCGCCGGCGCAAGCTCTCCCTCAACATCCCCATCATCACTGGGGGCAAAGCTCTTGACCTGGCTGCCCTCAGCTGCTCCTCAAATGGCTATGCAAGCATGTACTCATCCATATCCCCATTCAGCAAGACCACCTTGGACATCAACAAACTGTACGTGTCCACACCCATCTCGAGCAAAATCCCTGATGAGGGAGAAGACAAGAAGGACAAGGTGGAGGATACATCAGTGACCAAACAAGGTAGGTCAGCAAGAGTCAATTATCACCAAAGTATTCCAATTTTGATTTGCCGGAATGATGGTTTTATTGACGTTTTTTATTATGATACAGATCACTCTGTACGAGAAGAAAGTGATAACGATCCAAACCAGAGTGATGAAGGGGATCCAGAAGCCTCTCCCACCAAATCACCAACCACCCCAAAAAACATCAAATGCAAAAACTCCTCAGGTACATAAAACATGTAGAGTGATATAATTACGATGGTCTACTACACCAACAGGCCACCAATCCATTGCACCAGCCAGTTTCACATTTATCATAGCCCTCTGCACTATTTAGTTCAACCAAAGTAACAGAATAAATAATTCTTAGTTTTTGAAAAAGGGCCACAATTTACTGTGCGCAAGTTGTGGAATGCTTTGTTTTGCTTTCACTTTGCAAAAGTCAATTAATTAATTTTTATTGTGCAAAAACCAACAGGAAAACAACCTGCCACTCTGATGTGTAATACATATAAAATATAAACCGTAGAATGCACTTATTGTAAGTCGCTTTGGATAAAAGCGTCAGCTAAATGAAATGTAATGTAATGTAATAAAAACCGGTTGATGGTTATGATAATGCTGGGAAAGCCAATGCATGGCTTCAGTAGGTGTTAGGGAAACTTGTGTCATAGCAACTACATAAAGAGCGTGTTTTCCCTTCCGCCCCCACTAATGAGGCTGTTTCACTGGAGCCAAGATTATCTCTGCCTTCTAAATCTCATGACAAAATCACACAATGGAGTTTAAAGGAATCTATTGTGTGAAGTAAAGAATTAATTGAAATTGTGAAGCAGTGAGTGCTTAGCTGCTTATGATCAGTCTATGTGCAGGGTTTAAACATAGCAGACTGCAGAGAATCTGTTGATTCCTCTGTTATGCTGATATTTGGTGGCTATATTTAGCTGCAACCATCTTGAATATCAAAGCCTCTTGTAAAGGAAAGTCTGGAGGGAAACTGTGATGTTAGCTCATAGTGCCCCCTAGTGGATGTTTGCACAACAAGAAGCAGATCATGCTGCAATACAGATTCAGATTCAGTAATATGAACAATATATTACAAATAGTTTTCTGTAAAGTTGTATTATGTCTCTCTTCAAACTGACCACAAAAAACACATGCCCCCAAATCTGTCTCTTTCCATTTTCCGAAGGGTTATTCTCTTTTATTTTATTTGTGCCTCCCTGTAGAGTTCTCACTGTTTTCCTACAACAATGGCATGGTGATGTCCTCATGTCGAGAGCTGGATAACAACCGCAGTGCCCTGTCTGCTGCCTCCGCCTTTGCTATTGCTACAGCTGGAGCCAATGAGGGCACACCTACCAAGGAAAAATATCGCCGGATGTCCCTCGCCAGTACTGGTACAAACATCTGTTCACTATTCCATTAGGCCTAGTGTCCAGTTTCAGTCACTGGTGAACATAATGGTTATGTTAATATCAACTGATATTACATTGATAGGTTCCTAAAACGTTGATGCTCTTTGTTGTCAAAGCTGTAATGTGTCACAGTGATAAGAGAAAATCACTCGATATGTTTTCTGCAGGCTTCCCAACAGATCAGAGAAATGGAGACAAAGAGTTTGTGATCAGACGAGCAGCGACCAACAGAGTCCTGAATGTCCTGAGGCACTGGGTGTCCAAACACTCTCCGGTAAAGCATCCCCAACAAAGTTCAAGGCACAGTTATAGGAACAGTTCATGTCCTGCTGGAACACTACCATTGTTTACAAATGCATATACCGATTAATTGCCTCTTCATATTGATCCTGTAAGTCAACTTTTGTAGCAGAAAAACACACATTTTACATTTATCTCAGCAAAAAAAAAAAATCTGTAGACTCAATATAACATTCATAATAAGATGAAGATTCTTGTCTTGGAAGTGTAGTCGTTTAATGCATGTCCCAGTATGCCTTTGGCCAATACCAAAGCCAGCTGCTGAATGTATTGTATCATGCACATCATCTGATTTGTTTTTCATTGCATAATAAATTGTAGAGAGATTTATTTAAGGACTATTTGTCAATAACAGATAAGGAAGTTGACAAACTAACTGAGCAATAATTGGTTCAATGAAAAATAGAGCACATTTTCAAATGAAATCTAAAAAGTAGAGAATAAAACAAGTTGGTGATTGATGATCAAATAGTACGTGTTCTGTCTCTCCTTTCTCCAGGACTTTGATAGCAACAATGAGCTGAAGACAAAAGTCATTGCCTTCCTGGAGGAAGTGATGCATGACCCTGAGCTGTTGACTCAGGAGAGGAAAGCAGCAGCCAACATCATTAGGTACTGTTTTGTGCAGTTTGATCTGTGGGATTATTATGTACATAAGAAATTTGAAAAAAAAGTATACTGTACATACTTCAGAGCTTGACCTCTTTTTTCAGGACTCTAACTCAGGAAGAACACGGTGACAATCAGATCACCCTTGAAGACGTGACACAACTGGTGAGTGAATCCGCTGTTAATACATTTTAGTGTGGTGGTTATAAAACTACTGAACACAAAATAAAAACAAAATAAATAAAGCAAATATATACACATTAAGACAATTTAACCAGAAGCACACACATTAGAGTTTCATATTTTCATTATAGATTAATCAGATGAATATTTTCTCAATTAATTACCCCTTAAGTGACCTCTCCAAATCAAAAATGTTCAACCTACAGTCTAAAATCCCAAAATATTTGGTTTACTGTCACAGAATGTGAGGCTGGAAACAAAGTTATTAAACATTTTTATGATTAATTCTTATTGCTGATTCATTTTCGGTCTCTCAACTCATCAAATTCATTGACAAGGTGTATGAGCTCTAATCCACATCAACCACATATATCCATTATCTTTACTGACCCAGGGCACATGGCAGCAGACTTAAAAGGGTTTTCCCATTGCTGGGTCTCTGGGTAGAGACCCAGCAATGTTTTCCAGCTCTTCCTGGGGAACCCCAGACCAGACATGATCAATAATCTGTCCAGCAAATTCTGAGTCTACCTCAGGGCCTTTTAGGTGTTGGACGCGCCCAGAAAACCTCTGAGGGAGGTGTCCGCCTCAAATCACCTGTCCATTTAATGCTTAATTTGACCCCACTCGTGAAGAAGAACCCGAGATAGAGAACTCCCTCACTTGGGGCAGTCAATCTCTCCAAACACGTATGGGCGCAATCCATCATTCTTTTTGGAGGTACTCTCATGCCAACCTCTTTAACACTCGGCTGCAAATCGTCTCAGAGTATTCTGAAGGTCACGCTCTGATAGAACCAACATAACTACATCGTCCTGCATCAGCTCTAATCCCTTTCCCGGCAGAGAGGTGACATTCAACGTCCCAGTGTGCGATGTCAAGGGTCGGCACGCCTATGGTGCCTGCGTTTGCCTGCCGCCCTGCTCCCAGTGCACCCAACCCCAATGCTTATCCCTGCTAATGGTTGGCATACAGGGAGCGGCTCCATGTATATTTTTTGGGAATAAATCTAGTCCACTCAATCGTTGCCCAGTCTAAAGAAAACTCTTAGTATTTATGTTCTGTTTTCCACTTATTTGTTACTTTGTGACAAGTTGCTTGATACAGTTATGATTGTATTCGGGCTGTTTTGTTTCTCTTAGATGGCTGAAGGGAAGGTTGAGCACTTTGAGACTCACTCTGCGTTGGAGATCGCAGAACAGCTCACTCTGCTGGATCACCTGGTGTTTAAGGTCATCCCATATGAGTGAGTGCCATCACATCTCAGCTGCATGTCTGTGGCCAAGAAGGACACATGGACCAATTCAGTGTTCACATTTAATTGTCAATCTGTTCACAGGGAATTCTTTGGACAAGGCTGGATGAAGAATGACAAAAATGAGAAGACGCCATACATCATGAGAACAACAAAGCACTTCAATGATGTATGTTCCAATCAACAAGCCCCTTACGCCTTTTTTGTATTAGTGATTGTGGAAAGATAATATTGAGTATTTGTTTCTCTCTTTCCTCTGCAAGATAAGCAACCTTATTGCCACAGAGATCCTGCGCTGTGACGACGTGGTCACTCGAGTTTTGGTGATAGAAAAATGGGTGGCTGTAGCAGACATCTGCCGCTGTCTCCACAACTACAACGCCGTGCTCGAGATCACCTCGTCCCTCAACCGCAGCTCTGTCTTCCGTCTCAAGAAGACCTGGCTCAAGGTTTCCAAGCAGGTGTGTATCGCCCTACGTATTGTTTGTTAAGCTATTTCTTCTTAATGTGCTTTATGCTATTATTAATTGTGTTCTTGATAACCCTTTCTTGTAGACAAAAGCATTGATTGACAAGCTGCAGAAGCTGGTCTCATCAGAGGGGAGGTTCAAAAACCTGAGAGAGGCTTTGAAGAAGTGAGTTCAGTTAAAGGCCTTTTTTTTTGTACTGGATCAATAAAGCAAGCGTGCAGTACAAGTGGATGATGTGTGTATTTTTTCCCCATCAGCTGTGATCCTCCCTGCGTGCCCTATCTGGGGATGTACCTCACAGACCTGGCTTTCATTGAAGAGGGAACGCCAAACTACACAGAAGACAACTTGGTCAACTTCTCAAAGATGAGAATGGTCCGGGTCCTGACGCATGAAAGAGTTTTTGCAAGTGTGTGTTTTAGTTGTGTGTGATCAGAATTTAACATCCTGTTTCTCTTTTTTTTTTTTCAGATTTCTCACATCATCAGAGAAATTAGGCAGTTTCAGCAAACAGCATACAAAATTGACCTGCAACCAAAGGTAAACGAACACTAAAACTGTTCTGGCTTGTGACACGTTAATACAAGTGATAACGAATGCAGAGGCCAAGTGCTCAATCACAAGCTTCACAAGCACCTGTAGTGAGTCCAGGGGAACTTAAGCTTCTTTTGAAGAGCTGATCACAGATATTTGCTCTTCAGGCACTTTTAAACAGAGCAAGAAGAAGAGGTCAAGTTTTTTTTATACAGCACAATATCACAAATTTGCCTGAAGGGTTTTTACAGACACTCTATTCTTAGTCTAGATCCTTCTTTGTTATATTAAATGCCTTGATTTAATCAGACATGTTGGTTTTAAAGTTTAAACACTGTTAACGTCAGGGTAGCAGGGTAGCAGGGCAGAAAAAGTCAAAATCAAAAAGAAATCTGTTAAAAAAAAACTTCTTCTGAGTTTGTTTGAATTTTAAAACTTTTCAGGAGGCCTGAAGATAAAATGGCAGAAAAAATGTGATTTTGAATAACATATAAATATATTTTTGTATTCTTTTCTATCCTATTAACCATATTGTGTTAATAACCTCTTGGTGGTGGTGCTGACATCCAAAGGAGGATTTTGGAGGATCAACTAGACAGATTGCGAGACAATAAGAAGAATAGGAAATCTGAAAAATGTATGCTACATACATTATAATGTATTTTTTCTTACATTTTTGTTATTTTTAATAACAGTTATTTTTTGGTGGATAGTATTCTTCTTCAGCCCTCTAAAAAAACAATTACAATAACTCATAAGACGACCTGGTTATAATCTATAGACATACAATACTGTTAAGGATGTGCTACACCTAGTCAGCACCTTATTTAAAGACGCATTTTGGCAACCTTATAGACAGTCAACGATTTTTGCTGTCTTAGCTATTTTGTGTTGTTTGAACAGTGTGCAGATTAATTTCCATGAAGGAAGATTCCTCAAACTTGCCTTTGTTTTGTCTTTTAATCTTCCAGGTAGCCCAGTATCTACTGGATAATAGCTTTGTTCTGGATGAAGAAAGCATGTACGAAGCCTCTCTCAGAATTGAGCCTAAAGTGCCCAACTGATGGGGAAGTTGGTCCTCCACATTATTTCCTCTGTTAATATTACACATCAGTTAACAAACACATCAACATTTGTATAGTTGTACATGTTTAAGATATTTGCTCTTCTGTACAGTAGATGTTTACGGTTGTTTGACGACACAAAACCTTTCAGTGAATATTTTTGGTTTGTTAGTGTTGCCATAACGCCACCTGCTTTGAGGTTTATTTAATTTTCTATTTGGGGTATTTCAAGCATAATAACAGAGGTCCCTTTGCCTGCACAAAACTGTGTTTTCTCAGTGACCAATGACATTATTTTGCATCATCTCATATTGTGTTGACTTTGCACTTTCTGAGCACTCGTGCTGCTGGCCGTGGTTCTCTTTGCCTGAGTTTCATCATGACTGAGTTTCTCTGCAACCAATGTAGCATTGTAAAAATATAACTGCGTCAAATCAGGTAAAAGAGCACAGAGAATATAACTGGATTTAAAGATATGGAACAATGATCAGTGGAGGAGACTTCAAGGTACCAGAAGCGTAACTGTCTCTATGCTTGCCAAAAACAAGAGGATTTTTATTTTAGTTTATGCTCACTACTCGAAAGTCAGATGAATCGGGATCACCAACATGATTATAATTAATACTGAGTGGGACATGAAAGTCTGTCACAATTTTCATGGCAATCCATCAAAGAGTTGTTCAGACTTTTCACTAGAAAACACAAATGTTTGAACCTCATGGTGGCTCCAGAGGAAAAAGGTCAAGGGATCACTGAAGCCTTATCCTCTGAAAATTGTGGATATTTGTTCTCGGGCTGTCCTTGTCCTTCTTAGTCGGCAATTTTGTTGACAAATTAAATAGTGGATTCAATCGTTAAAAAAACGACTAGATGACCAAATAAATCTTAGTTAACTAAGACCAAGACGGTCGATGAGTCGACTAATAGGGGTCAGCCCTAATTTTTACAAAATGTCAATGCAATCCATATAATAGTTGTTCGCAAATTTTCCGAGGGCCGGTTACAATCCACAAGAGCGGGAACCTCTGTTCTAAAACACTTCCTCAATAACATAAAATCAAGAATAAAACAAAAGAATTACTATTTTTATTTGTTGTAAAGCAATACACTCTTACTCTTAGCCTCTTTTCACACAATATACCCCAACTCACCTTAGTTTATTTGATCTAATCAGTGATAAGGAGAGATTGAATCTCTTTAGATTGTTCAGATTTGAAGGCATTAGTGATCTGAATTTACCGTTACGCTCAAAATATACCAACACAGTGAGTTCTACCTATGTTAAATTCCATGTTACTTGAATTTTAGTTTAAGTCATAAAAATAAGTTCACATGCTTTGGAAAGTGTTGTATCTTCAGGTTTGGCGATGATTCTGTAGAGTAAAAGGTTTTGCTCCTCTGTAATTAAAAGACAATCTGTCCTTTTTGCTGTTCCAGTGATTGTGGAACGTGACTGTATATCACTCTGTTATATGCATTGCTGTTTAAAACTATGATAAAAACGTATGTGAATGACCTCTGCCTGCAGCATTCAAACACTATTTTTGTAGTAGTATAAGAGAGAGTGACCTGCTCTTTATATGAACATGGGAAAGTATTTTGTACTTTGTTGTTAATTCACCTCACTGAGATGTGCTGTACATTTTGTACATGCAACCCTGCATATTTCTCAATGTGAACAGTGTAATCCTGTCAACAAAAAAAAAGTTGTATCTCAAGCTTGAACACAAAACGCTGCTACAGTGTGGTCCTGAAACCATGATTTAGAGGTAGGAGACAACTTCAAAGTGTTTTGCATTTATACTGTAATCCTGTCTATAACCATTTCTGTTAGCAGGAATATAGTAACGTAGTGCTTATTCTGTGAATATTTGTATGTATTTTTACTATGTATGTACAGTACACTTTTGAAGCTCATGTGGCAGGCATGCAACACCTTCACAGACAGAATAATACTATATACTTATACTGTATACACTCATACACGCACATACTCTTATAAAGATATATCAACAAATAAACATTTTGCTGTTAGCAATACCCAGTGGTATGAAAATTATCTTTCAACCCCTCATGTTTCCACACCGTAAGAAATATTACCAGTTTTGTAAGAAAAGAAAAGACAACAAAAGATAATATATGATGATGATAATAACAAATAAACAAGAATATGTTCCCAGTAATCTCTTGCTAATAAATCCATTTTATATCAGGGGCATTTTGTCTCAAGTGTTTTTGTAGATCGTCTATCAGTTGACATCAATCTCGTTCATTATGAACGAGAATTACGTCATAAAAATGATAATGTAAACTTCCATAATAGTATTTCAATTTTCAACGTGTCAGTATTATTTGAGTACAAAATAAAAATAAATATCTCATTTGTGTTTTCAATTACACAGTCTTATGTTTGTATGGCCATATTATAATGAAAATGGAACAGCTTGTTTGACGTGAGTCATACCCCGCTGACCAGTCTCACTAATCATTCACTAATAAAGCACCATCTTCCAGGTGAACTGCAACAAAAATAGGCAATACGAAGAATATTTCTTGTATAACTTGTTCATAACAAAGCCTTTGGATTTTCTGTAACGCTAGCTACTAGTTATTACTTCAGTTTATGTGTTGCTGAGAAATGTACACTTGTAATTCAGTGCAAACTCTAAAGCACACAAAGAGATGAATATTGGGCTGAATCTACTTCTTCAATATGTTACACCGATGCTGCACACAAAGACACACTATAACAGGAAACAGCTCAAGCTTGGCATGTTAGCATTAATGAACTTTAGATCATGAATATTAGACGAGCTGTGACAAGACAGCACACAATTTCACATTACCACACATCATCTACAAGGGCTCAATGATGGTTGAGACAGCTATATCGACCTGAATCATTACCAGGTAGTAGCCTATGGGAACTTCTCTAGTCAAACGATGCCTGCAGTTGATCCTTTTTGTGCCAAGATCTTGAAAAAAAAAGACTATTCGTATGGTTTTGCTTGCAGCTAACCACCGTAATGTGACTTGTGATGCCCACAGTACCATATTAGATCTGAATCAACTAATCTAACGGCTATCTTGGAATGAAAAAAGTATGTCAGGCTGTCCAAATACACCAACATGCTAAATAACTAAATAAACTGGCCCAGGAGTTAGAACATTTACCTTACTGGCCATCAAAGAGCATGACAACTATTTCATACATGCAAAGCAGCTCACAGAAATATATCCCAACTGGTATATTGCTCTGCAGATCAGTGCAACATTACCAGTAACAGTAGCTTCAGCCAGAGGAGTTTTTCTAAATTAAAACTATTGAAAACGAGGTCAACCATGGCTCAAGAACGCCTCAGTGGTTAACAATGAGGTTGGTGGTCAGATTGATGACATTTTGCAGCGTGGAAGGACAGAAGGATTGCACTGTAACCCTTGAAGCTGAGTCCATGAGTCCATGTGAGCCGGACAGAGACTCTATAACTATAACTATAACTACAGAGACTATATAATACTGGAGTCTGGCTTTTATTCACTCCGTTCACAGCAAAAGCTACACAGAAATGGTTCAAGTGGCCAAGTAAAAGTCCAGATCTCAATCCAATCTTTTTGGCTTTTTTGTGTGAGTTTTCTTTTGCAAATTATTGACAAAAAAGCAAAATGATATAACGACCATGATTTCATGTATAAAAGCAACAAAGGGGTGAAACATCCAAGAGGGGTGAATCCTTTTTCTAGGCATTGTAGGTGGCCGCCATGTTAAAGCGAATTCTCTAAATGGTAAAGATGCTTTAATACTTCTTTATTAGCTCCTTTGGCAACATTTAACGTGACTTGTGTCGTTAATAAAGTAATACTTTGATACACGTTGTTTATGTTGTTATTAAAAGTAATGCTTTGAACCAGGTTGTTCACTTGCAAGACTGCAAGACTAACGGCCTGCACCCAGGTTAGTGCCACAGATCGGCCTTCACGGTGTGGGGATCAATATGACAAAATAAAATGATGCCGGCATAAAAAGAAATATAAAGTGCATACAACACGCAACTCACCATTACGGCGAATTATCGCCATATTATGCAGAGGCATGGCGCGTGAGAAGCACCTGTAGCGATAAACCCTGTTTTAAGTAGACTCCTGGTACTGTCTTTGAAATGCAGCTTTCTTTATCTTGGAAGCTGACGGCTCTTCTTCTTCTTCTGTCTCCTCATTGCGCCTTTCCCCTTTCAGAAGAAGCTCTCCAAAGACGTCTGTTTGTTACTAATCTTTGCTAGCTTGATAACGTTTCGGGTAACGTACCACGTGACCGAGACGAGCGCCTTGACATGAGTCAAGAGGCACAGACAGATCAAAATAAAACATCTTTCAGACCTTGATAATCAAGCAAATATTAGTTTTTATTCATTCTTTCTGTGCGGCCTGTTCTGTGTACCAAAGGATCCACGGCCCAGTTAGGGACCGCTGGCCTGAATCATCTCCTCATGATGGGCCACCTCTGGTAAAATCCCCAGTGGAACCGATCATGTATAACAGCCTAAGTCGAGAGGGTGACATTTTATTTAGTGTTTTCTGAAAAAAAACATACTCAGAGATTCAATATATGCATGTTGGTGTCAGCTGCAAATACAGAGATGATATAATCTTTATGTCAGTAGTTTTTATTACACTGCTCTCTCATACACACAGGGATGTGTGTGTAGACTGAATTATCTGCAGGTCCTACAATGCATAATTTGAGCTGGCAAAGTTACAGATAAGGTGCTCAATATATGAAAGTCAAGTGTGGAAAAAAAAGCATATTTTTATTTCTGCCACTGTTGAAACTAGAATACAAATATCAAAATACTCACTTTGCTGTGCAAGATTGTTCATTTTGTACTGACCTTAAATATTCTAGAAACATTGTCCAGGGTGATGTCCATTTTCTGGATCTGATAAATGTGAGGTTATTTATATAATCAGAATCAGCGTTAAGAGTGTACACATACACTGAATATGACTTATCTACATACACAGATAAACAGGCAACAACGGCGAACAATCATTTGACTATGAACCATGTGAGACATCTTCACAATGTGAGAGTAGCTGTGCTCTCCATGTGTCTTATACAATAACTCATATAGTCAACCACACACACACACAATACAGTGCTGTATCATTCTGTGGATTAAAGTTTCTACATTATGACGATGTGATTTTGTCAGAGGGGTGAAGACACTGAGAGCAGAGTTAGAACAGAAAAGGTTAAATGTTGAATGTTTATGACAGTAACAGTGATGGTATTGATAATAAAATGGGAAGCACAGGTAAGAATAATCCAGCTGTCTATTTTTTTTTTAATTGCCATTATGTATTGCCTTGTGATCAACACATGCTCACTCTTTCATGTAGGAATGTTTGGTTTTAATGACACACATCTAACAAGTAAATGCATGATGTATAGGTTGCAAATTAACTATGAACATTAAATATCAGAGAAACTCAACAGCATTAAATATGTCTTTTTCAATAACCGTTAAAGACAGGTAAATATAACTAAATGTATGGTTTGAATACACTTCTACTGCCATCTACTTGTAGAAATGGTAAACACCTTTATTCTGCTTCTCCTCACCATGGCCCAATCCCAATGCCCCCCCCCTAAACCCTCAAACCCTGAACCCTCAGGGACTTACTGCCGTCAGCTGCAACTGGTTGAGTATGAGAGGCTGTGTTTTTATGTTCCATCTTTAATGGTGTTGTGTAAATGTTATTTATCGGGCTGATCACCCATGTTCCTCTTTGTTAACTTTTTTTTACGTCTCCATTCTTCCACTGGAAACTGCGTGTTTAACATCACATTGCCATGAATTGTGGGTAATTCCCTTAGGCAAAGTCGGCATCTAATGCTGACTTAAGGAAAGGTAAGGCCTCAAGCACTCGGCCGATATTATATTTAACATAAGTGAACATTAAGACCTTTTACGATGTGTATTCACTGGTTGTTAGACACTGCGGTCAACTTGCTTATTCAGCCTTGATAACACCAAATGTGTTTTGTTTGTGCAGTTTACAGTTTATTTATGGGAGAAAAAAAGAAAGTATCCAACCATTAAATAACCTATAATCTAACACGTGCACAGATTGACCATCATCACATCATTATCAGAGCATTTTGAGTATATTTGCTTGTATTCTAGCGATACACGATCTAGCGACATACTATTCTTTTTTGAAGTACCTGAATAAAAGAGGAAACACATCTCTTCAGTTTCTGGGCGCTATGTTTGTCACTGATTGGCTAATTAATTCTCTGTTAAGTATTTGTATCGGACAGGAAAGCTCTGACTAACCTGTTCTCCCTGTTCACCTCGTGACACACCATCCGCTTCTTTCACTTTCACCACCTCTGTTGCTGTTGTCTAAAGCCGTAACAGTCGAAGTGATCACGATGAACACGTTGCTTGTGTTTGCGTTGCTGCCACTGGCTTCAGCTTTTCATCTGTCTGAACGAGGTAGGCTGCTGCACACGTCCGTTGTCGTACAAAAGCACACATTTACTTTTTCACTTGTGTTATTTGTGTTAACTTTCACTTTAATAAGCGGCATGGCGTGTATCCGTTACTTAGCGTCGAAGTCTTTGTATTGCTCCGGCTACATTTTAACAATGTGAATTGTTTTCAGACGAGTTTCACTTCAAGTCATGGATGGCACAGGTATGTTACTGTATGAATCCCTATTGTAATAAAATATACCATTCAGTTTAAATTCTTCGCCCTCCCATCTTTTATCATGGCTTATGAGCGTCGTTATGAAAGAGACACACATGCAGGCAGCTTGGTTTTTTAAATAATATTTTAGTTTCATAAACTCTACAATCTTACACTTATTGTGAGTATATTGTGTTTAAAGGCAGTAAAGTGATGACAGCATCAAGTATTCATAAAATGTCATGTTCTTTAAGTGCAATGCTCAATTTTGAGCTACATGATTACAACCCTATAAGCCGATCATTCTTCACCCATACTTCATATAGGCCTACTCTGTATATATATATATTAACATCAATAACTCCCTGAGTACAGCACAACAGAGTGTACAGCATGCAGGAGTACCAGGAACGACTCCAGATCTTCTCAGAGAACAAGAGGAGGGTTGACAAACACAATGAAGGAAATCACACATTCACAAGTAAGAACAATGTGTTATTGCATGTACTATTTTTTTCCTTTTCTTCATATGGTCCATAGTTAAATGTGTTGATCAAGGTTTTATTCATTATTATCATTTCTTCCTGCAGTGGGGCTGAACCAGTTTTCAGACATGACATTCAGCGAATTTCGAAACAATTTCCTCTGGTCTGAGCCACAGGTAATGCCATATATATATATATATATATATATATATATATATATATATATATATATATATATATATATATATATATATATAGGCCTTCATGAATAGTTTGCGTATTGGAAATATTGTTTTAACAGTAAGGGTCTTTATTTTGTATACTATCTTTTACAGAACTGTTCAGCTACCAAGGGAAACTACTTCAGCAGCAACGGACCACATCCAGACTCCATCGACTGGAGAAAGAAAGGAAACTATGTGACTGATGTGAAGAATCAGGTGACGTTTAACTGCACTAACATCTACACACACACACACACACACACACACACACACACACACACATTTCATCTTCAGTTATTGATCTCAAAGGTCACAGTTGTTGCTGGGTAACAGCAGATTAAAAGAGTTTCTGGTGCTGTTAACTCCAGCTGTTGATAATATTATAATCCAGCCTGAATCCAGTGGGTCACCAAGTAGGGGACAGGCCTCTAAGCTGTATGTGTCCACGGACACAGACTTACAATACTAATGGTTTGTAGTGTGTTCGCAACGATAAGTGGAAAAATGAACAGCCATTCCGCTAGTCCATGTCGTTGTGTCCTTGAGCAAGACACTTAACCCTAATTGCTCACCGTTGCTGCGTCTACGGTCTACTGTATATCATGTAAGTCGCTTTGGGTAAAAGTGTCAGCTAAATGAAATGTAATGTAATGTAATGTAATAAAAGCTCGCTAGAAATTGCTTCAACACAGTATGCAATTTGTCATCGTTAATGTTATTAGTTGCACCTGTGCTTTTCCTGCTGCGACATGTTTTTTTTGAAAGAAGGTCTATGAGTCGTATTCATTCACAAAATCAAATGTCTTATTGTTTTATCTTATTTTGTTCCACCAAAGGGAGCTTGTGGTAGCTGCTGGACTTTTTCCACAACCGGATGTCTGGAGTCTGTTACCGCCATCGGCACAGGGAAGCTCGTACCGCTGGTGACTTTCACTTCTCTATCAAAACTGTTGCACTTGTATAAAAAATCTAGCCTAGTTTCAATGTCATAGTCATTTTTTTAATTTTCACTTAGTCAGAACAACAGCTGGTTGACTGCGCTCAGGATTTCAACAACCATGGGTGTAATGGGTGAGAGTCAAACTTGAACTTGTGTTTACGTCCTATTTTAATAATGTACCTATAACTACCGCAGCGTGCATCACCATGGACTAAGTTTTATAACAAGATCTCAATTTGTCCTGCAGTGGCCTTCCCAGTCAAGCATTTGAATACATCATGTACAACAAGGGACTCATGACAGAGAAGGACTACCCATACACCGCTTTTGTAACTATAAACAAAACTAAATAATAAGCAAAACTGACTTTGAACTTTAGGTCACACAATTAATGTTTTTTAATGTCTTTTAATGTTTTTGATAAATCAGGAAGCTACTTGTGTGTATAAACCAGAACTTGCAGCTGCCTTCGTGAAGGAGGTGATGAACATAACCGCGGTGAGCAAACATCAGACTCTCCTAAAGATAAGATGTCTTTGTTAAACACCCGGTGAGAAGTTTCTTGTTTGAAACAGTATGATGAGAATGGGATGGTGGATGCGGTCGCCACACGCAACCCTGTCAGCCTTGCCTTTGAGGTGACCTCTGACTTCATGCAGTACTCCCAGGGCGTGTACACCAGGTGAGCAGAAGCCACGGAAATAGTGTTCAGTATGCTCTTGAAAACTGATTTGTCCGTCAGTCTGTTTTACACTTATAGGCCCACTGTAAATTGGTGATCAATAAACATGTGTGTGAGGGTATGGCCACTAGATTGACATAAACATATACGATGGTACAGTCCATTTCATGGTAATATGTCCTATGTTATCTGGTTGATAAGTAATATACATAGTTTGCTTGGGGGGCAAATAATGTTTAACCCATAGTTTTTCTCTAGCTTTGAGGTGGAACTCACATCATTGAATGCTCTGTTTCGACAAAACTGAAAAAGCTGATTCCACTGCAAGACAAATAAAATTTCTTTTTTGATTTGTGCAATTTAGACACAATGCACAAACACATAGAGTTTGTGCTAAGTTACCTGTGCATTTGTCAACATTAGCTGTGTTTTATTAGAATACAATGTCACCAAATGGCTTATAAATATGTAATAGTTTTTGGTTTGACATTTTATTTTCTACACTGTGCAATCGAAGAACAATTACAACGGCCTTTTCTGTCAGTAAAGTTAGACATTACAGTGTTTAGTTCCTCATTCTTTATCCAAACAGTTGTGTAAACATTTGGATTTAACTCACTTATCTTCTTCTTTTCAGCACTGAATGCCACAAAACCACAGATAAGGTGAACCATGCTGTGTTAGCAGTCGGGTATGGACAGGAGAGTGGCACCCCTTACTGGATTGTAAAGAACTCATGGGGTCCCAGTTGGGGGACTGGCGGGTAAGTCTTCTATCTAACTGCATACAGGACAGTAATACTAAATGTATACTGACCTAAGAAAGATTAAAACAATGTTCTCCTTTTACAGATATTTCCTCATTGAGCGTGGAAGGAACATGTGTGGACTCGCTGCCTGCTCGTCTTTCCCAGTGGTGTGATTTCTGCGTGATAGCAAACTGCAAAAGGGCTGAAAAGAGAGCAGAGTCCAAACATGTGATTTTATACAATCTGAGAGTGCCTACTGTGCTTCCATGAACAGTGGATTATTACACTATAAAGTAATTTCCAAATTAATCAATAAATCTGAAATTACTCATGTACCAATCATTACATTTTCATTCTAATAATTGTATTAATGCCCTTAAAATATAAAAATAAAAAAGATATAGAATTTTGTTTGAGTCTTTTTTTTCACAAATGTATTGCAGCTGTCTACACTGCATGGTGGCCAAATATGATGGCTGGCTATTTTAATACTAATAATTGAGAACTACCGTATCACCCGTGATCACACAAAACCACTCTGGAAAGAGAATGCACACATCAACATAAAATTATTTATTCCTTTGTGACATGTACAATTAACTTTATTGCAAACCCAAACTGCCTATTTTATTGAACGTTGAATTAAAGGTAAAACTGGACTATTGCATCAACAATAGGTGAAATCAGTAGGCCCAAATACAGCAAATATCTACCAAGTAACTCTTGGTAGGTATTTTGTGGTTCAAAGGCCTCAATAAAATACTGAATATAAATCCAGCTAGAATCATTATTGTGGGTTATAAAATGTTATTACAATTTTGTGTTATTACATCCCTCCCCCTCAGCGGCACATGAGGATTTACCAGCGAGAAACCTGTTATACGTGTATGAAATCCAGCTACTACCTTCTCAAGTCTTGGGTCACGTTGTCCATGTCGTAAGACTACATTTCCCAGAAGCCCTCATTCCAGCTCGACCTCTGCCAATAAGGAAACGTTTGTGGAATGGGCGCAAAACCCTCTGTCTGTCAGTCTGTTTACTTCACTCCTGGAGAGAGAAGCTGGAGCAGTAAAGATAGTGGAAACAACTGACAGTTTCATGAAGTGTGACCGGACGAAATGACCGCCGGTTCCTTGTCTTGTTTCGTCTCGTTTCTGTGTCGAGCAATGCTGAAGGAACTGGCCGCCGCCGCCGCCGCCGCTGCTTGAACCGAGCGCCACACTGCTAGCAAGCTAACACTCGCGCGCTCAGCGCCTTTCACAACAATGTATTGTCTTCCACGAAATAACTTGAAGGAGCAGCTCGAGAGGCACAACAATGTTGCACAAAGCAAGTTGTCTCAGTCTAAACCCAAACCGGGGTAAGTCAAACGTCACAGCAGCAAGCTAACGGGTATCTCTGCTAGCTGATAAACGCTCCTCTGCATGAACGCTCGTTATCAACACAACGCAGGCGCGGTGTCTTTGCTTTGTCAGTGACAACTAAATGCGCAAAACGTGTAGTTGCTGTTTACAAGATGTGTCATTCATCTAGACCTAGATTTGAACACTTGCAACTCATCGATAAGTTAGTTAATTTGTCATCCAGTATAATAAAACATTTAAACAGTCTGAATGGTTTTAGATGTGGATCTAGCACGCTTGTGTCAAGAAATACTGCAGAACTATAAAGTCAAAGTCAAATAATTTAACTGTTCATGCAATGGTTGAAGTGTCTCCTACAGGTACTAACTTGAATTTTATATCAAACCAATAATTACTTGGCTGTAATCCCTGATCTGAGATCTTGTGGCTGCAACTTCATCAACTGCTGTGAAACTGGTATCTGGATTAAAACAAAATATCCAATTGTTATGTTATGCTATGTTTATGTTTATTGAGCAGTTGGATACACAAAATAAATACGGAAAATACATTTTTGTCACAAAAATAGATGTGGCTATCCTCTTAAACCAATCTCCAGTTCAATGGGCATTATGCTTTGATCTTAATTGTCAGATTGTGGTTTCAGATTTCCATAATTTCACACTGTTTTATTTTTCAGGGCCTTTTCTTTCAAAAAGAAGTCCTCGTCAGGTACAACCAATGTGGAAGTCCCAACAAAGGTAATCAGCTCTAATGTTTTGGCAAACAAGAATGTCAACGTCCCTCATAACAATGTGGTGACTAAATCTCCTTTGACATTTCCAAACAAGCTTCAGAGACCTCAAAATTCCCAAATCCGCAACGTCTTCTCTGTAAGTTCAAAAGGCAAGTCGGACTCCATCAGCCCAGAAGGTAATTGTGCTCCTGCTGGCCAGACTCCTTCAGCAGTGTCTGCTATTAAGGTGACAACAGCTCCAACTAAATCTGACAACCAGTTTACTAGTAGCAATGGAGGCCTTTCCACAAGTCTGGATACATCTCTTGGATTCCCGATGGATGACTGGGATGATTTTGATGACTTTGAAACTCCTGTCAAAAATGACTCATTTAGTTCAAAAATATCTAGGAAGAGCACCAATCCAGTATCCTCTTTAAGTGAAGAAAAAATGATGCCACAGTTCAGCAACAGTTTTGCGAACAGAAATGGTCATTCCAGAAGTGAACCAGCTTGTATGGAAACAGATGAACTGGAGCACAGGGTCTGCAAAACTGCAGCTTCACCAGGACCTAGTTTGAAGGAAGTGGCAGAGTTTGAACCGGATGTTTCTCCACTAAAAACGACCAGAAGACGTCCTCCTTGCCATCTGAATTCCGTCATGAGTGACAGTGAAGAGGACAACGATGATGTGCATGAGCCTTTCAAAGGAAACACGGGTAAGAAGCTGTTCATTGCAGCATTTGTATTTTATTTGTACTTTGTGGGGCAGATATGGGCCAGGAAATCATTGAATTATACTACAAACACAGGCTATATCTTTTTGCATTTTAGATGACAAGAAAAAATGGATTGACCCGAAGATAATACAGCTTGATGACAACTCGGAGCCTGAATTTGATCTTGATTACATTCCCCCATCTCCAATCCCTGATGAGATAGCTTACACTACTTCTATATTAGAGACCAGGTCAGTTCTTTAAATGCATTTAGTGTGGCTGTGGCACAACAAGGCTGTACTGCACACTGTCTATTACCCTGCAGGCGTCTTTACATAATAGTATCCTTCTTCCGTCACATATTTTGACACACTACACATCCCACAGCATTACCAACACGTGTCAAAATACATCAAAACGTGCAGCCTGATCGGGAATGGGTGCAATTACTTTTCTCAAGAGATTCACCCAACCACTCAACTTTGGGCCTATATTGACTCACCATCCTTTATTGTAAACTATTTTAAGTTTAAAACATTAACAACATTTTCGGGCTGTTTAAGATTGTATAATGGGTGTGTATTGCGCGGAATGTTCAGACCTAGAGTGGAGAGGAGCTTGAAAAATATTCTGTGACTTTTGATTGGACTCATGGGTTTTGTATAAGGGGCAGGAGTTGGATAGGTAGTTTTGTTAAAAATCTGTCTACCTCTAACCTTTCTTAATTTGTTACTCTGAGTTGACCTAAAAGAGAATTTAAAAAAGAAAGCGGACATAATCTTTTATTTCAAACAGATCTAAATCAGCCGATGCTAAAAGCATAGACACTCCTGTGCATTCAAAGGGACCCACCACCACACTACATGGATCCTCTGATAACCACGCGAAAGACAAAACAAGTGGGTGGTTTGCATTTCTCTGATTTTTTTTCAGATCATGTTCATATTTTATTTCGCAAAGCAAGACGCTGTTTTTTTGTCCTGTTCATGTTCGTGGTTTCTTTTTCTGATCCCATCACAGATGAGCAACTCTTCAGTATTATGCAGTCCATTTGTTCCCTGGTTGATACCATCCCTGAACATGAAGTTATAGCTCTGTCCTGTGGAAGTGAGCTTTTGCTGAAGAGGGCTCAGAGGTGTGTACATTTGATTGGAAAATGTCTTTGTTATTATTTGTGATATTTAATATGTCAGTATAATTGCTAACATCTTGCCTTTCTCCCCTAGGAAGAGGATTATTGCAACTGGTGGTTGCAATTCATTTAGGATGCAGCAGCCAGACAGCCCTGTGATTTCTATATCCAGCTTTAAAGGAAAATCTACTTTTAGCTGTGATACGTCTAGTGTTATGTCAGTCAGCAGCTCTTTGCCCGTGGACTCCAAGAAGCCTCCTCAGATCAGGAGATCTTCAGTCATCTCTGTGGACTATGATTCTGATCACTCGGACAGTATTATTAACACAAAGTCCTCGCATACTAGGAACAGCGGGACCGAATATGTGACAAGTCAGAGCATCTCTGACTCTCATCTGACATCAACCCACAGCCGAACAGATCCCGCTTTTACTTTCTCAAGGAAAACAAGCACAGACCTGGATGGTTCAGAGCGCTTCTTCTCACCCGAGAAGCCAGAAACTGTTTTTCAGACCAAATCTAATACTCCAGCAGCCAGTAATGCACCAGAAGACATAGAACTAGACGACTTTTACGATGACTACTTTGACATAGACGACTTTAATGCCTCCGACATCCCTGATTACTTTGATGAACCCCCAAACTCCAGCACCGTGACTAAAACAGTGAAAGAAGGGGGATCATGCACGTCTCCATGGGTGACTAAACCAACAACCCCAGCACCTGCACCCAAGCCTGCAAAGATCTGCTCTCCTGGTATGTGTGCATGGGTTAGAAACATCTTGGCCTGTACTTATCAAATGTCTCTGAAGAAGTCTTATTTGGTCCCAGATTCTCAGAATAATGCTTTCTTGTCCTCTTTTTAGGCAGTAAACTGCACTAAATTTAACTTTTAAAACAGACAAATTGTAGTTTGCATCGCACTATAAAAATATTTTTGTTTTGTTATTTAAAGTAATTTTCTCACCAACCTGGTCAGCCTTTAAATATGTTGATTGCACTCTAAAACTGCAAAATGTCATCATTAGTTTAATTTTACAATCTGTTTAAAGATATAATTTTGAGCTGAAACAATTGGTTGATTAATTGAAAAAAATCATCCGGCTACTTAATAATTGAATAATTGTGTTTTTATTATTAGCATTTCTTATTCTTAAATTGATTGAATGCTATTGGGTTTTGCACTTTTGGACAAAGCAAACAAACTTAATATTTCAACTTGGACTTTGGAGAATTATTATGGGAATTTCTTACTATACTTTTTCTCAAAGAATTATGAATAGGAATACTAAGTAGTCTTTGTTCTGACCTCAGCTGGCTCTGATTAGGTTTACAGCCCTGGCTGGATTTTACTCACACCGTTTTAATGTTTTCCAATGCAGAACCCACCTTCAGAAACCCGGCCCACGATCGCTTCAGAGGGTTCAACTTCCCCCACTCACAGGAGATGATGAAGATTTTCCACAAGCGTTTTGGTCTTCATCAGTTCAGGTTCAATCAACTTGAAGCAATTAATGCGACGATTCTGGCGGAAGATACGTTCGTTTTGATGCCCACAGGTTAGTAGTGATCAAAAGTTACAAAAACGTTTTATCCTACCAATGCAACAATATATTTAGAATGTCAACAGCTGTGGAAATGTCTACTTTTCTTTGAACCTGATCCATTTATAGGTGGGGGTAAAAGTCTGTGCTACCAGCTGCCTGCATGCGTGTCACCAGGAGTCACTGTGGTCATCTCCCCACTCAAATCTCTCATTGTAGACCAGGTCCAGAAACTTACTACCCTGGATGTAAGTACGACTCCTTCTATTGGATCAGTATGAAGTATGGTACAGTAAGCATGTGTGGTACCCAGAAGGTGTATCGGTTCATCTGTAATGTTTCATTTCAGATTCCAGCAACAAGCCTCTCTGGGAGTAAAAGTGACAGCGAAGCAGGGAGGATTTATATGCAGCTCTCCAGGAAAGACCCTATCATTAAACTTCTCTATGTCACTCCTGAAAAGGTGAGACATGATTTATTTGAACTCTGAATGCTGGCATCAATGAGTGGGTTTTCTTGTTTGCTATAAATAAAGTTAGTAGTAACTACTTTTTCTCAAGACTGATGCCTCTCTTTTCTCCCCAAGGTGAGTGCAAGTAACAAGCTGATCTCCGCCCTGCAGAACCTATACGAGCGAGGCCTTTTGGTGCGCTTTGTCATAGATGAGGCCCACTGTGTCAGTCAGGTGTGTTCATCTGCTTTATACACAATCTGCAGTATGCGTTTATTTTTGCAACAGCCATTGTGACTCATGCATCCTTATATCTTTTAGTGGGGTCACGATTTCCGTCCAGACTACAAGAAGTTACATGAACTGCGTCAGAAGTTCCCCAGCGTGCCGATGATGGCCCTGACAGCCACCGCCACCCCCCGTGTTCAGAAAGACATCCTCAACCAGCTGAATATGACACGGCCGCAGGTGTACGTGCTCATGTTTTGTCTTCGACTTTTAAATTAGTTCTATAACATTATTTCTGAATTCAAACAACCAACAGCATCACATTTTATTTTTAGGTTCACCATGAGCTTCAACAGAACAAACCTGAAGTACGCTGTCCTGCCCAAGAAACCCAAAAAGGTCGACGAGGACTGCATTGGCTGGATCAAGAAGCACTACCCACGTAAATATTTCAGAAGTACTTTTTCTGATCCTGGTTATTTTTGGAACACTGCCGTAACTGCTTTGTTGAAAATGCAACTCCCCTTTTGTACATGAGAACACATTCTGATGTCTGTCATGTTATACAAAGCGTATCAAATTCTTGAGCTTGTATCCAAAATAATTGAAAATCAATGCTTTTGTCAAATGCTTAATTGCTTTTGTATGTAGCCTTGTAATAAATGAAAGCATGACCATGATTTGAATTATCCCAGTGGGGAATATTTTGTAAGTGATTCCAGACCCTCTCTGACTGTCTTTTGTCTAATAATCTGCATGTTGCAGGTGACTCTGGCATCGTTTACTGCCTGTCCCGTAATGACTGTGATGCCATGGCTAAGAGTCTGCAGAACGCACGGATATTAGCTCTGTCGTATCACGCAGGTCTGAGGGACGATGACAGAGAACTTGTGCAGACCAAGTGGATCAACCAGGACGGCTGCCAGGTGAGGACACCACTCACTCACTGATCTGATGTAAAAATTACGAATAAATGGTATTGGATACCACGCAATGAACATCAAAAAGATAACATTTTGCAAGCCAGTAGGTGTTTTACAGACTTCAAGTTCACATTGCTTTAGTTTCACTGCTTCCTTTCGCCTGCCAGGTCATCTGTGCCACCATAGCTTTCGGCATGGGCATTGACAAGCCTGATGTGCGCTATGTGATTCACGCCAGTCTGCCCAAGTCAGTGGAGGGTTACTACCAAGAGTCTGGCAGAGCTGGCAGAGATGGAGAGATCTCTCACTGTATTCTCTTCTACTCCTACTCCGACGTCCACCGCATCAAGAGGATCATAAGCAGTATGTTATAAATATAGACCGCTCTTACTTTTGGTTGTGTGATTTGTTTTTGTTTCTCCATCAATCTTAAGCTAACTGACTCACTGTACATTAATCAACGTAGACTCAGATGGCTCTTCTTTAAATCACAGTGGACAGAGAAGGTGACCGACACACCAAAGGGACTCATTTCAACAACCTGCACAGCATGGTGCACTTCTGTGAGAACATGATGGAGTGCAGAAGAATTCAGTTACTTGCATATTTCGGGGAGCTGAAATTCAACAAAAGCTTCTGTAAGGAACACGCAGACGTCAGCTGTGACAACTGTGCCAAACCCAACGTAAGAATCATTTATTTATTGAATCATTACAAATTCCAAACCTACCTGGCTGTTTTCTAATTGAGAAAATTCCTGTGTGCAGCAATACAAGCAGAGAAATGTCACTGAAGATGTGAAGAAGATTGCAAGGTTTGTTCAGGAGAACTGCGAGAAAGTTGGATCAAGGTTTGGCAGAACTGCTCAGCAAAACCGACTGACACTGAATATGTTGGTGGATATCTTTGTAGGTAAATGAAATACACACAATTGGGATGAAAAGTACTTTTGCAATTGTGAATCCTGCTTGATGTCCTGTCCTGATGTGTTTGTATTCCATGTAAACTGAATGGTCTGATGCAGGGAATTGTTTCTTTTTGTCAGGGTCTAAAACTGCCAAAGTGCAAACAGGAATGTTTGGGATAGGAGGAGCCTACTCTCGGCATAATGCTGACCGTCTCTTCAAAAAACTGGTTCTGGACAACGTCCTGGAGGAGGATCTCTACATCACCGTCAACAACCAAGCTGTGTCGTATATCTCCGCTGGACCCAAAGCCATGAACGTGCTGTCTGGACAAATGCAGGTAACCCGACTTATATCGACTGTTGGGCAGCATGAAGAGCTGAAACATTTGATTAAGTATTTCTAATATTTAAGAAAACATTAAACACTAACCAGCACTTGTCTCAACGCAGATAGAGTTCTACGAGACCGAGAGTGCGTCTAGCGTCAGGAAACATAAAGCTGCCGTGGCCAAGAACGTCTCCCGGAGAGACGAGAAGGTTCAGGAGTGTCTGAAGGAGCTGACAGATCTGTGCAAGCAGCTGGGGAAAGCGTTTGGCATTCACTATTTCAACATCTTCTCTACTGCGACCTTGAAAAAGATAGCTGGTAATTTCTAAGACAATTGTTGACTGTCCTTTTTAAATAGCTCATATTATACAGCAAGCGTGTTATAACCTGTTTTCTCTCTCACATGAACAGAGAAGCTTTCTTCTGACCCCGAAGTCCTCCTAGAAATTGATGGTGTGACGGAAGACAAACTGGAGAAGTATGGAGCTGAAGTCATTCAGGTCCTAGATAAATACTCTGAGTGGCAGCTGCCTGGTAAGAGAAAAAAATAAGTTGTTTGCATATTTCAAGTTCTTGAGCCTCATTTCCTTGCAATTCTACACATTGTGCTATTAATCATACATTGTCCCTGTTGCAGAGGAACAGACTAACGATGGAGACGGGTGGATAGACACGGCACAAGGCCGCTCATATGGAGATGACGGGGACGACATGGAGTCCTCCACGTACTTCCATAGTCAGTCTGCACAGGGACAGAAGAGAAAGAAAGCTCCGTTCTTCAAATATTCCAAGAAGAGAAAACCCAACTCTAAAGGGTCCGGAATGTGTTTGTCTTGCATATTATCATGTAGCTGGAGATCGTATTTAGCAAAAAGCTTATATTCATAGCTGAAACCTTATTTCCTCTTCTCTCCCCTATTTTCTGTCTTGCTGTTATAGTCGTGGCTACAGCAGCAATAAATCGTGGTCATCATCCAGCTCCAGAGGCGGATCAAATGCTGCAGGCCGGGGCTCCAGGAGCTCGACGGGAGATGCATCAGCGAGCAGGAGACCGGGCTTAATGACTGTCCCGACCCCTCAAACCAACCAGCGGCCTTTCTTAAAGCCCACCTTTTCACACCTGGGCTAGGACCGCCTTCTGATCTGACTTCTGGAATAGAAAATGCTTCAGTCATTAATGGTTGTAAAGTATTGACCAGTTATATCCCATCTGTTTATTATAACTTCTAAAATTGTATATTTATGTTCTGTACAGTTATTGTCGTGTCTGTCCAATTCTTCTATTGATTTTAGCTTTTTTTTTTAAATATATATTAAAGACTAATGAAACTTTTTTGGGAGACTTTTTTTTTTTTGTAGGAGAAAAGCAAGCTGCATGCTCAATTTGTGTTGCACCACAAAGCCACAGAGAGTCACATCATGTTTTTAATCAATGTTTATTTCAAGTTTGAATAGTTTTATTGAATGGCACCAGTTACATGGGACTATTGGAGAGAAACAATATTTTATACTGACTTGTACAGAAGGGTACCTACGGTACAAACAGGGGTTTCGGAATGGATCAGACTGAACAAGAACTGGATTTGGCACATGGATTTATATGTGTCTATATATTTACTTCTATATATGACGTAATTAAACGGCAATCTCCAATCCCAGGATAACGATGCAGACTACAAAACACACCACCAGACATGGATATGCACACACACTTATTGACGTGCATGTGCAACTGTGTGAGGGTCTGACAGAGGGGCAAAGAGCAGATCAAGATGCCGATTATGACATCATCCATCAACCCCTCACTTCTACATGCATCATCCTCATTACTGTGACAGGGTTTTTGGCCAGGAATACAATTAAGGTAGCCTATTATGTATAATTTACTTGATTCCGATAATCAAAACTGAAGATGTAGGTCTTTATCACATACATTTAAAACATGGAGTAGACAAAATAACAAAAACATCTCACAGAAAAGTTCCGTAAGAAAACACCACAACGTACGACCTCACAAATGACCCCAAACATGCCTTTGACACCGCCTGAATAAAAACATGTTTTTAAGTTTCACAAATTTAGGATTTGTTGCTTGGTTGTTGCATAATACCATGTGGGTGTTTCTGTTATTTAGTCCATCTCTTATGTATTAAATTTGAACAGAAGAATCGGTGCTTCAACTTCCACGTCGCCCCACATTGTATTTGCATGGCTGTTCCTTCACTGCTGCTTTTCAGGGACGGACCAGCTGTTTCTGATTTGTAAACCATGGATGACAATCGCACTTGTTCATCAAAAGTCACCCATCCGGCCAAAACTGCAGCAATCTCCCATGAAGTAAAATAACATATGTAAACGAGACACGGCAACTGAAATGTAACATTAAAGTCCGATTTGATGGAGGAAACCTTCAAAAACAAATGAAGACGTTAAGAGTTCAGGCTGCCCAGTGTGCATTACAAAGAGTTTCAGACAGATGAACACTGTTTTTCCCTCTTGGCCTGCGAGATTTAAAGATGGAGTAGTCTGTAGTACAGTTGTTAGGGATGTCGATATCTTTCGTTCTCCATTCTTTCATCTTTGTCACTTTGGTTAACTGCAGAGTTAGGATCCAGGCACAAGGAACAATCTGTCACTTAACAATGAAACAGCGGAACAAACATCCACTCAAGAGGTCTCTAAGGAAAAACAGATTTTCATAAAATGTTGTCAATTAATTCAAACAGTAACTAAGTGTCTCAGTGAGCACGTCATCGTTCGACAGGAATTAACAATTTAGTAAGTGGTTTTATAGAAACAGAAAGGACATATTTGACTTACTCTTTGTTGGTTTTTCATATACAAGTTTGTAAATCACATCGTTTTGCTCTTACAACTGATTATTGCTCCTTGAATAACGCTGCCTTTTTCTTTTTTAAATTGTTGCATGTTCAGAGAGACCACTGAAGCTACATAATGCTGAATAGATGTATGAGAAACACCTTTAAAAGATGTCCTGCTAACCAGTCAGCCTGGCTGGACTGGTCAGCATAGAAGTAATAAATATGAAGTATGAATATACACACAAAAAAAGTCAACCCGCCCACCCTGCTCCACCCCGTTAGGAAAAATGTGCTTCATCTTTGCATTGCTATTTATTGGACATATCCAAGTTACAAATTATTACTTGACATAAATAAGCTCCTACACTGTATGTATGACAGATTTCTTGCCACCATAGCTCTAATGATGTGATATTTCCTCCAGCATCACGCTGGGAAATGTTAGTGCTGCTTCCTCCGCCACAGATCATTGAAGGATAATGAGCTACAGGAGTGGATCCAGCCACAACGCCAAAGTGTGTGCTACTCTGTGGTCAGGACTACAATTTAGCCGAGGAGAGATGCGCTCGGATTACACTGAAGCAAACAAAGAAGGTAGCACCATCGGGCCTTCAGTGGAGGAGCTGCGGGTGCTGGTATGAGAGTGTAGCATTTGAAACAGCAGGCCAAAAACAAGCAACCCTGTACAGACATTAGAGTGACGAGTCACTGAGGGCCTTCCATTCCCAAAATGTTTTATAAATCCCACTTTCAAAGAACCTCTTACAAAGGCCTTTGACGTCCCATCTTCTCCATCTTTCGCGTTTCCTTCCTCCTATAGTCCTTCTTGCCTTTTGGCAAAATATTTTTTTACATTTCACTCCTCTTGGTCTGAACCTTCACAGCTTTTAATCTTGTTTCCATTCCTACATACAGACACAGTAACACCTGCACTTGGTGCAGGAGGTAGACACGCAATACAAAACATAGATTTTACCCAGAATCCAGCAGCCGTGGCAGTTATTGCTTCCTGGAGCTGTGAGGCTGAAGAGTCTAGAGCCTGACCGACAAATCGAAGAGCATATATTATTTGTCAATATCGGCTTATCACCAGTATATTGGTATCTGCTTTTATATTTTGGCAGATAATTAAGGGAAGGAAGTAACTATTGTACATTGTACACATTTTGAAAAAGAATGTGCATGGGGTACCTCAGAAAACTTCATCTTTACATACTGCAGTTTGTCATGCAGCCTTCCACCATATACTTTGTGTTTCCAGTCACATATAATTGTTTATTCTTAATTTACTACTCATCAATTTTTATTTTATTTTCATTATCTATTAGTCTGCCCATTTTCTTATAGATTGATTGATTGATTGGTCGTTTCAAAGACATGTCCAGAAAATAGTACTCACTAATTTTTAACATATACATTTTTTTGTTTTACATCCGACCAACAGTTCCTAACCCAAATATATTCAATTTACAATGATGAACAACAGAAATCTGAAAAATCTTTTGGATGATCTGAAACCAAACAAATTACCAGAAAATGTTTACTTGAAATATGGCAATTCATTGACCATAAAAATATGCAGCAATGAATTTGTATCAGTTATTTAAGTAATCGTTTCCGCTGTAATTTTGCTTCCTATTTTTTAAAATAGATTCCAGAGGATAGGTCACAAGTCACAACATGCAGTATCGGTCAGGCCCCTCCAAACTCTTCAAGTAAAATAAGATATGGTAAATTATGAATGAATGATGAAAATGTGCTTTTGTATTATTTGGTATTTGTGGTGGCATAATGATATCTCCAGACTTCATGCTGTACAAATACACGTTCATTAAAATGAACATTCAAATTGCACACACTGAAGGCTGACTCACTGCTGGTGGAGTGATGAGGTGTGATCAGTGTTGAGTGGATCTGGATAAAAACCCTGTTTTTTAGTCCCCACTATCACATTTCCATAAATGCTTCTGACCTTACTTGAAACACAGCTCTAAAAAAGGTATAATTTAATCTTCAATAACAAAATAACATTTCAGTTCTGTTAAAATATACATGGAAAACCTGTCAATATATATTAGGAAACAAACTAATTTGTACAAAAAGTACATCAGTATTCTTATTCTAATAATACTATAGTATGTTACATAAACCTAAGAGCAAGGTTAATATGAAACAAAATAAATCATAAACTCTTCATAAAAAGAAATTATTGAAATTCATCGAATTTCAACTTGTTTAAAAATGCAAATAAAATTAATAGGAGAAATAACAGAACAACTGAACAAATAAGCACATTCAAATGTACTAAATTATTTAAACCATACGATCATTGCACATCTATCTAGACTATCATCTATTGGTGACGGCAAATCTTTGCTTTTCATGAATATTTATCTCACCTCTTCTGACACTACTGGGTCACATAACACTATTGGTGCTGGTTTATTTTACTGTATCCCTAAAAGAAATCTTAGAAAAACAATTGTGTTTTTCATCAGTTTACTTTGTAAACCAGGGTATACTTAAGCTAATTGTGTCTTTATTAAACAATCCCAAAAATTAAGTCATCAACATCTTCTAAAAAAAAGGCCTTTAGTAATCACCCTGTCTGCTCTCTATTTCATGAACCTTCACCATTATTCCCTTCAAACTGTTCTGTTTTTTTTTCCTGCTGAGATGAATGTGCTGTTGTGCTGTCTAGTTGACTTCTGGGGATGAAACAATATCAAAAGATATTATAGTCCTTTGCCTCACATAGACTTCACAGCAAAGGGCCAATCAACTCTAACATAACTCACTTCCATCTTCATTTTTATGACAAATCAACTTCCTCTGTTATCATTTACTTATGCAAATGCATGTTTAAAAGCAATAAATAATAATGAAGGCAACTTTCAACCATTGCAATAAAACCTTCTCTTCTTGAAAAAGAAACCGTTTAAACTTCTTCAGTTCTTTGATTTCAGTTTACTTTTTTTTCCTTTGTGTTATTTGAAAAAATAAAATACCTGAAATGAGTTGAAATAAAAAAAAAAATGCAAAAGGTGTCCTCTGGCTTTGTAGAAAAAGAAAAGAAAAAAGAAAACAAGCGAAACGAGGAGGTGGTTGGGTGGGTAGGGGGGTTAACTCAAAGTGGAGAAGGGGAGGAGAGATCCTGGCCCGGTGTTACCAGGAGTGGTCCAAGCTGAATGTCTGCGGGAGGATGATGAGGGAAGCAGGGTTCATGTTGAGACGAGGCTCCCCTCCATCACTCCGGAGTCCTAACCGTCATCTCAGACCCCTGAACGGGCTTACGAACTCTACGGCCTCTACGACCTCACTCTCCCTCGTTAATGAGCAACCCGCCCACCCAGCGGAGCTTGCAGGCAAACCATCGCCTGAGGGGACAAAAGTATTCGTAATGGAACTGCTCAAATTCGGGGGTCTGGCGGATGTCACGTAAAAATGCAATGTCAAGGTCTGACTCGGTGAGGATGATGAGGAGGAGGAGCAAGACAAAGAGAAGTCCAATGGTCACAAGGAGCAAACGGAGGACACTTAAGACAAATTTATTCACCTGTTCCACCTCGCTGAGGGCCGAGTCCCCCCCTGCACCCTCCTGTGCGGATCTACCGTCCGCACCAAAATCACCCACTTCCCCGCGCATGGGGGTGCCTGCCTCTGACTCCTTCTCCTCCTCGATGCTGCAGGGCGCCCCGTTGATCTGGCGCGAGACGGCCAGCTCCATGCTGTGCTCGGCCACCGGGGTGGGCAGCACGCTGTCAGACGGGCTGTAGGCCTCGTCCGAGATCACCGCAGTCCTCTCACTGGCGTCTGTGGCCTGGCTCCGGGAGCGTGGTATGAAGCAATCCCCGTGGGACACTGAACGCACCGGTGTAGAGTGAGCACTGTCACGCAACGACTCCAGACCTTGTGTGGGGGTTCATGGAGGAAGAGGAGGGAAACAGACAGGAAGAAAAGGACTATTACACACATTTCCCAGCATGAAAGAGAATTACTGACCTGATGTGGCCATTCATAATCTAAACTAGTGTGGCCTTCACAATATATTGCTGTAGCTGCTGAGGTCTATTCTGCCATTTGTCCAGCAGAGGTCTGTTACAGAGCAGACACACCGTCTCCACCCTGAGAGCAGAAATCTGATCAGCTTTCACCAGAGTCAGGTGGACAAGGTGGAGTATTGTCATTGCAGAATGATGGATGCACAAAGCTGATGTGGTGTTGAATAATCATCTCTCATGGACTTTACAATCATGCTTTATGAGGAAGTTGTTCTTTCAGGGGGCAACAGGCTCGAGAGGTTACAGCACTGATCCCACTTTGAATATTATATTTCTCAATTGTTTTAAAAGCTTGTCTTAGGATGCTTGATGTTGTTCACAGAGCCTCGTGACTTGAAACACAAATACAAAAGCTTGCAGTCTTTGACAAGCCAATGCACATATTTAATTTAAGAAGACTTGAAAGAAAGCCTTAACGCCTACAGAAAACGCACAACCAGCCTGCTTGCATTTGCACCAAACAGTTATATTATCTCTCCTTATTAAATCAAACAGAAATTAAAAGGTAGGCAAAAATATTTAACCTCCAACTAGGAGTGAGCTATCAAGATAACATCTTCTATTACACCATTTGTAATCTGATATTGTGAGAAGGTAAAATATGTTTATGGATGTTTATGCTTATTTCATCTGATTAAATACCCCTAAAAAAAAATCAAGGTACTTCAAAAGATCGATACTAAAATCATACAGGAATCCAATATTGCCGTAAAACAACAATGCTCATTCACTTGCAGCATCGCCAACAGTGGTCTTATGCAACTGTAAATGTTAAAGACAAATATGACGACCTGAAACTATTCAACAATACAACGCTTCTTGGCATTACAAATACGTACAACTATTGTGAACTCTACTGTTCCTTTTGCAATAGAAGGAACAGAACAGTATGTGAGCGCCTCACTGCAGTGTACGTGTCAGTGACGTTGAGCCCTTTGCTGACGATATCACATTCCTCTGAGAGTCAAAGTGGAAACATTACACCTTCACTATAAAGGGAAGGGATTGATATTCAGCTTTTGATGAGGAAGCAAATCATGAAAAGGACTTTTTTGAAAACTGCAGGATACGTAGAACCAATTGTGTCCAGTGTGTAAGCCCCTGCTGTCAAGTGACAAGAAGGAGGCATGACAGTTGGGTGATTGTCAGTTGCCATCTTCACTCAGTGTTGATCTGCCTCGGCTTATCCTACATTATGCTTACAAACTGAGACAGCAAGCAGAAAAAGCATTGCTTTAATTTGAAATTCCCATGTTTATAGCTTATAATTTGAAACACTAACTTTAAAAAAAAACGCTGACACCAAACACATGAAACCTCTTGGCATACTGTATACTGGTTGGAACCAAACATAGCTGCTATATAAAGAGTCCTCCAATCTAAAATCTACAAAATGACCCTCACAAAAGCACTAAGAAGAAAACCTCCAGGAGGCACGGACCACCACAGGAATGGTGTCGCTCCCTCCGCGCCAACATTGCTGAGGCTGATTTAAAATAGAGAAAGCCATTAGCACTTCCATGTAAAGCAAATCCCTGGCGGGCTCTGTGATGTTTACCTGGAGGGATGCTGGGCTGAGCGCAGGGCAGCGGAGTGCCAGGTAGAGGGGAAACGCTGGCAGACTCCTCCTGCCCCACCAGGGCAGGATAAAGGGGCAGGACGCCCAGGGCCTTGCCCAGCATACGAGGCCCCAGGCTCAGCACGCGAACCTTTACATCCCGGTAGCAGTGGTTGATCATACGCAGGTGGACGTTCACCCGGGTAGTGATACGGATCAGACACTTAACCATGGTTGCGGCGTGCACGCGTTTATCCCGTCCTTATGGTCCCTGTCCCGGAGTCCAGGCCACAGTCTCGCTGTGTGTGTTAGGCCGAAGGGTTCTGTCTTAGTTGCGGTTTGCAGAGAGGAGTGTGTGAGGCCGAACGGTGGCTTTCTGCAACAGTGCTACAATCGTCGACATTGGCTTGGCCTGGTTTGGCTCCACCCAGACCAGTGACATACATGGAGTAGAAGACTCAAACTATTTTCAGCTGGGGTATTAATACCACTGTAAGACACCAAGTCAGCACACACTGGGGGTGGGAAGCTCATATGGCTCTCTTCAACTCAGAGAAGAAGACCCTCAATATGCACAGTACACCTGCCTCTGACCTCCATGTATCTCATCGGAGAAAGACTTACAGTATGTACTTGAAAGGCAGGGCCAAAGGGTCACGAGTGGCTTTTACCCAGAGCCATGCAGGACATGCAGAGGAAGTAAGGCCCTCTGTTCTGGGCCAACAGCCTGCAGGTGCACTGAATGAGTGACTCTTGCTGCCACTATGTTTGCACCCTAAATACACAACCACTCAAAGACATCCACAGCTCTGAAACTCTGCATTGTTGCAAGTTGAGCACTGACTGACGCACACACCTGCATCATGTCCCACTAGTGCTGTAAGCATGAACTGGGCCAAATGGCTCAAGTTACAGCGTGTGTGTGTGTGTGTGTGTGTGTGTGTGTGTGTGTGTGTGTGTGTGTGTGTGTGTGTGCGTGTGCGCGTGTGAGTGTGAGTGCGTGAGCATGTGTGTGTGCAGAAGTGTGTTTTCTGATACAAATAGGAGTTCACATAAATAGGACTAATGGGTCCCTGATCCATTTAAGATTTCATACCAGCCAGTATGTTTCAGTGGTTGAGGTTGATGTGTACACAATAACATACTCACTGTGAGGCCTCTATTAAACACATAACACCCAGTGAAAAGTTTTCCATTAGCACTTCCATGGCAGATGGGGGATTTGTTGCTGGCTGAGATCTGTTGAAGCATGGGGAGTGAAGCTAAGTTCTTACCCTCCATAATAGATATGTGCACAGCTCTCCGACGTGTACGCGGTACACTGGTGAGGCGAGGGCCCTGAGTGATGGATGGACAACTTCTGCTGGGCACGAGGCCAGCCCTGCAGAAACCAACAAAAACAAAAAGGCACAAACGTCACTGCACACAGAAACAGCTACGAGCAGAGGTAACTCATACTGTAGCGAGTAGGTGCTGCTGATATAAAGACATCTACAGTAGCTTGGTGCCTAAGAAAATGGAAGAAAACTAACCAAGAATTGGGTCGAGGACATTCTGACCTCTCCTGAGTTTACAACTCTACCTGTGTATTTCTGGAGGTTCGCGTTTGATTTTGGCACTCTGCTCCATCACCTCTTTTGCCACTCGTCCACTGTCATAAAGCACAGACACGATGCTCAGGATGAGTTACACACACACATAACCAGGCACTCTAGTGTCACTCAATACTATGAAAGCCATCACTGCAGTGGAGGAGTACAGTGCATGAGCATCAGGATTAAATTAACCCGGTGAATTCAGCTTTGTGGAACTGAATTACCAGCAGTCAGACAAAATGCATACACAGACTTGCAGGCAAGAATATCAAAACAATGATCATGGTTTGCCCTTTAACAGTAAACTCAACATTTAACTGACTGGGCTTGTGATTTTCGTTCATATACAGTCTCCATATATGATTTTTTAAATTTTGAATGGAAAACTACAAAATATACAGCATGTAGTTTTGGTTTTTACACCTGCCACCATCTCACCAAGGAAATGCAATAGAAATGATTCAGGTTTGTGAATTAGCACACATTTAACACGTTACTGTTAAATACACAAAATGAATTCATTAAATTGAATTAATTCAAATCTCAAAATCTGAGCAAATAAAACAAAACTATCATACCAAGCTAGACACCACTAAACATAAGTGAGACAATATTGTGGTCATACTAGAGGTTTTTAGCTCATACAAGGTGATAATGCCTCATGTTCCCTTAATTTTCCCCTCTGTGTCCTCTTGTGAGGTGTCAGTCCTTTCCTCCGGACAAAAGTACGCTGACGTTACAGCACAGAAGGCCAGGAGGCCACGTCTTCTGGGAACACTTCTCTCCATCTGGGGGTTCTGCAGTGTCCTCCCCTCCCTGCCATCAGTCATACTGTCCTGTCGTGTACTCTACCTGAAACGGAAACGGCTGCCCTTGAAGAACAGGTTGCTGCTGGACATCGTGCGAACCTGACTTGACTTCTCAAGCCTGATGGAACAAGAAAAAAAGAGGAAAATTAAGCCCACTGCACCAAAAATATATATATATATATTTGTATTTCTTACAGTATATACAATATAAACAATACATGCATTATCGCAACACTCCTCATATGATATGATCTGTTGAAGCATGCATATAATTCTTGCTTTCTGAATCCCAGAAGCAGAAAATAGGATCAAATACCCTACTATTAAATTATGCATGTCCACTCCTTGCAGTTAAGGGTCTGCATCCTCGACACGGCTCCATTCAATATGTTTATATTGTCATAGTAAGTTAGACATTAATGATTAATGTGTCATTTTGCTTTCAAGAGATGTGTGCTTCTCAGAAAGACATCTAGATCCCATGTTCTCTTGCCTTTTAGTTCCCCAGACTCCCTATTAAAGAAATATTTTAATAAGTGGGAGGCGGATACAACATTATCAGTCTTCCACTTCAGAGAGTCATCAAAAGGACAAATCATATTAACTGCAATACCTCTGCCCTTCCCAAGCCTCTTCTATTTCCACCTGCTAACCCCCGCGCACCCTTCATCACCTGAGCCATCAGCCCGACTCATTACCCCACTGCTCCCTGGCCTCTGGCTTCTTTAGCTGGAGAGAACAGAGGGACCAGCAATATTATTCATGGCTGACACAGGGGAACCGTATCCCAGAGGGAGCGATGAAGTGCTTGCAGTCTCGTGCCAGCGCACACTCATTCACTAAAGGTCAGATGCAACTCACACCTCATTTTCCCGCTGACAAACAACCCAGAGGGAAGGGGATTTTAAGGTTACCAAGGGACTGTGACGGTAACCTGTAGAGCAGGTAACTAAATCATGACAGTGCGGGAAAATAAGAGGAACATTGGAAATGAAATGAAGGAAGAAACGTGTGGACTCACTTATAGAAAGCTTGATTCTCCACTCCACACTTCCAAAGGTGCTTGCATGCCTCCGGCGTGGGTGCAAAGTACGTCAAGATGATCTTTTTGTCCTGCACGTTTTAAATGACAGAACGTGCAGGAAAATATAATAAACAGCAGTGCATGTGGAGTGTAGTTTTTTTTATCTTAGTTTTATTCCCACATCCAACAATTCATGCTCTCACCTCTTTCTGATTTGCATATACGTGGAACGTCTTGCCTTCAAACTTCAGTTTGGTCAACTCGTTCCTGTTCAGGTCAGACAGACATGCAGAAAGCGGAAACCGAAAGCCGCAGCTTCTTTAAATATTCATGACAACCACTTTGAGATCACATAAACAGCCTCTGTGCTCTGTGTTTGGCTGACAAAACAAATAACTGATAATATTCCCTGCAGACTGGGAATGGAGAATGAGGGTAACCTGAACGCCACCAAACAAAGCCGATATGAATACTACAACCGTAAAAAGTCTGTCTTCATTATTGTAACAGGAACCTTTTCAGTGAAAAGCGAACAGACAAATCCCAAAATGTTAACTAGAAATGCACCATATTGTATACATTCTCAATTAATCATTAAAGCATTTTTCTGATTCACATGTGTAAGCTGGTGTAATTAGCCATCTGTGCACATGCTAGCCATTGGCTCTTGTTGCAGGTAGAGAGAGGCAGATGGATGAGCGTTGTTGAGTGTGACTGTACAACCAGTTGTAGTGCACATGCTGTTTTATTTAGAACGCCCTGCATACAGAGCATGTATGTCAAATCAGGTAAAATTAAGGCCTGCAGTACAGGGTTTGTCTATTTACATCCTGGAGGTGCCCGAGGAGCTAGTTCACTGTTCTTGGCTCACATACAGACAATGTTGCACATTGGGCTCACCATTTGAGAAAATGAACCCTCTTGTTTCCCTGAAGCACCACAAAACCAAATGGTGTGAAGGCGAGGAAAGCAGGGTTCCCGGACACATCCTGAGAGAGAACAGTTTGAAAATATAACTTCAACGCACACTGAATAACTCGTAAATTAAGAGACTAGTGAGACTAGTTTCAATGTTGGGCAGAACTGTTTGCTGACATGTTTACTGTCTAAAAATAGTACAGCAGTGCTTGAAAAACCTTGCATGGATGTGGATCAACACCATATGTCTCCAACATCTGGGCTTTCTGGAGGAAATTTCGCTCTGATGTTTCAGGTGTCTGTCCACTGAGGGAGAGCAACAACACACAGAGCAGCTGTCAGTCCACTATAGGCATAAGAAATGCAACACACAAGTTGTGAAAGGACAAAACACTTCTGACAAATTAATACATTCATTTCGAAAATGAAAGAGGTAGACCGAGGTTATAGAGATCTCATATGAATATAAGAACAGGAAAATCATTATATTTTCAAAAAGCAAGTAATTATCTCCACTTGGCTGTCAAATCAATGTGATAATTCAGAGAGAAGCGCTGCTCATTTGGTGGTGAAGATAGAACAAACCACTAGTGGGCAGCAGAGTCTCATGGCGTTTGCCATTCTGCCCTTACAGTGTTAAAACGGGACTGATGTCTTTCTACCTCTATTGTGTCTCACTGTACATCATTAACACAGCAGCTCATTCACATAACATTCATACATTACTTAGTGCAAATATGAATCAGCTGGGGAAGTTGGATGTATCAACGTGTAATTGAAACCCTGTAGCTTGACTGCTGCCTGTGAGAGTCGTGTGTGTGTGTGTGTGTGTGTGTGTGTGTGTGTGTGTGTGTGTGTGCATGGACCTGCTCTGTCTGATCACTCATTATTGTGCTCCGCTGCTCTTCCAGCTGAAGCTGGGGCTAGGAACCATCACTAATAACTATAATAAAGGGCAGGCTATGAGTTATTGGAGTAGAGAAGAGAGCGCTTTGATCTCCTATCTGCTCAAATTAGTGACAATAATCTGTCTGGCCATCCCAATACAAGAAAATGGAGCCGTATTACTGCACTTAACTATATAAATGTCAGAGCAAATCTGCTGTTTGTCCAGCATTTATAAGAGCTTGATCTGTAGGTATGTTGAAAAAAAGAGATATTGATGGCGCAGTTTTTATATTTTGGCACTTACATCAGCTCTGTCTTGTGTAAGTCTGCAATCCGGCGCTCCAGCTTCTCCGAATGTTTAGGGAAGAACTGGAATTTGGAGCTGTAACCATCAGGATGCTTCCCAGGGTCGTAATTTCCGATCTCAGCTGGAGGGCGGATCAGAAAAAGTGAAATGTTAAAACACTCACAAACATTCAGGGCACATAAGTTAAAACGATGTCTACAGCTTTTAACACAGTGCTGCCTTTGCAGGGTAAACATACCCAGGATTATTTGTGTTCCTTCATGCCACACTGCACTCCCTCGGATGACCCTGATGATTTCTCTCTGCAAGGAGGAGCTGACCAGGCAGTCCATCTTTAATTCATCAGCCCCTCCTCCAGAGGACCTGCCTCTCCTCAAACACGGTGCAATCTGTAATGTTAGCTGTGCACCATACCTGATGTGTGTTGCGTTTGTTTACGTGTGTGTGGTGACGTGAAGATACCAGACAACCACTTCAAAGATTTTGTAATGGAGCCTGTTGTCTTTGTTTATTAAAGAGCGTGCAGGTCACTTACTAATTACTGTTAAAAGCACAAAATCGCCTTTCACTTTGTACAAGTTTTTAGAATCGATATCAGTATGGGAAATCACAGCCAATGAACGTAATGCTTACTACATGTCTAAAAGCATTTTCAATCTTGTGTGAATAAAAAAAAATAAAACATAACACCTGCAGCATATTCTTTGAGGCCCATTATGCTCTACATCACCTAACTGAGCTTCTTTCCACATACAAATATATGTGCTTGGCTGGCAGCATCAGACATGTGACCTACAAGGCATGGTGAAACAGAGGTCACAGAGCACAGAGCGAAAAGGTTCAAGTCATCCCCATCTGTCACCTCTCGTTACCTTGAAGGATGTGTGCAGCCAGCATGGCCGCGTCCGACGTTTTACACAAGAGCCGACCGTGGTAGAGGTCTCTCTTGATTTGCAGGAAGACAAGATATCTAAAAGGAAGGACGACAAAAATCACGTCAGACGATCTGACAGGCCGGCTTATGAGAATATTGATGATATTCATTCAGTCATGCAGTTGCATTTCTCGGAGAATCGAAAATATGGAGGAGGGGCAGCAAAACAACAAACCTGATAAACCTCAGGCGGTTGAGTTCATGTTCCCGATGGGTGGTTTGCATATTTCTTTTTGATTTAGCAGAAATGAGGGTTTTGTTTAGGGGAAAGGAGGGTAGGAAGGCCCTGGGGGAAAGCTGCTAGTGACGCTGTGCTTCTCTTAAAGCCTCCAGCCTAGTTTCATACTCGCCCAACCAATCAGCTCCTGAAGCATGAAATATTTTCTGAGACAACATCTGAAGCAAATATCAGGATGGTGGTGATGACTCTGGTCATTGACTGATTATCACTATTGGAGGTGGGCTTGTGACAAGTCGTACTTTAGAAACCTCCCCGGACCATGAAAAGGAAATCCGACATTCATCTTGTTGTTTTTCACAATTAGCCAGCAGACCTGCCTCTCCATCGAGGGCTGATAATGCTTTCTGCCTGGAGAGATGCACAGACACAGCACACAATGCATGGTGGGAAAAATGTCCCCTTAATTTGAATTCCATTTTTTTGTTTGAATTTAGTTTTTTTGTCAAGTGGGGCATCTCAGGTGTAATGGCTTTCATGTGAATTGCATACAAACTACCATACATGCTATGTTGAAGGCTGAACGTCTAAATATGTCAGCTCTATCGTGGCTTCCTGGGACGCTTGATTAGAACGGAGCCGTCGGTAACTTTATTAATGACACCTGTGCTTTTCCCATCTCGACAAGTCAAAATGCCTGCTGTGTGAAAGGCCTACAACACGAAAGGTATCACCATATTTTATGGAAAAACTGCCTATTTTTGGGTGTCTATAGACTTTTCATTTGAAATTAGCATGCTGTCCCAAAAAAGATCCTTGCACAACATGATGAGAGGGCGTACACACTGAATGAGCCTTGTGTGTGATGGATTATTTCACCTTTCCCTCCCCTTGTGTTCTGCACTCTCCAATCTCATCATAATGTATCACTCTCTCCTCACCCCTAACCTACAGCCCTTCATTCACCCTGCTTTTTCCCTTTTCCTCTCCATCAGCACTCTACATGTAGTGAACATTACATAGCATTACACCTCAGATGGAGCAGGAGTGGCCTACTCTCCCTCTAGTCAGTGATGGATGCAGATATGCACTCTTCCTTATCTGAAGGCAGTGTAAACTCAGTCACCTTCATGCTTTTAATTAGTCACTTTTACCTTTCTGCTATTTAATCAGAATCCCATTGAGGAAGAATTAGCATTGAAGGAAATGTGTGCCTTTAAACACAAAAAGACTCTTGAAGGCATTTTCATTCCTCGCTGCTTCACTCTTGCAAAGTGTGGTCTGTGTAATATTTATCATAACATTTTAGACAGTAAAGTACTCAGGCATTTTAATTATGCAAGCCCATAAATAATGTTTTCAAAAGACACATGTTGGCTCTGTGCAAATTTTAGAGCACAATCTGTACTATAGGAAAATCTGAATTATTTTTGAAAAGGATGAAGCACAGATGCTTTTCACAGGTTTGTAAAAATGATGGTGGTCTTTCTTCCTTACTTTTTAACTGAAAACCAAAAGGTACACCGTCGCAGTATAAGAGCCCTTTTCAATCTGAAGAGAAAACAACAAGAGGAGTTCATACCGAGTAATTTCCTCCTTTAGATAAGCGGGTTCAGGAGGGTAGAACTTGACTCTCAGACACATGGTGAATGGAGGCTGACCTGGAGGAAATGCACAAAAACACATTTAGGAAAATTATTTCATTGCAAGAGATCAAGCATCACCCACAGGAGATTGAAAGAGACAGCAAGGCTGTTTTAAGACTTAGACAGAGGCAGATTTATTTATTTAAGAATTCTCCATTATCAAAAAGCTTATTAGGGCAGCAACTAGTTTGTCTTGATCAGTCTTCTGATATTTCTCTAAATGTGAGATGTTTTATTCTATTTTTAGGGCCAAGGACAATCTGTTGATCAATGTGAATCATCCCATAATAAATCCATCTTAAAAATAAAGAAACCATTGATTGTCCAATAAAGATAATTCAAACATTTACTGTAAAATGTTACAAATAAAGATAGCTTTTTTTCTGGTCAACAGAAAACCCAAATGAGAAAAGCAGTCATGTTGTAATTGTAAAAACATTTACATTTATAACAACTGGAAGTATCAAAGTACTTTCCCCTTATGTTAATTCTAGATTATTTTTACTGCTGCAATGACAGTATTTGTAAACAGCATTTAATACTGTATTGGTTGAGGTGGAGCTAATCTTTATTACGTTATATATTTGTGGGTAATTTAACTCTCAGACATGGTGCTAAACTGTGGTTGTGTGTGTGAAATGCTATTCTGCAAACTGAGTAGAGTAAAACGTGCAATGCTATTGTCTCTAAAATGTTTCTGGAAAAAAAAGCATAAAATGAAAGTACTCCAAAGAAAAGAAACCTTAAAATTGTACTCAAGCAGAGAGCAAATTAGATACCTTCAATAACTAGCAGATATTTGGTGTCAACATTGAATACATAACTATTATCAGGGTTTGCACGGTTTCATTTGTCAAATCAACTCCACATGATTATTTCATTATATTTATTTGATATGGATCAACAACATTAAGTCATTTAACATAAGTGCAGATCTCGTGTTCAGCTTCCTACATTATAAAAGTGATAAACTCAAAATACTTACATTTCATTTGCTTTGCAATTGATTTTGAGCACTCCAACCAGTGCTGCATGGGGGGGGAAAAACAGATTAATGCAAATCAATATGCCGAAGCGGTATTGAATATTAAGAGTTTGTATGGTATTCTTTTGAAAACGTGACTGGAAGTCTCTTGAGACATTGTTAGAGCACGAAGGCTGATTAGACAGTCACACGGTGTCTTTGGCCTGATTCAGATTCTTCTTCCTCTCTGGGATTATATTCTCTCCATCTTTCCACCAGGTTGCCTTCTCCACCAAACCAAACCCACCCACCCACCCACCCTCAGCAACAACAAACCAAAATAGTCCTGAGCGACAGCATAGGAAATGCAGCATCAGGAGGACTTGCAACAGTCCGTCTAAAGGGCAGGCGTGAATAAAAGAAACGGAGGAACACAACTTTTCACTCTGGCCCACATTCTTATTCTTCCAACTAAATCAAACCCTATCCATTTTTAAAAGTATAGCCACTCATGTGATTTCTATATAGACACAAAGCAACAGAGTTAGTTATGTGTGCACAAAGTCATTCTGAGTTCCCTTTCAACTACCTCTACTTTCAAAACTTTGGACGCAGTGGATCTACCTAGACATATTTTAAACTTGTAATATTAAAACCTGTTCTAACAAGAAGAGTAGAAACTATACATTTTGTTTAAAATACCCAGAAGGCTTCATTTTTGGATCCCATTGCAGACAATAAAGTAATAGCTCAACATTTTGCCACTTTGTGCATTACAAAGCTGGCCTACATTACATTACATTACATTTAGCTGACGCTTTTATCCAAAGCGACTTACAAGCTATACAGTAGACCGTAGACACAGCAACGGTGAGCCATTAGGGCATTACACCAAGCCACAGTCGCCCCTACCCGCACCGACAACATTTTAAACTATTCCTTTTTACCAGCAACAATGGTACCAAATAATGAAGCTTCACACAAAACACAAAAATTATAAACTAGAGCACTATACTGCACTATGCATATTAATGCTATATATATAATTGATTACATGTTTTTAACCAAAGAAAGCAACAATGTCTCAGTTTGTTTAAATGACTGTGATTTATTTTGGGACATGGACCTGAATGGCATTGTTTATTTAATGGGTATGATTTTTTTCTTAAACATGCAACAATGAATGATGCACGTGCACATGAATGTACTCTGTCATGCACACACTTACCCGCTGCTTGTCTGGATCCACATATCTGATGCCAAAATAGTCTTTCTCCAGCAAGTTCAGGTGGTGGGAGATGAGGTCCAACAGATACTGTCCCTTTGCATCCCGCTGTAAAATGAGAGAAAAACTAAAATTCAGCAAGCTTGCCCACAAAAAAAAAATCACAAACATATTTGAACATGTAGTCAAAAAAAGATTCAACAAAAGTACTATCCTGAGTTCAAACATGAGAAATAATATCTGCTCGCAGAATATGCTTCAGTTTTCTTTTTTAAACCCTGCCAGAGATATCTCAGATTCATCCAATATTAATACACAGTCAGAGCTATCTGAAGTGTCTGGAATAAACCCTATCCACAGCTAAAAGAGGAGCTCAAAAAGAGGATGGATTAAATATGCTGAAATCTCACTGGGGTTTTGCGACAGTAATACTCTGTATTCTGAACCTCATGAGGATGCTTCTCTGAGAGAAACACGTGCGTATACTGCCTGGGCATCCTCTGTGTCCAGTAAACATCGGATACCCCTCTTCCTGTTCACAACAGTGTCACATTGCTGAACTTTTGGATCAATGGGACCGACTGTCTTGTAGAGACCAAACAGTATCACATAATACTGTCCCATAGCATTCCTCTCAAACAATGGCAGGACAGAAACAAGTTAAAAGCTGCTCTTCAACATAATTCATTGCTTTCTTCTGGAAGACTTTCATACACTAATGAGGGTTGCCGATACAATTAGCATGAGCGATGATGACAACTGGACGCATCAATACAGGGAGTCAGGTAGAGTAATAAGTGACTTTGACTAATCACACAGTGCCAATCAGTGTCAGTCACCGTGAATACTAAAGACTCTCTGTGCCATTATATCTGAAATAACTCAGTATGTAAACAAATAAATGTTTAAGTAAATTTGCAAGACCTTATATCATAAACTGGCATGTCTTTTAGGAGTTGATGTACCTCAAATGGTTAATACGGTCAAACTGCTGTCAGTGACATTTCAGCACCTTAACTTAATCATTCAAATAATTTCTAGGTTATGAGATGAGGTTAAAAGCTGATTGTGATTAATCATAACCGGATAAATATTAAATCGAGCACCACTTCTTTGCTATTACTATTCACCGTCTCTCGCCAGGGATACGGCATGTCTACATACCATTATACAGACTGGTCTCAAGGGGATTTCTATTTTTGAGGTTTGCTTTAATGGAGTCACTATTTCTGGGCATTTTGGGAGGCATCTTTTTATCTAATGAAAATATGTTTTCATTAATTCAGAGTACTGCTTATCTTTATGTATTTAAACACACTATAGTTACTGTATGTCCATGGGTCTGTAAAAGCTGCACTTTAGATGAATAATGGGTCAAATGATTGTATAATGGGAACGTTGTTGCTTGTAAATTACAAGCTCACCCGATTCTGCAGTTCCCTTCAGCTCTATGAAGCATTTTAACGACTATAAAGTCAAACTTTGTTTTACCGGCACGGCGGTTTACTGTTTTAGTTCATTACTCATCAACCTGCCTGGTGCCTGATGTATCCATCCACACCATTAGAAAAAATACATGCTGCACTGCCAGCCTACAAAGCAGGGAGACAAAGTCAATGACCTGCAGCTACAGACGTATTTCTCTCAGCAGTTGGTGGAGGCTGTTGCGGTTTGGAGTTCAAGAGCATGTAAATGACCCGTGTGCAGATACAAAAGCAGGCTGACTGGTGCAGTTGAAAGACTTAATAAACAAAAAGGCTTACAGATTGAGAGCCCAAAATTGCATGCGGCAGGTTACGGACAAACAAAACTACATGCAAGATGAAAAAAACCACAAGATCAGCTGATTAAAGAAGAGACATTGAGACTAAATACATAATGAGAGGGAGATAACGAGGGACATGCAACAGTAGGGCTGGTGAGCAGGTGCAACTAATTAGGGCGGGGCAGACAATCACACAAGAGGGCAACAAAGAAAGGCCGGAAATAAAACTAGACAAGGAACCAGAGGGGAGGACTTTCTTACAAAGACATGAAACAATCTATAACAAAAAGGACCATAACAGAGACCGAACGCTAATGTGGAGCTGTAGTACTTTTCTGATCTAAACTGGGAAACTTTACTCATTTTAACTTTACTTCATTTAAGCTTTCATGCACGATTTTGTAGAAAATGATGTTTATATTCCTTTTAACTAAGGTATTAAAATACAGAGCCCTATCCATGACAATGATTGAATCACATGTTAGCTGAGGTCTGATGGGCACTCCAGTCTCATAATGGCTCATGAGGAGTTCAACAAAGTTCACGGCTGTGCAGCCACGGCCCCCTTCTCTCTCTTCTCGTTTGTCCTGTGACGGCAAGTAGAAGTGTCACAGGCAGCACTCGCCTCCATGTCATTACTCAGGCTGCAGATACAAGGCACTTCATTAGGACAAAGGCCTGTCGATGCTGGGCTTGTCGCTTCACCGCCGTGACTCTGTGACCAGATGCTGATAGAAGCTCTGCTACTGGAGGAAGCTGACCTTTGCGTAACGAGAGTGCTTCATTGGTGCTAGCCACTGTCACGCTGAGAATATTTCCTCTTTGTTATGTTACTAACCAATCTGGCGTGCCTGCTAGTTGAAAGGGGCTTGATCTTTAGGGTGTGCTCAGTAGCATGAGCACAATTATGTTTTTGAAGAATCAAAGGCACTTGAATGCAGACAAATACAATATAAACAAGGTAAGGGATCAGAGAAACACTAATACCCTGCTAGGTTTATCAATGAGAAAGTTGATGTATTGGTAAAATAATCTATCAATCCTGCATAATCTAAATAGTTATAAATAATCAGGTTGCACACCCTTAAAATACACAAAAATGACACAATGAAAGCTATAAATAATCTGTTTTAAAATTAAAAGCATACTTCCTCATTTGGTTTTATCATTTGGTTGAGAAGCCTGCTAGAGGGAGGAACAAAGCCAATCACAAATTAAAAACTGGTTCTGTATGGAGAGGACATACTGAGTCAGAAAAGACATCTGCTCTTTTGTTGCATGGAGCAAGTTTGTTAGTATTCAACAGCCCTCCCCCCTTTCCTTCCGCCTACCTCCGCCTGTGCTCCACACCGAACACGGCTGCATTATTCCCCTGCTGGTCTCTCTAATTACAAGACTGAGGTGATTGCACGGGAGAAAGGATGTCCTGAAATTTCTAATTAACACTAATGGACCTTTTTTCCCCCCCTAGATTGGTATCTCAATATAGCCTTACAGGAGCCTCAACAGATTTACAAAAGGGTTTGTTGGTTTGACCTGAGGTTTCCAAAAACAAACAGGTGACCAGGTGAGACTCTACATATTGACAATATCCAATAGTGCTGCATTGTATTTGTCTTCCACTTCCCTACAAAATAAGATTAATAAATACATTGGAAGAAAAGATAAATTGTGATAATGCAAATGGAGATTTGTTGAAATCACAAAACATATACATATGTCATATACAAAACAATATTGAAATAATACATTTTACACAACATTCATTTGTTGCCTGCCAACAACAAGACACATGGGAATTTAAAATATATTTCTGACATCCCTCTACCTGAAAACAAGAACACAGTTGTTCTTTTATTTCCTAAAAAGGCCCCAGTGCACAATGGGCACTTTCATTGCAGATTAATCATTAAAATGGTCTCCATGTCAACGCAGGAGCACAGACCATTAATAAAAGATTGTATCACTTTATGGTGAGAGGAGTGGAAACATAATGCCATTGACTGCGTGAGACTGTGTGTGTGTGTGTGAGAGAGAGAGAGTGTGAGAGTGTGTGTGTGTGAGAGAGAGAGAACAGTGTACAGCTAGAGGTGCATAGTACCCAGAGGTGATTTCTTTGGTTTCATAAGCAGATTACTTTCTTTTGTCCCAGGGGACTGAGTGGTTAATGTGTCAGAGCGATTCCCTGTCCTGACCGAGCTGCATGGAGTTCACGACGTGACCCAGCCACTTCAGCTGGGACTTGGGGCACACAAAGGCCAAGCCAGAAGCACTTACAATTAATCGGAAGCTATCTGAAATATCATGTCTGTTTCTTTCAAGTCATACACTGGTTTAGTCAAAGCACACACAAACAGTTAGTAGGTATGCAGGTGTTTAAATAGAGCTTTAATAGATCACATCAGTCTCTACATTTACAAATATTTTTAGTTGTGAATCAATACGCAATACAAACCAAAAGGATAACGCAAGCAAGTTTCGAAGTAAAAATGTCCAACAGTGGTTTCAGACGCTAGACCCAATATTATTGTGGCTAAATGATTGAATTCAAGAGCAGCGAGTACAGTGTTGACACAAACAGGTTCAGCTCATTTTTCAGACACCAATCAATGCCACACGATCAATTGTGAAGGGAAGACTGCAACAAACTGCATTCATGGGGTTCATTCTCAAATACACTTCTCAATATAACACCAGTGGCTGAAAACAAGGAAGAGTTCTGCAGCTTTAACTTACTCTCCCATTGAGCCACAGGCAGCAAGCAATTATCACACTGAAGATCACACAATTATCACAAGCTGAAGTGGACAATGTATGATTTCTGGAAGGAAATAAGATTGATAAATTACAAGCGGAAACCTTATCATTCATGATACTCAGAAAGACATATATATAAAAGAAGTGGCAAGGCCAAATGCTCCCTAAAATTGCCAATTGATAGGCATACGGTGGGACATTTGCTTTTAAATAGGGTTATTAAATTATGTGTAACCCTGGGCGGTTGAAAGAGACACTGAACATGGAATAGAAAGTGTAAGAATATCTTAAGAGTGATGAGGATGCTTCACTCCGACAATTGTTAATCATCAATCATATGGTCGTAACATATGGTTGATAAAGGGACCGGAGAACATTGAACGATGCCTCGAGGAACAACAGAGCAGAAGGCGCAAAGAAAAACAGTGCATATTTTAAGATCGAACAAAAGTCTCAAGCAAGTGTACACAGAATATACACAGATTTCCTTTTGCCAGTTGAATAAGAAATGTTTAATTCATATAATAAATGGACGCTTTAATGGCATACACAGATATAATGTAATACAGTTGTAATGAGTCTTTGTACAAGACGATGCTGTGAACCATAAACAGTTTGCAGCACACTCTTTCCAAGTGGGAAAGTGGGCCATCAAAACACGATGGGAATGTGTGAGGATTTGCCCCAGAAATGTGAGGAATCAAGAGAATAAGTGCAGCATAAGAGAGCTGTGGATAGAGCGATATGGATAATTGCTTTTAAAGCTTCTCAACGCTGGATAGTTTGAATGGGTGAAATGTGAGTTGGCCTTTATGATTACAAGAGGAATTCATGAGAGAGTAATATTCTATTCAGCAAAATACCAAGAAGGCTAAAAATAAAATGAAGTATTAGTATGTTTAACTGCAACCTTGGGTGACACTGTTGGCAGTGCTTTTAATAAATCAACAACATTATGACCAATGTTATTGGTCATGATGTCAGCAACATTTTGGGGGTGAGGTTCATTTGTTACATTATCTGGTTTGTGATAAAATTAGAACCACAATAATCAGATGTGGGAATGTTATGTAATTATAGCAGGAAAAAAAGAGAAAATAGTCCAATTAAAAGAGATAAATAACTCTGTGCAAAGCATAAGTCAAGTAATTTCATGGCAATCCAAAGAGCATTTGGTGAGATATTTCCGGCTGGCTCAAAGTGGTTGATGGACAGATGACTTAATCACCCATAGAGCCATGACCCTAGCGTGGCTTAAATGACATAAAGAAAGCTTTCAATAGCTATTACACCCACATTTTTCCAAAATAAATGTACTAATGCACTAAAGAGATGCAGAATTAAATGGATATGGCGTTCAGTCTTCACTGGAGTACTTGATCCTGTAAAGTTCACACATCAGACTGGTGAACAGGTCTACTTTTACCCGTACAGTTTCAGCACTCTGAAGTAAATAGCCTTCATAACAGCGTTCACACTCATTCATAAATAGCCAAAGCAAAACACTCTTACGTACCTGACTACTGAGATACGAACAGGATGTAACATCTTTCACTAAAAACATGTCTCCAGATGTGTGTTTGATGGTTGTTTGTGACATGTGCCTTAATAATACTGTACCTTCATGCAGAAAAAAGGAAATAAATACATTTCTCAATGGAGGATTTCTGAGTCATCAATCCTTCAGCCCACAACTGATGGATTTCACTGCCAGCCTGGTTCTAGTAGCTTTTCTGTCACGTCTCTCAGCTGCACATACAATGCTCAGTTGTACGTGCAGCTGAGAGATTGTAACCACATCTAAATATACTTTAGAGCAGAGATAATAATCAAAGCAAGGATCAGCCAGGCATTGGATTGGTCTTTCGAAGACCAGTTAAATATGTATTTAAATGTTTTTCTTACTCTACACATCCCTGGTTACCGTATATATTTTAGTGAGCGTGGAGTTGCTCCCACAACAGTGAGGTTTTCTTACTAAAAAGTGTGACAAATACGCCCCAAAAGAGAATGAGCAGCACAATTGGTGTCATGCTTGGGATTAGCATATAAACAATGCATCATTTTTCTGGCATTTGCACAGCTTTGGTGATGTGCCAGTTTGGTCTCCCCCAGTGTAGTGAAAAGCTTTCGGGCAATGACTCAGTGTCGCTAATTCAGACTGTATTAGCCCTTCAGACCTGACATTTATTCTCATGCACTGTTAACCTCTACATGATATGAGAACTGTGCTATCTTACAGCATGCTGTATTACCATAACTATATCTAGGTTTAGCCCACAGGCATGAAAAGTTGTACCAAACATGCACATTCCAGTTGCTGTCAAGTACTCATTCACACAATGACTAATGTCTGCTGTTTATCAGTGTTATAGCTATAAGCACTATTGGATTTCTTGGCAGGGGAAGCTGTTAAAGCCTCTGAGCATCCAGTGTTCTTTTCATCCATTTTATAAATTACATTTAAGAACATAAGTCCCGAACAGAAACTATTCCCAAGCAGGTTCATTGTGAGAAGTCACCGTTACAAGCTGCACAACATGGTCTAATTGGTCTCAGGCTATACCTTCATAAAGTATGTGTCTCAGCCCTGGGCTTTTTTTAAACAATGATACGACCAGTTCATTGAGCTCCAGCTTCATCCTCTTTTCCAAAGCTAACCCCCTGTCTTCACCTCTGGCTCTTCCTAGAGCTCACCCATCGGGTCTAATTGTTCCACTACCACGACACCGTCTGTTCGGCACGATTATCAGTGATACTGTGCTGATAATGCACTCTCTGTGAGGGTGCACACTTGCTGGTTTCGTCTCATGATCCCCTCCTGACTCCACACTGATGAACTCTGATTGCCTTCCTGCGTCAGAGTGTCTCATCTGCACATTTACTGACTTTACCTTCAAAGTTACTCCCGTTTTTCCCACTTAACAGTTTGCACTGAAACTGTCCTTAATAATCTTTTGATACAGACAAAACAGCTGGTTAAAGCATTGTGTGTCTCCTTCAATAAACTTCTGCAGTCAGATCTTTAATGAAAAGCAAGACTGCATGAGATAGAGGGCAGAAAGAAAAGGGCTTTCTGGGAAGTAGAGAATTCACTCAGACACCGTTATCTTTTTACTGTCAAACTGTAATTTCCCTTCTGAATTCTTTGTCTTTTTCTCTCATTATTGAAGAGGGATATTTCCGAGCCGCTGCCTCTCCTATTTTTGTCAAGTGGGCTGATTGAATGTGAAGTCCCAGGAGAAAGCATTAGTTGGGAATGGTGCTTTGGCCATCTTTTCAATAGTATCCCAGCTAAATAGTAAAAATACTGCATCTGAATATTAGACCAGCAGTTTTCTAAAAACTGATCTGTGTTGTGTCTGGATACCTGAAAAGAATAGTTTTGAGTCAATTGGGTTTCAGTGACGAAAAAGCCTCAAGACTCCATCGGTGGAGATTTTTGTTCCTGAGATTCCCCCCTCCTCTGTCACATCAAGTTACTCCAATGTGAAGCTACCTTGTCCAAAACAGTCAACTCATCGGCGAGCTAGAACCAGTGTTGACCAGACGTGATGACAGACATGTCACCTAATCTAGGGGTGTTTATTTAATAAATAGCTACAGAAGAGCATAATGGAGTTCAGATGTATTGTTTCATTGTAGGTATGGATATAAATAATGGTGTTATCATGAGGCAGAAATTCCAGAAGTGACCGTTCGTTGTCTGAATGAGCTTTGGTGTCATCATATGTATTGTTTGCTCGAAATGGAACAAATTAAAACAATCAAAAAGATTTTTCCAGGCTCATCTTTCTTCTTGTCCCGGGTGTCTCTGGTATATCTGCACATCACTGATACAATGATGACTGACTCTGTGTTTAGAGAGCCTCCATTCCTTTTGCATAATTAAGAGCTTTTGAATAACTCTGACTAATGTATCTCCCCAGTAAGGTTCATGCATAAGTCATGGAGTGGAAGTTAAACCTTTTCACAGCGAATGCATGATTCTATAAAGAAAAAAATATTTTGCAGACAGGTTCTCCAACTACTTTCCCTGCAGCAAAAATATGCACAAGCAGCATACTGATAGTGTGCAGCATTTTGATGGTTTAAGAAACCTAAAAAAGGTAAAAAACCCAAAGCACACAGAGGCTCTATTATTTAGAAGGCCATGTACAACTGCACATTTGCCAGTAGGACACAGTCATAGGATTGCTGCTATAAAGTCCAAGGCAACACATTAAAGTGAGTATGAAGAGACAAAGGCAGCAGAATCCTTTTGAGTGAATTCAAGCTTCTCTGTAGTGAGTAGGCGGAAAGCTTGATTTTTTTCTGGCTCTGCTGATGAAATCACTTCCAAATGGAATAATGTTTGCTTAGGAGACACACCTGTTTTTCAGAGGGACTTTGCACTGAGGAAGTTATTGTCAGTCAACCAAAAACAACTTGCCACCATTGTCTAATACAGCTAGAGATGTTAAAGGAAAAGCTACCGTGGTATAAACAAAACCCCAATGCAGTTATGAAGTAGTGCTTCTTTGTAAACTGCATTCAGTTGCCCCCTCGCTATAGTGATGCCCACATTGTATTCAGTGTGTCTTTAGTACTTATGATGGCTTCCCACATATTTTGCAGCTGTGTCTGACTCTAGCATGCCAGAGGCGCTCAGTGAGCTGTAAATCAGAGTCTTCTTAGGCCACTGCTGCTACGAAATGTAACCACAGTTGGTTGTTTACTTGATTTACTGTAATGTGTAAGAATCTGAATATCTGGGTCTGTATGTGGTGGATGTCACTTGTGTGACTGGCAGACAATCTGGGTGATTGACTGATGGAAAGATGTTGAGCTCCATTTCTCAGATTTGGCACCCTTTGGCTGTTTTCATGCTGAGCAGAGGGGCCCTCCGTGGTGCCACTTTACCCCCTCCATTGTCTCCAGAGCCCCGGGAAATATCCATTTCCAGTGGTGAATCCACCCATAAAAATGCAGAAAGCTGTTTGGCCCTGGAGACTAGCTGCCTGTGCACACAGGCATGAAAGGCCCACCACTGTCACTGTGTGTCAACGCTCTAATGGAGGCCCAAGGGAGATGAAATCTTCTCAATAAATGATTCAGAGAAACAAGGTTCTCGAAGAATGCGGTTGCACCTAGCCATAACCAGGGAATCTGGCCAAAGGTGGGTCATCAAACCTCCTGCTCTTGTCCCTAAATTATGCACTGAATGGTTGGAGAGGAGATTGACTCAATTCAGTGTGGGGGAACATTTATATTTCCCTGAAGGCTGAAGAAGCTTTTAATATTCACTGCATTGTTTTAAAGTGCATTATCATTTGGTGTTACAGAGTTATTTTGTGTTAGACTTACATCAGCATAACTTAACCGGGACAACAATATAACCACACGCTATGTGGTTATACATAAAGTGTTTTAAATTATATTATAGCTGCCAATAATTGTCAATCAATCAGGCAGTAATAGACAATTACTTAATAACAATTCCGATAGTCACTTATTCGTTTAGGTATTTTTTTTAGCAAAACATTTTTCCAAGATCACTGGTTTTAGCTACTCGACTGTGAATATGTGGTGGTTTTCTTCTCCCCTCTGGTCAGATATAACAAGCAAATGGATTATGGTTCATTAGGATAACTTTGGGCTTTGGGGAATTGTAATTACTTTTTTTAGCACACTGCAGCTTGCTTCACAATGGTCAGCAGTCATATAAAGTATGCATAATATGTAATAAATGGAGAAAAACATTAAGTCTATTACTATCAGCGGTGCACCAAGGTGAAATAGCCTTCAGAAGTCAGAATATCTCATTAAAGCCAAGAAATGCCAGCCTCCACGGTAATGGGGGAAATTAGGAAATTATCTTATTGGTCACGCACATTGGATTGCCTACTGGGAAACAAGGGGAAATGTTTTTCAAAACTCTCAGAAGACACTGTAAGTCCTTAGACAAAACTTGTAATGAGGCCTTATCTAACCCATTCATGGTTATTTTACAATTCTTACCTAAGATATATTTAAACAATACTTTAAGTTATTTTAGAATTGCAACCAGAACGGACATTACGTAAACCGCAATTTTCTTTATTTTTATTACAGAATAAACCATTTTTATCATTGCTTTAACTTGAGTAATGTTAAAGAAAATAAAACAAAACTGTAAAAATATGTTGTATGATGGGAGGCACTACACACTCAAAACTGTCCCGATAGGTTGCTCGGTTGGAACCATTTCTTTGAGATTGTGCTATTTTTGTTGATTATTTGTCATGAAGAGTTTAACTATGAAAGTTAGTGTGCCTGCAGTCTGCGGCCCACAGAGATGTACGTGGTGAGGCAGAAGAAGCTAGAAAGTGCTGCTGAATGGCTGGGGATTTGGAGAGACAGCTTATTCGAGAGATTTACTGTGGTGTCACTTATGAGGCTTCAAGGAGGACTCCCCCAACCCCCTAATCCTTGACACTGTTAGTGCTAAATTGGACACATTGTAAATGTTTCCTTTGATCAATGTTTTAATGAGGACAAAAGGAAACAAACTGGCTTTTCATCAGAACAGAGTTTGATATTTTCTAATAGTTTGTCTATAAAACAAGTGAAAAGGTTTCAGTCTTGGTGTTACTAGATCTCAGTGCTACATTTGACAGGTTCAACGACAACATATTACTAGACGGACTAGAACACTGGGCTGGATTTTATGGCACAGTAAACTTTTTTTTAATCCTATTTCAAGGACAGGGTGTCAATTGGTAACTACACATTTGAGAGAAATGGCTTGGAGTTCCTCAAGGCTCCATTCTTAGGCCTCTTCTCTTCAACATCTGCATGCTCCCACCTGTGTACTGCACATCTTTTATACAGATACATTTGATATCAAAGGAAATGCTTTTCTTAGCAATAGACAACACACCTTGATGCCATGTACATCGCAGATGCATTACATCATCTGTTATATTGCAAAGAGACACAGGAGATGGCCAGCTGTGACAGATAATGTTAATGTGTGTGTAATTCACCTGCATGAAGTGCTAGACAGGAGTTTTCAATGAGCTGACATGGCTTTAGCCTTTTCCCTTTAAACTTGAAGGACTAATGAATTGGAGCACAAACCCTTTGACAGTGGACGCCTCTGCAACTAACCTTGTCGAAGGTTAACCACGGGGAAAACCAAGAAAAGCATAAACTAATTGGTTTGTATACTTAATTAAAATCTGGTATTTTTAGAGCAATCTGATTGTACAGCTAATATAAATTAAGCCTCTTAGGATAAATCTCCAGAAGTGGAGCAAAAAATAGGACTTTCAAAGGCAGCTGTGAGAACTGTTATAGCCGCCTTTCTGTTTCAGTCCCATGCAGCTCAGCTTGTTCTCCTCAGGGGAGACATGGTGCTGATTTTCTAATGGCCCCACAGGGGCCGAGGGTTAAAAACCTCCCATACAATCATGTGGGATCCAGTGACATCATTTGGTGAGACAAAGAGAGAGATTGCATCTGTTGCAGAGGAACATATGTTAACAAAGCACAGGTGATTAACTGGGTCATTTAGCTTTTAGTAGACAAAGTAATGTCAAACGCAATTTATCCTGTGACCCCAGAATTGTGCTCTTTCCAAAACCATCACTGACAATCTGAGTGTATTTCTATAACCACTTTGCTCAAACTCTTAAAACCTAACACAAAACCAGAGGGACAAACACGGCCTACGTTCTCCTTGGTGTTCATGTTGTGTGAATATATTGTGCTGATAAGACACAGTAGTCCGCGGGAGGGGAGTCAAGCTCAAATCCCATAACATACAGTGGACTTTTAAAGCACCGGCTTCTTTTTCCCGCTGCCTTCAAAGGCTACACTATTGCATGTTCATAGCAGAAGGCTGAGCATAAGTTAGTGCATATTATCGGCCTAAGCATTAGCTGTTATTAAATATTATATATTTAAACATTTCTCAAAAAAGAGCTGTTCTTAGAACATGTTTCCGACAGTCTCATAGCAACAGCGATATCCGTCAGCTGAACGTCTTGCAAGCCTCTCTTACTCAAGGCCTTACTCTTCAATGCATGCCCTTTGAATGAAGGTAGGCAACTTCTTGCAGAACATACACAATGTAAAGATAGCACTCACTCTTCTTCAGTAACAGAGTCTCCAATGCATCTCCCACGCAGCTTACATAAGGTATTGATGTGAGTGTGCCAGACTTCAAATGAAAAAAAACAAGTGAGTAAGACACAACTCTAAATAGCTTCGCAAATAAAATATATAAATCGTATCAAATGAGATCAGTTTGACTCAACGTTATTGCTTTCTATCTCACTGTAAAATGGCAGCCCTTGGAATTTGGAAGAGAGCTCAGGAACAATACTTTGCCTGAGGCATCCACCTCACCACATGCTCACCCAAAAACTAAACATTTGGGAAAAGAGTTGAAGAAAAATAACACATTTTATGTATAATGGTTTAATAAGAGGTAGGGCTATTTTATTATCTGGTCAATAATTAAACCGCTGTGTCCCCCATAATGGGAATCTGAAATGTAAAAGATACAGTATTGGAAAAGACAGTAACATGTTCACCTGTTTGTGGGATTACATTACATTACATTTAGCTGACGCTTTTATCCAAAGCGACTTACATGATATACATTAGACCGTAGACACAGCAACGGTGAGCAATTAGGGTTAAGTGTCTTGCTCAAGGACACAACGACGCAGACTGCCGGAGCCGGGGATCGAACCACCGACCTTCTGATTGAAAGACCGACTTGCTAACCACTGAGCCACAGTCGCCCCTTTGTTTGTTGATTGTGATTGTTGCACACAGTACACATCTGCTGTTTCTCCCAGACACACAAACTGACAACTATACCATGAAACATTAGCCAAAAACTGCATGTCCAAGCAATCAGAAGAGAATCGCAAAAATAAATGCTTATATCTTTAAGCTATGTCATTGCAAAACATGCAGTTGTGCATGTTTAACCCCTGAAGTTGCTGTGACTTTAAATGTCACTTAATCTTAACTTTCTGTCACTCTGTTTGCTCCACTGAACTGGAGGGTCAAAACATTACTTGGCTTATAAAACAACTAGTCGACCATGAAAGAACTGACTTTAGCACATCGTTACTCTGAGGAGTACTGAAGTTGCATTTCTGTAATTATAACGTTGGCAGTGACAGCAGCACACGCTCTCAGTTCAGATTCTGTCACACTTCAATTACTTTCCCTCTACTCTGTCATTTTGTACCATTCTGCTTTATTCAATATAGAGAGACAGAGAGCAGAAGCAGGCGGTACAGAGGTGAGGACATGCTGCAAAGGGCCCTGGGCCGGACTCAAACTGTGGTAAGCCAGCCCCGCATGCTAGTCATCTTTTAGTCTGTATGAGGCAAAATACTTTTTAAAGCATGTTAGTGTTGAGCAATATCACACAACTACACAATATATTATAAAGTTTCTTAGACTGGGCTTATAGCTTTGATACATAATAACTGACTGATTGTGGACAAAACAATGTTTTGGGGCATTGTGTAAAAGGGACTTTTTTCTTTTACCCTTAAATTCAGTATTTAATTTAATACTAGCCTGTATTAGCCTCTGAAAGCCATATATAAATGCATGTGATAATGAACACACAGGAATATACAACATAAATAATTCAGTAATGCTTACAATACAGAACATTAACAATCTATTGAAAAATACGGTAAGACAAAGAGAGTGTCAGTTTTACATACAACCAGTCAATGTAGAAGAGTTAAATGGAAGAGTTGAACATATAGTGAAATATTATAATTCCATGTTTTCACCTTTGCTTTTTATATCTACTTTGCTTTACTAGTAAAAACTACTTTCACAATCTACTGCAAATAAAAGCTTCCTTGATAACCTTACAAATGTCTTGGGGGCTCAAAAGCTTTCTTATTTTGTAGGTCAAGGCTTCTTGTACACCTTGACTACTGCAGAGAGTGACTGAATGAGGACACTGGATTGATGCTGCAGGTAAAAAGGAATGTGAGTCTGCTGACTGACAGAGTGGAGATGTGAGATCACCCCAGGGGGCTGATGGGAGTACAGGTGCATACTGGTGCAGACTGCCCATTCCAAACCTCATCAGTCAAACAAATAGCATTCTGGCCCTGGAGCATCCTAAACCATCAAAAGGAAGGAGAATTCAGAAAAAGTCACTTAATATCAGTGAAATACTTTCGTCTACTGCTCCCCTTTCTCACTAACAGAATCCTCATCATCAGATACTAACGGCTGATATGAACAACATATGATGGGTGATACATGTGATGAATACTGCAATGCCAATATACGATACTATAAACAGATTTAAGTAACCAACTTCTGTTTTGTAAAGGACATACATCGAATAGTGGAGATCAGTAAATTGCACTTCCATTTCATTGTTCTTGAACAGTTATTGCATTTAGCTTCTTCCAAACAAAAAAGTTGCAACTCACAGAACGTTTTTTCTATTTGTTCTGGTTGTTGTGGCCCTTGATTTTTAGTTAGTTAGTTTTAGTCAGTTTAATGACAATTGTGTCATGTGCTTTTATTTTGTGCTAACTATTGTAATGCATCAACTGTCGCCATCCTTCTTGTCTATAATTACCATAGTTACATGTGTTGGGCTTGTATATTGCGAGGTTGGTAAAAATAAAAAAAAAGGCACTGTTTGCTTGTTCACACTCACAGTGTCCGTGTCACTATGCTCAGCTGGAATACAACAGACGGAATCTGCTCGGTGAAAGGTTAACATTTCCAAACTCTGAAGTGCTCATTCACTGACGTTCCTGTTCACCTTCCATTACCAATGGCAGTAGGAACAAAAATAAAGTAGTAATAAACGGCAGTTTTCCCTAAACATTAGGTTCTAGATTGTCTCAGTCTTCATGGCCTTTTCAAGATGGACAGGACCAAGCAGAACATTAAAAAAGCAGAAACAGCATTGCTGGTTTAGCGCTGCACAAACCTGCAAAGCTGTAGCAAGGAAAAGGCTGGGTCACTTCACAGTGAGCAGGCAAGAGGAACAGATTGCTTCTGCTCTGCACGATCACAGTAGGGGCTGGCCTGAAAGGGGTCTTTGTTTGCCCAGGGGGAAGCAAGAATGGCATGGCTTGGCTGCACAGGGTGGCATGTGGTCTGGTGTAACTGGGACCGAGGTGGCGTGGGAGGCTGTGCTTTTTACTGCAGGCCCTTTCCCCCTGTCTTTCCAACTTTCTCTACTCAGTCATGCAGCTCTGGGAGCTATGATGTCATCCAGCGCTGCAGGCAGTGGGCAGCCTCCCTGGTGAGTCTCACTAAAACACACTGTGCAAAGCCTGAGCTTAAAAGAAAGGCTCTAATATTCCTGTTTTCATTACCTGTATTCCATACTTGATACAACTGCTTAAAACAAAATGCCTTTCCATAGTTAAATGAGAACAATTTGCTTAGTCATGCTTAATGTCAATGTGTGATGTATCTGCGGTGTGCTCACATGCATAAACATGTCCCTCAAATCCCAGAGGAAGATGGTCAGGAAACCAATTAGCATTTACCATCAACAGAAAATTGCAAGCTAAGGAAAGTCATCATTCCATCTGTACATAGTAAAGCTGTGTGTGAATGTTAATAACATAACTTCTTTAAAGCTAAATAAAGAGTTAACCCTCTACATACCTTGCCAGGAGTGAGTGCTGAGCTGAATATGATGTTAACGGTAGAGGGTTTGGTAGAAAGCATCCATCAGCTCAGAATAAAGCGAACGGAGCGTAGTGGTCCCAGTACCAAATGTGTGGGTGTCATCATTATCATCACCTTCGTCGCCCCCTGTGCTGCTGCTGTTTTGCTCTAGATGGATGAGCTGTTGTGTAATCACACAAACCATAAGAGGAGAACTTCCCTAGTCAGCAACGGAAAACTGCAACTGGGAAATATGCTGATAGGTTTGTCAGCATACATGAATTTATGACTCTAAGGCTTCAGACTGCGCACCATCAAAACGACAGAAAAAAAGGATGCACTGTAATGAATGGGAAATATATGTATGAAGCCTGGAAACACTGGAGATCACAATGCTGACATGTCCGATATGCAGCAATATATAACCTGTAAAGAAACAACTAATCAACAAGTCAACTGACAGTGAAATGGATGGAGCCTTTTAGTTGACTTAGAATTTTCATTGAAGTAAACGGAAAACGGAATAGGTTTTTTGAGTTGACTTTCTAAACGGAGTAGAGCCAAGTTGTTTCAATCTCACAGAAACAACACAGCCACTAAATCTGTTTTAATCCGGCCAAAAGAGGCTCATGTGTTTTTTGACTTTCCCTAATTAATAAATACTTGTAATCAAATTGTAATCCCTGTTCGGGGATGAATGAGGACGAGTACAGCCATCCATTTATTTTCATTATTTGAATTCAATGGCAAGGCTATCAGGGACCATGTTGATCTATAGGCATGTAATTAGGGACACGTAACACGTAACACCAAACAAAGAAACACTCCCACACACACACACACACACACACACACACACACACACACACACACTCAAACATACATCAACCATGTGTAACTGGCTGTCTGGTGATGTGACAGTGAATGATGAGGGTATGCTAAAGAGGTCTTTAGGGTGATGCATCTCTTATTTGAATACAAATTGTCGTCGCTTAATGTGAATCTGTGATAATAATAATCAAAACAAAAGAACTGTCTCTCACTCACTTCTACTCCATAAGCTGACTATCTTGTCTCTGTTAAACTGACAAGATTTTACTTCAATCTCCTGAAGGCAATCATATTGTTGCCATCAAGACAAAGACTGTTCTCTCTGCTGTCACTTGTCAGCAGTCCGTCCTCCATCCGATTCATCGCCAAAGACTCTCCACAATTCAAACTTTACTGTGAAACACATAATATTACATTACATTTCATTTAGCTGACGCTTTTATCCAAAGCGACTTACAATAAGTGCATTCTACGGTTACATACAAGAATCAGAACAACAAGAATCAAGAAGGTACAATTTCGTCAAAAAGTTCAACTACAAAGTGCTATCAGTAAGAGCCATTTCAGTGCTACTAATAAATGTACTTATTCACTCAAGTCTCTCTTGATTGATATAGTATTAGTATCGTCATGATCATCATAAGCATAATGATGGCAGAAATGTGTATGATCCTGGTTAATAAAGGCAATAAACACATGGTGCGGAGGTTGACAAATTGACCTTCGGTGTGGAGTTGACCTTTAGTCGAATTCACAAGAAAAGGTCCTTCAAGACACAAGTCCTCTAAACTCGGCTGAAGAAGCCCTGAGAGAACTCTGCAAACCACCAGAGCCTAAAATGCTGATCTCATTACAACCATGTAATCAACCTTTTTAATGATCAGCCTCCCTCAGATCACATCATCCAGCTGCTCCACTGGGATCCAGTCCTCCTCTCCAATCCCTGAGCCCACTGGAGCACCGGCGCTGGATTAGCAGAATGCTGCACCCTTCAGGCACTAATTACAGCAACAGAACAAGCGGATTGTAGCTGTATTGCTCGCAGTAATGTGCCACCGATTGCTGCTGTTGTCTCTGCTGGCACGCTCGATTTGTAAATACAGGACGGGAAGACAGCAGTTCGCCCAACAGAAAAACCCAAATATAACAGGTCTGGTACCCAGTTTGCATGTCAACTGTGGTGATGACTCACAGATTGGGTGTTATGGTGAGAAAACAAAAGGAAAAGCTGAGCATAAACAAAGGATACTCATACTCATCGCGGCTCTGCGATGATAACTGTACACAGTCTTATGTGAGGTGAGCGAGGAAGTGCAACATGAGGTGAGGCGTAGCTGGGAGCAGAGAGAGTTTGGGCACACATTACACAGCACACATGGGGAGCAATGACGAAATGAGCAGTTGCCATGGCAATGAGGCGCTACGGCATCCCAGAACTCCAAGGACATGGAAATGTCTTGTTTTTTGGCTGCCACTCAGGAACACCAAAGACAAACGAGAACACAAACTACAACGAAGGAGCATGTTTGAGGTGTGAACGCCAAGCGATCGAGACCAGTCGAGAAATCAAGAAGCTATTCATTTCTACCTGATATTTGTTTGTTAAATATTTAAAACACATGTATGATGATGTCTTTCATGGTTTCACACCAGAATGTGTATAATATATAACAGAAAGTATGGCCGCATCTTAATGGTTTGTTGGACTAAATTCTGAAAGCGGAATGTTTTTCTATAATCCTCTCAGGCTAGTGGTTACATAATACATCTTGATTGAGAAAAATAATCCACTACTGGATATCAGAACAAGGTCACAGAGAAATAAACATGTAGAGTGGGTTGCGATCTACATTTAGTTTGTGTGCAGAAAGAAGTGCAGATGGAGATTGAGTTTGATTGGTCGAAACCTTCTACTTCATAGGACAGTATAAAAAAAGATAGATAGCAGTATAATATTATCTTTCAATATCTCTCATACTTAATTCTCTGTGGATTTGATTACTGCTGCCTTTCTATGACCATGTTCTCTAAAAGGAATGAGGCATCCATCTGTCTTTCTCCGGTGTGGACATACTGAAGGATTTGTGGCCGCACATAAATAATATTATATTGTTGGTTCGGCAGTCTGCTGTGCCTTCTCCCTTTCTCTCATCCCCCCTCCCACAGTGACTCATCAGGCAATAACCTTGACAAATGACCTTCAACACCCACAGTCGGCACAGCAACACTGACGAGATTTAAAAAGCACTTTAGAAATGGCCTTCATTACCTTCCATCTGTCATCTCCCCAATTATGTAGTCTTCAACATTTATAAACCTATGATTCAGCTTCTGACCAATCTAACAGGGAGATTTGATGCAACTTGTGGGTAGGCGCACTACAGATGTACGTATTAAGGCCTGAGTCAATACAGTTTGAGGCAATTTTATGCTGTACCTTGGTGTTGAGGTTGTCAACCTTGTTTGGGTTTCACACAATAAAGGGCTGTGATATCTAGTTAATGTATATTTGTCTCAAAATAAGAAGAGTTACTGCCACTCTTGAGGGAAAATAAAACCGCGACAATTTGTAGTGTGGAGTACGCAAGGAGGTAAAGTAGAGCAGTGCCATATGCCAAGCACTGTCCTGAGGGACAAACGCAATCTGCAGCATGTGTATTACTGCCAACGATGCCTGTGCCTATTTGAATTGGGCCAAAGAAACATGCTTATGTTGAACACCTAATGTAATTTAGAGGAATGCATGCTTTCTGAGCAAACTCAAAGACTATACAAACTATCAAATAACTGTAGGAGAAAGCTACTTTACTTTTAATTTCATCAGTGTGTATTAACTAGCTGCCCAGTTATGACACAAAAGGAGCAGATTGCTCCAAAACAAATTGTCATGTGGAACACAGGTGTAAATCAAGTCTTCAAGGACAATGCTTTGGTGTTCAGTCGTTTTAGCGCTGAGTCCCCAGCCAGCTCACATGACTGCCTGGAGTCCAGAGAGACTCTTTCCATAGTCGTGCATTGCAAAACTGGGCATTACATAGATTCAAATATTATTCTTATCAATAAATGATGACATCTACTTTATCTAAAAGGCACCGAGAGACATGTGGACGAGCATTCAGCCAGGCTGAGAGCCACAGAAAGACGCTAATGAACATGCATTATGGACATGCAAGTAAGAAGCGATAGATACATTTTCAGAAGTGCTGGCTACGCACATTTAACTGGAATGGATGGACTACTTGGTTCGGATGCTCCTACTTATGTTTAAAATATCCACGTTAACACAATGTGTATCATGGAGCTATGAACTTCATTAGAAAACCTGAGGTATCATCAAAGATATCCATCAGTCTCCATTGACAGAGACAGACAAAGAAGGGATTTGTGTTGTAACTACATTTTTTTAATTACATTTAGCTGACGCTTTTATCCAAAGTGACTTACATGATATACAGTAGACCGTAGACACAGCAACAGTGAGCAATTAGGGTTAAGTGTCTTGCTCAAGGAAACAACAACATGGACTACCGGAGCCTACTACTGTGCCATTGAACAGAGATCCTAATAGACCTTTTCACAGCAGATGTTTTGACTTGTCGTAGGAAAAGCACAGGTTTTACCATTAGTTGTGAATTGGAAGAGTTAGCTGGTTTTCCCGAACTACCATCTCAAATGTGTCCTCAATGTTACTCCTGGATTAAACTATAGTTTATGCGATGACCACCAGTTCTAATCATTTCAATTTTGTTTCTGCAAAATTATGATTTGTTCATGATTTTGGCTCGCCGGACAGCTTTCAATGTTATAAAAACCCATGAGCCTCAGCCACTGTTGCCATGGAGAAGGCACGAACCAGAGCGATAGAGGATTGAGAATGTTTTGGGGGTGCAGTTGAAGACGGTGCTATAGTTATTACATTCATCCATAAATCCAAAGTGAACTGGTGCAGCATGGCAATTGTAAAATGTGTTTCTTCAACAGTGCGATTGTTTAGCCTCTGCCTGCAATGGAATTGTTGTAACGCCCTGTGTATTCGGTGTGTGTCTTCCTAGTGTGTTCCCAGTGATTGTTCTTCTTCTTTCAGGTTTATTGGCGGTTGGCAAACAACTGTTTGGTGCATTACCGCCACCAACTGGTATGGAGTGTGGGTCAGGATGTCTAGCACTTGCCCTATCAGCAGATAACACTAACAACTAAAATAACCAATGACCCATCAAAACAAAACAAAACTCAAAATAAATACAATATATACACACACACACATATACATACACATACATATAGTACATACATATACACACATACATACACATATATACACACACACACACATACATACACATTAATTAACCACCCAAAATAAATACACAAATAAACCTAGGGCTCATATTCTATCAATAATCCTGGTTATCCTCAAATACTGCAATAGTGCTTTATAGCACCCACTCGAGTTGTTTTGCAGCACCCGCGTCATACCCAACCGTACCCCCTCCTTGCAGAGGCTTCCAACTAGCTGCCTCCTTTCCTGCTCATACCTCTGACATTGTAGAATGACGTGTTCTATCATTTCTTCCTGCCCACAGTAATCACATCTACCCGTGTCGTGTTTCCCAGTGATTGTTGATTCCATTCACCTCTTCTTGTTTCAGACTCCTCCCTCCTCGTATGCCTTCCCACTGTGTGATTGTAAAGCCCCGCCTTCATTGTTTCCACCTGTGCCTCGTTGCCTGCCTTCCGCTGTGTATTCAATCAGTGCCTTTCCCTTGTTAGTTGTTCGAGTATCTTTTGTGTCTTCTGGGTATACCTGCATGTTGCATTGCCTTCGCGCTGTAGTTTTCTAGTGTTTGATTCCCATACCAGTCTTTTCCCTTGTTTTTATAACTTTGTTTAGTAAAGTACTTTTTGATTTTGCCTAACTGTGACTCCTGTTGACTTTTTATGATGAATCCATGAGATTTCAATTTGTACAAGTAGAACAATTAATTATGGTTGTATTTGTGAAAGTGAAATTTCTCCATTAATGATGATTTTGTTCCATATAGATAAACGTCAGCCGTACCAGTGAACAAGCACGTATAATTACAGAGCAGTAGAACTATAGCACACCTGGCATGATATGTAATTAATGGTATATGTTACACCTGTGATTGGCAGGTTAAAATGAGCACCGTAAGAAAGTTTGCTGTACGAAATTCTGCTGATCCTTCATATGCTTTGACTCAGAAGCAACAAACATCTCAGCAATAAATCAAACCAAGGTGATGTTTGCAGTGAATGAAGTGGGCAGTGAAGTATTGACTGTAAAGTCAGGCCAACTGTCACAGAGCAAACAAGGCCTGACAGCAGGCGGGTAATTACTCCACCGTTATCAGAAGGGCACAGCCTTGGCAAAGACTCAACCACATTTTGCTTGCACTACGGTTCAAAAGGAAGAAAGTTCAAAACTTAGTAAAAGACCGGAGACAGGCAATATGCTGATTTCTTCTAAATTAGCAATAACCAACCTTGGCTTTGGTCGAGGGGAAGTGCGTGGTCTACATTTAGTTTCATTAATGAAAGAGGCAGTGCATTATACATTTCCAAGTAAAGTGAAGTAATAGCTGAATATCACACAACCCTAGGTATCCGTAAAAATGCACCATTCCTATATGCGCTCATCTATTATGTAGCCACTTACAATTTTAAGAAACAGTCTGGCTGAGGGTGATGTAATAATTGCAATACAACAGAGGATGTACCACATCATCTTACGATTTCATCACTTACCTGGTGGCTAAAATAAGGACTATATCAAACCTGCTTTACTCTTGTTTCTTTTTAATGATGTTCCATTGTACCCATCATGTTATTTTCTATTGCATGAATAAGAATCAAGCTTAGAGTCTGATTTAGGGGGTGAATAGTGCACAGCTAAAGAATAACAAATATGCTGAGAGCCGTTAACAGATTTGTGTTATAGAAAAGCATAGCTCAGCTTGATTGTACCTCCTACAGACTGCAGCACTCCTCAGCCTTGACTGCCACCACTGCATCATTACCAAGCCAGCAGCCGCAGTCACAGTTTGCTCCCACCAGAGGAGAGGGCTAATGGGATGTCCTGAAGGGCACTCCCGGGGTCTTTCCATTAAAGCGCTGCTGCCACTCTTCAGTTAGCTACCCTCATTAATTATAGAGGCAAGTTAATGCCTACTGTGAAAGAGGCGTTTCAGAAAAGCCCAAAGGAGTCAGGAGTGAGAGCGGTGGTCAATGAAGATGCTGCAGCAAAAGCCAGCCATTCAGGTCTCAGGAGAGAGGGACATTTGTCACTCTGCTGAATGCCATGGAGAAGGTATATGCGATATAATTAATATAATGCGATATAATCAACACAGATAAACCAAATATGTAATGGTATAGCATTACTTGATGCAAAATGCTCAAACCAATTAACATGTACTGAAAATAACAATCTACTTCATAGAGAGGCAAAGTCCGACCCCTTTTAGAGGACCACTACGGGATTTTGTTTTGGAAAAAACATGTGCGGTTATAAACAGCAAGAGAAAAATAAGTATTGATCCCGTTTGAACTGTGGGGTGAATTACACTTTTGTCAATAAAAAAAAAAATATTTGCACATTTTGTTGAAGTATAAAAATTAATGAAAATACATAATTTGCGTGTGACATCTCACTGAAGGTACAATGCCAGTGTATTTTGTACCGGGATGTGCTCACATGAACAATGGGTTTTGCTTGTTTTTTTCACTTCCCTGCTAATTTGGGATAAAACACATCAGGTCAGATAACGTTACATTCGTGAATGGTATAGCTAAGTTAGCTAGCTAGCTAGCTGGCAAGCCAAGGTAACGGCCGCCATGTTGACATCATACATTGTGGGGATCGAGACGAGAGATGTAGTTCACTGAGCGGTTTCACATAAAACTAAATGAGACTACAACAACCCTACGACCAAATGTAACTTTCTTGACTTGCTAAATTATCTTTTAACTTGACAAACATCAGAAGTGTAATTAACTATGTAATCATGGGATAAAAATTGTTTTTGTCTCTTGCCGTTAACTACCAATGCATGACATTGGAAAGGGAGGGACTTTGCTTCTCTATTACCTAAGCATGTTAACACATATAAGGAATTTGACCCTGGGTCAGTCGCTCTTAGTTGTACATAATACACCAATACAACTGATAAACACGCTCACACGCTCATACCTAAGGCTAAGGTTAGGTGGACAACTAACATCTCAATAATATCAACATTTTAAAGTCTCTTATGTCAAATGTGTGTTGTGGAAGTGTCAAGCGTGTGTATGTGTTTTTAATTTGCTATTGGAGAAGGAGACCACAAGCGACTGTTTATACAATGTGACAAAATTCTAAGACTCCTTTGACTTGAAAGGCAATAAAACTGTAGCACAATGTGAGCAACGCAATCAATCCAAGATATATCACTAAATCTTCCTTAAGCGTTTTTACGCAGGGCACCGATCCGATAATGATAGTCACAGAATGTGTTCATGATTCATTAGCTTTGCATTGTGCTTGAGGCAGCATGTGGGCGGAGGTGGCTAGGCCAACTCCTCTGTAGAGTTTATTCCCTGTACCTGCACTGAGGAATGGCTTGGGCTAAAAATAGCTAAGCTCACTACAAACTGGACCACAGCGTGATCAGCATCATCAATACCGTATAACTACAGCCCACGGGATGCCTAAATGATTTCTGGATTGATTGGATTGATCCACACTTAATTGCATTCCAGTTAGAATAGCTCTTCAGCTCATGTGCTAAATAATTTTCATTGTGTGATGAATTTACAGAATATTGTACCAACAGAAACAACTGAGTAGATGTGTGAAGGTTTTTCACTATTCTTCCATGAAACTCTATTGAAGTGGCTCCTCGCTTCTTGCAGCCAAAGAGGCCCGGGGCAAACAATCAGTCTTCCCTTCCAAATGAGTTGGGAGACTGACGTGCTGGGTAGCTGTGCAAACAGCGCCTCATCCCCTCAGCAGCACCTGTCTCTCGCCCAGGGGACGGAGGGGAGCTCCTTGAACACCATTTATTGAGAGGAAAGCACCACTGTTGAAACAATCCCCTCCAGACTGCTATTCTGCTGCCATATGGCACACCTCTGTCTGTGTGCTCAGCCAAAACAAAGGCACAGAGCTGTGACCAAAGGCTGAGATTATTTCCTGAGGTCTTCTCTTTGTTCAAATTCGGCAGATTTGCAGTACCACAGCTCATATCATATGAACTGAAGTCGACAACAAATTATTTTTATCAAATATTACTGCTTGAGGGGTCATTTGAGCCATGTCTTAATTTACAGGGAATTATTTTTTGTAAAGCATCATCTCAGTATTTTGTCTTCTTTGCTGGTTTTATTTCTGGCCATGCTAGCAGCGAGACTTCAGTGATTTTCATTTAGCACCACCAGCAGGTCCAAGTTTACAGACGTCACAAAAACTTGACCAGACATTGATGGTTCCCACATAACGTACCCTACTGAGTTCGAGGATGTCCTGACTTTTCATATAACGGCATCATCTTCAATCTGAAATTCATGCCGTTCCCATCCACCTCAGCGGTACTTTGGGTTTAGCGCTAATTAGCAAATGTTAGCATGCAAAATCCTCGCATATCTGCTCGCCTGGCTGTAGACTCTAAGACTTTAACCATACACAGGATTTCGTACTTTCCTACAGTTTTGAAAGGGTTTTATGGATTCTGTCAAGTTTATGCCAAGTTTTCATAAGCTACATTCTAGCAATGAACACTGTGTAAATAGTATCGCTTTTGAGTATCAGCCTTTTTAAAATCCAACTCTTTCAAAGATGTATCTTACAGACAATGCTGACAGCAGACTATGGTCCCTCAGAGCTCTCAATTTGATATTTGGTTTGGGGAAGACTGAGCAGAAGACAAGACACATTAGCACCAACTCATCTCTAATAGAGAACAGGGGAGTGGAATCTGATTGCTCAGAAGATATGATGCTCTACTCAGTTAGTCATGACATAAACACCCCCAGAGACACAATCATATGCACAACTGTTAAATCCTAAACCAATGTCACGACTTGGCCTGAAAACCCATTTTCCTCAAGACAGCAATGCAGTTGTTCAGCACTTACACTGTTCTTGATGTGATTCACTTGTGCTAGATGTAGGAACAGTCTCCTGTTATAATTACAAACATTATAGGGCACGAAATGGAATTTTCTGAACCAAATGAAAAGAAGAATGTGATTGAGTCCGCTGTGTACTCGCTCTCCACTATAGTCAGTGAGGCGCATAAGCAAATGGAGTCAGAGGTTACTGAATAGGATCCTATCCTATTCAGTATGCTTTTTTTATATACAGACACACAATCTAATGAACCAGGTTTAATGGCAATGTTTAACTAAACTGATTTCTAGCAGCTGTTGTAGCTAAAGGAGGAAGAAACTTGAGGAATATATTGTGACAATCAGGGGTTACCCTGGTCATTGAGGCCGACCTCGCTGGTTTCCAGGTTGTCCAGATATTTAGAGGCTGAATAGATGACTCAGAAAGACATTCCACAAGTGTGGTATAAAGAAATTAATAAATAACGGTATAAATTAGTATTTCCCCTTGTAGTGAGATCACGAAGAGCTAGGGCTGCAAGATCAATTGTTGTTTATTTTCTCAATTCATAAATAATTGTTTTCTTTATACAATCGCCATTACAACTTCGCTAAGGCCAAGGTGATACCTACTATAATTCCTTTTTTAGTCCCATGGAAAAACACAATTACTATACAAACGTATACGACAGAAACGCATCAAAATCAAATTATCACATTTGAAATCAAAGATGTAATGTTCTAAGAATGATTTTATCAAATCTTAGTATTACTAATTAAATAAATATATCATTTATTTGGAACTGCAGAAAAAAAAAGTAAAATGGAAGAGTTGATCTTGTAATGCAACTGAGAGATTTGATTGCAGCAGAAGCAGAAATGTATGGTATAACAGCTGAACTATAAAACATGGTTGTAGACGTACATGTCAGCAAAGATACAAGATCCCTAACAACAGCAGTGCATGTACATGCCTGTCCTTAGTAAATTATTATTTTACTATTAGAAAAGCATACAAAAGACCTAAATTCATGTATGTACATTCAAATTATCTATCATTACGAAATAAAAAGAACACTATGTTATTGGGAAACACTAATGTTACTGTTTCTAATCAACAATTTTTTTTGAAGTGACCCAGAACCTGCCGTGGACAGCTGGCTTTGTGTCTGTGGCTTGTTGTGTATTTCCACTGGCCAGCCTCTTTGTCCCCTGTGTGTGTGTTTGCCTATCTCCTCTCCAGAGACACTCATCTCTCCTGACTGCTGCGCTGACACACACACAAAGGAAAAGGAGACTGATTGCATGCAATAGCCGTTAGTGTAATCTGCAGGCCCAGACACACGTAGAACAACGGGAGCCAGGCCTTTATTTGATTCAAAGATGGAATAAAACATGACTGATGGATGATGCAAATATACTATATGCACACATGCACACGTAATATAAGCAAACAGTGCTAATGCACACAAATAATGACTCTCATAAAGTAGCTCAGCCTGTAATCCATCTACCATCTATCTATCTAAGTGGAAACATAAAAAGAAAAATGTATGCAAAACAGGTGACAAATTAGACTAAAATGAACAAAACATTCACAAGGTGATTTTCCAACTCTAAATACAAAAACAAGCCAGCCTGCCTCGACTCCATGCTGCACCAATACACATGGCTCTCTTCAAGCTCCTTTGCTCTCTTCCTTTTTAATTTACATAAGCGGATTTATTCAGCCGTTTGCCGTGGCACACCTGAGAGACAGTGTGTATTGTCACTCTTTGAAGAGAGATTAAAGACGGTAGAGCAGAGCAGGAGTGAGACCTGCTGAGAAAGAACAGACCTTGTACTCTCAGTGCAGCTCAAGTGGCCCTCTTCACAGGCTCCTAGCCACATCTGTACGAAGATGTCAGGATCTCGTATTTCTCTTAGAGCTAGACACTCATTTGTGAGAGTGCACTTTCACTGCAATGTTCAAGATCATCCACCTTCCTCCTGGTAAACAGCACCAACCTGCCAGCTGCCGTTGCTCCACAGGAGGTTATCCTTGGGGATATATAGTAGAACATATTAAAGAGGGAAAGAAGTGCTGTTATACCTCCTTCATTGTATTACAATTATAAAGCATTGCCAGTGGTATTATCATTGTTATTGTTTTGAGCATGAAAAGATCATACTTTGGCCCTAAAGAGGTTAATGTGTGCCAGAAAAACAAGGTACACATTAGATACAAGATTGAGTTTTCTGAATTACATTACATTACATTACATTACATTTCATTTAGCTGACGCTTTTATCCAAAGCGACTTACAATAAGTGCATTCTACGGTTACATACAAGAATCAGAACAAGAAGAATGAAGAAGGTACTATTTCGTCAAAAAGTTCAACTACAAAGTGCTATCAGTAAGAGCCATTCCAGTGCCACTAAAGTGCTACTTCCCTGAATCAAATTATAACGTCAGCTTGGTAGCTTAGACACATGAACACTCAACACTGATTCACCAATCTGATACACTAGATTACTGACTGTATGACCAATCAATTACAAGTCCTTTATCAATGTCATTGTAAAATTTCAGTTACATTCATTCACTGACAGCTGGTGCTTTTTGTGCCACAGCACAATATAGCTGGGAGGACAGATTTTAAATATTCAAGTATCGGCAGAGAAATAGATGGATTAGTGCATCCTTTGTTTGGAAATTTCAAGTTATACAATCAAAAGATCTCAGTAGCAGTAGTTACATTACATTTAGCTGCCACTTTTATCCAAAGCAACTTACATGCTATACAGTAGACACAGCAACGGTGAGCAATGAGGGTTAAGTGTCTTGCTCAAGGACACATGGACTAGCAGAGCTGGGATCGAACCACCGAACCTCTGATTGAAAGACAGACATGCTAACCACTGAGCCACAGTCCCCAATTATATTCATGTCCAGGAGCGAAACGTACTTTGTCCTCTCCGGCTGCAACGGACAGGTTGTGCATTCTGAGACTCCTTCATGCAAATCCTACTGCACCAAGCTGTAACTTGAATAACCTCTCCACCGAAGGGCTTTTGATGACATTATGCTTTTTGTTTGTTTATTTATTGCCACACTCTTGTGAAACTAATAGTTTGTGTAAAAAAAGGACAACATGCCAGAAGCTGTGCATGTGGAAACAATCATCATATTCCTTTAAACATTGATTAAAGCATACAACGTATGTCAACTATTTAGTCCGCTGCTGAACTTTTCAACCCTGTTTGCATGCTGATGTTCATATTTTATTCATACATGAATAAGTGGAAATTGACACTATACGGTGGTTAAGTGCTGTTTATATAAGGATAAAATAAGCTGTTACCAAACAGTAATTCTGCTAAGCATGAAGCCTGTAGGGCCTGACAGCTCTACGTTTGAGGAACTGTTTCCCTGTTACTGAATACATTATGTGTGACATTCATCAGCCAACACAAAGTCAGCATTCCAGTCAAATTAATACACTGTAAGCAATACCTCAATCTGCTGACGTTAAATCCCAGGGGATGCATTAAACGAGTTGCCTTATGGAAATCAACTGATCTACAGATCCAATGTATATGAATACAGTCAACTTTGGAATAAGCCTTGATGTGAACATTTATAATAGCACAGCTGGAGGACTGAAAGACACTCGTTGTCACTATGCCCGTAAAAGCATTTTGATATACTCACATATTGACAATAAGCTCCAACCTGTTTCTTGAACAGCAAAGACCACATTAAAAACATCACAGAGGCAAGATCCCACAGAGCATGCTGAGTAGGTAAAACTGCAGAGGAGACAAATAAGACACAAGACACTAAGGCACGGACGGAGGAAAAGAGAGGTGGAAAAAGGAGGGGAGGGACGGCAATTATGAGTTAAAAAAACCCTGCAGTGAGGCTGTGTGCAGCAGAACCACAAGCCTGTATGAAGAGAAAGAGGTGACCCGTGGAGCAGATGAGGGCGGGATGAAAGAGAGAAATAGCAGGGCAAAAAGGAGAGAGAGTAGGAATATGTCTTATAAAAACTGCTCTCTTTTTCTCTTGAAAAAAATGCTCCCTTGTAGGACATCAAACTTAAATGAAACAATAAAGACTGAACTGGGAGTTGAAGATTAAATAACCCCCCTCCCCCCATCAGCACTTCTCTGACTTTCACTGCTCTGTTGGCTGGTTGGCCCATGGCTATCAGACTGCATCTGATTTCAGCTCAGCACCTGTCCTGAGAGCTGATGACACCCACATTATTTTCAATTTCCATCACAAAGCAACTTTTGTGTTGGAGTGCGCGACCAAGAGTCATTCACAAGTAACGACACTGTTGGACTGAAAGAGACTAAGGATACACATGCTCTGTGACGATAATAGAATACAAAATGCATGCAAATCTCTTAATTTTCAGCCTGCTGTTGTGCAACCTTGTCAACAAAAGTGCTGTTCTGCTGTTTTTCACAGTGTGGTAGTACGAGCATATGCCTGTGTTTCCTCATTAGTCTGCAGAGGCACAGGGCCTTGAAGTACAAAGCGAGACAATGGCTGTATTCTCTTATACAGCGGAGAGCCCTCTGGCCCAATGACAAACTGGACCAGAGTGATGAGGACCAAAAAGAAAAGTCTGACTTTGGATAGGAGCGCAGTAACGTGTGTATTAAAACGTGTTGAAGGTATACAGGTCAGTAATATAGAAGCAAAAATAGACCAATCACGTCAAATAGTTAATGGTAAACAATCACAACAAATTTCCGTTTTAAATTGCAACGCTGTTAACTTTTTTGTAGAACAATCTTCCCAAACCACAGATATAGATATATCACAACTGATGTAAAATTAGGTACACAACTCTTGTGTTGTCGTGCTCCACTTAATGCAGAGCCAGATATAACATTGCAATTCAAATTCAGTTTGATACCAAATGGTGCTTACACATTTTTGAGGTCAGCGTTTGAAGACAGCTCTTATTTGATTAACTCTCTGGCTTGAGGTGGTGCATCACTCCTGTGCATCATACATCATAGCTGCAGGCTACAAACACCCTTTGTTATCTGTAATTGATCAAAGTGACACTGTTTTCCCCCACATTTAAATGAGTTAAGCTTTCCATTGCTCTCCCTTTCGCAATCCCCACCAAGAGTTGCATTGCACCATGTTAACTCATTTATAAGGCCACTGAAGTATATAAATATTACCAACAATCTGTGCCATTTGGTTGCATTACTATAGCTGCAGGCTATCTCCTGTTAAAGGGAACCTTGGAACCTTGGGAACCTTGCTCTGGAAGTGGGGTCTAATATTCATGTTTCCAGGTGGAGAATAACCTCAGGGCCCTCTGCGTTTCTCTCTGTCACACAATACATCCTCGACAACACAATGGAGGGCTCAGCAGACTGCCACCAACACACTGACAGACTGCCTGCCTGCTCTCTATCCAGCCCACACACACACACACATACACACACACACACACACATACATACACACACACACACACACACACACACACACACACAAACACACAAAGAGACACTGGGGAATATGAGGGCCATTTGGTGAGACAAACCCAAACAAGCTCTGCAACCACATTTAGTGACTATCTACTAGTGGTATGGTAAGGTTGTCCTTCAATCAGAGGATCGGCGGTTCGATTGCCGGCTCCACTAGTCCATATCGATGTTGTCCATGGGAAAGACACTTAACCCCAAATTGCTCCTGCAAACTGCTTGCGATGTATAAATAGGTATGAATGTTCAGTTGTGGTCCTGATGGCACCTTGCATGGTAGACTGCCATCGTTGAATGGGTGTGAATGGGTGAATGATGACATCATGAAAGCGTTTTGAGTGGTCAGAAGACGAGAAAAGCGCTGTACAGTCCATTTCCCATTTAGCATCTTACTTTGATGCAGTGCAACACATTGAGAAAAGTGTTAATGTGTGTGAGCTTTTAATGAGTGCATAGCCGAAGATACATCTCATCTTCAGCTAAGCTCTTTCATTAATCCCAGTGAGCTAATGCAGGTCAGGCAATGTTTGAGATCCCAGTAATACCCACTGGAGTATCAGAGCTGTGTGTGAGATAGCAATGACACACAAGGCTGAAGATCAAGGACCACATTCAAAGGCAGCAAAAGAGCATCCGCTCTGTGCAACCTTGACACGATGCACCAGCCCTTTTATTATAAAGAGGCGTGACTGATAAAGTATAACTGGCAAGTGGCTGCTCCCACATGTCAAATCCCCACGAGAATGATTAGAGGGGGCTGCAAGGGGCTGTCCTGCTCTGCTCTGCTGTGTAGATGCTACAGTGATGTAATGCTTAATCGCAACCAGCCATGCGCCAGAGGTTCAGCCAATCGTGATGCCGGTGCGCAGTGATGCTGGTAAACACAAGTGACGTTCTCCGGAGGTTACTCCTCATGAAACATTCAGACCTAGCACATATTTTAATCATTCATATGATGCATAGCAACAGTGTGTCAGCCTCCGTGAGTTATGAACACACACACCTGCATACAGACGCACACAGAAGTATGCAGACTTCCAACCCTGGATGACTTTTGCCTTCCCGCCGCAGGACACTTCTGAAGGTTCTGACAGTGTAAAGTCAGCAAAGACGTGCAGTCACCAGGGATCTCTGAAGGGTCATTGTACTCTGCAGCTAAAACTCTTATAACTATATATATAAAACTGCTTTGCTCTGAGCTGGCTGCATTCACGATGAAGACCTTGAGTAAATAATATGTTGTCTCATTTGATTATTACAAAATAAGGATTTTACAAAAAAACTGCTTGTACTTTTGAAAGTATAAAGGTAAAAAGTATAATTTTGTATAATGTATCATAGCAGGAAAAGCACAGGTGTTAGTAATGACATCAATAGCAGGAAAAGCACAGGTGTTAGTAATAACATGACGGATGGCTCGTTATATTGAAGTATCCCAGTACCCATGACAGTGAGCCAGCATGTACAATACCAGGACCCTGAATCTGAAGCAGAAAAATGAAAATTAGCCATTATTAAATATATTATTCACACCTGTGCGTTTCAATACTGTGATATGTCAACTGGGGGTATTGCAGCTGCACTAATATAAAAAAAAGATCAAATGATTCCCAGCCCAGAATGCAATTGGCAATTTTCCAACACATCTAACTGGGCACATGAGCTTTAACAGCAGATTATCTATGACAATAATGACATCACAGGAGGTAAAAGACTGAATGTGTGTCAGGGGATCAGTAGGACAGTCCCAAGGAGACCGTGCTGGTTGGTGTGAGCGCGGCATCAGTCACATCACCACCACTGCCCTTCAACGCCATTCAGGAAACAAATTAACTTCCTGTGAGCGCTGAGGGCCGAGTCTTTGTCAGGGTGCTTTGGACGGGGAATCCTGACCAGTGAGTGATCCCACATTTTGTTAGGGTAACTGTGGAGTCACCGTAGCAACAGCTGAGACCCTGGCCCCATGTTTCAAAGTAAAGTATCATCAACACACACACACACACACACACACACACACACAGGCTCCCTCCTATCCCCGGGAGTCTCCTCACCAAGATGTCAGCAGACCTCAGGAGAACTTGTTCAGCCACTAGTGAGAGGGTAGAAAGTCTCACAACAGCTCTTAATCACTTAGGAACACACACACTCTTTCTTTTTTTTAGGTTTTACTTGTGGGTGGATTGGGTGACCTAAAAGCAGGTGGTTGTGGATTCTTCCAACAAAACAGTTATTAGAAAACTGTAGAGAAATCACAGGTTTCACATGTGCAGGCTATTATTACCTCTGCAGCTGAAAAAGAGTGGGTCAGTTCCCTGTGCTGACAGACATTCAATGAATCCGTAATTAATTAGAAGCACAACGACAAAACACTGGCGCTTTTCGTAATGCGTGACAAAAGGATTAAAACAGTACGATATACGTCTTACATCATCACGCGTATATTTAAAAGCACTTGAGGAAATAATAAATCAGCAAATGGAAAACGCAAATTATGGAGAAGAAGAAATAGTAGCACAAACTGTGAGACAGAACTTTTAAGGCTAACAGGGGATTAAAAAAACTGCATTTAGATATCATCAATATTTAATTTAACAACTAAATTTGAATGGTGTTTGAGTCAAGCTTTAGTTCAGACCCACAAACAAATAAGAGCGTATGCTGTATTCACAGTGAGTCAATCCACTTGGTTATTGTCTTTGATTAACTATATGGTATTTTCTTTACATGTGTTACCTGTTTTTCAGATGTGACACAAATAAGAGACAGAGTCTGACGCTCTGCTGCTACATTGCATTAAAATCAGAGCAGAAGAGGCCTGAGGGCAACAGAGGAATTCAAGCACTTCCATCAACGTGGGACTGGATGAGAGCTAAATCTACAGGTCTGTGTTATGATGAGTGCTCACTTTTTCCTCCTCCAAACATGGTGGAAAGATCCATAATACATTAAAGCAAAACGTGATGCATTACAGCTTTAAAGATGGACACATTTTCTGTGCTCAATGCTCAGCTGCGGTGCATGCATAGTGTGTGCTCCTAGTTTCTGCTGAAGGGGCTTTATAAATGTAGACACGGTGGGGACGTTCCCATCATTGAGGAAGGTGATACCTGATTCAATGTCAAAGAACGGAAGGAGGCTAACATAAGTCAGGGGCAAATCTGAATTTGGAGCCATAAAACAGTAAAGGGAAGCGTTCAGCGTGTAATGGAAACAGGTCTAGTGGGAATACATTCTCGCCCACTGGAAACAGGATGGGAAGGTGAAAAGGAGAAAGAGGAAGAGACATAAACACATAGAGAGGAGATTACAAGGGACTGAGAATATATGACCTAGTTATGCCTCTTACTTTGCGATCCTTAGTCAAGGTATCCTGGGTAATTAGTTGTTCTAGCAGGCCAGAAGCTTGGAAGCTTGGAAGAGCAAAGTTTGAACTAAATCAGGACTACACTCTATAGTGTGGTTAGTCAGGTGCATTAGCCCGCTCCCTCCCACGGCCAGGTTAGACAGAAAGATAGGATGCCAGACAGTCACAGCTGAGCCGGAGCACATACTCCTCTTCCACTCCCCATCTTCCGGCCTGCTGACGTCAGCCACCTAGACCACAGGACTCTGCTGCAAACAGCACACCTGCTGGCTTCACAATCCATCTGGCCCAGCTCCATCTCTGGCTCGGCACCCCAAGCAGAAATGCAGATCTGTTTACAACTTGGGCACACAGTCACCATCCTACAATATGGCCGTATCTATTTCACGCTTGCTCCTGGGAGAAAAAAGGGTGCGATTGCAGTAAAGCCTGCTGGTGATAATAGATATCAAAGTGGCAAGAATGATGCATGTCTTATTAATGTTGAATTGCTTTACATTGCAGGTTAAATGTTCCCTTGCTATGTTGTGGAGCAGATTGAATGAGTCTACATGTTGCTGACTAGTCAGAGAATTCTCTAAGGATGTTCTTACACCCCTTAACTACAAATGCACAACATCCACAAAGGGAACAATTTTGTGTTGTCATTGATGTGACAGGACCTCTCACCTACTTTTTTTTTATGAAATCAGCATGAACATAAAACTGCACAATCCACTACTACAAGCAGTGCTTGTAGTAGTGAGACAAAAGGCACATTTTGATATCAGGACCTGGCTCTTCTTTCTTCTTTACAAGCATTATTTGTCAGCTGACAGTACCAATTGTTGGTTTTCACAATTTTTATCAAATACAATGTCATAGAACGAACATATGAATACTGTGGTCACTACATGACAACATTTAGTCTTGCATCAACACATGCTTTAGTTATGCTTCTTCAATTGTACATCTGGAAGGGCCACATAATGTAACTTAGAAGGCAGGTTCTCAGCAGCAACGGGATCCCTTATGTGCATTATTGATGCCAGTGGCTCAAGGGAAACTGCATGAGCAACACTAAATGATTGTAATTAATATCAACAAGCAGTAATCCAACAAGCAACAAGGAAAGAGACAAACTGACACATGGGATAAATAATCCTGTCAAAAACGCCCTTTCAGTCATGCATTTCAGAGTACAGTGTCAACCTGAGCTTGAGGGAACTGTCATGTCTGTCCTACAAAGCTCCCTGAAAGCCTGCCACTAAATTCACTCATGAACTCTGGAAATAGTGGGTCACGTCAAGGGAGTAAGGAATCAGCCTTGTGTTATTTGAAATAAAAATTAAAAAAAACTGTAATTATATTCAGGATCTATATTGCCTCTCGGCATGCACCAGCAGCGGGACATGCAGGCACTTGCACGTCCCCTCTGCTCAGACACTCGCGTGTGTGGCTGCCAGCTCGAACACGACTGCATCGCTGCTCAGAGCTCGCGGGCTGGTCGACAGGTGACTAACCTGAATGGTGCACGTATATTCCGTATCGTCCAGCAGTCTGACGGTGCAGCTGTATTCCCGCTCAAGATTCCTGATGCTGCCACTCATGAATCGGCTCAACATCTTCTCAGGGAATCGCTGCTCTGCGTCTAGGACCAGAACAATAAACTCAACACCAGCGTGCGGGTGAATGTCACATTGACCACAATCCCCGGTCCCCTAAACTGCCAGCAGCCATGGATTCAGCCGCCGAGGCGTGAACCATTGTTGTCCCGTTAAGTTTCCGTGCAGCGGGCCCGTGCTAAGAGCAGAATCCAAGGATGCCCGCATCCAGATCCAGAGGCAGCTCAGCCCGTTGTGTGTCTGTGGTGGAGCCGAGGATTATCCCTCACCATTCACCGCTGCCACTTGAGCAAGCGGGCGGGTCCCAATGAGAACTGACGTCAAAGTGAGCCAACGGGAGTGTGTGGCGTTTACCCCGCAATGTGTCTTCACACACAGCTATAGCTCAAGTACATTTACAAAATATCTTCTGATTGTAAAATATAAAGTGAATATGGGGTCATTTTATTTATATTGCAAAACTGGTGTTAGTTGCAGTGCCTTACCCAATTTTAACATAACGCTGTGATGATAAAAAGAAAATCATCCCAGTTTATGGAAAAAATGCTTCCATCCAGAATACCCAGGCAACTTTTGACTGAGAGCTATTTATGAATGTGACTAAGCCTGAATCACATAATTTTTCAAATATAATATCCCCTCCGTTAATTTGCGAGGAGCACCAAACAATATCTGAATAGAAATATCTCTTGCATTGTCCCCTGGGGTTGATTAACTGGTTTTCAACCAAAACAATGCCAATAACTGGCCTAAATGCATTGGTTTGTTTCAATTTACATAGTTTTGTCAACGTAAACAATGCATCCTGGAAAAGGGCAAGGCATTATCATAGCTATCCCTATGTCATATTGGGTGAATATTGAATGTATTCTACTGTCACCTGCAGGCCAGTCATCGTTAGTGCGTTTTAAGCAGCCGTCAGATCAGTGGTTTGGTGTGAGAACTGACTTGGGTCTCTGAGGTGGAGGATCTCCAAATTCAAAGTAATGTAGGTGTAATTTTACTATTTTATATATTTTTAATTTCCAAATAAGTGAATTTCCACTCACGTATTTGTGTTACTCATAGACAACTGCTATAAGACTTTATAATAAATCACCTCTGGCCTGATCCTCCTTCAATTGAATCAACATAAACATTGATAACTGCTAGCACTGCTTTTGTCGTTTAGTTAGTCACTGCACATACTTCTATTTCACTGTATATACTTTATATACACCTCATATACACTGTATATACACTTTGCATTTTTGCACGTTCTTAAATTTCATACACTCTGCTATATTATTGTACTGTATATTGAGTATCTCTAAGGCTGAGCCCGGCTAGAGTAAGGAGCTCGGACATCAGGAGGGAGCTTGAAGTTGAGCCGCTACTCCTTCGTGTCGAAAGGAGTCAGCTGAGGTGGTTCGGGCATCTAATTAGGATGCCTCCAGGACGCCTCCCTTTAGAGGTTTTCCAGCCACGTCCAATTGGTAGGAGGCCCCGGGGAAGACCCAGGACACGCTGGAGGGATTATATCTCCCAGCTGGCCTGGGAACGCCTCGGGATCCCCCAGAATGGTAGATGTTGCGGGTGAGAGGGGGGCCTGGGTCGGCCTGCTTGACCTGCTGCCTCCGCGACCCGACCCCGGATAAGCGGTGGAAAATGGATGGATGGATATTGAGTATCTTTCATACTTAATATTTGTATGTCTCCTGTGTAACTCTGCTTGCTGCTGCCACAAACAAATTTCCCCCTGGGGATTTTTATATATATCTAAATTTACCAAATCATTATAACAATGGAAGGAATAATTATGTGGCAGAGTTTAGGGTATTGAAAATAAACCCAGCCTCATTCCCATTCGTTCTTTGCCGTGACCCGGATTCGAACCGGGGTTGCTGCGGCCACAACGCAGAGTACTAACCACTATACGATCACGGCGAGCTATCGGGGACTGGTGGTGCTGGCAGACAATTTGTGTTTATCGAAATGACGAGAGCGGTTCTCTAAGGTAGAAGTACATAATCTTTTTTTAGCGATGTACCCCCTGCGAAATATTATTTCAACCAAGTTCCCCCTAACCAACGCAAAAAAAATACACAGCACTTGTGCCATCAGTGTCTGATATAATGTAGAATATATACAATTCAGTTTATGAACATTTATATTTTATTGAATATTTATTAAATAGCATTTTTTTAAAGGATTTTTGAATGGATGCTCATTTTAAATGGATTAAAAATAAATCTCACGTACCGCCATTTGAGAACCCCTGCTCTAAGGTTCTAAGGGTCTTCGTGTTAGTGTTATACCAAAATTGCAAAAGACATGCAACGTTAAATTAACGTTATTGTGCAAAGCAGATGTGTTTAATACAGGAAAGTGTAACGTTAAATATCAAGGCTGTTCTTACACTTACATTCATAAATTTAGTTAGGTGCAAGAAACTAGATTTTGTTTTTTTAAAGTTAGCTAAGTTTGTCCAAAGAAGCACCTCAAGGTTCCCTTGGTGTTTAAACAAACCAGAATTAAGCATCAGTCTCATTTTGTTGATGGTCTAATCAATCATAAAAGTTTGTCATCCATCTAAACATTTCAGTTTGCAACATAATGACATGTTTCAAAAGACTGATAATCAAATAGTAATGCAAGTAGTGCTCTTTACTAGATAAATTATGAACAGTAATAGTCTTTATTTGTTAAATTAGGCTAGCTAGCTTGCCACTGATTAAAAAGTATTTTACAATGTACAATGAACGATGGTTAAGAAAAGTAGTTAAGTGTTAATGTTTCTTCAGTGTTAAGATATGAATTGATGGCTGGTAACGCAAACCTCAGTCATTCACTCATCACTACAATCAAGCACCGATGATTAAGATGCAAATGATTCAGCAACTGAGTCCTAATCACATCAGTAAAAAGCATCACAATTTCAAACTAGTATTTACAATCGGAACCAGAAAGGCCTAATGTCGAAGAGGGAAGTCTTGCAGTTCATTTTCATCGTTCTCTTCGGGTTCGTTGCTCCTTGTAACTGTAACTTTAGCAGCACACTCTGCCTTTCTGGTGAAAGGGCGACATGAACCAGCCAGAGTCTGCTGCAGCCGCGGTGTGCTGTTCCGAATGTTGCCCATACTTTGAGCAGAAGCCCCTTCTTGTGTCTTGGCTGTTGTTGCATGCTTTCTTGTGTACAGTTTGCAGGATGCCACCAGAGGCCTTCCAATGTCCACCTGTTGGCTTTCTGTCTGGCGCAGCTTACTGTCCATGTGAGTATAGTGTAGATCCACCTTGATGACCAGCGTTTTCTAACGAATGCAAATGATAAAACAATATTACACATTTATTTTAAAGCATTTCTTGTAAAATCTTGCTCTGTTTTGATTGAAACATGTAAATAATTTAAAAAAAAACACTTCACAGGTACAGAACACATGTCATCAACTGCGTACCGTGAGCCTTTGAAGAGCACAAAGTCGCAGAGTGCAGTCTGGGTTATCAGATTTAGTAAATAGTAGAGTGTCCATCTCCTCTGACCTGCCAGGGCTGGAGAATATGTCTTCCATTGGCTAAGGATTTAAAGCATGAAATATGATGTCAGCATTATCACAATTTGTAAGAAACTATATAACATTTATATGTTCCCTCTCGATAAACATGTCCTGTATTTACATTGGCCTGGCACTCGCTGCTATAACTGATGCATTCATCAATCAGCCACTAGATGTCAGTACGGGCCAAGACTCTGCATGGATGTATTACAGAATTAAGAGAAGTACAGCAGATAACTATCACTACATCCTGCTTTTTATGTGGCCGCAGCAGGCTGGAAGTCCATATATGGACAGAACTTCCTCAGACATGTGAAACATGGGGGTGACTGGTCGTCATTGAGAAATGTCTGCTAACACGTGGAAACTGGGTGAGCAATGTGGAATTAATGATGTAGACATTACTTGCAGTTTTTTAACTCAATGTTGAGTTTAGTAACTTTTAAAATAACCACATCTGACTAATGTGATGTGGAAAAAACAAAAAAAGGCAGTAATGTTGAAACTTCTGTACACTGTACATTTCATTTTTAAATATAGTGTGTTTCTGTGTGTGTCTATGAAAACGAAAGGGCCTTGGCTCAATAATGTCACTGTGTAGATCTTGCGTGACTCCTATGAGGATGAGAATATTACTTGAAAGGATAGTTTTTAAGTAAAAATGAAATATTTACAGGTATGCTACTCAGGGTGACGGTGTAGTCCTGGGTTCGGGGGCCTTTGGTCTTTACAGTGGCAAAAGCCACCAAGACATTGGAGAACAAAGCTGAGAAGCTGACTTCCACTTCTACTCCGCAAACAAACACCAGCCTCTTCTTCGGTGGTAGCTCTGAAAGGATACATGAACAAGTGTTGGGTTTTTCATTTTGTGATGACTACATAGAACATGCTCCACAAGTGTTTTATTATGACTGCGCTTTTGTATTATTATTATGTTAAAATAATACTTAGATAGAACAGCTGAATTTATCCAACCCTGGATTGAGCACATTAGGGACTTTCAGCCTTTCTGTTTAATTAAGCCACAGACATTTGATCTTTTTCATGAAGTCTGAGAGAGACTATCATAGAGATTATCATATTAGCTGACTGTTCTATTATAAAAGAACATTTAAGGAAGTGATGGTAGATTAAACCAACTTCCTTCCATTAAACAGGAAAATACTCTGTAAAATAAACCAGTTCCTTGTTTGATGAAAAGAAATTTCACAATAAACCGCAATGTCTGCACTTGGTTTGTCACATGCTGTAGTGTAGGAGGTGTGAGTATAAGAGTATAGAGAACAATCTATCCCACAATCAAGGTGACAACAAGAAATTAAACTGGGGTTTACTTAATGTAAAATAAACTGGAATGTGGATGTATTTTACATATCTCTTCTGCAATGCGATTTTACCAATTGTACAAATTGTCCTTAACTCACCATTTGCTTGTCTCCAGCAGGCCTCTCGCTGGTGAAGCTCCCTTGTGTGGCCAGTGGTGCGAACTGGGTCTGCAAGGGATCGAGGTTCCTTTAGGGTGTGTTTGATTTCCACCTGCTGCTTGCCTTTAACAAGAGGGTCTCTGCCTAGATCTGGTATAGAGAGAGGAGGGAAATACTAGTAAATTTGATGCCCGAAGAGCTGAAGACAAAACTCAACAGTCACTTTACATAAAAGTTGAATTACAATCCCCTTTTGTACTCATATTTTATACCAATATTGAGAAAATCAACACTTCATTAACAACTAAGACCTCCCTAAAATGTGTTAGGAACGACAACAGCCTGTCCACTCATGCTCTTTGGCTCATGGGGCTGCCTGAGTTTTGCAATAGCATGGAGAAAAAGTTAATCAGATTCACATGGCTGGCTTTGAGGAACTCAGGAAAATTTGTGTTATATAGTTAATATTCACAGTAATTGACTAGCTAAATGGGAAAACACCTCTATTCACAAGAGTAAATACATGCAAAGCTGGGAATCATTTAAAAGGTTAACAGGGTGAAATAAACCATGGTCATATAATTTAATGTAGATTTATGCTTGGCTTTTGAGAGGATATGGCATCAGGAATATTTGGGGCGAGCTGTCTTCGCTATAATAGATGAGCAACCAGCAGCTCATCATCACCATCTCTTTTTCCGTCTCTAAATAAATCCCAGACAAGATGAGCAGATATCAAAAACAGAGGCGTAGGGAATTTTTAAGTTACCGCCCATATTGTGTACTCGAGGACTTCAAATAAGAAGTCAAAATGATTTTAAAAAAACTGTTTTATGTTGTCACAATCATGGTTCATTTGTTCATCTAAATATATCCACAGACACAGAGTTTTCTGTCAGCAGGCCGCCCTGTGAACCCATGAGAGCCGTGGCAGGAGGTGCCCAAACGGCAGAGCAGCTGTCTTGCACTCTGCAGCTCTCGGGTTTCTTGCTGTTCTCTTGCCAACAGTGTGAATTTCCAGAGAATGAGGTCACATGCTAATGGTACCTCGAAAGATTTCTTGACCAGAGACCCATCAAACAGACAAACATGCTCTCAAGACGGGACAACTCGATAACTCTGTCACAGCTACACTTACAAGTCTTGAGTAAACAATAATAAGATGACTTGCCAACAATTGTAAGTTGTAGTGCACAAAGGTACAACCTGTCCCCATCACATCTGTTTACCCCAAATCTACTAGAACTGTCAATCTACTGAGTGGATAAAAGTTTAAAAAAAAACTCATGATTTTAGTGACAAACAAGTTTATTTTCTTCTTCACAGCATTGTTCATAAACTACACCTATCCTTCCGACAACACCATTTTAAGGCTGATATATTTTTGGACTTATCATGTTCAACTTACCCTCGGACACCATCTCTAAGACATGTGTGACTTTCTCGGTCTGTAGGATGTGCTGGTTCAAGTATTTAGTGAAGATTCCGGTACTTTTCCCCCCATCCTGGACCTCGTACGCCTCAGCATCTTCACATCTGCATTAGTTAACAAAGGAAGAAAAAACAGATAGCAAAGGATTTACTTCTGCTTCTTTAATAAACATAAATTTACATTCCACAGCATGTTGATAGTAAATAACAGGTATTGATTTCTGTATTTGTAATTAAATATTTATAAAAGCACTAATAAAAAGTCCATACGTGGCATAACCATAAACGGTGTTCCCACTGGGTCCCAATGGCATGATGCCTGAAGGTATGCAATCCTGGTTGTACCTTCAGAAGAAAAAACAAGAGTTTGCAGAAGACTGAAGCAATCAAAATGAATAAAGCTACCTAATCGTACAGTACATAATACTCTGTACATATGTATAATAAAGTATGTATAATCATCAGTTTACAAATAAATGTGAAAATACAAGTCACTGTCTTTTATTAGTGGAAGCATAAATTAATAGCATTGCCTACCATTTTCTACAGGTATCCAGAAGAATTACACTCAGTGCAGTCCGTCTTTGCTGCATACTGAGCATGACCCTCTGCACACAGACACAGTTTTCAGGTCGGTACGGTTGGGGAGCATCGACAGCCACCAAGTAATTCCTCCCAACACGCTCATATCCATGACCCGCATAGTAAAAAAGGCCTGTCAATAGTGTTAAAAATGCATCTAGTTACCACTTATTATTATCACATTTTGCATTGAACAGATGCAATCCACTTAATGTTTGGAGCGGCTTAGAGCAAAGTCACACTGAGGAGCAAAACACAGATTCATATACAGAATGATAGGTTTCAAAACTCTCTTAATTTTCCATCTTGGTTTCATTATTTACAAGAGAAATTAGAGAATAGTAACAGAGCGTATCATTCTGACGAAGCATGTCAGTTCTCTTATCATCAGTTCTCTATATTCATCAATATCCTTTCATATTACAGCTCTATCATTAGCGTATGTGTCTGCTGTTTAATAACAGTAGTAGCCTTGTTCCTCTGAACAATATGTATTGTTCTTGAAGCTATGCTATGCTCTATGCTCTAGTTATTAATAGCTGAATGTTTTAACACACTTCAATGTCACCTATTTGTTGTTTAACACTGTATAACTTACTATCACATGTCAAAAGAATTTCCTTTAGTTGATGCTTTGCCTAAATGTGAATGAGCCTCTTCAAATACTATACAAGTCGCTCTCAATGTGTTACAGGCATACAGGAAGTGCCATACATAATTTTAGAAGTTAAAAACGCCTACGCTTTTTTTACCCCTCATCTACCCACTCAACCAAGCATGCGTATGAAGCTACAGATAGGGAACCACGCAGGGATTCATGACCCATGACACATGGACAGCAACAGATGAGCAACAGAAACTGAGGGAAGAAGTTACATTGTACTTGACAAATGTTGGCATTTCGGAAAAAATGCATGGCGAATTCTACTCACCATAAACCCCTCTGTCGAGGAGCTGAATGAACTTGTCAATAGCCGCCAGCATCTCCTCCCTGGTGAGATCCAGCAGGGAAACCACTCTGAAGCCAAGCTGCTGCAGAAGGTTGGCCAACTTGTGTACATCCATAATGGGGGCCATTAAGGGAGGGTGATTGATGTAATTCAAGTTGCCAATAAGTAGGGCAACTTTATCAGTGGCTAAAACAAAGAACAAAGTAGAATTCTAATTATAGCAACACAAGGAAATTGTCATATATACCATTATCTCTTTCACACTAAAAATAGCAAGGGTTGGCCGTACCTGTGGGTGCTGCTGGGGGAAGTTGATCAGTTTGTACTAGAGGATATTTTAAAAAGAAGTGCACACAATCAGTTTTATAAACAAAACACTGATCTAGAGTATTATGTTTCTGTCCATCGGACACATATCAGACAGTACAATTAACAATGTAATTAATTTCCTTCAATATTTTTGTGATCTGCACTGTCCATGCCACAACATAAGTTACAAACCGGAGAAACTCTGAAAGAACTAGTTTCACTTTACATCACTTTCCTGTTGTGTGTCTAAGGCTCGGATCAAGTACTATTTGGAGTCTAACTTCCTTTTTAGTCTTTAGAAATGGGAAAGTACCCGCAGCATAATGGAAATAACTTCTTAGTGCTAAATCAGTGGAATGAAAGGAGTTTTAGATAAAAAGATGTACTTCACAGGCATTTCATTGGAAATAGATGAAGTAAGGTATGAGGAAAAACAATGATAAAACTGGGAAAAAATACTTTAACCAAGCTGATAAAAGTAGTTCTATTTATGACTTACAAAAGTCGACATCGACTGCTTCAGTCCAAGTCTCCTCCAGCACGTTAGATATGGAGCACAGGTATGATCCTTTATGTTCGGCTGTCGCACGGTCAATCTGCAGGTATCACAGTTGATTATGTTCCTACCATCTTTTGTCTTTCTGGCTATTGCCACACATGTAAGATTACTCATCCATCAAAACCTCTGCAATATATTAACCAAAAGGTGCATGATTCAGAGCCATTGAATTGACACAATAAATATAGCACAGTGTAAACAAGCACAGTCAGCACTGAGATAAGAAAGCAGCCCATCCTTACCTGGAGCATGCCACTATTCTTGTCCAGCAGCGCATGTCCATTTCTGTACCACTGATACTGGGGAGTGGGGATGCCAAAGGCAGCGCAGCAGAGAGTGAGTTTTGCACCTTGTGGGACTGTCTGGGGTATAGGGTTGACAGCAATGTGCGGCTCTCCCAGCCAGTTTTCTGGCAACCCTGAAGATAGATAGAGATGTAAACCCACAGTAATATACTAGTAATGTTCAAGAAATTCTGCCCTTAATATAAACAATTCATTGTCCATTGTCATTATTCATCTATATTATTTGATACATATTCATATTGTACATAGTTAGTTAAATGTTAATGTTGATGCTTAGTTCCTGTGTTCTAGTCTGTTGCCTTTAATGTCTTTTTTTAATTTATCTTGTTTATTTATATAGAATATATACATATGTATGACGAGAGCAAAGTGTAACCGGAGTCAAATTCCATGTATGTGTACAGACACATGGCCAATAAAGCTGATCCTGATTCTGATGTGCATGAAACTGATTGATTGCCAACTGACATGCAGAGGCTGTCTTGCAATAACAAAACAAACACAAGCAACACACTACAGCAATATAAATTAAAATAATAATGCATACCTGACTTATCGATGTCCAACACCTTCACTTTCACCCATTCGCTGAACACACAGTTACAAAAGTGGTCATTAACCCGACACACATAGAGCTGAGTTCGTTTTGCTCTGATGGTCAAGTCTGCTTCAGTGCCTCCAGGCACCTTGAAAACAAAACAAAATTATATTTTAACTAAGTACATAAATGTTTACGGAGAAAAGAATAGGATTTTTTGCAAGACTGTGTCAAAATTTGTCTCGATATGACGTTTAACTTGTTTCAGTTTGTCATTTTTAGTTATACATGCCATACAAAATGCTTGAGTATGTTTTGAAACCTTCAAAAGAAATGATATGTTTTAATTTAAAAGCTATTTTTTTACTCAAACATATACACAAGTGAAATCCACAAACCTCATTTTCATCATCACTGAACCACTGGTAGTTGAGGGTCCCTGTGCCCTCAGCACGGACCCTCAGGGTCAGCCTGTGGTTCACAGGTACACACACAGAAACCGGATGGCGCACGATGACAATATCTGAAACAAATCAAGTGAAAATCTCAGTCGTCTGAACTCATACTATGGTGTCTTTGTGTTTCTAAAGTCACTGCATGTGGAGTGGTGAAGAGACATACCGCTGATCATTATTCGACAGGGTTTGATGCGGGATCCATTCATCAGTGCATCTTCTTATTATAGCGACTGTAAGAAGTGGAGTCAAAGTTTTCAATTTGTATTTTTAAATAACTCCCTTAAGTGGGCTGCAGGCCCAAAAATAAAAATAATACGAAATTAATTCCTATCCTCTGACTCTACTTCTCGTTTCTCGTGAAATTAGCTTTAACTGTAACGCTCAGGTTATACCGCAGTGAATGTTGTAGTTTCGGTTAGAAATGGCTTTAATTTAGACATAACAAATTATCAGTGTTCAAAATGAATCAAACACTCATGTCTTAATGCATACCTGCCGTCAGCCTCGTACCAGTTGAGCATCTGTCTGACCTCAGCCAGTGAATGGTTTCCTCCTCTCAAACGACATAACTTAATTTATATCGAGAAAACTCTCCCTTTCCCGGAACGAGGCAGCGTAAACACACACTACCGGTAAGCCTGTAATATGGGAGCAACTCATAAAGTGTAACCATCGACACACTGGAAAATACAGATATTTTATTTTATTTTAAAATGGTACCGCCTTAATTTTATAAATGTCTAAACAGACGGACCCTGCGCCTGTTAAGTCCACGTGAATCGTGTAAGGAAGATGCAAGTGGAGCCACTTTTTCAACCATTACGGTAACAATCGTTCTGGCCCCTTTTCAGGTGCTGTACAATCACAGGCTGAGGTTCAGGGAAATAAGACTACACAACCTGTGTTTTCAATATTCTGGATTTAGTCTGATTTGTGTTGACGTTCTTACACAGATATTAAATAAAATATAATCGCCATGTAGTGATGATGACTTGTTCTGTTCTTGGCTTATGTACACAAAAACATAATTTCACTCCCACAAATTGCCGAATGTCACGGTTCATGTGACCTTTATACTGGAAATGCACGTGCATAATGTGTGTTATGGAGCACATTTTCAAGGTGGAGCACATTTTTAAAGTGTCTCACTATAACAACACTATACATTTGGACAGTTATGGGTTATGTATTTAAATATATAGCAAGTCTTTGAATACTTTATAAGAGTATACACTGTTAAATATATACATTTATAGTTATACTATTTCTTAGTATCCATTTCACAAAGCAGACATTTATATAGCCTTTTTACAGAACGTTATTTGATTTCAATAATAAATACTTGCCTGATTTGCGAGTGCTTTTGTTTGTTTGTTAAAGCTATGTTTTATTGTATTATTATTTTAAAATTAACTTGAATTTAACCCAGAAAGCCTCAAATCTTTTTCTCAAGAGTGAGTTGGTCAAGAAAGAATAGTGATTTGAAGACAACCCTGTATTTGATAGAAATGTGATTACATTATTAACACAATTTCTGTATTAAACTGTATTAAATATTTATTCCTGTAAATAAACTAAATATCAGCATAAAACAACAATAAAATAAGACCAACCTAAAACAACAATATAACTTACGCATCAATATTCTAAAATACACTAAAGCAGATTAGGTCTTAATAAATTTATAAGCTGAACTTGTTTTTGTCTAATTGATGTGATTTCACCATGTGTTGCAATACAAAGGCAGGGGGCTGTCCCTAGCAACTCTTGAGCAAAGCATAGGACATATATTATTGGTTGTCATCAGCTAAAGACATCGACGTGTTTTGCAAGTCCACATCCACTCCACAACAGTGTCTCAAAGATGGGACACCCTGTTTCCAACTTGTTAAGACAGATCAAAACCAAGCAGGATCTTTGATATGACCATCGAGGACATTTTGTTTTATGAATGTGTTATAGTTAGCTTTTACTTTAAATTCAGTGTTTTTATTTTCTTTCTTAAGTATAGTTTTGGAAAATTGTATGTGCTCTTGCACCTATTTGTGGGGCTGCTATAAATAGGCCCCTGCTGGCAACACATGCGTGTCTATGATAGGCAGCTACAGAGATTGTCTTCACAGTCTGTGGCTCCAAAGCAACACTGACAACATTTCAATGGTAAGTTGAAAAATTTAACTAGTTTTCTGGTGATCGAGAAACACCTGAATTATATCCCTAACACGTACGTCAATAACACGTCTTTGGTCTATGTTTGACCACTAACAGCCCTTACACAACCTGATAGCAGATCCTATTTATAACTTGCTCCAATGTAAAGTACTTTGCCTGGTCAGAAAGGACAAGCATTGAGACTGAACTGTGTGTTTGACTTTTCTATGAGCAAATGATCCAGAGTACATCTTACACTTTATTTCATTAACTTCCAACAGGCTCTTTTACCGTTCTAAAGTGTTTCTTTTTTTCTTCTGCAGGGGCTTTTACATGGATAACACCGTTATATTAAGCCTTGACGAACTGGACGTGAACACGGAGTAGTTTCATACTGTGGTTGATACAGTTACCACACATTTTTATTTTTTTGTGAATTGTCTCAGTGGACTATGACTTCCAGAAGGCCAATGGCTCGCTCTTTCTCTGGCAATGGGAGGACAAGCAGCTTCAGTGAAGAGGAGGGCAGCTCTTCCAATGGCCGCACAGAAAGCCGCAATCCTTACCTCTCCAACGTTAGGCCAGAAAACAGGTAGACAGCCTCACCTATAGACCATGTATATGCAGTTTCTTGAGAAGCAGATTTGTATTTTATTTATGTATCTATATTGCATGGTGGTAAAGAAAAAACATCTGGGTCTGGAGAAAGAGTGAGTGATAAAAAAGTCAAACCAAAGATATTGTTCAGCACATCACATTCTGGTGATTCCAATTTACGAACCTTACGAACAAGGAAGTGCTCCTGTTGTCAAAGAGGAGGGCAATTAATAAACTATTTCATGTAATTGGGTTATCTATATATACGCAGAACTTAATTATTGACGTCCCTTCATTTGCCTCCTCTCCAAATAGCTATTCAAGGTATTCTCACTACAGGCCAACGAGGTAATCCACACTTTTAAACATTCCTCCCGACTAACATCTTAACCACAAAAATTGATTTACCCCAAGAATGAAACCTACACACGTTTGAACTGTAATGTAAATGTCCAGTTTGTCCAGTGTTGCGTTCAGTTTTTAGTGATGATCATCGGTTTTAGTGTTGGACTGACAACTTTGTTTTGCTTGATACCTCACAAGTCTCTGTGTCTCTCTTTCACACTCTCGTCCCTATCCAAAAACCCCATTAACATCCTTGTTTTTTTATTAAGCAAGTTATTGAAATGTACTGCACTGAGGTGAAGAGGTCACTGAAATGATACTGAAGTGTAAATGTGTCTACGATTTCAAGGCAATAAATGCTCTAATGTATCAGTGTTTACTTCCAGGAGCACATTGTGCAGCGTCATGGCTCAGTTGACTGAGGACATACAGCCATCATTTGACACCACCTTGAAATCAAAGGCGGTGTCAGAAAAGTGTAACGTGAAGTTCACCTGTGTGGTATCAGGTAGGTCTGTTCATTTGCATGTTTCAGATTGTTTTCTGTTGGAGGAAGTGAAACCGTTCAGATTATTTGTGACAAAGACAGGATGTGACTAATCTTTGAAGTGAACTGCTTTATTCTTCCGTAACTGATCAATAAACCCAACAGAGCATATCATATTCCAGCTGGTTTGCCAGGATGTTGTGTTTTTAACTGCCGACAGAATGACCCTCCAACAGCAACAGCTGTTCCACCAGCTGTCACTTCACAAACAAGATGCCTAAAAGCACATTCATGTGCAAGCTTCCATAACATGTTTTTTTTACTGTACAATTTCCAAAACTAAAGGATATTTAGTGCAAACAAAACCGGCATGGTCCCTGTGTAACAATAATTCTTAGATAGACTGCTTTGTGGCACGTTTATAACCCAGGTACTACCAGTTAATTATAGTCCATCAATGTCTTTAGGTTACCCAGCTCCAGAACTGAAGTGGTATAAAGATGATATGGAACTGGATCGCTATTGTGGACTCCCAAAATATGAAATTCGTCGTAAGGAAAAAACCCACACTCTTCACATTTACAAGTATGTAACAACCTTGCAAAATTCAATACAATTATCAGAAATGCAGCTTTTTGTTGGCAATTGTAACACTGATAGCGTAATATGAGATTAAGAAGTGTTTCTGTTCTCAGCTGCACATTGGACGATGCAGCCATCTATCAGGTTTCAGCAAGCAATAGTAAAGGTATTGTCTCTTGCTCGGGGGTTTTGGAGGTCGGCACCATGAACGAGTTCCAGATCCACCAGAGGTTCTTCGCCAAGCTGAAGCAAAAAGCAGACAAGAAAAAGAAAGACCTGGAGGAGCCCACCAAGAAGGGGGATAAAGAAAACCCAGAACGTCCTCAAAGGAAGCGGCTAGCGGTCCGGGAGGCTGAGGAGCAACTGGGAGCTGCTGCAGAACCTAATGGTGTCAGCTCTGAAGTCAAGGAAATAGCCTTTGTGACATCCAAAGACCCGGAGGAGATATCTCCATCTGAGGACACTTCGGCCAAAAAGAAAATAAAGATCACAAATGGAGTAGATGCTGGGGTTGACAACAGCAGCAGACGCAGCAGCAGAAGTAATATGATGGGGAATGGAGGTGAAAACTGTTACGATGGAGGAATGGGTTTGGCACAATTTCTGGCAGAGACTCTCCAGTCCCAGGCTGCTGAGGAGAAACAGAGCCCACCTCGAGGGGAGAACCCTAAAGAGATGGATATACCAATTGTAAGTGTCAGTAGAGAGAAAGAGAGAGAGCAAGAGAGGATGCAACAAGTGAGGGAAGAACAAGAACATGCTTTGAGAGTAGAAGAAGAGTATGAGAGAAAGAAAAGGAGAGAAGAAGAATTGGCTGACGAGAGGGAGACAGAAAGGAAAAGTCTGTTGAAGACGTCGCATGCAGTACCGTCGACAAAACATAGTTCAGAAGTCAAACATCACAGCAAGGCCCATAAGGACCATGACCACCACAACATCCAGGCTTCTATCTCCACAGTGCTACACTCAGTCAAAGATTTCTTCTTTGGTAAGAGCAAGAAGGACTCTCATGATCACATGGAAAACAAAGAAAGAGAGTTTGACCACTCGCATGGCTCGACGCCGCCATCATTTCGGCTGCAACCAGAGCAAAATCAAGTGTGCAAGCCTCTCACAGAAGACATTGTGGCTATGGAAATAGATAAACAGAAAGAGCCTTCAGAGACTGTGGATACAGAACAACGGTCACCGAGGCCGCACACACATACGAATGAAGACAGTGTTCCACACAAGGACCAGCCACCAGCTCGTAAATTGCCACCTGAGAGCGTAGAGGAGTCCACAGGGCAGAGTGTCTGTGCGGCGGATGCTGCTGTGGAGGCCATGGAGGTGTCTGTGGGTCAAGAGAGTAGCAGTCCAGGTGAAGAGGTTCTCTCTGAGGTATGTACAGTGGTCTTCAAGAGCAGCTGGCTGCCACTTAAGAGTTATAAATAGGCTGCATTTGTCTGACAAGATAATGAGCTACTTCAGGGCCAAAGCCTGAACTATGTCAACTATGACACAGTCTAGGCTTTGAGCCGCTGCAGGTTGCAAATGTGGTAGATATGACGACTCATGGTGAGATGTTATATTCATGGTGTGGAACAGCCCGACTATACAGACACTTTAAAATATGTAATACTGTAATATCAAGGATCAGTCACTGGTGGAGTGAGTCAGCCTTGCCATGTGAGTGTGTGGTTTAACTGCATCGATATCACTCAAGTGTCAAGCTAAACAAGATAGTGTGGGAGAAATATGGGAACCATAAGAAGTGAGCAACTTGCACTGAATATGTGTGGAGGTGGGGGATGTTGTGGATCGACTCGGCACACTGAAAGATAGGATGGGAATATCTCAGATGTTGGCTGCAATGAGTGGGACACCAGTGCGTCAGAGATCATGATGAAACCTGAAGGTCAGAAGTGGTTCTCAAGTTACAAACAGGCTTTGCATGACAGACGGCCGTGTGTTCTGGATGAGCGCGAGTAGAGCGGCAGGTCTCTGCATGAAAGGAGGGCCTCGTCACATTGGGCACATTCCTCACTCTCCCCTCCCTAAATCTTTAAATAAACCTCTTCCTCATCTAGAGCAGTAAGAGGAAGACAGTACTTCTGTCATACAGAGTGACATACAGTGGCCATACTACATTTAAATCCACTGAAGTAATGGCCAAGACATACAAGCACAGAAGTATTTCCTATAATCTAGACCAGGGGTGGGCAATTCATTTTCCAATGGGACAAATTTTCCCAAGGAGAAATTGAAACCGTTGTGGGGGGCCGAACCAATAGGCTGAACTTAATTCTGGTCAATATTAGTTTGATTACTTTATTTAAAAAAAAAACAGTAAATGATTTGGATTTGTTGAGCTTAATCCCTGAGAATGTTCGTTCTCATGTGTAGGTAGATCCAAAGAGAACCAACATGTTCTGAGCATGCCTCCTCATGTGTGGAAAGTTCTCCTCTTTGAGAGAAGAGTGAACATACAGGAGTGATTCTGACTTAAAGTGCTCTGCCAGAGTGTATCAGACTGCAGGTCCAGCTGAACATCGCTGGGGGTATGAACCACACGGCAGGTAAAGGGAGAAGAGACCATGTGCAGACTGAGACATGATGACTAGATGTTTAGCTGATGTCACACACAAGGGGCAAGGTGAATAGGTGACTGGGGTGATTTATTTTAGTGTGACAAAGGAACATTTACGTCCCGCATTGTAAACCAGGGCGGGACGCGGAGCGAGAGTCTCCTCTCTCCATGACGCTGCGCGAGGCTCCTGTGATTTGACCGCCTGTGAGAGCTTTGGGACGGCGGAGCGGCTCACGCAGCTCCCGCTGCTCGCAGAGGACAGAACCTGCAGAACGATACGTGCTTTTACGTCAGTCTCCAAGACCCCAGAACAGCTCCAAAACTCTCAAATAACACTAGAAAAAGTCGCTTGATTTGTCGCTAGTCGCTTTTGACAAAAGTCACCAAGAGGGTTTGGAAAGTCGACAGATTTAGTGACAAAGTTGGCAACACTACCTGTCGGTGAGGCTGCGTAAGCGCGTGCGTGTGGATAAACGTAAATCGCCTTCAAAGTAAAAGCAGTGCCGCTGTATTGCTTTTTTGGCGTGCACTTATTTATTTGTTTGTGACTGACCTCAACGGGGCCGGACTGTGACAGTACAATGCCCAGGTCTGATCTAGACAAATGTGTTCAGTTGCACATATCAAAAATCACTCAAATGTTATAATTATTTATTCTGCATATTTTGGTCAATGTGTCTGAATGCTTAAGGAGAAAGCTGGAGAGAATTTGTTGAATTACGATCATTTCTAAATGTGGTTATTTCAATCCATCAAAATCAAAACTTCCCTGAAAGTTGGATATCTGTATTACATATATTTGTATGTTTTCTGAGTTTGTGAATTGTTTTGTTCTGCGAATATAGCATAAAATGCTAGAAAACAGCCGATGTATTTAATTCTGCATTTTCCACTAACATGCAGTTGGCTGGTGCTTGATGAAAAGGGGAACAGAAATCTGTGTTTAAACATAATCTACTTCCAACGCGATTGTTTGTCTACTAATGAGTAACTTCAACTGTAACTTTCCATGATGGTTGTATACTAGGCGCTCTTGTAGCTGGCTACTTCGAGGAAGTCAAATGATGTATTTTGTCACATGTGTGTGACACCTATTTACACCGTATTAGTAGCCAACCGCAGCTTCATTTTTAGAGTGTGACACAAGTTCCCTTCCATCGCAACAACTTCTTTTTTTCTTAGTAGTCACTACTGGCCAGACATGTTTTCACACGCTGCCATGTGGCGTCATTACTCTTCATCATTCATCTTCATAGTGTGAACAGCAAAAACAGGCGCAATGAGGGGAAAGAAACCCAAACACTTTGATATGGAGCCTGGGGCTTTACCTGTTAATTTTCTCTTAGATGCTATGCACAATCAAATGTACGATTTGTGTTTGTTGTTTTGTTTAGTTTAGTTTCATTAACAATTGGTTGATGACATCAAATTTAGGTGAATCATGATGGTTATGATTCATCATCAACAGAGAAGTGATAATTCATTCATTCACTGCCCAACAGGTTCTTTGAGTAAACACCTCATCAGTGTCTAGAATGTGGGACTTCCCCTCTCAAGAGGCAAAGCAGACAAGCACTTTCAAATTAAGATTGATCATAGACATACAAGTTAGTACCAAGTGTGATCATGGCTAAATTCAGACAATAAAAAAAGAAGCTAATCTCACGTTGTTCCCAAATTAAAATATTGAATTGGAACCTTGCACATGTAAACACTTGGTTTCAGCTACCTTGCATGTAACATGAGGTAAAGTAGTTCCTGGAATAAGCTGACAGGTCATAAAACTCAAAGATATCTTAAGTTACTGTCGTTGTTCTGCATATTTGTTTAAAGCTATAATATCAACTAGTAATTGATCAACATTATTCACAGACTGACCACAGTGCTACTCCTGTCTGTCGGGGAATGTGACACATAATGCAACGCATGTTTTTTAGACTCTGTCACTGTTTATGCTTGTCAAATGTATTATCAAATGTATTATTTGACATGCATAAGAAGTAAAACTAGAAGTGTAGATGTGTTTCATGTAGTTCTAATACTGCTGTAAATGTACTGAAGTACTAAAATTGTGTATTTGTTTACTTTTCATCAGGCTGAAGAGAAAGATCCTCAGATAGTACCAGTTATCAAAGAGGTTCCCGTACACCAGCAAGAGTCAGATTGTCTGGTAGTTTCACCACAGCCTGATAACCAGGCTGCAAGAGAGAAGTCTTCACCCAGGGAAGAAATATCTGTTCTGTCACAGACCCAAGACTCCCCTAAAGAGGAACACTCCTCCACATCCACCCTCACTAGTTTGGAAGAAAGCTGGACTTCCCCTCACAATCTTATCTCAACATTAAACAGCCACCACCTTGGAGAGACACCCAATGAAACTCCACGAGAAAATAAGATGAGTGTTGACGAGATGGGCAAAGAAGGAGAACCTGACGCGGAGGAGGGCATCTCCTCCAATGAGCTGTGTGAGGAAGAGAAAGCTGAAGTGAATTCAAACGGGCAGCTGTGCTCAGAAATAAAGAGATCTGAGATTACTGAATTAAGAACATGTTCACTGGAAAAGAGAATAGAGCCATGTCAATCTAAAACACCGGATCACGTTCTTTCGTCTCTGCCTACAGTGGCAGCATGTGATGTAGAGAGAGATGATGTAAAGGAACAGGCTGAATGTACTTCACTGATTCAGGAAACAAATGTAGGATTTCCGCCCACTGCAGCCAGAGAGAGTTTAGAGAAGGGTGACCTAAAAATGCTGCAAGAATGCACTTCTTCGATTGGAGAGGAAGGCACTGCAGTCAACAATGGCAATGCAGTAGAGAGTTCAAACACAGGTTTTAGAAGCAGTGAAGAGCAAAGCAAATTGAAAGCGGTATTGACTTCTGCTTTAGATGTAGAAGTAAACTCTGGTAACAATCTTAAAAGCAAAAAGCAAAAAGTAATTTTAGAAGGTGAGAGCGCTGAAGCAAGAAATGAGAGTTTACCGTTTGAAGTGGCGACAGAAAAGAGAATCCAAGTGAAAGAAGAGGAGTTGGATGAATCAAAGAGCCTCTCCATAACACAAAACAAGATGGGTAATGTTTATGTTTTGGAGGAACACATTCATGTTGCACATCAAGAGAGCAGTGAGAGACAGCACGGTCAGCCCTCAGCGAATATCCCACAGATCCAAATATCTACTATTGATGATACCCTAAATATTAAACCAACTGTGGCAGGTGTTAAACCAAATGAACATGTTATAATCCCAAAAATTGAAATAATGGAGCCAGAGCTCAAAGAGTGCACTCTGCCACAAACTATTTTGGGACTAAACAAGCAAGAATCAGAGCCTGCTACTGTGCAAAAACATGACACAACTAGTGTGTCTCAGGTAATTATCCAAGGCCACAGCGTGAAGGATTCTACTAGTGTGTTGCCCACGCAGAAAAGTGTGCAGAACGATAACCACCTCTCACTTACAGTGAATGGAAAGGAAGTTGTGCAATTAGATGACGGCACAAAAACGTTAGAGCGAGAGCAGCCACACGTGACAGGTAGTGAACAGCTCCCTCAGATGGATTATGCATCAATTCCTGTTATAAATGTTTCGTTCACTGATGACCAGGAGCAGGATGTATGTGTAAACGTTCATGTTTCCGATACACTGCAGCCTTTAGAAACTCCACCAGTGGCTTTGTTTGTGGTGCCACCGATCTCTGTCACTTGTCATGAAAGTGATTCCGGACTGCCCACACAAAGTGAGCGGACAGAAACAGAAACTTCATCTGCCACGCAGAAGGGAACAATGCAAGACGTTGACAATAACCATACCACCGTGCCTGAAAAAACGCATAGTAGAAAACAGAACCTAGAAGAAACAGCAGAAAAAAGTTTAAAAGAAAACACCCCCTCTATGCTATATGAAGCTCTAACACCAAAAGTTGGTGACAATGTGCCATCATTCTGTAAATCAATAGAAGACAACATTGTTCCTGAAGTCTTGAAGACAAAACCCTTTAAAGATGCCAAAATAGAGAATTATGTGTCGTTTGAAGACCTTCAGAGAAACAGACTCTGCTCTAAACCTCCGGCACATCCATCATTGAGTCCAGCCAGTCTTCGTAAATTTATGTCCAAAGCTGCTCCAGAGTCTGAAGTAATCACTGTGGGAGACAAAGCAGACGAAGATCTAAGTGGAGGCTCAACACCAACATCATCCCGCTCCTGTGAGAGCAGTCCCCGTCTGAAGCGCAGAGACAGTCTGTCCCTCATACGCTCCGCCACGCCTGAAGAGTTGGCCTCCGGAGCTCGTCGCAAAATCTTCATGCCCAAAACTAAAGAAGATGGAGAGGGAGCATTAGTTGGTGCGCTGGAAACTCAAGTCAAGAAGGAGAACCCCTACATGTCACCCAGCCAGGTTCGCAGAGCAGCGTTACTGCAAGCCCCCACGGGTCAAAATACCCCACCAATGGAGAGGCGCTCGCCACTGCTGAGCCGCAGAAAGGCCACCTTGGAGGTGCCAAAGGCCATGGAAGAGACTCCCACAGCAGAGCCTGTCAGCACCAAACAAGACGAGAAACCAGCTGAAAAGAAGTTAAACCCTTTGAAAGGTAAAGAAGTAATCCTAAAATGTTTAATGGTGTGCATGCTTTCCAATTAAATGTGTATCAACTTGTTGGCACAATATAATATATTATGGCTATATACTCTACTATATATATATATAACACTGTGTGGCAGTCTACAGTGTCACATATTTGACTCCTGTGTAGTTTTCACAAAATATCATAATGTCGTAATACAAAGGGTTATGTGAAATATTTAGTTTGTCAACATTAGTCCTACTAGTAGACCAGTGCATGAGGAAGTGGAAACATTAGAAAGTCTCCACTCTCCAGGACAGTATATATTTACCTTGGCACCATGCACCACCAGCTCCACAGGTCATCCGTAAGATAAGGGGAGAGCCGTTCCCAGATGCCTCTGGACACCTGAAGCTGTGGTGCCAGTTCTTCAACGTGCTCAGCGACTCCACCATTAAGTGGTACAGAGATGAGGAGGAAATACTACAGCTGAAGAGAAGGTAAAACCACCTTCCTGTCACACAGTGTCAACCCTACTCTAACCACCTGTAACACAAATAAATCAACAGCAATGTCACATGGTGTTGAATTTGTTGTATTACTTGTCACCCTTTTTTTCCGTTGCTATTGTTTTGAGGATTTCCAGCTGGCAAGACTGGTATAAATGGAAATGTTCCGAATCTGAAACAATAATGCAACAAGGATGAGCAGGATTTATTTGGGCCTCAGCGTGCATCCTGTGGCCTTCTGTCATTCTCATATTCTCACTGCAGAGACGTCCAACTCATGTGACTGTGAGCCTCACAGCTATGACACAGAGAGGTGAATCTCTGGCTAGACAGAAACTGTAACCTGACACAATATCTTTCCCATCTCCAGGGGGCATTACAAGTCTATATACCTGCTATTGTTCTGCTGTGTCAGCAGAATGCTGCCTCACAGCGTGGCAATCTGTCTCACAGTGACACCTTGTGGGTTGATGTTGAACCGTTGCCGTTCTGTACACTGTTTTATGATTATGTTTTATTTTTGTCCTCAAGTGGAGGAGATGAAAGCCAAGTCGCACTGGCTGTCGTTCTGGCATCCAGCAACGATTGTGGAGTATACGGCTGTTCAATCAATAATGAATATGGATCTGACACCACTGACTTCCTGCTTAGCGTAGACAGTGAGTATATGCCTTGAGAAATCAAGTGTGAAATCTAAATCTTATATATATATATATATATATATATAATGCTTTATGAGTCTTACTTTTTTTATTCCACAGTTCTGTCTGAGATCCTACTAAAAGAGGATTTGGAAGGTTACGGTAGCTTTGTTTTGTTTTTTTCTTTGACATTTTCTGTGAATGTTCAATGTTCATGTAAATAAGTGTCTCGTTTTCCCTCAGTTGGAGAAGAGATTGAGATGACCCCGCTGCTGTTCAACAGAGGCCTGGCTGATTGTGGCAGCTGGGCTGAAAAGTACTTTGGCCGCATCATGACAGAGACAGTGCGCATCGGGGAGGGCTGCACTCACAAAGCCAGCAGAGTGAAGGTCATTTACGGCCTGGATCCCATTTTTGAGTCTGGAAGCGCATGCATTATAAAAGTTCAAAGCCCCATTGCCTACGGGACCACACAGGAGAGCAACCTCATAGAGCGAAATCTACAGATAACTAAGCAAGTGAGTGGTGGATTTAGTGGTGTCCAAAGATATTTTAGTAAATTGCTATCACTAATGTCCTAGTGATCATGACTGCAGTACAGTGATCTGCTTTATTAAATGATTTGTGTTGCCAGGAATGCAAAGTCCAAAACATGATACGAGAATATTGTAAAATATTTGCGGCTGAAGCAAGAGTTATTGAGAACTTTGGCTTTTCACTAGAGTAAGTACCATGTTTATTATACAGTAGCTCTGATTTCTATCAAAATGTGCAACACTGCCTTGTGATCAAAACACTATTTGTTTGTGTTGCCCACAGAGTGGCTGCTCAGTATCTAATGTACCGGCCTGCGAACTCTGTGCCATATGCTACGGTGGAGGCTTATTTCGAGGGTGTCTTCCTCAACTACTGTACGATGGATCCTAAAGGCAAGCTGATTACACGAACCGTTTCTGAGGTGGAGCAAAAATGCAGCACCTTCCAACACTGGATCCATCAGTGGACGCATGGCAATTTGCTGGTCACTCGGCTGGAGGGTAAGACACTCATACAAGGTCATAACCAGCACAATCATTTATCTCTTTTTGAGAATGAAAATATTGATAATCTTCTGTGATTTTCTTTTTCAGGAGTTGAAACAAAGATTACAAATGTCAGAGTTGTGACCAAGTCAAAAGGGTTTGTATCTAAACCAGGAAATACAAATGTTATTGTTTGTTTTCCATTAGAATAGCTGGAATAAAAAGTTGTACACCTGTATTTCAGATACCAAGGACTAACGGAGCATGGCTCTCCTGAAGTGTTCGAACAGTTCTCGACCCACCATCAGTGCAACTACTACTGTGGACTTCTTGGCCTGCGCTCACTTAAAACTATGGATAGTCTGCAGCAACCCACCAAGATGAAGGGCTCCAGAAGCCCCCTTCTCAACCGCAAACTGGGTTCCAACAGCCCCCAGTTGCAGCGAAAAGGACAAAGTCCTCAGATGTCTAGAAAGGCTAATTCTAGCCCAAAGGTTACTAGAAAGAATCAGGAGACAGAGGACAATAAAACAGGCACCAAACCCAAGCCTGCAGAAACTGTTGATGTCCTTGAAATGAGGTAGGAAGAAGCACCTCTTCTCTGTCAACCAAGATGTTACTGCTTGTAATGGTTTAGTATTACCTGTTTCTTTCCAGTTACCAAAACCAGCAAGGACTTAAAGAACGAGATTAAAGTAGTTTTTAAGTGCTTTGTATCTGTTGTGTCTGTGTTTTTAGTGGTCCTCTCATAGTAATTCAGAATATATGCTGGTGAATGCAAAGCAATGTGCGGTAGGAGCTTACCAGTAAACTCTTTAACAGTAGTGTGCTTACACTGACATCCAATATGTTCCCAGAAATTAGGAAAGCTGCTGAATGAAATCCACACAGTAAATTATCTGACCTATGGACTGTGGAATAAAAGCCCACTAAACAAATACCAAAAGTGCAGACTCAGGACTTTTAGAAGCCTGTTGATCACTAAGTAAGGCTCCCTGAATTAAATATGTAAGGTTTTAGAGCATCCGACCTTCCACTGAACAAGAAAAAGGAAAATAAATTGAGTTTAGTGTACACTTACACAGCAGAAGAAGAATCAGAAAGAAAAGTTTTCATTTATCTTGTGAGATTTCAGGTATTCATGGTTCATTTCCAAGGAGTCATTTGCTTTTAACAAAAAAATAAAGAACCGACAACACATCTTTAGGAATTCCTGTTATGGGTTATTGGTTAATGATTAATGAGTCTTTTACGTCTTCCGCTCTTAATATTCAGCTAACCTTATATTTACATCATTAAAATTGCATGACTGTTTATGATAGAAGATTTCTAAAAGAGGTTGAAATATTGACCAGCTTATGAAAATACTGCAATGTTAAGGTGGTGTGTCATGCAGACAAACTATATTGTGTTCACGTGTACATAAAGTCAAAGGATGACGTGTGAGTGAGTAAATGAATGAGTGAATAAGAGAGAGGATTAATGTGTGTGCTCTCTATTGTTGTGTCACATCATGTCAGCAAATGTTTTTTTAATAAATATGTAAAACATTTGTGTTCAACCATAGATCACATTTTCACTGTACATATAAGTGCATGTATAATTGTCAAATATTTAAAATCATCATACTGTTTCTGAAGGGGTGTCCTTTTATTCCATGGCTTTAAATAAAAGCCCATACCTGAATTAATTTACAATATAATACATGAAAGATACATTCATCTTTAAAAGATATGCATGAAGACTTTACATTTTTACATCAACTGTTGCACAAATATACAAACATGGAGACACAGATTCTCTCCTCTAATTACAAACTGCCACATCAGAAAGACCACAGCACTGACAACATTTAGAGACATACAAAGTGGCATTTGCTACTGTGCTCCACCACCCTTCAAATGAGATGGTCCCATTGTTTACAGTGCTGCAAAAAAGAAATTGAGATGTAAGTCCAACTAGCACACATATAACACATGATAACACTTATCCCAGAGAGATATACTCAGCTACCTGAGTGCACTTAAGAATCTATTAACAATGTGTGTCACTGATGTTTCCCTAACATTTATATTCCGCGACTATAAAATGTGCATGCTTACCTTTCAAGGAGGTCTTTGCAGCAAGTTTGTATATTTACATTCGTGGCATTGAAAGCAGTTGTATTGAACAGCTCCACACAGTCAAGTGGAGAAACATAGAGGATCCCTGAGAAATAAATTGAATAAGATAATTAGTTACATCACAACGGGACTGCAAGGGCAATTCAATTTAAATGTTCTCACCTGCAATGCAAGCATTGATGAGAGAAACACAAGTTGCAGTGACCATAGCTCTCAACACCAGCGACGAGACATCACCTCTTCTTGATGGGCATATAGAAGCTTTGAGAAAAAAGAAATCATTATTGAGAGAGAATCCTGTGGCAGAACAAAAACATGACGGTGGAATTATGAAATACTCACATAAGCCTCCTATCGTGATGCCCAGTGAGCTGAAGTTGGCAAACCCACAAAGAGCATAAGTGGTAATTATTTCTGATCGCACCTGAAAAAGGAAAAAAAGAAAATCACGTAATATTATTTTGCATTGTTTAGAAACGTTTCTCATCATTTTTTTTGTCCAGCGCTCATGAATTTATACCCGTAACACCGCCACATTCCCTCCAATTAAGAAAATGTACTCACCGATATCCATTGTCTTTCATCTCCAATAATTTCATCAAGTCCTTTGAGTCTGTTGTCCTTCAGTTCAGATAGTTTCTCATAAGCCACAAACTCGTTGAGGAAGAGCTTTGTGCCGATTAGTTCAGCCACAAGGAAACTCTCCTCATAAGGGATTCCCATCATAAAGGCCACAGGCATGAATATGTAGGAGCAAATTATCTGTGAGCACAGAGAGACATAAGCTTATTTATGTTGTTGGACTTACTTAAACTTACTTAATTTAAAGAAATTAAAGAAAAAATTAAAACCAAAGCATATTGCTAAAATGTACCTGAAACGTGATTGAAGGATATCCCACCATACCGCCAAGCCACTTCAAAGCTGCATTTATGAAACCGAGGATGGCAAGAAAAGCTATCAGATTGGCTGCAATGTTAGCAATAAGACCTATTGAAGCAGATGCTCCACTGCTAGCAGCCTCCAAGATGTTCTGTTCATCTCTATGGAGTTAAAAAAAAATTATTCACACAAAAATCACAGAAGAGAAGATATTATTAATATTAACGGACAGATATACACACCCAGCAGCCACTTTGATATTCTTCTCTTCCTTGAAGGGACTCTCCTCTGTCTCTGGGTAAGACAGTTTGGAGATTGCCAAGGCACAAGGAGCAGCCATGACAGAGGCTGATATCAAGGAAGATGCATCAATCTGCAAAATACAAAGAAATATTATTGCAAGACGCTGTGGTGGCATTACTGCAATAATCAACAGATACAGCATTTGATATTGATATCTGCATTATTATTGTTGAAATGATGAAACTGCAAATTAACACAAAAGAAACATCATATTACAAGTTGTTTTGTTGTTGCTGTTTTAGCTTAGTTTTAGCTTGGTATTAATTGGTATAAACATTGGTATTAATCCTCATTATCTAAATATAATATATTTGCAGCTTTTTACGGAGATAGAATAACATTAGATCAAATATACTACTAAACACTGATCACTGATCATATAAGTCAAACTTCAGAATCAGAATCAGGGTTTGGTGTTTGATGCATGCAGCAAAAAATAATAATTATAATATACAATAAACATATCAAGGAAATAAAAACATAACGTACAGCAAGAGTCCAGAATATAAATATAGAATTGACAATAAAATAATACAATGACAGTAAAAAATACAATAAAGAATATGTATATATATTGTAACTATACTGGATATGCTTGTACTTATATCATAAATTAAAAATATTTAATACTTTTCTATGCAATATGTATAATGCCTCTGTCCAACCAGCACCTTTTCTTGTTTTAATGTAATAAGTATTTTCTCTTTCATCTAGAAGTGGTGCCCTGGATCTAATGCTTCGCAACTTTCTAAAGTTTTTTTTTTTGACTGCTTGTCAGTAGATTATTGCAGATTATTAGCCGCTCCCTACAGGTTATTCAGCGACTTCAGTGACTCAAAGCTGTTTTGATAAATGCTTCTTTTTTAGAGGAAAAGCACTCTACATGCCAAAAAATGAATTGCTTTGAGAAAGATCCTTAAGAAACTGGTTTATTATCAGCTTTCAGACTTTATTGGCTCTCAGGCACATATCTATAGATTACATAACAGCTGGTGACGGATTTGTTTCCATTGGGGAGTCCTGTTTAAAAATAGCTTTGTTATCAGCTTTGTAAAATACTTATTTTTTTGAGAAATTGGATAGCTCAAAATGATCTTCCGTTACAGAACAAAATAAAAAATGTGACTAAAGGACACAACCTCGGTTCACATCGCTGTGGGTCTGATAGCAATGAAGTGGCTGTGAACCACTTTAAGAATTCCCACAATCACATCACTTTTCTTGCAACTGTGAAGAACTCATTTGTGCTTCTGTTTACGCACTTTTTATTTGCAGCCAGGTTCGTCCCCAACATTAAACTGAGTGCACCTATCAACCCTCAGACTAAAATCTTTACACCAGCTGCCTGGCACCATGCTCCTCACAGTTTATGTCCGATACTCTCACATTAGCTGCTCCTCCTACATAAGAAGCCTATATGGTGATGCTGAATTTAGAATACAGCCCCAGCCTCTGGAGCAGTTTCCCTCTAGATTTAGGTGTTAGGTACCAATCATTTTTAAAAGAAAACTTAAACCTGGTTTCTTTTTAATGCGTCTTTATATATAATCTTTGTGTATAAAATGTGCTATATAGATATATTTATTGCTCATTATTTGTGGGCTATGCATGTCTTATGTGGTGGTATAAAAACAGCTTCATCTTACCCCAAATGAGATGAATGCTCCCATAACACTGCCTGCAATTGTGGCAAATCCACCAGTCATAACAGCATGGATCTCAGATTTGGTCATGTTTTTCAAATAAGGGCGGATCAGCAGGGGAGCTTCAGTCTGAGAAACAACAAGGAGCCAAATTAAACAAGCAGAGTACTGTAAGATATTTTACTGCAGTTTTTATATAACCGTAAAAGAAAAGTACACAGAGAGTTTAGCTGATGAAATGTCAAAGCTGTGTCAAAAGTAGTGATGCATCAAGTCTTGCTCAGAGTACCTGCCCAACAAATATATTGCCTGCCACACTCAAGGTCTCTGTGGGAGAGGTTCCCATCGTTATCTGCATGCACCATGCGATCTACGTGGACAAAAACACATGGCTTCTGGTTATAGAATGACACTGCAGACGTAAGCAATATACACCGAGACCTACAGGAACCTATGATGCAGTGAGGTTTAAACGTTCTTTACCTTCAGAATGAGCCACTGCATTATCCCCAAATAGTAAAGGATCGACATCACGCTGCTGAAGAACACAACAATGGGTAGAGCCTGAGGAAGAAATCACAAAACTAAAGCTTAACATGTACAATATTCAAAGAAAGACTAATATGTCATCAACTTACTTGAAAGGCAAAAATGTTGTTGACAAGGTCCCCAAAAACAAAACTTGACCCTTCTTTGGTATAGTCAAGGAATATCTGGAATCATATGACAAGGGGAAACATGGGTTTTAGTATTTCAAATGATTCTTTCTTTCCTCAATTATTTCATTTAAGATATTTATGACGTAATTACTCATTAATTCAGGTTTTACTACAGGAAGTAATGGAACAAAAGACCATAGGCTGTAACGCAGATTAAAAAGTGATTTACAGTCTACGAACTCAACCAATGGATGACCCAAGAAAAGAGGTGAATGACGTAATAAAGTAGCTCTAAAGATAAGCATATATGATCACTCAGAGGATATTGTGTCCCGGTAGATAAGAAATTATCTGTGCTATACAAGCAACATATATTGTGCAAACCAAGAGATCACATATAAAGGGACTGTTTCAACATAATAGATGACTGTTTATGTTATGTTATGTTTTATTCATGATTTTAAGGTTGATGTGGCTTGTGTAATAATCATCTGTGTGTTTCCTATTATTCAACATAAACCGTTTCAACAGATTTGCAGCAGCAACAGTTTGGGTTCATGTTTATCTTATGTCATTCACATATTATGTTAACATTCATAACTGTAAAACCATCTACAATAGGTCACACACATGCCTAACTATTTGTTTATACAAAATATGACAGGTGACACCTGCTTAACTGCATATTCTTTTTTGTATTTTCCCTTTTTATATATATATTTTTCCATTATTTTTGGTAGAGTAAACATTATTTATATTTATTTTAGATAGGGAAAAATCCAATACCTTCACTTGATTTCCAAGCCATTCGAATGCTACGAGTCCAGGCTGTGTCCGTATAACAAAGAGGCCGATACAGAACTGCATTCCAAGACCCCAAAACACAGGCCTCCATGATACCTATAAAAGATTAGGAAATTCTTTCTATGACGCTAATGTTGAGAATGCATCATATAATGTGTTATAATCTGTTTATAGCACTGTAAAACTAACAAGAATTAACAAGATTTGTATAATAACTGGAAATGTCAAGTATTGTAATTGCTATATTACCCTACAATTAAGGATTGTATAGGTTAATATAATTATTATATTTGTAATACTTTATAATCTTCTTATATTGCATTATAATGTGATTATACTTTACTCTATGTAGTCATTGTTAGCTTTAAATAAAATTAGAATACATTTCACAACATGTTGTTGTTCTTGCATAGATTTAATGACTTTTACACTTTATGTCAAGCAAACAATAACCACTTATAGTAATTTATAATGCCATTATAATGCATTATAATGTATTACATATATGGGAATTATAAAACACCATGATCCTTGAAAAAGATATGAAAAGATTATACTTAACCTTATAAGTCATTATAAAATGTTTTATAATATGTTATGATTATGAAGCACTATAAATATCTGAGTGCTTATAACTATAATTACAGAGTGTTATAAGCATATTGTAACACATTATATATACTATATACTATAATGCATTATAGACATGAGTTCATAGTGTTAACAAAGATATTTAAAAAGAAGTAGTGAACGTTTACATAGCGAGTGTATCGGGGAGTCTCCTTAACTCCTTATGTTATCACAAGGAAGCACTTCTCCTAAACTGTAAGATGATACGGGCCAAATGATATCCAAAGTCTCAACAAATCAGACCAGAGATAACATATGTGATAATGCCCAAGTATGTTTCCAAAGGGTTGTCATCACAGTGATCATCCATCCTTCTGTAGAGTCAGTGACTCCATGTAACTCACCGCTGTCCTGTGTGCTGACAAGAGGAACACGAGCACGACAAACATGCACACACCTCCGAACGAGATCAGCTGCTCAGGACGCTGGCTTGTATCTAGGACGAGCCACAGAACAAGCAGGACCACAGCTGCTAAAATGAAAAGCCTGAAATGATGACAAAACATAATTAATATATTGCATAATGTGTGGCTCAGTATCTTTAATCTGAAAACAAGACATTCACTCACCATTTTAACCATTTTAAGTTAGATTTAAAGCATCTAACTGCCGGTCTGAAAAACTGACTGATGCTTTCTCCTTTGTACTCCTTCAGAAGTTCAAATGATTTAACAACAATGGCCAAACTGGTGAGGACTACAAGAGCGATGGCCCTCTGGAAATCCAAAACACAGGCTGCAATAAAGTATGCCACATAACCTAGAGGACAAAAAAAGAGCATTTAATCAAAAACACGGTCTATATTCATGATTCTACATTTTCAACACATATGAAAAGCCTGCTTATATTACCTGCTCCAAGTATGCCCAGCACAAGGACTTTGAAGGTTTGTGAGTGAGCCTTGATGTAATCCTCTGTGGCATTAATCGGCTTGGAAACAAGGCTGAAGTATGGCACAAATGTATACAAAATATATTTATCAAAAATCATTATATTGTGTAGTTAAACATTTTTAATAGAATTATAAATTAAATATCAAGTAGTATTTATTTCCTAATGTTGTAGTAAATGCAATTAAATAATTGAAAAAAGTTTACAATAGTACAGAAAATAACTTAACATATTTTCTGTTGGATGTATATTACATACATATAGTATAAATATAGTATAAACATTGCAGAGGCGTATTGTTGTTCACCTGATGTAATAATTGCACCCCAAATTAGATAAGTATTACTTTACAAAAAGTCATCACTTGAACTGACAAACCTTAAGTATGAGCTCAATTCCTTTTTAGTCTTTTTACTCTGCCTTTTGATGTTGTTAGTATCAGTAATGATGTCCTCCTAAAGAAATAAAGGCATTTAATTTATCTTTTTAAATAATCATGTTGTGCCTTTTTCTTTAAAAATGATATGTGATACATACCTCTATTTCTAAAGCCTGGTTGTCCAAGCCATTTTTGTAATCTTGAGTTACATTTTCAAGCTTGACTCCGTCGGTTTCCACTGAAAAACACAATCATTGTTAATTTCTATGCAGAAGTTTAACTTTAACATCCAGGAATGCCAAACAAGTAACAAGCTGTGTTTTTTTGTAACAAAAAAAAAGAAAAAGTCTAAATAATTCTACAGAGTCCTTGTGACTTGTCTTGTGAAGAATGGTGCACAGAAATACCAGTTCACAACAGCAAAACAAACGGCTTAATTCAAGGGAAAGCAGAGAACATTGCTTACTCATTGTGTCCTCCCAAACCAAGCTGGCAACTGCTGTCCCGTAAAACATACTGCAGGAAAACGTCTGTCCATGATCCTCTAATCATTAATTAACAGACACGTTGTGTGGGGCTCTGATCGTTCTCAGGAAGTTCAGCCCAGTCAAAAGTGCAATAGTGCAACAAAAAGGATTTAATTGGTCATATGAAGCAACATTTGATTAGGAGGGATTTTGAACAAGTTTGCGAAGATCACTAGGGCAAGAGATGATAAGGTATAAATTCTTGTTGACTGACTTGTGTGGGAGGAAGTGATCCAACCATGCTTCAAGTCAGTCACACAATGTCCTTGTGTTCCAAGAATGTGAATCAACAATGATTCAACTATTTAATGATGAATAGAGCTTGACTCAAATACACATGTTCAATTTTTTTCTATTTTTACTGAACTACAATAAAAGCTACAATGTATTGTCTCTGCACAAAAACAACTTTAAACATCTAGAGAAAACCAAATAGATCAGCTAAGTTGCCCTTGTACAAACAGACAGACATACAGGTATACTATACTAGTTGTGAGTTGTAAATTCTGTTAGGTTTGTTGCAGGTGACATTTTCAAGCAGATTACTGTGAAAAACCCATTTTATAACAATAGAATAGAAAGAACTGTAACATCAGAGAGCACAGGCTACTCTTGTAAAACAGCCCAAAGATAAGTATGTGAACTTTGAATCTATTATATGACTATGTGAAGTTAAATACTGTTGTGATACACACAAAGGGCATATGTGTTAAATTCATTAGCATTTCCATGACATGTTAAATGTTTGTCTGTGGAATTAAGGGCCAGTGTACTCGCTGCAGAATCAGAAAGGCTCAAAATCAGTTATAGCTGGACCATTAAATATATATTGCATTGCAATTTGTACTTTACTTTCAGGGTGAGGATTCATGATTGGATATGATGGGATCTATTTGTTCTACTCACTGCTGTTCAAATGTGATCTCATCACAAAATGCTGTTTGTCCATGGTTCATAACACTCAATGGGGCCTCCGTCTGTCTGGATGGATATGATAAACATGAATTGTTGTTTCAAAGTAAAGGATATTTTCAGTGTGATACGTTTTCAGAAAGCCTTGCAGACCCTGCCATTCATTAACAGATGTTAATTATCTAATAACAGATTGTGCATTTAATAACCTGGTTTAATAACCCAATACATTCTTTTTACGGACACCATCCACTCGTTTGCCAACATTCTCAATTTAGATTTGACAGTCAAAACTGTGACTGAGAAAACGCTTGTTGAAAGATGATTGTAATGCATAGAATGCAATTTATTTATTTTTTATTCATATTTATTTAATAATAAAGTAAATGTATGCAATATCTCACCATGCAGTGTGCTCCCTTCTCCCTTTAATCTGACGTATTAAAACTTACATATGGCCACTGAAACTCCACATAGCTGTTAATTACTGTAACATATTTGCTCCTGTTAAGTTTACAGTTACCAAAGCTATTTTTTATCTTTTTATCTAATACCAAAGTGCAGGAATTGGTGTCATCACTGCACAGCCTGACTAGCGGGAAGAAAGAGCAGGCTGTTAGAATGAGAGCATTTTATGACCCTCACCGCTGTCTTACAGGATATCCAAAACTAACTCTTTATCTTGAGACCGTGCTCTGTCCCAAATCCGAGAACTCTGAGGTCATGGATCCAGCTACCCTGAAGCTGAAAACCTGCCCATCCTCCCCAGATGAAAATGGTAAATCACAGGCGAAAAGTGACAGTTGTTGGGAAATACCCAATAGGAAATACCACTGGGAAACTGAGTTTAGTGCTAGTTTCAGATCACCTTATAAGTTGGGATGTCTCAATTTATGGAAAACTGATCAATTTAATTCACAATTCAATTCAGTATCTATACTGCTTGTCAGGAAATCCTTAGTGTATAATATTAAAAACAAACAGTAAAACAATACTTATCTTTCTTGATAATACCATGTTTACAGCACATTTGGGCTGCTCAGAAGAACAGACAGGTATGTCTGGTTTCCTTTATTTACATCCTGATGACGAATTAACAAAGATCAACAAAACACCTTTAAAGCAAACTGTCACAAAGGATTGTTTTGCTGACAAGCTCTGCAATTTCCAGTGTTTTGGGTATGTGACTTACTATTACTTAGTAGCGACAAAAAGTCAGCTTCTGTTTAAATTGTTGGATACATTTTTTATTATTATCACATGCCATGTTTGCAATTTGAGACACAACCTGAGCTATTAGAAATGCACGGTTACAAATAATGTAGTGGACAGGATTAGAATAATTTATAATAATGTTATTAATAATAAGAATGTTATTAATAATGTTTTATCAATTTATCACAGAGAGCAAGTTTTAAAGCAAAGAGCAGACAACGTTGCAAGGTAGTAAATAGTTATGGGTCCATAATACAGTTTTACCATGGCATGCTCCAGCAAAGCCAGGCATGCATATGTGTCGTATTTGATTATGGTTATGATGCAATACCTACCTGCCTACCTCTGGCTCTGACTATTTACACACCATAGTGCCAACATATGTGTAGGTTCGTGTTAGCAGCTGAGTCACTGGACACAATTAATCGCGCTTTCCTTGTTATGGGGTGCATGCAAACTTTGTTAGCAAGGCAACAGGCAGTTCAGGGAGCCACCTCTCGTCCTTAAGACTTTGCCGAGGGCTTGAATCACCCAGTCACAGGAATAGGAAGCTAGTAACGCTAGCTAGTTAGTAGCCTAGCTATGAAACCCTGCTACAGACAAACCTAGCTGGCTCACACTAACAGTTAACTAGCTTTGTAGCTGATTAACTAGAGCTGGTAAACATAACCGGATCAAATGGTAAGCCCACTCGTGTATCGATGAGTGGCGGGTTTACTAACTTGGCAAAATGATTTACGCAACAGCATGTAACTACTCGGCTAGCTTGTTAGCACGTTAGCTAACAACTAGCTAAACAACATTAATGGAGCGAGTTCAGCCTATGAAAGAGTTAATGTTTGCTAATGGCTCGTTGCCTGCATTAAATGTCTACTTGTTCATGTGTATAAGGGGGTGTGTTAATGGATGCATTGATACAAAATAGTAACGTTAGCTGCAAATACGGAAGACCAAAAGCTTCTGGTAACGTTTAACGTGCTAGCTAAAGCTAACGTTAGCAGAGAAGACGAGTATTACTCAAATTGTCAAACGGCCGTTTCTTTTGCTGACAACATTTAGCCTTCCCTATAACGCTGACTGTGTAAATTGAATGATAGGATATTAAGCTCTGTGTGTTTCTGTAGGTTTATGAGACTGTCCAGCCATGGGTGACATGAAAACCCCCGATTTTGATGATCTTCTGGCTGCTTTTGATATCCCAGATGCCACTGGGTTGGACGCCAAAGAGCCCATCCAGGGGAGTCATGAAGACACGGACAGTCAGCTGAAACACACAGGAATATGTCTCGATGACAGTTTACTGAGTAGCCAAGCTGTCACAGCAGCAGATGTCCCCGCTGTAAGTGTAATTGTGAAAAACACAAGTCGCCAGGAGTCGTTGGAAGATTTTGAACCAGCATTACAAAACGGATTCAGTGGACAAGACGCCTCCATTGACTCTGTTGAGACAGCCAACACTTGCTTTTCTAAATCCTTTGTCTCTGCTTTGAATGGGGATAATTCAAGAGAGCTTATCGGAAAGGCACCTATTCATCACAAACCTGATGGTACACCATTATTTCCCCAGACACTTTCTGATTTTAGTCCCATCTCCAGTCCTGAGTCTGAAGACACTCAGTGTAGTAGAGATGAAATGCATCCAAAACAAGACAGACCCTGTTTCCCACAGGCTTCAGATATGGTGGAACCTTCTATTCCAGACAATCAAAAAAAACTGGACTTCAGCATGTTTGATGACTGCCAAAAGGACTATATTCCCAAGAACACTGAGAGTAGCAGAGATGAAAGAAGTACACGCGAGGAGTCTTCTGGCAACTGTGTCAGTAACAAAATGGATAAAATACCTACATTACATAGTGCACTTCCCCCACCAAGCGTTAACCAGAGCTTTAATGAGACCAACTGCAATTCAGAAACCACATTGGATGTTCCCACTTACTCAAATGTCAAATCTGAGACATCTAAATTATCTTCTTGCCTTGAGGCTCTGGTGGCTCTGAATGCTAGAAAAGATTCCAGTGAGCAGACCACTTCTAGCGAGTCATCGGCTATTCAGAATGACTGCATTAAAGTAAGCCCCAATGTGCCTATATCCCCACGAAGTCCACTTGAAGCTGTGAAACGGTTAATGAAACCCTCTGACAGTCCCGTAAGCATCTGCAGTGATAGTAGTTGCAAAGCATCCCCCGCAGTGGCAACTGGGTCACCCCCTGCCATACCCAGGGTAAGAATTAAAACCATCAAAACCACAACTGGGCAGATCAAGCGTACAGTCACCAGTGTACTGCCTGATTCAGAAACCGATGAATTTCACTCTGCATATGAAACTTCTCCATCACAGAGTATGATTAGTGAAGATTCTTACTGTAATATGTCTCCTCATCGATCTCAAATTGTGTCAGTTGATAGTATTGTTGGAGTCAAAATGAAAGGCATGCCAGCTAGTACGTCTTCACCAAAAGTGTTACGCAACAGGTCAGAGGTTAAATCCAGGAGGTCAGGCATAAAGCAGTGTGCAACAGTATTCCATAATACTAGTGGTCCTGTCAAACGATCTGCTGCACCTCAGGGGCAGAAACCAAAGAGAGGATCAGCCACAACAGGCCATACAAGTACCACCAGTTTTCTTCCCAAAGCAATGCACTTAGCGAGTCTGAACCTGGTCCCTCACAGCGTTGCTGCTTCCGTAGCTGCAAGATCCACCTCACATCAACCGAGCCAACACACACTCTCCTCTACAGTCGACAGCACCGTACCACTGGTGCATCAGGTCAAATCAGCCAAACCATATCCTCGCACGTCCATTCCCAACACAGCAGCAGGAACTTTAAACAGACTGTTGAACAATGCCAACCCTGTGCCTACATATGTGCCCAACCTGAACCCCCCTCCGGAGAGCAACATCAACCTTCCACCACGCGGATACTGCTGCCTTGAGTGTGGGGACTCCTTCGGGGTGGAAAGTAGTCTTGCATATCATTACAGCAGGAGGAGTGTTCACATTGAAGTAGGATGTACGCACTGTGCAAAGACAATGGTGTTCTTCAACAAGTGTGCCTTGTTGGCACATGCAAGGGAGCACAAGAACAATGGGATGGTGATGCAGTGCACACAGCTCCATATGAAACCCATAGCAGAGGAACTCATGTTTGTACCTCAGGGTGCTGTGAATGTGGACTCTTACAACTCATCCTCATTTAAAAGTCAACCTGTCCTGCCCCAATATCCAGACAATGTCATTCGCCAGCGACTCCGTTGCCTGGAGTGTAGCAAGCAGTTATCTGACTACAAAGCACTTGCATCACATTACCAGAGGCCGTCTGACGATGTGGAAGGACTTGTGAGTAGATATTTTATTGAAATATTAAAGGATATTTTTGTTTTTGTCAACAAATCCAAGGAAAGTACTGTCTGTGGCCAAGCCTGTGTATTCCTGCTGAATACATATCTTTAAAATGGTAATATTTATATTTTTTGAATGGGATTTGTTGACATTAAGAAAAATAGAGAACATCACCGGACTTCCCCTTTAAAGGCCTTGTGACTATTGTTTATGTTTTGCATGGATTTCTTTTTGACTTTCCTCTTGTTTCTCATCACAGATGTGTAAGGTGTGCTCAATGTTATTACCCAACAAGTGCAGCTTTAGAGCTCACCAACGCATTCACGCACACAAGTCCCCTTACTGCTGTCCTGAGTGTGGTGCCCAGAGTCGTTCTGCAGATATACAGAAGCACGTCAGGGAAAACTGTCTGCACTATGCTCGCAAAGCTTGGTACAAGTAAGTAAGCGAGCAAAAAATAGCAGGCCTCAAAACATACAGTACAGTTTCTTTATGTTTCCTCTTTTTTTCAGATGTCTTCACTGCGATATGGTTTTCAAGACCCTTCAAGGACAAAAGACTCACATTGAGGAGAAACACTGTGATGTTTTTTACAAGTGTTCCCTCTGTTCAGTTGCCTTCAAGACCTCTGAAAGCTGTGAACTGCATTTAAAAAATAAACACAGTGCAAGCAAAACGTCCCCACTGTAAGTCAACACCTCATGACCTGATCTCATGACAATTATGCAAGTTTCACACATCTTTTTACAGTTAATTTTAGGTGTTTTCTCTTTCTTTTGCAGGTTAATCTTTAGGTGTTCATGTGAGATGGTTTTCAAGAAGAAGCAGTCCCTGTTTCAGCATTTCCATCAGAACGCCAACAAGCGTGTTACGTGTGTATTCAAGTGCCCAGAATGTAACTCGGTCTTTCCACAAAAGCAGCTGTTAATGCAGCACTTCAAGGTTAGCCATTTTGTATGTTTGTCAGTTTAAAGTAAATAGTGATCTATTTGGCATGTATTTGTGAGTTGGATTTCATTGTGTATTAGGAGCTTATACATTTATTTGGCTGCCTATTTTAAACTGTCATAATAAAAACAAATAGCAACTGGATACTAACTTCCATTATCCTCATGTAGTGCATGATCATAAACATAGATAGAAAAAGGTCTTTTTATATTTTGTAAATGTGTGTGATTATTGCCACGTGTTTTCTCTTTTGCAGACTGTTCATGTAGGAAACATGACCGCAGAGACGGAAAAGACCAGTGAACAAACAGATAGTCCTGACCGGTACCAGGATTCTAATCCTGTCCAGCAACAGAAGAGTCGCGGTACTGGCAAACACACAGATAGTCCCAGAAAAAAGGCTGAGCAGAACAAAAGACCTCGTGTGAAGCCCACCGGCTGGACGTGTGGGGAGTGTCTCCAGTGGTTCCCTGAACGAGACTCCTATGTTTCTCACGTGAAGACCAACCACGGAAAGGTGAGAGATGCTGGAACGACTGCTGCGCTCACTTGCAATAGAATATTATAGCATTTGGGAAATGGGTTGGCTTATTCTGCGGCAACTTTAATCATTGGAACTTAAAATTGAAACAACAGTATTTTTGTAATATTAATATCTGTTGAATTCATATATTGCAGTTAAATACAATACATCTATTAATGTTGTTAATTATGTCCCGATATACTATAAAGTTGGCATACATCTTATTATTAAAGCCGTAGTGTGGTCCCAGATTAACGTTTCTATGCTGTTATGTAATTCAGGTGTTTGCACTCTCATTTAGCATTTTTTAGGGGGAATCCAGACTTAATCCTGACAGCACCTTCTTAATTTGTGGTAGAGCTCTAGACGTTTTTATTAACCTACTTATCAGTCTATACAGACGCAGGGAGGAATGTATGGGCATGCACCAATACATTACCATCTTCCATTTTTAAATCTCTTGGTGTATGTTTTTCTTTGAGGCACCTAGTAAAGCATAATCTATGTATGTTGACTGTTGGAATCCCACTAGCTGTGTAGTATAAGCTGTGTCTACACTGGATGCGTTCAGACACAGTTTTGAGTGTAGGTCACCTGTGTTTTGGCAGAGTTCAGAACACAATCAACGTTGTAACATAACGGACAAAACTGAAAATAGACTTGAAAATACACATGATAGTGTATATATATCATAGCATGAGTAAAACTTGAGGCATTACGCAGCCCGTGTAGACGCCTGTATTGATTCAAATAGAAGTGGATCTGTGATGTCAAACAGTTGTAATAAGCTCTCTGTTTCAATGTGAGCATATTTAGGTCTGTTTATCAGGGTTAGGGCTTGCCAATATATTGATATTATAACAATATTGGTATATGAGACTAGATGTTGTCTTAGATGTTGCATATATGGCATAAGTGTTTTTTTTCTGGTTTCTTAAAGGTTTTATAACAGTAAACTTCCTTCCTCTTCTGTTCTATTATTTTCCTTTACCCACTCTTTTCTCACATACTGATGATTACTCATTAAAGATCTAATTATGTAAATATGAGACACTTTAGCCAACCGCTGTCCTTTCGGCCTATGATGTGCGCTGTTAAAATGAGGAAATGGTTCTGGGGAGTGTGTCTTGTACCTGAGATCAGAGTGCGTGTTAATTTAATGGACTGAAGCTTTATGGCATAAGACATGCTGCTGACGTCTTGATTCTAGTGAATTTTGGTTTATAGCCAAAAGGGTTTTGCCAAAGTGTTTCTCTGTTGGTAATTCTTAGCTACATGACATATTTAATTGCTTCAATTTTGTCTTCTACATTTGTATTTGTATTTTAGCTGGCCTGGTAATACATATAAGCTACCATTTTTAGCTCGGTGTTGAGATGTTATTTAATGTGACTCCTGAGATCAATGAGATCATTAGTTTGGGTTAAAATTGCCATGAATCATTACTTGATAGATAATCTTCTTATTCGTTACTCGTCCGTAGATTATTAACTCATTAGAAGTTAATAATTACCACAGAAGTTACTATTTGACAAGCTGGTTTTGTCACACCTTTATTTCTACCTCTTTTCAACAGTCAGTTAAGAAGTATCCATGTCGACATTGCGAGCAGTCTTTCAGCTCTACAACCAGTCTGAGAAGACATATTCGCAATGACCATGATGGTAAAAAGAAAATTTACACTTGCTGGTAAGATTTTTATGTTCGAAATTGAACAAATCACTGCTGTCACAGATTATCTTATCAAATTACCCAGGACATTACTCAAATTGACATCCATTTTGTTTACACTTCAGGTATTGCACGGACACCAGAACAATATTCACGACGAGTGTCATGTTGAAGAACCACATCAGTTTAATGCATGGCATCAAAAATCCTGATCTTGGACAAATGCTGAAAACAGCCATCCAGGAATCAAAAAAGGCTTTCGGCAAGGTAGTAATTCATCATTTTTTAACACAAACAACAACATAATAACTGAAGGCACAAATCAAATGTTAGGAATCTTACTAATTGTCATTTTAAAGCATGTGGCTTTTGTGATCTGCAGGGCTTTTTGTCAAAAAGACCTGCCGTGGACACACAGGTGGAGGGACAGGAAACTTCAGCAAAGGCTCCTCCAGCAAAGCGTGTGAAAACTCAGTTCCGCTGTTCAAAATGTGGTTTCGTCACAGACGACGGTCCACAGTTCCAGCAGCATATACCACAGCATAAAATGGACGAAAACACTCCTCAGTGCCGTCACTGCGGCTTGTGTTTTACATCTTTGTTGTCTCTCAACAGACATCTTTTCATTGTACACAAGGTCAAAGACACCGAGGGGGCGAAGAACAGAGGCGAGGAGGACGAGGCCGAGGTGAGGGAGAAGGTGCAGGTTAATCAGCCCGTTAGATCAGCAGACACCGATGAGGTCAATGACTTGTTACCGGAGCTAAATGAAGCTGAGCCCTCACAAGCAGGAGAGCCAGCAGGTCCGCACTGTGACAAGACCTCGGACTGTCGTTTAAAACAGAGCACACACACTCCGATACAAGCGGTCTCTCTCCGGTAGTGAGACCTGCTGAAGCTGCTTTAATAGCATCAGTTTTCATGTGAAAGTAACAAGGGATGCTTGATGTTCTGCATGGATGTGTTTGGGCCTCTTCATTTTTATTTCTCGCAAGTTATTTAGAGGCCGTGCGGTATATTCAAGCACATCCTTAACATTTAATAAAGAACAGTATTTTCATAAATGAGAGGACAAATTAATATTAGGTTTTCTATTGATTTTATTTAACTTTGCATGTTGGTAATATATTCATCTTGCCTTGCACACGTATTACAACTTTTATTTTTCTTTCCCCAAATGTTCTATCCACCCTGACACAAGACTCATGAAAGTCTGTTAGTGTTTCGGTCGACAATTGATTAATGTCACAGTGAAGAGGTGGATTTTCGCCTTTGTTATTAACTTTTATTTTAATTGCTTTTTTTGTATTTAATGCAACACATTATTACCTGAATGGGATTCAGGTTGCAGCTTTTATGTCATGACTGTGTTCGAAATTATTTGCAGTACAAATCTCGATTTTTATTCGCCATTTTTTAGAAAACATGTTATAGTTCGATATTCATTTAAAGTCGTAGTTCTGTATTCTTGGTAAACAGTTATTCGTAAAACTATCCTGTGAGATTAAATACAGGCGAGTTGTCTTGCTAAGCAAAGCCTACTGAAATTAGGCTACACAAGACTTTCTTTCACACATATGAACAACACTTTCTTTCATCTATTTACGCATTTTGAAATGCTTTGGGTTCTTTGTTAAGTGTTTGAATTGTGGGTGCATGTGTTGTCCCAAATCTGGCCTTTTTTTTCTTCTTTATTTTTGAACGAGTGTGAAGGTGAAATGTGGAGAGGTATTGTATGTGTGGTGCAGCAGTATTGAAAATACCTCAAATTGCCCGAAGTGTATTTTTCAGGCAAGTGAACCGTCAATGTAATGTCAAATCAGGGTACATTGTTTTGGAGAATCCAGAGCAGGTGTGTGAAAGTGAAGTTTGCCGGCATATCGGAGGTAGTGTGTCATAAATCAGGACCTGTTAACATGATGATAACACTAGTGGGAGCAGAAGAATTTCTTAATTCCATAATGACTTTAAAGGAAAGAAGCGTCTTAGCTCCGCGCTCATGATGGTGGATACGTCTTGTTTGCGTGTCCTGGTTTGTAAAGCAGCACCTCTTGTTTTTGTTTTGAATACATGACAGTTCCTACCTCCATGGTTAATGGCAGTGATTGTTAAACAGAAGAAGAGTTGAGAAGTTGCAGGTAATCTCAGTGCAATGTAAAAAAAGAAATAGTTTATAAAATGTATTATCCCACATTATTGAATTTTATAAATTATTTTGGGAATTATATTAAGGCTATATGGTCATATTGACTTAACAGACAAGTGAACTTTTCTTTGTAAGTGCTATGTGAGCTCTTTATTTCTCTGTAATCTTAGATCCTTAATTTACCCCGCTGCAGCTGTTGTACTGCAGGGGGCGAAAATAATGACTTGTTCACGACTTGTTCTTTTGTATTGCTTGTTGGAAGATATTTGTACTTTTGATACTGTGTAAAGCGAGGACTTGTGTAGGAAAGTAACCTGTGTACATAAGTAGCCAATGAACCCTGGATTCACAGCATTTCTTAAGCCATTACATCTATTCAGCATGCACTGGCCCATGTGCCTTGCTGTGATGTTTACGTCAAAGTACCTACAAATAAATTAGTGCAGTTAATTATATACATCTGCCTTTTTGTCTTGTATTAAAATGGTATTTTGACGTGGTAATGTGTGGTTTTGAACTGAGGTCATGTAATTTACAATCATAGCAAGTCAGATTGAGACAAGGCACTCTAATGTGCATCATGGATCCAATAGGAAACCAACTACAGATGGATGACTTCATCCCATTAGAATATTAAGCCCATCCTATCGCAGTATAACTGTCTGGCCCCAAAGTAACAGAAGAGCAACGACATTTTAATTAACCGGCACCAAATCGCGTAGAACACGTTTCAGGAATGAAAGGCACTTTGACAAAGATCTGCAGAGCAGGATTCCTGTCTTCTTTCATTCTTGTCTCATACATTGCCATGACATCTTCAAGGACTCTTGATTTAACTGAGCTAAGAAATAAAGTTTCAAGGATCAAGGGGAGTCCAAAGGGGAATCTCTGGGCAACAGGTAAGAGAAATTACACTATTCTGGCTAATTATTTCATGATTTTGTGGCGTTTTAAAATATATGTGTTGTGTATTGTTTATTTTGACAGTTTATATTGATGCTTTTGTTTAAAGGGCATTTCATGGGCAAGAAAAGTGTTGTGGATAGTTCCTTAATGATGTCTGCCTTTGACGATGTAAATGCCCCCACTGCCAGAGCTGTTAGTCCTCTGTACAGAGTGGAAGACCTGCAAGCACTGCTCATCCAGATGTTGAAAACTGCCCAACAAACACAACAGAAACCAGCATTGAACATGTAAGATGATGATGAGAATTATTATTATTATAATAATGATATAATTTACTGCACAGCTGATTTTTGTTTCCATCCATTTAGAGGAGGAGGGGGTCTGCTTGAGGAGCATGTCAACCAACACTAGCAATATGACAACAACTGATGAAGAGTTTTTAAATTCATTTGTAATTTTTTTTTAAAGCTCTAATATGAATATGGTGACGTTTTTAAATGTGATATGTTACATTGTATATGACAATGTGATGCCAATCGGCACTGTTTTGTTCTTGGGTCCAGTTATTTTAACCTAATGTACAAGTACCACCTGTTAATAAACTAATACAGAAATCCAGGCCATTTTGTCAGCCATGATTTTCTTTTGTATATCGAAAATGTATCTTTAATTCTATTTTTTAGCAACACATGCAATGGAAATGTGTGTTTAATCCCAGTAAACTGAAACATTTCCACATGATAGTTGCTTATCTTACTCGTAAAATGGCTAAATCAGTTATATCAGCGAAATGCCGTGCGCTCGGTGGTGCCTCCTGCTGGTCGTCCTGAAAATGTTAATACGAATCATATCCGGGTTAGCTGAAGTGCAGACATGCTGTTCATCACATCTTAGGCTCGTCTGTCTGGTAACGTTAGCGCTGTCCGTAGATATGCCTCTCATAGTCATGTGCGGATACCCCTGTAGTGGTAAAACTCGCAGGGCGGAGGAGCTGAAGCTGTGCCTTGAACGCACCACTGACAGAAAGGTTCACGTTGTAGGAGACGGAGCGCAGGGCGTTGAGAGAAACACAGTTTACGCAGGCAAGTGTCCGCTAACGTGAGCCACCGCCGTGGTGGTGTCTTATTACGCATTCAGTTCTGCTGCCAGTCATTCTGTGAAGTCCTCTTCCATGTAAGCGACACGTAACCCCGTTCACATGTAACTAGTAATTCAACCGCAGTAGTTCACGCCACTGGGTTTGAGCATTCAATGGTGACGACTGAAGTTTGGTGCGCTGACGTCATCACATGTCCTGTGATAAATGCTCTTCCTATAAACAACATAACAGGAATATCTGGTTTTACTTAATGGTAATAATACATCAGTTAGATATGTGGGTATTACATTTGTTTTGAATAAGGCAGAGCAAGTCAATTCATTTGTATTTATAGTCAACATTTGAGTGACAAGACAATTCAAAGCGATCCACATAATTAGATTAGATTAGATATTGTTATTGTCACATGCACAGTTAACAGTTAGAATGATAAGCTAGGTCCTCCTTCCACACTGAATTACAATAACTTAAAATTTAAGGTAAAAATTATAATTCAAATTAAGACTTAAGAATACAAAAAGGGCTATAAATGCTAATAGTATAAGAAAATATATAAAATACGGCACAGAAATATGAGAACAGTATAGTATTGTATTGTATACATAAAGACATGAACAGGCAAAGTGGAAAATAAACCTTTTGATAAAGGACAGGTTAATGCAATTTAAAAACGGTCCTTTTATGGCCAATAGAATATAAAATAATAACAAGCTTAAATAGAACAAGAGACATTAAATGCATTCCTAAATAAACAGTCACAAAGTAGACTGGATTATTTAAAAAGTAACCTTCGACTATTGTAAACTCCTGCTGTAATTTAAGCCTGGTTGGATATGTTGCAGATTCCCAAAAGGAAAAAAATGTCAGAGCATCTCTAAAAGCTGAAGTAGAGAGGTGAGTTTTTCAGATCTGTTCTTGGATCAGATTCATCTGTGATGTTCTGCTGTCGCATCGCTTTTAACCTCCATATTCCATTTGTTTAGGAAACTCAACAAGGATGAAGTTGTGATTTTTGATTCATTAAATTACATAAAAGGTAATTATTGCTAACATCATTGTGCTATATTATGTATTAAAATATTGTTATTTATTCTTGCTTTTACCTTTATAAAGTCTAAATACCTTTCAGGCTACCGCTATGAACTTTTCTGTCTCATCAAACATGCACAGACTCCACACTGCCTGGTAAGTATGCTGTAGAAATAACTAAGGAATATGAATATCTATAAAAAATACTACACAAACACTAATCCCACAGGTCAAAATCATATACTTTCTTTTGATGAAGGTATACTGTTTGACTTCAGATGAAGTGAGCTCAACGTGGAATACCAGCAGAGAAGCTGCTGAGCAGTACACCCAGGACATGTGAGTGAGAAGCCTCCACACATTTGTGCTGCCAATTATTATGATAATGAAATTACCTTTATTGTGAGAGAAGATTTTCACCATATTGCCCTCCCTGCTGCAAATAAAGTGCAGGTGCATGTCAGGATTTGTGTTTATCTTTGGAAAGGGTATAACATACTTCTATGTCTGTCATTGTCAAAAATGTAAAGTTTCAAAAATGTAGTTTTTGTATCTGGTTTTTATTTTGTAGCTTTGATGCATTAGTGCTGAGATTTGAAGCTCCAGACTCCAGAAACCGATGGGACAGTCCGCTCTTCACCATCCTGCAAGACGACTCGCTGCCATATGAAGACATTTCTGACGCTCTTTTCAAAAGAAAAGCTCCCCCACCTAACCAGTCGACACAGAGTGTAAGAGAAGCATGCTGTTTTAGTTTTCTTCTGTTTTTACAACTATACAATATTCAGTAGATGTATTTGTTTACTCTTTCATGCTGCCTTTTTGATTATCTGATATTATTTTATTTTTCTCTGCAGCAACCGCTGTCCTCTGTAAACTTCTTGCACGAGTTGGACAAAATCACACAAGAGGTGTTGATGGTATGTCTTCATTTGTTCTTTTGCTACACATATGTTTATTTTTCCCTTGGGATATATTTTTTTTTCCTTGAGCTTTATCAGTCTTTTGAATCTTGTTATATTTCAAGATCGCAATGATAAAAAAAAGTTTTTTACAAAGCACAAAAAAATGAAGTAATTCTTCCAAATTGATTTCCCAGCAGCTGGGAAAATAATATTGATAGAATGTCGATATGTACGCTTATGTTCATTGATTCTGACACTCCAGTTGTCTACTTATCACTATATTGGAAGTCATATTAGTCACATGGAACACTTGCGTCATGTTTTTATCCATTAATTGCAACAATCTGCATTTTAATTGGGTGGTGTGGCTCTGCCAGTTTGCTCTGGAACAGACTGACCCCCAGTTTTACAACCACGCTGATGGAGCCTGAGATGCACAATATATATTAAACATGTGGAAAACATTCAAAGCACCAGTGAAGAGAGTTAATTAAACGTCTGAAAGCCAACTGCTGCTGCGTAGCATCAAGTATGCAGACCTCAGTGTTGTTTTATGCAGCCTTAATGAAATAATGAAATATTTATCTCCTGTTGTGCAAGATGTTCTGGACACATACGATTGGAGGGTATGGAACATGTGACTGAATTACATCCATGCCCACCTGAACTATCGCAGCTATCGCTCCTATTAATGTGGCGGCTGTGGCGGCTGTGGCTCAGTGGTTAGCAACTCGGTCTTTCAATCAGAGGGTCGGTGGTTCGATCCCCGGCTCCGGCAGTCTGTGTCGTTGTGTCCTTGAGCAAGACACTTAACCCTAATTGCTCACCGTTGCTGTGTCTACGGTCTACTGTATATCATGTAAGTCGCTTTGGATAAAAGCGTCAGCTAAATGAAATGTAATGTAATGTAACTAAATGTGATGTATATATGATTGCTTTTTTCCACAACTGGTGAAATCATTGTCACTTCTATTATAAGAACCAGTGATGGTATTCAAACGTCAGCAATTGACATCATAATCTCTAAATGTGCCGGCAAGACATAACAGTGTGTCATAGGACTAATTATTCTTTACTCACAAGGAGAAAAGAGGAGGTGCGCATTAGAGATCTTTCTGTCGATATGATCAGCAGATATGTTCTAGTGTCTTATTATCTCAGTAAGTGGAGAATGTAATGATTTCTACGAGACATGGTTAGAAGTGTTTGGGTCTAATGCGTTGCAATCACCAGTGTGTCCTCCCTCGGTAAACAAGTGACGTCAAGTGTCCTTCATTTTTTGTAGGAAGGTTTTGTGCCCTGTTATGCTGCTGTAATTATGTATCTACCTCTTTATGTGTTTTGTTGTGTCTGCTATTGTCTGGTAGTCAAAAGACATCACCTGGTCTGCCCTCTAAAAAAGAAAAATCCCTATAAATTCAATTACGAATGAGAAGAACAAGTACTTCTATATTTTATTTCGAACTATCAGTCCAATTAAATTATTAGTGTGCCAATCTCAAACTCCTTACAAACCAAAGCACCTGGGATATTTATAGTATTTGTCTGTAAAACCCTACTTTCTGTATGTCATGTGCTTGTTTGATGAAAGTCTTTTTTCAATATTTTAGGCAATTTTCAACTCGCAGAAGACAAGTGTTCCCGGGGATCTCATTCCAGTACCAGGAGCTACAGAAAAGATATCCTTTATACACATTTACATGTCCACAATTTAATTTAAAACCCACCGTTTGAAGAATCATTTCACAGGTAGCTCTGTTTTCATGTGGGACGATAGCAGTGACCTTTCACAGCTAATGACTGTAGTGAAATTTATATTACCTCTGTTCATTTGTGCTAAGGAGACATCAAGTATTTGACATCAAATGACGTGTTTGAAGGAGAAGGTGGATGAATGCATGGCCATCAAACATCTTTAAATGAAAGGCACAGCAGCTGATCACTGTTAAAGGTCTTGCCTGTAATAACACACTGTGGGATACGTAGATACATAGATTGCTGGCTTTTTATTGGCAGCTGCACTGTCAGACCTTCTCAGAAGCAAACCCTTTGATTTTCTCCTTTTGAACGTGTCGGTCCAGCAGAGGCCAACTCAACAGGACATTCTGCTCTGGTCAACCTTTAATGACGGGTGCATCATTTGAGATGACGTCAGTATGTTCAATACTCTGTGTTCTCCTTAAAGGTTGAGACGTGACATTCAGAAACTTGTTGTCAGTTAGATATACAGTACAGTGCAAAAGTTTTAGGCAGGTGTGAAAAAATGCTGTAAACTAAGAATGCTTTCAAAAATAGAAGTGCTAACAGTTTATTTTCATCAATTAACAAAATGCAAAGTGAGCGAACAAAAGAAAAAATCTTGTTAATTGATGAAAATAAACTGTTAACACTTCTATTTTTGAAAGCATTCTTAGTTTACAGCATTTTTTCACACCTGCCTAAAACTTTTGCACAGTACTGTAGCTTCTTATGTGTTCAGCTGAACTGTCGAAAACTTGTGGCAAATGTGTGTGTCTTTTTCTTGTTCTTAATCTCCTTAACCTGACGTTTAACATTGAGCTCACCAGGAGCATCAACATGGCAGAGCTGAGGAAATTACGCCGCCAGTTCATCAGCTACACCAAGATGCACCCAACAGAGAACTCCGGACACATTTCAAACATGTTTGTGCAGTATTTAAATAAGAGTCTTCAATAAAATTTAAATAGCATTGGTTTCATTTTTTTATATTCTGTGACAAATAAATGTATTAAATCATATTTGTATTGCATGTTTGTGTGTTATTGACACTTTTTTAACGACAATAAATTAGTCATTACAAAACGTTAAGATCCCCTGAAATAAAAAGTCATGTAATACTTAATATAATCAATTATATACAAATATATAATAATAATAATGTTGATACATATTAGATACACATTTATTTCTACACATAGCAAGCCCAAAAGCTATTAAGGTCATCTGTGAACCCAAGTAGATAAAACAAAAAGTACCCCAAGCTTTCAGCCACGTCATGGCCTTCCTCAGCAGACAGATGCTCAGGAGATGAAATACCGAATAAGGGAGCCTTGTGTCCAGAATAGCATTATTGGACATATTTGTTTTCTTTTTAATAATTTGTTTTGCTGTGTCATTTTGTGTAATGAATTGCACATCCAAGTCGGCCAAAGCTTAGCATTTTCTCAAGTATGGGTTTTCCTTAAACCCTCTTAGTGTACCGACGTGCCCAACAAACAGTACTTGTCTCGTTCAAAAGCTTCTTATACTTTAGTGGGATTTGTAGGCAAAATATTGTTGAGTAAAACGTTTTTTACTTGCGGTTGGAGGTGTAGCGCGAGTATGTATGAGGGCTTTAAATGGTGTAAACAAGAATGTGATTTGCTGCAACATATCACGTTAAAAACAATAGCATGTACAATTGTGGGTCATTATTTGAACTTTTTACTCCCTGATGTGAACGGCTTCCAGACTCTTTCCTCACAAGATGAGAGGTGATTGTTAAATAATTTATTTTACGTTCCTTTTTTGTCAAAACAGCGTCAATGACAAAATTGCATGTTTGAAGAATAAATATGTGCAATATATTTTGCATGTTCCATCTTTAATCCTTAATTCCTAGTAATTTGCCATGTGCGTCCTCTTTGTTTACCTTTTTTTTTTTTTTAGTCTCCATGCTTCCAGCGTGTTTAACGTCACATTGCTTTGAATTGTAGGTAATTCCCTTGGGCAAAGTCTGCAGAAATGCAGATTTGCAGAAATGGTTCACAAGGGGCTCAACATGACTGCGAGCACTCAAACAGCCCTGAACCCTCACAGCCTCAAAATCCGTGAGTGGGGTGATTGACATTGGCTTTGGAGCCCACGCGCCAGCAATAATTATGTAATTTCCGTCACTACGCCAAGTTTGAACTAAGCTTTAAGTTATTTGAAAGTTGTTTGTACTATGTAAGAGGGTTGCAAGAACAGGAAGTTTACAGAAATGCTTTGCTTGCCAGTGTTACTGCTGGTTTCTGACCTGAATGTAGTGTGTTATGCTCATATGACGTGCATGGACAATAATGTATTGAATGTGTCCACATGTACATGACTTTTAGTCCATATCACACCTATCGAAACAATAGTGCAAGACATGTTGTAAAATGTATGATTTTATTGAATGAGAGGCCATATAAAATACACAACCTTCATCTCACATAGCCTCACAAAGAGAACCAGGAGGAGCAGCTAAGAGGCAGCAAGTGCTATGGATAGTTATCAAAGATATAAAAAAAATATCATCAATGTGACAGTGCTAAAATAATTTTGACAATAACATCAGAACACAACACATGCAGTATTTACAGAATTTCATCACGTCATCATCTCCACTGTTTTTTTCTTCAGAGGAACAGCGGTGCCAAAGATTCTGTCCCAGTGGCTGAAGAAAGGCGCGTAGTTGCTGTTGGGCTTCTGGTGGTGCATGTCATGAGCCGGCGCACCGCCCAGCAGATCAAAAGGCACCAGGTGGTTAAGGGTCCACGGCAGGTCATAACCTATGTGGTCCTCCACAGACATCCAGATACTGAAAACTGTGACGCTCCACGTGGTCAACGGGTGACACTTTAAAAGAATCGGGTCCTGGTTGCTCCAGAGTCCCACAGTCATCAGCTCTGGGACGCTGAGCTGCTCGGTTGACCAAGAAAAAGGCGCAATGTATTCATGGTGGATTGCGTGAATCCACCGGTAAGCTGTGAATGCTTGTGATGTATGAAATGCCAAATATAGTAATATTATATATAAATAACAGTGTCAAAGAGGAGAAGTATTGCCAGTCCTTCGATGATTACCTCATACAGAGTAGGAGCATCCTGTGGCATTATTGGTGTCGGAAGTATGAACATGGAAATGATTACAGTCGGCAGAACAAAGAATATGTGGTTGTACATGGCTGTCATGAAGCTCTTAGACATCATTGCCACTGTTGGCCGCCTGTCTGGTTGGATCTTGTACTGATTGAATAAAGGAACTCGTTCTCCCAAGAGGTCCAGTGCAGCGAAAGGTATGCTGAAGAAGAAATAGCTGGAGAAGGCGAGTAGGACGGGTAAAAAAGGAGACGAGATGAAAGGCAGGTGGTGAAGAAGCAAATAATCCCAGAATGGCTGCAGGAGACGGCCCGAGAACCTGGATGGCAGGAGCTGCAGAGGGAGCTCAATGATGTTCACCATCTTGCTGCGGTACCACTGAAGGCTGCTGCAAGTCTCAGGATCAATACAAAGTTCTGCCTTCCTTTATATAGTGGAGTTCAACAGAAGGGGCAGAACAGACCAGACCAGCAGCCCCCCCCCCCCCCCAGCTCAATGTCGACAAACAGAGCTTCACAAGAAGATTAACACAACCACTCAAGAACATGCATTAGACACAAACAACTGTTAATCTTTTTAACCAGTACAAGGTCAAATAGTTTAATGCATGGAAGGAGGACAAAGTCATTTCTTGTCAAAGTTTTCTAATCTGAAGAATCTTGCAATGACCCAATTTAGTTATACAGAAATGCTACCCCAGAAACATGTTAAAATTAAATGACATAACAGCTGCTTATTTCAGAGTTGATTAAATTGTTGATGATGTGTCGCCATGCGTCAATACAGCAAAGGAAATTTATCTCAGTGTTTTATGTAACTCCTCAATACCATGAGCAGCTGAGTCATCATAAAATGGTCAGACACAACTCTACATGTTGTATTTTAGTCAGCAGTATCTACCTCTTTTTTTGCACTTTACATTATCCTAATATAAATAGGATTTATCAGGTCAGCTGGATTAGAACGCTGGGCTTCTTGAATTGATCAGCTTATGTTTTCTCACAATCACACATAATAATCATAACAACATGACTTATTGGGTAAAATATGCAACAATTTCATTGAAATCAATTGTCAAATTCACAAATGAGGGCAATAATGTTCTCTTTCGTCTACTTCTTTTCGCTGACGGCCTTCCTTGAAATTGTTTTGTTGGTGTTGGCATATTTATGTCGATCATTTCTAAAAAAGAAACAAAGTGTAGATATTTTTTAATGAATAAAATTATGAAAAGCTACAATTATTATGTTTTCATAAGATAGACGTACCTGCTCATTTTGACTTTATTTCTGCATCCCAGTCCTCCTTCCCAGTGGCTGGAGCGTGCACCTCTAGTCATCATGCTCCCACAGCTGATGCAAGGCTTTCCATTGCTATATGGCTGCGACAACAAAAATGTAAAAATAATTCCGTTCAGAGGCAAAGTATAAGTCAGCCTGAGATATGTATGCTTCCAGACAGACATCTATGCTCTTTGCTAGTGTTACCTTGTAGTTTTGATTTGGGATATTAGACCGATTCTCTTCGATCGATACAGTACAAGCAATTTCACTCTCGATGACTAAAGTTTCTTCTTACCTCTGTGGCGAAAATGTCATATAAAGTCTGTGGCGCACCTGTTCTTTGGCACAGTAGCCACAGATCATCCTGTTGGCCAGTTCCATGGGGTGGTCCTGGTCCTCATCGTGGCACACATCACAGGGGTAAGCCCGTCCACAGCAGGGAAACCTGAGAGCAGACGGTGGCACAAAGCTTTTACAATACTCTACGTGCTCTTCTCAGAGCTTCCATGTCAGAGATGTGAAATGTGATGGGACACAGAGATGGCGATACCTTAGCCAGCGATGGCTCTGTTTGTAATGTTTGCATCCTCCTTTTTCTGGCAGTGCTTTCCCTTTCTGCACCGCAGGATCTCTTATCGTCTTATAATTAACAGCACAAGCACTTGGACCTGCAAAAAGGAAACAGTAAATACTTTGCAGATGATATAAATGCTCATATGTGACATTTTTCATGCACTGTGTGGCTTTTTCAATAATAAATAATACAAGGTAACATTGTGGAGTGAGCCAACTGTGCCAGTTTATTGTAAGATCTAAAACATTTGCTGATCCCTTCGATAGCAAATGTGGGTGAGCTCTGACCTGTTTTGTTGGCGCGTGGCGGAATATACTGGAATCTTGTGCTCTCAGCTAGAATACTGAGTTTACTGTGGCAGTGTTCACAATTAATCTCCTTTGTTTGACCATAGGAAAGGTTCTGGTGAGAATTAAAAGACAAAAAAAGCAATTTCAAAGTTAATAGTCATATTTCACATTGTGGGTTTTCAGGAAAAACAAATGTGCAGTGTTAAGTTGGACTGTATGTTTCCTCACCTGCACAGGGCACTCCTCGGAGCAGCTATGGCAGCCCACAATGAGGTCACAGTTCTGAAGCACAAGGTCAGCAGGTGCGGCATTGTGAAGGTCCAGGTATCCCAGGACGTCGCTGTAATGGTGCAGCATGCAGGGCCTGAATGCAGCGCTGATGCTTGCACTGCACTTTTCACATTGAGCTGTGCAGGGTGTCCTTCCAGTCAGTGACAGATCTGCAGTTACCTTGCACCTGCAAAAAGTACACAAACAGTCAAGCTTTCAATTGAGTGTCATCCTAAAACATTTAACTTGTTTTCCTCACCTGTTACATTGAAGACAAACTGTGATTTGTTGGGCTACTACAGTGGCTGTATTCTCTCCCATCCTCAGTCCCACTAGCTTCATCTCTGTGCCTCTGCGGGGATCACTGATCTTAATGTTCTCCACCAGATGGCTGGCTTCCTCGTCTTCCCCCTCTTCCTTGTCTTCATCACAATCTGGAACCTCCTGCTGCACTAACTCGCCTCCCTCCATTGTCCTCTTGCCCTCTGTCTTCTCCAGTTTTCCATCCTCACTGACATCCTCATCTGCAGCAGCGGTGTCAGAAGAATGATCGTTCCCGGATTTTTCACACACTGTTGCCTGGAGCTCCTGGTATGATATGAATTGCAATCCAGCTTTTTCCAAATCAACGTCTTTTTTCAACTGCAAAAACATTCAAGAGAGAATTGTTCAGCATTAAGACAAAATGATATAATACATCTTTAGATTCCAAGGAAAAGTCTCACCTGCCGGGCTCCTTCAGTGAACAGTCTCTCCAAGCTACGATCTAGCCAGCGAAGAAAAGGCCGAAAGAGCAGCTCTACCTTTCCCATAAGCTGATTGGTTGCATGCTTGGCTTGAAGCCACTCCAGTGACGCTTGCTGTACATGTCTATTTAACACAAGATTTAAAGAAGAGATGTATATAAATGTCGACACTAAACATTAAATGTTTTAAAATAAACTGGTCATGCTTTTACCTTGCCATTACTGGTGGAAGCTCTTGGTCCAACGGTATGTCCAATGTGAAAATCTAAGAAAATGAATCAAGGTGATGAGGAACTGTTGTTTTCATGGCAATTTACTTAATAGTATATTAAAGAACCTGTCGTGCAAATGGAAGCAGTGGACTTACCTCCTGGGGGTAACTGTCTGGGAAGCTCACCATGATGTCGACTTCTTTCAGATCAAAAGGCTTTCGGATAAAATGCAGGGTTAGTATATTTTTACATAACACTGTTGGGTAGATGTCATATATGGTATCTACTATCAAACCAAAGCATGGAAAATGAAATTTTCTGTACAATTTATTCTGTACAAATAAGCAATTCCACTTTCACAGTAAAATCACCATGGTTGTTGGCAGAGAACAGTAGAAATTATTCTACTATTTATTGTCTATGGAGAGGCTTCAGTATATGTCTCTCCAAACAATCTCACTTAGGGTTAACCAGTCAAAGTGAGACTTGTTCAAGTTCACTAATTATAACTGAGCTGTACTGGATTATAGAAATAATAAGTGGGCGGATTTTTGCTCTAAACTCTCAGAGGAGAAAAGGAGAAAGAAGGTGAAAGAAATGCAAACCCAGTCAGGATCAGTGGCCGCCACAGTCGCCCTGTAATAAGTAACTTTGCCATCACTACGTTCCTGAATAATCAGCTGATCTTTGGGAAAGCGCTTCTTCAACTGCTTGATCTCTGTGTCTCGTAGTTGCTTGGCCACATCCTCTGTCAGGTCACACAGCTTGACCTCCTGAAGAATGCCGGGGCGGGGGACAGATTGCATCCTCTGTGCAGGTCTTGGGTAATTGACAGGGACAGGCTGGTGATCCACTGGGGGGAACTCTGGTGGATGCCAGAAGCGACACCTGTCTTCCATGGTGCAGTGGCCTGAGATAAAGTAGCGACAGGGCCGGCGGCTAGCTGCTGGGGCCACCCTAGAGTTACTAGGAGGCGGCCTGTGCCCCACATCTTCTCCAGGGACCTCTGAGTTTGGAGATGGGACATCTGATTGGCTGTGTGTCCTGGGAGTTTTCTTCTCATGAGCTTTGGCATCATCTCTTATGTGTAGGAATCTGCATTTCTTCCCAAAATTACAGTGTCTTCCTTGAGAGAAGAAGCGACACGGCTGCTGTGTATAAAGAACAGGCTCTGATTCACCCATCTTGTTTCCCTCACCATTCTCCATCAGCATTGACACCTGAATGAATGAATACAGCAACACAGATAAAGAAAACAAAAGCTGTGAAGCACCGTTTTAGACAATGGCGTTCTTCCAGCTTTGTGCTGAGCATTTTTATATACCCTCAATATGTAAACACTTCAGAAAAGGCAATCAGTCAAATAAGTAGTACTTACTGACTTACCTTTCTGTAAACAAACAAACAGACATAGAATACGCATTTGTGATTAATATGGGCAGTAAAATAACAATCTTCGTTCTCCTGAGAACACATTCAACAAGATGTTGGTACCTAGATGCAGGTATTTTGCATCACTGACGCTGTGCAATAAGACCTTTAAGTTCTTCCATACCAAACTGGGAACATAATTTCCCACTTCCCCAAACTGCTGACACACAGCTGAAATAACTAGCTTATTGGTTTATGACCTCTTAAAATAAAGCCATGCCTCGAGATGAACTATAACCACCTGTTTTATTGCTCTACGTCAATGATATATGTGACATATTAGAATTGGTTACATTTGACCCAACATGTGGTGAATTTATTGTACATATTGACCATATGGACATTAGCTAATCCCTATTCAGTAGTATGGCATTTGGGCATTTTTCTCTAATGTTAGCTTTAATAGTGACAGAAAAAGACAAACGTTAGCTAGATGCATTTTACGTAAACTAACCGCTAGCTGGTAGGGATAAGTGTTTTGTTAATGTTAGCCACTTCATTCAAGCTATTGTCGTATGATGGCGTGAGCTAAAATACAAAAACACGAAAATGTCAGCTTTAAACTTGAGTTATAAAGCTAGAAATAACCTTTTAAAGTCGCCTTACCCTGCTACCTGTAAAGTGGCTTCACGGTTTAGTGTCACATGAAACCTAACGTAACGTAACGCGACGCGTTAACGACAGCGCGGTGGTTTACGGCACGACGTGCGAGGCTCAGAATCAGCCGGGGTAACAATGCTTTTCGTGCTGTAACCACAGCAGTCCATCGTGTAAAAAGGTTGTGGAGATTTTAGTTACAGACGGTCGAAACGTCCTCTGTTGTACACGGGATATAAATGGCGTCTGTCGCCCTCTACAGTTTGGGAAGGTGACACGGACGTGAAGAAGTTCATTGATGCCTGAATACGGCCTCCGAGAACAACTCAACACAACGTACTTTTTAGACTCAAGAGAACTTAAATAGGCTCAAAGGGACAATTTGTGGTACAGCACAATACATATAATGTAGACACATGTACTGCCCGCCCCTTAGTCTATGCGTTCATGTGACATCTGCCCAACCTTGTGTTGCACATTACCCTACTACAACTTGTTAAATTGGGTTATTGTGTTGCCCTTTAACACAGCTTGTTAAATTGGGATATAGTTATTTAAATACCTGTATATACTTTTATTCCTACTGTTTGTTTATAATACTTGATTGTTTTAATTTAATTGTATTACTATGTGTCTCTTGCTGCAGTAATTCTGCAATTTCCCCACTGAGGTAGGATTTTCTTATCTTGACATATAAATAAATTACTTACGGTAGCCTATGGGTATGGAGGCCACCTGTGGGCCTGCCAGAGCTGATTGCTGGGGTGATATGCAACCTCCTGCTCTTTGACTTCCAATACTTCATCTGGCACCTGTTCCACCACAAGATCCGCTGGCTGTATCTCACCATGCCATCCATCATAATTACTTATCTCCCCTTGCTTTAGTTACTCAGTGTCAAAGTCGCTGTAGTATATTTTCTCTTGAAAAAAAACCCACCGGCTTTCCCACGAGCATTGGGCGTTTGGTCTTTAGATACCGCTTTAGCTTGGAAAAGGCTGGAAGCACTGTGAGGGTCATGTTTTTCGACTTCTCCAGTGCCTTCAACACCATTCAGCCTTTGCTTCTGAGGGACAAGCTGGAGCAGACCGGGGTGGACCACCACCTCACTGCATGGATCCTGGACTACCTCACCAACCGTCCACAGTATGTGCGGATACGGGAGTGTGAGTCAGATCGGGTGTCCTGCAGCACGGGGGCCCCACAGGGAACCGTTCTGGCTCCATTCCTGTTCTCCATTTACACCTCGGACTTTAAACACAACTCTGCCAACTGCCACCTGTAAAAGTTCTCTGACGACTCTGCAATCGTCGGCCTCATCTCTGCCGATGATGACAGGGAGTACAGGGAACTGAACCAGGACTTTTTAGGATGGTGCCAGCGGAACCGCCTCCAGATAAACTCCAGTAAGACCAAGGAGCTGGTGGTGGACTTCCGCCGGGGCAAACGCTCTCCTCCGCTACCAATGAGCATCCAGGGACTGGACATTGAGATGGTGACGTCTTACAAGTACCTGGGTGTTCACTTGAACAATAAACTGGACTGGTCCGACCACGCACATGCACTCTATAAAAAGGGACAGAGCAGACTCTTTCTGCTGAGGAGACGGAGGTCTTTTGGGGTGCAGGGAGCACTCCTGAAGACCTTCTTTGACTCTGTGGTGGCATCAGCCATCTTCTATGGAGTGGTCTTCTGGTGCAGCAGCATCTCGGCAGCTGACAGGAGGAGACTGGACAAACTGGTAAAGAAGGCCAGCAGCGTGCTGGGGTGTCCTCTGGATACTGTGGAGGTGGTGGGAGACAGGAGGATGATGGCCAAGCTCTCATCCCTGATGAACCACGCCTCCCATCCCATGCAGGACACCCTGGCAGCTCTGCACAGCTCCTTCAGCCACCGGCTGATTCACCCTCGGTGTGTGAAGGAGAGGTACCGCAAGTCCTTCCTCCCTGCTGCTGTCAGACTGCACAACAAGCTGACCTCCCAGCAGTGGCGATTCTAGAAGATTTTACATGGGGTGGCAGAAGGGTGGCAAGTTGAAATTCAAGGGTGGCATATCACACACACACACACACACACACACACACACACACGCCTGGTGTTTATATGTATTTATTTATACAAATCCAGATAGTGAAAACAGACAAGAGCAATGTCTTGCCAAGAGTCTAAATATTGTTACAAAAAGCCAAAACAAATATTTGTCTTTTTTAATAAGACTTAAAACACTGTCAGAAATTACATATATTTACTTATTCAGCAGCAAAACAACTCAGTTTTATTTAATTTCACAAACAATGAATGTATATTCAATTCTAAACAGCAGGTCATGGAGCTAAAAAAGAACAATACGGCGATTGCCATGTTCGACAGCAAATCGTCTCACAAACTCATCCAAATCAAGACACTTAGCACGTGCTGACTCTATACTAAGTATAGCTAGACTTGACAATCTATTTTTAAAAAGGATCTGATATCTGAACAGTGCCATCAGTTTGATTTACATCCAATTTAGTGCTTACTGGCATTTGGATGGTAAGTTAAATAGACTATGGTCTAATGGAGCCCATTAGATGTGTGTTAACACTTACATTCAGTTTTTTTTTTCCAAGTTCAACTTTGATTTCTCTAAAAAAGAAAAGAAAACTGCATTCAGAACCCACAGCACAAAATGTTCATGACATATTTCCCTTCATAATGACAAATACTTTTCTAAATGGCCAAACTAATTTCTAATGGCTTGTTCTGTATGTATTAGGTTATCACATACACAATAATTTCTACCAAAGCTAGACTAACTAGCTAGCGAAAGATAGGGTGGATAAAAGAACACACACTTTTTACTGTTACTGAGTTTACTGTAGGCTACATGACGGAGTACCTTTAAAAACAGCCAGAAAAAGGCTTTTTGTGAGAAAACGGTTAGTGGTATCTAAAATGTGATTTCGGAATAGCATAACAGTTAAGTTACATACGTAATGAAAATAAAACCTGAGAAAAAACTGCTATAACATTTTCTGTCAGTCCACCTTACTGTACTAAAGACGTTAGTAAGACGTTGGTTAGCTAAGCTAACAGTGGTAACTTCAAGGCTAGCTAGCACAAGCAAGCTGTATAGCGAGCTAGCTACTGTATGCTACCGACTTTTGCAAGCTAGCAATTAAATAAACGATTGAAATTACAACGGAACTGTCTATCACATAAAATGTGATTATCCTGTAAAATGGTTGAGTCCATGAGTCTGGACTCAACCATTTTACAGGGGGGGGGGAACTTAAAGATTTTAGAACAAGTTACCAAAGAGATCAACCGCTTAAGTAGCAAAAATATAATACCATTATATAAATGTATAGTATATTATAGGAGACACTTCTGACAACCTGGGTGGCAAGTGGGGTGGCAAGCATTTTTTTTAGGGTGGCTGCTGCCACCCCTTGCCACCCCGGTGGTTTCGCCACTGTCGCTGTGGTCTTTTGGACCACTTTGAATCCTGTGATCCTGAGATGTCATACTCAACACCTGGGCCTTTATGGTTTTGAACGTCTAAGTTTCTATTGAGGATCACTGTGGCTATGATTTCCCCTGGTCCACATCACGCCTGATACCATTTGGCATCTATGGAGGGCCGAGCAAACATGATGCGCAACATCAGAAACCCAACACCAATTTTGCACCACTTTTCAGCCACTGGGATAACATATTTGGCCCGTATGCTGATTTCAGCTCCTCTACTGCTATGAAATAAAAGGCCACACCACTGATAGCAGCTATAGACAGATAGCTGTACTTTCTATGTTTGTTTTTGTGTGGATATTAAAATGTAAAGGGCTTATAATTAAAGAGAAATCTACATATTTCTTTGCAAACAGATGTTACTGCATTGTGTCATAATAAGATGTTTCCTGTATGATAGTGAGCAAATAATAATAATTAGTATGTCCAATCATTGGAACTATGTGCACAATCTAATTAATGCCTAAATCCAACTGTCCTCCAAAGTGTTTGGTTTCCTCATTTGAATGTGATCCTGAGCTTGAACATGGATTATGTTACAATTGTCCACTCTTTGATTTTAATTGGTTATATTTTATTTGACTGTGTGGACAAACATTTCCATTTGAAATATTCATCAGAATCAGAACCATTTATTGCCATGTTTGTTTTCACATTCAAGGAATTTGTCCTGGCGGAAGGTGCATACATTTAACATTTAACAATACACATTTAACAGTAATAACATAGCATATAGTAATATAATAATAGTAATAACATAATTTAACATAGCAGGGCCCCCATTGGTTATTCATACAATGAAATTATATGTACATCACAACAAAGTGCACATATTGATGATTTAGTGATCGCCGACTGACTATTAATATGTTTTCCCTTTAATTGTTCAACCATAAATCAACATATATCTGGAATTATATTGTGAAACTAGTAACTCTTGTGTTTTTAGGTCATGTAATCTGACCAGTACTCACAAGGTGGTGATACTGGAGATAATGACACTCAAAAATGTTTAATGTATAAGGGCCAACCACGTAAAAGTATAACTACATTTTCCACCACTAGGTGTCCCAAAAGTACCCCTATTGCTATTTATATTAAATGTATTATATTGCCTATGCTAATAGTTACCAGAAACATAACGCATGCATCGTATTATGGGAACCAGGTCAAAAATATTCCCCACATGTTGCGGTGGGTGAAGTGACTGGTCTTGCAGGACGTGTGGCGTTGATCCTCCGGTGTCACTGGCGGCGCTGCGTCGCCGCGCTGCGCCACCAGTGACACCGCGCTGGGATGAGTGGTGGATGTCTGAGGAGAATCCTGCAGTACTTTACAGCACATAGCCGACAGCGTTAACCCCCACCGCGTTGAAGATGGGGCAGTGTGGCATCACGTCGTCAAAGACGGTCCTGGTCTTTCTGAACCTGATATTCTGGGTAAGTTTGGAGGTTTTTAATGGACGGGTTGAAACGTGCGTCACGAGCTAGCAGTGTGTAGCTGCGTTAGCTGTGCGACCAGTCAGCTGCTCGGTGAGCTGCGACCTTTGTTTACCCAGGGAGGGATTCGTTTGCCAAGGCAGGAGCAAACACATCACATCACATCATATGTTTTGTTTTACAGCTCACAATTCCTTGTTAAATGCATCAGCTTCCATGTCGTATTAAAGTGGAAAGTAAAAAATGTTCTGCCTAAAATACGGTGTCGTCAGTAGTGGAATGTATCTGTAATTTACTGAAGTGCTGTACTCGACTACAATTTTTAGGTACTTAAACGTTACGTGGCTGTTTCCATTTTAAGCTACTTTTTACTGCCTTTATTTAATTGATTAGGTACTAGTTACTTAGCAGAATTAGATTATTACTACAGAATGTAAAGCAACTAATAAAGAGCGATGTGCTATTATTATTATTATTATTATGAAGTAGTTAAAGTGAGCTCTAACCTTTAGCAGTAACATTAAAGTGCATAATTAGTATTTTTTACTTTTGGTACTATTTTGATGCTACAACCTTTGTACTTTTACTTAAGTAATATTTGTAATGCATGGATTTTATTTGCAACAGAGTATTATTACACTGTGGTACCGCTTTCTATACTGAAGTAGAATATCGGAATACAAGTAAAATACAATCAAACGTTTATTACAGACTCAAGTTCCAGATAATACAAATGATTGAATGTATGAATACGTGTATGAATAAAATAAATACAAAAGCACAGTTAAAATGCATCGACATATCACTGCTTTATAAATATACATCTGTACCAGTGCCTCCACAAATGGAACTGATAGTGTGTGGTACTATACATTATGTTTAATAAAACCATGATGATCTCATTTTCGACACATACATTTATACATAATATTTCTTAAAACAGCTTGGAAAGTTTTAACTCATGCAGTCACAAACATTGCACTGGCACTACACCATCTCGGTCTCTTCAGAAGTATTCTCATGGTGTCATAAGAAACTTGAAGCCTCTGTAGGCTTGCTTTTTTGTAATTAGACCACAAGTGTGCAGTGTAGAGTGGTGTTTAAGCTTTAAACAGAGACATCTTCACTCCATCTGTACACATACCAAACTTGCGTGAGAGAATGTTTGCTTGTGCGTACATCCTTACGACACAGCTGCTTGGACAGATCATCAATAAATAGATTAAAAAGAACTGGGGACAAAATCCCCCCTTGTCGGACACCATTGTTGACCCCTATTTAGACACACACACTTTTTTACCCTATTGCAATATGTTAGTGTGACGATGGTGGTGTGAATTTGCTTTCCGATGGTGGATAGGCTTGAGTGAAATCTAAAAATGTAGATTTGTTTTTGTTTTGTCACCCTCAGGCTGCTGCTGGTATCCTGTGCTATGTTGGAGCTTATGTCTTCATTACATACGATGACTACGATCACTTCTTTGAAGATGTGTACACTCTCATTCCAGCAGTGACCATTATTGCAGTTGGAGCCCTGCTTTTCATTATTGGGCTCATTGGATGCTGTGCTACAGTGAGAGAGAGTCACTGTGGTCTAACAACGGTCAGTGAACCAGTTTGGTGCAAAAGATGAGCCTTTGTGTAGTAAATGATCAAGGTTGAACTATGAAATAATGTGAAGAGAAAAGTGGGATTTCAGGATGCCTTAGAACAGAACATTAATATATCAAACTTTACCAAAGCATTTAGTCATTTTTTAGTACAAAAAGTAAAAATAATTTTGAAGCCATTTTGAAGATTTTAAATAAGTTCACAAAAAGCCCACATGGTATTCTTTCTTCCTTGAACATGAAAAAGTGTCAGACATTCCACTTTTAATTTTATGCATGCAAGTAGCTGTTGTCCATGCATTTTAAATCTTGAAATTTGGTCCACAGTTTGTCATCATTCTCCTGCTGGTTTTAGTGACTGAAGTGGCTGTGGTGGTTCTCGGATATGTTTACAGAGCAAAGGTGAGAAAGTCAAATACAAGCCTACATGTTTGTTTTTCTTAGCCTTATTTGTTGCTTAACTGGTAATCCAGCAGGTCTTCCAAATGACTGAATCTGTGTCAACTACAGATAACCTAATCTAATCTCCCTGTGCTCGCAGTCATGTGCTTTTTTATGTCAATTGTTAAGTCTCACACTTTTTAACCATCGGCAGGTTGAAAAAGAAGTAAATGTTTCTATCAAGAAAGTGTATGATGAGTACAATGGCACCAACAGCAATGCCCAGAGCCGTGCCATCGACTACATTCAGAGACAGGTGAGGAAAGAAGTCACGTCTCCACTGTAAAACAGATATAATAATAATATTGTTCGCTTTCTGTTTGACTTTTCCTGACCAAGCAAATGGTTGAAAATAATCTTGAGTTTTCATTGTTTTCCTTTTTACAGCTTCAGTGTTGTGGGATCCACAATTATTCAGACTGGAAAAATACACACTGGTATGAAGAATCCAAAAACAACAGCGTACCCATCAGCTGTTGCAAAACAAACTTTGGAAGCTGCACGGGGTCCCTGACTCATCCTGAAGATCTCTACCAAGAAGTAAAACGACCTCTAAATGTGTCATATTTTCATACCAAACACCTTTTTTTTTTTTAAAAAAAAAAGAGAAATTACTCCCATGCTCTCTCTCTCTCTCTAGGGTTGTGAAGCTTTGGTTGTGAAGAAGTTGAAGGAGATCATGATGTATGTCATTTGGACTGCACTGACATTTGCTGCAATCCAGGTATGTAACTAATTAATATATCTTGTTTTGTAGGACATCATCTGTTTTCTGTACAGCCTGTACTCTCTTTCTCAACTGGACCATTGCCACTTTTACTATAATTCTATAGTACATTGATCACTGGGCACCCAGGAGGGGTAGGGCAATAATTAAAAACATTATAATAATTAAATCAGGTTTTTTATAACTATTATTTAAAAATCACGGCCGTCGTAAATCATTTTTCTACATGCTTGAGGAGATCAATACCACTCCCATGTCTGTGATAAATATAATCCTGCAGCCAGCAGTCGATTTATTTAGTTTAGCATTTAGATTATTTTAGCATTGCTCTCGGCTAAGAAATAGTCCGGCATATGACACACTACAAATCGATAACTTGTTGTTTTTACACTTTGTTTTTTGCGTGAATTGTAAGGTGTGAATTAGCTTTAAAGGTGTTTGTAAGTTAATGTATTACTTTGGACAGAGCCAGACTAGCTGTTTGTAGTTAGTGTGCTACGCTAAGTATCGGCCTCCTGGCTCAAGCTACATATTTACCGAGAGTGGAATTGATCTTCTCATCTAACTCAGCAAGTAAGCAATCTACCAAAATGCTTAATTATTCCTTTAATTATTTGGGCCTGTTTGTTTCAGTCTCATGAAAAAATGCTGCAGGAATAAGTCCTAAAACCCAGAAAGGTGTTATCACTTTATGTTATGCCTGAAATAAGATCCGTGGTTAACACAAGCTTCAAAGAGTCTTTGTTTAACGATATACAATACGTCAGTAGCCCGTCATAACTGTCTGAATTTTTTTTTTTAAGCTTCAAGTGTCTTAAAAAAAAAAGGCGGTTGCTAACAATGTGGCTAAATGAGACTACAAATCATCATAATGCCGACTGGTCAGCCTTCACAGCCGTATTGTGCATACTCATGCTTATGCATCCATGGTGTCGAATGTTTATAGCTTAACATTAGCTTTTTACTTCTGGCGATTGCATTCACGCTTCAAAAATCATAAAAGTGATGCTCATTTGTAAAAATCTTGCTGGAACGAAACCTGTATGTATCATTAACTTGTATTTGGCACAGAGTTTATTTTCCGCAATAATACAAAATCCCATTAGCTTTTTGTCAGGGGAAAATACTGCACCACTAGTCCAAACAAAACAAAGTACTGTGAGTTATACATCTACAGTGAAACTCCACAAACATTTCTGAAGAGTTGTAACTAACTAACACATGAATACGGTATGTGTCTCTTTCTTCTAGATGCTGGGGATGTTGTGTGCATGCATCGTGCTGTGCCGCAGAGCCAGAGATCCTGCCTACGAGCTTCTCATTACAGGAGGCACCTATGCATAAAGAAGAACACCTTTCTCACCATAACACACACTTTCAGAATTAACGTGTCATTGGTGAGAGCATGACAATAATATATTTCCACACTAACCTTAAACAACAACCACACTAATGTTCTAAATTTTACCTGTCTCTCTCTCCCCCCCTCCCCCCTCACCACCCCACCCCCCACCAAAAAAAAAGCTATAGACCAAATTCTTAAATGGTCAATGTAAATGAGATGTAGAAAACGTTCTGATGCTTAGGATGGCACGAGGGCGTAAAACCTCTGTGGATTAAAACAAACTATGGGATGTTTCCTCATGTTAGTTTGCACTATGTGTATGGCTTTGAGTATTTTATATATTTAAATATGTGCTGTACTTACATGAAATTTGAAATTAAATTTACCTTCACTACTGCTACTACTATTCTACTCGTACTACTACTATCACAGCTCAGTTTTGGTTGGAACCTTTCTGCGGCAGTATTCTGTCAAGAAATAGTGGACACCACAGCCCAAGCTAATGCCGCTGAAGCTAATGACAAGTTATTGCATGTAAAATGTGTAACTTAACTGGCGTTGGCTTGTCTGATCTTTTTTTAAGAATTGATCTTTTTAATCCCCTTCTGTGTGTGGGGTATTTCAAATAGTAATGCATTCTTAACTCAAGATAGACTTTGTCCTATAGCTGTTTTGTTTGTTTTGGGCTCAGCAGTCCAGTCCTGGTAGTTTAATTCTTTGATTTGCTGATCTGTAGCTAGACTCAATAATGTAAATAAAATGTGGGGAAAGGTTGAAATTAAATGAGTGCCTTTTCTAATTTGTTTTAATTTCTCTGACAATTCATTCAACATGTTTTTCTTTTCTTTCTGTCTGGACAAAGTTCATATTCACAAGTCAACAGGAGTTGACAGTTTCCCGTGAGGGAGGGGTGTATGAGGTTTACATATGTAGTCAAATGCTTTGATCTAAGTTTAATCTTGTATGCTTTGTAGCTTTGTAGAAGAGTTTTGTAGTTTCAAAGTTACCGTGAGCTCAACATGTACACATGCTTATTGTATATGAGCTCTAACTGGAATCATGAGATATAGTTGTCTGCCCTGTTGCTCAGTAACAAGATATGTTTGAACCAAAGGGAGCCGACTGGTCAGCCGCAAGACCCAAGAATAGTGCCCGGTTGCATTTCATCTACTTCTTTTAATTGTTCTGGTAACATTAACATTCAGAATAGAAACAAAAACTACACATATAATTTATATACAGGTCGACAACAGAAATAAAGCATTCTCCTTCATAATTAAGACTGCAGATATACAAGAGTGCCACAGAACATGAATAGACTTAATGCAGCGACCTTGTGCAACAGATCACCTAATCTCCCAGCTGTCATTGGTATGAGGAGCACTCCGCACACCAGCAATAAGGGCCAAGTAACATGAATATGTGTCGTAGCAATAAATAATTCCAAACTGGCTCGAGCTAGTGACAGTCACATTTTCAAAACCTACTCAAATGGACTCAATATAAGGCAATTTCAAATGACAAGGCCTGGACAAAATATTACACGAGGGATTGTAGTAGTCAGTTGAACTCATTCTTTGGCAAGGTAAGAGCCTGGGACCAATCCAGTGACGCCATTACTTTTCACCGTCCACCAGCCATCCTCACCTTGATCTATGACAACCACCACGTCCCCGACCGACACAGAGAGCTCATCGTCTCCCTGAACAAGGAGAGACACATGCAGTCAACAGTCGCCACTTGGAATGAACAAGAATTATAAAAACATTTGAATGCGTCTCGTGTCGAAGCTGACCTGTGCCTCATAGTCGTACACGACCTGGTAACCCTCGCTGATCGGCTCCTGACATCCAGGAATGGAAGCATAAACACCCTCTGATGTTTGTGCTGAAGAGTTGACAGGATTTCAGACATAATCAGAATAATCAGTATTTACTTACTGTGAAGCCACTCATAACTTGCAACTTCCCAAACTAGAGACTAAGCTGATAGTACAACATGTCAGGTGATCTCAAGTATCCCTTCAATGCCACCACCTCTCACAAATCAAATGTGTTCATTTTTTACTTTAACCTAGATGCTATTTGTTAAATATGTAAAAGGCCGATACTGTCGTTTCACACACAAAACAAAAAGAAATGATTCACTCTTAATATACATGTTTTAATCCTTTTTGTGTTTATAAGAAAGGTGGATTTATGTACTTATTTATTTTTTCAAAATCTTAACTTAATGTTTTGTTGTAATTAGCTGAGCTACTCCACAATGTTTCCACATAAGCTCTCATAACTGCCGAAGTTCCCCCTGGAGTACAAATACCCAAAGTTGTGAATCACTGGTGTAAAGAAAAAGAATTACAGTATGTAAACTACAGTTGCTCCACACCTTGTGTTGCAAGACTCAATGTGGCTATCACAGTCACTTCTGTCATCATTTTGGAAATGTAGTGCTGACTAAATGACTTTGGTACTATACCTGTAGGTTGTGCAACTGGTTCATTGATGCTCAATTTGGAGCCATTGGAACAGTTTGACTGCAGAAGATTTGAAAACCTACAAATTGAGGAAATAATTGATTTAGAAATACACAAAAAATGAATACATTACACAATAAGCATTGTCATCATCATCCATTTTACATTGTGTAATTCTGACCTTTTCATCACTCCTCCTACAAATCCAGCGCTGCCATTTCTGCCATCTGCACCATCCTTCTCATAGTAACTTTGGTATTCAATTGGAGCTGTGGAAGAACCATTGAAATTCAGTAAAACATAAAACAAATGCTTCAGGTGTGATGACTTATTTCTACGCACAAACCTGTTTCCAAAGGAGTCAAACATTTAGTTGTGTGGGTTTAGCAGCAGCTGAGAGATTAGGTTACAATTTCCACCGTGGAAAATATTCAAATCAAAATGTGAAAAAAAGCTGCAGGGTGGTGGTTGCTTACCTGAGGGGGAGGAGCCAGTGCTTTTTGTCGCCACAAAGCTGTTCATGTCTGCGATGATGTCACACTTTTCCAGTGTTTTCCTCACATCCTCGTAACACTGAAAGCAGTTTCCACAGCAAATTTTGAATAAACAGTACAGTATATTGGAAGGGCTTGCTGAAAGTCTATCCCATACAGATGTGTGAGAACAGCTGCACACACCTCATCATCTTTAACACACTGCATTGATAAATGGTTACAGTGCACCCACAAAGCATTCCTTAGTACACTGATGCGGTCCTCTTCCTGCTGCTGAAATATCTGCAAAACAAAGATTAGACATAATCTATAAAATGTTGAAGCACGGTACATTTACAACACTGTGTACTGTATATGTACACTTATTATTATAACTTTTTATTCCTGTTCTGTGTGTGTGTGTGTGTGTGTGTGTGTGTGTGTGTATTGTCCTGTGTTTCAAACTGCCGCTGATAATTTACCTTTTAACATAGAGATGAATAAGAGAGTTGAATGGCTAGGCTTTGTTGATGTTATCACATCCGGGCTTTGTAGCCTGGAAACTATTTAACAGATGAATGACTCATTTTATCGTCTGCTAAAAGGAAGTGTCATGCATCCTCATTGTCAAAACAGGCGTTATTAATATTAGGTTGCCACTCTTGGTCTAAGTTTGTACATTTTGAAATACATCATGCGGTGAGAGATATACTTTACCTCACATGTGTTGATGTGTGTTGATTCCCACTCTTGACGTGTCTTGTCAAGCTGTTCAATGTTTGAGATGTACTGTTTCTCTGAAGACAAGTTCAATAATTAGTTATATTAAAAAAAGGAAGTAAATGAAGAAAATACAGTATCTTGCTGCTGTCATATGTCCTTACCAGCCTCCACTGCGTATTCTCTGCACTGTTTAGATTTGTTGTTCATCTGAAAAAATTAAGGTAATAACAAATTACACATTGACTTTATCTGTAAACCTGTATTTTTCCCAATACAAATAAATAAAGTTTATTATGTAGGTGCTTTGAAATAATCTTTAAAAATGACATTCTAAATCAGAACAGGAACTCCACAAAACTATCAGTGTTGTGGAGTAACTGTGTAATAACGGTCAGTGCTGTTTGAGAAATTATCTCATGTTGCAAGTCATTTTAAATATTATATATATATATATATATATATATAACTTTATTCACAGACTCAAGGTCCAAAAACAAGAATCAAAAACAAAAACAGCACACACACAACAGATGAGGGGTACCAACAAACCCACAAACATAAATACATAAATGCAGACAACACTGGCCACATATTACATAAAGAAACATACAAAACATACAACACAAACATACATTCATACCTACATATAAACATACAGATACCTATGCAAATTAATTAAAACAAGTACAACTGCTTATTCCAGTGTTTCCAGAGTTGGGAGGTGTATCTGGTGTCACTAAGTAAAGGATTAGGTAGGGCATTTAAAATGTTGTTCTTTGACTCTGTTAGTCGACACATGAATCTGTACATAAAATTCCTCAGTACAGCATGGAAGGTGGGAACATTACTCGTCACAAACAGATGGCTAGCACTAGTCCATCTTGGACACTTCAACAAGATTCTAAGTGCATCATTGTATGCCACCTTTATCTTATTTATCTTTGCTTTACTGTAGCTGCACCATAGGTGAGCTGTATACAGTGGAGTACAGTATGCTCTGAAGAGAGATGTTTTAACTTCTTCAGTACACATATGAAATTTGCGTGCCAGCATATTTGCTTGTCCTTATAATTTACCGCACTGGCGTTGTATATCATCATCGTCACAAAAGTCATCCCTGATAATGTGGCCCAAGTATTTTACTTTAGTAACTACGTTTAGCTCTTGCCCTGCCAAGTAAAAAGAGGGAAAGCACAGCTTCCTGTCCTCATTAGTGCAGGCAATCATTACAACACTCTTTTTTGCATTAAATTTGATGTCAAACAGTAGTCCATAGTTTGAACAAACTCTAAGCAATTGCTGTAGGCCAGCACTATATGGAGACATAACAATTAAATCATCTGCATACATCAGATGATTAATACACGTATCCCCCACCTTACAGCCAGTTTTGCACACATCTAATGTCCTAGAGAGATCATCCATATACAAATTAAAAAGAACAGGTGACAATATTCCACCTTGTCTAACCCCATTGGTAACTGTGAAAGGAGCCGATGTTGTCTTCCCCCATCTAGCTTGCATAGTTTGATGGGAGTACCAATAATGCAAGATACGTATTAGGTATGGGGGGACCCCTCGCTCTTGTAATTTTATAAACAGTTTACCGTGATTAACACGGTCAAAAGCTTTAGAAGCATCAAGGAAACATAAAAACATTGTTGAACCATGGCTTTTATACTTGGTAACAAGTTCTTTCAGTGCATATATACACAAATCTGTGCCATGTTTCTTTTTAAAACCAAATTGATTATCAGTGGTTGTTATATATTCTTGTAGTCTATCAAATAGAATTTGTTCAAACACTTTAGAGAGTATACTCGCTAGAGCAATTGGCCTGTAGTTTTCTATGCTTGATACCTTACAGGTTTTGTCCTTAATAACTGGCATTAATAGCACAGGTAACATAGAGTCAGGTAATATGCCATGCGCTAATAATCCCGAGAAACATATAGCAAGTAACACTGAGATTCTATGACTTGCATACTTCAGGTGTTCAGCTGTTATTTGGTCAAGACCACATGCTTTGTTCACTGCCAATTTCTCAATAGCATGACACACTTCATCAGGTCTAATGACCACCCCATCATTATTAATGATATTAATTCTTGTACATGGTAAAACGTATTTAACATATACCTACATTTAATACTATTTGTTAATACCATGCATTGTTCGTGAGGTGCCCAGTAGACTCTCCAATACCAATGACAGTTATGATAGATCAAAAAAACCTTAGCAGCACACACACACTGACATACTCGGTTCAATGTCCACACTATAACTACATGCTCTTCTTTCTTGTCTTGAGACACACATTCCTAAATGTTAACAGTGTTTAAAAATGAGGAACAAGGCCAATTTGTTATTATCTCCACCAGGATAATCATGCTCTCAGTTCCATGTGCATGCTCAAGGACCACTCATGCTTGCGGTGACTCACACTTTTTCAAAACATCTTTTATTGCCTGTTTTTACTGCCAATGAATACCGACTCCTCGCTACTCTTAACTGGCCTCTGATCGCTAAGGGCTGCTCGTGATAACACAGCTCAGTGCATCTCCGACCCCCATCTGTTACTCCATGAGTGTTTTGGGGGGTGTTTAGCTCACACTGCTGCATGCCTCTTGGACACTGCTCTGCAGCTCACATTTATCGTTTTGTAAGATGTGTGAACGGAAGTATTGCTGTACCGCTTCACAACTCAGCCACCGTGTTGGCAGACAGCTTGGTGAGTTTAATTTTGAATGTTTTATATGACGACTTGAAGCCGATTTCTTGCATACTGTAATTGCTGCTTGTTTTTACAGCCCGTTGATGCCTCGACTAGTGGGGGACATGTTACTTTAGTCGGATGTTTGACCATCACTGTGTAGAATATTAAAATTAATCAAATTAATCTGCTGAGAGGGAAAGTATATCTGTGTTCACCTTAAATCTCCCTTTCAGACATGTACACACAAGCAGGAAGTTGTGACATCACAACTATTCTGTTAATGACAACTTACACAAGTGTGATCTGTAAGCTGAAAACCTCCAGTGCACATGCCTTCCACACTGAGAATATACTTTTAAGTGAAGTCAGAGACATATTGTGTCCAGTAGTTGAGTTATTGAAATGAACAATATTTGCATATTACAGAGTAGATGTAACAAAAGGTAACAGGAAACAATATCAGACACAGAGTATTATTCAAAGCAGAGTAGTTTTAAATATCTTAAAACATGTCAGGTGGGAATCTTCAAATTGTAAATGTATGATATTATTATGATTACATTTTAAATGAATTGTTTGAATTCATATCTAAGAGAAAAAAACAGCACTATTATTTTAGAAAGTCAAGCCTAGCTTTTCATTTCTGCACTGGACCTTTAGTGAGTCATACTACAGCTTTACAAGATGTACCTTCTCTATCTGTTTGGGAGTGGCAGTGGAAGCGCTGGCCGTCTTCTCAGCCGTTTGCTCGGCCTCATCTGACTCCCTGCAGCGCTGCTCATAGGATCTTTTAGACTAGAGAGAAACAGAACAGAAACCATATGAAAATGTAACACCCATGCTTTGTTCATCATCACTTTGCTCTATGAACCCTAAACAGGAAGAGGGCGGGGGGCAAGTTCAGTCAAGAAAGACGTGCCATGTCCCTGAAAGCACATCAGTGTGCAGCAATAAAGACCTCACTTCCTTCTGATTGGAGAGAAGAACAAGCCCAAGCTATCACACCATTGAGTTATGACTGACACTGACCATTCTTTTGCGAAACCATCTTCCTCTTATGTACATCTTAAATATAGACGACAATACTTCTCTTCAGAAGTCTTTTCAGAATGCACTTTTCTTGCACATAAGATAAGATAAGATATACCTGTATTAGTCCTGCAGTGGGGAAATTGCAGAAGAGACAGATGGTATAAAAAAGATCCCCAATAGCAATATTATATATACAGACAGAATAAAATGTTCTATTATTTAATATTTCAAAATGTATTTATATTGCACCAGTTTAAGTGATTATTAATGTGACCAAAGGGTTTTTTTGTGGTCTACTGCAAGCTCAGTAGTAGCAGCAGGAAGGACTTGTGGTACCTCTCCTTCCCACACTGGGGATGAATCAGCCGGTGGCTGAAGGAGCTGTGCAGAGACGCCATACATGTAAGATGTATCTGCACTAAAACTGCCCCTAAGATGATGCTGTTTACCACTGCCACAATTGCATGGCACTCTACACAAAGGAGGTCTAATCATAGATTATCATGAAAATATGAATTGTCCTTACGTCTATTGTTTTCTTGAAGAGAGAGACTTTTGTCTTCTGGACCTTCTCCATGATGACGTCAAACTAAGAAGTGAGGAACATGTTACTTAAAAAAACATCAACGCCATCAGAAAACCACACTGAGAGAGCAACTCTTTTTAGAGTTCCTCTCTGTGCAAATCAGAAAGAAAAAAAACTTTCCGTTGTATACCTTTTTTCTTTGTTCTTTCTGTCGCTCTCTGAACTGCTCCATTCTCTTCACCTCCTCCTTTAGCGATGCAGACAGCTGAATGTGAAAGTTTCCTACGTTTTCAATTTCTGAAAAACATCAAAACATACACGTAAAAACTCAAAGCTGACTGAGGCATGTATGAACTCTGCAAGAAAGATGATGCAGGAAATATAGCCTGTGCTCACGTGTTTTCATTTCATCAAAAGATGTTCTCAAAGTGCTGTGAAAACAAAATGTATAATTAATAAAATGTCATGCATCCTTTCATGCAATTAATAGTTTATATGGTGCAGAACAAATGTATTGCGTAGAAAGGCCGACTTAGACATTGATGAGGGCATCCACGCTCAAATACACACACATACCTACCAGATCTCATATAAACCCCCGGCCTTGCGTGCGATCGTGACCAGTTCCTTGCCATATTTCTCCTCTGCTGATGCCCTACATAGACATTACCACAACCGAGCTTAACCACGTTAGACAAAGGTCACTTCAATGGTCCATCAAATATAATTCATCAGAAATGTGTGAGCCCACCTCATTTTCAAGAGCTCCTCCATGTCTTTGCATGTCCGTCGACCATCATTAAGTCTCAGACTGATAGCCTCATACCCAGTATTACTGATGAAGTCCACTCCCTGGAACCATAAATACCAAACTATAATACTCATACTGTCAGTGATAAGGTAAAATGTTCACATCTCAGTTTTAATACGAAATAATACATTTATAAATAAATGTTTTAATCTATGCGCCTTTACTAAATTGTTTTGTGTCCAATGGAAATAAAATATTAGCGTTTCTCTATGTTCAGCATTTAAGAGACTCAAATGATCACCTATAGCCAATAGCTGAGGATTTAATTTATATTCAACAGCAAGTTTTACTTTGATGAGATTTTTCCACGTAGACGTATTGTGGTGGTTTCTCATCTATACTGTTGCCGAGGTCTGAATGGAAAGCAACCAAGTGGGAGAACCCCCGCTCATGAAAAGGTTTTCTTATTTTGCTGAATTTTAAATAATGTGGAAGTACAATTACTGGTGTAAACATTTCTGATGTTCATTTTTATTGTAGCTGGTTCCATTTGACATTAGGGTACTGATAGCAGGATGATAATTAACAGAAAAAGGGAAGCACACAACTTCACAATTTGAACTGAAGCTATGATTGAGTGACTGTTTCTGACAGTTCCTGATGCTTTGATAAAGAGACTTGTACTGACTTTCATGACCTTTTTGAGTTAACAGGTGCTCTGTACAGTTCTGCAAAAGTCAGAAGACGAAATGCACAAAATGTAGATGAATTTAGCCCAATTAACAGAAAATCCCTAATAACTCTATAGAACGTTACAGTTACCACCACAGCACCATTTAAAAAAAGATATACTTAGAAAGAGCTGTTTAGTTTGTGTGCAACACATAGAATATATAGGAATGACCTCAAAATGCCAGTGAACACACTGAACACAACACTGACTCAACACAACATAAAGTATGGATTAGTAGCATCAAACTCACCCAAAAGGCGTCTTTAAATAGTAATGACATCTTTTCGGTGGTTAAAAGTAGTTCCTGTTGTAGAATCCACTCAACTTGAAGTCACTTTGTAATAATGCCCAGCAGTGTAACAGACTGTTGCTTGATGCAAGTGAAACGGATCATGACACATTCAGGAAACAGTGACACTCATTTGATTTAAATGAGGAAGAGCTGCAACATATCAGGGGACGGATGTCAGTTCACTTTTGGCACATGTGAAAGGAAAACTCATGATTTATGAGTTGTGCAACTTGTGTTGGTGCTGTCAGGGTTGCCGCTCGTTTCTAGACTTTCTAGATTTGCCCGGGCTTTTCCAGGACATTTTTAGTGAGGGTCTCACGTACCCCCTGGAGTACCTCCACGTACCCCCAGGGGTACACTTACCCCCATTTGAGAACCACTGTATTAGGGTATTGGCCACTGCATTGGATATCTGCATTACTGGCTACTACTGGCATTGATGGCTGTGTGACATGACTTGGGGGTGTTTACAGTGTTTCCACAACATCAACAACAGCCTCGTCCATAAACTACCATTCAAACTTTGATATGATCCCGAACACAATTTTCAGATGGCAATGTTAACCATTTTGGGCAGCTCTGATAGATTAGTTAATTCTCAGCTGAAGAGAAATAGGAGAATGTTTAAATCATTTTGTAGCAGATTTGACTTATTCTCTCATGTGTTTTCCATGACTGAAAACGTCTTCACTGTTTTCCAGTAAGGGTGGGAACCCTGTGCTGTATTATGCTGGTGTTATCATATATGTTTTCATTTTATTATATCCATGTCAATTAATATTGCCAACACTTGTTGATGGATACGATCAACCATGATGTAAATCCCATGACTAATGTTGAAGTACATGGTAATAAACAACTTTATATCTTCTTGAAAACAAATCAGAAAACAAGAACATAAAGTCTAGTTATAGTTCATCATGTGACGCATGCAGCTGTCTGCCATAGTCTGTGACTTCACTGTTCATGAATGTTTCTTGATTTTTTAAGACTTCAGCCTCGGAGATCTGTCCGTCTCCATCGTGGTCCATTTCCATGATGAGGTGGAGAGCCTATGGCATGAGAGCAAAACAAGGAAAAGAAATCTGTGAATATGTTGCCATACCATTCTAAAAATAAATGATATATAATCCTACCAAGCACTATCTACCTATGGCGACTAAATTTGAGTCGTACCTCTTCTCTTGCTGAGCCGTAGCTATTGGGGGCCACCCAGCGGAGCTGCTCGTCTCGATTCAACTTGCCATCCTTATCTTGATCATAGAGGTCTTTAAACCGCACTGTCTCTTCAATCTCCCACTGGGAAGGGGAATCCTCTGGCAACAACATTAAGTGTTAGCATTGCATTTGGGTTGAAAAGAACACAGCAGAAGAAACTAACAACAAACAGATCCTTCCATGTTTTAAAACGATCTATGTTGTCTTACCCTCACCACGGACATCTCCAATAAATTCATTCAGATTGATGAGTCCATCTTTATCGGTGTCATATTCATTCAACACATCTTCAATTGCAAAATCCTATAAGGAAAAAAGGGTAAATGATTACATTTTAAGATGAAATAAGAAGGGCCCTTATATAATGTGTGGAAGAAAGCATTGTCATATCAGGTTTTGCAGTAATCTGATTTGAACTCGTCTTACGGCCATGTGATCCACTTCAGATGGGTGGGTGAAGGCGAGAAATTCTGTCACATTAAGCCCGGATGTGCCGTCCACATCAGCAAAGTCAAAGCGTCTCTTCTCCTTCAGGTGGAGCTAATGGGGATGTGTGCCAATGTTATTACAGATAAATCATGCTGTGCTTTTAATGGGATTCTTAAGAGGACAATTGAAGTATACCAACGTTTCTGAGAGACTCTTGCTCTGGATCCTCCAGAACAGCGTCATCAAAACTGATAAGCTGGTCATGAGCGACCATGTTGTATTCCTCCCATGTTACAACACCATCGTTGTCGGTGTCAAACTCAGGGAACCGCTCCTTTACATCATCCAGAGCATATTTTCTGTAGACGTACTGAATCCATAGCGTGATCTCCTCTGTTGTTAAAAACACAGCAGACTGAATATGTCCTCCTCTATGTATCTCCTCTGTTTTTCTTTGCTTTTTTTTAAATGTTGAGAGAGACTCACTTTACCTGCATTTAGCTGATTGTCAGCATTTGTATCGATCCGCTTGACAATTTCCATCATCTTTTTCTTCTGTTCTGCTGGGCTAAGTTTCTTTATCTCGTCTGTGTCCTAGAAGCGCATGAAGTAAGTAATAGAGGGAAGAGTGAGCAGGTGATGAATGAAGTTTAGAAATTGGGCTAAAGGGTGTAAGAAAATGAGTAAAGAATATTTGCAAACCTCATCTCCCAGCAGGATGTTCAAGTCATGTTCAGGGTTGTGCTGCTGGCCAATAAAATGATCTTCATGGAGATGTTTATGAGAGCTTTGTCCAAATCCAAACTGAAGTAATAACATTACAAACAATGCAAAGGATGTCATCTGTTAAATGACACAGTAAAACAAATAAGTGCATGAATTTAAAACACCACAAAGTGCAATCATTTATTTTCCAAAGGCCAAACGTAGGAGTCACAATGCAACTGTGCGACCTTGTGGTCAGCTAGTGGAAGTTCATACTGAACTTTATGTGCGTCAGCCTCGTCCTGCATGTTGGATGCAACCCGCTAAATCTATCAGGAACAAGTGCGTGTGAGGTGGAGAGAGAGGTACAAGAAGGCAACACGTCTGGTGGAAATACTATTTATTGTCTGAAGTCGTTTAAATTAAGTCCTGTTTAGATTTTGTGTTCGAGAAAATGAGACACACTCGAGTAAAAAATCAACAGCATTAGCCAAAATAATAGACACAGTTAAAGACGACACACGCAAGTCAATAATTAAAAAGTAACTGCGACCAGGCTGACAAACAATGAAGATGGAAGACGCCGTTCTGATCGGCAGATAACTTACATTTGATTTAAAAGTCCTCCGTACAAGTGTTGACGCGGATGTTTTTCACCCAAGGAGGCATGTACTTCCGGTCATAAGTTTCAAAGTAAACGTTTTATTATTCTGATGTATGTCTAACCTTTCGGGGGTAATTTAATAGGATTTATTTAATTTGAAAGTTGTGCTTACATGACTGTCAAGACTAATACAAAGATACATCTAAATTTACTTTCCAGAATATGTTTTAGCTTGGGGGCCCTCAACGGTCTGAAAGAATGAGAAAATATTTTAAATAACTTTTTCATGTCCGAAGGAGGATTTTTGTTAACTGTAGGCTTTACCCAGTTGTCCAATTAATGTCTCTCCAACTGGATGTTAGCATGCCGAATGAGCTATACGATGATCCGGGTCTGTTTCACATTGCATTACAAGGTGTTGTCTGAAGGGCATTATTAAGTTTGTGTACAGATAGGGCAAGCACAAATAAAATGCTGACACTGAGGGTTTGCTTTAGAATTAATGAGTGCATTTCGTCATTTGTGGGTGTTGGATTGCTAAATTAACTCATTCCTTGGGAACTCTCATACAGCGTGTCTTAAACCAAGTTTTTTGTGTATATTTTGGCAGTCCTACATTTAAAATAGAAAATAAGAATACAAATGAAAACATATATACATACACGCATTTAGAGGCATGTCTGATTTAATAGGGTTTGGAATCTATTTTTAATGGTGATCTATAGTTCAGCCACACTTTCTCTGTGAGGCGCACATTAGTAAAAGAGGCGTCGCGATTCTTTGTTATTGCTCTACAGAACGAATAAGCAAACTGGTTCCACAACAATTCATGGCATTTTCCTTTTGTACAAGAGGTTTAAAGTTAATCCATTTAGTGATGTGTATACAATTAGGTCAGAATCAGCTGTAATGTAGGTATGTTCCGGCATATAAAGTAAGGTTACCTGGTTTCCAGTGGCTCTTAGTGTATTTAACAAACAATAGCAAAAACAGGAAATACGGGAATATAGTTATGCAGCTAAACTAAGCACAACACAGCCAAACAGTAATTAAGCAAGCGTAAGCTAAAAGCATAAATATGTACAGTCAAGTAGGTGAATTAATTGACAAACATACAGAGATAAACAACATCGTGTGCTTCCAAAGGCTTTTACTTTGAAGGCAGGTACACATATTTTCCGGTCTGTAGACGCTTGACACACACAAACGATCAACCAAACGTCCCGCCCGATCTTCAGTCTTCATGGTTGCCATGGTAGGCAGTTTGAAGTCCCGCCCTTTGACCCAAAGTATACTATACTTGATTGGCTGGCGCGTATGTGTGTCGACCTTAGAGCGATTTCATTGGATAAGCCCATTGCCAGACGACATGTGAACCGAACAGACTTCCTGCTTTGTTAGGTTGTCCTCTCTGTCATTTTTGTTATGTTATTCCATCAACTCTGACAAAAAGACAAACCGTGTCCGTAGACTTTTATTCCTCACCGACTAAGTGTTGAATTTACCGCGGGTCGATGTCCAAAGACAACCGCCATGATGGAAGACGGCGTGGAGCTGGGCAGCACCGCCTCGGCCCGAGAGTTAGCCAAGGTGGAGACGGGAGGGAGAGGTCTGGGAGCAACAGCTCAGGCTCTTCGCATGGAGGAGGCAAAAGCAAGAATACTTCAATAACTGCTTTGAAGGTTCGTAACATCATCTTAGCTGGTTGATAACGGCCTAAATATAGTAGTTAATTGAGTCAAGAGAGTGACAATTCCAATGCACACCTAGCTAGCTTGAGCTCAGTGACTGGATCATTGAGAATGGGTTCACATTTTAGAGTGACCTGTGTGATGTTGTCAGCCCATGTGGTAAGTTACTGAAGTGTTTCCCCTTCTACCAGCACCCACTTATGCATTTTTACTAAATTATGATAAATGTCTCTGTGCGATTTGTGAGAACATGCTAATGCATCATGGGATCTTTGTGTGTATGTCCTATCGTCACTATAACATAAATGTGACATCAGGAGATGTGTTGAGTATGTCAACACAGGAGTAATTGGGTCAAGTCGGTATCAGATAGTCTTGCTTATCCGGTTGCCCCCGTTTATACCAACTTTGTCTTGCACACATTTTTAAGTTTGCATTATTTGGAGGCGGTCAAACCATGTGGGCTTGTGTGTTTATGCCCCCTAGCAGCCTATGAATTATTGGATGCTTAGTCCAATCAGATCCAGAGAATGACCCGTGAGGCTGATGCATGGCCAGGCTTGCGTTAGCACACACTGTCACTGAGCCTACAGCTATACGCTCATCACTGGCAGCACAGGATGGGGGGCAGAGCACCAGGCTTGCTGTGTGCACATGACTGCGCAGTGTTGTGGCAGAGAGAGAGAGAGAGAGAGTGTGAGAGTGGGGGCTGTGATGCAGAGCAGAGAAAGCAGAGGAGAGAAGCTGTAAATATAGGAAGCTACATGCAGTGGAGAGAAGAACAGGGTGGCAAGCAGACAGACAGCAGTGGGCAGAGAGCTGGGCCTAAGAGGACTGAGGGCTTAGGCTAGATTACAGACAACGTGAAAGGCTGGACTCGCGTACTGCTGAGCACTTGTCTCTCTCAATCGCCACTGGGAGAGGAGTTGACACAGCTGGGAAAGTTGCTATAGCAGTGGACACAGTAGGAGTCTATTTTTGGTCCCGCTGTCAGATGACGATGTCACCTTGCACAAGTGGTGTGGGGGAACAGGTTGCCTGAAGTGGGCTGCAAAAGTATGTCAGGGGTGGATAAGGACGAGGAACCTGCTTACAGACTGTACTTCTACTCTGTATGTATCCTCTTATCTTTTGATTTATCCTATATCTGTGTTTCTCTTCATGAGTGAGATCTCACCCACTGTCTTGCTACTGGCATCTGTTTGTAAACCTTCCCTGCCAAAAGGGAAACCTTACACTTGCCCCTTCCTCAGCACAGTCTAGAAAATAAGCACTCTCTCTGGTGCATGTTGAAGGATTACCTGGCCAGAGAATAAAACAGAAGTTATGCTCCACAGTGTATCTTATTTTTCTACAGTGTATACCAGGAGAGAGTTTGTTTACAGCTGGTTAAGTGGATCAAGGGAATGTTGCTGTTAGCCTTTTTTGCCTCAGGCTGCTGCATATAGTTCATAGGTAGGGTTTTCCCACAACATCAAATGGCTGCCAAGCTCAGTAACCGCAGAGTAAATATTTACAAAATGTAGATGAGTGACGTTCCATGGATGCGGACTTACGTCACAAATTCTTGCTCATCTTAGGTTGGCCTGTGTTCTTTGATGCTCTTTTATCTCTTGGTAGTCCTTTTCTACTTGGCTGAATAAAGCCCAGGCCACTTGACATGTAAATAATTTTGCTCACCAAATGTAGGTCAGCTGGGTATCTCCCTTAGGGACATTAAGTAGTATCAGACCAGGACACGCATGCTGTTTCTGCATGTGTAACGCCTAATGAGCCATGTTCACATTTCCTGGCATTGAATGATAGTCTGCAAAGATTGTTACATGATACATAAAATATACCAAGACCTCACTTTTTTCCTCATCGTTGGTTAAGACAAACTGCATTACTCTTCTTTTCAATTGCGAGTGTGTCGCAAGAGGAATAATTTATTTGTATCTTTCTTCTCTGAATAGTGTTGGTAGTGAGAGACAGCCAGGAAAAGAGAGAACAGTTTGTTCCATGAGTCATTTGCTATTGAGAGGAGAACTGGCTCTCAATTTTTATGTTGGTTTCAGGTAACAATGTATTTTAAGTCTGAAACCACATCTTATAGTTGTCCAACCAAAATAGAGTGTACTCAGGACATTAGTCAACATTAGACTAAATGATTTAGATCCAGAATGATCCACAACCAGGTTGCCCAGAAGTCTGAAAATTGTGAGTTTAAAAAAATAAAATGTACCATATTATAGTAGACTGTTGGGGTATACTGTGTACTTTTGTCTTTGTTATTTTTTATTTTGAAAAAGTATCTGTGGATGTTATTGTGTAACATATTTGCTCTCTGCATTAATGCATTATGTGACAGAATGGTTCTTAGTGAGATGGGGATGCAGAGAGTTGCCATGTTTCATCACAGGACATCTTAATGTCCCAAAGTTAAAGGATGTAATGATTGACTTCTCGCAGTATTTATTTTGGTGCACAGTGTCTGCTTCACCCGAGGTTAGTCAAGTTTACTGATGCATAGTCAATGTGTAGGTCAACCATGATGCATGCTGGGCACAGCGGAGTTAGAGCGCCTGCCTGTAGCTGTTTCTTGTCACAGTCTGTGCCAGTAGACCTCTCCCATAAACGTAATGTGTGCACTGTTGTGGCTCCGAACCCCTGCTCACATCCGCACACCAGGGTTGGGACAAATAATTGAAACATCATATTGCAATACACTCTCTTGTGGTACTGAGTAGTGCTATTACATTACATAACAATTAGTACATTTTACAATAATTGCTTTCTGTTCTATTTGTGTTTATTATGATGCACAGATGGTGTATCTCACTTCTATTACAAACATGTAACGTGTGTTGTATGGCATTTATGTCTGCTTTAGGTTTGAATCATGTGTTTATATGCACTCTGTTACACAGTTTGAAGTCAGTTATATTTTAAAATTCATAATGCTTTGAATAGATGCAGAATAAAATTGACTTGCTTGTTTATAAACATATTTCAGCATATTTAAGGCTATAAATAACACACTTTACAGCTGTAATCCCACATACGGTAATTATAACTGTATGTGGGGTTGCCTCAAAATGCTCCAGTGCTCAGGTTCACCATGATGAAGGAACGTGTCAACAAGTGCAACTGCTTTGCTCATTGATGTTTGTGTGATAGTTTTTTGACAACGATGGACCTCTATTGTGCAGACAAATATAATGCAGTGTAGCAGGCTTTCATTAATGGCTATAAACGGGCAATAACCTACATGTTGACCATTTTGTAGGATTTGTTGATTTATTTTTTTATTCTTATTCTTTTAAACTGACTGCAAACCAATAATGCATTATTTTAAATGTTGGGGCACCTTGTGTTTGTCATGCAAAACATCATATTTTTCTCAGAATGGCCTTAAGTGATGCTAAACTTATCTTGTGAAAAATATCTTGATATATTGAAAGTCACTTTATGAATCCTACATCTTTATTAAAATGTTTAAATATTCTGGTATACATAATACAAAATCACAATATAATATACAAAATATAAAAGCGCCATCCCATTTCCCAACCCCTCTCAGTCCATCCCAGTTCTACCCCCAGTTCCACCCCAGCAGGCTGCCACTGCCCACACATGACTATAGCCATGATAATGGCAAAAGGAAATCACACAAAGATACATAAAATAACAATAAGCGAATGCACAAAAAGAGAGAGACACATATTGAGCCACACATTTGTGCAGTCCTACATAAAGAGAGCTTTGTGAGTCATTACAATGTGTTATCCTAGTGATGGTAGTGAAATAAGATATACATGTGGTTTACTTTTTAATGAACTCAATGAATCCCACATATATTTTCTTTTCTGTATGTTTTTCTGTCACATTTCATGACTCATGCTGTACTGCTCTACTCTTTCCTTGGCTCTTGGATAAAGTGCAACATTAAGGTTTTGAATCGGTTTCCTGTGCAGGCATCTTTTCAGCGCTCCAACAGCCATGACAAGGTGAGGAAGATCGTTGCCGAAGAAGGCCGTGCTGCTCGTAACCTCATTGCCTGGAGTGTGCCTCTGGAGAACAAGGAGGAGGAAGGTTTGTAGCTGCATGCAAAACAGAGTTTCTATGCATGCTAATATGCTATTATTCTGCTTTGTTGCGGAGTTCACATCATTGCCATATTAACGTCACAAATAAATGGAGTATGACATTTGTATTGTTTAGGTCCTTGTTGTGTGCGGTGGTAGGTGTTGCAGCTAATGTTTGCTTTAGGTGATTTGATTTCCCTTAACTGTGGGACAGTGGAAGATGTTTAGTCATTTATTTGGATGAGAAACTCAATGATCGTTTCTCATCTCATGGCTAGACTGCTAAAATGAAGGAGTGTTGAGAATCTTTTCAAGTTAGTTAAAGCTTACGCTGATACCTAGATATACTAGTTCACTGCTTTACTGTGGTTCGCTGTGTTTGGTCAATATGATATTATGTAATAGGCTTTGAATTGTTTACACAGTTCTATAATCTTTAAAATCCTGAAATGTCAAATCAAATGTCTTATCTTCACCAATATCGTTTCCTCTCACACAGCAAAACTTATTTTACTGGACTTTTTCAGGGAAATTCTGAATAATGTAATGTTACATTCTCCTTGAAATGTAATTACAAGTCACTGCTGACTGTGTGTATTATTATTTTATTCTATAATCAATTTGTCATAATTTCTAAGCTTGTAAGAGATGATTGAATGTTACCTTCATCCCGATCATTTGAGATTGGTTATTTCATCAGTTTCTGTACACAGTATACGCCTACTTTCTTTCCTCTCCATAGCAAAGTCCAAAAGCCACTCCAGTGGCAGTTCCAGGTCCCAGAGGATCAACTCTGGTCAACAAAGGAACAAGAAACAGGTTAGTGTGTCATCGTCTCCCACTAGAGGGCAGCATTCACCAGGCTAAGTATTCCATTCATTTTGCCAAACACCTCAAGTGGATCTGTGACTACATGAAACTCCCTGTTTTTGCTGTTGTTAGTCAGTCTTGGAAAAGCTGAGCTCACAAGAAAAGGAGAAAAAAGTTACCAATCCTAGTCTCCAATTGTGTTGTGTTAAGTGCCTGAATATGGCTTTGCCTCACCTGACAAAAATTGATCTTCAGTCAGATCTCCTAATTTCATTTTCAGTCATTAGATGTTCTAGCATTAGGTTGCGAAATTTATCAAAAGATATGAGTTAGATTGCAACAGGCTACACCAGCCAACATTACCACAAGGGGGGGTTCAAATCTCCCTATTTCCTTCATGCTTATTACCAAACATGCACGTTTGGTAATATAAGGCATATAACAGCTGAACCTCATGCCCCAACCAAACTAGGAACATTTTTACTGTGGTTCTTATATAAAAACCTTCTAAATACTTGCATGAAACTGCAATGAGTTTGTCATTGTTACCATAATGTTTGTCCATGCTTTGTCTCCCCAGAATGCTGGAGTTGAAAATAAAGGCACAGCTGGTGTCTTGTTGGACAAGGGGCCAGAGAAGAGCCCCACCAAAGCCAGAGCGCCCCGCAAGGTGGACCTGCGAGCACGCTACTGGGCTTTCCTCTTCGACAACCTGCGTCGGGCTGTGGATGAGATTTACGTCACATGTGAATCCGATCAGAGTGTCGTAGAATGCAAGGTTAGTCTGCTTAGAGGAGAGACACAAACAATGGCCCTGGTAGAAATGCAGATTCTAGCGTCACCATCAGTGGGATCATGATCTGAAATGACCAAAGAGAGTCCCTTGTTTGTGGCGCCTGAAAGGTGTTGGGATTTATGAACACTAGAGGGTGACTTTGAGATCATAACACAACATCTCCCTCACGGCTCACATTCCTCTTGATTTCTGCTTTATGTCAGAGGGGCTCTCCGAAGGCTCGCTGCTGAAAGAATTATCACAGAACTCTCTCTTGGACTGTAAACAACATTGTATATGCACTGTGTTTGTCGTCAAGCATTTGGTGAAATAGGGCTTGGCAATTTTGCAATTTTGCCTCCTTTTTGGTCAACATGTTGCACATCTAATCAACAGCAATATTCTCCGTTTTGTGGATCGGTGTGTTTGTTTTGGTGCCGCCATGGAGTGACACTGTGATGTTGCTCTAGGGCTTATTGGTCTGATACTAATGGTCCTGTGTTTTATTGATTCTTCTGCCACGCGGCATTATGCTGAGCATGGTTCTGGTGACGTTCTGCGGTCAGTACCGTAGCCCAGTTCCCTGTGGTGTGGTTGGCTTGCTGTCAGTGCCACAGTGCAGCTCCCTGTGGTGTGATCAGGATGTTGCCAGTTGGCCTTTGTCAGACATCTGGCTGCTAGGTGTTTTTCCCCCTCATACCACTGTATCTCTCTACACCCTAATGCTGTCTAATGGCCATGGAGCTGGGTGCTGTTCATAATCCCCTATCCCACCCAGCTTGGGCTTAATGGACACTGATAGATGATGGAGTCATCTGGAGGGGAAGCAGAGTGCTCTGATAGCCCCAGCCACAAACCCCCAGTGTAGCTGTGGGCAATCTGCATTGTGTGCTCTCACACAAATTGCTAACAATTTTCCACCAACAAACTTATGGACATAAACATAACCATTATCAGGAAGTGATGCCTAATTCTCGATTAAGGCTATATTTTGTTACTGGAATGCTTTGTGTAATTTTGCACGAGAACCTCAGTGCTGATGTAGTATGTTTTCACACTCAGAGGGAATTTGTTCACCCAGCAGAATGATTCATATATGCTTATTAATAATGGCCACACCTCTTTAACCCAAGCCCCAGCCCTAATTAGTTCCTATCAACTGTTCCTTTATCCCATCTCTGATTTATTAGAGTTATCATCCAGACCAGGCAAGATAGGTACTTGGTGTTCCTGTTCGCTTGAAGGCAAATTAATGAATTGAATTCCTTTTAGAATTTTTTTTTTAAGTGAACTGAAATAGGCTATTCTGGTATTGAATGGTTTGACTTAAAAAAACAAAACAAACAATCAGAACTGTGAATAATTTACTTGAGGTCAGTTACTCTAACCTAGGCTGTACCTGTTCATTCTTGTTTCCATGTATGGACCACAGGCTTTTACTGCCCATCCTATTTTATGGCAATGCCTCTGGAAGGTTAAACATTTTGTCATTCCTCGTGAAATGTTATGTGAGGGTTGTATTTAGGTAAGTGTGCCTGTTAACATACTGAAAGCCACTTTACGGTGCCTTCACTCATTGTTGGTCTATCTGTCAGAGGAGCAGCAAACCTCTCTCCATCTCAGCCTTCATTACCAAATGAACAGCGAGCCATAGCGGTGGTCTTTGCCTGTTAACCAGCTCTAATCAGCAGACCTGCTGCTGGACACATCTTTCACTGGCCTGACTTGTCTATTAACTAAAAGCACTGTGAAGCTTTACTCTCAATTACCACTCCTTCACGCTCCCCATCAATCAGTTGTGTTCGTTTCATTAGAGCTCTGGGAAAAAGCTCCACGTGGCCCACCACCTCTGGATAACCAACACAGTCAATTCTAGTGCAGATATTGGGCCTTTTCTAAAAGGAATTTGCATTCTCAGTTGTTCTTCAAACATTTCAGTCAAGCATTTGTCTCTTGATGACAGGAGATGTCAAGAAGCCACAGGCTTTTATAACGAAACTCCCCTCAACTGAAGGAGAAAAAACATCTCTAATAAAAAACTGGGGAAAAGGCTATCACAATTTATACAGCAATAAATAAATGACAACATGTCATCTTCGCTCATGAATATTTCTGGGCCAGCTCCTGCTTGCCAGCAACAGTCTTGATCTAGCTATCTGGTCCCTGTCAGTTTTTGAACTGATTTGCACTCAACAAGCATTTCAAGGGCCAGTTATTGATTTTAGTTGGAACAAAGTATATATGTTTTAATCAAACTGATGAAATGGTAAATACCATAAGGCCTAAGTAGAAAATACTAACAAAGATAGAAAGCATCATTTTATGCTTACATTGTGCTTAAATTGTTTTGGATAAAACAACATTTTAGAAAACATGGTTACATGAGGTCACGTTTTGAGTGTTTGAGTGCTGCATTGTATACTGAATTGTTAATTGTCTTGGTATTTGCTAGGTGTATGAAACAAAATTGACTGCTTTTGACATTAATGTTCAACAAATATTCTTGAGTAAGATCTGATGCATGTGTGATACCCTTGAATTGGTTTGAGCATCGCACCTTTCTTCATGTTTGTGTTTATAAACTCTGCCATTCTCCATCCTGTTGTGACTGCTGTCTGTAGGAGGTGTTGATGATGTTGGACAACTACGTACGGGATTTCAAAGCTCTCATAGACTGGATCCAACTTCAGGAGAAGTTGGAGAAAACCGATGCCCAGAACAGGTGATCTTCACTTTATTTTTCTCACTCTCTTGCTTTATCTCTCACTCTCATTCACCCCTGGTTTTTCAATTGATCCCTGAGGTGAAACTGAAAGTGCCGGTGTCTGGTCCCTGGCTCACAAACAGAATCGATCAATAGCTTTGCCTTTAATTCCAAGAGATCCATGAGTTTATTGGCTTCTCTTTAACACAGTGACCACTGCAACCGTAAATTGACTAAGAAATGAAATTCCCAGTGCTGCCTCCCAATGTGTTCATTTAAAGCGTACTGTTAATCAATAGGACAACCTGAAACTCTTACATGCTCCATTTATTGCATAAATTGCTGCAAGTAAATCAGCCATTTAACTGATTTACCAAAGTGTGAGCCAAGTCTGTGCGTGTTTTGCAACTAGGAATTGTAATTAGTGATAGTTATGTAATGTTCGCTACTTTCACTTCAGGCCCACGTCTTTAGCCTGGGAGGTGCGTAAGATGTCTCCAGGACGTCATGTGATGCCAAGCCCCTCGGCCGACAGAATGGTTCCTTCTCCAGGTGCACGTCGTGTCCTCAACTTTGGGTAAGCTCTCTTACTGTATTTCTAGAAGTATGCTGCACCAAACCCCATTTGGCATTTGATCCGTTTGAAGATCAACATTTTATTTGATTTCAAATTGTATCTTAGGGCATCCTGTTATTAACCAATCAATATTTAAAATTATGCCTGTTGTTAAAGGGGTTAGGAAATGCATACTACGTTATCTTACAATACAGCCATTGATTCCTGATGGTGAAGCATTTGTTTAATGCAATTTGTCGAGTCTCTCACTCTTTGGCCAGAGAATAAGTGGAAGGTGTAGATGAAAGTGTCAGTTAAAGACTGCTGAAGCATCGGTTCAATATGTGCACTGCTCTGTAATTGGATGCTGCAGGAAATGGATATTGATCATAACGGAGGCCTGTTGTCCAATACAGTCCCATGCTGTCTCAGAGTGGAGAGTGCTGGGGTGTTAGATAGACGCTGTCTTCAGACTGCTGAAGCCTCTTAGACAGACTAGTATAATATCATTGGAAACCTGCCGACAATGAAGGGTTAATCGTCAGGTTTATATTTGTCTGTTCTCATGTATGATGTGTGTGTTTCTTATTCAGTGGTCCCCCACCTACACTAGCTGCAGCCCGGCTTTGCCACACAGGCCCCAGCTGGGCGGACCGAGTGAAGTGCACTCAGTCCGTCCCTAGCTCCAGTCAACCAACCACAGCTCCTTTAGAAAAACTGGGTAAGAATCCTCTGCTGCAAAGAACCAGAATGCAAGTAAATGTGGTTCATTCTAACACGGAGAGCGCAATAACCCATCTTCTTTTGTGTTTTCCAGGTAAAAAGGATGCTGAGGGTTGGGAGACGGTCCAGCGAGGACGTACTGCCAAGCCCCGCTCTGCCGCCATTGTTGCCAAGGTCAGTCCTGTCTTGGTTCATGTCACCCCAAAGCAGGACAGCGTCAAGTCACATCTGCCATCAAAGGAGGATCAAGAGCTCAACCCTCTGTGTCCCTCGGACAAGGACACAACCCAGAAGGATGCTGAGCAGCCAGTAACTGTGGAGTCCGACCTCTTAGAGAAAGTCGGTTGTCCAGAGAACGGGAACATGATGGAGGTACTGAGGTTCAGTACATTGTGACGTCTTTCTCCCAGAGCAGTTCCTTGATATCAATTATTCATAAGTAGCAGAGTAACACTAGACCATTTTATTACCCACATTTGTTTTTGTTTTGTTCTACTTGGTATTCATAGACAGACCAACCAGACAAGCAAATCAACTTTAAGACGATTGATTGTACACTGACATTTCAGAGGCAGAAAACCCATATTCACTATCATGAAATAAATACTCTGTCGATGCCTCAAGACACACATGGTAAGAGTGTGTTATAGCCATCGGTTGATTTTGAAATACATTGGATACTTTACAAGCATACGTGATCATTATTTCCCATCTATCAGTTTATTTAGATCATAATTGGATATTTAGGGCATGTCAGTACCAGCTTTCCTGCATGATTTGTGGTTTCAGCATTGTGTTGAGTATTGATTGGTTTGATGTTTTTTTTTTTTATTGTTCTCATGAATTGCTTAAAAAATGCATGTCTTTAATTGAGTTTGCGTGTGTTTGTGTGTGACTGTCGGTGCAGCCCCCAGCAGAGAGTGTACAAGACTCGGGGCAGTGTGTCGACGCACCCTGTGAAGACGCGCCTCCCCCCATACCAGCTCCTACCCCTTCCCAAGCCACAGAGTCCCCCCCATCCTCAGCCACAGTCCCATCAACAGACATTACTTTATCAGTCCCAGTCCCCGCTCTGGCCCTCTCAACATCCCCAGACCTTCCCCAGACGGATGGGCTCGGTGCACTGTTGGCCTTTGGGGACAGTGTGGCTGAGGGTGGCGCGTCGCAGGGCATGGCCACATCTGCTCCAGGACAGGCTGAGACTCCTGTGACAGCCGTGAAACTGGAGAGTGTGTTGGACCCCACAGAGCTGTCTACTGTGAGTGCTGAGAGATGGAGGAGGGGAGGGAGGGAGTGAGGGAGTGAGGGAGGGGGCGGGCAGGGATCCCCAAGGGTACTTTACCGCCAAAACAAAGTCAATCTTAAGAAACCTCCAGACCAAATGTGCAGGAAAGACTGCAAAGCTCTGTGTAGTGTTGTTATAGCGCCTCTCACTGTGAAGAATAGCTGCGAGTAGATGACTTTTGTACTTGAGCATGTGCTCCCGGGGTGTGGCCTCAACTTGTTTTACTTATTTTAGCCACTTCGAGTACCAAATTATGTGCAAAAAACCTGGACTGATTTTCCAGTTTGTATTCAACCCAGCGTTAGATCTTAAGCAAACATTTTCCGCCTACGTCAGGTGTTGTCACTATTATTAAGCATCATGGAGTGTGTAAACACAGAACTCCGTATACTTCATCATGGATGACTACACCTTTAAGTGGGATGCTGTCAGATTTTGACAGGTTGTAAATTAAACTGAAATCTGTCCTGAAAGCTATTTGGCCTCAAATGTAACACCAGTCTAGTCTTTGACCTTGTCCAGGCAATACTTGTGTGCTTAAGATTTAGAAAGAACTTTTCAACCTTCCCATACATACCTCATGTAAAAGACGCATACTGTTGAGAAGGCTCTATAATTAATTTAGAGTAGTTACTGCTCTGGAGTAATCTGAGTCCTTCTCTTATTATTGCCATGTCATGAAAACTCCCAAAATACTTATTGAAATACGATTGAAGTAAACAGTTTTCTTGCGCAAAACCATCAGTCGCCTCCTTTCACCATCTCTTCATCCTCACGGTAAATGTGCCCTGCATGACTCTTGAATGCTCCCTCACTTGTGATGAATGTGTGGTACAAACTGTGATTGGGTTGATATGGTGTCCCTGTCTTTGGATCGTGCACCAAAGTTTAAATCAGATCAACTGCACAGAGGCTAAAATGTAGTATGACAGCTTCTACACGTTGAATATTTCTTATTAAAAAATAGAAATATTTATCGCATGCCTCTGATATTTCATAATTTGTACATAATGTGTAAGAAACGAAACGTCTGCTCTATTTTAGTTGGTGTGATATATTGCATTATAATGAAAGGTGTTTCAAATATTTTGTCAACATAATTTAACGCTAGAGAGCGGCAAAAGTATTGAAACTCCTCTTTGACGTAATGTAAGCAATGATAGAAAACAGGCAAACTACGTGCATCTCTCTCTCTCTCTCTCTCTCGCTCTTTCTCTCTCTCACTCTCTCTCTCTCCCTTTATAATCTATATATATATATATATATATATATATATATATATATATACATACACACATACATATATATATATATATGCAGTACTGTGCAAAAGTTTTAGGCAGGTGTAAAAAAAAAAATGCTTTCAAAAATAGAAGTGCTAACAGTTTATTTTCATCAATTAACAAAATGCAAAGTGAGCGAACAAAAGAAAAATCTTGTTAATTGATGAAAATAAACTGTTAGCCCTTCTATTTTTGAAAGCATTCTTAGTTTACAGCATTTTTTCACACCTGCCTAAAACGTTTGCACAGTACTGTATATATCATAACTAAAGTAATGTAAAAGTGATGTTTTTTTTCTAGTCAGTGGTTGTTTGTATGAACTCAACATATATGAAGCTGTGTGTGTGAGGTGGTATCTGTGCAATGTGTTCAGCCACAGTCCATGGCCGAGGTCCTGGCCAAAAAAGAGGAGCTTGCCGACCGACTGGAGAAAGCCAACGAGGAGGCGATTGCCAGTGCCATCGCTGAGGAAGAGCAGCTGACCAGAGAGATTCAGGCTGAGAACAATGACCTGGAGACTGACAATGAAAGTGACTTCTCTGTAAGATGAATAATGCTCATTTACACTGTACATGTTTAGTCCCTTTAGTTTGACAACAAGTAAGGTTTTATTTATTTTTTTATTTTTTTTACCACAGGCTAACATCGGTAATGGAGGTTGCGGTGTCAATATAGATTGGAGTGACATGCTGGCAGATTATGACGGTATGAACGTCAACATCTGAATGAAAACCGAGCTCTCATTCTTTGTAATGGCAAAAATGACGGTGATCTGTTTATTTTCCTTGCTCGTGTTTCCTGTAGCTCGTGAGCCATGGCGTCAGAGTACCTCATGGGGGGACATAGTAGAGGAGGAACCTGCTCGGCCTCCTGGACATGGAATCCACATGCACGAGAAATTGTCCTCACCGTCACGCAAAAGGTGCAAAACATTTTCATTATGCAGTGATTGGTTGAGCACATCTGCCCCTATTTCAACAGCTTCATTTAATTCTAACACGCATTGACAGTGTCCACACAGTACAATTAGCTTCTCTACTTGTTTAGTGCCCTGCTCATTTACAATCCCCTCACCTTATTTTGACATGGATTTAACCCATCAGCCAGAGAGTCAAAGGCCCACTTACTGCATTTGACCTCTTTCTTTTTAGGTTACCACCCAGAATGTCTAAACAGGCCCTAGTGCCTATCAGAGTCTGTGTCTGCCTTTGTTGATAAGGAGGTTGAGATGAATGATTTGTTTCCATGTTTTTGACAGAACCATTGCAGAGTCAAAGAAGAAACATGAGGAGAAACAGCTGAAGGCGCAGCAGCTGAGGGACAAACTCCGGGAGGAAAAGACGCTCAAACTGCAGAAGCTCTTGGAGAGGGTGAGTATAACATGCCAAGTTGACGGAAAGCACCCTGAAGAAACTCCATGCAAGCTAAGCCCAGCCTGGCTCATAATGAGAGGTTTTGTCAGCACACTGCCTGATAGAGTCACTAAATATTATAACCCCCTCAAGTCGCATCCAGGCCAGCTGGCCGCAGACAGCCATGAGCGAGACCCCTGGCCAAAATCAACAGCCTTTCATGAAGTTTGTTTTTGTTCACCAGGCCGTAGCAAGATGAGTGAGACCTAGAATAAATCAGGATCAACCACATAAAAGCATAAAGGGTTGTATATTTGCATTAATCCCCATGTGCACACACTGGTGAGGGTAGCAACTGAAAAATTAAGAATCCATTGTCTGTGTTGTCCTGGAGCATGTACATTATCCTTTTTTCCCCCTCACACTTCACTTTCTGCAGGAGAAGGAGGTGAGGAAGTGGAAGGAGGAGTTATTGGAGCAGCGTCGGAGGATGATGGACGAAAAGTTGTTACATGCAGAGTTAAAGCGAGAAGTTCAGCTCCAGGCGATTGTGAAGAAGGCCCAAGAAGAAGAGGCCAAGGTAGAGGAGGGAATGCAGTAACCATATACATGTGACAGCTGAGGAATGTTCTAATTTAAGTAGGACATTCATACATACACAATGTCCCTGAAAACAGAGTGATGTGGGTTGGTTGCGTAAATTGGGTTGATTCTATCCAAATATATTTTTCAACACTTGGGGAAACAATATTTAGTCTAGATAATTCAAACGTCTTTGTGTAAATGCATTTCTATTTATTCACACATTACACACACTCTGTGTGTGTTCACATCCTCTGTAATAAGTATATGTGTCCCTACAGGTGAATGAAATCGCATTCATCAACACTCTGGAAGCCCAAAACAAGAGGCATGATGCCCTGGCCAAGTTAAATGAGTATGAGCAACGCCTCAACGAGCTGCAGGATGAGAGACAGAGGAGACAGGAGGAGAAGCAGGCCAGAGATGAGGCTGTGCAGGTGCTACAAAAAGCAATGCTCAATTTGAGTTAAATAATTCTATTTGTAATTTTTATATTTGGGTGCATCTTCAACAATATCTTATCTTCCCTGTGCAGGAGCGTAAACGGGTCCTGGAAGCAGAGCGGCAGGCCCGGGTGGAGGAGCTGCTGATGCGGAGGAAGGAGCAGGAGGCTCGTATTGAACAGCAGAAGCAGGAAAAAGAGAAAGCTCGAGAAGATGCCGCACGGGAAAGGGCCAGGTATGTATTCCCAAATTCCTTCAATATGGAAGTATGTGTACACAGGGGGCTAATTTGATTCCAACAGTCACTTTGATAAATGTAAGACATGTACATATGTTTCACACTGCTTTTCTATGTCCTATCTGAAGAGATCGAGAAGAGCGTCTGGCTGCTCTTAGTGCTGCTCAGCAGGAGGCCATGGAGGAGCTGCAGAAAAAAATACAGCTAAAGGTAAGTTTAAATCATGACATTTCCATTGGACAGCATACAGGAATCCTGGGTTTCCCATGTGATCCTTGGTTTATGGTTTCTTCCATAGCATGATGAGAGCAGCCGCAGGCATATGGAGCAAATCGAGCAGAGGAAGGAGAAGGCTGCTGAGCTCAGCAGTGGTCGACATGCAAACACAGACTACGCCCCCAAACTGACCCCTTACGAGCGCAAGAAGCAGTGCTCCCTGTGCTGCGTTGTGGTATGTACAGTTTCATCCCGTCTGGGCTCATGGTGGTGTCCCTAACTTCTATACACTATGTCGTTAACGGCACAACCTCCATGACCTGAATCCAATACAAAGTCCTTATCACTTTCATATGTACACATGGGTGTGACGACACAGATGCTGCAGCAGAACCGCTCTGGCCGAACACCCCTGTGCTATTTGGCAGACAGTACATAAAAATACAAATGAAGGTGATTCAGAGGATTCTTTGGAAAAGGGCACATTTAAATGAGGATTTAACCGCATTGATTAACCATGGACTCTTAAACAAAGATTTATTACCGGGCAGGCAACAAATCCACAAGCAGACATATTTATCTCTGATTGACGGGTTTCCACAGCAACAAGGGTGGGACACCTTGAGTCTTCAAAACCAGAATCAGATATGGGGGGGGGGGGTTTCAGAGTCAAAGAGGGAATCTTGTTAAAATGTTGGATGACCTTGGCCAGCATCTGACACCAGAGGTCATGGATGGGTCAGCAGCAAGCACTTCATTTAATGACATTAAACACAAACCATTTTAAATGGGCTGGTTTCCAGAGATGGGAGAACAACACTGCTTGCTGTACACCTGACTCTTGTTGTGGCCATTTATCAAACCTTTTTTAGACATCTAGTCCACAACTCTCCTTTGGAAATACTTGACTGAGTTTTGTTGTGATGCAAGTAAATTATTATATTATATTGAACAGAACGAAGGCATTTTTAAAAATAATATTGAGATTCCAGAAGAGAGGTATTATATTGAGTGGTTTTCCCAGCTACAATCTCTTGCTGTAAGCTCAATTAGTATTATAAGAACAACATAATGCATTCATGAAGGAATCTTATCTGTATAGATAAGTTCCACATAACATCACATTTCTTTGCCTTAGTCTTTGCTTTAAACTGAGGTTCAGGAAAGAGACGGGTCATGTCCCATTGAAATAGCCCATGTGGTATATCGTTTCACCAGAATCCCATGGGGCTCCGTTGACCCTTTCCTGCCTCTGTCTCCATTGTGTCCGCAGCAGTGACCTCTGACCTCTGTGTTTGTGTTTGTAGATCACCTCAGAGGTGCACCTGTTCAGCCACACCAAGGGCAAGAGGCACCAACAGGCCGTGCGAGACAGTAGCAGCATCCAAGGACGGGAGCTCTCTGATGAGGAAGTGGTGCGTATCACCCACACCCTGCCGGGAACAAACATCCACTCATCCTGTCAAAGATTACTGCCCTACTGCTGCGTGTGTCATGTTAAAAGACAAAGAGACACCGTAGTTGTCTTTTATGAGGTGGTCATTATTATTGTTTATGCATCCCCTTGTATACTGCCACGGCGTCCTTTGCTGGCTTTGTGCGATTACAAATGGGCCTTGAAATGTACACAGTCAGGGTTCAGTGCTTCAGTGGAGGGGCGACATCACCCTCTTGTCTCCAGGCTGTTTTTGTCATGGAGCGCTTCTCCATGGAAAGGCAGCTCGTTAATGCAAGGTAACCTCTCAGGCTGCAATATGAGATTGGCTTTTCAGCAGTGCTCATTGTGAGGCTGACAACTGTTGGTACTATACGCAGCACCTTTGGCCCCAGCAGCTCCTTCATTCAAAGCTTTTTTTCAGCAAGGAATAATTGATACCCACTCCTTCCTTTCCTCTAAATCATTTCCTTTCCAAATGCAGGTCATTTTTTTCTGTTTGACAGTATGATAAACAAGGCAACGTAGAGAAGCACTTCACCGATATAGCACTATAAACAGTCCATATATAATCACTACTTCATATACATTTGCAATACGTCTCTTTTCATATGATAGTTTTACCAATAACCAGAATGTTGAGGCTTTACTGTTTTCTCACCTTCCATATTTTGTTTTTGTCAATACTTATCAGTCAAAGTTTAAGCCCTTGCTGAAAGTCGTCCTTGTCCTATTTTGCATCTTGCTAAATCTAAACGTGAACAGTTTGTACTAATTGTGTTATTATTGGATTTGATTATTAGTCAGTATAGTATCTCTAATAGATGGTGTTTAGATGTCCAGAACTACTATTTATAATTATATGTGAAAGTACATTAAGATGTCCAATAGCTCTACGTCTAGAGACTTTGTTTAGATAGACTTATGTGGCTCCTTGTTATTTATATCGAACCTCATTTTGGTGTCCACTATTTCATTCATACCACTGCCAACTATTTTCCAGACTGCAGCTCCATAACTCTTCCTGCAATGAAAGATTTTTAATTAAAATGAAGATGGTTGGTTCAACTGTGCAGAGGTCACTCCATAGTTTTTCGGCAGAAGCGGGCGGGCCCTGTGCCTTCATATTTGGTCATTTCCTCTCATTCTGACTTGTGAATTAAATTGAAAATACAAGGATTATCAACAGGGTAGGGTCGATGTATGGGGAGGGAGCTTGACAATTACTCTTTTCGTTCACCATCTGTCCTGGTTTAATATGGTGAACGTAATATTCAAGACGCATGGCTTCTGACATAAGGACTTTATTTATTGATCACCTTTAGACACGACAGCTCAAAAAAAAAAACGGAGCCTTCTCTGAGGAAAAACTGTTCCTCTGTCCTGCTTGTCTGTAGTGCACTGCAAGCACGGCCAATAGAGGAATCACCAGGCAGCAGAAGGTATCAGAGCTGACCTCCCAAAGGCACGGAATAGTACTAAAGTTCTTGTAGTCAAAGCTGTGCTGATGGCCACAAATTGAGAACCTTGATGAAATATCCAGACTGCCACCTGAAGCAAGCCTCTCCCCCCCACACTGTTTTGAGATCTGACATTTGTCTAGTTATAGCAGGGAAGCTGCTGCTGAAAGAGAGAACCAATGAATAGTTTTCCGTTTTTTTGTCTTTGAGTGACTTGTCCCCTCCTTCAATGTCACTGATAGTATGTAGTTCAATACAAAAATGTCATGTAAACCACTGTAGTGATGGTAACTCAATACTGCACATCTTATCTAGTAGCCAGCGTGAAATACAGCTGTTTGTTTCACACCAAATGGAAAGCCTACCTCTCAGGCCTTTGTATGTGACAAAAGAGGCAGTGGATGAACACATCCCATGTAATCGGTATTTGTGTGGGAGCCTTTTAGATCTGTATGGTTTTTTTGTGTCAAGGAAAGGGAGAGATGTGTGGAGCGGTATCATATTTCTCCCACCAGAGGGAATCTGTGGTATTGTGTGAAAGCAATGGCCTTGGGCCAGCTTCTGTGCTGCTTTGTTACAATGGTTCAGTGGTAGACACCTGTCTGTCATCGCGTCTAATTGTCTCAAACACTCAAAGTCTACACAACTTCTACCATTCTGTCTCACCTGCCAGACACAGGGAATGGGATGTAATCATAATATATTTATTTGCTCTCATAGTCCGTATCATAGTCCCTATGTCAGCATTATACTATATTTGACAGCTTAATATTTCAGGTACCCTTTTATGTTACCGGTGTGATTTTGCAAAGATGCTTTGGCTGTGTTACTGAAAAATTCCATTAAGTGAGTGGCTTGTGCACTGGTGCCTCTCAGAAAGATTACTGAACAGCTGCCTCCCATGAGGGACAGCTACAGTCATGAGTCATGACTGACCTGTAGTATCATGGAGGGCAGAGGTGTGCGCATACAAATACAGACACACACACATCCTTCATATCAGCATCTTTTTCCCTATTTTACTCTTCTTACCTGTATGCCCCAAAAAAACGACTAAAACTGTTCTGAAGTTAGTTACTTGATCTTATCGACTTGATAGAAATTAAAGCTCCGTAAGGTGGTGCTTCAAATCTAACATTTCTCCATAATATTGAATATAATATAATATGCATTACTAAGTACACAACAATACAACTTAAACAGTTTTTTCCCTGAAGGTTAATAATAAAAACTCAATCAAAAGCCAATTTGTGTTAATAGTAATATGTTGGTGTGATATAAGCAGATTTATTTTGAAATTGCTGGCAACATAAGTAAACATTGCCACAACTGCCATCACGTTTTGACTCAAATATTGTTTGGTGTATGTAAATATGTGACACCACATTTTCCAAATAAAGTCCTGCCGACTTCCTGCAATGAAATTAGGCACAGACAACAATATAATCACATAAAATGTGTCCTGTAACTATTCAATTTCATAGTAAGATGCTCATTTAGAAAACAGGTTTAAAAAAAAAAAAAAAAAAAGTTAAAAACCCTATTCAGGCACCAGGAATACAGACGACACTTGTGACCAACGGGTATGGCATCCCACGCACTGGTTAGCTCGACGGCTGAATGGAAACCGTTTATCAGTGAGGCCATCCTATCCTCTGGGGTGCTGGATGACAGCATAATTGGATAATTGGTTTCTTGCACATGCATCATGTTGTTTAAATTGGGTTACATTCCCTTGTCTCCCTGGTGGAAATATCAGAATCATCTGACAGGGCCAGACAGGAGGCAACACCTCCAGCCTTTTAGCATTTCCATGGACGAGTGGCTTCAAAAGACTGTAAAGCATTGGGGGTAATTACAGGATACAATGGTGTTATTGAGCGGTATAGATCTACATGTCACACAATATATTCAGTGCCACATCTGAAGTGTATAACCTCTGCTTATAGACATTTAACAAGAATATTATTTGCTGTTCTATTTCCATAGTCATTTTAGAGCAGACAGTCTGCCTGTTTTCTTTACAGTAATTGCGTCAGTCGTGGAAGAAGTATACAGATCCTTTACTTAGGAATATTTTTACAGATGCGTTAATGTATAAGCTGCATTTTAATGTTGTAGCTGACCCGACTATTTTATACCTTGTTATTTTCACCTTGAACAATGCATCATACTGTATTTTCTAATTTTGTGTTAATAAATAAATATGTGTAGAAAAAAGTGTAATATTTCCCTCTGGGGTAGAAAATGGAAATACTCAAGTACAATTACCTCAAAACCGTTCTTCAGTACAAAGTAAAAGTAGTTATTTACTTTCCCCCAGTGATTTATGAGCTTGTTTTTGCACCAAAAACAGACGCAAGTTATATTAGAAGCCTGTTATAAGTAATGGTTCTAACAATTGCCTGCAATGTCTTTGATGTATTGATTTTTGTCTACTCTAGGAGCATCTTTCCTTGAAGAAATACATTGTGGATATAGTGACCGACAGCTCTGTGTCTTCTGAAAGCATGAAGGATGGAGAAGAAAGGCAGAAGGCACGGAAGAAAGCTAAGAAGCTCCGCGCCAGAATGAACTCCAGGTAATACATCCATTTTCTTTCTCTGTCTTTCTGCTTCTCCCTCTGCATCCTCTCAGAGGCACAGAGGACAAAACTTTGCCAGGACTTTTTTTTATGAGTGACAAGGAGATGGAAAGCAGATGTTATGTGCATCCTGGCTGTCTACAAGGTAACACTGATGAGCTTAATTTATGACCACTTTCTGTGATTGGGGAGCAAAACTGCAAATCGATCTGTAGGGCCCCAGCTTTCACCTGTAAAGAGCTTTCCTCCAAATTGCTGCCATGGCATTGCCAAATCTGAAGCCTTCCTCCGAGTATCGGATGTATGTTAAAGTATGTATGAGCCATGCCTGTTTTTCTTCTTCTGAGCTATTGATTTTTAAATAAAGTATCAAAGAAAATCAATAGTAATCAACAAATAGGAGGCATTGCTGCTGTGTGTCAGAACCTGGACCTTAGCTCAATCAATTTAACTGGCTGTCAAAACTGGGAGGGAGAGTAGTGGAAAGAGACACAATCCTGACAATACTTACTGTACGATTATTAGAAGAATTCCACCACAAACAGGACAACATTGATATCTGAAACGTACGCTCTAAAGGCAGGAACGTTGCATACTAAAAATAAATACGAGACCAAGTAAGATATGGCCTCTATCAAGCTCAGTCGATTGCTGAGGAATCACTAACACAATGTAAACATAAAATATGTGTATAGTAGACAAATGTGTAAATAACAAAGTCACATTTTAGTTAAAACCAAATCAAGCTTCATAAAAAAAAAAGTACACAAATGTCTAGACATGACATTAGTCATTAGACATTAGAAGTGAAAACTCATTACTATCGGTCAGGAACCAACACTCTTTTTTTTATCTTGTTTTTGTAATCGAGCCATGCTAACCCTAACAACAGCAAGAACACAGAGTCTTATTTTTCAGAAAGGAATACCAACTTAATGATGTGGCTGTGGGTCACCATGAATCATATGGTTGGTGGTTCAATCCCTGGCTCCACCCGTCCACATATCTAAATGTCCCTGCGCAAGGCACTAAACCCCAAATTGCCCCCTTTGGGCGTGTGTGTGTGTGTAGGGTGAATGAGAGGCATTGTAAAGCAGCCGTGTCCCACTCAGGTTGAAATGTGCAGTCCATTTACCATTTACGATATAATGGAGGGCGTGTTGATAATGTGGTCTTAACAGTTGGACATAAGTAATCCAATTAAACGGTTATCAACTATTATATAATTTAGAATCTTAAATTATAAGCCTTTACATTGAATCCATTCTGTACAATGACATCATCAACAACAACAACAACAGTATTTTAATAGATACTTTCCTCCATTAAAGAGGCGGAAAGAGCAAACATTGTCCTTGACTGCTGGCTAAACTCTTGCTAAAATTGCAACAGTATTCAATCTTTAAGACTCAGTTTGAGATGATAACACTAACTGATGTATTGTAACAAGACTGCTCTTCATTATCTTTATTGGGATTATTGAGACGTTTTTTTGGACATGACCCATACACTGTTCTAATAATAACAACCGTTGTTGTGTATCATCTTCAAAAAGTTAATTTATATTCACCTGAAGTGTTTTTTTTTCTGTTTGGAGAAAATGTCAACATCCTCTTTCTTATTGTAGGCAGACTAATTGATCCTAATAGACCCGCCAGCCTCGTATCATGATTGACCTGTGGATTTGACCCTAAGTGAGATGTCTAAAAAGAGAATTCATTGTTATTAGGCTTTTCACAAGAAAGTATTTATTCAAAAGAGATGGTTACAGGCTGAAACATTGGTGCTGCTCCGGTATTCTCAGTGCTGCTGTTTTTGGCTTTGTGAGGCTCAGCGGTACTGAGAAAGTGACAACATGATCTGTCTCTGTTCACCGTCACTCCTGCAGCGGCCCTGCCGAGACTAGCACTCAAAGGCAGCAGGCTTTCAGAGGTCATAAATAACACAGAGCCCCAGTAAACATAAAGGTGAGCCGCTTCACCACCGGGTGGAAATGAACCGTTTTATTGGAACGCCGTATGGTGTCCGTAAAACGTGAGTGGTTCTCACCAGGCCAACATCGCAGCCTTACTCTTAATAAAGCAGCAAACACACTTTTTTCACCCGAGTTGTTTCTTTTGTGTGGTTTGGCTAACCTTTAATAAAATTTGACGTAAGTAGTCTGTCAGTTAGTGTCAGGATGGGTTTCGAAGTGTGTGTGTGTGTGTGTGTGTGTGTGTGTGTGTGTGTGTGTGTGTGTGTGTGTGTGTGTGTGTGTGTGTGTGTGTGTGTGTGTGTGTGTGTGTGTGTGTGTGTGTGTGTGTGTGTGTGTGTGTGTGTGTGTGTGTGTGTGTGTGTGTGTGTGTGTGTGTGTGTGTGTGTGTGTGTGTGTGTGTGTGTGTGTGTGTGTGTGTGTGTGTGTGTGTGTGTGTGTGGTATGAAGTAGTAAGCATGGCCCTAACTCATTTTACCGTCTGCTGCCATAGATTAAGGGGAAAGGTCCTGCTTGTAAATTAACGCACGTCCTTAACAATGCAGCTAAATGGGGTTTAAGCACATTTAGTTATGGAATTATTAGTATGATTTTAGGTTTCTGCTTTACTTCTCTTCATTGCCATTGAGCTGATGCCTGTCTTCTTTTCTAGGTCTGTGTCGTTTACATTGCCGTCGCATGTGTTTTTGCAGCATTGGAGAGAAATTTGTAAAAAAAATAAAATAAAGGGGGTTGAGATCTGTTTTATTATAAACTATTTACATTGATTATAGAGTTGTGCTTTCTCTTCTTGTGCTGATCACTGATATTTATTGCTGGAGGCCCAACACGGGCGGCTTCTGACAGTAATGAATTGCTCTGCAATTGATACCTGTTTAACCTGTTACGGTATAAACCTGTCAAATATTAATTTGAATGTCATCAATGACAAACAGGGCGGATATAGGTCAAGCCCTTCTGAATGCAAGTCTGTGCTACCCATTTATTTGACTCACCAGCCACGGAAAATAACTATATCTGGAATAAATGTATATTGTTATCCTCGGTCACAACTTGCTCTATTGAGATTGATTATGAATGCAGTAATATGGCTGCTCTTGTTGATTGCATGTTGAGATTTTAACCTTGATATTTGAATATGAAGAAGTGTATCGTATTTGATAAGACAAGGCTTCTTAACAACATTTCTTTTAACTGATAAATCTATCTGTAGATCTATAGATAGTAAACAATCAAAACCATGGAACAACAAATTAGTAATGACACTAATAGCTTTCAGAATACTAGAATATACAGTATGCCCTCAATGTCCTGGTCTATAACTGTGAGGTGAGTTATCAGTTGTTTTTAGATAACTGTCCTTGAATACAAGAGATTGTGAATAGAAGATGAGGCTCTGGTTGCTCCACGTACGGCCTGCCGGGACAAATCCACCTGTCGTCTTCCAGGAAGTTTTTGATCCTATCACTGTAGAGATGGCTAACCGGAAGGCGCACAATCTAACTGATCAATAGTTACTTATCATGTCTGGGAATACCTGACTGACAGATAGAATCCCCCATCGAATCTTCCACACACAATCACATGGTTTGTGTTTCTCAGACGTCTTCTCAGAGTCTGGCTGCTGGAGTAATGCCCCGTAGATACCAGCCCCCCTAATGACCATGACCTTTTACGAGGTCACACATTCAAAACACTGCTTGTAACCCCCTTTAACTGTTTATTTGACAATGAGAGAAGTGAAGAACTTGAGCCTCCCTTGTTAAAAACAATTTCAATGAAGGTGTATTTTAAAGGTAGACTTAAGTCTTCATAATATCGATGGCAGCAAAACACTCGTCCCTACAGAGCCGGTGTCTGATTATTTTAAGACAAGTTACTTGGTGAGCGGCTGACAGGTCAAATATACAGACTCAGTTTGAACTTTTTCCTCTCTTCACACTTTCATCTGTTGTGTTTTTTACTGACAGGCGAAACACTTTTCCTGGTATTCAAAGACTTTTTCTTACTTTTCCTTCTGCAGGGCGAAGGAATATGAGAGGTCAATGGAAGCAAAGACACAGGTCCCCGAGTCCCCATACAAGGCCAAGTGAGTGTTTTTCTTTTCTTCATTTTTAATAATTTACTCTAATGATCATAAAGCTTTGGTGTAAAGCGGCAACTAACAGTTGATTTATATGATTTCCGTTTTATCATTTAGTCCAGAAAAAGAAAAAATGCTCATCAACATTCCCCTAAATGCATGATGTATTCCTGTTTCAGGGTTGCAACTAATAATTATTTCATGGTAATATACTTTATATATATATATATATATATATATATATATATATATATATATATATATATATATAGTATATGTATCATGAAATATATATAACATATAATATTTATAAATATATGCCAAATTGTGCATCTTCCAGCCTCTGGAATATAAATATATATAGTATAATATATAAATAAATATTTACATTCAAGTGGCTGGAAGAAGCACAATTTAGCATTTTGCTTAACAAATTATCCAAATTGTTGCTTTATTGATTTTGTTGTTTTACTTTTTTCAGCAGTATTGATATAGTTTTTTTCTGTTGTCGTATGCAAAAAAATAAAAGCAGCGAATCATTACATTTGAAAAGCTCAAACTGTATTTTTTAAATCATTGCTTGATACATTTAAAACAGTTAAATGATCATCAAAATGTTTTATTTTTCTGTTAATTTAACTTTTGAACTGATCATAAACTAAGGGTTTCAGCTCCTCTGTGATGGATAGAAGTTGGCTGAACAAGCATGGAAACATGAATAAAGATCTGGTGTTTGTGAGCGGATTCTCACGTCTCTTGGCTCTTGTATGTTCAAGGTTGCAGCGCTTGGTGAAGGACCTGTTGAAGCAGCTGCAGGGTCAAGACAGCGGCCAGAGCGCCAACAACAAAGTGTCTGGTCTGGACCGAACTCTGGGAGAGATTTCTCGCATCTTAGAGAAACAGGTAGAGCAACACATGAATCACATAGATACAGATACAGTAGACCGTGTGAATGAGTTATATGTATCTTTAATTAGAGAGGTGATTATTATTTTACGATGTTGGTTGTATATGAATGATTAAACTGTGTTAATGCACCTATACCCTTACTTTTCTAACTCAATGGTTGGTTATCAGTTCACATCCTCTCTGGTGCATTTTGTGCCGTCTGCTTTGCTGCTTGTCTATTGACTAAACAGTCTGCAGCAGTGCACAGGTCATGCCAGCCCTTTGGCATGTTTCCTTAGTGATGAGCTGTGTTCGGCTGTGTCTCACCCTCCCAATGTGGAGTATCCCTTACTCCAAACCAACTTGCCTTTGGTTATTGGCTAATGAAGACCAGATTAACTGTGTTTTCATTGTGCACATGGTACCAATAGAGGAGCTTCCTAGCACGAGAGCAAGCATTGTCTCGTGTCTATGTGACTTGGACCACTCAGATGTCACTGGTTTAGACAATAGTAAATTGGATTTCCAGATGAAATGCCAGGGATTCACGAGACGTTATTGATCAAAGGCAAGCAAATTTTACATTTATTTTTTAGATTTGGCTTTTCTCTTACACTTCATACAGCTGTGTATATATATATATATATATAATGGCAGACATTTATAACTGTAGTTGATTTGAAACATCTGTCACAGAGGTTTTGTTGCATGACGGCTTTTTTCTTTTACAGTAAAACTCGCATCAATTTTAGACTGAGAGGAGGAATTAAAACACCTGCCACCGTGTTTATGATGAGGAGAATATACAGCCCACTTCCTGTAATGAGGCATAAATTTCCTGCCAAGTTGTGGTTCGAGCCATCATAACATCCCACTGTGCATGCCTCTGGGCGTGAGGATAGAGAGATTATGGTGTCCCATCAGAGACGAGGGGGCCGGCTGGAGAGGCTATTACTGAATTTCCCCAGAGGCAAAGAAAGAAGTGGCTGAGGTGGGTGGCACAGCGTCCTGTAAAGAGAGAGGAGGAGACCAGTGTGATGTGAGTAGCTCACAAGCTGTCACTATATGAGGGCTCCTCCCCTCAGCTCCACATACTCTCAGCGGGAGGTCGGAGGTCAGTGGGCCACAGTAGATGTGCTCTATTCAACAGTGGTGTCGCTGTGAAGGAGGCAGCTCCGTCCGGGTGCCTTTTGCTTTGTCCTTCACCTCGGCACAAAAGCAAGTTTTGTCAAGTTCTGCTTCGCCAGCTTCTTAGAGAAATATCCACCCAAAGCTGCGAGGAACAAAGTGATTGGCCATTGAGGCAGCCTAGGGAGCACTTCCCTCTGTAATCCCTGGACAAAGTCAAATAAATAGAGTCTCTGTCAGCATGGCTGTCTGGCCCCTGAGTCACATCGAGTCAGGACCCTTTAGATTATTTGACCTAACAAGCATCTCTCATGTCATTGACTCACCTAGAGATTTGTTTTTCTCCCCCATATCTGATTCAGTCTCCACTTTCTCTACTAATTCCTTAGACAACACCCGACACTCCCCCTCCTGCACTGCTCTTTGGGTCCCACCCCCCTCAGTCCTCCCCTGCTTTCTAGGCTACGTCTAGTCTCTGACCCCAGTGTGTTTCTCCCTCTGAGGCCTCTAATGGTTTATTTTATGTTGAACTTGATTTTTTTTCTTTACTCGCAGTGATTGAGAATGTCAATTTTTCTAACGTGCTGCTCTTTTCTTGCCTTATTACTGAGTACTTTTATAGCAGTGTTTCCCACTGGTTTCAGTTAAAGCCTGTCTAGAACAGAGCGACATGAACAACATGTAGGTATGAACTGTCAGGAGCATGGTGCTCTGAGAACCAAAGACCTAACATTTTCCTTTTACCAGCTGTCAGAGCCTGGTTGGGCAAACCAGGGGGACTGGTGGGAGTTGTATCTTGGGACACGGGGGAAGGTGAAGGGCAGCGTGGCAGGATAATAAGGTTTCTTGCTCAGGCCTCCAGCAGACTGACAGATACAGCCCAGAGCAGCAGTGTCAGAACTTTGTCACAGACAACAAAAGTGAGCAACATGCATTTTAGAAGTAAAATATTCTTCTGTCACACTTTAAAGTGTTACTATATCGTTCGGTACTTCTTGGTTAAAAAAGAAAAAATTAAGTTATGACTGTTGCTATCTGTCAATAATAATAACTCTGTTTGTCATTGACTATTAACAAAGCTTTTCAAAAATATCAATGCTGATATTATTGAAAACTTGTAAGCATATTAATGGTTTTGTTAACTTCAATACATTTTTCATCGCTGAAGTGCTTACAAAACTAGCAAACATTTGTAGATTTGAGCTTGTAGATATGCTTCTTTTTTGCTTATGTTTAAAAAATATTTCATCAGTAAAAGTCTGAAGATTACTTTAGCCTATGAAACAGACATTTGTCAGTATTTTGGACATTTAGATGGAATTGGAGTTTGCCATTTGGTTGTTCAATAATCTGATGATTCATTGAAAAAGAAAATAGCTTAATTATGAATAGGAAATCATAGTAGAGTTACAGCTCTAATGTAATTGTATTTTCTCATTGTAGACTGTCATTTCTTTTCCCAAACAGTCTCATGTTTGTTTCCTCACCACAAGACCAATAGGGAGTGAAATGGTTCTGAGCTTCTTGGTGTATTAGTTACAACTAGAGCTGTCTGTGGTTTCTGTGGAAAGTTTGGTTTTGCGCCACTCTGGCCTTTGATTAATCTTGGCTCATTTTATTGAATAAACACAGTTTGTAGAATTATCCTTTGCCATGTTCGCCCAGAACTCATTTAGTCTACTGAATCATATGCCATCATGTCTTGTAAACACAGAAGTTTATACTCGACCTTAAGATGTTTACTCCCGCAGCCTTGTTGTGGTTTACAGTGGACTCGGCCCACAGAGCTTTGTTTACCACGCTTAAAATATTTTATGAAGCAGTACAATGATGAAACTTGTGTAAGGAGAAAGGGATCATACTTGTCTCTGTCTGTTGGATTTTAGTTGTGAAGGATTTAACTCCTGATTTGAAGGTACAGATCAAAGTTGAACGCAGTTCTTAATGAACTGTGCCTGTTGTTGTCCATCTGTTGGTGGGGCGGGGCTGAGGTTGTGCCCTCCTCTCTACCTTAATTAAATTATCTGATGGGAGGAGCCTACAAAGTGCAATCTAGCTGGTCTGCAGACACTGTCGCAGGAATTACCAGCTGCTTCTGGCCTCCCATCAGCTGGGGTAACAATGGTCACCATGGACAATAATTGGATAAGATTCCCCCTGTTGTATTATTCAGGAGCCTTCCTCCTCGCTTGGGTCTTAATGCTCAGCCCTTAGTGGTGTCTCTTTTTTGAGGGAATACTAGTTGCTCATCCTGTTACTGTTTTGTTGTAGCTTCTGTTGAGGTGTGACCTGTCACTGATCGATTGGAACTTAAAGGGACACTCCTTCATTTTGGGAAACATGATTGTTGGCTGTCTTAACCACAGTCACAATTTTTATTTCATATATGTGTTTTCAGTACAGAGGTACTGAAGTTCTGGGACGTTGTTTAGCCTACCTTCGCACAAATAGTTAGAACCAGGGTTAATGGTGAGCCAACATTTAAAAAAGCAATTTAGTATGTCACTGACCACAGAAGACATTATGGAGTTGTTTTCCAAGACTGAGTAGTACTGTGAAATTGACTTTGACATATAAAATATGTGCAGTGACCCTAAAAGTGAAACAAGACTAAGAGCCTACAGCGACACCAGAAGCACTGTGAGCATGTACATTTGCACAGAGGGGCTTTAAGCTAAATGCTAACGTCAGAATGCTAACATGCTCACAATGAAAATGCGTCCATGCTTACATGGATTAAGTATAATGATTAACAAGTTCACCATCTTAGCCTTGCGACTTACCATGCTAACACTCATTAGCCACCTATGCTCACAGTGGTCTCTCTGGTTTTGTTCTTAGCCTCAATGCATGGGGAGCTAACGGATATCTACTCATTTTGTCTAACTTCAATCGCAAACAAGTGTCAGCGTATCCGTTTGAGAACACTGGGTAAAAACATTGTTTCATAACATTTGTATACAAGCCTGAATCCAGTTGGCGTCTGTGCTTAAGTTTTTAGAAAGGACACGTCATCACCGGATGATGTTTCCCATTTGCTTCGAAAGTCAACTTTTTTTGCACAGCACAAAGATCAACATTTGCAAAACAAACCTTTACTTTAAACATTATGCTTGGTGAGACGTGTGTCCTCACAGTAAGACTCTGGTGCCTGCTTTGTTTAAAGATAGTATGTCAGTTAGTTTGAACCTAATCCTCTTCACTCGTATTGTTCCGCCATCACAACAGATAAATCTGTCAGTAGAGCAGAAAAGACACTGACTAGCCTAGAAACCCAGCCAGGACTGGGCAGGTCCCAGTTACCCCCTTTAATACCATTTGATAAGCTGCTATGAAAGAGCTGCCTTTTCTCATTTAGCCTAGAAGCTTTTAGGTAGGTGTGTTGATGGGAGGGTTAAGAGAGGGGTTAAACCAAGCTCAGTGACTGAGACCCAATTGATTAGGCATGGAAGCTGCTGGCAACGTACAGAAAGACGGTCATAATGAAGTCTTTCCACAAACATTTCTCATTATGTTAAAGGATAAGGGTCTTTGCAGTATTTGATAATGTTTTTGTCCAGAACCCTAAAAGATGGTTCAGTGTGTCGTCTGTGTGTGTGTGTACCACCTGAATCGAGGAGCCGTTACCTTAGCAGCGGGCATGAATGACAGATGAAGAGCTTATCTGTAATTTGGTAAAGAACTTCTCTCTCAATGTGTTCAGGCTTGTTGGCAACTTCCCATGCCGGGACAAAAGCGCTGTGAAGTGGCTGGATTTTTGTGCTGTCACATCAGTGAGGAGCCTGTAACCTCATTAGGTGTAGGAGTGACCTGCAGTGTAACACGGCCCTCTGCCGTTGTGTGAAGAAGGCCCTCCATCAGCAGCTCCCCTCCAGCTCCTTTCCTCCCTGTCGACCCAGAAACAAGCATGCCTGAAAGTCAGCGCTCGCTCCTGGCTTTGTACTTGTTGATTTATAAGACACTGTAGCAACAGCATCTGACCTACTGCCAATTACTCTATCATCACAGGAGCACAGGACCTAACTATTTACATCTGTTCATAAATATAATGCACTAGACTGACTTTTCCGCTACTAGGTTAGTTTGTAATTTTTTTAATGTTATAAGTAAAGTGAGAAAAAAAGAATGTAACTTAAAAATGACATGAACCAAAAGGAAAAGTAACTATTACAAACATGGTAGCATGACATTTTGTCATTTTAACCAATGTCCTCATTCATGGCACACTGCAGATTTTGTTTATTAAAAACATTATGTGAAAACTTTTGCCGGTTTAGTTTAACAAAAAGTCCTCATTGATTAGAGAACTAAATAATTTGTGACAGGGTTGTTTACCTAATAAAGTTTAAACCGGTGTATACCGTTAGTTTTTAAAAAAGAAAAAAGAAGTCAGGCTTACTCATAATAAGACAGTAATAAAGGAAATACTAAACTTATACAAAGGTCTTATGTGGACATAAAAAACGGTTTAGCCTGATGTTGAAATAAAGCAGTTTGATTGTGCAACCAATAAATTGCTTCATGCTAGTTTGACTTGAGTTACAGGGCGACTTTAGATACCGTTTCTGAGAGTGACCATGAAGTCAAATGACATTAAACATTTTACATTTCAGTTAGTTGCTTTTTATTTTCAACAATCTCCAATCTAAGTTTAAAATGCCATAAATGGACCACATTTTAATGATTCAAAATATATATATTTTACCTTGATGTTTACAGGAAGATTCATTTCCAAGTACCCTCCTGAAATATATATTGGCTTGAACTTCTCTAAATGTAAAATGAATAAGAAAATTAAAATTTGAATAGGGCCATTATAGAGCCAAAACCACTCTGAGATTGGACCATTTAGTCAAACACACTGAATGGTGTAATAACTTTTAGATCTAGAGTAACTAGAAGTGTTAGAGGAGCTCCTTTGCAAGCATGAGGCAGGATAGTGTTGAAGGTTGAAGAAAAGTCTCTGAACAGGATTACTTGGCTCTTTAATCCTTGTAAATGCTGACACAATAGGTGAAATAATATAAATGCTGCATCTTTATAACCTCAGTCGATCCAATGCATTATCAACTTGGGTTTGATTATGATAAGAATGTCATATTTTTCAGTAAACATTTCTATTAAAATGATTAGTTAGCTATTTGCCCCCTTCTTTGTTTGGCCGAGTGACATTTTCTCTGTTTCACTTCCTCCGTGGTCATCCGTTGAGACCACCCCAGTGCTAACTGGAGCCTGCAGAGCGTTCGCCTTCCACTGAAACTTGACTGTTGTAGGGCGGAGCCGCGTTGTTCACTTTTGAGATTAAACAGGAATACTTTTGGGATCACTTTGTTTCAGATTTCAATCCCTCGCCCCTGTTGGAGAAAGAGCGGTTCCCTCTCTGGTGAGAGCCATGTAATCCCCTGTCCAGCCTGTGGCTTGTTGTCCCCTGACTGTACCTCTGTTTCACCAGCTCTCTCTCTTTCTCTGTTCTTGCCTCAACAGAACAATGCCGACCAAGTGGCCTTCCAAGTGGGCGGCGGCCTGTCGGCTCTGGAACAAATTCTGCAGGTCGTCGCTGCTGCTTCCACACCCACTGCGGTTCCTCGTATTCCTCTCAAGTGAGTACTGTTACCAAATTCAAATACTTGGATTTTAATTAACGTAAAGGAAACACTTTAAATGTATAAAAAGTAAATGGTGGTATTTTTCTAGGATTTTAACTCGCAGCTCAAAACCAAAATTATTCTTGTTCTGCCTTTTAAAGTTTATTATCATGACTTATTATCAAGTTTCTGTTTCAAGCCAGCAGGGTGAGCTGTCTCTTTAGCTTATAATGGGAACAGTTTGATTTCTGAAACTCTGACCAGTTGTTGTTAGGTCATGACATTAGCCATGAGTGGATGTGATCTCGGAGACTAGGTTTAAGTCTAAATTTAGGTCCATTGTCAGAATGGGAACAGGTGTGGAGTGATTTTCTGCAATGACAGATATTCTCTGTGTTTATGAACGATCTGTAATGAACAGCACCTGCATCCCGACCACACTGAAAACACAAAAGTATTATCACATCTTCTCTTTAAATAGATGTTGATCCATGGTGCTTATCTGATACAATATCATTCTTATTATATATCTTTACATTTCTCTTTGGCTGTGTAAGTGAAAGCTGTTCAGATTAGGATACATTTTAACCAGTGTTGAAAAAATAGAGATAGTATTTGATAGATTTGCATTTCTGATTGTGTTTATAAAAGGTAAAGGACAGGTAGACTACATACTGCTTAATCTAGTCTAGTGTATATTTTGAGCTCTTTATTCACACGGCCTCAAACAGCTGTTCTTCTTCCCAGTCACTTCTCTTTGACTCTATCCTTTCTCTGGCCCTACTGACAACAGACTTCTTTATTTCCTCTCTTTGTTTTTTTTTGTAATTGCCCAAAGTGAGTGAGCTAATCTCAACTAACCAACTTTATCATTGTTTATAACCATTTCATCTCAATAAATATCCTCGAAATGTATTAATGAGTAACAGCGGTGCCCTTCTAGAAATTAAGAGCATTTCCATTTCCGTAATCAATTTGTGCTCATTCTTTTCTCTCGAAACACAAAAAGCACACGTGTCCCATCTATCATTTAGAGTGCAGAGTATTTTTGAGTTGTGGGTCTGGTGTTTGCATGGCCTGCCAGTAGATAACCTCAGAGAGGCTGCCGTACTCAGTAGTGGGACTCTGTAATGGACTCGAATGGCCTTGCACTCCCATTCATTAGCATTTACTGGTCTCTGAATCTCTGCTAATGGACAAATGCTTCTTATATTTATAAGGCTTTTAAAGGGCATCACATGTATATTGATTTTTTTTCTTCTCTCTCTTCCTCAATCATTGTAATCTGAGGGAATTTCCAGCAGACTTCTGAATTTAAAGAAATGTTATTATCTTAAATGGAAAGACTGTCTTCTTGCTCAAAGTGTTTGTTTGCCCATCCGTGCACGGCGGTGTGTTGGCTTAAGTGCACACAATATCTCCTCTGCTTTTAAGACATCTTCTTGACACGCTGTGGTGAAGGAGCAGGAGGTGAAGATTAGGCCCTTGTGTTTCTTCCCTCTGCACACCAGCCCTATCAAACTGGGGAGTGAGTTATAGATCATTCTAAAAGAATGGTCTTGAACTAAACCTTTCCCACATGGCTAAACGGGTTTCTCTGCAGAGGAGTTTTACACAAGCATGAGATTAGCAGTAGTCACACTACGGTATATTCAAGGCCTAATAGGTTATTTCAGTAGCTTGTTTAGAATCGAGCTTAATACCTCAGTTCACCAGCTTGCCTGTCAGTTCACCCTGCGCCGCTAATACTGCTGGACCCTTGAGGGTTTGCCAGCTGAGAGCCGAGAACTAAACCGGAGATAAGCCCTTGATGAACACATCAATCCAGCACCGTGGAGACGCTCAAGCTGACTCCATATATTCTATGCAAGATGTTCTGTAGTGTAGATTTAAACAGCGGGTACCATAGTGAATTCATTTAGTTGTTACATAACAGCTATAGGCTACAACTGTGTGTAAATAAAACTGTAATTTTATGAATCCAAACCAATCTTTATTTTTCATGTTTTGTAAACCTTGTAAAGTGCAAGAGAGATCACACTTTATTTAACCTTGTGATGCACCTCAGTCAGGTCGGTGGAGTTGGGAGTGGGTGACGAGATGCAACACAAGGACGCAGCCCGACTGTCTACTTATCACTATCAATCATCTGGATGGCTGTGTGGCCTAATGGGCTGCTATGTAGACGCTCGCCCCAGAGTGCGCTACATTATCTGTTTACAGCGATGCTGCCGTATTGATCACCTCCTCCGACCAGATAAGCTGAGTGATTTACAAAAAAAGGCAGCTGCGGAGATGCTCCTGCCATATCTCTCCCCGGGGAGGCTGATTCCATATTGTTACCATTACATTAATGAGCTAATTCCTCTGCGAGGCTCCTCTAATGTCCTGGTGTAACCCTGTGGTCACTGGAATGTCTAGATCAGGGTTTATGCTGCCACTGTCGTTGGCTTCAGCTGGAGAGATGATATCTCACACAATGCATAATGACATCCAAAATGTTTGCATGCAAATACATTTATTTTATTTTATTAGTTAATTAGCTTTTCATTATGGTAATTCATTATAATGGGAGTCATATTCATGGTCTTTAATATGCTGAAATCACTTGACGCCATTTTTAAACATATGTATATGCCTCTTAATAAGACAAAGTCATTTGTAAATATTCCCATTTCAAACACAGATTTTTGACATATTTAATCTTTTTTTCAATCGACTAATCATTTAATCAGGTATTTTATATTTAAGTGTGGTATATTTCTATTCGCTAGCTTAATAACAGCTGAAAACAAATTGATTAATAAGTTGAGATCTAACTATATATTTAGTTTTGTGTAAAGTACCCAGTATGCCCATCATATGTACCAGAGATATACAGTATATAGTCACTATTATGTAGTTTAAGCACTTTTGTCCTAGAGGATAAAATAAATAAAGGGACCTCATCTTGTTTGCACTTCAGTAGATCAATTGAAGAATCTTTTTTGTCTTTCCGTTACGAAAACTGCATATTAGTTCTAAGTTATATTGGCTTGTTAAACCCAAACCCATTGTCAGAGATGTCTAGTATCTTTAGTTGGGTTGCCCTTCCAATAGGGGTCACTGAAGAGAAGACCTGTGTTGTTTGTAAATGGTCTCAAGACTAGACCCCATCTGCCTGTACACAACTTATGCTTTTAAACAACAAACAGAACAAAACAAACGTCTATAATAATATGGGGAGCAAAAAATCTAATTAAAAGGTAATGTTGTGGTCGTACTGTACGTTGACAAATTCTATTGATTTAAAAAGAAGAGCAGAGCTGTGAGGGTAATCTCCTGTGAAGGGTTTAGGGGTCCTTGGACATCGCGTGTTAACCCAATTTGTATTTCCACCACTGTCTCACATGACCTGGTTGTATCCTGTGAAATCAGACCTGCTACCTGTGGTTTTATTTCAGGATGTTTTCCACCATTTGTGAGTGTGTGTGTTTCTGCACACACTTTTGCTCCTGTGCGTGATGCTGTGTGACGGCTCATCAGATTTCTCCCCCTTCATACCTGGCCAGTGTGGCACGACAGCAAGAGTAGATGTCTTGGAAGCACTCAGGGTATCAGAGAGTCAACAGCAGAATCAAATTAAATGTCATTTAGATAGAAGTGAATGAAGGGATTGTTTGACAGCACAAGGAAATGGATTTGCCTCCTCACCTTTTATTTTGGCTTAGGATTCTTTTTCTTCCCCTGAACACAAATTTACCCTGTTTAAGAAGAAGGGACTCAACCCGATCTGGAAGTTGGTCAGATTTCTGCAACGTTGCTCCGGTCAGGCTTGACTGCGCACATAGGAAACGCACAGAGAGGGCGAGAAATGTGAGACTCAGGTTGAGGAGCACTGATCTCAGGCTTGATAAGTGAAGGCAGTGACAAATAGCATAAAGACCCTTTTACATGCTTGTTGTCAACTAATTTGAGAGTTGGCCATTTTCTACAATAAATGCCTTTATGTTGAAGTATGGACTAAATCCATAACCATATATTTCTCTGTAAGGAAAGACCTTAATCATCGGTTTTACTTCTGATGTATGCTGGAGAGTTAACAATGCAGTAAAATCTGGATGCTTTTTGAGTCCTGTTGTGGACAAATAATGACCGTCAGGAATAGTTTATTCTTTGTCTTTTTTCTGAGCTGTACTGAACTGAAATGAATTAAGTGATATTTGAATATGAAGGTTGAAATTCAGAGTCGGTTGCACACCCAATCCCACCTACACCCAAGCCTCCACCTTATCATGCATGGGCCCGTTGGCCACCCAGGCAGTGCCCCCAGAGGGCTGCAGAGGGTTGAGACAGGATCAGATGTGCTCCATTCCTCTACCTCTTGGCCTCATTTCTCTATGGATCTGAATAGCTTTGCAGGTAAATTGGTATTTTCTTGGCTGTGTGAGGTTAAGCTGCTCGGTGTAGATGGGCAGATTACATTGCTCATTATTCACATCTCACTTCCATTCTCAAGTCCAACTTCAATGCACAACTGGTATTAGAGTGATAATGCACTGGAAAGATAGTGGTTGTGGTCATTTTTGGAAAATGTGAAGCCCAATCTCTCAGAGTAATGAAACCCCACAGTGGTGGAGGTGGTGGAATTTTGCCTGCTCAGATAGACTGGCACACATCAGTCCCTACACAGTTTTTGTGCAACATGAGACTGGGTGGTGTGGCACTTTACCAAATTGTTCTACAAAATCTTTGACTGGAGCTGTCATGAGGGGTATTGAGATAGCGAGAATCCCAGGGAGGCTGGACTATCAGGTGTCGTGCTCATCAAGCTCAATTAGGTGGGAGGAAACCAAAGACAGATCATTGTGATGGCTCATTGTAGAAGCCGGTGTAAGGGCATAACTCAAACATGCCTTTGACAGCCTCCTCATTTGTTCCGAGACGACCAAAGACGAGTCTGATTAGTTGTGTTACAAAGCAATTTTATGCTCATTACATGAGCAGTTGAGGGAGTCCATTGTAAAGCCAGAGGGCCCGATCTGTCTTGACAGAAGTCAAGTGGTTTAATTAGAATACACTTGTCAGTTTGTGGAAAATACAACCACGAGTTAAAACACGCAGAACCCTAATATCGCTGGTGTGTAATACTACTTTGTTATTGGTAATTTTTTGTAATAAAATCTAAACTTATTCTTTCAAAGCTCAGCTTGTAGAGATCTCTGTTTCTACTCTAAAGTAGTATGTGACAAGGGGACTCTCAGGAAGCATTACATCATCCGCCGAACATGAACAAACTGCATTTGAAAGCTTTGTTCAAAAGGTGTCTGACTTAGATAGAACGACAGTTAAAAGTGGCTTAACATTTAAAAAAAACTCTAATTTAATGTACACACATTTCACATATTTTCATTACAAAGTAATGTTTATGGTAAAGGTGCCATGTGGAAACTGCCTGTATATAGTGATATGAGTTGTCCTTGACTTTGTCGTAGTTGGGAGAATTGTTGTCTTTATTCAGCCGATCTAAAACGTCTCTAAATCTTTACGAGAAGTTCAGAGTTCAAAGTAGATAACTGCTTTCTTCATTTCTTCTTAAAGCAACGATTGAATATCCCATTATAGCAACTTGCATGGCGGCATTCCAAGAAGGATTGAAGCTGTTATAAAAGAAATGGTGACACTACTGCTCCCGGGTATACTTTACGTTTAACAAACATTTATAAGGAAGAGAGCATCAAATCTCAGTTGTCACAGGTGTAACCTGACTACTACCATTGAGCAAGATGAACTCTATCTGGCTGTTCAGAAAACAGCTCTTTGACAGTAATCAAGTCAGTCCTGCCTAGTCATTTTTATCTCTGATAGGTCATATGATATCCCTGCTATTGTGCTCTACTTTACTTAACATGCACATGACCTTAAATACCAGGATAGTGACTTAAAGTACCTAAAGTAGCTCTTGTCCTTTTGAGAAATGTACATGTCAGTTACCACAGCTTGAATTTCATAAGCTGTTTGAAACATTAAATTATAAAAGAGTATTTGAGGAAAAAGTAGTTGAGTTGTCATGTTGGTATTTGCATAGAAGCTGATCGTTGTCCCATGTTCACTGGAACTGATGCAGCATGGCATGAAAACAGCACAGTTTGTTTGGGTTCTCATGTTACTTCACCTCTTGCTCCACACAGCCTGCTCAATCAGTGCACTTAAACATTATGGTTTAACTTTTTCCACTGTCTTTATGCTTTAATAAAATTACTGTCAATATAGCTGCCATATAGGACATTAACAATTTGCAAGAGGACTCTGCTCTGTTATTGGTTTCAGGTTGACGGAAGTAAGCTTTGATGTTGGATTTGGACACTATCCGATCACTAAAATATAGTGCTTCTCACATTAACACCATATTCCACGTCTGACAGCTGTACTCTGCAATGTCAATAATGATGCAGCAAAACGACTGATCCGCCCACTGGCACATGCAGAGCAAAGAATAGAGGAAGTTATCGACAGACATGGGTCTGCCTCGGCCTAATCTATATTCCTTTCCTATGCCAGCGTGGTTTGACCGAAAACGTGCAGCAGATGTGAAGGTTTCAGTAGATACCAAAATGTTTACCAGTTGAAATAAACACGGCCTACTTTAGGCACTGCAGAGGCAGATTCCTTTCCTCCAGCGAGCAGATAGGACACGCCATTCTGCCAATGGCTAAAATATACAGTTGTCAGAAAATATTAACTGATGAAACGGGAGCGAGGGGGAGTAGTAGTCACAGCAGAACGATGACCAGTTATCTGAGGCATTAATCATCTCTGGGGTTTGTTTTAGAGCAGAGGCATGCGGACTGCTTCAGCACTGAGGAGCTGCTGAGAGGAGTAGCGTTATCTCTCCTGCGGAAATGCTGAGCTATCTCAACCAAGATGGGACTGATATTGCGCTCTGCTCCTCTGAAGGTGGCTGTAGTGAGGGGAGTGTCCACATAAGTAGCTGATATGAGTGTTTTATTCCTCAAATTGGCTTCGTTGCTCGCGCTGTCAGTGAGATATGCTTTTGACTTGTGGAGACAAACTGCACCCTTAAAGAACCACAAATACAGAAGAGTGTGTTTGGTTTCCTGATGACTGCAGATAGTCTTGTCAGTGCCCAGGGCTAGACATTTACATCCCAGTAATAGTGTTTCTTTAACGGATTGCAAGGGGGAGTAGCAGCCCGCCTTGAGGTGTTTTTTTTTTTTGTTTTACTTGTGATCAATAACCATTTGTCATCTTTCTGTGTTAGATCCCTCTGTGCTGCTATAAATACCTACTACCTGGCATGTTCCTGCTGCCCCCCCAGCTGCTCCTATGTGCTGTTTAGCAACAAGATAGCGCTCCTCATGGACCTGCTGCTGCATCAGCTAACAGTAAGTTTACGCATCCCAGCACATTACGAGACATTATTCAAGGCGTGATCAAGTATGTCTAGCGAAGTCACACGCTCATTTAGCCTTTTTATTAAACCTTCCTTGTTTTCTTTACATTAATTTGTTGATATACAGTGCTTTTACCGCTGAGAAAACCCTGCCTTTTTGCTCGTGTCGGTTCCTGCCACAGTGTTAATGAAAGACAGAGCAAGACACAAGCCAGCGAGTAACAAAGCGTTTGCCCAGCCTCTCCACAGATGCCTCCCCGACTGAGGGAATGTGAGAGCGCAGGCTGCATTGCGGCGACATGTCAGCCCATATCCTTCAGCACTCTGTAAGAAGGACTGTAAACATCAGCCCACTCCAACATCTAACGGTGGCGGCTCGTTGGGGCCGTCTACACTCACAACACAGACGGGACAAGGCACAGGCACAGGGTTGTGGTACATGCATGAACTCTTCTGGGGCTTCCTTCTCCAGTGAGTGAGTTCCAATCCAAAGAAGTCATATTTCCTTAGGGCATACAGGGAGAGGTTAGACCGTTTGGTTCGGTTTATATAAAACATATCCCAGCAGCTGCTCTGCTGACTGACATATCCAACAGCACTGCAGGAGACAAACTAACTGTTCCCCATGTGTTCAATGCAGATTAAGAATTAGGCTCAAAACGTATTCATGTTTTGATAAAGTTGTAATTCAATTTACAAGTGAGACAATACAGTTTTCAAATTCCGCACAGCTTTAATTTTGTTAGTTTTTTTATTTTTATTGCTTGACTGAGTGTGTATTCATGTGTATGTCTATGTTCTGGTATGCGTGTGTGTAAGCAATGGAGTAAAGCAGTGGGGGTTGCACTGCCATATGAGCATGTACCCTTTTAATTAGATTTGTGGAGAATGTCGGTGGATTTACCTATGCTGTCAGCATGCACCCCAACCATTAGACCAAATGAGAAGGTTTTACCTATGCAAGGTTTTCCACGTTATGCGGTAGCACTATATTTTAACAGGGCCCTCTGCTTGTGTGTTGAATGAAGTTTATCTGGAAATGCGAATGAAACGAGAAATGCTTGGCTGACTACACTATTTAATTTTGTTTTACAGATCTTATATATGGGCTTTATCTTGTCACCATGTAGCTTGTGCTCGGTACATCTTTACTTGTTTACCCCATCTTTTTTATTTTAATTTGTGCAACTTAGGAAATGCCTTTAAAAGCTACTGTATGCCTTTTACTGTAGCTACTACAAATAACACAGGTGTTTTCTACTGCTTTTTGCCCTGAAGCTGGTGAATATCCTCACTATAATGTGCATACAATGTGGGAAAATCATTTTGCAAATCAAAAACGGGTCATTTAACATTAGCCTGTGCGTTGAATGGTCATTAATGTTCATGCTGAAGGTTAAATGGATCTCTCTTTTGTTTGTTGTTTCTATATTGACATAGTATCTAATGATATTTGTATACTGTCAGATTTCTGCGTGATATTTAAAAAAAACACAGTTTTGATTATTATTGTTTATTATTATTATTATTTGCTTTGTATATAGGTAGGCTACTGTCTGTAACAAGTTTTCTTCCATTCTTGCAGCTGTATGTCCCAGATGAGGACAAATCTATTTTCGGGCGCAGTGTGAACAAACAAGTCTTTGAAGGTTTGACGACAGGACTGCTGCAGACCATTGCTACCATCCTAGGGTCCCTGTGGCCGCATGTCTCGGAGTCTGGACAAGGTGAAAACACATGGATTTCCTCCCCAGATGCCAAGGTCAAGAGCTCTGCCACAGAGTCCTTCAACACGCGCACACAAGACTTAATCAGGTATTTTCCTTGCTATGCTCTGTACTACTGACTCTGTTTCTCCTCCTCCTATATGGCACCTCTTTTTCTCATTTCCCAACCTTTTTACCTTCTTTAGTACTTCCCTCCTCCACTCCTCTTCACTGGGTTGAGAGTTGGTCAACCTCTGATATCCTCAACAGCGTGCCTTATGTAAAGAATTGGCTGACAAAATGTCAGATCTCTTGGAAATGGTCCAACTGGTGTCTTGTTAGAATGGAGTAGTGTGAGAATGAGGGTGTATTCTGGCATCCTTCCAGCTTGTACTTTTTTTCTACACATTCAGCACCACATTTCAAGTAAAATCCGCTTTAGGGGGAGGGCACAAAGTAGCATAAACAAAGAGCACTTCCAAAGCTTTGAAAGGCCTCCTTGAACCTGGCGTTGGAGCTAGCCATGTGGGTCTGGGTTGTAGGAGTTGGGGCTGTGTTGGAGAAATGTGGGCTGTGAGGAAAGGCAGGCCCGGCCTGATGAAGCCTTGTGGAAGAGTGCAGTCTTTCCACCACCCCTCCCACAAGCCATGATTCATCTGGACGGAGCAGCTGCACAGGCCCACCACTCTCATCCACTGACCCAGTCGTAACCCTGGAGACAGGCGAGGGCCTGAGAAAAATGGTGTCGTCAGACTGGTAATCCCAAGTACGAGCACAAGATTTACATCTACTGCCTTGTATAATGTATATGCTATTGAGGACAAAAGATCAAAACATTTTTAGCTTTTGCAACACACTACCATTATGCAAACCCATATATCACGTAGAGAGGAGATCGCCATTTCCTTTCCGCTCATTACCAGTTTCTCGGTTTGGCTCTTGGTGCTTTTAGTTCCTTATCATTGTTGTAAATGTTGAGACAACGAGTGGCAAGTTCGACCACCAGGCAGGTTGTCAGACAGAGAGCAGGCATTGCACAAATCAGTCGGTGTGAGGAAAGATCCTTTCAACCCACGTAAAGCTGTGGAAGAGGATCAAGTCAAAACAATGGGGCTTGGTTCAAGTGTCAAATGACCTGCAGTGGAGGTTGAAAACGGTCATAATCACCTGTTTTGAGAGGACCTCAATGAGTGACAGTTCTAACAAAAAAGGTATGCGAAAAGTCAAGACAGTGATTAGATGGGGATCCATGGCTACACAGTGACCACAACAGCTACTAGAAAGCCTTGATTGGCAGCTGTAGTGTTGTATAGATTTGTGTAAGCTGTTGGTGCCTGAGCGGAGCCCAAAGGTCCAAGCATACCGGAGCTGGGAGAAGACGGCCCCGGGTTAGTACACTGTCAAGGGCCCAGACCTGGGCTGGCACAGGGGCCACAACAACCCTCTAATGACACTATTAGCAGTGATTTGTGGCTGAAAGAGTACAGGGAACACGATCATGAGACCTGTCATTGGCAAAGACAAATTGGAGATATCGCAGTAATAGCAGGGGTGGAGGGCTTAGGTGAGGTATCCGTTTTCAGTTGCAGTGCTGTGGAAGTATGCACAGTAAAGGCCTTTGTTTGCCTGTGTGAGATGAGCTTTTTTTATATAGGAAGTCTTCCGTAGTACATTTGGGGGAAATTACATTAACCACTGCATGTTTGTTCTTCTTTTGTGTGTTTCTTTCAGCTATGTAGTAAACATGGGTTTGATTGACAAGCTGTACGGGTGCTTCTTGTCGATCCAAGGGCCTGTAGACGAGCTTCCTAAGATGTCAGCTTTCCTCCAGCAAGCCTCAGCTCTGATGCACAGCATGTGTAAGCTGTGTTTTGTCGTGACCGGACGGTGAGTCATTTCTCCTACACATGTGATCTCTAGAGCTTCCTCTGACAAACACACACTCACTTTTCTGTCAGTTCTTTAATGTCACAAGGATCCATAAAGACGAGGTTCCTGGTTCCTCAAACAAAGACTGTGGTTCCTCTGCAATCAGCCAGCAGGTCGTTTCCTCCAGCCAGCCAGCTAGCTAGCTAAGCTGTCGTTACTGCAGATAGAGATAGGCATCTACTTGACCCAGTGCTCTGTCACTCACCATAAACCTTAGCCTGCAGCGTGGGGGGAGCCCACCCACGTGTGCTACAGTGACCTCCACTCACAGAGGTTCAGTGGCGCCGCTGACAGAGGCGACGCACACAGTCACACTAAGGGACATCAGTATCCAAATTCCTCACTTAAAAGGAAAAGAAATGCTGACCACGGTAGCAAGGATATGTGCTTTGATGTTGTGCATTACAATACAAATTTAACTGATACAAGCTTTATACATTGCAATTGTCATGCAGAATCGAGGTATCAATCAAGCCAATTCGGTTTTCTTTCATAATAACCCCACCACTTGGCAGGACATTACTCCATGATCTTCATTGCGTTTGAAGTGTCGCCCAGTGTGCTGCTCTACCTTGCAGCTGGCAAGGTAGAGCAGCAACATGACCAGCTGCTTCACACCAGCAAAGTAGAAGATATTTACGGCAGTTTGTCACTGAATATCTGTGAGAAAACATAGTGTCAGACTTTGCAGGTTTAATGAGACCAGTGTTATGATCAATACAGCAGCCAGCAAGCTTTTGTTCTGCCAAGTTTCTCCGTGTATATAAGAATGCTCAATGGGTTTGAAGAATATTTTGGCCATGCCAGTTGCTGTGTCAGGGGATTATAATGGCATTAGGAGGCTGTGTTCTTGCCTAGCAGCATATTTCACGCAGAGCCTGTTGGCTAACATCAAGTATCAGCATGCGCTGTAGGTTCCATCCAGATGTCACACACCCTCCTTTCTACATGGCTGCAAATCATAGCTGGTGCTGCTGCGGCAGTCTTAAATTGTCTGTCTGTACTAGCTGAGGATTTTCACCAGAGTCTTCTGCGTTGCTACTGAAAAGAATGTATAACATTGATGCATTCATTTCACATGTTCTTTATCATTGCAGAGTTTTTAATGTCAACATAATGCAGTAATGTTGAGTGTGGGGTCTAGTTGACCCTACAGGTACGAATGTGATTAGATACTACTTTTCAACTTATTTTATGTTGTTAAAATGTTGTAATTGTTCATTTTCTCTGATTAGATTCTTCACCTGTCTATCTTTTAAAGCTCCTGGCATGACAACTTTTCTTTAAAAAATGTCTGAGGCCTTTCCTCCATCCTGTGAAGTTTGTATTTAATATACCTCCTCTTTCCAAGCGGCATTATTCCTGGCTTTGTTGTTAATTGTGATGTTCAATGAAAGGATATGTTACTGATCCCTTAACCAACAAGGTGGCATCTTGTTGGAACCAAACAAACATATCACCTTGAATCCTCTCAAGCGAGCCTTGATTAAATGTGTTGGAGCACTCAGCACCTTGTCAGGCAGCTCTGTACAATCCGCCAGCTTGAAGTAGCTGCCATGGGCTTCACGTCATGGCATTACTATGTTTACTGTAGCTGGAGAGGGAGCGGAAGAGACAATCTTACATCTTGAATGTCCCACTCTTCAGCTGCACCCAAACTGCCTGGCACTGAATTTGACCAGTTAAGTTAGAAAAGTAAAACTGATTGGAAGCTCCTCGCATGCAAAGACTAATACAACTTAGTCCATAAATAAACAGAAGCACATGAGGAGCATGAGATGAACTTAAGGAGCAGCTGTGATCCAACATGTCAATATGCAACACATGTTAAAGTTTGTGCTTTTCCACTTGCAGCAGTCAGTTAAGTCAGGTAATACAGCAGCACGAACAGGGTATCTCCTATCTAAAGGGAAAGTCATCTTAAGCCCTTGTCTGATGAGTAAATCTAGAAGCCGGTGAGGTCTAGACTGTTATTTGTGTCTGTAGTCTTGGGACACAGTCTGTTGTTCAGTTATTTCTTTTTTTTTTTGCATGACACCAGCAGCGTAAAGACACAAATAAAGACCTATATGTTACAAAGATTGATCAAGTATCATATCTGTGTGTATTTATTTATGAGCACATTTCTTTTTTGGTTTCGCTGACCACACACTTGCCCTCTCCTCCTCTCCAGTGCTCCCAGTATATTTGACAATAAACGCCAGGACCCGACTGGATTGACGGCCCTGCTGCAGTCCACAGACCTGGTGGGAGTGGTGCACACTCTGTATTGTATCTTGCTGCACAGTTTCTCGCCAGAGTCTTCTTCCCAGAGTCAGGAACCCTACGGCCCCGGGGTCATCCAGGTGGCTTTGCAAGGCATCCGCTTCCTCAACAGTTTTGCCCTGCTTGACCTATCCGCCTTCCAGGTATCATCCAAAATATTCTGTTTTCACTTTTACGAATATAGAAATGCTTAAAGATTGAGCAGATTTAGCGATTGGTGACAGAATGTTAGACTTTTTTTTTCTTTACAATTCTGCATCTGATGTTTGAGCATTTTCCCCCGTATTTTAGATATTTTATTATACCATATATATTTTATTGAATAATATTCACAGTACATGGTTTCTTAAATGAATAGCTGGTACCTTTGCATTAACAAACTGCTATTTGAATAAGCAATAGAAAGAGCCATTTAAATGACATGTCCGTCATCACATTTGCCTACAGATATTTAAATGATACTCCCTGGATTTAATAGAAAAACAAAACTGATGCTAGTTCCTTTGTTAAGATCCTTTAGAAGAGGAGTTACTCTCCTTAGGACAAAGCTGACCTGTGGACATAAACACGGCTGCCCTCTGACCCCGGGTCAGTGGTTGGGGTTGAATAGAGCCCGGTGGGTCAGCAGTTAGGATGGAGCACGAGTGATTATCACTGTATGCAGGGCCGTACATTACCCACCCTGAGGAGGTGGGGCGACAGCTTCACTGTGCTAAGTCACCGCAAAGACGGAAAGGCACGAGAGCAAGCAAGAATGCTGTTAATTATTTTAATGTCTTCTGGTAATTACTTTGAAGTAGCGTCCTCTCAGGCAACTCAAAACAGCTGGAAATGAAAGCATTTCACTGCCGGAGTTTTATGAACATTTTAAATAATGTTTCTTTTTTTTTGTCAGAGGGTTGTAATCACCTTGTGTTTCACATTACCTGCATAGCACCGGCTAATAGGCGTTGCGGGGGATGGATGATCAGAATACAGGCCTTAATGCGCTCTGCTGCCGCATCAGCTCCCAATAATTTGTTTAGAAAGGAATTTTGAAAGTGTTCAGTGGAGTATGAATAACTGGGTTATGCAGTGGTTGCATTTTAGCAAATTATGCAGCAACAAATCTTGGATTCCCGAAAAAATGAATGTGAAGGAAGGAACAGTCTTTTCAAACTGAGTTGTTTTATTTAAATTTATTTCATCATTGCTAAATAAGAATTTGCTAAGAGAAAATTGGTCCATTTTGACAGCTGCTTACAGGGTTCAGTGAGTTTAAAATGTTGCCTGCATGCAGAAGTTATAAGGCCTGAAAACGGTCTTTAGCTTCTCAGGTATTGCATTTATGGATGTTACAATGCTAACGCACCCAAACTTCCAGTGGAATAGTGATGATCTTATGGTGCTCCGTCACTCTGACATGTTTAATAAATACTGTCTGTGAGATGGTCCTAGCATCTCATTTCTGAGCGGGATTGGGGTGTTTTGTGGTGGGACCCCGCTTGAGTTGCTTATACTCTTACACTATGTATGTTCCCAGCATCAAAACATATTGTCATTCATGACTTTGTATTGTTATTGTATTGAGCTCTTTGTAATCACAATGTTTGTCTTAATTTACTGTAAAACATACTAACATGTTTTGTCTGTGACCTGTCAGTCGGTTCTTGGAGCTGAGGGCCTGTCTCTGGCTTTCCGACACATCGTCAGCTCCCTGCTCTGGTACTGTACCCAGCATTCCTCTCAGGAGCTTCTGCACGAAGTCATCATCTGCGTGGGATACTTTACGGTTAACCACTCGGACAACCAGGTAAACTGTAAACTGACTGCACAGAAATGTATTCTCTTCTTTTCAGTTTAACAAAACCAAACTCTAAATATTGAGATATATATTTTTATAGTTAAAGCGTAAATTACAATTGCTTTTGTTATTTATCAATCTACCAATTATCAGCGATTGTTTCATTCATATGTAAATATAAATAAATAAATCATGATATTCACATCTTAACGACAAAAAATGTTGACAATTAGGGAAATTAAATTTGTTTATGTTGGATGTCTCTAAATCCTGAATGTTTTCACTTCATATGTGACGGCTATTTTTTTATGATTTTGTTAAAGATATATTTTGAAATGTCAATTTGAATTCCCCCCCTTTAATCGCCCATAACTTATGCATAAGTTGACTTATGCATATGGAAACATTGAGCATAAAATGATCATAATATGAGTATATGGAGTAATTGATTATCAAAATAGTTCCCTATTATTTTTTTTGTTTACCAAGTAATAAATTAAGCTACTTAATGTTTCTTAATCAATCAGTTGCAAAAATTGTAATTGATACATTTTCTTTCAATCTGCTAATTGTCAATTATTTAATTGTTTCAGCACAAGTTGCATTTCATACTTTCATTTGTGAAAAGCGGTCTGCTGAGTTAAGAAGAGCCGGTACTATCATCTTACTATTGATCTGTTCCTGTATAATTTGTCAAAGAAAGGGTGTAGTTTTGTAATTATAACAAAAAGCACCTGTTCAAAGATTCATGACTTGGCACCTTCTTGCTTTGGGTCTGCGTGTCGTCTATTGTACCACAGAGTGACCCATTGTTCCTTCCTGGTAAAGCAGAGCAGCGTGCTGGCCCCGGTGTTACAACTACTTAGGGCCTCTGTGGAAGTGAGCAGGATGTGATGGAGCAGACCTGGCTGCTGTGTAATTGGCTGTCATGCATGGCCCGTCTACCGGGCCCCTGATTAGCCATGCTACAGTTGGCTGGGCTTTGATTATGTTAAGCCTGACCCACACAGGCAGCCGCCACAGCTTCAGTCTCAAACCTCTGATATGTCATTTATGTCCGCACGGTAGCAGTCAACCCCCATAACAACTATTTATAGGCTGATTACGAATTCTCTTTTACCAGATTTATTTTTCTTCTAATTAAAGGGTCTTCCACCATGGACTCATGGTGCTTTCTTCTCAGCTCATATGCAATTTAATTATTCTGATGTACAGAATTAGCATCTGTTGGTCATTGTAGATTCAATTTGCATATTATATTGAATAATTGAATGAGGAGTCAAGATTAAATTAAGCGGGTGACAGATGATTCGTCTTTGAACACTCACAGCGACGTTAACAGGGCAGTCACACTTGACTGTATTTGGTGAAAAAAACATGTTGCTAATTTGATGCAAAATCCACAACCTTGATGCTGCCTATAAGAAAGTCCAAAAATCCTCATACCTGCCTACTATTTAAGGATTTAGTTTCAAATCAATATCATATTTAAGTATATATTGTCGGGAAACAAGATCCCACACAACCTCCACACACACAGAGTTGATCTTTGCCAGTAGTCCAGTTCCTGGAATGCATCCACTCAGTTCCACACCAAGATGGATGGCGTTTAGGAGAATATTTAGAGCAGCTCGAGCTTTTCTCAATCTAATGTAAGCATTGGCAGAACACAAAAGCAGCCCAACCCGAGGCCTGTGCGTTGGTGGAGATTGCTGATTCACTGTTGGCACACCAGCTTTTGTGTATATACGCTGCTTTTCATGATCAGCCTTATTATATTTTATATTATATTTTATATTATATATATTATATATATATTTAATTGTTTTTAATCCTGGTTAAACGCATGAGCAGATTTGTCCCCAAGAAAAATGTTTTTCTTTTTTTACATATACGCACACATGCATACGTACATATAGAAATAAGGCTGATCATAAAAAGCAGAACTTTGAAGCAGCAGTATATGTAGTGATGTATTCCCTCTGCTCTGAGGGCATGAATAATTCACCTTGTCACACAAAAAGCCATTGGTAGAGTGACATATGTAGGCCTGTGTGGTTTTTAAGTGTTTCTCTGCTTGTGGGGGCCACCGAGCCATGTAGCCATATGTTTCATTCGTCTCTTGGAAGCATCCCCAGAGACCTTTTGACCAAAAAAAAAAAGGCAAAAGAAATGACACGTATTTTGCAACTGACGAGTAACTGCACTTCCTTGTTCCCCTGAAAAGGTATGAGCCGGTAATCTCCTTGTCTGTGAATACAGTGATTCATTTGTGAATCATCCGTGGTGATGATCTGTTGAATCTCTGAGCCGACGAGATTTTAATTGTAAACTGTTGACATGTTAACCCACCTGATTCCTGCTTGCTCCTTAGAAAGACACAAGCAGTGTGGAAATCTTAAAGAAAACCTTTTTTTTTTCAGTAGATGGAAAATGTCCACACACACGCGAGGAGAGTAAGCGACACACACAAACACACACGGAAGCGGGTCTAATTTCAGGTTGTGTATGGGCGTTTTACAAGTGTAATGGAATCGTTTTGCCTGCACTAGCTCATGAGACCTGACTCCTCTATGTTTATATTTCGTTAAAAAAAAATCTTTATACCTGCAAGCATCTCAAGAGCTATGGGTCACCTCTTCACATCGCCGGAGCTCAGCCTTATCTGTGAGGTCATTCCTCTTCTTCCCATTCTGTACATGGGCGTTTCCTCTGCCCCGCGGGCCCAAGCCAAGCTTTAGGCCTGTAATTCCTGTTAACCTGATGTTGAAACGCTCCCTTCAGCAGTCCATTACAGCCACGACAACCAAGCCCTCACTGCCTGCAGGGTAAGTGCAGCTCCTGCAGACCATAGGGAGCCAGCACCAGGGAATGCACACAGTGGATCGCCCAGCGGAGTAAACAAAGGCAGAGTAACACAGACAGACACACTCTCCACTGACTGGCCAGAGCGGGCCTGATTGTTAGCTCTGTAGATGATTTACACTCTGCTTCAAGGGTGAGCGCAGGTCCAACTGACTTTAAGTGAAGCTGAGGACATTTTTATCCCTGCAGACCTTTCAGTGAGGAGTTTCCATTTGTCTGTAACACTGTCATCAGGTTAGCTTCAGAGCAGAATTATCAGCAGTAAAGATCTGGAGTGGAATGACAGCGCCAGCTCATAGAGATAAATAAAGAGTTATTAAGCTTCATTGCGTAAACAGCAGTTTTTTTTTTATGGGATTTTAAAACAACTGACAATTGCCTTAAAAGTCAAGTTGGAGTGTCTATGTCAATGTCTGCATTGCCAGCGTCTAATTGTCCAAAGGTAATTTACACAGCGTCCTGTGCACGTCGCCATCAGCCATTGTAAATGCTGTAAAGAGGCACCAAGCAGTTATTTGGCTGACTTTGTTTTGTGGCGCATGCTGTGCTGCATGTCTTATCAGTAAGGCAGTTCCACTCGGATGGATCTGGTTTGTATTGTGGATTCAGTGTCAGATATATGGCCATGCTCCAACGCTGGTCTTCCTGAGGTGTTGTCTAGACGTTAGAGGGAATGGAGATTATTCTACACATTCAAGATCGTCGCATGTCTTCTGTGCCTAATTAGAAATGTATGAGATGTATATCCAGTATTTTGCCTTATCCAGCAGTGCTGCAGCCTCCTGCACACAGCCGGATTATGCTGTTTAAACGACTGCCTCTTGTTTTCTCTCTGCGTTCTTAAATCTGCTTTAACTTTGGTTTTCTGCTCCGACACTGGGCTTTCCCGAGAATTTGTTTGCGTTTCAGAACATTAACTTTACACACTCTTTGTTGTCATTGTGGACGGTGAGGAAGTTATGCAATGGAGGCGTCATAAAACTTGGCACTGTTTGAAAATGCCAGGTCTCTGAACTTAAGAAAGAACAGAGCAGCCAAGACACTTGAGTTTTTACTGGGTCTGCGTTATACGCGAGCCAGATGCATGTGTTCAGATGCTTGTTGTTAGTTTTATGATGTCAGGCTTTGAGCTGCAGATACTTCAGCTGAGCTGGGAGAGGCAGCGCTGCGGCATAATCTCTAGTTGGAAACCATTTTGGGCTCTGGTGTTGCTCTTCACCTGGTAGAGGCGTGGAAAGTTGGCAGGAGACTCGGTTTCTGTAACATCCATACTCTTCCTGCCACCAGGTTTGTTTTATGTCTTTCTGCGTCGTCAGGCACTTGAGGGTGGACAATTTGTTTAGGCAGCTGAAGATGGAACTGTGCGTAGTGGAGGATTATGAGATTGCTGGGTGATTTGTGGGTTGGATCTTCTCGGAGCCCCAGCTCAAATATCCAACACTTGCTTTGGTGTTAAATTATGATACCTAAACCATAAATATTCTGGACCAAAACCCAAGAATAAATATATTCTTTAGCTTTTTCTTCTTCTTTTTTGGTTTTGGCTTCCTGATGAATTCAGCTGCATAAATCCCTCCCCAATGCCAGTTTTTCTTTGGGCAATGTTGCAACAGACAAGATAAATATGATGAGGATTTAATGGAAAGTAGCATGAAATGCTAAAACTACATGCAGTGAAAATAAACAGCTCTACTTTTGAAAACAGCCAGAGCTTGCCTTTTCTTTTTTTCTTTTCTTCCATGAGTGGATGAATTTGTCCGTGTCCCACATTCCTTTGTGAGAAACACTTATTGAGTCAGTGAAACTGTGGGGATTTAGTTCTTCGACTGTCCCACACATTCACGGCACTGTCTGCATCGTAATACAGAGTATTATTTAATGCAATACACAAACACACCAGTGCAAAAATTAACACTCACATTTCAGCTTGACAAATTTGGTGCTCTTCACATTTTTAAGTATTTGTAATGCATTAAGGTTTAGCTTGTTTGACCTATCCATATGTATCCTTTAAACAAAGGATGATAGGAAGTGGCACTGTTTTGTGTCCCTTTGAACGCCGCTGTAGAGGGCCGCTCTGAGAAGCTTCACCTTGAACTGATAAAAGCGATGAATTATCGCTTTGTTTATCCTGCTGTTGAAACTTGGAGTGCATTATCAAAGGAGAAGTCAGTGGAAGAGTATTAGAGAGTGTATTTTTAAAATCTTGTAAATCTTGTGAATTTATGTCGCCATGACTTGGGGACCTCACCTTGCCCTTCTGGTTTCTATTGGCATTGAGCCCCCAGACCCGTAGTCTGTAACTGTAAAGTAGGGCCTCGTTTTTTCAGCCAGGATTTAGCATGCTGACCCCCTGGCTCTCGGAGGCGTGCTCATGGTCTTCTCAGGCTCAGGGGAGATGACCAGAGCATTAGGCCGGGACCCCTTCATTTGCAGCAGTCCCCTTTCTAATCAAATGAGGCTGGGAGTGATTTGGTTTTAATACCGGTGGCCCGGATGTGATGGTGTGTGATTGACAGGCTGTGATGAAGAGCAGGGTGAAAATACCATTAATGGTATTGCTCATTTCTCAAAGTGGGGGTGGCCACACTGTTGGTGGAGGTTTGCTCACCCTGCCTTTCACCCGCCACCCCACCCCTTCATTCCCCCTGTTGCACTTTGAATGCCCTCTCAACCTGAGCGTCCCTCCTATGGGGCGGTAACAAGCTTTTCCACTGATTCTTTGCTTCAGTGTTGCTCAGAGAGCTTAACGCAGAACTTGAAAGTGAATTTTTAACCACTAATAATGACATCAGTTCACATTTCCCCTCATGGTACAGCATATCGGCTGTTGCTGTTGGTACAAAGAAAGAACAAAACACCCCATCATTGTGTTTTATAGCCCATAATTGCGTGGTGGGAGGCTGTGCCCCCCAGGTCTCCTCCTAATGGCTGTTTGTGTGTTGTTTTAGTGGCAGATTTACATGTGGGAGGGACAGTGTGGTGAATTACAACCAACAGTGCCGCCTGACTGGCTTAGTGACTGACTGGCCTTGCTCCATGTGTGTTCCAGGTGATACTGCAGTCTGGCCGCCAGCCCAGCGTGCTGCAGAAACTGTGTCAGCTGCCCTTCCAGTACTTCAGCCACCCGCGCCTCATCAGGGTGCTCTTCCCTTCCCTCATCTCGGCCTGCTACAACAACTCCCAAAACAAGGTCATCCTGCAACAGGAGATGAGCTGTGTGCTGCTGGCTACATTCATTCAGGTAAATATATAACATGGTGACACATACAGCAGATGTATGCGCACACATAGATCATAGTTTTACACACAGATGTACCGTAAATGTAATTCAGTGGTTGAAATATCCAAGCCAATGACATCTGAATGGGGCATCAAACAGGCTATAAAAAGTATATATATATATATATATATATTCAAGAGCATACTAATGATCAAAAACATGCTTTTTGGCTTGACAGTTTCATGTCTGTAAATACAACATCCAAACACACAATCAGAAGGAAGCCGCTTTGCCTCGGCTGATTAACAGTGGCTCATCTTGGCCCTGGTGAAGTTGCAGCAGGCGGGCTTTTACAAAGATAAATGGCTTCCTTCACAGTGGATTTACCTGCCACTGGTTCGACTCCCAGTAAACAGCTTGTCTCCTTCATCTTCCTCTGACAACCCGCCCCTCACTACTCTGCAACCACCACTGTTTAGACACCGATTAACTTCCATTCAAAGGGAGACAAGCTATTGTCGTTTCTTTCAAACAAAGCAATAATGCATGGTGTCTTGCCCCGCTGCCCTCATTGTTGAGTTAACCTCAAGAACATTCCTCGGAGGGAAACAGTTTGATCCTGTAGGGTTCTTTATCACCCGTTATACTAAAAACATTATGACACTCTAGATTAGAAAATACAATGTGATGTAGTGGCACCTATTAAATAATATTAGTTGTATCTTTAGTGACTGGAAGGTTTAATTAACCTTAGATAAGACCAATTAAACTTAACACACACAACACTACTAGTACCTGCAGTATATATTGTTATAGCAGGAACTAATCCATGTGTTGTTTCCCCTAGGACTGTGCTGCAAATGAGAAAGATTCAGAAAACAAAATAAAGCACGGAGGTAAGTTATTCTGATAAATGCATCACGACAAAGTGGATGAATTGTTTTTATTTCATTTTTGTATTCTATAAAGAGGCATTGTTGCCTCATGTCAAATCAGACATGAAGGTTCCCCAATCAATCTGGAATATTTTTAATAGTAGTATTGAGACTTAACATGTTCCTTGTGACAAATCTATCTCAGCACATTGGTTGATTTTTGACAGTTTTAAAAAGATTATTGTTGGACACGCATTATAATAAAGTTGTTCTTTTCTGTCCATGTAAAGTTTTCCAGCTGCTGGATTACTGCGAGTTGTCGAACCGCTTTCCAAGAGATCAGTGGGACTCAGCGCTGCAGTTTTTTCTCAAGAAGCAGGAAGAGTGATGGAGCTGTACACTGTCCTCCGAATGGACAAGCACAGTATGAACACTCCAAAAGAGACGGGAGATGTGGAGTTATTTGGGAATTTTTGTAAATTTTTTCCAGATTTTAAGTCTGCAAACGTGTTCTTCAGACATTATCAATTGAAAAGATTGTGAAGCCTTATCATGTGTTGGTGCATCTGTTTGGATTTCTTTGAAATCAGATTGATGTTTATGATTATTTGCACAAAATGTCTTGTTTGTCCATTGCAGTTCGAACACATGCACAACTATTCCATTTAATATACAAACCATTTGTTTATATTGTTGTCCCTTTTGTAGATAGAAAAATAACCATTTCAAAGTAGTGACCATCTAAACCCGAAACATTTACTTATACTGTAATTTATAATTTGCCAAGTGTTTCATACATACTGTTTGTGTTAATTTATTTATTTGTCTCATTTTTGAATGTGAATGGCCAGAATGTTATTTATATTCTAGATGATGTCCGTTACAAGTTACATGACCTGCCTTGGTCGTCAGCTAAGAATTATATTATTCAACATCTTTTTCTTTGTCTCTGATAGGAGGCAGACTTATACATTAATTTAATTTATTGAGTTATTTACATTCAACATGTAAAATAAAAATACTGATGGCTATATATGGTTGTCATTCAATTGTATTCTGTGATAACTGTACAAAGTTAAATTGATATCATGAGTAAGATATATATTTGTCAGTTACACCCTCATGAACTTGAAGAATGAAGATGTCCTAATTTAGTCTATGGACAAATGCAATTTGTAGAAACAAATTTGATTATTGAATCTCAAAGAAACGTGAATATAACGTAACCCCTCAAAGCCGATAAACGGACACTCTGAAGGAATACAAATGCTTCAGGTGTAAGAGGAATCCTTCTTATTTTGTACTGCAAGTGTATTAATTTGGCATATCTATATTCAAATATTTTTTTATTCCAAATAGTTCATCACAGCGCCAATGCTGCCCCTAGTTCTGCTGATGACATCAACCAGCTTGTTCAAGCAATATTAAGAAACAATTAAACTAAAGGAATTTGTTGGGAATTAAAATAAAACTCATTCACAAAACTTCCCTTTGCATTTCCCACAGATCCAACTTGTCAGTTTTAGACTGAAGGCAGTCTTTAAGTTTAAACAAAAATATTAAAATTCAGATCAAATGTACTTATTTTAAAACGATTTGTGATTAATAGCCCTGTCTTTCTAATTAACACGTTCCTCATAGTGTTGCTACAGTTGTACTCCCAGTTTAAAGTTGCTACTATCAGCATGTCCTCAACACTTAACAGGATTTTGAATTTAAATGAGACTGCACTTCCCTCACTGATAAAAGGCGATCCTCCCCAACAAATTGTTGAGGTGTAGTGTGTCAGACCCGGCTTGACCTGCATGCTCTCTTGTCCAGCGGCTATTTGCCGTTCAGGATTCCTACAGGAATGAAAATAAACTCAAGACACGCCAGGATGCGTCCGCAGGCTGGGAGTCCCCTCAGCGCGGCGCGGCTACGCGTTTTGTTTTGGGTCCATTCAGTGTATCCTTTGCAGGTGATGCCAGATGCAGATAAGCGGCCGCCGCTGCCTGTCCTCTGTCTAGACTTGTAACCGTGGGCCTCAGGTTGGTATGGCACTGTGACGTTTGTCTAAATAAAACCCATTTTATCGTTTTATCACTATGACGGCAACCATGCTGATATTATGCCAAATATGCTATAAATATAGGCTCTAGAGGAGGAGGCGTTTGAATTTTCAAAAGAAGAAGAGCGAACATCACGTGAGGACCAGAACTAAACCGACCTCAGCCCATCGTGTCTGATTCAGTGACCTATGACACATGGGCCAAATGCTTAATAATATCTCGTCAGCCATCAGTCACTGATCCACTTGGCCCAGAAACTGGGCAGGCCTAAATATAAGCAGGGCCTGTGGCTGCTACCTCAGGGTTTTGTGAACTAAGACTTGCAGACAGATGACGGCAACCAGCAATTTGGGCAACTGAACATTTGTAATACCAATATGTAATTTCTGATTGCCCAAACGTGTATCTTTAACCATTTATTAGATGAGCTGTAGGTCGTCTTATAGCCTAAAAAGTTGAATTGTAGTCTAAACATTGGAGCTTCATCACTTCAAATAGTGTCAATCATTAGCAATCGCTTTTCAATTCACCTTAAAACTTGTTTTGTTGCTGGCTATAATTATATTAAAAAGAACTTACGGTTTACAGAACAAATGGAATTTTGCATGCAATAATCAGTTTAAAGTGTGGTTTTATTGATAAGATCGGCTATGTCTGTCGTCATAATAAATAATAATAACTTATTTTCTGGAGAAAACGCAAACAATGCGAATCTCATCTGTTTCATTAATTTACAAGAGTAGATATTGAAACAAATCATGCACATCTACACAGTTTGGTTCCTGATAAACATAGTGTAACCTTCATACGTCCAATGCAGGACAAAGTGTTTGAATCCCGTTACATATTCACCACGTTATGGCCAGTTCAGGCATTGGCATCGTGGTAGAAGGTCCCATATACGCCCATAATGTCCATCAACAGCTGTGAGTCCTGCCGAAGAATCCTTGAGCAAGACAGTGAGCTAAAATGCTTAAATCTAAAGGGTTAGTCAGACCTCCAATCCTCCGGTCAGCACCTGAATGTATCCTCGAGCATAATCCATTCCGGTCCATTAATTCGTTTTTCTTTGATTGAATGTCACTCAGGTCTCTGCGCGTCCCCTGCAGAGGGCGCGGGGGCGCGCTCAGGGAGCTCCAGCTGACTTGGAGGCCTCTTCACGTGTCGACGGGACTCGGCACCATGCTGTTCGGTGTGTCCGGTAACTGAGACGAGAGTGAGGTCACATCACTGCCCGAGGAGTTGCCCAGGGAGCCCGACTCAGAGAAAGACACCTGCCGAAGGAAACAGAAGGAGTCGGATCAACAACAACAAATGGTTTTAAGAGTGGGGGCAAAACGTATCACGTGCCCTTATAGATGTCAACATGAGAATGTGCTCATGACCAGGGTCAGGGATGTATTTATTTTCTTCTTCGAAGTATTAGGCCTATCTATTAAAACGTATACAAATCACCTTATCAGTCTTGTGAATCACGAGATCACGTCAGCAAGTGACCCACAAGGAGCAAAAGGTTGATAAACTGTTTGCACTTGAATATTTTGGAAATCAAAGGCGTCAACATTACTAGAGTAAAGACTTGTTTTTAATTCCAAGCGTTTTTTGTTTGTTGTTTAACTAAGCCCATCATCATCATCATCATCATCATCATTATCAGGATGTGGATGTTTAAATTATTATTTGATGTGATTGAAGTTTAACAAATCCTTCTCCTTCCTTTCTCTCTCTACGAATGTACGCCTATAAGTCCCTTTGTATTATTTTGAATTTTGAAAATATAATATACTGAATGCCATCCTACCAGCTGTTGGAAAGCAGGCTGGTCCAGGTCGCTCTGCAGGGCGAAGTCGCTGAGGGTTTTCCACGGTGGCTGGTAGGTTTGCACCTCCACAGGATTCCCTTGCACGGTGTTGTCGTGCCGGATAGGACTACCTGCCACCAGAGGTGTGCCGGTCAGGCCCTGCAGGTTCTACAAGAAGAGCAGCGAAACAGTTAGTTCGACCCAAATATTGGCCATGCAGTGACTCTATTCTGCTGTTCAGCCATACCAATAATAAAACATAATTTTTTTTTTATCATTACAGACCACCAAACAGAAATTTTAAAACAACAAACATAAAACCTGCATAATTTTTGTTTTATTTTATTTTATCATTATACAACTTGTTAGAATGCATTATTACATTTATATGAGCCTGTAAAATGGTCTAAATCTAATTTGCAATTATGTTTCAATTAAAAAACATTTCAGTTCAGTAGGCAAACTAAATTGTAAATTATTTTTTTATTTATGAAAATATACCACATGTATATTTAAAATGATAAAGAACCTTTTAAATTGGAAGAACAACTTCCTGTTTCGGTAGAGTTGTAAGACAAATCATTTTATTTTCTGTATTTTTTATTCCCCATAATCAGTCTACAATATGTGTATGTGGTTTCTCTCTAGCAGTATTGCCATTTCATTATATATTTCATTATCTTATCGAGCTAATGTGTGGGGAAAATATTGTACATGAACATTATCTGATTGCCTGATCATTCACACAGACCTTTGTTAAGTTTTTGTTTTTAATTTTAAACCAAAGGATAATTTAATCAAGTGTTAAGGGGCAATAGTGAATGACAGTAAGTTGCACGTATGACAATATGCATAATATGCAGGTGTGAAATGAGAAATGAGTCTTATATAATAATGCCTTCTTTTTTCAGCTATACCATGAAAATATAAACAACATAATATTACTCACGGTTTTTTCGCTGTGGTGCTGTGATTGAAGCTGCTTCATCAGGATGGACCTCTTCTTGTCTTTGCAGCGCTTGTTCTGAAACCAGACGCGGATCACCCTGGGGCTCAGGCTGGTCATCTCCACCAGCTGCTCCTTCATCAGAGCGTCCGGTCGCGGGTTGGCGTTGTAGCAGGTCCGCAGGGTGTGAAGCTGCTTCTCGTTCAGCACCGTCCGGATCCGAGTGGTCTTCTCGGACTGCTTGTGGACGTGGTTCCGGTGATGGGGGGGATGTCGGACAGAAACAGGCTCTGGAAAAAGCACACTTTATTATTATTATTATTAGTAGTAGTAGTAGTAGTAGTAGTAGTAGTAGTATTAGTATTCGTATTGTTATGTCTGAGAAGCTATAGTAAACTTAAATTAAGATTACAAATTACAAATTAACAAAAAGTTACAAATACCATGGATTTATAATTAGGCCTATCGCCGTTTTTGAAATTGAAAACATTACATTGTGCATCAACTATTATTTGGCGTCTGTAAGCTCACTGCATTCATATAAAACTCCAGACTACGTGTATGTAATTATTTAAAAATATATATAAATTATATTGAATATTTTTTTATTGTAGGCCTATATGCCCACAACATATTATTATTATTGAGGCAAGATTTTGCCTCGAAAATAGCAATACTTTTGGAAGTCAGAATGAACATAATAATAATAATAATAATAATAATAATAATAATAATAATAATAATAATAATAATAAAAGAATGATAATAATACGATCATTATTATTATCATTATAATTGGTTATAGCATAGACGATGCAGATCATTTTCTGGTGTGTTAGTTTTAGAGTTCATAATAAATCAGTTTGTAGGCTACCTGAGATGTGCAGCTGTCTGGTGTGGATGTTCCCCGGGCTGAGCGGGCTCCCTGCAGAGGCCCGCTCCGCTAGCAAGCCGTGGTCCGCCCGACACAGCAGCTCGTCGTCCCGCAGAGAGAACTCGTCCCCCGGCAGGAGGTGACGGCTGCAAACCGAGCACCGAAAACACTCCATGTGATACACATTGTCCCGAGCTCTCATCACCAGGTCGCTGCTGCAGAAGCCCATGTTACACTTTGCACATTTGATGCCAAATAACCTGAAAAGGAGCATGGAGACTACATTGTTCTCATGCAGTAGCCCTAAAATGTTGCAGGCTAAACGAATCTCATTGATCTCAGTTCACGTTCCAATCAACATGAAGCGCAAAAAAGTGAAAATAACTAAAATATGAATGCCTGCAACACAAATCTTATTCAGGGTTCATGATGCGCACTTTTGCCCACTTTAATTTACACCCTGCATATTTGCCATTGAAATGGACATTATCATTTTGAGAATATTATGTATCTCATCTCAGGTGCCCCCTTTACATAACACTTTTTTTTCAACAACCCAACACATGGTCTCTGAAATGTAAGAGAGTAAAGAAAAATCTGAAAACTGTTGCACTCTACCTTGAATAATCTCTTTTACAGTAAGTCTTTCCGTCTCGGACGAAGCAAGTGCAGGTCTCGTCCAGGTACTGGCTGCACTCTGCACACTTGAGGCAGGCTGCATGCCATTCCAGGTCCGGGGAGACTCTCAGGATGTACTGGTCGTGTATCTGACTTCCACAGCCCACACACATTGCGATTCCCGACTTCTCTGTGTGAGGAGTGGAATGCATTAATGCAACACTGTGCGCGCTCTTTTAATCCCCATGACATCCCCGTTAAACCCCCTTCACCCCTCCACCTTAAGGAGAGAACATCTCTGCGCGTATCACAACAAACATCAGAGTTCTTCCAAGAATATTGCAGACTTACTATAATGAGTCCACAGGAGCTAAACATATCACCAAGCAACCTACGACACGGGTCATTTCAATCGCACGAGCACCGCAAGTTTATAAGGATATCAGCCCATATATATGTATTTATATTAGTGTATTTTTCGTATGGACAGGTCAGTTGATCATACCTACGTTTCAGTTGACAATATTATTCTGCAAATGTCGAAATTAATCGAGCAATTAGTCATCACATGTAAGAGACTACACGCTAGATACGTCTTAAAAGGAAATAAAACATTCACATCAAAACCCTGGAATGACAAAAAAAAAGAAGTAGAGAGAGAAATAACTTACTTTTGGAATGATCCCCCATATCATCCAGTAAAGAAGTATTGAGCAGGATATCCACCATACAGGATAAATAGCCCAGTGCAAGCCGATAGATGGAAGAGAGGAGCGGTAGAGGAGACCGTCCCGTCTCTGGCTGGATGATAAACTTGTATTCCTCCACCGAGAGGTGGAGAGAAAACAAAGATCCTCGACCAGTGACGTCTGCAAACCTGGACTTCTGTTGGTCCGGGGAGAGGGTGCCATGCAAATCTCCTCCTGGACCCCTGCTCTTTTTTCTTCTTTTGACTCTTTGGACTGGCTGCGAGATTTTTTTCTTCTTCATCTATTGTCCCACAGCGCTGCCATCTCTATTTCCTTAAGTGAAAGCAATTTCCCTGTTAACTACAGTGCAATTAGGTACTTGCGAGTGTGAGGTATGCTGTTGTTATTATTTATTTTGGTATCCCATTACCTGATTCTTTACATATGGGCTTACGTATATTGTTTATTGAAAGCTTATCCGTGTCAATATTCTTGTTATTGGGAAATTGTTTTCTTTTGTAAACGATAATATATTGTTCGTTTTTCCCACAACATTTGGAGTTGAACATGCATGTTTTATATTACTGTTCATACATGTATTATTATATTTATTATAATAATTATAGTTATTATCATTATTTATTTATTATTATTAGTATTATTATTATTACAGTCTGATGGTTTATTCTAAAAAAATAATTACATTTTATTATTTTATTTAATAGTAACTTTGTTATTATGACTTTCTAATGCTGTTTAAGATGATAGTCTCACGCTACTGTAGAGAGCCCTCTACTGGATAAAATATCACATAGAGATCTTGGATCCTCTGAGCGGTCAATAAACTTGTGATTCGTATAGGTTCATATATTTGTGATTGATAGTTGACAGAAAGCCCTGGCCACAATAAAAAAGATGAAGTGTAAATATGAAGTAATCAAGACTCAACTATGCAATAGAGAGAGAGAGAGAGAGAGAGTCTAGTATTTGTATGTTAATTATTTAATTTAATTATTTGATTAAAATATTGTCGCTTATTGTATTTTTCATGTATTTTCTAATATTTACCATAATTTCTGAAATGTAATTGTTTGTTTGGTCAGTACTTGTTACCGGATTGATTAGTTGCATTAGTTGAACAGTTACACTATTAAAATAGGAACTGGAAAATAGACTTAGGTTTAAAGGGTCTTCCTTCTCTATTTTGTCTCAGAGGGAGAAATTGAACAAACATATCAACCTTACAGGACAGAAAACAGACTTCTACCAATCAATTCATCGTGAATGCTTCCACGTGTTTAACTTGTTACAATACAGCATCAACCTAATTTCTATTATGAAATAGCGGTCGCAATTGTTTGCTTTTTTGAGAGTGACCGGAAGTTCGCGTTTCAATGTCGCGAGAGCTCAAAGCTTACGTCAGATTACCTTTGACACAGTTTATACTTGCCACTGAGGAGCGAGCAGCCAGAAGGGTGCAAGATGAACAGAGCGTTCAACAAAACAAGTCTGAGACAGTTGGTAAGGACACGTATAGCTGGGTCACGTATATAGATGTTGCATTAGTGTGTTCTCGCACGAGCGCAGTGAAAAACTAGCGTAGTTGTTTGTTTTTAGCTGCTAACGCTAGCCTGCTCGCTAAGTTAGACGCTGTGCACGTCGTGTGCTCGTGCTGCCACTTTTCAATTTATGTGCAAAAGCGTTTGTCCACAACTTTATATGACTTACACATTGTGCTGTTGAGAGAATAGGGCAACGTTTAACGTCATAGGCTTTGTGTTTGAGCTAGTGCTAACTGGTGTTAGCATAGCTAGCTTAGCATTTATGTAAGCGATGTTAAACAGCAGTTACGAAACTGGGAATCTGTTTTAAAGTGTCCCCTAAAGCATTGAATCTCCTGTGAGACGTGTGGCAGAAAAGGCTGTAAGAGCTCACTAAGTAACCGAGCGTGTGGGATTTCATGCTTTTATTTTGTATTTGATTGACTTGATTTGAATGACCTTCATAGACTGTTAGTGTTCAGTCATGTCCAGGTGCAGCTGGTATTATCCTGCTTTACTTTGACAGAACCTGATGCAGCAGGTTCAAAGGTTGTACTGATGCCTTGTAACCAATAGTGTTTGTACTTACCTTGCTGGGTGATATTGCAATGCAATCAAATGAAAACACAACACATCTTTCAGTGGTGAAGAGTGATATATACCTTCCCCAGCTCTGGCCCTCCATGTTGATTTACACACAACTTGAATTATTGCAGGCATTGTCTATAAACTGTCTGTCAGGCAGTTCAAAAGGTAGCACCGCCAGATTGTTTGTTTTATTGATTCATAAGTATTTAATACTGGGATGTGGACATTTCCTCCAACAGACTGATGTCCTCCAAAGGTTTCAAAGCACCTTGGTTGTTGTAGAGCACAACAATGAAAAATTAACCCCCATTACACTCAATGCCATCACTGCTGCCAGTAAGCTGGGGGGTGAGGTGACTTGTCTGGTCGCTGGAACAAACTGTGCACAGGTAGGCAAAGCTTTCTTATTTGATCTGCTGTTAGGTTGGCATCACCATACTGTAAATTTAAACACAGTATCGTGAACAATGTATCTATGGCATTTTGAACGTACATGGAGAAATAAGTGTATATAGAAGATCACCAGGAAACCAGACATTGTTTTTGTCTTCTCAGGTTGTAGAGCAAATAAGTAAAGTACAAGGTGTGAAGAAGGTTCTGGTTGCTCAACATGATTCCTACAAAGGTTCCCTGCCAGGTATGTAACATAAAGGAAACTTGACACCTATGTAAGTTCATTTTCACTCGCAGAGCTAATTTATTCCATACTTATGTTGAAGTTGTCTGGAACTGGCTCAGCAGGAATCATTTGTATGGGTATCTGATTTTGATACTCTTTTCCTTTTTCTTTTCTCAGAGGAGTTGACTCCACTTATCCTGGAAACTCAAAAGAAATTCAATTTCACCCACATCTGTGCTGGTGCATCTGCCTTTGGAAAGGTATGTAATGGAGAGTGATTCCTTTACAATTTGTAGCTGTTGAAATTAGGGCCGTCACAACATCATATTTTCACTACACAATTGCCGTGGCCAAACTTTGTTTGTCTTATTTTGTAAATATTCAAGAGGAGCTGGCTTATTAACATGATTTTATCATGTGTATTATTATTATTATTATTATTATTTATTTCATAATACCAATATTATTGTCAATACTATATATATATTTATATCTCGCCACACCCCCATTCATAGTATAGTATGCCATTAAAAAGTCATGATTTAGTGTGACATAAAAAGTCATGGTAAAGTATGACCTAAAATGACATAGGTATGCCTTATAAAGTTTTAGTATAGGAAATCATAAAAACTCATAGAAAATAATTTAGTAGTCAAGATACGTTTCTTTTCGACCAAGAGTTTTAATCTCATGCTTCAAATATCTTAAATAATATATATATATATATATATATATATATATATATATATCCATAAACCTTTGTCTATCAGTCTATGAACCGCAGTCACTCTTTCTCCTCTTGATTCTTCATCAAGGTTGATCATTGCACATTTCCCTGCTTAATCACCATTTCTTTCACCAGAACCTGCTTCCCAGAGTGGCTGCCAAGTTGGATGTTGCTCCAGTTTCAGATATTATTGAGATCAAGTCTCCAGACACTTTTGTCAGAACAATTTATGCTGGTAAGCTTTTTTTAAAATCATGGTAAAGAAGTACACATTGTTGACGTGTTAAATCATGTTACCTGGATTAAGAACAACATTGATATGATGCAGATGAGCACTGCTAATTTTTGCCTCAGGATTCTTCTCTGTGCTTTATAAATATGGCATGTTAATCATATTTTTATTATATAGGAAATGCTCTCAGCACTGTGAAATGTAATGAGTCGGTCAAGATCTTCACGGTCAGAGGGACATCCTTTGAGGCGGCTTCAACAGAGGGAGGAAATGCTGCATCAGAAGATGGTACAGTAGCTTTACAGATTATTCCAGAGAGCTCAGAAAAGGTGCAAGCGAAGATATGGCTTGATATTATGTTAAAGTATTGTTAATGTTGTTTTTTAATGATGAGAAATATACAATATACCACAAAGAAACAACTACAAATATTATTTGTTCAATTGTAATACAATGGTCATCTGTGATCCTCATTTATTGGCTGTAGTTGCTACTTCTTCTCCCGTTGGAGTTTCTGAGTGGCTGGAACAGAGTCTGACAAAGAGCGACCGCCCAGATCTGACCAGCGCTAAAGTTGTGGTGTCAGGAGGTGAGACATCTTTTTATTTTGTGTTCTGGATTACAATTTAGGACCAAAGCAACCATTTGTCTGCTGTGCGACCTTTTGTTTTTGTAGTAGTCGTTGGGGTTTGTTGTGAATTCATTCATTCTTTCACAAAGTAGACTAATGGTGCTTTCCTTTCCTAGGAAGAGGCTTGAAGAGTGGAGAGAACTTCAAGCTGCTTTATGACCTTGCTGACAAAATGAATGCAGCAGGTAAACCTTTTGTTATTTATAGTCTTACTTTTTTTCTAAATAATTTTTTTTAACTTATGAAGAGTTTAAATTGTATAATATTATTTTTCCAGTTGGTGCATCCAGAGCAGCAGTGGATGCTGGGTATGTCCCCAATGACATGCAGGTTGGACAGACAGGCAAGATTGTAGCACCGGTAAGTTATTCATTTTGTGAAGTAAGTAATGAAACAAATAACAAAGTAATTTAAACAGTTAGATTCAAAATCATGTTTAAAGGCAAGAAACACTTTAACTCAGATCAGAGTGGACTAATCTGTTGCTTTTGACAATTCCCTGTTTACCATTACACAGCATGGTTGCAATCCAGTATGTTCAGGGTGGCTGCTCTGCCCTTTTTAAAAAGGTTAACTTCCCATTATGTGATTCAGCTGGGTTACCCCAGCTGTAATTATCCACACATTAGGCCCTGCAAAATGTACTTGATGGCACATTTAGGGCCCTAAATGATTTAGCTGATCCATTAAAGCAGAGTGCAGTGGATGTCTGGGCATCGCATCAGGCCAGATTGTCCAAATTGGATTTTCTAAATGTTATGACATGCTTGTTGAATTTGGCTAAGTTGATTAAGTATGATATTAATCTACTTTAGTCTCTCCCCCCACACCAAATCAAAAATGTTGTGTATGCAGTAACATTAAAGATGTATATGTACAGATGTAAATAATCTCGTCTGCTGATTCATTTTCAATTTATAGTCCCATAATTGAGTGTAAACATCAGAATCAAGTGTATTTAAACAGCAGTTTGTCTCGTAATGAAGTGTGTTCGAAACAGCGTGGCTGTTTTGGGGTGTAATTTTAAAATGCTAGTCACTTACCATCACAGCATTCTTTGCTCTCCTTAGATGATTGAATCGATCCAGAGATTGTGTTTAAATATATGTAATGGAGACACAGTATGGACCACAGACATAACATGTTTTTTCTATGGTTTCTTTAGTTCAGAAGAAAATAAAGATTTAGTTGGAATTGCCAAACGCACCTTGCTTGAAGCGTCCATTCCCGTGAGCTTTCATAATCTCTTCAGAATGTGTTGCTTCTTTGTCTCTTCTGAGACTTCACCTGCAACATTAAATAGGCACTGAAATATTCATATGGCAGAGATGGTTTTCCCAGCTGGTGTGTGGAGATATGTGTACGACTGACCCTTTGCACACTTGCCCCAGCACCCTCTGATAGATTACACACCGTGGTCATCATACCTTCAGTCAGCTCGTAGTCCTGAGGTATACCTTTTCCTAAGGCCTGAGATTACACTTCATGTCTACAATCAAGTAACACTTGTATGGTTGTCTTCTGTTCGTGTCCACAGGAGTTGTACATAGCTGTTGGTATCTCTGGAGCTATTCAACACCTGGCTGGAATGAAAGATAGCAAGGTAAAGTCACTGCAGAAACATGAATAGACCTCCCCTTTCTTACCCTTTTTTTCTTTTAATGTAGCTTTTATGAAAACTGATGTAATGTAACCTTAACTCTAGACTTTGGTTCCAGACATTTGGCAGAATTTGTAAAAACAGCTGTTTCCTTGCTGTGAAGCATCATACTATTTGATATGTTTGGAGGATTCTGTATTGTTTAATACTTAATTGTGTAATTAAGAACTGAATGTTACATCATGTCTTTGACATTTTGCATTTGAGCCTAATTTCTTTTATTTGCTTTTGTTTTAGCATAAGGCACAGCCAGTTAACAGTTTGTTAATTGGTGTCCTGTTTTATTTTTCTATTTAGACTATTGTTGCTATCAACAAGGACCCAGAGGCTCCGATTTTCCAGGTGGCTGACTACGGCTTGGTCGCTGATCTTTTTAAGGTAAGAGTTTGGGAATAGTATGTCACTGCGATCTTACATTAGGAAACAACCAAGTAGGGAGTCAAAAAACACCACTCATTCACCTTCTGCTGGACGTTGGGGTCCAGAGTGACAGTCAGAGTATAACATTTGCTTTCTGACTGATAAATGTTGCACGATGCCTTATTCCACCTAATGGTGCAACTGTTGAATTATTAAGTTCTTGAATTAATCAGAGGAGAGTTGTTGCTGAGCCTGCCATGAAGAGAGAAACGCATTAGGACATCAAAAGTTATAAAAAGTGATTAATGGTCACGTGGCTTCAGTTTTGCATTGAGCTTCTACTTGCCAGGCTTTTTACACGCTTAGTTGCTTTCTTGTACCTAGCTGCTACTTGGGGAGAGTGAGCCAGGAGTGTTGGCACAACTAACACTGGAGTCAGTGCTCCTTGTGAAAGGCCAGTAGGTTATATTTTCATGTGTGTCCTGTTGGTCATGTTTTATTTAGCCTCTCATGGGCCGCCCAGGTGTCCTGACAAACTCTGTAGAAGTGATTAGTAATAATAGCTAGTGGCAGTAGAGTTGTGACCTACGGGGTGAGATCATCTTACATGTGATCACTCCTCAGATAGCTGATTAAAATGGATGGGCTTTCTACTTTACCCCAGAATGGACAATTGATACCTCAGACAAACTCAGGCAGTGACTGATGATTCAGTTCTGAAGTTGCTTGACTTGCAAGGAAAGCCATTTGAATAATTTTGCACTCCTATTTACCACAAAAGGCTTTTTTAATGCGTCTTCGTCAAAGATACACGTCTGGCATTATCAGTGTGTTAATTTATGGGCAAGATGCCTCCCCTTTCTTTTGCTCTGCATTTATCAACCCGGCAAACACTGTGATAAATGTGTGCTGCCTGCTGGGGTTTTGTTAAATCTCAGATGAATGTCAGTGTGCTCGTTTCTACCCTGAGCACAAGCATGCATGATGGTTTGTTTGATAAACTAATACATTTTATTTTTATGGAATATGCTAGTATAAAAAATGACAGGCGCTGCAGAAAATACACCTAAAAAGAAAATAATCTGAGTTTGGTCCTGCTATAAAAGTCAGTGTAAAATGTTTTTACTATTTTATTTTTAAGTCTCTGCACTGTTTCCTCTTCAGGCTGTTCCTGAGATGACTAAAGCACTGGACAAGTGAGGAGAAACAACGTCGTCACACATTTGGAACCTGCAGTAAGAAGAATATAGCGAGCGACCACAGGCTCATATAGCCGCTGCCTTAACAAATCTCTGAAGCTGTATGTGATTGCATGCAGAAATAAATCATCAACATCTCCTGACTGGAAACGAAAGATCTTCTCAATATAAAAATAAATGCCAGTTTTAAAAAAATACATTGCATACAGTATTCTATATCGGTGTACATTTGTACGTACTCTTAATTTGTATTTAATTTTCTGGTTCAGAAAAGGGTATCTCTGGGAAGCCCTGACTCTTTAATGCTAACTTGGAGGATGTGTACTCACTGAGATGCTCTTGTAAAATAATGTATTAAATTGACAACTAATAGTTAATTTTGCCATGTTTTCTCTTTATTGTATTCATTTTGCAACGTCCTCTTTCCACGATCAAGATAGAAAATGTCTGTCAACAGTACAAGAAACAGGGTTGGTTTCAATAAGAGGCAAATCTTAAAGGTTCATGCTATATTTTTCTTTTTGACATTTTTAGTGTAGCTTCACTTCAAGTCCCTCACTATATTTGGCTGTAATAAACCCATTCTGAAATATTTACACAGCTTCTAAACAAACATTGAAAATCATAAAAAGTGAATATTTTAGACCCGAATGATGCATCATGTTCAGGGAGCTTTCAATTAATTTGGTTTGCAAAATGTCAGTAAATACTGACTCAGCTGGGTTTGGTCAGATTCCAGTCATGGCACCTGGATAAAAACACGGAGTCATCCATCAGTCAAAAGTCTGCCACACTCTTTACTGATATAATTAAGATAAAAATGTTAACATTGCTAATATAGAAAGAGAAATATTAGAAAGAAGTTGTGACTGAGCCAATGTACCCTGCAGCAGTCCCATCAAAGAGGACTGTTTGTGAGTTTTTAGAGACTAAACCGACTATCAAAACAGCAGATACACCTGCACATATGATATATCCATTCCTTGTAGCTAATGGAAAGTTTGATTCACAGTTTGTGGCACTCATGATCTCTTCTGTTCGACTGCAACTCCTACAAAGTGTATCAAAGGAACTAAGCCATCCCCTCCCAGCCACCAGCCCCTCACTGGTTTCACTTCCTAGAAATCAAACCACAAATTAATATATAAAAGCCAGATTCTTTTTTTTCTTCTGCGCAAAACCAGTTTTCTGAAAAGTTTAGGGCTCGAGCCCTGTTGCTGGTTTCTTTTGGTAGCATTTCTTTAGAAAACAAGTGTTTTTGTGAGTGTCATTTCCTGATAAGGGGTGCCTGATAACAAATTTGCCTTCTCCAGTCTTCATGCCCTCTGTTTTTGTGCTACTCTGACAAGTTCATCCTCAGCCCCAACAGTACAAAGAGGATGACGGACACCATGTATGTGCCAGTGACACCCAACAACACCAGAGTTTAGTAGAGCGTTCATTTTTGCAGTTGATCTGAAGAGCGAGTCCTGTGAAGTCCATGTTGGGCAGAGTCTTATGCCTCTGACAGACGGTTGACCGGGATGTCCACTGGCTCCATCATCCTGTACTTCTCCTCTAGAAGAGGCTCTTTGCCCTGCAGATGGATGAGAGGCTTGGAGTGCAGCCCAACTCTGCTCTCCTGGTTCCTCTTGTTGTAGATGTTCACCCTGTGCTCCAGCTCAGGGCTGGTTTTGGTGGAACCCGCTGGGCTGGGTGGTTTAAGGTTGACGGGGTCTAGGCCCTTCTGGGTGAGAGAGGTATTCTCAGAAAGAGAGGAGAGCAGCTCCTGCATCACAGCGCTGGGACTGCCGCGCGGCTGAGTGCCCAGGGCCAGGGGGCTGCTGTACGGTGGCGGGTAGCAGCGTTGGTCGCTGTAATCTGTGGAGGTGGAGGCCTCGCGCACCGTAGAGCTGCAATCTGTGGTGGAGCCCAGAGTGTGGCTGCTGATGCTGTGCTGCCGGATGCTGAAGCTGCTCCGGGACGCTGTGGTAGTGGAGACTTCGCTGACGGAGCTGCCGGTGCGCTGCAAGCGACTGGAGGTCACGCCGTCTGCACTAACCAAAGAGGGCGGAAGCTGGCTGGCGTTGTTGGGCAGGTGCACATCGATGGCTGCTGTGGTAATGACTCGTGCAGGGTCTGGGATCCCCATATCTACGAGGACAGAACATAATGCACAGGGCCTTGAAAAACTGGGGTGCTACACGCCCTGTGGAAGCGAAGCAGGATCGTGTTGATGCTCACCGCTGCTTGCCTCACTGTAGTACTGGCTGATGTAGTTGTTCATGTCATCCTGACCGTGGTGAGCTGAAGAGGATTAAAAATTGGACACTTGATGTTATTTGTCTTGGAATGAAACTGAATCTAGGCTCAATCTACTGAATTCAAAGTTAATCATAAGTAGTGTTTCAAAGTTCAAAGAGATGCTTTTTTAATTATTTAGACTCTTTTCAGGTTTGGTTAAAGTTAGAAAATCAAAAGAAGCAACATTACTATAAGTCATTTAATTTAGTATGTACTTAATTAATTGTTTATAACACTATACTGAAGTTGTAAGCAGATGTGTTAATTAACAGCTATATTCCCTCCTGTGGGCCCCCATACGTCGAGGTTGATGTGTAAACTGATAATGAATAATATAATAAAATGTACAATATAAAACATGTGTTAATATCAGAAGTTATAATTGCCGACACATACTTACAATACATAAAAGTGTTCTGACTGCAAATTCATTATGTTTTATAAACTATTACATATTACATGTTTGTATACTGCTTATAATTGCTAAATAGGGGGACTAAAAGTAAAATGTAATAGAAAGCTCATGGACCGAATATTGGAAAGCAGCTAATTGTTATTGAAATTTGTGTTAATATTTTGAATAAAATGTCTTGTTTCGTCCAAGTCTAAAACCCAAAGTTTTTATTTTTTTCAGTCACAAAGCAGAATCGCCCCATATTACAAAAGGTAAAATAAGAAAACGTTTCCAGTGTTTTCTTGATAAATCACCTAAGATAACTAATCAATCATTAAAATAAAACAAATGTCTTAAGCATAAATGAGAAACACTTAATGTGGGCGTGGTCCCCAGATCCTAAATCAGTCCATGTGTTTCCTTTAAGTGCTATTGAAGGTCCCACAGGACTGTTAAATGGCTTATATTCAATTGTGTTTGGGTTTCACACATTGCCACATTGTTTAGCCTTAACAGGGACCATCTCCAGTGAGTGCATGTGTATGAAGAGCAGCCCCAAAGGATGTCTGACTAGAAACACTGTGGCTCAGATGTATGGCAGGTCACATTTGGATTTATGATTTGATAAAGCAAAAGCCTCAGTGTTTTGAGCCCTGGCATCACCTGCACTGACAGCGCTTTGCTGCTTGAAGTCCTGTAAGTTATGACCTGTCAGTGTACGAACAGTTTATAGTCCATCTAGGTGTGGCACCAGAATTTAATGTAGTGAGACAAATGCTTTTGACAAAACGACACCGACTATTAATACTGTGTCCTACAGCCCAGGAAGGAGCTTCGGAGCAAGGAGCTGTCTGGTTCTTGCAGGGATATGTCGTGCAAATGTAGTTTTCTTTCAATAACCATAAAGGTCTACTGAAACAACACATACATATGTTACATTCCTTTGAAATATTATTAGTATTGTGTTTTTTCAGACTGATGAGTGTTGCAGTTTAGGATGAGGAAGGATTTATTTTTTAATCTTCCAAAAACACCTCAAGAATTGAAACCTGCAACGTAGTATGTAATGAGTACTTTAATTACATGGTCTGTAATGAGTGCCTTGAAAATATGGACTATAATAGAAAAAATAAAATACAATATGATTTAATAAAATGGACTCTGATGATCAGAAATGTAAATTAGGGGTGTTGTAATATAATATACAATACTATGACCTTTTTATTTACTTTAATACAGTAAAGTCATACTGTATTATGACTTTATTCCATATTTTACTATGATGTTTAATGACATAAACATAATACCTTTTGATTATATACCATACAATGACTAGGGGTGTTGTGATATACCAGTATTGAGGTATAACTAGGATAAATAAATTGTATTCAACCTTCCAGCATGAGCCAACTTTCTTACCATTTGAGCCCCCTTTTATCTTGGAAGGCTCAAGAAACTGAGAAGTGTGTCCACTTTGAGTGGACATGACGTACCACAGAGAGCAGCTTGGCTCCTCCCTCATGGTGCAGAGAGGTCTTTGATAGCCTGTAATACAATGAAGTTGGGCGTTCCAGACGGTTACCTGCAGGCCCCCCAGGCTCTCTTGCTTTAGCTGGCCCGTGATGCTCCGAGGCCCCAGAAGCTAGTCCGTCCACCTCCTGGAAACTGCTGCTCTGTTTACCCCACATGTGGTGGATCTGCATCGCTGCCTCACGCTCTGCTACCAGATCGAGGTCCTGCTGGGCCAGGTGGGCCCTCAGCTGCCGGATTTCAAACTGAAACGAAAAACGAACCAATCGAATGACAAAGAAAAATTCCTCAAAGTAACAACTTGAACTGTAGAATTGACTCACTAATATTCCATATACTATTGTCAAAGCAATTTTATTATTGCGGTAATATGTTGCTACATTGCTTGCATTACAGTTTGCAATCAGCAGCATTGTTGAATTGTCATATTGTTTTCTCTTTTGCAGCATAACTATAGGACATACAGTAGTTCTCCTCTGGCTAGACATTAGAGAAATACAGAGCACTCAGTGGATTCACTTGCAGTCACACTAAAGTCAAAGTTATTCCTCAGCTCACTAATATAATAATTTAACACTTACTAACAATATTAGAACTTGTGAAGTAATCAATAGATTGCTTTGAGATAATGCATAGTGCTGGCTATCCGATAACCACAAGACTTCTGTAAATGTATTATATAGTAATCAAATAAAATACCTTTTTAAGTACTTTTTTGCATAGTGCTTTGCTGCCCTCTGCTGATTAGATGCAGTTATACATATACAAATCTGAGTGGTCTCAAGCCTCTTATGGTGGTAAAGAAGGTAATGCCATCTGCTGGATACCATCTGACCATCTGACTAATGTGACATTAGTCTATCCATCCAAATAATATATTCCTATTACCTTGAGTGACTCAAGGTAATAGGACAATATTGTTTATTAGTAAGCATTATTATTTTCATAACCTATTTTTCAATAACAGGAGATTGGAGTGCAACCTTATTGAATAATTAACACATCCCTCTAGCCTCTCAAATCCAGAGATGCTGATAAGTCCAAGTTTCAATTCTTTGAGGGGCAAGTCCAATTAAAGTCTCAAATCACTGTGTGTGCGACTTAAGTGTGACTGGGGTCCCCATCTCTGCTGTAAGGTAAAATATATGAGAAAGTGAAGAGGACATACTGCCTGTTCCTGGCAGATCTGGGTGAGACGGTCCAGCTGTTCCTCCCTCACCGCCTTGGCCTTCTCATACTGCTGGATCTCAAGCTCCATCTCCACCTTCACTTGCAGCACAAAGGCTAAAACAATATATTATAGTCAGTTTTCCTTCAAAAGAAAAGAGTTCATCTTGTGTCTATCAATCTTAATTTCAACCGTGAACCTTGAACCTTACATTGACTTAAGTCATTCATTCCAACTCCAAAAGTGGATCTTGCAGATTGTGTATTATTGCGCGGACCTTTTCTAAATATTAAAGTTAAAGACTGTTTTTTTAATCAAAAGTCTGCCACATTCTCTGGCACGTGCCAAAAGACTTTGACTAACATATTGTACACAAGGGGGACAAAACAACAATGGCACAATGGATGCTGCAAACAATACTACCATTGTAAGACTTCAGTTAATAGTTGGGACCTTTAAAGCCTTTGTGGCGGTGTTTTATTGCATTGTGTCGATCACAATGTATCATCCTTTGAACATGTACTGTACTATAATAAAAAACCACAAGGGGGAGCAACACGGTTCAACAAAGCATTTGGCCTAATAAATAAAATACTCTGTGTGCACCTATATGCTAAAAGTAATTTGCGTGTAACAGCTGTTGTTTGAGCTTCGAACCATGGGTTCGTTATGACGGAGGATGTACAACCTGGTGAAAGATAAAGAAAAAAGACGAACAAATAATTGAGCAAACAACCTCAATATTGAATGTAGCCGATACCGCAGGGAGCACACTGCAGTATCTATCTCTGTGACCTGACAGGAAAGGACAGGACACAAAGGACATCAGCCACTCCCTGCCTCACCATCAATGATCCTCTTGACCCTCCAGATTCGCAGTGTGATGATGAGGCCTATAGCGTCCCAGGGGCTGCTGGGGCCGTTGGCCACTGTGGAGGCCACCATGGGGGCCAGAGAGAGGACGATGACAGCTCCATCAAACACCTGAGAACACAAACACACACACACACACACACACACACACACACACACACACACACACACACACACACACACACACACACACACACACACACACACACACACACACACACACACACACACACACACACACACACACACACACACACACACACACACACACACACACACACACACACACACACACACACACACACACACACACACACACACAGCTGCTGTTGTTATGTCTGTAGCTTCCACAGTGGTATGACATTGAGGGAATGACACTGCAGTGAAAAGAGCCCCGAGTAACAGGACTAATGGGACCCATGGGAGCTTACCTCTACTTTGTTCTCTATGTAATCCCATATCCCCAACACCACGATCCTGAACACCGTCTGAGACAGACAGAGGGACAGAGACAGAGAATAGGTTACACACCGGGTGAGATGGAAGAAAGCAATGGCAGCTAAACAGAGTGAGACTGGATGATGTAGGCTGAGCCTACTGGGTGGTAATTCACAATAATTCATCCGACAGTCCCAGTAAGAGGCATTTGCATTTGCGATTCAGACTTCTTTGATGCCTCTACTGGTAATTCATCAATGACATTAGATTCATGCATATCACAGGCAGCGCGATAAGATTTCATCCAAACAATTAGAGGCACTGCATTTAGCTCCTTCTGCTGACGCAGCAGGGGCTGCAGAGAGCAAACAACTCCCGTTGTCGCTGTTCCTCCTCTGCCTTTAGCCTCCTTCCTCGTTTCAGAAATTCAAGGTTGCACTGATTTCTGGATTCTGCTCCTTCAATGCATCACAGGGCCGCTTTTATTGATAAGTAAAACTCCAGCTACACAAAAGTTAGCAGTGTGGTGGTCAAGTGTGGAGAACTAAGACAAATGTGGCTCGCTGGGGGAAAAAAAATGGTAATCAATACAGCACACTATATATATATATATAAAATACAGAAATTATTTTAAACTAGCAAAACAGGAAAAAGCTCCATCTGCATTTTAAAGTGCTTGTGCTGCGTATCAATCGAACAACCCACGAGGGACCAACTGTGCCAGCATTAACAACAGTAGTATATGTTTTTTTTTTTCAGAATGCTGATGTAATTTTGGAGTCACTTCCCTTAAGTACCCTTTTAATAGAGTCGTTCACAAGTCCACCTCTACTAATCAAAATCAAATCAAGCTGTGACAGAGGACACAAGGCGTTTCCTGGTGTTAGTATTCTAATGAGGATTTGTCAGTGTACCTCACTGGCCCCACATACCGCACAACACAGCATTAATCGACAGGCCGCTGCATCAGCCGTAAGTGAGACTGTGTTTGTGTTGAGCAAGGCGGAGACAGAGACTCACCTCAGTGAAGAACACAGAGAGAATAGCCAGGCTGATCCAGTGGATGATGCTGGCAAAGTGGAATGCATTATTAACTGTAGGAATAAAACAGAAGAACTGGTTATCTTAATGTCACAGACAGTTTCTGTGACATTAAGTGGTGAAAGATGTATGTTTTGTTTTCTAACAGCTTTTACCCACTGCGTAGATCTGACAAGGTGCAGTAAAGTGGAAATGAAATGAGCATATTCATGCACACACACAGACGCACAAAGCAATTCAAAACATACTGTACATGCATGTGTCTGTATCGCCCTGTCTATTCATCAAGCTAATTGTGAACAGCCTGAAACAGCACTCGGCTGTCAGCTGAGGCATTTTTCTTCACGCCTTACCTCTCCCCCCATCTGTCTGCATTTGCTGTGTTCAGTGATCTGTCTATTAGTCCATTCATCTTCCTCAAGTCCTCCCCACATTCATCCACCAGCCAACTCTGTATTGCCTGATTTCTTTGCCCCCTAATCTTCCATCACAAATCTGTCTCACTTTTCCTTTGTCTTGCCCATCAGTCAGTCCCGGGGGAAAATGCATTTGGATACTGCCGGAACAACATCTCCGCTCTGTGACATCAAACAGGTATGACCCCTAGCCTTCCACTTTTAATAAATGAGGACGTCTCCACCATACCAGATGATGTAAATGAAGGCAATACTGGGGTGACATGAGTCAGAGTGGTATTTTGACTACTTGACGACTTGTATTAACTGTGGAATACTAATAGGAGGATTATATTCCCCAGATCATGATTTATCGGAGCCTCTGGTCCCAGGATAGATCATCAGTGACACAAACTCATCATACAATTAAACGTAGACCTTTTGCACATGCTCACATACGTGTTCTGTGTCCGTCTACTTGTGTTCTTTGGTCATTTTCCTCTCTCTCTCTCTCTCTCACAAACACACACACACACACACACAAATGTATGATTAGCTGCCATAAAAAAGGCTTTTCAGAAAAGGCAGGTGTCTGTGTTTAGTGTATATTGGTAACAGCTGTTACCTGCATTATATTGCCAGGTGCAGGTAAATGGTGCCTATACATAATTAAAGAAATACCTTCACATTTTGTTGCACATTTTATAGCTTTATGAGCCAATAACATTACGTTCAAACTGCAGTTCAGTCGAACAATAGTAAGCTACAAGATCTATCTGCAGTTTTTGTGCAAATTAAAGTTCTAATAAACTTACTCCTTTGTCATGCTGTAGGTCTCAATGTCAATGCATTGACCCAATGCCTTTGGATAGCACAATTGTGCTGAGTAGTCCACTTTTCTCCCTCTTCCAAAATGCTATTGCAAACCAGGACTGTACACAATGAGTGTAACAAGCTACTTCAACAGTATACTGTCCCCAGAACCACTTTCTCATTATATTGATAATCTCAGGTGGCTTCACACCGTCTTGTTTTCTAGCACTCACACTGCAACAGCTTGATGTCAATGAGCAGCTCCAGCGTTAGCAGCACCACCACCAGAATGACACAGGCCACCAGGAAACAATTGAAGCCCGCCGACAGCAGACAGACCTGCCACAGCGCTGCCCTTCGCCCACAGCACGGCTTTAGCCAGTTCGACCTGACCAGGGGGAGAGGGGGTGAGAGACAGAGAGGGGAAGAACATGTGATTAGAGGAGCTGTGTGTGCAAAGATAAATGGTGGGTCTTGTTGCGGTGTTATTTCAAAATGCAATACTGGTACGGAGTGCGGATGTGACAGCATGCAAGGTCAAATCAATAAAACACAAGAAACGTCAAGATACACAAATCATGAAGCGTATTCAACCTTGTCTTTGGTCTGTTTTCTATCAGTCAATGTTCTTCTAAATATTTCTCAGCAGAGGGCACCTTTCTGCATTCAAATTCAGAGCATGCATGCTAAAATTAATTCACTCTCTTAAATTTGATGGGAAGCATAAATACATGTTCTGCCGGAGATGATACTGAGATGATATATTAGTATTAAGTCATTCATATGAATCATGGTGTCCTCATCTCCTCAATAAAACCGTTTATTCTAACCTTTCCTGCAACCCTCCACTTCCCGGTAAAGCTCTCCTTTTGTACATCATCAAGCGGTGTAGTCCACTTTCTGTGACAGTCATTCGTTTTTTGTTAGTCTATTTTTGGAAACGGATTACATGACGTCTGTTGTAATCCACATTTGAGCATTAAATAGTTGTGCTTGTGTGTATATAGTTCTAATAGAACTATATACACTATATCTAATAGTGTATATAGTTCTAATAGATTTAATGATTGAAATATAAGATACCTGACAATGTTCGTATAGTCTCTAGATTTGTTGAGACATGTTACACATCTATAACCTTATAATAAAGTGTGGCTGAGGATAGATAAGAGTCTCCTGTGTTTAATTCCCCTTTCTGCTGCATCACTGGATGATAAGACAGCTCTCTGAGGGAAAACTGGCCAGGTAGCTGAATGCCCATCTGGGCGACTGTTTAGCTAACAACCAGGCTGGTAGTGAGCTCACTGGCTCTACTTGTGTTGTAGCTCTGGATGACTGAGTAGCTGGCTGGCTGGCTGGCTGGCTGGCTGGCTATCTGACCGCATGATGCAGCTCTCCTGGCATGACAGTGGGGCTGCATATACACCATCTGGAGGGTATATAGTCACACCTGGCTGGCTGTCGAGAGACCATCACTCATAATTCCTGAACCTATAATGTGTAATTTCTCCCACTGGTTAATCAACGATTGCTTTACACACCTTCCTCCATATTGCTTTCTATTTTCTATTAGTTTGGAGTGTCCTGGTGTCCCCCATGTGCTGACTCCTGGTCCAGGTACATTGATTCTGAAGATGTGAATGTCAGAGCTGCCTTAAATCCATACCTACTCTCCCCTTCAAGTTCCACCAATCAGAAACTGAGTGACTGAGACTCCTGGAGATTTATGATCAATAAATAATGACACATTTCCAAGAGGCATACACAGCTTTCCTTCCCTGTCACAACTCTGCATTCCACGCAATGGAAGGAAGGTGTGTGTGTGTGCGTGTGTGTGTGTGTGTTGGGTTGCTGTCCTTTCACTGAGGCAACATTGAGAAAGGTAGTAAGTTTCTTTGAAAAAAGCAGCTATTTGTTGTGACCTATCCCCCATAGGAGGAAAGCTACTTGCAATGTATGTCAGAGGACAAAAGAGGATGCAATTTATTCTATTCTCCTCTTAGTTCAGTTCAATATGAAGAAGGCAAACACAGAGAGGAAGCAGGGTGCAGCTGGTTCAAAGGCATTGGGATTCATCCAAAAGTAAACTGAGAGCCAGGGAGGAAGGAGGGGGAGTTGGAGAAGGAAGAATGAGAAATAAATAACAGAGAAAGATGCCGATTGAGTTATGCAGATCCTATTGGTTAGTATTATTAATAGGAATAATGGCCAAAATTACAGAAGTGCTGCACTCACCAAGTTAATTGCTTGCATTAAATACTAGCGGTCAGGTATGAGCAAACTCTTGAGTTAGCTAAACAAACCGTATTTTGAAGTAGGGCTGCGACATTTCTCAGAATCAGAATCAGAACCATTTATTGCCATGTATGTTTACACATACAAGGAATTTGTCCTGGCGGGAAGGTGCATACATTTAACATTTAACAATACACATTTAACAGTTAACGCAGTGCAATAAATGAGGATGAATGGATGAATGAATATTTACATTGAAACAGTAGCATATAATAGCATCAGTAGCATCAATTGATTTGTTCAGATTTGCTGAGTCTAGTTTTGTCTAAAACCCAAAGATGTTCACTTTATTATGTTAAAAGAAAATGAAAAGTATAAAATCTGCATCTTTGAGGAGCAAAAAATAAAAGTTAACAATTGGGGCGAGGAAGAGAGAGGGGATTCTAGTAAGTGATGTCATTTTACAATTGCAAGTAAACCTTGGGTGCAGCACAGCTACACATCATCTCCATCCTTCACCAAGGTCAGCACAGAGGCCACGTTTCTTCAATACTCTCCCAGAGGCTAACCGGTGCACTCAGCCCTTTGCAGCAACCCTCAGAATCAGCCAATGCCAACAGATTAGGGACTCAACACCTGGGGTGACCAAGAGGTGGTGGAGGGTAATGGTATCATTAGCAGATACCATGGAGACTTTCCCCAGCACCGATTTGTTCCCAAGAAACAATGTCAAACCCCATCTGCCAGGGAGGAGAGCCAAGGAAAAGAAACATTTACCTAATGATACGCCTAACAGTCCTCGCACATTTGTGGACCATTATTTAGAAGACAGAATGAGCAGCACACACTCCAAGAGACACCTCACTTACCTTCAGGACTGAAAAGCATGATTCGACTCATACTGTGTGGAATAATTCATTCAGACCTCTCCCACAAGCCTGGCAGAAAAGGTATTAATTTAATAAACCTGTAAAGAAAAACCCTGTCTGGAAGTAAATGGCAGTGATGGATTACACCAAGCTCAGAAACTTAATTTTAGGAAAATCACTTTAAACCTTGAATGCTGAGGACCTGAAGTATTTATGAGGAAGTGAGGCTGCTTTAGTGGTGGAGCGAGTCAAGGACGGACATCACCTCACTCTCTCCCAGGGTCACGGCATGAGCGGATCAAATAGGCAACACCTTAAGGGTAATGCACGAATATGTGTGTGCACAAGCAAACATTGCATGCACGCACTCACGCACACGCACTGTTAAGAGCAATATGTGGAGGAAATGAGAGATGTAAGGTGTGGACAGGTTCATAAAGACATCCAACAGGCCAGCAGCTGCAGCACTGAGGGAAGATCAAAGTGGTCTCGACAGCAGCGCAGAGCGAGGGGATTAGATCATGAGACCGATCAATAGTGGCCTCAGATGGAAGTGCAGGCATGCTGTACATGACGGCGGCTGCGGCGGCCCTTGCAGCCGAATGGCCAACTTGACAGAGCCGACAGAGACGTCAGGCAGAGTGACTGGCACACAGGAAAGACTGGCCGCTCTGTTGGGGCCCATTCACACAGACAGTACAGTTTCATTATACTGTCTCCTGTAATTGAGACGCAATAAAATACAATGTAAACTCATTAAGTACTAGCTAAATGGAAATGAAATCAGAGAGGTGGTGCTCTGTTTGTGTGTTAAGAGATTGAGTGAGAGAGAAAACGGAAAGGCTGCAAAGGGGAAAAATTCATTCAGAAGTAATGAGTCTCAAAGACTCTATCAACTCGTCTGAGCTTATTGATTGAAACACACACACACACACACACACACACACACACACACACACACACACACACACACACACACACACACGCTGCAAATACCAACCTCTCCCTCAGAATGTTTGCAAAGGAAAGCCTAAAATAGTGCCGCTCTGAACGACACTGCTGTGCAACGCCTCTAAATAATTGATTGCAACTCTTGATTGATGTCTTGATCACACAGTTTCAGCAGAGCACATTTTATTGGTGGAAAAACTCCAGCAAATTAGGGTACAGACCTGTGGCAGCCCTCACACAATTACATTTGCTTCCAAAATTATTAATCATGCTATGACTCTCAACAATAAATCTTGACATGGCCAAGACTTTTCTCACTGTGCCTTGTGGCCATTTATTTATTCGAGCATGTTACTCAAAAAAAAGATCTACATTATTTTTAAGGGGATTTCTTTTATCAAATGTATCACTTCAATAAAGTAGTTACCATCCTATTTGGCACATGCCCCCTTTAGAATAAAGCAGCGGCTATATGTGACGCTTCATGCTCAAAACATCAAAAGCATTGATATGTTTGAAGATTTATTGGAGGCTTGAATAGGTGAAAGTAGGAAACATTAATAAACTGTTATCATCTTGTGAGCACTCATGTGTATCGTGGGACCCCCACAAGGGTCCCAACCTGCAAGTTAGGCCATCAAATAATAACCTACTTTTTTTTAGTACTTAAGTTAATTTTAGAGATTATCTTGATAAAATATGCTCTTTCTCTGTCTGTTTGAAAAGAACAACACTGGGGACGTGCTTTAAAACTGAATACATCCTCTTTGAAGGTGTAAGGGACAAAGTCAGATACTACTAAGGCAGCATTTTAAAATGATACTACTTGACTCAAGTTTCCTGTGTCCTCTCAATTACTTTCTCTCTGTACTGATAACTATATAGCCGTGTGGTTCCTCCGGTTCAAACTTCTACCAATTCACACCAATGTGCTGAACTCAGCAGGCTCGGGCAGGGGAAAATGGACCACAACTGTGCGCCTGCAGGCTATCGAACAGCAGAGGTTGGCGGGCTTCATCACATTCAGGCTATTCAAACTCAACATAAGACTTGTTCCTTAACTTATTTCCTACATTTGAAAGAGGAATTTCCTTTAATCCCTGATTTATGCATTTTTCTCACTCAAGATCTTCTGCTTCTTGAAAAAGCATGGGTGGGGAATCTGCCTAGATTCTTAAAAATGAAGAGAAATGCCAGCATAACAACTGGCTAATTTCTTTCCTGTGTAAACCAGTGCTGAGTCATCTGTGTTACTACAGCCAAAAGAGGCAAGGACGCCCAGAGAGAGGAAAACCAACTAAGCAATAAATATGCTGAACGAAGTGAAGTTATCATAGGTAATCAATTGCACATTTTCCTTCCATGGTTCATCGCTATTAATCTCTTACAGTCTCACGTCTGGGGATTTAGCAAACACTTTGGCTGTAAATTAACAAATCAAATGAAAAGGCTTAATCGATTACAGATGCCAATAAACTAACTTTAGGGTTTAGCATTCCCTGAGAGTAATACGCACATTTTTATATATTTTTTTTAACTTCTTTTAAAAATGCAGGCAGCTTTCCAGTATAACCAGACCTTTCCATTGGTTTCCAAGCACGATCAGCTATCATCTCTGCACTCCTTGCATCCAACTCCATGGTACACCCTCGCAGAGGGAACTCTGAGCTGGTCTTCGCTAGAGAAATGGGCCACAGGTACTAAGCAAATGGAGATGGATGGGGCTCCATGTGCAGAGCAGCAGACAAGCTGTCCCTGATAAATGGGTTTTCACCAGGACACTTGATCTCTCTCGCTCTCAGCCTAAAAAGCAATCTCACACTTTGCATGTCTGTGAATATTAACAAACCCTCAAACCCTGCACTCAAATGTCATCTATTGTGTCGCACATGGTGCCAGGCAAGAGAGCCAATTTGATGGAGAGGACTGTTCCTCTTTGGGTTTGAAATAGAGTCGGGGGGTGGGGGGAAGAAAAGCCTGTTCTTTTTTTCTGACATCCATCAACACAGAACAGGTAGTATAGCTGTGGTTTCAAAGCCCCATGAAATATTGCTGCTGCCAAGATTCATACTCGACTCTGGCAAAGTTCCGTCGGTGCTATTTTCTACAGTCTAGATTTGTTATTCCATTCTACTTACATCTTGAGTATTGTCAACCTGGGTGGGATTATGTGCATATTGACTGCTTTATTAATGCACTTTAGTGACTAGTGAACTTTATTTAATCAGGGAAGTCTGAGAATTGTTGAGTAATGTATTCACTCTAGGCTTGCCTTGGCTCAATTCAGCTTGTCTAATATCCAACATTTCACCAGACACTGTATCAGCTAACTGTGGTTGTCACCATGCAACGAGGCACAGGGTCAATCCCTCAATACCGTCCAGCATGGAAACAGGACACTCTTGAAATTAATCTATTTCCTTCTGATCAGCAGCCGGCAGCTTTGTGAATGAAAGTGTGGAGGAGGGTCTTCCTTCCTCCACCTCCCCTCTTTTCCAGTCAAAGCGGCAGGTTGACCCACATGAACCATCTGTCATTACGGCAGTGCCTCACACCTTTTAGTTTGTCCCCTGGAGATCAACAGCATATGCTACTGCTGCTGTGGGCAGCAGGCTGATCTGGAGATGATAACCCAGGACAACTGCAGGATGTGAAGCACAGGGTCTCGAGACTGGGGCCAGGCAGGGAGATGCGATCAAGATTAGGGTGGAATAAAATCTCACCACAGCACCGTACTACTTTGTTCAGACCAGTAAAATTGAATTGCATTTACAAGTGTAGTGTATAACAAATAAAACATTGATTTATCATTATCCTCCGACTATGCTGTGATCCACAACATATTCTGAAATGACTATAAAAGGGGGTTCCATCCATTATCTTTTCCATTATCTTTAACCGCTTTTTCTGTTCAGGGTCGCGGGGGGTGCATCAATGTCAGCCGATTCCAGCTGATAGTGGGCAAAGGAAGGGTAGACCCTGGACCGATCGCAGGGTTGACGTATAGAGACAGACAACCATTCACGCTCACATTCAGTTAACCAAAGCTGCATGTCTTTGGACTGTGGGAGGAAGCCGGAGAGGGCCCATCCAGCCCGGGAATCGAACTCCAGCCCCTGTGGTGCTAGCCACCAAATCAAATGCAGCCCTAAAATGGGTATTGGTGACATTCAAAACAAAATTTTGTCAATTGAAAATAACCAGTGATTAAAATAATAGTTTCAACATATGCACATTCCATTATGTTTCTTCCAAATTATTAAATATTGTTTATGATTTGCGTACACACAAACAGCTATTGTCACTAACACTAATGACACAAGTCTCTTAGGTCTATTATGTTGGTTAGGTTGCTACAATTTAATCAATGCAGCAACATGACAGATCATTCAAATCCACTTAAAAAGCTGATATTCTGAAGTGATCAAAGTGAATGTGAACATCATCCTAATCATGGACTTTCCAGCAAGTTCTGGAGAAGATGCTATTGCCAAAATCTATTAATATTTCCATCCAGATCACTACTGCACAGAATATGCAAGGACTGCATGTGCCCCTTGCAGACCGCAAGAACATCCACCTCCTACACGATCGCCCACGTTTCCTGATAAAGAGCCATGAGGAGCTGCTATGCAAGACTATATGCACGACTCTGGTTTGTATTCTTCAGCGTATTCTTTCACAACCATATGTAACAATATAAAATGATGGCCTCACCATTGAAAGATAAAGATTCGTAATGATCTCTTATCCCATTTCTGAACATTGGTATGAAGCTATACCTTTCACATTCATTCTTTTCCTTTCACCATGTCCAGATCCAAACCTAAGCACTTACCAGAGCTCAATATAAACTTTACAAACTAAACAATAATCATATTAATGATCAAACTGAAATCAGTGCTCACCTGCTCATATATCTACAGCCACAGGATACAGTCACGACCACAAAATGAAATAATGAAATATAAAACTGTTCTCAGGAATGTAAGTCATTGTAGCTTGAGAAAACCAACCTGCTAATCACCAAAAGCAATGCACAAAGTCATGGCAACAAAATAGAGTGGTTATACATTCTTGAACATAATCTTTTTAAAAAGTGCTAAAATTAGCCTGCAGTATGCGGAGGAGTCTCCGTGATGACAAATTAAAATAAACAAGAGGAAAATACTTTACAAAGCAGTCTGTTCAATGCCTCGCCATTAGGGCCTCAGTGTCATTCCTCTGATGTTACACACATGAGTCACAAAGGCAGCCAGATTCTGTGGCGACAAGCTGGCTGTTGCTCTTTCTAAGAGCGTTTCCAAAAATGAATGTGTGTAAGAAACTGTGATGACAGGTATGTCTTGGAATGCTTGTGACCTGAAAATCGCAAATTCCAATCTAAAAAGCTCATTGAGCATAGTGCAACATTCACATGGGTGTCAGATTGCACATTGTTTTCACAAGTCTGCTTCCTGGACTCTGAGGAAGGCGTTTCTCTGATAAGGATGAATGGTGACTTTTCATGATAAAAAACATTCTCATTGTTGACTTGATGAATCCCTCAGAGACATGTCTTGACACTGCATGATTTTTCCACCGCACGATGCCAAATTCAAGGTGACAAGGGTGTCATATGGTGCTGTGGGAGAGTGCCCACTGTGATGATAATTTGGCTGGGATGCCAGATCCTGCCCTCTGCTGTGGCATTGCTACGTGCACGTTTTCTGCCCTTTTTGTGAGCAAATACGAAGTGAGAAAGCTATAAAGTACTATGAGAGAGTGGGTGTTTGGGACAGGACCCATCTGTCCCTACCCTCAGTCCCACAGAGCCATCGGCCCGGACCAGGCAAAGTCCAGCCGGACATGGTCAGCTGACACACCGGGGCTTGGATGGCGAAATGGCAATTGCTCTAATTAAGCTTATGCTGTTTGATGACTTTCTCTGCATGGATGCCAGCATCACAGCATGCCAAAGGGTTGTGAGTCACGCTTCCTGAGTGGAGAGCCATGGACACTTGCTACAGGGGTGCTCTAACAGGGGTGTGTCCTATCCTGAGAGTACTGAGCCTGCAGCATGGTGATAAGAAAACAACACAAACCCTGGACAAGCAGGCCTCATGAACAGAAACAGCACCGCCACAGGGCTTCTGACATTTCAGGAAAGCTATGGTGCTAACAACACTCTTTGTTTTCTGCCAGAAATCCACATTGTGAACAGAAGCCTGTCTGGTAGTGAGAAATTGCTGTGTCATTGAGCTGAAATGAACACATCAGTGGAGACATTGTCCATTTAACATGATGACACTAATAAATTCATTGCCAAATATCCTCGATTCCCGAACTCTAATATAAAATGAGGGGTGATTCAATACGCCAGGTGTAATTACCATGTGCAATAACGAGCAATGGGAGAGTGATGGCAGAGCTTTTCTCTGCCAGGGTAGATTATAGATTGTAGTAATTGCGATCTGCCTTAATTATGGATGTAGCACTTTCAAGCAACATCCCCAACACCATATTTCTGGTATCTTCTTAACTGTGAAGGCCAACATCAGGAACATCAATCAATATGTAATTACATTTTGGGCTTTTTAGGATATAAATTAATTACAGAAAGATTTCATTGATAATCATGCTACTCATTTCATTTCCAGCGTCGTCAAAATGTATGATGTTTGATATGCTTCAAATGATGAAAGAGTTAATTTTTATGAGCTTCACATTCCTTTAATACAGACCCTATTTTTCTACACGACCACACTAAAGCTGCTGTTAACCAAACCCCTCACAACTAGAGATTGATGTACTGACTGTCGTCAAACTATCAAGCAACAACAGAAAGTGAAGGATACAGTTGGAGTGGATTTGTGGGACGTACCCCTCTCTGTTGTCCTCTTCATCTGGGTTTGAGATGAGCTGGGATCCAGCGATGGATATGTCCAGGGCGGCCAAAGGCAAGTCTCTGTATGCGAAGCTGACCAGCTGGACAGGGCCCACGCACTGGTTGTCCTCTTCCACCTGCTGGGAGATCACCTCCAGATCTGAGGCTCCGGCCTTGGGAGGAGCCCTGTGGTACACACAAGCACACACCACAACCAGAGCAGCATCAGAGTCATGTATGATTTGTGAGTCTCAAGTTTAACTTAGTATACTTTAGTAGTTTGATTTTTCCTGCATATTGTTAAGTCTTCGGCAAAGACAAAGGAAGTGCAAGGTTGTACGGAGGGGTGCTGTTTATTTGAATTAACCAGTGCACCTGCTTGGGAAATGCTCCAGGTAGCAGAGGGTGATAATAACTACTGGGACTATACTTCATTTTGATGAATGAAAACACAAACATGGTGTGAAATTCCTTGTTTGCAGTGTTTTCTGGCACCTTGAACAAGGGCACATTTACCTGGCAAGGGATAACAAGCTGATCTACATTTCTAATTGCAGAGTATGAAGTGAAGGCTCAAGCCACAGTAAATATGGAAATCAACATTCTACAAATATGGAAATATTTAAATATATATATATATATATATATATATATATCAACTTAAATGATGAATCGTGTATTCTTTACATTCTTCATTGATGTTTGGAATGATATCTCTTCATCACTACAGACTGAAACTCACACATGAAACTTGCTTGAGATGAAAGAATTATTACAATGAACAAGTGGTGCATTTGCCTTTTTGCCAGCAGTTACCATTTTGAAAACTCTCCCCGTTAGTGTACTCAAGGATCCTCCAACAATTGACATTTCAGAATTTGTTGTCAACCAAACTGAGACTCTTTTTACAACATAATTCTACGGTATTTTTATTTCGGTAAACAGTTTGTGACTACTTAATGTTAAGTCATTATTTCCAGGTTAAATGAAAACTAATAAAATGACTGTTTTTACTGATGGTTCAACCTATTTTTTCTACTTAACAGAATAATGAAATCAATGGAAACTAATGTCTGCTTGAAATCAATCATAAAAACGTTTAAAAACATGCTAAACTAGCAGCATCATCCTCCGACCAAATTTGTCCTCAGATGGGATAAATGACATCCCATTTCCCACAGAAAAAACAAGACATTTTTTGAGTCCTCCAGCTCCAAAAAACCCTTGTTTTTTCCATTTTAAAATATCCACTCTATTTTCTTCATGAGGTTTGTTATATTCAACAGAACCAAAGGTTGTCACATAAAAAAGTGTCACTTCATCTGCCATTGAGGTCCTGAAACATAAATGCGTAATGAGGGCTATGATCCTTCAAGCTCAGCCAATAGCGGACAAGGAGAAGTCACCCTGGAACAGGAGTCTCAAACTGCTTGGCAGCTGTCCCAGTGCAGCCAGTGCGGAGACATCAATAACTTTAGTGCTTAACAGTGGAGGAAGGCATTGATTACAAGACAGAGGGAACAAAGGCCATTGGCTTGGTGAATTCTACAACCTCTGTGCTGGAGGTGAAACTGAGTGGGAAGAGACAGTTAGTAAAGATCACTGAGCAGACCCACCTTCCTGTTAAATGTTAATGTAGGCAGGCCTGGAAAGGAAAATAGGTATTTTTCCTTACTTCTTGACTAATAGTGGTTTAATGGACTCTCTTGAAAGGTTATTTTGTTATTCTCACAGAAAACCAAGAATCACTTGAACTATATCAACTTAAAATGGCACAATAGGGCGATGAAACACAAACTATTATTCTTGTGTCCTCCCTACATTAAATGCCATGCCCTTCCTCTTTTCGCTGTGCGTATCCTGGTAGATGTGTTGTTTAGCTTGAGGGTCAAACGGCCATATATTTACATGCCCGCCACAAAACGCCTGCGCATCCCAGTGTTATCTGTGGACTTGGCACCTCTGACCAACCGCAACAAGGACGCTAATCCGTCATGACAGACACAAACTGTTCAGTGCATCAAAATCACATTTTCAGACAATAACAGAATGGGCCAGGAGCCATTATGTGCAGAGCCCAGTGGTGTGGCTGGTTGCCATCCTGGGGAGGGAGTGGAGGCTTCACATCTGAACACCCTGTTCCCTTCAACAATGCAGGCAAGGACAGACAGTAGCATGCTAAAGGCTGGGATCTGTTCAGAGGCATGTGATATTAGCAGTGCCAAGAGCAAGCAAAAAGGTTAACATAGAGCATGCATGGCTTGAGGGGAAATCTCACACCCATACAGAATAAGAGCAAAGGCTCATCATGAAGCCCAAAAGGCTAAAAAATAAATAAAATAAATGGGCTTCTACACTAGGACATGTTAATAAATGCTGGTCTGGTTTTCTTTTACATGGTATTGTTATCACAGGCTGTAACAGCACTAACATGTGATATTATAGTATTGTGAAAAATACTAAGATTAAACTGGTTATAGCTCAACTTTTTATTTATCCAGCACAGCTATTATAAAAATGATACTGTTACTTAAACAAAAAAATTAAAATAAAACTTTAAATGGTAACCTGATTCAATGCAGAGGTCAAAATTATAATATGTTCTCAGGAAGTTTTAGTTTTTGTATATATATTTGATCAGGTTTCTATAGTTGTATTATTAATATTCTCGACTCCTCTCATTTGCCCCTTTTGAGGAACCACATACCGAATAACTCTCCAGTAACATATTTCTTGAAAAAACATACAGCTTTTTTTCATTTGGACATTTTCAATAGGAATATCTTCAATACTCCATGGTTCCATAGATCTGGAGTTTAAATTAATCTCACTTGTAATCTATTCTAGCCTCCGTTTTCTGCAACCGTCTGTGAGAAAGGTATTCAAATACCAAGTACAATACTGCTGTACACAACAGAAAGTAAAACTATGTTATATTATTTTACTCTGAATGCTAACATCAGTGCAGACAAATGAGGTCCAAATGCAGAATGAATATACATAAGGAGGTATTATGTTAACTTCCAGGCCTGTAGCTGGGGCCGTGTAAACTGTTAGTCAAACAGAGTCTGTTCATAGTAATATGTAAAGTTAAGACTAAACCAGTGTTCATTGAATCTTTAAATGCCTCATGAATTTGTTCAAGTAATGTTATTTTGTATTTTCCTTCATACTTTTTGTTATATGGTTAAGACAATTTTGAGATGACTGACATCTGCACCCAACTATATTATATTTGCAGATAATATTATTTTGGGGTAAAAGACAGTTGTGGCGAGTGAAAGGGGGTTTTCGTTCAAATTCCCTACAATTGCTGTAAAACTGTAGCTGCCATGTCCTACACACAGCCATTCACCCTTCAGCACTCATGTGTAACTATACAGAGCAGCTAAACAACTTTCTTTGGATAAGTAACTGTTAATAGAGTCAAACTAAACATTGACAACATGTTTGCATGATGATGCATTCCAACACAGGACAACAACAACAAACAGTATATGGCTATTCTATCAAGGTGATAAGGGATGGGATTGATGCCTGTTACTTTATATGTTGAATCGCCTATTGAGCAATACATTCTCTGCTCCTTCAGTGAAAAGTGCCTTCTCAGCATGAACTGGTGGTTTGCAGAGGGCATCAGTATCATTGTCATTCTGAGTGCTCACTGCCACGGTACAGCTGTCAACATCCCAGCCACTCTTTCGTACCCAATTGGCTACTACTTGGTGCACAGCAATTCACTGCCCCGATATGATAAGGAAAGAGGAACCAATGTGTCAAATCACTTATATGGGCACCGTCCAGATTTCCCAGCAGCAGCAGCAGCAGCCCTGACACAAGCGCCCGACACAATGCTACATTTGTAAGATCAGATCTTTTAGGCAACGCCTGCTCTTTCAAAGTCCAAGGGGAAATTACAGCTGTTCACAATTCCACTGCATCAATGAAGAGTGAATGTGTTTTGTTGGTCTTTAGAGTTTTCTTTGTACTGTTAATAGAGAAAATTCTTCAGCTGTCGTTTTATGTTTGTATCACGTCAATTAACAGGCAGGGAAAGTAAAGCCTGAAATAGTAATATTTACTCTGCAGACATCCCAACAGGAGCATTCAGGTAATGTTGGATATGGACACGCAGTAACACTTTAGAGAGTATCTTTATTCATTGTTTTATTTTCTTATTGTCCAAATAATCCTATAAAAAGGGTTTTTAATACTTCCCTACCCTGCTTTGGCTCTCCGCCCCAAGTTCATCAATTCACACTGAAAATGTAAGTCTTACAAAACAGGTCACAAATACATAGTTTAAATTAAAAAAAGGACAAAGCCATTTTCTAAAACAGCATGACGACATTAGTTTCTGCAAAGGTTAATCAAACTGGAGGAATGATGCATTTGTTGGGGACTATTTTCAGCATTAATACACATTTAATGACTCAAAATAAACTACAGTGCCCAGGTTCATCAGGATGGAGAAATATTTCCTCCTGAGCAACCGCATGACATATTAATGTGTTTTTCATAGTTTTTGGAAAACAATGGAGGTCTATGTCACAGGAATACAAATATGTTACAGTCTATCAGGGTTTAGCTAAAGAGACAATATGTGTTTGTCGGAGCAAATAAGTGTGGGTGTTGGTCATTTCATGGGATTTGTTTACAATACAAATAATATATAGAATATTTCCAGACGTATTCTTTAAACTATGTTAATTTGAGATTGATTACAAAAGCGAATCTGTGCTTTGAAAAATATTATTAAATAACAACATTATACTTAATACATTTATTTTTAAGAAACTTCCACTCAATGCATTTTAACACCATGATACAATTTATCCTAAATATTTTACAGATAAGACTCTCATAGGCCAAAACAATTATTTGAGCGAAATTAACATCCAAAGGATTTCATCAGACTTTATTCTAGTGATTGTCGAGGGGCCTTCATTATAAAGGGAAATTAAGAACAGCAGGACACTGGATCACGTGACATAGAGGTTATTTACAATGAATCTGACCCCTTTCAAGGCTGCTTGGCTCCTTAGGGTGTGCTGTTTGCTTTATTTTTATTTTTTTTACAAACAGCTCCAAAGTGGACAAACAGAAAGGGCACTACCTCATCTTTCTTTGCATACTGTTTTTTTAGTTTTTTTTTACCGTTTTATGTATGTGAAAAATGTAAGATAAATCCCTTGTAATTTGTTGTGTTTGAGCATCTAATATTTTCTCCTTCCCACCTCCCACTGTTTTTACAGCAATGATGCTACAGGGCTTCAGAGAGAGGGAGAGGGAGCGGGGGAGAGATAAAAAGGGGATTTACAGCAGCATCAAGTCAAGAGAGCAGGGGTGAAAATAACTCCAAAGACCTTTCCCTGCATGAGAGTTTCCCATCTGTCACAGAGAGTCACCGGCATTCACCAGCATTAAATCATGCCATTGTACTACTAACCAGTCAACACTCTCTCTATATTATCCGGTTACAGATGTTTTGCAACAATGTTCTTTTTCAAATGGAGTCAAATGCACTATCTGTTGGTTTATGGCCCGGACAGAGCTGGTTGGAAGCAGCATCCTGTGCCTTTAACCAAAAGATGCAGCTGACTGAACCCATTTTGCATTCACCCTTCACTCCACTCCACTCTACTCCACTCCACCTCCTCCCACTCCAATCCACTCATTTCCCCCTATTTTCCCTTCTCTTAGCCCCAACCGTGGCTGTCATCAGAATGCAGGGGCTGTCTGGAGGACCACACACAGAGTAATTATTAATAAGAAAAGATGACAAGTGAACATCCACCCTGAATGCTAAGAGATGCCAGCAGAGACTGGAGATGACCAGCCAGTCGCTGGAAGAGGCTCCGCTTTTCCGCTCAAGCCATTTGCATCAGGGTCGTGAGAATATGCAGGTCCCATCCTGCTAATCATATCCTTCCACGCTGAGATGCCCTTTGCATAAGACTGCGTGTTCATAAATAGAGATTTAAGATTTCACACTCTCTCAGACACGGTTTCAAACAAGGCTGTGGCGGGTGTTATACTTACTGGGGTTTGCTCATGTTGAGGTCTTGTTGCTGCAAATAGACGTCCACACTAAATGACCCCAAGTGTGAAATGTGATTTCACCACTGCAGACCTGGCTCATACCACACCTATAGAAAATAGATAAGAACAGTGTGATTACAACAAACAAAGCAAATTATGAAGCAAATCATGGGCAAACTCCATCTGCTGAAGAAGATTGTGAGATATAATTGTGAGCTTTAGAGCAGCTTTTTTGCCAACTGCTGTTTCCAAGGTCAAGGATGAACATTTAATCTCAAATCATGTTATCTTATAGTTATGCAGTATATCACAAATGCATGCAAAATTATCAATGAAGTATCAATGCTTATGCTTTTCCTGAAGTACCCTGTCCTAACTGTCCTAACTCCTAACAGCTTTAGCTATGCTCTGTTCAACTATTTTCCTGGGGAGCACTAAACTGTAATGGATTTTAAATCTCCTCCAATATACGCTCCGCTCCGTGAATCAGGGACTGAGGAACATCACACCTCTTGCATAGCAAGTATAGCAGGATGCTAGCTCTTTGTGCTTCACAATAGAGAGCCATTGATGTCCAAGTCCGTTCAGTGAAAGCCCACTCTAGCTGCTTTGCAGGGAACAGACATGACACGAGCCGACAGGGAAATCTGGAACACATGCTTAATTCGTAACGTCCATTGTTACAAAAAAAAACTCCCAGTTCTCAGTGTTGCAAAGTAAAAGTAACACAGTAATCAGCTGTCAACAATACATTTGTGATTGCATGCTAATATATTTGCATCATTGGTCACACCTTTGTGATTTACACAATATTTTGTGGATTCGTGGAATCGTGTGTGACAAACAGAGCCACAGTGAAAACCTTCAGACATGGAGAGGTGAGGAGTCAGCATTCATCCGCAGCAGACCACAGCAGAGCAATGTAGTGGAGCACAGCAGATTAAATGCTACTCAGGATACATCAACGCAGGTCATTCAAGGGCTGAGAGTGACACTGCTTCACTGCAGCGCCCAAAAAAATTGATCTTTTGCATAATACTCAGGGACAAAATATATATTGATCTGGCCATCAGATGAGCTGAAAGTCACACAGCCAAAACACTTAACAAGGTGCTTAACTTTCTGTAAGGAGAACAGAAAGTCAAGTGGCATCAAAGATGGTTTCTGGATGTAATTTACAGCGGAGCAAAGTGTTTCTGTAAATCACACTATCAAAGAGATTGAACTTCACAATCAGCATCTTGAGCTGCCACTTATTACTATAGTACAGTCTACAGTGAGTGATTCGTGGCTGCCCACAAAGACAGCACTCTTTACTATTCCATTTTACAAAAACAAACACTGTGGGCCATCTCTGTCCAGGCTTTCTGCATGTTACCTGATCAAAACGTATTTGCAATAATTTGCCACCTAGTAGCTACATTCACAGTTATGGTGCTGTAATATTTCCCCACTGTGCTTAGAGGCCACACAGTCTCATTCTTGTTCAAAAGCAACACAAATGCATTAATTACCCATCATGCTTTTAAATCCACACTGACTCGAAAAGAAGCACAAAAGACACACTAACCTCGTATGTTTTCTACATTGTGTTAAGTGTGGTCGTGACTCCTTCGCCCTCGCAGCGATGTTGGTAATATCTCCCTTCTCGCCGATGATGATGATGATGATGATCAGTGTGAGAGAAGCTCGGCTCTTGCTGTGTGTAGGCTGCGATTCTCCTTAAATTTGCGTTGGCCAAGCACCCGTATCGCCTCTCAGAAGACAGCGCACGACGAATATACCTACTCCGGACCGAAAGCAGCATTCTTCAGCGGAGACGACGACGACTGTCACTGAATCAGGAAGATAACGACATCTTCGGAGGGGGGCATAATGTGCTTGCAGGGCTTCCCCCACAATCACACCAGGGACTCCATGTGCCCGATAATAATAAGAGGTTCACTACCGGGAGCTGTCCAGGTGCTGAAAACGGGATTCCAGGGGCTACAGATGTGTGACGAGCAGCGCCGTCAACGCGAAAGAAACACACAGTAATATCGAATATAGCATATAAGTATAGTCTATATTCCTATTAAGCCACACGAGCCTGCAGACATCCCATTTTCTAAGCCTAGAAGCGTCGACGTTGAAAAACACGCTCGCTTCACTTCACCTCTTGAGATTCAGAGTTCCTCGCGATAACAACCCTCCCGCACGAAAAGAAAAAAAATCACTAGTTCTCATACAGTGACCTCAAGTGTTTCTGTGGTGTGTTGATGACCAATTCTTCTGTAGTTAACGTAAATTATCAGGATGCAGCGTCACTGCGATATTGACAGTTCATCTTGCTGAGATATTTGAGTTCTTAAATTAGGCCCTGGATCGGATAATCGGATAAAAGACTGGCAACCACATATCGGCCTTGTCATTGTTTTCAATAAATATGCTATCACTTGTTGATAGCATATTGTTGATGTCATATACATCTTGTCATATACATCTTCAAATCTATTTTGAATCTCCAAGTTTCCTGATTGAGGTCTTGAGTATGCCGTGTGAAAGGCCAATCCTGTTGCACTGTAACTCAAAACAACACTTTCTTAATAAGAACACAGTATACTGTATACACTGTGTGTATTCGGTTTCATGCTATAATTTTCAGAGCTATGATTATTTATTTTTTCAAATTAAGATACATACAAAACATGATTGGTTAAAATATGATCTATTAACTACCAAATGTATATGGTATGTAGTTAAAATTTGCTCCACCATAACCAAAGACAACATTCAATCTACCACTGGAACGCAGTGAACAATTAAAAATTACCAGTTGATGAGTCAACTAACGGTTCTTATGTACAACAGTAATTATCTGTCAAGAGGAAGTGTTCTTAAAACGTTCCCACGTTTCCATTCATGCCTTCTTTGCATACCAATCATTCAGTTTCACCAAACCCAAACACGCTGAGCTCACATGCACAACAGGTGATTTGCTCACCCATCCTTGAATGATGCAACTAAACTTACAAGAATAAAAAACTCAACGTAATGTACTCGGTCTTAATCAGATGTCAGATATCAACATTGTCTATAGCTCTATTGCGCTCATGACATCAAATGACACCATGTAGCACTAACAAATGACCTACAACCAGGTAGTATCCTGACTTGTTCACAATGTGGACAAACTGCAATCACAACATTTTTTTAGGCAAAGGGAGGAACACGCCCACATGACAGCGTCTGCAGGTTAAAACAAAGCAGTTAGGAGGAATTGTGAAGCGTCACTATGATTCACCTCTCTAACCTGCTCTAACTACCAAAAGCTGACTTCACGAGCTGGTAAGGAGATATTTTTGATACATTTCTCTGTCTAAGCAACATTAGTTCATGCCGCCTTTACATATTTAAGAAACTGTATATATGCAACAGCATTGTTTTAACTCTTGGCATCTGAAACTTCTGGTTATACTTTCCATCAGTGGTGAGAGATTACTTCCTTTTCTCAAACACAAACGTTTCTTGTGTTCGCAAGAAACAGAGAGAGAACTACTTTCCAAATGATGGCAGGTAATAACAAAAACTGATCAGAAGAAACAACAAATAACTTTACAAAAGTGATTATTCAGCCATGTTAAAACCATCATTCCTGAAATATTGTTATAATGTCTGTAGACCATGGAGACCTTTGTGATGGGCAGGACGCCACCTATTGTATGAACGGGGGGACGTGCTATAACATACCTTCCATGAATACACTCTCCTGTGTGTAAGTAAAAAGAAAATCTATTTTCAATTGTCCTTGATATAAAGAACAAGTCTTTAGGAACCTTTAACTTTTCTGTTGGAAATTTCTGTTGATGTCACAAGATGGCGATATTGCTGAAAAATGTCCCTGTATCTTAAACCAGGTGCAATGAAAATTTCAAAGGCAGCAGATGTGAGCAGTTCCAGCTCTTCAGCTCTAACACCAATACAACAGAAGCCGGGTTAATTGCAGCCGTGGTCATTGTTGTCCTCCTAATCTTAGTGATGCTGGCAGTTGTTATCTTCTACATACGCAGGTAGGTACATTATGGAGTATTCTTGTACTTCAGGAAGAATATATTCTTTGAAAGCCAATAACCATTAGTTTTGTCCACACGCAGGATGTTGAAAGCCAAGCAACAGAGCCAACAGAACAATCAGCCGCAGTATTGGAGAGTAAAACCCAGAGTATGATCTGTCTTCTGATGTACATTTGTGTCTCTTTTGGCTGGAGTGTTGGGTGGGATGATGAAATAATTCTCAGAGATGAGTGTCACTTGCCTGTTGGACTTCGTACCATCTTTGCGTGTGACTCAAGACCAATAGGCAGGAGGAAAACTGTTTGTTGTCAACTGCATTGACCTTGAAAGGGTAACTTCAGTACTTTTCACCTTATATTACCCAGGTTTTGAGTCTCAGTGACTAATGGGGACAACATTAAAATTGGTCCAGTATTGAGCAGTAGACGCTGCAGACGGCAGCTGCTTAACAGCTGTAATGGAAAGGGCAACTGCTTACCGTCAATTAACGTCCACTGAATGTTCTGACATGTTCAGATTGTTATTCTAAGAGAGAAAGGACCCTACAGAGCAATAATCCTTTGCTTAATCCTGTCACTTTGTTAGTGTGTGTCTTGCTCGGAAGAGTCTTGTTCTGTATTTTTGTGTGTCATTACCACAGTCAAAATAAGCGTTAACATTCAGTAATGTGGTGTCTGCAGCGTTATCCCTCAGTACTGGACCAATTGAAAACAAATGGTGTCCCCATTAGTCACTGAGACACAAAAACATGGGGAAATAGAGTCAAAGTTGAAAAATACCGACGTATCCATTAACTTAGTCAAGAGCTTATAAACACCTCATGAGATTTCTTGAGTCCCTGCTGTTTGCTACATGAAGGTGTAATTAATTTACACACAATCAGAAACTGAGTGGGTGGGAATTGAATCACGCTTTGCACAGTAGCCTTTTTAACAAAGCTATGAAGTTGGCACCGGTGTTACTCATTTTAAATCACATTTCAATCTATGTGCTTTGCCTGAAATGTACAAAGCATAGTTGGGCTTTGCAATATTATGTGAAATATTATTCTAAATATTGAACTTGAAATATTGAATTATGAAATGACCCTTTGTGTCAATTAATGAATATGCTATTAAATATATATAACAAATAGTTTGTGTTAATATATGCATTGAACCCTATTGAAAGATTTGAATCTGTGATTTCTGGTGGGACACTGCACACCACACACACACACACACACACACACTGAGCATTTGAATACTCAGGAGTATCATGATGGACTAGTCATTCTCCATCCTCTAACCACCAGCACTTCATTCCTAACCTCAACCGTTAGCCTATTCTTAACCTAATCCTAAAATCTTAATCCCTCAACCATAATTGCCACTTGAAGCAGCCAGGAGTAGTCAAGGTGACCTCACTTTTCAGAAATGTCTTTACTCTGCAGTTTTAACACTCAAACTGGCTCTCACAAAGCTGGACATGCAGGAACACACATACACACACACACAAGCAGCACGTAGTGACACACTATGTGTGGGAGTCTGCATAATTAGCGTATCCCAAGCCTATAAATCTAAAAACAGGGTTACGAGATAATTAAAACTTGTTGGACTGCATTGACAAAAGTGTGTGAGTCTTTCCCTTTTGCTGGACTTCAATTATTCTCCAACAGTTGCTAACAACAAACCGTAGGAGAAAAAAGTTATTCCCGGAAATACCACCAACAAAAGTTGGCTCACCAGTGAATACATTGTTAAAATGTCACCCTATTGATTATTGATAGAACAGCAGTATTAGGTCAACACACAGCCGGGTCATGTTGCTATGAGGAAATAGCTGTTCAGGGTGGGCCCTAAAAGTCACTACATGGGATATAGAGACTTGAAGGTGTACCTTGCTGCTTTAAAAAGCAACCAACCTCGTTCCATTGTATATTGAATTTTATTTCTCTCAAATGCAGAATTATGTGTATTACAATATTATTGTGTTCGAGTTTTTAAAAAAGGTGGAGATGCATGAAGGCACCGCCATAAGTCAGCGGCTTCTTTTTGTGCTAAGTTCTGGTAAATTTCTTCCACCTAGTGGCAGAATGTAAGTGTTGCAATGGAAAGTAAGTTGAGTTCACTTTGCAAATAGCTTTATCACAATTTCATGGTTGATCTGAAATACTTCTCAGTAAAATATAAAACGCACACTTCTGTAAATACCGTCCTCTTACAGGCTTCTGGCTTTGTCAAACTCATGTGCAATTTTCAGTGCTGTGCTGTTGAGTCCAACTGACTGCATGTTAGTGATGATGGTGACCACCACTCCCTGAGGGAGGAAGCGGTTCTGTCCTTGATCCTCATCCATCTCCTCACTGGGTAACACCAGGAGGACACTGCTAGCCCCCACAGCGCCTCCTGTGTGTGACACATAGTGTCTACGCTTCATGCACTGCCCATATTTCTGTAGTTTCTCCACTACCAGCCAGCCTTGGGCATACAGTCCATCCTTGTCCCAGCTTGCCTCTGTCCTGTCAACTGGTGACCAAAGATCTATGGCAGTTTGGGGTTTGAGAAAGCCAGGGAGATAGCCCTCAGTGTCCTGCAGGTGGGCCACCTGGTAGCTGTAGAGCAGAGCGTGACCGAAGAGCAGCAGGTCACCCACCGTGGAGAGGAAGCCGCCTCCTGCCCACTTGTAGGAGTTGTCTACGTACGGGCAGTTCACGACACGTCCCCTCTTGTTGAGATGATAGAATCTGTGGAGGAGCATCAACAATTGGATTTGTTTTAATCACTCTGTGCAATCATAAAACAAAACAAACAACCTCAAAGTAACAACAGATCTCAACAAAATGATATATCTGATGTATTTCTAGAAATGTTCCGATACCAGTATCGTGATTGCATCTGGTACAGCCTAAAATTCTGGAGCGCGTATCGGAGATTACGTGAGTCGATTCACCCATCACATCATTTATCAGCTCATTAAGGCTACAAAAGAACAACACCAACCATGTCACTCGCTTATACAATCTGCACATTCTACCTAATTAGGACCTGATTCTGCTTTTTATTAATGTTAAACTCCCAATAGAGAAGAAAGATAATCGAGACCGCTTGCTCGTCAGCTCCAGAAAGTATTCTTCTGTCAGAAATCGATGAAATGTAGCGAATGAGTGAACCATTCTTCTTTCTGATCACTGATGAGAATTCCACATGCGCAGTACGAATCGTGCAGGGGCTAGCGGAGTATGTAACATTGACCAGAGCTAGCAAAATGTTAGCATTATTGCAATATTTTACACTGGAAGATCTGTAAAACTAGTAATAAGTAATTATACAGTAAGTAATAATACAATGTTATATGGCCTTCATTCTCTGTACAATTGTCTTTGGATTGGTACTCTGTATTGGCCAATACGCAAGTTCAGTTACTGGAACCAGTATTGGGAATGAAAATCTGGAACATCTCTATTCGTATCCCCTGTACTCAATTGGGACACTGTCACATTATATTGGACATAGCTTAACACTAATGTCATTATATATTACCTGGAGCGGTGGTAAATAATAGGGTCATTCTCATCGGGCACAGTATTATGCATTCCCAGCTCATGGAACATGTTCATCATGACATCCAGGAAGCGCTGTCCAGCAGCTCGCTCCACAGCAGCACTGAGCAGGGTAAAGGCGTGGGTGGAGTACAGGAACGTGGTGCCTGCACAAGGTAAAAAAATGAATTAAAAAAAAATCACTAATCAATTCATTGACATTGTATTATATTATATTTGAATAATTTAGCGAGCAGATATGTGATGTACCAGGTTTGAAAATGAGTGGGTCGTCCTTGAAGAGGTCCAAGGCCTGAGTGACACTTTCAAAGTTGTCCTTCAAGTAGTATTCCTCATGCTCAAACTCCTTTTTCTTCTCCTGAGTGGCTTCTTTGCCTTTGGTGTTTTGTTCTGTTGCAGGTTTGTCTTTGTTTTCAGATGAGCTCTTTTCATCTTCTGTCTTTGCTGGCTTAAGGAGACGCTTCGCTTTCTCCTTGAACTCCTTCACTTTCTTTGCATCCTTCTCATAATGCCGTATACCACTCAGGTGGGACAGAATCATACGAGGGGTTATTGTGACCTGCAATGAGTGATGTGCATGTGAGCTGAACAGTAGAATATTATTCCGGACAAGAAGACAACTCTGACATTTTGTTCAAGAAACTTACATCCTCTTCATTAAATTGTTTCTGGGGAAATTCTGGGACATATTTCTGGACGGGGACATCCAGTTCAAGTTTCCCCTCCTCACACAGCCGTGCAGCCGCTGCAGACGTGAGTGGTTTACTGATGCTGGCGATCCGCATCACCGTTTCTGTGCTGCACGGAACCCGGTTCTCCAAATCAGCATAACCGATCCCTGAATTACGGGAAGATTTTAAATGCATCGCATATGAATGTCAATGTGTTTTTAGAGGACTACACATATTGCAAATGTAAAACCATTTATTGTGAAAACCCACTGTTTTTTTATACATTTCAGTAAAGTAAAAAACAATTTATTTGGCTGACTTTGTAGGCACAACCTTCTCTCCAGACTTCAGCACCGTCCACGGAGACCCCGACCACCAGCCCAGGAGCCCCGACCTCGGTCTGAATGACAATAGAACACACGCACACGCGCACGCGCGCACACACACACACACACACACACACACACACACACACACACACACACACACACACACACACACACACACACACACACACACACACACACACACACACACACACACACACACACACACACACACACACACACACAGTGTCACCTGCATCACTGTGTGTGTGTGTGATGCAGGTGACACTGAGGGGGCTATAAGGAGAAAGGAACGGGTGCAAAAGCAAGCAGTTCATAGGCCTACCTGAACGCTTACCTTGATCCTCTCCACGAGGTCCCTGCTAACTTTTATGGCATCGCTGTATCGCTCCGTCCTCTGCGCTTCTTCTACTTGATCATCACAGGAACTGCTGGCTGTGTCATCGCGGTATTTCAGTCCGACAGCTATAGCAATCCCCACAGCAACCCCACATATCCAAATCCTGGACTTTGACCAGTATTTAAACGCTGTGTGTGACCCTCCGACGCATCGGACGTGCTGCTGGATGAAAACACTCGGCTTATCGAACAGCTGCTTGACTCGCGCTCCGTCTCGCGATGTCAACAGAGGAGGCGCGCGCGCTCCTAGGAGGGTATATTTGGCACAAAAACGATTTGGGAAAAACAACCGTGACATTGTTGAATATTCTGCTTCTCTTGTCTTGTTTTCGCGATACCTGACTCTTGTTGTTGTTCTTCTTCTGTTTTTACGGCGGTTGACGTCCTTATTGGTGCATCACTGCCACCTTCTGCTCCGGAGTGTGGACCAGCCAATATACTTGCCCAAAGCAAAACAAATCACGCACACACAACAAATACCACACACACCACTTTAACCTATATTTTATTCTCCATGTTTTACACTGTCTATAAGCAACCTTATAACATATCCCTGCATTTACATAATATCCTATTCGAACTACTTACCTGATAACTTTGGCACTCTTTTGAATAAGATAAATGTCTCCCTTTCTCCTCTCTGATTCACCTTTTTTTTTTTGCCACATTCTGTTTATTTTTTCCAAAATAATACAATTGACCTCTGCTTTACTGATACTAATTTGCATATCTAGATTCGTTTTTATTACATGCGCTGGAACCAACAGGAATGTAACAAGACCTCCCTGATGAGTTATTCTTGTGGCTGACTGAAGGACTTCATACAGTATGTCTTGACGCCTGTTTGAATGAAAAGACCTTAAACGTACTGGGCTGTGGATAAGGCGGAGCATATCAACACCTTTTCATATCTATTTTTCCCACCCATTTTAGTGCAGTCAGCACCACCAGCATCTCCACTATACGCCGTAATCCAACACAGATCTTATCAAGACCACCACATTCATTGTTTTTAATGATGAACAACTTGCTTCACACAACACACTACACATGACAGCTTCTTTATTTGCAATACTCTTTTGCAATACTGACACAAAGTTCTCAGTAAAAAGCAAAATAAATACATGGCTCCAAATGGCTATAAATAAATATAAAACTCAGAACGAAAAGAAGAGTAATGACAAGAAATGAGATTGTTTGAACGGTTGAAATGTTACATGACACACTAGCTCCCAATGATGGCTTTTCACAACTTAGGGGTGTGACTTTTCAAGCAACTGCTACGTGTGAAAGCTCTCCCACATATTTTGCAAGTATAAGCCTTCTCACTTCCATGTGTCTCTTCAACGCTGAAATATCACTGAATCTTTTGCTTCAGGTTTGGCAAAGATACATCTCTTCACCTCTATGGTTTCTCACGTGTTTTTTAAATGATGTCATGAATTTGAATCTTTTCCCGCAGGTCTTGCAAAGGTATAGTTTCTCGTCTGTGTGGGTTCTCATGTGGCTTCTCAAGTGTTCACCAAGTCTGAACGCTCTCCCACATGATTTACAAATATACGGCTTCTCGCCTGTGTGGATTACTTCATGCCTCTTCAATGCTGAACCTGCACGGAACCTCTTCCCGCAGGTCATGCAAAGGTACGGCTTCTCGTCTGTGTGCGTCCTCATGTGGACTGTCAAGTGATTGCTAGATCGGAATTTTTTCCCACATATTTCGCATGAATACGGCTTCTCATCTGAGTGTATTACCCTGTGTCTCTGCAGATCTGAACTACGTTTAAACGTTTTCTCACATAGGTCACATTTGAAAATATTTGTACCCGTGTGAGTACAACAGTGGATAGTTGACATGGTAGGATAACATACATTGTAACTGTCAATTTGGCTTTCGTGCTGCTGAACCTGTCGTTTTGGCTTTGCACCAGTTGATCCAGAGTCTCCTTCGCTTCTTTTCAGATCTTGGCTCTCGGCTTTATGAGAGTTGTGAGATTTCAGAGTCTGGTCTTCACTGTGGTAACATTCCCATGTGGTAACATTCCCATGAGTGGGAAACATAAAGGCATCAGTCTGCGGGCTCAGTACAAGTTGCTCTCCCTCCTCACTGGTGCACAGTTCCTCCTGTTCCACTTTAACCTGCAGAGGCTCTGGGTCCCAAACACATGGCTCCGGGTCCTCTGGGTCCCGAACACATGGCTCCGGGTCCTCTGGGTCCTGAACACATGGCTCCGGGTCCTCTGGGTCCTGAACACATGGCTTATGGTCCTCTGGGTCCCGAACACAGAGGTGCTGCTGCGGCTGGTCATAGATAAGCTCCTCCCCCATACAGACCTTACTGGTGCACAGTTCCCCCTGTTCCGCTGTAACCTGCGGAGGCTCTGGGTCCTCTGGGTCTCGAACACGTAGCTGCTGCTGGTCATTGAGAAGCTCCTCCTCCTTCCGGATATGCTGCTGTGGGAGCGCTGCAGGGTCGGAGGACAAAAGGAAGAGGATACATACGGACACCTTAGCAGAGCAATATAACGCGTGTGTCTTTAATGCATGAGCATCATATGAGTCACCGTGTAAAGACAATGCCGTTTTACACACCTATCCTGTGCAACTTCACGTCAGGTTTCCAAACGACATCCAACAGTTTTCTCTGACGACGGATCTCTTCCTCGTAATCGAAGATGGCTTTTTGAAAAATTACGAATATTTCTTCAGCAGCAGCAGTCAGTCGCTCGTTGACAAACTCTCTCAAATTCGGAACTAAAGACATTGTTGTTTAATTGAAAACTAATTAATGATCTGCACTGCGAATACAATGTCGCCTTCCAGCCACAGACTGCCAAGTAGCACATTCAACAACTTGCTCAGCTTCTTCTTCTTCTGCTTGAACTGAGGCTGGATCCAGTTCTTTGGTGCATTACCGCCACCGCCTGGATCAGACGACACACTTTGAATGTGAATTTGAATTTGTAATCCCCAAAACACACACACGTGAACATATAAGGCTTAATTAGACCTACTGTCAAATTCTAGCCCCTGACAAGGACCGTTGCACCCATCCCTGTTTATCCATGATATCCTAAAGAAAGCTAAAAGCACCTAAACAGTGCTCTCCCACAGTTGCTCAGTAATCCTTTTGTTTTTATTCATCTCTCTCTGCATCATACTCCCTACAACTCAAAACTAAATGATTAAGTGACTCCTCACACAAGCCTGTCTGGTGTTTCCCGATTAGTTTCAGTGTTCTGTTTGGTGCACAATGTCAACCTTAACAGTGTCCACACAGTTTCCTCTCTCCTGTGCTCGCTACCCATCCTACTAACTTTGATACTCTTTAGAATGGGATGTAGATGTCTCCCTTATCTGACCCAACTTTCTACTAATTTGCACATTTATATTTCTTTAAAGCCCTCTTTACCAACTCATCCTCCCTCTCATTACATGTGCTGGAACCAACAGGAATGTAACAAGACCTCCCTGATGAGTTATTCTTGTGGCTGACTGAAGGACTTCATACAGTATGTCTTGACGCCTGTTTGAATGAAAAGACCTTAAACGTGCTGGGCTGTGGATAAGTCGGAGCATATCAACACCTTTTCATGTCTATTTTTTTCCACCCATCGTAGTGCAGCCAGTATCTCCACTGTGTAAACCCCCTAGATTATTGGATGTTCTTCTGTTGATTCCTCTTCCTTTAGCTGGTATCCCGATATCCTGTCACTCCTGTCTCAGGTTTCTTAGCACCATCCGTGTAAAATCCCTGTACTCTTTCGTTACATGAATGCACCAAATCAACTTTATCCTTTTGACCTCTAACAAATACCAGTCGATGTCAGGCCACACAAGCTCCGTGAAGCCACCATCAGGTAAACTATTTAGAAATGTTCCAACTCTTTCCAAGACTTACCCATACATCCTTAACTTTACCCCAACCTTAATTTTGTGTTTGCTGAAAAGAAAGTTTTACTTTCCTTGGCATTAGGTTTGATTCAATCACCCTATATATTACAATATGCTATTCATTTAGATCATCTCTACATAGACAAAATTATATATGTACACGTCACAAACAAAGTTAGGAAACTTTCAAAACGTGCTTTTTATTTTAATAATTTGTACATTTCAGATATGATAAACACTTGAGACATCTACATTAATACAATGCTAAAACAATGCAGAACCAGATGAAAGAAGTCATACTTTATAGACAAGAAAAATGTTGAACCATGGTTTTAAAGAAAAATATACTGTAATCAATTAGCATTTTCTGTAATTGCTTAACAATACAGTAGCACCAGTATACATGACAGGCCTAGCCAATTTATACTAACACTTGTCAGGAAATCTTCTGGGAGGAGGGCATATTTATCTGTTTTAACATAATTTACTTCAGGTTCAACTAAGTGCAACATTTCTCCACTTTGTTCTTCTGTATGTGCATAATCTAGATGGAATGGAACGTACTAGATCAGCTTCAACGGAGTAGAAAACAATCTTACAAATGTTACTTTGCCAAATGACTTGATGAATGGAAAAAAAAAAAAAAAAAAAAACTATCTCAAGGATTGCAAAAGGCAGACATTGTTACAAGATTAAAACTGGCTTGCGAAAAACAATATTGTTTCTCAGTTTAGGCTTCGTCAAAGGGAATGGCTAAGCTGTACTTCCCCTTATCTTTGCTCCTTGGTCAAGTTCCGCTGAAGGCAGGACGGTGAAATAGGAAATGCATTTGGTTGTTTCATCTCCACCATGGGCAAGGTACGAGAAGAGGGGTTTATGATAAGCATGTGCATGTACAAAAAGCCAAAACCACAGTGCGTGTGAGGTCAAACCGTGCTTTCACAAATTATTCAGTTCCATTAGAGTCTGGTCCAGCATCTGGTGCATATCGAGGTTCTCTTCCTTAGCCTGTGACAGTTTCTCTGTTAGAACATCAAATGGAGAAGTTATAATCTCACACAAGCAAGCAAAAGTGAGTGGTTAGCCTGCATTAATAATCAAGCTGGCTACATCAAGGTCAGTCACTAACATGGTTTTAACCTACACTTCATGGACAGAAAACAAGAGAAACACACAATCTCATATTATGATGTGCAAGCCACCATGCAAACAGGTCACAACAAAGTTAATGCATAAACACAACAATCCATAAAAAAATATTGTATTATATCATAATACTAGGTTGCAAGACTATACATTATATATTTGAGTTAATCCCTGATTTTCACCAAACCTCTACTACACTTCCACTAACAGCAACACAGATTTCAAGCAGTGCGGGCATCGTACGAGGACAATGCAAACGGAAGAACTTTGGATCTTGCTCAGGATCAGATTGTCACACACATTAAACACAAAATCGCAACAAACATGGACAACGTTCACGCAATTTAGTCCTCATTCAAGGCCACGCGCAGTTCGTTAGTGAGAAGGCGGTTTGTCTGAAGTTGCTGGTGGAGGCGATCTTTGCAGTCAGAAAGCAGGTAGAAAAACAGAGAGAGGACAGGAAATCAGAGGAAAATAGGAGAAGAGAAAAGGCCTGTTGACACCTACCTTGTCCAAAACAGGCCATTAGTCACTTTTGTAATCTTTATAAAAACACACGGACAGTATCTGAATAGCCATTAAATAACATAATCAAACAGTGTTTGATGTTCTTGTTTTTGAGAGGGGGTTTTGTGTGTCGAGTGAAAACAGAGGATGAGCAAATTGAGCCGAAAAAAGGTGAAATGGCAGACTAAAATATAAAACCATTAAACTTGTATAATGTGAGAACAAAATATTTAAATAAAATACTAAACTACATGTGGATCTGACGTTTGGTCATACCATTCTCTATCAAGTGCATCTTATAATATGCTAAAATATGGCTGATCAATAACCAAACTGAGAATCAACCAGTTTGTTGTGCGCTGACAAGGTAAGAATTTGGCTCACCTATTATTCTGCAGTCCTGTTTGAATTATGACATCTCAAAAACACACAACACCAGAAAACTGCTCATTTCTCCTCCTCACTCTGGATTTATGGGTGACAACTTAAATAAAAAGACTCAGAATATGTAATTGTTCATTTATTCAAATATATGACAGGATACTGTGTATCATACAAAGCCCATGTCTCATAGTCACTGATAGCAGTCTACTCTAATTTATACAGCAACCAAATGAGGCTCAACAAACCTTACATACTGTTCTGTACTCCGCCGTAACGCCCTTTACTCTTCTACTTCACACTAATTCCCTACAATTCTTAAGTCTTTCCAGTCAGCTCCTGCTGTCACAGTACTGCCTGTTGAAAAGTGCTTGCATGCATCAGGTTCAAATGCTAAGAGAGAAGACAACTTGGCTCAGCTTTCAGTCAAGAACCTGTAGTTTACGTTTCTGTGCTCATGGCACTACTGTGATATTCCTTATATCTCAGGTTGACAGAACGATATTTGAAGAAAATAACAAGAACAAAGGAAAGCTGGGTGAAGCTCAACTAATGGCTTGTTGAGATGCAGAAAAAAAAAGGAAGATAACCTAAAATCAAGGCTACTGGTTTTTTTTTAGAGCCACTTGAAAATAAATAAATTAAAAAGAAGAAAAAAAGGACAGAGTAAAGAGATATCGCTTACATAGAAGGAAGGACGTTTATTTTTTACACAATGCAGAAAGATTCTAGGAGTCTGTACAAGTGATGGGATGCAATTAACTTCGACATGAGGATGAAAACATGAGGAAAGGAAAGCGAAGACAGAGAGGGAAGGAGAAATTGAGAGATGGCTGGAGAGAGCAGACAGATGCCGCTCAGCCGGCAGGAAGCGTCTTTGATGAGGTGTGAAATATTTATCTGTGTGGGAGAGAAGAAGTACAGTGAACCAGGGGGTCGGCGTGGGACCTACGGGGATTTGAGATGCGCACCACAATACACCAGAACCACAGGAGTCAACCACACGGCACTAAAACACCAGGCTTCACAATGGCAGTGCATTGTGAGGAACAGCACACACTGGCAAACACAATCTGGAGGTCCAACCAACTCCTTCCTCTGATTTACAACAAGACCTTTCTGGTAGTCGCTTTGGATAAAAGCGTCAGCTAAATGTAATGTAGTACACAAGCTTTACCAGATTGATCCTATGCGCTTTCTCTATCTCCCACAGAGTGGCCAAACGTTAGGGGACACCACTAATTTAGCAAAAATGGGTACTCAACGACGCTAAACTGTGACAGTTAACCTTCAACTGGTGCAACGACGGATCAAAGGGGGCATCTCGCAACACTCAGGGGGCCTTTCTTCTGGACAGAAGTAGACCATGTTAGTAGAAGAGGAAAGACGAAACACTTATAACCTTGAGTTAGAGTCGGATACATTGAAACAAAAATTCAACAGACAACTTCCATGCATTGCCAGAATGTCAAAATATCTTGTAAAAATATTTAGTATTTAGAAATGACTATGAATCTGTAAAAAAAGTGCATAGACTGTCAAAATCAGCAATGCATAACATCACTCAAGTCCAGTTTACAGTATTCTTCAAACATCCATGATACTGATACAAAAGGGCATTCAGTATCATAACCACACTAATGGTTAAAGTGAGAGTCGTAGTTATTGCTGTGGACTTTACACAGACATGAATACCACGGTGTCAGTTTAAGACATTAAACTTTAAGACTATATAAAAACATAGCTGCATAACCATGTTTAAGTGTAGGGACACACACAAGGGTTGGATGTACTAGTTATAATGGTGAGATTAAGGGCGCTATAAGGGAGGAGATTAAGGTGAGGTAGCTGGTGTACAGGGAAAAAGAGGTGCAGGCGAAGAGAGGGTGGCGGCGGAACAAGCAGGCGCAGCAAGTTGAAAATTACATGGAAGTCATGTCGTTGAGGGCATGGTCCAGCTCCTCGCTGATGGCCTTGTACTTCAGTTTCTGGGCATACAACTCATCTATTGGTGGGCCGGGGGAGGTGCGGGGGGAGGGGGAGGTAGGGGCGAAGGTGAAGGAGCACATGGCAAGAAGGTGAAGGGTGAAGCATCCAGAATATTGATGAGAGAGAGAGAGAGAAAGAAAGAGGTGACAGAAAAAAAAGAGGAAAACAAAGTTACACCAGAAAATGACAGAATGGAAGTGCAACAAAAGTCAGGAGAAATACCTCAGAACCATAAAGAAATGGACCATATCTTTCACTCTCAGGCCTTTGCCCTCCACATGACTCCTTGAACACTAAGTCAACATTTTGTCCTGATAGCGCTGATATAAATTAAAGTCATTCTTTCCTACCTTGAGGCAAAAACAAATAAACTAAACTTAATAGAAAAAGAAAAGAGCCATGATGGCATTAAGAGGGAAGCAGAAATAGAGTTTAAGAGCAAAGCAAATAATCGGCTAAAGAGATTTTTTTTTTTTTACCATTTCAAAATAACCAGAAGAGCATTCTGGGGTGAGAGGCAGAAAAAGAAAAACATACCTTCCAAGTCATCAATGGTCTTCTCAAGCTTGGCTACTGATCTCTCAGCAAACTCAGCACGAGTCTCAGCCTGTGTTACAGAGACAGATGGAAGAGTGAGTCCAACACGTAAAGTGTGATACAGCACCTGTGACGTGTGGAAATTATCCCGGAGTCAGCCCGCGACCCCAGTTAAGGCCTTGTGAAACTCTACCTCCTTCAGCTTGTCGGTGAGGACCTTGATCTCCTCCTCGTATTTGTCCTCCTTCTGGGAGTACTGCGGGACAAAAACAACAACAGGTGTCAAACATATGGGCATGGAGTCAAACTCTGAATGTGCTGGTGCGTACAAACACATGTCTATACATCTTTACAGATGTGGCTGGATTATGAAATAAAAAAAGACATTTGGCTCCGCAAGGCTCCTCTGCTCCCCATCCACCCAGTCTAACTGGGTGTGAGGGGTTTCACAGCATGCACTTGGCCAGAAGGCTGCACTTACCTTCTCAGCCTGGGCCTCCAGTGACTTCAGGTTGTTGGTCACAGTTTTCAACTCTTCCTCAAGCTCAGAGCATTTGCTGGTGTTTTAGATGAGGGGAGGACGTTTTGAAGGATAAGAAGAGGGGGTAGAGGAAAAGGAGAGCGAGGATGGACCGAACCACAGGTGGACACAAACCAGGAAGAGAGAGGCAGAGAGGAAACAAGATAAATAAGAACTACAGGGATGGAACAGGGAGGGAACCCCAAGTACCTTAAAAGTGTCTTAACAGTGCAGGATTGTGAGAATAGAAATGGGAATCTTGTAATCACACAGAGAGCAGTGCGTTGCAATTAAATCGTGAATTTGGTTAAAGTATTTCCGCATCTAAATATCATGCTTTCTTTTAAATGTGAGGTGTTATTCTTGCACAGTCTCTGCCATGTTAGACGCGAAAGAGTCTAACTACCCCGAATATAAGAGCATAAAAGAGGAAAAGGACAAGCACAGCAAGCAAAGCAGAGGGGACAATGAACAGCAGGAATGGCAGTGGGAGGAGCCAATCATCAAATATATGTGTTAGTTCTTGTTGTTTGTAGTACCTTTGTGACTGAGGAGTTTAGTGATTTCATGCTTTGCTCCAAACCCCTGAGCTCATCGTCCGCTCTCCGAGACCGTCTGTTTATGGGTGCGGCATACGTGTGCAAGCCAAAACCATTCAAACCATGGAGAGCATGCAAATAATGAACACAGAGTATGAACACAGGGCACACTGTTCAAATGGATACGAGTCTTATACTTTGTGTATTAGTGCTCAAAGCTCAACTGTTAAAATGCCAGCGCACGTGCAAATGTAAATGCAGCTTTAGTGCATGTAAAGGTGGAACATCTTACCCCTCATTCAGCTCAGCGCGCTCCTCTGTACGCTCCAGGTCACCCTCAATGATGACCAGCTTACGGGCCACCTTTAGGTGCAGCACAATAAAGTGTTAAAACGCAACAAATGACTGGGACACAACTAGGATGTGGTTTCAGTTTTTTTACTCCTGAAAGCCCTTTAATATTTTAAAACTTCCCTTGGAAACACTTTACTTTAACCCCCATCATTAAGAATGTATAAGCATGACATAACACACACTATAATGTAGTTATAGTAATAAATAAATAAATAAATATATATACACACACACACGCAAACTTCCAAATTTTTGTCATAATGGGGTAAAATGCATCCTTATGGGGCCATAAAACATAAACAAGTTTAATATAATTAACAGATTAAGATATTATGAAACTAAATATCTTGGAAATCCACCCATTGTCAATACAGGTAACACATCTGTCACACAATTACTGATTGCAGTAAATGAGTAACTGTGTGTTTGAGGTTGCAGAAGTCTTTTAAATGAGTAACCGTGTGTTTGATATTGCAGAAGTTTTTTCAGCTAGTAGCTGAAAAACTCGCCTCCTCATATTTGCGGTCAGCCTCCTCAGCAATGTGCTTGGCCTCCTTCAGCTGGATCTCCTGCAGCTCCATCTTCTCCTCGTCCTTCATGGCCCTGTTCTCAATGACCTTCATGCCTCTGTGTGAGAGAACAAACATATCAATGGATGTTGGAGATCCAGAGCGGAGGCCTGACAGCCTTCAGTCTCCTTGAGGACACACAGGTCTAGTGCACAGTAGTGTTGGCTGGTAAACCTTTAATATGGATAATTTCTTTCTGACATGGAAAAAAGGTTAGAATACTGAATTTGGGGATGTTAAGAAATGACTGCTCTATCTGACACAGCTAGTGTGACAGTGAACTGTGTGACATCCGGCTCTGCAGCACAGAGGCTGAGGCAGAAACAGCCCCGCCACCTGCTCTCTGCAGCGAGAGAGCCAGATCAGAGGTCTGAGTCAACGCTGCTCATAAGAACCCACCTCTCGCTCTCATCAGCTGCCTTCTCAGCCTCCTCCAGCTTGGTCAGGGCAGTTGCCAGACGCTCCTGAGCGCGATCCAACTCCTCCTCAACCAGCTGGATACGCCTGTTAAGGGAAGCGACATCACTCTCAGCCTAGGGAGAGAAGAGGAGCAAGCGAGGAGAAAAGTCAGAGGTTGCCATCTTTCACAAACAGCCTGAACATTACGCTAGCACATCCGTACAAGTCAGCCCAAAGAATGAACAGTAGGTGTGGGATTGTTTTTGTGTCTTTCATGTCAGGTGGGTGACTGTAATCGCCGTGGTGCAAAACGGTTTCGGTATGCAGCCTGTTGGGAAAAGCCTTCCTTGAATCAGTGCCCCTAATTGACTATTTATAATGACAATGTCCCAAGATGACAGAAGGTTGAATACCCTGTCTCATTACTAGACCCGAGAGAACATTAACTAGCTCAAGTCAAAGCGAGACAATTAAACTGCATACGAGCTCTCATGGCGCAAATACAAAGAGACTCCCTGAATAGTTGACAAATGTAGGAGACATATAAATGGAATTTAACTGATCACATAAAATGGTAAATCTGGTATCTGAGAAAAGTCTTTATGCACTACAAGGGACCTGGAAAAGAGCAGACCTTTCTATGATGATTCACACTAACGCTACACCTTACTTCTGCTTTAGGATGTCTGTCAGCAGGTTTGAGACTTGCTCTGACAACAGGCTGCAGCTACCCGTGGTTTGACTGTTTCCCCTGCAATTCACGTTCAAGTGAGCAGTGGTGGACCAAAGTGCATCTGAGGTTGTGAAGTAACAAGGAAGTACTAATAACCTGTAAACTGAAGCAATGCTTTTAACTCACCTTAAAACACCTCAGGGGTGATTAACATAAAGCCTGAGATAGGCTCAGACTGCTATAAGCCCCTGCAGAAAGATTTATTTCCCGTCTAGATAACTGCCGCCATGTGCACACGAGAGGAAATCACTCTAATTGTCCTTATAAGGGCAAGGCAGAGAAAAACTCACAGAGCGGACTGGCACCTTAAATGTTGCCACAGATTATTTGTAACTTCCTGGTTACTGAAAATTGTGTATTCAAATGTTTTGTTGGCGTGCCTGCAGAGCAGAATAAACGGAAGTTACTGGAAAGCAGGTTGCAGACGACTGGTAACAGCAAAGTGCATCAAAGGAGATGCAAGTGAAACACATACTGGGATACGAGGCACCGTTTCACGGGGTTTCCAGTCATATGCATCGGGCATCGGTGGCCTAACGTTACCAATTATAAACGCTTAGCCGACAGCAGCAGGCTATCAAACCCTCGGCGCAGTCGGCTACTTTGTGGCGGCTGGCACTGCATGGAGCCGTGTAAAGCTCAGCTTGCGACAAGAGGAATCCCGCTATATCACAGCGGCGCCTTTGATGCAGCGGTACCAATATACACAGGGAAGGCTACAACGGAGGATGTGTAATAATGCGTTTAATGAGCAGCACCTGTGTGGCTGCACGCGCGGTAAAACAAAACGCTTACTTGTTCCCTGGATTTCCTCTCCGCAAGCAACTCCTTCTGTAATGTCTCGGCTCTCTCTTCAGCACCGTCGGCCTGATCTTGTAAAAATTTGATCTTTCGTTTGACTGCCTCGAGCGATGCGGCTCCGGCCATTGTTAACTCTACAACTGTTTTTTATAAAAACGATCTGAGCTGCTGCACAATTGTCAGGGCTCGAGATGACGTCCTTGATTGTGCCGAAAGCTGCGTGAAGACAGGTTGAACGTGCGCAGGCTTCCTGGAGACGCTCTCTGCGGTGCCTGCATTTGTCCAGGAAGTGCTACTGATTTCAAAATAGAGCTGAAAATGAACCATTCTGAATGTTTGCGCAAAGCTTTACACTGTGGCGTTATTTCGGATTGTCCCATAAAATAATAAAATGTGAAATTGAATTGACGCAAAGTAACAATGCATTTTTAGTGACAAGAACACACCCAGTCAATAAACTGTAATTAGTCCGCGGTGTAGCTATCTAACAGAGCCACAGCGCCATCTGCTGGTCAACTGGGAGTAGTACACATGGCAGTAAAATACTTCTACCGACTATAGGCCATTCAGTAAGTCTTCACTGAAATCAGTAATTACAGACTACGTTTTAAACTTTGCAAATATCACAAAAAAGCCTTCAAGTATATGACAGAAGAAGAAAAACCAAGGCTATAAAACACTAAGTACTAGTTAAACTCGTTTGAGCACGACAGCCATATTTAAACCTCCCAACATAGAAATATTAAGTCAAAACCACAGGAATATATGTGCCAACAGGGAAAGAAATACAGCATCAAGTATGACTGAGCAGGCTAAAACTCACTCGACGATAAAATAGTCACACTAAGGCTTAACTCCCTGGAGGAATCCAATTAAAGGATTTTTTTTTTTACAACGGGTTATCCTGGAGGCCACTTATCAACCACACTACACATTGATTCCCCTGATTGACTCTTGTGAACAAAGTGCTGCTGCTTCAGACAGTCACACTGACTCGGCCTTTCACGGGATTCTTTTTCGTAAAAAAACTGTTTCTGAGGACCTAAAGTGTATTTTCTCCCAAGCATGTGGCGACCTTTAACTTGTGTAAATTTAAATTATTTACATAGTATAGTTGTCGTGTATTTATTCAAAGGGAATATATTTTAAAACACTCATTTCCTGACAGCGTTTCCCCCTGTGGTTAGCATAGAGCACAGCCCGCAGTATGAGCTCTATCTTGACCATATAAAGCAGTGGGCTATATTTATCCAGGCGCTGGCTCCCTGCGCTCTTTGGACGACTGCGCCCCATGTTCACTCTGAAAAACACGTATTCAGCCTAAGACCTGTCAGACTGAACACACGAGGCCTAAAACACATGGACAATATAGGATATCAATGTTATGAGTTATGGATTAATTTGATTTTAAATAAATAACAAGTGTTGCAGTCAAACAGCCAATCTGACTTTCTTTGGGCAGACTTAAGTACGATGTATGGTGTGCTTCTTTTAACATAAAGCGATAGTTCAACAATTATTGGACACTTGATGAAAAGTCCATTTGGACTTAGATGCTTAAATTTGAATGAGCATCAACTGTCGCTCGCCCCAGTCCCAGTGAAGAGTGAAGGTGTGAAGAAGCGTGGTGAAGGAATGGTGCCATGGTGAACCCCTTTCTTACTTACATCTGCGGCTTTCTTCTCAGCCAGCTCAAGTTTCTCCTGGGCGTCTTTAAGAGCCTCGGAGTACTTGTCCAACTCATCCTCAGTTCCCTTCAGCTTCTTCTGCAGAGCTACCAAATCGTCCTCAAGCTGAGGCGAGTTTCAGTGCCCAGACAGTTTCAGAGGTGATCAGCGTGGAGTTGCGTGAACGCGCACAGGCGCAAGAGCGCGGACAGAGAGACACACAGGACAGGACGGGAGAGGACAGGACAGGAGAGGAGAAGGGGAAAGAGAGAAGAAAAGTTAGGGAAGCCCATGCACGTCAGGATCAGATACCTTGGTGGCGACCTCCTCAGCGGTGAGCAGCTTTTCCTCAGCAGTTTGGAACTCCTCAAACACTTTATCTCTTTCGTCTTCAGTAATGCGCAATTTCTTTTCCAACTCTCTTATATCGTCCTCTAACTAGACATGCGTATAAAAAACATCATGAAGTTAAACACAATATGAAAATGAACATGCAATTATTGAATTTATTAACAAATATATTTACATTTACATTTTCTAAATTATCAACATCATTTTCTAGACCAAACAGCAAAACTGTTGAGAGGAGGATTCATAGCATCCAAAAATTCAAGAAGGATGGATTACTCTTAATTTAATCCTTATTTGGGATTATCCATGAAAGTAATTAGTCCGTATTTAGGAGGCGATCCATTTAATGGACAGCTGCTTTAAACGGCTACTGGTATTCCTGCTTTTTTCTATGGATTTGGGGGATTTTCCACAAAAGAAAAACACATCAGCCGACCTGTTTGCTTCTGTCCTCAGCTGCTTTCTTGTCTCCCTCAGCCTGCTCAGCTCTGTCCAAGGCATTCTCCTTGTCGAGCTTGAGCATCTGCATCTTCTTCTTGATGGCATCCATGGCTGCTTTTTTCTGTTAGGCACCAACAAAACGTCCAAATTAAAATCAAGAAGGGAGTGGGAGAGCGGCTTGAGCGTCTGTGCCTAACTGAACACCAAGCTGGAGTACAGGCTATGCCTGACTGTACCCTGTCAAATATGTACTTCCAAGGGGGGGTGACTGGATTCCTTTGGACATCCAATACTTTTCCGGAGGGGGCGTGTGTGGGTGCCCGGGCGTTTTTTAAGGCTCTGCTCTGCGATTCGTTGCTCCCAAACATTTGACTTTTGATACGCCTTTATATGGGGTGTGATGGACAAGCAGGCAGCTCCCACGGAGAGGCTTCCTATTGGTAATGTTACTGAAGCCATTTAATGCATGGAGAAGATGCAGATGAATCTTACTGTATGAGCACATCGTTTGTTTTTTGTGGCAACACATTTAAAGGCAGCATGTGGTATTTGTCTCTTTATTGATTGTCTCATGAATTATTATTTTTCATTCCCACAAGAGTATTAATGAAATATGGGATAATGTTTGCTGCTCATGATCTTCACAGTATTCTCTTGTTCTTCTGTGTTTTGTCCTGTTGCAGGCTGTGTGGGACCCCAAGCAGCTGCTATAACAGGCTTTGTCAACTTGCATCCACTGGTGTGTGTGTGTGTGTGCGTGTGTGTGTGTGTGTGTGTGTGTGTGAGAGTGAGTGAGTGAGTGAGTGCGTGCGTGCGTGTGCGTGCGTGCGTGCGCATAAATGTGGTAGCCCAAGCCAACAGTGCTGATTGAGAGGAGATGCCTTCGATAAACCCGGCAAGCTCTAGGGGCATTGTTCACAGTCTGGGGAAGTGTTTACCTGATAATGTATCAGATATCCTGCCTGTAAACTGTTGATGTGTCACATGACTGTGGCGGCACCTCGTCCAGCACCAGCCAGGCAGGATGAGTTTTATACCTCAATTACAGCAGCTGAGCCGCTAATTGAATTGGCATTTAAGAAAGGTTTACTGCTATATAAAGTGCTAAAGAAGAGTATTTCAGTTAATATCTAACACATTTATTAGTAGCTTTACATCTAAAAGGGTATGAATGTGAAACATTATATTCTATGCAATGCTCTGATATTGTTATTGCAATTCATACATTATTAGTGTATTATTAGATCCAATAATCTTCATTTTTAAAGACATTATACATAATAATAGTTAATGAAACTTTAAAACACACAACTGCAGTGACTGAGGACACACCAAGGGTCTTCTAGACTTCACAAGGAACCTCAGGGATATTTTTAGGACCTCCTTCTCTTTCTTGCACCTGCCTTCGTCTGTAATATGGATCCACAACTCTGTGCCAAGAGAGCGAGGTCCAGTGCTATAAGATATGTTCCCCAAAATAATCCTTGTCTTGTTTAGGCTTTGGTCTGTTTTAGAGATAATTATTGCTATATGCGTGGGCGGACTTTCAGTCATAAATATTGACCAATATTAGGAATAGTGTTTTCTCATAATATTGCTTTGCTATAATTCAATATATTGTCCTGGTAATTCATTATTACACTTTGATTTAAAGGCTTGATACTATACATAACATTTTGTTAATCTTGGTCCAGCCCATGTTCTAATAATTTTGTTACACTTTGTATAATTGTGAGTGCTATTCAAAAAATACTGGTCAGGCCTTATTTCTGTCTTCTTTTATATTTAACTGGATCAAAATCAGGTAATACATGTGATTTTAGTATCACATGTCTGGAAAAGGTCTTTTAACTTGCTATAAGTAAAAAAAATTAAACTTGGAGGATGCTGCTTCACAGAAATGACTCTGAATATGCTAAGATAATGCATTGCTTACCAAATTAAGTAATTTACTTTATCTAATGTATAAAGAACAGTGTTCAAACATGCTTCAAACATATACATTTAACATGTGAGATACACTGAGCTAAATATATAGTTGTGAATGTTTCTATTTAAAACTGTGTGCTATAGTATTTTACGCTGTTGTCATATTTAATATATTCTGAATTACTTGTCAATCTCCTTCCAGCGTTGACAGTAAGCACTGGTATTAACCGTGACTTGCAATTTGATCTTAATTATCTTAAACAGCCTTTTCATGTAATAGACTCTGGGGAGGTTTGTGATGGCACACTGGATTCGCTGTGGCATTCTGGGAATGAAAATAAGAAAAGGGCCCAATATGCTTGCTTTAATTAAAGTCGTCTTAAATCTCTTCCCCTGTCCAGACATTACTGAAAACTACTGCGTTCTGAGTTACATTGGAAAATGAAAGGCACTTCCACCTTAAAATAGAGCAAAAGAGCATAAAGCATAATTTTCTTTTGTTGACTACATGTAATGAGAACAGGCATAATAAAATGTTTAGTATGTAATAATATTTTTAGGCTGTGGTGGTGTTCCGAACACAAGAGTTTCTTTTCCGTGGCTGCTTAAGTAAAAAAAAATCTCCAGACATATAATTTGCTCTTTGAAAAAAAAGGCCTCCTACCAGAAGAGTCGATGAAAGCATCTGAAAAACATTTAAGCCTCTATCCTCCCCTCTACATTTTTTAGCATTTGAATTTGTAGTGATACATGAAACTAATATGGAACTTACTCGTAGGAATAACATGAGTTATGAACAAATACATGTTGGTCATTTCACTCTTACAAATATTGACAAATATTTGCCAACCGTCACATTAATGAAGAATGCATTGTCTCCAGAAGGCCCTGTCTGTGTTAAAAACAGTGATTGCATGAGCTCATAATAAAAGCCAAGAATCTTCTCAATGTTCATCCTCAGAGGCGGCAAACAGCTGAGAGGATGCAGTGCGACTTTACTGAATGTGAAATGAATTCCTCACAACATACCGTAAATAAAAACAGACTTGCCATCAGACAACAACTGCCCATTTTCTGGACAGATCTGAGATCATGTCTAAAAGAGACAACAGCTGATTGAAACAGGTGCAGCAGACCAAGAGACCCCCAACTCTCTGTCACTCTGTGGTCTCGAGGTGGTAGTGCAGCTTGTCCTCATGCCAATTGAAGTAACACAACAGCTTTCCAAGAGCTTTAAGACCAATACTGTAACCCTGTATTAGTTAATCTGTTAGGCCTACAGTGACAACCCACGATGCATAAGGAATGTTCAGTTCTCCTCAGTCGCCGCTCAGGGAGGAGCTTGGCTGCTGTGCCTGAAATCATGTTTGCATGAGACTACCCCGGGAGATACATTTAAGGCTGTCTTGTGTCTAAAATGTTACTCCATTGGAGACAGAATGTCTCTGCCTCTGTTGAGTCACAATACCTGTTCAATTAAAAAATGGCTTGTTTTTTTTTAGGATGAAAATCTTAAACTGCTTGCGCTTTACTAAAATGATATCATTTAGTGTGAAGCTATACCATTCTGACGTGTGGGGTTGTTTTCTAATGACTGCAACGGACACAGAACAGCTAGGGAGCACTGCGGGTAGCCTCCATGTTGAGAGCAGCCACCGAGTAAAACTCTGAGAGGCACAGGGCTGGCAGGTTCCTTGTCAAATACCACCAGAAGATTTCTGCAGACATTGCCCAGATATATATAGAGAGAACTCCTTGGCTCGTTCACATGGTACCCCTGGAATTAGATATAGCTCCATGCAGGGGCATAATCATTTAGCCTAGCATACGGGAGGAGAGGGGGTGCAACCCAAGCTGTAACCCAAGCCCAGTCCATGGCTTACTGTTGCTGAGTTTATTCCCAGTAATGTTCCTCTGACATAAACTGCTTGTAAGACTCAAACTGGTACATTAGAGAGCATATGTGGACATCTAACCACAGCCATGGTACCCAAAACTATTATACGTTAAGGATAGTTGCAATAAGGCTGTTCTGTGTGGTGATAAAGGTTTAAATTATACAACAAAATGTCCCTCAGTCAGTTATAATTCCATTTAAACTTTCTATCTTGTCAACGGAAACAGAGTGCTGTGTAAGTCGCTTGAAATTCACAATTTCTACCATGAGCATGCTTCATAATTTGAGTAACATTCCTGAGGTATGAAGGTCAAATAGTTTAGGTGCAGGTGCTCCATTGAAGATGGGCAGGATTCTTCTTGTGCCAAGTTTTTTCAACAGTACAAGTAGCTGCTGTTAAATGAAAGGATCAGTCATCTCCTCAACTGTAAATACCTGTAATAAAACTCCTGCATGCTGGGAATGGGGCAAAACATGTTTTGTCTTATATTGTTTCATAGTAATCCTCACGGTTGGACACATTTCTTTCTCCAGATGCATTATTCAAAGTTGAAATTTAGATGTAAAGTTTGCAGAGAAGCATCTGTGGCACAATGCAAGCAGCTGTGACTCATTGAGAGAAAACAAACTGAATTTCTTGCGTAAAAATATCAAAAATAAAGGCTTCCAGCAGTGCAAACACAAATGTGGGAAAAGTCATAATGGAGGAATATTTGTGGCCTCGGCCGAACTCCTCCCAGAATGTTTGTTTGTGTTCCTCTACAGAAGGAGACACACTGAAAGGCAAGAAGGCCAGCTACATCTGATGCTGCTAGGTCAGTTTAGATGAAAAGAGGAGTCATTCATTTCAGACTCAAGCGGGATGCCATACTAGAAATATTGTGCAAAATTGAATTCTCCAAAAAGGCCAGACATGTCATAGCAGGAATACTGGAACAGAAAAGTCAATCTGTCTGACATTACGCTGTGCAAATCTGCCTCCAATTTAGGACAGCAACACTTTTTGCACTTCTGTTGCCTTTATTTGTACACAGTAAAGGGCAAGCAGAGGGGAGTAAATGATTGTTTACAGGCAGCTTGAACTTCTCCCAGCTCCAGATTAGATATTCCCTCCACAGCATCAGAGTTGTGTGCTCAGATATTCTTCCTTCGGGGATCAGAGGCTGTTGGAAGATTTATTTAAGATGTTGACTTAAATGCTCACCGTCCTTTGCTTTGTGCTTGTTGACATCCTCTTACAGCATAATACTTGTTGCTTGCTCCTCCACAGCTGCCCAGCATCTCATTGATGGCTTTCTTTAAATATTTGCCTTCAATCTTTTGCCCCTTATGTCACAGGCCTAGAAGTTTCCGTGTTTGCACACAGAGGGAGAATCTTTCATATATGTGTCCATATATGGGCTCTCTGGTGTTAGCAAGAGTAGACAGAGGAGAGGGCTAAGTTGCGGGGGCTTTTTGTGAGGTCCAAAGACGCACTCGATATTTCTTTCCATTCCACAAAGCTATAAAACTTCTTGGTATGCACCTCCAGCTCAGCCACTGTTACAGTCCTGCCTGTCAGAACCCTCGGGCGCAGAGGAATTAAACAATGGCAAGAGGAGGAGGATGCTGGACTTCTATGGGAGTATGTTAGTTTCCCTGTCTATTTTTTTGTGATGACAAACTTCTCTTAATAATCAAAATCCATCTTAGCTCTCCTTGAGGGAGAATAATCACCATCAAAACCTTTCAAATTTCAATTTTTAGCAAACAAAAAGTCCAGTTTCTAAATGTGAGGAAGAAAGTGAAGGTTTATATGAGCATATGAACTTCAGACCGCAAAATGGCCATGGCTTAGCTGAAGAAAAGCCATAATGTGGAGCGCGTGTGAGAATCTACGGTGATGAGACATTCCAGTGTGGTTTTGAGTGGCTGTTTGAAAGCTTGCGGGCTACGCTCACTGTGACTGGGTCACAGTGGTCTCTCTGCAGCGAGGAATGCTTCAGGAACCCAGAGCTCTGCGGCACCTGCATTCTTACACCAAAGCCTTTCTGCAGCCCCGCGTTTGATCAAATGGCGTGACCGCTTTCCAGTCCGGCTCAGACTCGACTCACAGATAGGGAGCTCGATACAACAGTTGTGCAAAGTCAGTAATGAAACAACTGTCTGAGTGCAGGGACATGAGAATAAATAGACATCCATTTGGTGTGGTCTGGCTCATTCCTGTCCCCACATCCAAGGCCTCTGGGTCACGATAAGAGAGTAATTATGCTCCGAGTCTGCCTGAAGAACACATCTCTCCCATCAGGAAGAGGAAGACGTTTTCAGATCATTTAGATAAGTTAACATACCAAATCATGAACCGAAATTGTTTTTCCCTGAATTTAGGATCCTATGAGTAAAAGTACAGAAGTAATATCAGCAAAAAAAGTATCAAAAGTAAAATACTTCTTTCCTGATATGATTAATGCAATAAAAGTTCACAAATGTGTATTAATTTATTGGACTTTTCTCCAATCCTTGTTTTTAAATAAAACTATCTGAGAAGATAAGAAGGCAAACTGTGAAAAGGGACATTTTTGGGGGGGAAAGGGTCACAAACTAAAAGGGTTGAGTAACTACAGCTGTGGGTAAAAGGAAACATATTTAAAGTACCTAAAAATGATTCTTATGCACAGTACTTGAGTAAATGTATACATAGTTATTTTCCACCAGACAGTGAAGACTGAAGAAAGATAATCAAACTGTATGTAAGACATAACAGTATGGATAAAGTCACACTGAATAATCATCTTGGCAGTCCCAACACCAAATCCTTTCTTAGAAACTGGCATAAAAATCTGCTGAGCAATAAGTGGAGTGACTGTTTATTCAGCTTTAATACAGGGCGGGGAGGCCGCAGGATTGAGAAAAAAAAAGAAGCCAAGGACTACTTTCTCTGCAGAAATGTGGCCTGTCATCTAACGAGTGTCAAGCAAAGTTTCCTTATTAAGACGGAGGGTTTGGAGGGGCGAGTGTTACATTTCACTCTCGACAACTTAAATCCCGGCAACATCGCCGATCAGTTCCAGTCGGCAGCACAGTCTGACATCGACGGTTCCCCTTTTCCAGTTCATTCTCACACTGTTTAAGACCAAGACACCCAGAGAAATCTGGGTAAATCACTGGGAAAAGAGCCTGACTTTGGAAGAGCGGGTGTTGGAGTCACACATTAGGTTTAATGGGTATTTCCGATGTTACTCGTGGAGTCGTCCAGAATTAGCACCCAGGGTTCGAGTCTCAGCTGTGACCCAATATAGCCCTGCTGTCGTTGCTGACTGAAGAAATACTGCCTTCCTTACATGAAGACTAAAGGAGCTGCTGTGCCGTCATGGGAGAAATGGACAGCGAATGCTGTCACTCAGCAGTGGGTGGGCAGAATGTGACCCCAACTAACTCACATACTTCACATAAAAGCACCACTCACCTGCTATCTCATGGAAGCCAGTGAATTGTGTTGGCTATAGCAGTACACAAAGGCCAGAATGTGGGACAATACCTGCAATTTAACACTAAAACTATCACTTCTTTAACATTTGGCTGAGCATTAGGTATGTGAACCAACCCTGTTTGTCATATTTTTCATCTAATATAATCCACATCCGTTTGTTTTCGGAGACTTCCATAATCTGTCACATAGGAAACAGCCAATCAACCATATAGGGCAATATTATATATTAATGGCTTGGCTTTTAACTTTGTGAGATCACAGCACATAGACAATTGCCATGTCCTAAGTTTGTAAAACGCTGAAGTCATCGCTACAGATAGTTCACTGGTCCTATTAAATCAAAGGGTGTACATGGTGGATCCAATATGTTTGGAGAAACATGCTGATGACCTAAAATAGTCATGTGCTCCTGAATAAATGATTATCTTACATCCATCAGCTGCTGTCCTCCAGGTTTATGTTAGGAAGGCCTGCTTCTCAGAGCAGCAGAGAGGTGGTATGTGAATACAGAAACCTCAGGCATCTTTTTTACACAGTGATCTTTGGTAAAACCAAGTCACTGCCATATTCCTTTTCTTCAACATTTTCAGAGCATTTAATTACCGATCCAGTGCGATTATGTTTACACAGTCCGTACAGTACATGTGCACATACACAGGATGCATCCTTGTAACATGAAGGGCCTCAGAGTGTTGTTGAGGATACTTGGAGAAAGATGAACACAATAGTTGGTTCAGTCATAAAAGCTACCATCTTCATTACAAAACAGGTAACTTAAACATTAATAAAAAGACAGAAGAAGGATAGAAGGTTTTGGTACTTTTCCTTTGTTCAGTGGCTTCTACTTCTCTCAGACACACGGCTTTGGGTCTGGACTATGTGAAACTCCCTGACAAAATGGACCAAAGCCAAACATTAATTACAGCTATTTACTGATGAACAATGCTGGTTTCCACTGTTTTATCAGCTTGGGCAGGCTGTAAGTTTCTTGGCTTGACATGCACACTGCTAGATCCCTTCCTTTACTACTGTGAACTTTCATAAACATCTTGAGGAGCAGGCACGCTTGAAATAGAGACGACAACATCACATAGACCAAAGTTTACTTTAGTTTACATAGACCTTTCTATTCACTGATAAAGTAAAGAAAGAAAGTAAGACACTGTGAGATCGAGATCATGTCTGTGAAAGAAATGAAAGTTTCAGTGGCATGCTTTGGTCAACTGGCCCAGCCCAAAACCGAAAGCCTTTCCCAATGTGCATTTTTTCCAAACCTCACTTCCTCTTCCATCATTTTCTCTACAAGTGGAGGAAACTGGCTTTGGGGAGAGACTGTTAACCTCTCTATGTGCTGCAAAAGACCATGATACCCTCTAAACTTGTTTTACATTTTAAGCCCAACCAGAACTTGGTTCCAAACTAAAAATTACAAGAATTTACAATTGTTTAGTCTGCTAATATAGCTGCTCTAAGTAATTCCCCAAAAGGCAATTAAGGAATTAATAAAAAGTAATCTTCACTGCTATAACTGGACACATAGCTTCCCAGAGTGACAACTCTCAATTTCACGAGGCCGTTCTTAGCACACGTCGTGACTCCATCCCTTCACAGTATCACTTCCGGACCTACAGTAACTTACCTTTTATTTACCCTGGAAAATATATAAACATATGGAATTAATTAACCGATAAAAGCCAAGTGCATTTGCTGTTGCTCTGCCACTATTTAACATACAGTGAATTAGTGCTGAAAGAGTATTGACCCAGTGTCCTTCGGTTAAGCCGTGGGTTCGCATGGCTTCATTTTTGAGTGCACAAGCCTGACCCTAAGTGGCTGCCAATCTGTGGGGATTAGGAATGAGTCGAAGTGGCTGCAAAACAAACCTCCCGACACAACACATAAGACGTTAAGGTGCTAAAGATGTACACTGTTGTTGCAAAGGATAACTGTTTGTGTCATCAGACTTTTTGCAACTAGACCTGCCAAACGTCTGTGGAGTTGAGGAAGTTGATTATATCTGCCACTGTGTCAGGCATCAAACCTTGAGCCAACAAAGGGCATCTGGAGTTCACACCTTCTTCCATGCACATGAAAATGACATGTAACAGGAAGTTAATGCCAACTGATAGAAAAACTAAGTAAGAGCTTGGAAAACATATATATAGGCGAATAGATTTGGTGCATGAGAAACCCTATTCCCAAACTATTCTATATTTTCATTTCAACCATTATGCTGAGCAATGTGCTTATCCTGCCAAATGGACATTTTTCAGGAAAGTGCTATAAATGCAGGATATTTGTGGAAAATGTAATTATAGCTATAACAAAGTGGTTTACTAATCACTCTGAAATCATGAAGTTCAGGACAATAAGAGGACAAACTCGACCATCCTGTGTCTCTGCTTTACATCATGCATCCATTTAAGTTTCGATAGCTTCACGCAAATGTCAAACTTAACCAGACAAACATCCTCCTGGTCCTGAGGCCTGAAGGGAGAGAGAGGGTGAGCAGTAGATGGGCACTCCCAGTTAAACACATGGCTTCAGTTTCCCCTCTCCACTGTGTGGCCTGGCCTTGCATGAGACCAAAACACTCAAACAACCAAATATGGTGTTCATTAGGACAACTTGTGTGTTAGTGGCCACCTTTAACTATCCTTTACACACTCTTCCATCACACACGCTGCTGACACAGAAATCAGCTTCAGAGGGAAATAAGTTTGTGTCACCTGAGGTAAAAAAGGTCAAGAGGGGGTTCTAGCTGTGGAACTGCGAAAGCCAGAGTGCAAAATGGATGTGAACTCTCATTCATGACCAAAACATCTAAATGGGAATCACTGCATACTTCAAGGTCTGGTCTGTGAAGCAGGAGGAAAAAAAAGCACATCCACTATGTCCATATTTGGTCTGGCTAACATTGCCAATCCTTCCACTAGAACATATTTCTCCAAACATCCACTGATCCCGCTGCCTGAACTGTGAAGTATAATGCTGACACCTGCTGGAAAGAATGCAGTATTACTTTTGTATAAGACATCTTTTTTATCAAAAGATATACACTGATGTGAAAAAGGACAAAATAATCGTAACAGCGCTGGTTGTTTGAAACTCTTTATTTTTGGTGAATACAAAAAATACTTTTGTGACCAGATAAATATTATACATACAGCATTAAACCATAAAACTAATGCAGTCTGTTAAAGAAAGCACAACACCTAAACATAACAGAGCTAGTAACTGTTTATAATTTTTGTTTATACTCAGACAAATCAGTTAGACAATATATTTCAGGGTAATTCTTACATTTAATGAATTTTTAATAGTGGTTAGACAATGAAACAAGGAAGTTATTAAGCCCAACATTTAAGAGAGAGGCATAATGATTTCAACAATTTCTTGACTTCAAACACAAATTGCCACATGCTCATGGAATGCAGTCTAGTGTTGGTCTTCCAACACGGTCTCTAAATCCTAAGGTATCCACAGATGCCCTTTTCTATCAGAATTTTAATATTGTAGGCAAGTCGGCCACCAGCCAAGGCATTGTATTGTATGGCAAAGGACTAAGTGACAGTTTAAGACCCCGACAGGGACTAGACTGGCATAATGTTCTGATCCAGAGAGGACAAGGCTCAGGCTCCCACTCAGCCTGATCTTCAGCTGCTCGCAGGGCAGACTCATGTAAGGCACTAGTACACGATGCAGTCCAGACACTGGCATGGACACACTGAGGAGATGAACTGCTTCAAATTTCCAATATATTTTAAATCAATATACTAAAGAGAAAGAAAAAAGCATTTAATAAGTTTCCTCAATCAGAGCTTGAAGTTATTTCATTCTAGTTTGTAAGAAGAATGTCCTACATCTAATATAATGGAAGCTTTAAATCGTTGTCTTCAGTGCGTGTGTTTATGAGCAACTTCAGTGCATGATGTATGCTCCCTTCATTCAAGAGCCGAAAGCCAAATATCATTGCACATAAACAATCTTACAACCAATAAAAGCGCAGACTCTCATTATTACCACGCCAGGATATTCAGTGTAATGTATTGCTATAGACAGTCGGTCTAAAGTGAAAATGCCTTAACCATGACAGGGCAGTGACTGGTGGAGAATAACTTTCTGTGTGTGTACAGTACAGTGGGTACCCGGACAACATCTGGCCAGTGTCATTAGGAGAGGAATTAAAACATGAAGACAAGAGAGAACAAACATGACAAGTAATGTAAACATATATTCCTTACACAGCTCCGTATTTATGAGAGATAAACCGATAGGGTTACATGGAGTGACATGATGTTCAAGCAGCATTACATATTTGGTCACATATAGTCCAGATTCTCTAAATAACACCTGTCTGCTCTTTTAGAAAAATCTGCCAAAAATAATTATCTTTATAGCTAGTGTTGGCCAGTGGTCTGTCATCTTTTATTTGCTCCAATCAGAAACCCTCATTGTTTGGCATCAAGCTGGGCAAAATAGTTTAATCAGAATTCTTTCATTTCTAAAGATTTTCTACTTTGACAGCAAACCCCAAATTCACATTGTTATTAGTAAAATATAAGTGCCTCTCCAAGCTACACTACTCTACTGGTTAGTCGCTTCATTGAAGTGCAGAGACATAATGGTGCATGCAAGCCAGTGGTGAAATGAAGCATCCCCCTCCTGCCTTTTTTATTAACCCATTGAGGTTTTTACATTTACAATACAAGCTATGGACCCTTAGGTTTGTTCTGCCAGTTGCAGATATATCATTAGTTCATTTATATTTTCTTTAAACCTTCATCAATTATAGGACATTCAGTGATTAGAGAGGATTTCTGCATTGGCAACATCTTCGATTGGTGATTGTAACAGTTGATAATGCTCATGATGCAGCAACACTCACAAAGCAATGACACATTTCTCTTTATCATACTGCCTCCACCTGCTTATAGTGAAAACTGTAACAACCATGTCCATATTGAACTCTGAATGCCAATGCCGTTCACTGACGAATACATACACACGTCACGCACACACACATACACGCACACAAATACACGACAGAGCACAGGCACTTGTTTTTCCTCACCAAACAGGCCTGTTTCAAGTGCTGTATATTCCTCGGAAGTATGAGAGCAAAGCAGCCAATCGTACATCGGCAACGGCTCCCCATGACAAGAGGGTGTCATCAGCGCGGCTCACACCCCATCTGCCAATCAGCCCTCATCCTCCCTCAGCTCGCTGGGCAGGAACTTGTACTGTTGCTGTCGGATCTGAGCCAGCTTTTTCCGGGCTTCCTCCAGCTCTCGCTCCTTCCTCAGCATCTCCTCCTGAGCCGCAATGATCTGAGGAGGACGGGAACAGCTGACAGGAAAATGTGCCTTCTACTCATCGTAATCCTATTCCTGTAGATAGCTTGATATGGAAAATCAACAGCTGCACAGTACTCGGCTCACACTCTGCAGCCTAAGAACTCCAAACACAAACCATTGCAGACAATACAGCATCGTATAGTGACAAAAAAAATGTAGGTGTATAAGATTGGTAGTGATGATTGCATTTAAACATTACAGCGGAAAGGTCATTTCACAACAACCTTTGGACTGCTTTGTACAATATTGTTGAATAATAGCAGAAAGGATAATTAGCAATCATTTTATTTTCCTAATTTTATCCTATTAGACATTGATTGGAAATTGATTCATGGTTATGGGCAAAAACATGTTTTATGAAGTCAGTTCAACTTTGAGTCTAAGCGGATCTTTATGCCAAATTCCTCCCAGGCATTCCTGAGATATCAAGATTACGAGAAAGGGAAGTCAATTATAATGCTTATAACTCTATTATCATTTGGGCCATTAAAAAAAGAAAATAAAACTAACAGTAATTGGTCAGACTCAGTCTAAAGTGGTTAAAGAGCAAAGCTCCCACAGTGCAATAATAATCAGAACTCAGTGAGACAGTGAGCCTTACTGATGCCCAGCTGGGCTGCACCACCAACTGAAACAGGAACTCAATCAATCAAGATGAAAAGTAAAGCTTCCTGTGGCACCCTGGAGTTACTTTAAAAAAATGCTGCAGAGATAAAACGGAAGCCAGTTTTCAAGAGTGTTTTGCAGCTGTGTTTGTGGGTGTCTGGTAAACAGCTTTGAAATGAAGCTGATGGGATGTTTATCCTCAACAACTCGTCACGGTTTCAGAAAAAAGGCACGTCAGCGAGCGTGATAAGGGCAAACTACACAACAGGAATGATTTCTCTCTAACATACAGTCAACATTTTTACACATTTTGTCTCACCTGAGCTATGCCTCCAACAAATTTGGTCTTTACCACCACTCTGTCATCTTCAGTCTTGTCAAACGCTGCTTTCTGAGCCGCCTTCACCAGGTTGTCTGAAGCTCGCTTCACTGCGTTCCCGGCAGCCTTCAAACAGATCATCTCAAAGTTAGCACATAACACAACATGACGTGCACATAAATCTGCATGCAATTTCCACGGCGAATTGAGGCTGTGTTACCTGTAGTCTCTTCATGGCCTCAGAATCCTGGTCAGCCTTCACCTTGCAGGCCACCAGCAGCTGAGCCGTGGAGGCTGCAACCTGTTTGGCTGAAGAGATGAGCTTCTCCTCGCTGGCGTGGCCCTGCACCGAGGCGTTAGCCGACTCACACAGGCTGCTGGTGGCTGTGGCTACCATACGCGCCTGCAGCAAAAAACACCGTTTTGTTTTAATCAGAGTAACATTAAACAAATGTAGACAGTGATTTGTGAATGTTTTAAAGGGAACTTACAGCTGATATGAGACCCTGTGACCACTGACCATCGTCCACTGCATTTGCTAGATTGGATCCGACCTGAGGTAGACATTGGGTAAAAGCCATGTTGTGTATCTTGTTGTAAATTATTAGTAATATACAGAATATTGTTGAGTGTCTGAGTGTGTGTGTGTGTGTGTGTGTGTGTAGACTGACCTTGCCTTGTGCCACCAGTTCTCTCTGAGCTGCTGATGCAGATTTAACAAGAGCGCTAGTCGCTGCAGCGATGGACTTTGCTGCTTCTAATATCTGCTCCTCAAAATCCAGGGTCTCATCTGCCTGCTGAAAGTTAAACCACATATTAATTTAGACTTACAACTATAGTATGCTACAATAATAGATCATTAGCACTATGTCAACTAGGGCCGTAAACAGGATTTCATAAATAGTGAAATCATGAGTCATGATCACAAAAAACAAATATTCAAATGTTTTTATAGTATGTGGAGTTTGTCATCAACTGTACATTTTACTCCATAACATGATGATGATCTAATTTCGGTTTCAAAGCATTTTCTACACTGCCAGGAAATATTGATTCACATAGTAGTATTTTAATAAGCCTATGATAAGTACAATTTGCATTCAGAGAATATTAAAAGTAGTCTTTAAAATATCCATTGAGTATAACATTATCATTGCAGTACTGTATGTAGCACATTTCAGCTTTCTAAAACTCACAAAATACAAAGTGCATGACCTCAGTGTCCTCAATGATAGCTACTGCCTATAATAAGAAAATGTAATAACCTTGCATATTCAACTGTATCTCTCACAATCAGCACAATCGAACATGATGACCCATTTCCCAAACCCGAGCTAAACACCGTTACGCCGATCCCAGCGCATCAGTTCAGAGACAGCCAACACATCTCTGCATCAGCAGTCAGCAGCATGTGATTGACCACAGAGCTCCAGAAACACACAAGGCACACGTGGCTGGAGACAGGGCGGGACACTGTAGGAATATGTTTGATATATAGTTGGACTGAATAACAACCTAATATATCAAACATATCAGACAGAGGCCTGCAGAGAAGGCTTCCAGGTATACAACGGCTCAGAGAGGGATGGGGAGGCAGGACAAGGGTGCATGCTGGGAGCAGAAGAGCCCTCCTTCACTTAAAGTGTGCGAGGGACAGAAGGATCCAGAGGAGGAGGAGTAAAGAGGAGGAAGAAGGAGAATACAAGCTATTTCAGACAAATAACACCCGTTTCAATCTAAGGGGCTAGTTTACAGACGCTAGAGTGGCTCAATGCCTCTACAAATTATGATATTTGTTAGCTCTGTCTAAAAGGACGGACATTATCATAATTAATAACACGTGGTGTTATGAAATGCTTTCAGACTACTTTGTGGACAACTTGAATTAGCTTTAAGGCAGGAATCACTGAGCAATAATCATGAGTGCACAGTGTATGAAAACAGGCCAAATATTTTAGCCAGTTTCTGAAAATAGGCGATCGTAAGGCATACTCATGTACAAAAATCTAACTGTCCTCACATGTAATATAATCCAGTGGTTCTCTCCCGTTAAATGCAATGTTGTAAAGCTCATTTCCTGTGAGATCACTAGAGGGAGACACTGACAACTAAAAAGAGGTAAAGCTTTTAACTCACTAATCCCTTTTCATAAACACAAAGGTCCTCATGAATGCAGTCTGTAGCTGTGGAATTATAGTATGAGACAGAGCGTTATAGGGGCTTTATTAAAAGGGGGTAGCCTAAATATGCTTTAACATATATCATATGTGCAGTGGGATGAACTGACCATCACTCTGTGTAAAGGAAGAGGGAAAGAAAAGGGGGAAAGCACTACAGGCACAGGAGGAAGAGAAATGGGATCCAACTATCCAGTCTCCAGAGACACATAAACAAATAACACAGTCATGCGTATCACACACCACAAACACGACCCTGTATTGCATACACAACAATATCAAATTGTATGTCACTTTCCAAAAGCACGATCACTACGATCTACCACTGCAATGCAATAAAGGAAACGCTTCAATATGACACTTTTTGGATGATTTTCGGAAAAGGGTCACAACAGTTCATCACACATTTGAACTCTTTCCAACATAAGCTTGAGGAACCATGAGTGTAATTGTGTCTCCTGGCAACACAACTCAAAATAATGTCCAGAAGTGCCTTTGAAGAAAGTTTTCCGAGCATGGTATGTGAGCTCAGCAGACCAGCTGTCTGAGTCAACATGGTAAGACAAAACGTTTTTTCATTTTTCTTCGTTAATGACATCGAGATAGCTAATCAGTCAGAACACATGACTCCACTTCAAAGTCATATCACCTTTTCCTACCTTTGGCCCACATCGACTCCCTGCTGATTAACGGCAAAACGCTGTGCGTGGGTTTTGTGGGGGGAAAGGGTTGAGGGGGGCACTTATACCTTGGGCTTGGCTCTGGGTTTCAGCTGCTCTAGTTTCTTGGCTGCAGCTTCAATGGACGCTGCGGCTCCAAGGAGCTCAGTCTCAGCGATGACAGTGGGGTCCTCGGGGTCCACACACTCGGAGCCTGAAAGGGGCCCACACATACCAAGATGTTGGTTTTCATATAAATACACGAGTACAAAGGACCTCATACAAAAATATTCTCATATTCTTATCTTTTCTTTTTTGATGACAATGAGTGTGCAATGTCATATATTTAGAAAAAGCTCTTAACATCACTTCCTGCAACAGGAGGGAGATAAATAATGTAAGATGTTCATATTGATGTTGTTGTGTTATACAATAACACCAAAAGCCAGTTTAAATTATTGGTGACATTGTTTGGCTATATGAATACATTTAGAAACATATTAGCATATAAGTCAAACAGGATAATGTTAACATATTTATGATATATATATATATATATATATATATATATATATAATGTAAAGTATTCATTAATGAAATATACAATCCATTAGTGAGAAACTTTGACTTGCTTCGACAGGCTGCACATGACATGGTCTAGATCATTTGCAAATTGTGCTCATATCTAAGAAGAATTTCAAAATACGAAATAAAATTGGTGAATGCAGCGAGTTCTCCTACATCAATCATACAAGCCACTTCAGAATAAATCTGTTTGTACAAGTGGTTCTTGCATGAGGCCCACATGATTCTGGTGTTAATATTTTATTTTATGTAACAAGAGGGCACAATTATGCTTCAATAATAACTCATTCACACAATCCAGGCCTCAGAGATGCTACATCTCCAGCTACTTCAGCTGTAGAAAATGAGCTCTATACACGCCAGCGAATTGTTTGCAGTGTGACAGTAATGCCTCAAAGTTAAACAAGATAAACCTAAAAGTTAGAAGAAATGCACATTTGATGGATCATTGTCTTTTTATTGTTTTTTAAGTGCCCATAAAACGGAGCTGTTTGGGAACAGCTTGGTAAAGCAGATGGAACGATGTTTTCATAGATTATGTTGAGCTCTGGGGAAATCTGTTCTGCACCCCCACCCCCAAGCCATCTACTCCGCTACCCCCTTCTGACTCTATGAAAGGTGATCTGGAGGAACAAAACACACCATATCCCACTTACCTCCATCTGCGGCAGCAATGGAAGAGAGGGAAAGAGCACATGGGACATTAGAGAGGTGAAGTGGATAGCCCCGCTGGGTCTCAGGCTATATGCTGAAATCAAATTCTCCTCCAAACACAATCTATTACTCGCGTCAGAGGCAGCAGTGCAGCTTCTATAGGAAACACTCAGTGCCATAACAATCTACAGAGCTTCATTTACACATCAGTCACTCTACGGTGCGATTTCAATATTCATTTTCATGACCCATCTTTATTATAGATGCAGACAGGTTTGGGGGCTTGACTCAATAACACCGTCATATCGTTCATGCACAAGAGGATTAGGACTCCTTTCACTAATCTCTCACATCTCCACAATCCTGTCATGTTTTTGGTTTCACATTTTATGAAATTGACTTGCTTCCTCATGGAAATCCTTTTGCGTCAAACTGACAGAATTTTGTAATTACAGCTTTTCCTAGTTTTACACTGCGGTGGCTATAATGTCTCAATTTTAAATCTAAATCAGCTGCCAACAATTTTTAGACAGCCCACAAGCTTCTGTAAAATGATGTCTCCTAATGAAATAATATTATACCGTTTTATAGTACCAAATGCACTTGGAATACTAAATGTACATAAATATCATGTGTCCAATGGTCCATTAAAATCAGTCAGAATGAGGTCACCAGTAACTAAGGGTTGTCAAACCTGACTTTTGTTTGTGTGCATTGTGTTAGAGTGTGTGACAGTGTGTGTGGCCTCACCTTTCATGGCCTCAGCTGTCTGGACGAGCTCTGTCACACATGCCGCCACATGCTTTGAGTGTGAGGCCAGCTGCTGCTTCTGCTCGGGCATGGGCCTGTGCAGCACCTGAGGATACAACAATGCCAACGCAGGGACAAAAGTAAATGTATTGTAAAAGTGAGCGAGAGTGCAACGATGATTAACATACACACGGCTGCCAGGGATAGCTGACAAAAAAGCATTTACATCTGTTCCGTAACTTTTAGACAATTTATGTAAAAACTAACGTGGAAACACTAATAATTAACTTGAACACAGCCCTCTCTTTATGTTCTTATTAGAACACATGTTACTTTTAGTGGCTAATGTCCTGCCAGAATCAACACGATGCACTCCTAACTAATTATGAGATAATTCATTTAGTTAATTAATACATCGATTAACATTTCTTACATCTCAACACACTTGTCTTAACATAACGCACGGGAAGTGTTATTATGAAAAAAAGCTTTTTGCTGATTTTTATGCAGATTTATGCAACATGGTGCTCAGAATTTAAATCAGATCCTCCGTAAAGGTATTTCTAAGATGAATGTTGCTCCAGACGTGTGTGGTGTGGGCATAAAGCAAATGTTAAGTCTTTGGTTTTGTTATTCATTTGTGAAAGCTGGTAATCATTCATCAGACCGTCTTTCAAGGTTAAGGCTGGCATTATGCTATAGTTGTTATACTGACAATGAGCCTCAGGAATACTAACAATAGGTTGGACTGCCCTCCCCTGCCTATGTGTTCATACAAAGACATCAGCCATGTAAAAACAGGGCAATGATATATACTTTCAGTTTTTATAAAGGACTACGTATTGCATTTGTTTGGGTCTTTTTTCAGTCTTGTCCCTCAGTATTTACAGCACCAGGACTGTGTTAGATCGGTCCCACACACATCCCTCATGATCTGGTCATTAATCGAGGTCTGTGGCACAGAAGAATACGCTACATCAGGCTTTAGCTACACAGATACATCTAGTTTGTAAGAGCTATTTATTCATGGTTTTGGTATTTTTGTGGGATTTGTTGACAATAAGAAAAACATTACAATATCACCAGCCTTGTTCTTACAGATGAAGTGATGCTACAGTAACTGCAAGCATGACTGGCAGGAAGCCAGGATTACATTTTCAAACATTAGAGGATTTAATCCTGCAGATAAGACCTGTGAAACCTCAAATGGTAAAAGTAAATATCAGGATCCACTCATCCCCACTGTTGCTACACACACATATACACGTACAAATGCAAGTCACTTCCATCTTTTATTCATGAGGCGCGTGACTGTCTCATTCTGACCTGCAGGACTTGCTCCAGAAGGTTGATGTATCCGGCTGTGCACTCTGAGCCGTACTGCAGGGCCTTGCTCCTCAAATCCTCGGCCACTTCTGGATGGCAAGCTGCTTGCTGGAAGGGTGAGAAAACAATGTTGTGTGGTGAATAAAACCCTCCCCACAGAAATTGCATTTCAATGTCTGGATTTATAAGTGAAAACGATATATGTTAAGTCTGGAATATAGTGTCCATCAAAAACTACATTCATAGCTAATAATGCGAGCCGATGATGCTGTATTTCTTCTGTTTTTGTCTTGTAAGTGCTCTAAAGTCACTTGAGGACATCCTGACTGCAGCACAGACGACTTTGAAAAGTGACTGAGTCACTACCCGCATCAAGTAGACGGGACTCTGACGTCCTATCTGCTCTCAGCAGGCTGGGCTCACATGTTCCCTGGCAGCCTGGTGATGTCTGTGTGAGGCCTGTTCTGGCAGGGTGGCGTGGATTAGCACCTTGCAGGAAGTCAGCATATCGGAGATGGCTTTTCGGCTCAGATTGGCAGTGGCGATCACATCCTCCTGCTGAGCAGAGTTTCCTGCAGCCACTGCCTTGGCCGTTGCTATAGTGATGCCCTTTGTCATGCGGATGAACTCCTCGGGTGTGTTGCACTTGTCCGGGACGTCCTTGGACTGGAACACCTGATGTGAAGAGGACCCAAAGACACAGGTAGTTGGATACATAGTAAGCATGACAGGGGCTTGGATGTGGTAAAGTTAGGACAAGGAACTTCTAACTGGTTATTAACTGGCCCCTCAATAAGACCATCAGCAAGAACATTGGCTGCAATTATTCCTAATGCTTGTCATCAGGTCTGATTTCACGCAAAATCAAACAAAGTAATTTATGGCTCATAGGTTTGCCAGCTCCTTCAGCTCAGACTCCGGCTGGGCCTCGAGCCGACCTGCCGTAGAAGCTCCAGGGGGAGGTGGAGGGCTCCGAGCCCAACAGCCGCTGGGAGCCAACACCGACACTACGCGGTTGGAGGCCCAGGCTGTATTGGCCCTCCGGAGCAAAGGGAGAACCAGAACCAGGACTGAGCGGTGCAGATTGTTAGGCACTGCCGCAGTAAAGAGGTTTTTCCAAGTAACTCCGACGCTCGCAAACACGACCACTTTTATCGACAGGGGCCGTCAAAATCAGCACAAAATGGGAATATTCTCAGAGAAGACATTAAGAAGTGTCTTCGTAAGGCAGACTAAACATCTTGTGCTGTATAGTTAGAGTTAGATAGACTGTGTTGAATATGGCTCTTGGTAAAGCCTCCTCCCAGACTTGTGGTCCTCCGATAAGGATTAGAAGCAAATTACAAAAAAACAATCTTCCCTTCTCACTCTGCCTGCGCCTGCTACTCAGACCCTGATAAGAGCTGGGAGAAACCTGCAGGGGCTCAGAGAGGAGGAGGAGGAGGAAAGGAGCTGGACAGATAATAAAGGAAAAAGAACAAATAGCTCCCCTGTTATGTTCAGAATAATAGACATAGATATCCCTGACCCTCTTTGAGGCGGTTTTGCAGAGAAGCTGCGTCTCATCACTTGACTCTCAAAAGACAATCAAGAAGAGGTTGGGCCCGTGAGGAGCTCTTACCGTCAGCTCCTGCTTGATGCACTCAATAGTGGCCTCCAGTGCCCTCGTCCCGCGAGTCGCTTCATCCTCCACCGCCTTCACTGTTTTTAGAAGAGACGTCACGTTGGTCACCATGACCTGTCAAAGAAAGGAAGGGAGAAATGATGAGGCTCACAGTCAGACCAGGAGGTGGAGCTCTTTCTCCTCAGCTGCCAAACATTAAATTACAATTTTTACTATTTTTGCCTCCTCTTTTACTGATTCCAATACAGTGAATATTGGTTACATGTGTTTCAAGGTGATATTCTAATTAAAATGAAAGCCATCAGCGGCTCAAAAATAAGAACGATTTGGTTGCATTTCAGATGAAAAGAGTCTGATTTACTACATGCAGTGCAGTTCATTGACTGACATCTCGGATGAAAAAAATAAAAAACCAAGTTCTTTTCATGGCGATATCTGTTCCATCAGTGCTGCATTCAGCAAAGAGTACATTATTAAGTCAGGAATTCCAGCAACATGATCACCAGGAGTTTGAGAGGGTCCCATTTGGAGGTCACCATATGTTGGAGGAACAGAAACAATCTGTCAACATGACCCTTTCCATGGGTGGCCCCAATTCCATTTAGATGAGAATACATGAGAAACCCCATGCAGCAGTTAGAGTTTCACGCTGCTCTTCAGGTGATTGTGAGTTGTGAGAATAATAAATAAATAATGTGAGGAGGTTTGCAGAAGACTAGCAAATATTTGGTTTAGAGGTATCTGAGGCTCTGTCACTGATTACATACTTTGATCTTTGTTTCTCTATTCAAGTGACCACAGCTGCACTAAGGTTACATGCAAAAGGCCTGATCTTCAGTTTTTAGTGACGGTGTTCATGACGATCAAGAGTGAAATAGCACCTCTCTCCCTGCCTCCGTGTGTATAGTCCAGGTTCTTCCAGCTCTTGGCGGCCCCCTGGAGGTTCTATCATCCAGTCTCCATAAGAAAAACATCAGATGTATACACTTTGCCTGACACACTTAAACGTCTTACAGTAAACATTACCCTGTATTTTCTTTATAGTACATTTTTTGTATACTTCATATTTGACTGTTTATTGATTTTACTTTGTTTTTTTTGCTTTTCTGAGGTTTTGCCCCTTTGTTTCACCTTTAATGTATTTTATTTGGGGTCTAATAATAAAGGGTGCCTTGTACAGATTGAAACTCTGAGTCCTGTGGTCACAGATAGTATTCAGCATAGCATACCAACCTTCTCTCTCACACACAATCACATGCACACAATGCCCATCTTAGTGATGGGTCTCGTAGTCCCACAAACAAAGATATGACAGAAAAAGCAAATGCCTTGCAAACCCTGATAAGGACTTAAGATAAGATAAGATCCTTATTTGTGCTGCCAGATACATCAATCAAAACATTGCACGGACACAAAGAGAACATTTGTAGAAAATATGTGTATCGTCTCTCTGTGAGGAAGCATGACCTGAAAAGGTAATTGGAGACCTGCATTGCAAAAATCAATACACACTTCAACCAGATATGATACTGGTTAAAGCAGTGTACTCCTTTACCTTGGCAGCGCTCTTCAGCTGGTACATGGACGGGTCGTCAGCCGGCTTGCCAGCGGCACATTTGGTGGCGCCGATGAGTTCGGCCAGAGCCTTTGCCACATCCCGCACCGCGTTTATCAGAACCACCTGAGGAGACAGAGCTGGAATCAATACGGCACAACGGCCAGAGTATAGGTTTATCAGTAGCACCCTGGGGACTGGATTTAACACTGCAGCTCTTATCACTCCCACCTACTGTAGTCATGATACTTCAGACTTGGTAAAGGGCAGAGATAGAGGCATACACACAGAGAAAAGAGGAGACACAAAGTGTATCCGATGAATCTGCAATTACACAGAGAATCTAATGCTGGGTGTAGAGAAAGAGAGAAGCCATTCATTGTCGATGACTAATATTACAGAATAGTATAATGATAATGGGTTATAATAGATGGCTGAAGCTCTGAGCAGCTGAATTAAAAAGCAATAACTGCGCTTTTTTAGAAATGAAAGGCGTATAACTGTGACTACATATGGCTGAAACATCTGTGGTTGTATTCGACATTCTTTAGTGTAAATGTGTTTTAGATTTTCATCACCTGTGTCTCGGGGTCCTCAGAGCCCATGCTGGTCGCTCCCAGTTTAACCACCTCAGTGAGCTGGGTGATGGTCTTGGCTGAGGACTGGGCAGCCTGGGCCAGTTTCTCCTGGCTGGACGCAGCTCCAGCAACCAGCAGCTTGGTGTCTTCCACCAGCGCTTTGGCTGTCTTCAAGATGCTCTCCCTGAGGGACGGGACACATTGTGTCACAATCTGCTCCAAAGTCACACAATCAACAACCAGCAATATGAAAGGAAGCTGTTGTTTTTCTAAAAGAAGCGTGTTAATTAAGGAGGATTTTTTATTTACATTTAATGTTTGAAATGCATCTGAATATTACATTTTACTGGAAAACTGCCCTGAGTGAGTCATCCAAAGAAAAAGGGAGCTCTGGTGTCAGAGTGTAAAAAGAAAAAGAAAAATCTTCAGATATTCAGACATTTCATCTGTGCTCATGAAACCTATGAATCATATACTCCTTTATCAACATCTTCAAACGAGTATCTTTTTTCGTTGATGAGAGGTTGATGTCTTGTCAAGGTCATTGCACCTGTGGTCTGCAAAAGACTCTTCATTCTCAGGGCTCAGTGTTCCAGCTGAGGCGAACATGATGGTGGTGTCCAGGTCAGCGATGATGCCCGAAACAGCGCTGGCTGCTGTGATACAGGCCTGGGTGCCTTTGTTCCCCGCCTGCAGTGCTGACAGTACCAAGGACACCTGGAACATGTGAAACATAGCATTAGAGATGCAGAGAGGTCCTTCAAACACGCTGTTTTTAGAAGTGTAAAAAAGCTGCTAAAAATAACCTTTGTTTCTGTGTACCATGCACATTTTAATGATTAACCAGCAGCTTTCCCTCTTTGTACAGTGTTGACAGAACATCACGTGAGGGAGCTTGTAATGGTTTAGAGTGAAGGATCTGAACGAGCTGGATTAAAGGAGGACGCTGGGAGTAAGGCGGACAGCAGGGTTAAACATGTATCAAATCAGAGTCTGCTGCACAATCACATTGAAGCCCATGAGCCTGACTCTGCAAATCACGTATCTCCCTTGTAGACTGCTGCCCTTCCTTCCTAAATGAAAGGAAAGCCCTAAGAGAAACATTTCAACGAGGCACAGGTTTCCCCTATCAGCAAACAGGAGACCACAAATTCTTCAAATTTGGTATGAGCCCCAAATCAAATCATAGCCTGAAGGTGTAAAGAATGTGTGAGCAGCATGATTAGCTACTTCCAGGGTCGCAGCAGGAAGATATTAGCATTATCATTAACTGCACAGTGTGAGGGTGAGCAGGAGAGCGTGCTCTCATGACCTGCATGACTGGTACAATAATACAGTAAAGCACCAGTTATCACCACCCAAAATAGCATACATTAACCCTATATTCTTCTGACTCTATACTACATCAACATTAAGGCTAAAGCTAAAACATATTAACAAATAATGAATACAAATTGAAATAAAGCATACCTGTCATTTACAGTATAGTAATCAAGTATTCACTCCTGAACAGCTTATTCTTCAATCTTGCAGTTGGCACACACTTATGTTTCCTATCACTTTATTCATCTGTACTAAGATGATATATATATCTCAACAAGCTCCCTCATGCAGGAGTTATAGATGCGGTAGCAGCTTCTGTCCACACAGCTTACCTTCTCTGTGACTGCGCGGGCACACTCGATGAGCTCCCTTTTGGAAAAGCTGTCGGTGGGGCTGAGCTGCAGGGCTCCAGCCTTCTGCACCATGTAGATACAGCCGTGGCCCAGGTCTTGCACCCGCGTCTTTATCTGGTAAGCAACCTGAAAGCATAAGCGGGCATTGACTTATACTAAACATCCATCTTCTCATTTGTGCCACTGTACTACACAATCATGATCATGTCCTAAACTGGCACGTCTCTTATCCAGAGGGTGGATGAAAAATGATTTCAAGCACCCTCAGAGAGGGAATGCTGGCACTACAACTTTAATTTACACACTGAGATTCACGGGTGGGTGGTACTTCATTACGAGCATCACTATAGGCTTTTAGACTTGTAGAGTTACAATGTCGCTATGGTAACCAGCAGGGTTTCTAGCAGCCTGTTATATACAAGATATTGATAAGAGCTGTGTGCATATTAGTGCAATGTCTCCACAAATAGTTGTCCTGTGGATTACACAGAAAATCTTTAAGAAAATACTACGTGGGTGCAGGAAGGGTATATTTCTGTTTGATCTCACATAGTCGGGAGCAGCCGTGAGGAAGGGGCGTCATTTCAAAGAACAGCACACTGCTCTGATCAGTGTGTGAGTGAATACATCTGAGAGCATGCTTTGGTGAAAAATACAGACCTGCAGAAAGCTGATATTTCAGTCTGATTATTCAGGTGCTGAATTGCAAAAAGATTTACGGCTTGATGTGTTAAATCTTATTTATGTAATTTTCTCCACGTACTCCATAGGACAGAGAGCATGGCTTCTCACCTCCTCTGGCTCTGCAGTGGCTGCAGCAAGGCGTCCTTGGTGTGCTAGCTGGCCATAGTCCACTGTCACCTGAGAGGCAAGGCCGCCAAGCTCTTCAGGACAGGTTATGGACTTAGTCATCTGGAGACAGGCAGAACATACATCGGTAGAGGCAGATTAGTGTTTCTGTGGCCCGACTGACAAATAGTGTCATTATAAATCGGAAATAAAAAATAACAAATACACAGCCAGGCATGAATATCTTACCATCTCCTGAGCAGTGATAGCGATGGCTTTGGAGAACTTCACCATGGTGGTCTGGTAGTCCACAAAGGAGCCCTGAGGTTCAGGAGGCGTTCCCTCATCCAGCTGTGAAGAGCAGCCCTTTAGTACTTATCTGTCCATAGCACATAGTACAGAGCTATCCTAGGTGTTTTTACACCAGGCACCCCGATTTACTGTATGCAATACTTTTTATTTAGTTAGCAATTTATAATAAAGCATACTTTAAAGGGCTTTGAGGTGTTAAATTATTCTATTAATTGTTAATAATTCATCAGGTCTTAAAGCTTCTGAAATAAGCTGTGGATTCCTGTACTATAATATTCTGTATTATACAATTTTTCATGCAGTATTATTAATGGACTTGCATTAACTTTTTGATCCACCTCATTTTTGGAAGATGGCTAAAGACCAAACTATAGCCCGAACATTAAACCCAAAGGGATAATAGATATTCCAATATTAGCTATTTTCACACTATCTATTGTATGTGTTGGCTGATACGTAGCAATAGATTACAGTACATAAATACCCAAGATATGATTTAGTGTCTCCATTAGACAGTTTTTCAACCTGAAAGCAATTGCATTTTTTAATTTTCTTCAAATGTCTCAGAACTTATCTTGGTCATAATTCTTGAAGAAATCCTTTCGCAAAAAGGATTAGCTTGATATATCATAGATATCAGATTTGTGAACTCTCAAATATCAATATTAGTATCAAAATACAGTATTGGTCAGGCTATAGACCAAATTACAAGGTTTAGTACATTTATGATAACAAACTTGATGGATAATAATGAAAAGATGTTCTCACATTACAATAGATTATCACTGCAGCTAAAACTATTAATATGTTATCAATACATTACGTTGACAACATGTAGCATTAATCTAGAAGTAACATTGTTGTAGGGGATAGTCCAAACTTAGGGTGATTAGTTTAGAGGCCGTTACAAAGATAAATCAAGATATGCTGGCAATACCAATGTTGGATGAGCAACATTTTGGCAACCCACGTTCTTTTTATAGTACGACATGTTAATTGATGTATAATTTCTTAACAATTAAAAAGCCATTAGTGAGAACATAGAAACCTTTTTTATGTTAGCATTTTTGTAAAATGGTTGTACTTTATACATGCTAATGGGGATTTAATGATGGTTGCTCTGTTATGTTTAAACTGAGGATAAAATAAAAACAAAGGTATAAAATAAAAATGAAGGATAAGATCTGAACCAAGTGTGAGTATGAGCAGATCATCGTCAAATATTAACTGTGCTGTCAACACAGTGACATGTCCCCCAGCAGTATGAGTGACAGCTAACCAGTGGGCTGTGGATTTAAAACTTGTCATCTCCTGGACTAATGAGAGTCACTGACAAGGACACACTCACTATTACTCTTTCAGGGAAGACTCATTTTGCCTTCAGACAAATAAGATGGGGAATAAGTGTCAACCTGGAATCCATTTAAAAGCACCTGAGCAGACTACTTATGAGATGCTATCACACAAACATACATTTCCTATCAAAACACAAACATAACCTTACTCACCCTGCCCATGGCCTCAGCAATGGACTCCACCATGCCCCCGACCATGCCCCCTTCACTGGCTGCCTCGTTCAAAGTCACCATGATGTCGTCCACGGCCTCCTTCATCAGCTGGGCTGCTTCGGAGATGGCATCGTGGGTGTGGCACGCCTGGGGACACAGTCAGCTGATTAACGTTTCTGTGACACTCTCTCGTTCTCGCCAGGAGGAAATCTGTCAGCTTGACAACAGCTCCAGTGTCCCTACAGCTGGTAAGTATGCAGTGTCTCATTAGAGGACACTTCAACAAGCTGGACTCTTGCTGCTGTAAAGACTTATACTATACTTTGTAATAATGAAAACTCCAAGTTCAAAATGTAATACATTTCACACGCTATACACCAGTAATTCTTGAGGCAGAAGTTTTTAATGACCCTCTTAAAAAAAGATAAACCCTGAAGAAACATGATTGCATTACTGTCTTGACCTGCTGAAATGTAGCTTAATATCTCAGGTCACCCTTGAAGTCGTGGTCATGGCAGGCTAAACACACTGCAGCATATGCGTATGAACTAGGGCTGCAACAACGAATCGATAAAATCGATAAAATTCGATTATTAAAAGCCGTTTTGAAGTGAAGACGTAACGTCCCTCCAGCAGCTTTCTGCTGTTTACTCGTTAGCTTGACAAGTTAGCGTTAGCTCGTAAGAACAATGTGTCTGAACAAAGGGAGTGAGAGAGAGAGAGAGAGAGTGTGTGTGCATCTGTGAGTGTTTGAGTGAGTGAGTGAGTGAGTGTGTGTGTGTGTGTGTGCGTCTGTGAGTGGCGTGCGTCTGTGCGTGTTTGAGTGTGCGCGTCTGTTAGTGTGAGTGTGTGTGTGCGCGCGCGCGCGTCTGTGAGTGTGTGCGTGTGCGTTTGTATGTGCGTGCGTCTGTGAGAGTTTGAGTGTGTGTATCTGAGTGTAGTGTAGAGAACCAGTTCTGACGTTCAAACAAATCCTGTTAAGTTTTCTGATTAGTATTTTTCTTTATTTTTTATAAGTTATTTATTGGGAAAACAGCACTACACTACGATAATAAACATGAACTGCTTAGTACCTTTGGGTTTCCCCCGCCTTCCTTGGCAGCATAGAGCATCTGCAGGGCAGACTCAGACAGGGTCTTGCTCTGGTCTAGGATGGTCATCTGCTGCTGGTGGTCGTGCAGCTTGGAGGCCAGGCCCACCGATGCCACAATGAGTGGATCGAAGTACCTCGCCAGCTGGGACACCTGCGAGAACGAGTGATGTAGAGGGATGAAGAGAGATGTCTGAGGAAGGGGCTGGATCACGAGATAGAAAATCCCCTCTTTCTAAATCAAGAGGGGATGAAGGGATTTATGGTCAGACCAGCACCTTGTGTCCGAGTTGGGCAGCTTCGCCTCGGGCCGCGGTGGAGACGGGATCAATCAGATGCCCAATCTCCTGCACAGAAGACGTTAGCTGCTCCTGGAGTGCCTGGTGAGTTACAACAGCAGAGAATTACGGTGTAAGCCACAACAGAAAGACTACAGATCCCATTAGGTTCTCTCTCTCGGACAAGATAGAGCTGATGGGGTACTTGAACTCACTTCCATGGAGATATCATCTCTGCAGGGCAATGTCTGCCCAACTGCAGCAAGGGAAGCTTGCTCAATGTCCCGGATACACTTATTGATGTTATCAATGGAGTAATCGCACTCCCTCTGTCCTGGTGCCTTGTCCCTATTATCAGAAATGTTGAAACATACATTAATTATTGTGCCATAAATATAGCATACAATTAACAATATAACAATGAGGAAAAATATATCCACATTTAATTGAGAGGAATAGTTAGACATTTTGAGACATACTTTTCTGTCCAGAGTTAGATGAATTGACTAAATATGAAGCTGCAGCAGCCGATTAGCTGAGCTCAGCATACAGACTAGAAGCAGAGGGACAGCTTAAAAGTTAAAAGAAACCTCTAAAGCTCACAGAGTAACCTGTTATATCTTGTTTGTTTAATCAAATGTAAAATAAACAAGTTGTGGTTTTACAGGGATTTTAGCCGGGAGTGTTGTCATCCCCATGAGGTCACCAGGCAGAACATCTGATCTGGAGGAGGATGATGTAGAAATGAGTGGGTGGGGAACTACCTTTGCTAAAATGTATTGCAGATCCACCGTGGCTCATCATCTCACCCCTGCTCTATAGTGTTCTCTAATCTATTACAAGGCAGTGGGAATCTCAACAGATATTAACAAGGGTGGCATTTTATTGCTTAGCTGAGCAGATATCATAGGATAAGCCCTGTGGCTTCAGAAACCTTTTTTTCCTCTAACTGTGAGCAAACCATTATAAACTTTGACTCCGGATAATCCTGCGGGGGCAGAGGTGGCAGTTTGTGGGATTAATACCAACCTGATGGAGGTGATGAGGCTCTTGATGGAGTCAGAGACTGTTCTGGAGTGGCCGGCCAGTATGGACCACATGGGAGGATCTTTGGGGTTGAGGACCAGCGAGCGGGCTGTTTCTAAAAGGTAAGTGGAGCTATCGAGCATGGAGCGGGCTGAACGCACAATAGGCTCCTGAGCGGTTGAGCCCTGTGGAAATGAAAAGATTAGGGCATGTGAAACAACAGCCCAGGTAGCAGCTCAACAGAAAAGAGCCAGACACATTGGTGTGACAGAGTTGTTAATATTCCTTGACTACCTTGAAGAGATCAAAGGTGCAATCAAAGAGAGGGATGAGATTAGAAAGACAGCTTTACACAGATGCAGGGAGAAACACCTTCAGTCTTTATGATCCGAGCCAAAGCCTCCCTCGACAATTAGATTAACAAGCTGAAGATTAGAGCAGCTGTGCTGAGAAAGAGTGCCGTTAAACACTGCCCTCCAACAGATTACAGCCATAAAGCTTTTAGAGGACTGTGCGGGAACTGCGCCGCTCAGATTGAAAAAGAAAAATTCATCTTTTCCACTCTTTTCTTGACATTAAAAGAAAAGGTAAAATTGGACCTCAATCCAATTCCCCCCATGTTCGCTGTACAAACCTTTCTGTGTTGGCTCATATGAAAGTGCCTGTTGGAAGGGGATTGCGTGCAGAAGTCACAAAAACCTATTCAGGAAACCTCTCTAAGAGAAGCTTCAAGATCCTTTGTTGGATGTGTAGGAACAAATTACTAATGGGATGTTTCTGAGAACCTGATGAAAGATTTCCATTCATTTTCATTTATCTAAAGAATGAGAAATAGGAAAATAGAAATTCTCAATAGGGCATTACAAACAAACAAAATGGATGAATACCTCATTGCTGATTTGCGCTGGGATGCTCGCAAACTCAGGGTTGTTGGCAAAGGTCGACAGGTTTTCTACAGCCTCGAGGAGTGGGGTTGTAGCAACACGGCATCTGTTTCTATTGTCCTCTGAAAAATCCCCATCTGAGGCCTGAAACGAGACAACGCCATATGAATATTTGGCCATTTCAGTCATATTTTTGTAAGCGGCTGAATTATACACAGCTTCTCACGTGACGAAGAAATTCTGTAACAAATTTACACTCAACGTTTTGATCAGTTGGGGAGTTGACCTTGATGGTTTTGACAAGGTTGGCTGTGGTGTTGGCCACCTCTTTGGCCGATTGGACAAACTGTCTCCTTGCCACAGGGTTGGAGGTTTTGGAAGAAGCCAGGCGGCAGGCGTTACAGAGAGCTGAGGTGTGCTTGGCTACAATCGTTGCTGCAGACAAGATCTGACAAACAAAGAAACATCAACACATAGGAAGCAGAGTTGTCTGAAATGAGGCATTCCGGTGCGATGGGCAGAGTAAATAAAGTATGACATTCAGGTCGATTTTAAGTTTTCCAAACTTAATGAGCCATTTAATCACAGTCACTAGATGTCTACATAGTGCAGTCTCCATGAGGCAGGGAATGGTCCTGTAATGTTTTTAAGCTCCAGATGGCCCTTCTTACCTGTGAAGGACTACTAGCTGGGTCTACTAAGTTATGACAAGCCATATGTATTGCCTGGTGGGCCTTTGCAAACTGGATGGGATCCACCAGCCCCTCGTGGCCTGACTGACTGTTGGGATCAGACACACCTACAAGATAAGAGGCCTAAAAGGGCAGAAAGGAAAAACAGAGTTATATTAATGTATCAGTTTGTCACTAGACCGGTTCTTTATTGTCCTTCATGACTTCACTTGTCACAGACACCCCCCACACACAGTCAACAATGTCTGACATACATACATAAGTAGATGAATACATGAATAGATCCATACATAGATCTATATTGTATACGTTGTGGATAAGCTTTGTTCAGAGGGAACAAAAGATCCGTCAAAGGCTGCCCTTTTCCAGACAAGGCACCTGAATGTTGCATGGAAGTGAGGACGTTATTTTACAGCGTCAGGTGAAATTCTGTAAAACCGCCAATGAAATGTGCCAAGTGTCCTGCTATGGTTTAAATGCCATTTATGAATGGGTTTACCTGGTCAAGATGTTTGCATGTATTTTCATGTGTTGTTTTAAAGGCTGCATCAACCTTAAAAACATGCTCAACAATTTGTTTTCCTGACTGAAATGTAACGTGATTAATACCAAGCAATAACCAAAAAGGAACAACAAGGTCAGTAAAAAAAGCAATCAGACAAAAGCAGAAGCCTGGTACCTCTTAGTAAGTAGTTATCCCACGCTATGATCTCACCTGTCCTGCAGCCTCCGTGAGCCCACACAGAGCTTTGGAAGCCATGCCCACGCTCTCCCCGAAGGCCAGCACGTCACCCGTCTTACAGTGCTGTGAAATACCTGCCATGGACTCTCCTAGGACCTGAGGCATGCAGACATAGAGGAAACATGTACAAATTAGATTCTCCGCTGCTTATTAAGTGAAATATCTCTGACAGTTTAAGTATATAGTCCACACAATTATTTAAAAAGCCTGCACCTTTGAATTCTCCATGACGCTCTCGATGCAGTCAAAGTAGGAGAGTTCGTTGACAGGCTCGTTGGGATTATCGAGGAGACCTCTGACAGCCTGTACACAGAAACACATGACAAGAACCGAAACTACAACGGACTCACATCATCTCTGATATGATATTACACTTTTATCAAACACTTAATTTAGAGACAAAAAACACTATAAATGGAAATCAAGTTGATGGAAACAAACTGCCTTGATAAATAATGATAATCAAGCTTTTAAAATGCACAGCCGTATTGACATCTTCAGTTACTTGAGTATAAGTGAATGTAAGTTTCAGTATGCAAAAATGCTCCGATTCAACCAGTGTCACTAATGCACTTACGACAGTTATGATTTTAATGTCCATGTAAAGATTATGGCTCTATGAGAGTAATGTTAACACATGGAAGGAAGGAGTGAACAATGATCCCATGATTCCCTGATTAAAAACATACAGGCATGTACGGGCAACAGAAAACCAGCCTGCAGACAGGGACAGTCTGTGTGTGGTACAGTGTATGTGAGGACGGTTACCTCCAACTCCCTCAAGGCGTTGTCACACTCCTTTTGTCCTGCTGCTTGCTGGGTACAGAGCGTGATCAGCTGGTTAATACTCTCCGTCACTGCTCTGAAACACACAGGCGGCCACACAGGCGTGTTAGCTCTCACACGTGTCCTCTGCATGCACACACAGCCTGGCTTCACTCACACATGACACTTTAAGCTCTATTCAAGCGTGGCTCTGCTGGCCTCTCAAACGCGATAAGGCTAAAACAGGAGTGCTGAGATTGTCTTGAGTTTGTGTTCAGCTTTGCTGAGCACAGACAGGCCCGAGCCAAGGCTTCCATCTTCCTAATTAGACAGAGAGAAGTCAGTCAGGCCCAAAGCCCTATGGGACCAGCTGTTGGCTTCTCACTACATACTTCCTCTAGCACTGCCTAAAAGAGACAGCTTGGGAGTGGCATACAGATACAGCAGGGAGGATGTTTGTGACATTTAAGTAACCTGATAAAAGCTAAGATCTGGACCGGGATTCATATTTTGGACTAAAAGGCTCAGTTAACTCGCAAACACTGAGAAAAGAGAATGTGATACATATCAGGTGCTATCTGCATCTTATCGCACCTTGCTGCCACAGCCAGAAGATTCTTAGCGTTGGCTGCACCTGGATCCACTGACAGAGACTTGGCAGCCAGCAGCAGCTTACTGGACGCCATGGAGATGTTTTTCAGATTACCAATGACTTGGATCTGGTCATCTTTGCTCTGCATAAGTCAGGAAAAGAAACATACAGGTGTTTTTTTAAGATGGATATTGAATATATACTGTATTGGCAACAGCTGTCAAACGATAATGTATTGTAAAGAATGTATTTAAGACTCTCTACCATCTCTATCCTCTTTCCTCGCTCAGCTGAGCCTGATTAAAGCTGAGTGTCATGCTACGTTAACTCCAATCCCAGACCATCTTTCCAAATTAATGAGCAAAATAACCAGAACAAGAACATCACAAGATCTCATTACATCTGACTATAAATTAGATGAACAGGTCTTATTAACAAATGACTTAAACAGCTTAGGAAATAAAGTGACACAAAAGCTATAAGCTTGGCCACTCAGCATTTAAGGTTTTCTTGCGTTTGTCCATCAGGGTTTAAACGCTCCTTTCCGTGTGTAAAATTCAGCTGACAGTGGATCACCATTGAACTGTTTCAATGGAGTGTGGAGGGGGCGGTATTATCATGAAACCTACTTGGGTGTGTCCTGCCATCTCAACGCCAGCGTCCAAGAACTCATCAAAGTCTTGGCTGAACTTCCCTGAGGCCGCAGCCAGCTGGCCGCTCGATCCACGAGAGGAATGGACGACCTCGCCAGCCGAGTGGTTGAGTTCAGCTGCTGTGTGGTTCAGATCACTCTGGGCCTCCTGGAAGGCCTTACTGCAGGGAGGGAGCTTCAAAGACGAGACACACATCAATTAGGGCACGCTGCAGAAGTCAAAGTCAGATGGTGAGGTGGTATATTATTTACTTTATTTTGTTCAGTACAGATGCTTTTGTGTGCAAATACAATAAATGTCAAGAAAAGGTGTGATGGGACTCACAATGTCCACCAGCAGTTTCTTGCTGGCCTCACCAATGCTTCTGAGGGCCATGTCAACATCTTTCTGGCCTGGCAGGCAATTCACACAATTATTCAGGGAGTGTGACACTGCTTTGGCCACCTGAAACACAGCACAGTGCTCTGTCAATGGACTACCATTAGTCATTTGAACAATGTGATACACAGTCCCAGAGCAAAGCTATAAGGGGAAAAACATCTCAAATGTAAATTGGGCTCACAACGGTGCACAGTAATCCCTGTCACTAATTTATGCTGCTGTCACAGATATCAGCCAAACAATATGTTTATCCCCTGAAGGGCTGCAGGAGAATGATCAGTCTTACTCTGGCTCTCCTGAGAGAGGAATACCAGGCAGCAGAGAAAATAGCATCGCTTAGAGGGGATGATTGTTATGGAAAAGACATTTTTACAAATCAGCGGTGGTGAGAGAGAGGAACAATATGATTGCTATATAAATATCATGCATATTACTGGGAGCTATATTACCTGTGCCAGTCTCTGCTGACTCTCAGCGTCTCCTGGATGAACCAGGGCCTGATGGGCTTCATGGATCAGCATGGCCGAACCCTCCATGACACACTGGGCTGAGTCTAGCATCGCAGCTGCTGCCTGAGGCTCCTTGGTGCTGGCCGACACACCTCTGGCTGCTTGAGCCAATGTCCTTAACGCCTGTGCTGTTTCTCTGGCAGCCACACCTGCGAACAACCATAATAAAATTACATTGTGCAATTTTGATCATAGGAACTAAGATGGACGGAATATCATGAAGCAAACCAAATCAGTATAATAACAGTATCAGTAAATACTAGAAAGTGAAGATACAGCCTGACTCCATCCTTTGATAACATGTAACAAATGTGTAATATTCAACAGATATACAGGTACTATAGTGTTAAGGGAGTAAGTAACAATGCTTCTCTACAAATTTAAATTGACGTTTTACTAAACATTAATTTAAATGTCAGTTTTACGTTGCAGCAGTCCTGTTCAAGCCATACAAACTGAGAGGTACGTGCCGTCTGTATTTCCTGTCTTCCCTATAATTATAATTGCATTGAGCACATCAGCTGGCAGGGGCTAGCCGTACTATACTGAGAACAAACTGTGATGCTGAGATGCCCTCATTGTTTAAATAAATGAGTTAATATAATAAATATGGCTCCACATGGGACGTGCCCTTAACTTATTATAAACAGAGCCGAGAAGAAAAGCAGCAAATTGCATCAAATTGCATTAACCAGCCAAGTGGAGCCATTTGCTGATGGAATGTTACATCTAGAGAAAATAAGATTAATGAGTAGTGAGCAGCACCGTGGGCCACAGCATGAAGTGCTAGGGGGAGCGTTCATTGTTAGAAATTATTTTCTCTATCTGTCTTCATCTCTCCTCCCCTGAGATCCTCAATTGGGCCAGAATTAACGACAAAAAGCCAAGCAATGCTGCATTGTAAGGGCTCAGTTTAAGGCAATAGTGATGGCACAAATAAAGGAGTCATACATTTTTCCTGCCTGCTTTATCCTCACAGTCCCACTTTCCAGTTTAGAAAAAAAATTAAAATGTAAAGTCGGCAATCCACATATATTTATTATATCTATCCATTCTGGCAATGTAAATACTTTAGACGGATTCTTTACAGACCTGCTCTCTGTGTACATAGAATGCACTTCTCTTACCTGTATAATGTTCATTTCCCTGCGCAGCACATGTCAGCAACTGGGCCATGGAAGATCCCACAGCCTTAGACGTACTTCCTAAATCCTGAGCACATTTCTCCAGCTGTTGGAGCAAAAGAACGGACAAATAAACAATTGGATTCATAGTTGTGATCGCCTCATTGTGTAAGTATTTCAATGTAGTGCATCACAGCAGATGTTTCTACTGTTGAGTACCGACCGACTCCCCAGGAAGAGGTTTGAGTTGGCCATCAATGACGGACATCTTCGCATCCTGAAGCTCGCTCTTCAGTGTTTGGACAGTTTTGAGGGCTGAATCGATCTCCAGTGGACCACAGGCTTCATGGGCCTTTAAACCACACACACACACACACACACACACACACACACACACACACACACACACACACACACACACACACACACACACACACACACACACACACACACACACACACACACACACACACACACACACACACACACACACACACACACACACACACACACACACACACACACAGTAAATGTTACTCACAAGCACTCATTCATTATGCAGTGCAGACAGGATGCCATTTCCTGACTCCTGCTTTCTGTAACAGTGTTAGATACCTTCAGGGTTGCCGTCCTGAGCTCGGCAAGGCAGGTAGCCAAGTTTTTGGCACACTGTCCCAGTTGCATAGCAGCAGCCTGATCAGCCACCGTGGGAACTGCTGACTTTGCAGACGACACCATCTTACTGCCAGGCTGAGCCATGGTGACAGAAAAACAACAACACTTCATAAGCACTTTGTGTGTGTATCTGATGACAGAGAGTTTGATACTAGCTGACTGTGCCATGATGAAAGGCCTCACTCACCTGTAAGAAGGTCTGGCTGGCCATGATGAGGGCCAGCTGGGCACCAAGCTCCTCGGGCTGAGCCTGGCTGCTCCTCATCCCCTGCACCAACTGGGGAATGCTATCTGCTACTGCCTGCATTGAAACACACCAATAATGTATGCTTCATGTCCACATCATCATGATTGAAAGAGCTGCATTCAATATTTTTTTTGAATACATCAGTAACAAGAGTACGTGATCATACCTTGCAGCTGTGTACTAGCTGTTGGTGTGAGGCAGTATTTTTGTTGGAAGCAGCAGCATTTTGGGCAGCTGCAATGGTCTGAGTGGCTGCAGCCGCTGCCTGCTTAGCGGCAATCTGTTCAGATGATACAAATGGAAATCATTTCGGCTAAAGTAAGAGAGTGGCGCCTGGCCGTCAGTAACATTAACTTTAACATTATTTTATGGGATGTTCAGCATTTCTTTCCCCTTGCAATGCTTCCAAAATTAAAGCACTAAAAAGACATTACTTATCTCACATTTATTCATAGACACAAGACTAGCTTTGAAGTGATGACACGATTGAAAACAGAGGGAGAAGACATTCCTTGTTTAGTCGGTGAGGAGGCAAGATAAAAGAGAGCCAGAACACATGAAACCATTATACTGACAGAAAAAAAACAAGACTGAACTTCTTGTAGACCTGACATGCTAGGCAGGAGTAGCAATTTCTACCCAAAGCATGTGCACATCTGCACAGCAGCTGGATGACAGCCTGTCAGGAGACAACAGGTAAGTTGAATGGGGTCTTAAGGGGTGACTGTGATAATTGTTACACGCACACTTGCAGATTAATGACACTTTAGTCTGGTCAAGGGGACACATTTCCTTGATGGACACGACCATTGGCACCATTACTGTGACGATCTGATGCTAGGAGGCGGACTGGGATGTATGTCTGATAGCAGGCTGATCCCAGCCCTGGGTAATGCATAGTTTATGTAACTAGCAAATTGAACATTGGGTGCTCTGGGGGACAGGGGGAATACTAATGGGATTAATAGCTCATTGCGACAGGAAAAAGAGAATAATAATAACACAGACACATATACTGAATGGGCCACATTTGTACCGGGGATGTAATTATCGGTATTGGCATATGTTTTCTTTAGCCTAATGTATAAATTCTCCATTTATTTCCAATATCTTTATACTAAAGAGATGAACAAATGTGGGAAAGAGATATTTATGTGACATCTTTGTTGGTATGGAGAAACAAGGAGCAGTGCTGTGCTTGAATCACGGTCAAACAACACATAGATGAGAACACGTTGACTCTGTTGACTCACCTCCAGCCTGTTGACCAGTTTTTTCTTGATCGCGTTCTGAGCTGCAGCATTAGTGGCAACACGAAGCCCTTCAGCCGCCTCCCGAAGCCTCTGCTGCTGGTCCTCGTTCTCTGGGTAAGCAGCCGCCCCCTAAGAGCACACAAACACATGACAATGACACATTCAATACAGCATTTAACAATAGCTATTCAGACATCAGCAATGAGTTTAACAGCTATGGTTACAATCATTGTGCAATAGATGCAAATGAGCATTTAGCTCTGTCTCCTCCTGGCAGTTTCCAAGGAAACCGTCAGTGCCAGATTCCCACTTCCTCTTTGATAATGGCAGTGATATAGTTATTAATGAGGCACAGATCAAAAACATCTAATGTGCCATAGGCAGCGTTTCAATTGTCCGGGTATTTCACACTGATAGCATCCTGCTCGACAGTGCCAGGGGCTTATTAAGAGCCACTGATACTGGACCCTTTGATTTTGAATGGGAAATGATGCTGGTCGCTAAAGTAGTGCATACAGCAATGCCAAAATGTGTATTCCATCAAATGAAAGCAAGTCAGCTCAGTTCATCTGTGCATGCATTCAGTATATGGTATTATACATTCAAGAACACCATGGCAGAGCTGATAGAAAAAAAGAGGAAAAAAACAGGATAAAATGCACTATGTCAACAGTTGTGGATCAAACTGATTTAATGGGGTTAAACTAACCATCAACACGGTATTAAGTATAAAGCACTGATCAAACTACAGAAAAGGTAATGATATCATGACAGAAAGGAAATACATTCGATTTTTAAGTTGAGGTTTTTAAGTAAATTACATTCCTAGTTAAACACCGTTACCTTAGCTGCCTCCACCATCCGGGCCGTGGCATCAGCCAAAAGTTTGGCTGCAGCCAGCAGTTTCTTGGAGTTATCAACATCGATTTCTGCCTCTGCGTCAGATCTCATGGCGTTGACCAAGTCAGAGGTGGCCTGGGCTAACACCCTAGCCTGACGCACCATCTCACCTGTTGGCACACACAGTAAAGAAGTACATAAGTAGACACAACTAGGATAGCAGCACAAATACAAGCCCATATTACAGATGAAATTCAGTTTTTGCTGCATAGCTGATTTGATTGTAGATTTGTAATCACTTCAAGTGCCAGAACCTTTTGAAAGTAATATTTACATTTCAGAGTTGTCATCATCCATTTAGCTATTATATTTTCTGGATATTCAGTTAAGGCTGCAGAGGTAAAATTACCAATGGAAAAGTCTATTTTTGACTAACCAGGCGACTGAATAAAAATATTAAGATACACCATGCATGTAATTGATGCAAAACTAAGCACTGCACACTGAGCGTAATACAACCAGAGATATTAAAGGGGCAATCATTTTAAGAAGAAACGGCATGATGACAGTTGACAATATAATAATATCTCAAGGTTTATATTATCATGTCACCCAACCCCTGTGCATCACTAAGAAAGTGTCCTAGTCACAATTATAGCTTCATAAGTAGCTGAAGGTGAGTCATCCTCGCTCACACAAATCAGAGTCTTTGCAATATGTAACATCTCCCCACACATCTGCTATAAAAAGCTGCGTTTCCTCCAGCTCAAAATAACTCACCCAGAGAAGTCTGTGAAATACAAGACATGTAGGTGCCTACATCCAACGGCTTTGGAAATCAACCAATACCCTTTCTGTAGAATGGACTCATCACCGCATGCTGATCTTTTGCCACAATATTCCCTTTTTTTCTTGTTGATTTATACAAAGTCAAAAGTTTGTCCCTCCTCATGTGTTTCCTTTTAAGTTTCCAAAGCCTCCCTGATGCTGATTGAGACCAGATTGAGAGCTCTGTAGTGGTTTTGGATGACATGTTTCTTACGACCCCCTGAGAATTGTCTGGGTTTGGAATTTCTCTAGCTTCATGGCGGAACCATAACAAATAGCCTGAGCTTATTCACAGGATTTTAGATCACTTAACATGGACACAAATGCGGACAATATCTTAAGCACCCTAAACACATGACAACAGTCGATTGAAAGCATGTAAGCCCACTCTTTTTTTACCTTGTTGTGAGTAAACTTAAGAGACAACCAACATTACAATAAATAATTTTGAACTGGACATGACCCACAACATTTTCTCTGTACTCACCAGCATCGCCCATGGATGTGAAAATGTTTTCTGTCACATTCATGATTGTGTCTGTGGCCTGGTCGTAACGTCCAATGGGCTCTCCGCAGCTGGCGTAGTGGCGGACGTGCTGCATCAGGTCGCTGAGGGCCTGGCTCACCACACCGGCTGCCGCCCCGACCTGCTTCAGCAGCTCGCCGTCGTCGCTGGCCGAGCGGCAAGCCTTGACGCAGGTTTCCACGGAGCGGTCCACCAGCTTCCCGGCCTCGACAAGCTGCTCCTGACACACCGGGGAGCTGATGGTTGGGCTCACCACCTGCACCATACACAGTCATTAGCGGAGGATAATTGCAACAGTTGAAGACCATTATGATATGAGGCAGTAACGTACATAACATTCAGGCCTTCAGCAAATAACAAGTTAAATTGCTATTCAGTTATGTTATATTATCTTATAAATATGTTTTGTTCAAGATATGGCACAAAGACCTGTTGAATTTGATCAAATCTTAATAGTAAACTGTAACAACTAGGGATGCAACGATACCATTTTTTACAAACCGATACGAGTACGAGTATTTTTATTTGTGTACTTGCCGATACCGAGTACCGATACCGATACTTCTTAGATTTGGTCTCCATGAAAGTGCAATTAATTTGGAGGCAGATTTTATTTTATCCTCTGCAGATTATGTCAAGCCTATAGTACAAAATTAACAGAAGGCTATCCCAAGCTTTAAACTTCTTGTGGAAGTCCCTCTAATGTCGGACCATAAAACGCCCCCGTGTCCGGGTTCATAATGTAAGCGATAATATTAGGGATCGAGCAATTATATAGGAAGCTGTGTTCCAAGTTATGTTTCCGGTGCTTTTATTGTGGAGGGAGAAACGGAAAGGAAAAGAGGAGTGGAATTGTGGGATATACGTGTGTGAAGGAGATAAAAAAGTGGTTCAAGTTACCCTGCAGCGTGTTTTCATTTTATTAGAATTACAAATATAGACACACAACAGACACTCGGCTACAATAATATCATCCGTAGCCGCACAACAGCGTCTGAATGAGGCCGCTGCCAGCGCTACTTCTGGCGGACCAGCAACAGTTTGATTCAAACCGGCAGGACGGCAGTAATTTACGTCGCGTTCGGTGTGAACGCACCATTACTCTACACACCTTGCTGCAAGAGCTGCAAGAGAGCGACGAAAGAGCCGTATGCGGCTCTGGATCACGGGTTGCCGACCCCTGCCCTAGACGTTGAAGTCAGGTAGGACAACAAATCTTTTTCTCCACAAAGCGCGACCAGTTTGTTGTAGTGAAATACTGTTGAGTGGTATCGGTTCTTGGTATCGGCAATTGAAAACGAATACGAGTACGAGTATTTTAACGCAGTATCGGCCCCGATACCGATACCGGTATCGGTATCGGTGCATCCCTAGTAACAACGCTGCAATGGCCAGTATCGTACACCCTGCTTTGATGATTTCCTTTTGGTATGTCCTTCACCTACTTGGCTACATAGATGAACAAGTTTTAGAACAGTACCTTGGTGCAGGCAACCAGCTGAGAGGTGGACAGGGCACACTGAGTGGCAGCTGCGATCACCCGGTTCTGCAATATGGTGTCCTCTGCCACCTGGGCCACGTTCTTGGCCTTCAGGACTAACATAGCAGCTGCATTGGCCACTGCTTTGGCCAGATTCATCAGGGTGTCCTGCAAGATATTAATCAATGTCCTTCACTGAAACACACTACTGAGATACACGATACATGTGAGTGAAGGGTCTGGGGGGAGTGCATTTTTGTCAAATTTTGCAAATATTGGCCATCTAATGTGAATATAATAACAGAAGTGTAATATTAAAAATACCTCAAGAAAGAGGCAGATAGTAAATATGCATTTTAGGAGGTGAGTAATACATTAAATCTGTTCTACAGCAAAGCAATTTGGTCACAAGTGGTATCAAGGCCATGAGAAGGCAGACAATGTGTATGTGGCAGGTAAATGAATTGCAGTGTAAAAGCACAAATGAGGCAGATCTTGAAGGCGACATATAACCTTGTGTTAATGGATGTCTGAGATACTGTATTGTGGTTTTACTACAATAAAGTCTCCCTCTGACACTTTGTTATAAAATTCACATAAAGTAACAGTCTAATAATACAGTCTGAGGTGATTACTTGAGTGTGTATTGACATTTTTAGTGGGGGCCTGAGCTTGTGTGTGTGTCTTCCTGTTTGGCCAGCTGTGTCATAGGAACAGTGAGTGGGCGGCGGCCAACCTGGAACTTCTCGTCGGTCTCGCCCTCTCCCATGTGACGTAGCAGGTCCCCGCTGGCCTGTCCGATGCTTCCTGCCGCAGTCAGCACCGTCTGTCTGGGCTGTGCGAGAATGACATCACCACATCCATTACTCTGGCCTGGCCCGTTCTCAAACAGGCCTACATGAAGTATCTAAACCAGACTTCTGGATCAAAAATCATCCCAGAATACCTTTATCTTCACTGGGACACTGATGAAAATCATAACATGTTCAACACCATTTGTGGTTTTGTGGCTACCGGGATTACAGTGAAGTGTAGCACAATCATCAGCGGGCGTCTCACCTCAGCGGCCGCAGGCTCAACCGAGCTGAGCAGATCCGACACAGCTCCTGCCAGCATCCTTGCAGCGCCCATGAGCTTGTGTCCGCTGCCCACCTCATCGTCCATTAATGCCGCAAGCAGCTTGACACCCTTGGACATTTCCGTGAGGTTGGAGGAGATGGTGGTGATGGCGCAGCCCACCGCTGTGTAGTCCGTTTCCGTGGGCTCCCCTGTGAAAGTTGGAGTGCCATCGTTACACACTACACATCTGCTGTGCATCTCAATTTGTTGTGCTGCTGCCGCCACATTGATTTAGCTAATCTATTGGGCAGCGTGCGTGCCATATGCAATAATACACACATCAGTGTCAGTGTCATAATTAGTGCCTATTTGAGATGGCTCCACAGTGATGAGCACGTTGATGAAGCAAGTGGCCGTGAAGGAGGACAAAAATGTATATTAGCAAGTGGAGGGCGTATAAGGGCAACCAAGCAGATGGCGAGGTGAGATTAAAATACTACAATAGACTGGCAGGAACTTGACTGGCATTGTGCCAAGCGGCAAGGGGAGCAGAAAGAGACACTGCCAATAAGTTAAGCTTCAGTTCCAGATTTATTTATCAGTAGAAATATCTCTCAGGGAGAAAATTGGAAATGCACTTATATGTCAAAGATCATCATCATTGAGGGCTTAACAGTGACTTATTGACTCACACAAGAATTTAAAGATAAACTTTATTTTCACAATATTGTCCAGCGCAGACATCATAAAACTAACTGTTTAGTAGGCACTCACCTGCAGTGAGATTGACCACAGATGCTGTTCCAGCGGTGATGGCATCCACTTGAGAGTGGATTTCATGTTTGGATTCATCCACTTTGTTCTGAACCCAAACCCTGGATGCCTTTGGGTGGAGGAGTAAAAGGAGAGCTATTGGCTTTCATCACAGTGGGTGATTTTCAGCTCAAATAAACTTTCTCATGCAGGATTAAAGGACTAAGGCTGTACAACACCTACGGCTTTGGAAACGCTCAAGCATTAAATACAGCCTCTATATGTACAGTCAGTGCGGTATCCTAATTATATTGGAGAAATATGATGGACTTTGATGTGATGCAAATGCTTAATTCTTTCTAATCTGTCTTTGCTTGGAAAACCAGAAGCTGCAATATCAGTAAGCACACATTCAACGGGAGTATTAGAAAAGTGGAACTCAAGGGGTTTCTATAAATTATGATGTGAGGAGTTGTACGGTATGTCTATCCATGCTGCATCTACTCTAAAATATGTCTCTAAACTGTGTAGTAAGTGAGCGGGAGACTTACCAAATCATGGCCCAGTGGAGGCAGATTATCTACATATCCCAGGTCAGCCTGAGCCTGATGCACAGCCTGCATACTGCTGTTTATGGTCCCCATCAGGGCCTGCTGGGCCAGACTCTGGCAACAACAAGCAACAGAGACACACAGGGAGGGAATGACAAAAGCAATCTAAATACACAATATGTATTGTACTATGTTTCGGAAAATCTGTGAAATGTAAAATGTCTAGAAACACAGATGGGCTTTTAGTGTGAATATGAGATACAATTCATTCCCTATCTCGGCAAAAGCCCTCCTCATATTGTTCATTGTTGACAGTAGGGACCACAAGTAATATTTCAAATGCTGCAGATCAGATTTACATGTTGTTAAATAATGTACCTCAACACTGTGTTCTGATACAAATTATAGAACTAAGCACAGCAGCTGTGAGACATCATTTTCTCATTCCGTCGGTTAAATTCTTTTGGTTCACACAGTATTTTAATTACGGAGACTGGCCCAAGGTTGGATGCTTCCATTTCATGCCAGAATATGGTGACAACAGGGGAATAGGACTTTTGTCCAGGATGCCATGTTTGCTTGCGACTGCAAATTTTCTTACTCACCAGTGGGGGCATGTGTCCTCTGTGCATCTGGCCTGTGGTGATTTGCTGCTGGGCAGAGGGCATTGTGCCCATATTGAAGGTGTCCGGGCCGCCAATAGACCCAGACCGGATTATACCTGGAAGTGCTACTGAGCCATGCTCCACACGGCCTACTCGATTGAACTGCTGCTGCAAAATTGTGGACCTTGTACAGGAAGAAAAGAGATAGAATGTGCATGTTGAATTTCATATTATTTCAGTGTGTATGTAAATGCAACATACATGCACAGGATGCAGTCCAACCTAAGGACCCGAGGGTCTAAATGAAAGCATGTGTGTAGTGGAAACACTGCATTGTCTGTATGTCTATAGAAGTGTTGCATTGGAGTTGGACATTATGCTTTCTGTTACTTGTGAGTGTATCTTTAAATGCAGATAATTGTCCCAGATGATAACGCAACTGTTACTAATTTAGATGACGGAAATTACAAAATTATAATTAAAACAATTATGACGCTAAAAACTGTTCACACGGTGAGTAAGCATTGTCAGGGAAAAAATATTGTCAAAATCAGTTTTCCTGCCCAGTTCAACAGATGCTCCTGACTCCATTGGTTAATTATGGCTTGTTTTGAGAGGCATCAATTATGTTTTTGTGCTGAGAACCACAACATGAGTCAATTGGCCCATAAGCAGCAGGAATATGATGCCCCATTCTGCCAGAGAGTGGTTTCCCTAAGAGCCATGTGGATTTCCAGTGACAACACATTTCCAAGCTCCGTTTGATAGAGCCCCGGTCCACCAGCATTACATTAATTTCTATAATTTACTAAGCTACACATGGAACTCAGGAGAGACGCCATCCAACTGGGAGATATAAATGAATGAATAAAACTGCTGATTTCTTCACCTGCGTGATATCTTAACTTCTGAATAATACAGCCTTATTTTGTGAAATAAGATGATCATTTTGTGTCTCGAGCCTGAGGCAGGTTTTGTGTTTAGGTCTGCACAAACAAAAATACTACAAGGAAGCAATTTAGCAAATTGTATTCATGAATATCGAGAACAGTGTTAGTGTTTTTTTTTAAAATTTGTATTTAAAGTTCTGTTTTTGTGTTTAATTTTAACATTACCTCTCTTGAGGGGTACTGCTACCAGAAATGCAATCACATGCACAAATAAAAACAGTGATGTTTAGATTCATGCAGAATAACTAGACTTGTGTTTGCTGAATCAGAAGGAATGGTCAACGTTCTCCGTGATAATTCATGAGCACTACTCACTTCTTAGGGGACACGGATTCCTCCAGCATGGTGGATTCCTCATCTCCCTCAAGGCCAAAACGATCCTTACTCTGCTTCTGTAGAAAGAAGAGCAACATACATCACAGTCAACAATACAGGCTGAGTGTATGTCTAATAGCAAAAATAAAATGTTGTATTACTTACCTTCTTAAGAATGATGTCAATGTATCCAGCAATAAGTTGGGATATCTGCTCTCCCTCTGTAGTCTGGACAGAGTAGTAACTCTCCTGGTACTCTCCGAAATCCTTTGTAAAGACAGTAGAGATTCAGGGCAATATTTTAACATCTATCTGGCAATGCTAAAACATTCTATACCTAAAAAGATTCTATAGCCCATCCTACTTCTCCAAAGACCTGATTAAAAATGACATGTAGTTAGTGAATCTCAAACTGTTAACTTCAAAGCATTCTACAGCAACGCAAGGGTGAATATTTTCAGTTTAAAAATCAATGTTATATATACCGATATACCTTAGAGTATTTTTTTAAAATGTGCATAATCTATTAATCTTTAAATGGAGTGTTCCTTTCCAATATGGGGGAAAAACAGACAGTACTGTTGCCAGCAGCTGGAAAAGAAAATTGAAAAAGCTTTCAGATAAATAATACATCTAAATTCTGCACATTCTTCCCCAGGCATCTATTGTTAACTCAGATGAAATAGCTGGCTAGCATGCTGAAAACATTCAATATTGGAGTCTGAGGTCTCAACAGTTTTTAGGATGCTGTTTATATTGAGAAATGAAAACTGGGGAAAAGATGAAAATGGGATGCAGAGCCTTGTAAATAATGCTGTTCACAGAACAACTGAGCATGTGCATAGGATAAGGAGTATATAACGTCTGCCATCTGTGAGTAACGCTGAGAACGTCATGAAGAGAGTCGCACAGTACCAGGGTGAAGCTCTTGGGGGAGGCAGCCCATCTCTTGACCGTTGTTAGAGGCCAATCCTGCACCACATCCTTGGTCTTCTCATCCACCCGCATCACTGACTCTTTGGTTATCCCCAGCAGCCGCGGGACCAGCTTATTTTTACCCTTCATCTTTTCCTGTCAGATAGGAAAACATGAGACAACATTTACGTCGGTGCTTCACACCTACACAGATGATTCATTCAAGGTGCGAACGCAAAAAAAAAAATGCTTTTCTGTGCTTGTAATACACGCTGTGTCCGTGGCTTGCAGCCCCGTTTGGAGGAGGAGAAGGGCAGCTGTGAAGTGACCCAGCAGAGTTCGGCCTTGTTTAACTGCTGCTTTATTGAGCAGGGTCTCCACAGGGCTTAGTCGCTGTCAGCACAGCCGCATGGTGCTTCCACAAGCTCTCTGCCTCAGAAGCTACGGTGTCCTCCACTCTCTGCCCACTGGAAATCTATTACAGCTCACTTCAGAGACTGAGCCTACGCTTGGCTCCCCTCCAGGGGTGTAGAGGACGACACAAAAATTATCGGTTTGTAGAGGCGGGGGAGTTTAAGATACGTGAATTTTATGTCGACAGACTATTGTTTTTAGTAGCTTTTTTATTTTTTTATTACTGACAGCTCTGAGAACCTCACAAAGGCCAGTAATAGAGCGGCTTCTAGGTTCAGGGCTCTTAAACGCAAGGACAGATAACGTTATCCTAGTATTCATGTTATCTTCATACAAAGGTTTATTAAAAACTTCCATTGTTTTAGGTTACGTTACTGAACGTCATAATTACCAAGGCTGATTTCAAGCAGGAAGTTCCATTTTCTCATCTGAAGTGGGTAGCTAAGCTATTATATGAATTTAAATAGATTGACCTTGATTATTGTCGGGGGAAAATCTGCAAGAAATCACAATAGAAGTGGGAAGCTTTAGTTTATATACTGCAAACAAACGCATATACAGGTTAATTTACTTCCTTGTACAGTATTTCCGTATATATGAGACTATTACAGCAATGGAGGGATTGCCAAACTAGAACCTGCAGTGATTAAATACTGCCAGATGAGCAATGCAAGGTTACAATAAACTCTCAGATGTGCTTCTACAAAGCCAGGTCTGCAAGCATCAAGAGCAGAGTGCAGCTGGAGTGAATTATTTAACAGTCTTGAAATCTCCATCACTACATCTCTTCATCGAACGCAGGCAGCACTCGTACATTTGGATGCACATGCACTCTTCCATACGCTCACTTGCGCACAAAGATAACCTGAACCCGGCAGTCTGCTTGAGCTACAGGGCCAAACATTCCATTTATCGTCCATTAGGACCCCAGCAGACAACTGCACGCTTCCTCTTTTACCCTCTTTCCTGCAAGTTCGTAACCAAATGGGCTGCTGTCAGAGAGCTTCTACAATACCTGCTGGTGTGACTTCATCCCATTCGCATGCTGCACTTCCAATCCACTTTTGTGTTCGCCAAACCAGAACGGAACAGAATTGCTATTGTCACAAGTATTTCACAGCACAGAGTGTGCTTCTGGAGTGCAAACGCACAGGCTTCCACATTTGTGATTGGTTGTGATAAAGGGGTTTTATGTTGAAGCTTTCATACCTGTACCCGTTTGACAACATCAGAGCAGCTTTCTAATCACAGCTGCCTCCTATTGATACAGCAGCGTTATGCGCCTGTCAGCTATAACCAGATGTATCATTAAATTGGTATTACTGAGTTATTACTAAAGGTAAACCATGTTTTTTTTTATTTTCGTATCATTAGACCTCAGTTATAATAACATTGTACTTTAAGTACAGGGAGTTAACTACTGAGACCTGGAAATGTGGCACTTTACTGCAACAAAGTTAAACGAGGCAGGAAACACAAGCGGCCAGACGATCACACTCACCGTTTATCGTCAGCTTTTTTATGGAAGTAAAACAAGCGTGGTCGGTCAAACGGATCCAGGAAACCGGTCTATAAACTTTGATTGACATGTACAACAACCAATGGATGTTTGGTTTTTACCATTCCTCTTTGTTTTCTCTTCCAAATACATTTGGTCTACCTGGGCCTCCCTCAACAAACTTATTTTTAGCAATGCTGCTGCACTTCTAGATCTTTTGTTACATACATCTAATGTTACCAAATCTAATAGAAATAATGACAGCAGAATAAGATGCAATATGCAGTTATCCTTTAATGAGATTTTCTTTGTGGGAATGTGAGCATACCGTCTGCTGTGCTTATGAATCAAATTTTACCTTTACTGGGGTAAAGTAGCACGCATTAACCCTTACCTTTACCAGGAAGAAGGACACTCCGTATGTAAGCAGGGACCTGGCGAGCTTCACATACTTCACTTTTGCCTCAATCTCCATCATCTCTCCACAGTTGTTATGGTCCTGGACAAACAATACAAGTCACCTCCTTGATTGACTGATCATTACATATGTTATGTGTTACACTATGTGATCTAAATGTTTCGTATTTTGTCAGTTTATGCCTAAACATAGAACAAAGTAGTGCAATTCCCACATTTTACTTATTTTTAAATGCAACACTCCAAAACGTAACATACATACTTGGAATATTTTCTTCTCGGACCCTCTCTGCTTGATGTACTCTTTAGGTAGGAACTCCTTCAAGCTACAGAGATAATGACATTTTTAAATGGTTACTCTTTTGAGCCACAGACATTTCCTTTTCTGTTAACATGCCTCCACATATGAGGTCATTCTTGCCTTACTGCCTACATATCAGAAAACAGTTGTAACAGCTGACATCACCCCTGTGCTTTCCACTGGAGGAAATCCCTGAAGCAACGGCCTGCACTGAAGCAGGAGATAACCAATGTGTATGCACAGCTGGGAAATTAACATATAAAAGTACAACATGCTGGAGTTATTGTGAATGTTGGTGTTAATGCATCTTTATTAAAGGAAAGCTTACTCCAGGAATCCCGGCTTGTGTTTGTGCTCCACGTGGGGTCCAAACTGGATCTGAGCCTGGATGCCTGCGAACTCACAGGCTTTATCAAAGGAGACAGGGTGGGATCCATTCAATATATCATCCCTAGCCTGAAGGAGACATGATGAGAGAGGGAGGGGGGGGATAAGTGAGGGACAAAAACACACATCCAGGAAAAGGATAGCGCTACAAAGGCCTGGGAATTATCAAAAATTCACCCAACAGAGCTCCACAATAAGCACATCATTGTGTGCTTTGAATGCACTATGGCTTCAGCAAGGATGTCTTCTAAGTGAATGACTAAGTGTATTTCTAGAGCAGGGACATCGTCACTGAGACTCATCCACACAGGGGAGCCAAATAATATTTGTTTGTTGGTGACAATAAAAGCCACTCTGCTGGCTTTCAAATGTAACATCTCTGACAATTTGTCATCACAGCCCATTACGTGTTATTAAAAAAGAAAATGCATTACAGGAATGTATCAGTCTTTCACAATATCCCATCTGCATTACGGAATAGCCCTCAATGTGATGTTAGGAAATATCTAATGACTAGATTTATTTTCCACCGAGCAAGAAAAAGAAAAGAAAGAAGCTTGGTGCTGTTGGGACATCACTTATGTTTCAAAGCTTTTCCAGCAAGGCTGTCGACATTATCTTCCCCTGTTTAGGTAAATGGAAAGGGAGAAACCTTTCTCGACATCTTTCAAATGGTTGCCAGTGTGTGCTGTGTTCTCCAGGGGGCAGTCAGCTCGTCTCTCACTCCCTCTTTCTAGTTCTCTGCTGCAAAATTAATGGCTCCAAAATCTGAGAGGCCTCGCTGCCAGTGAGAGCGACTCCATCAGTGATTTTTAGCATTAGCATATCAGTGCTCAGTGTGGACTCGGCTCACTCTTACGTCCTCTTACATCAATGAAAAACTAAGCGGCAGCTTACTGCTGTAATGAGGACAACAATCTCCTCCACTCACAATCAAGTCCTTTCCCCAGTGCAATTCACAGTGGAGTACATACAGTAAGCTCTTACTGAACACAAGAAGACGCTCTAAAATTAGCCCTCACACGTACCATTCACTCTGCTACACACTGGGAAGTCAGATGCTAGGAAGAACTCAAAGTACAATTTAACATTTTTAAAGAATTACTGCTCGGACAAATTGGTAAAAAAAACTGTTATTTTGAAAAAAATAATTTAGTTTCTACAGAAACGTAGAATACAGCACAGCTGCTGTAGACACTGATATACACACTAGTATGTTATTATGTTTTTGGAGTATCGTAGTATCATTTGCATATGTAAATATGGTTTCAGAAACCAGGTCACACCTTCCCTGGTTTTGAGAAACTTGCTGGAGCGCTGATTAAGATGAGGATACTATTGGATGCCAACATGCTTTCATCTGCCAATACAACACATTTTGATGATCTACACCGTAAATTGAAATGAAAGTTTAACACCAGTAATGCAAAGGATACATTTTAATCGGCTGTCGCTCTCATATTCCCTTACTAGCCAAAATATGAGGGCGCCAATACCCTGCAGAGCGGTAAATGCAACGGTGGCCAGGCAGCCAGAAACCAAAGTGGGCTGATCCTAAATTGCTGCGTCAGTTGGTCCAGAAATGACGGTTTGACACACACATGATCATCAGCCTGGATTCTATCCGGTTCAGAAGTATGAACAAGTAGGTGAACAACCAGTCTGTTGATGTTCCGAATATGCAAAGGAATTTTAGCAAATGGTTATACAGCAAGGACACTATAGCAGATGGAGTAGGAGTGCCTCAGCAGATACTTGCTATGCTTACAATACAGTATTATATTATCCAGTCTGGCATTTCCACAAACAGTATAGTTTAAGATTAACATTGAATTAATCATTGGCTGGATCATTTCAAATCAATAAGCAAACATCAGATGAAGCAGACAACCTCCAGGTGCATGTCTCTCTATTTGGTCGAACGACAGGCCGGATTAGCAACAGACAAGACAGTGAGGACAGACCTTGACGTTTCTTAAGATGGATATAGCAAGAGATACAGGCGCTGGTTTTAGGACATTTTAGAGCTGCATGAGTGGAAGCGAAGCACAAGACATCGGAGGCTGTGACACATACGGCCCGAGGCTGCAACACTGAGGTCAACTAGTCCACCGTGGCCCAGCACACAGAGTATAATGCAGCCTTCAAAATAAATGCTGACATAGGGATATGCGCACAGTGCTCAAGCAGGATGGTATAAATCAGTGAGTAAAGGAATATTTAACATTTGGATGAGCTAGACAACACCGTTGTATTCTGAAGACAAATGATGGAAGAAAACATGATGAAATGTCAGGAGACAACAGGATACATCTTATTTCAAGGATGTTCCTCAGTTGTCCCTGCTTATGACTATGCTGTCTCACAGTACAAATAGTATGCTTTCAGAATCAACTAAAGTGATCCAGAGCAAAAGCAAAAGCGCAGGATACACAGGGGGATGCTATTTCTACAGAGGTTTATCCTGGTCTTAGCACAAATACATGACAGAAAGGGAGTGGCCGAGTAGTAAAGGAGATTAGTCTGTTACTGGCAGAGCTTCCATTATGTATGTGTGTGTGTGTGTGTGTGTGGGGGGGGGGCTCAAATCATTAATAAACATTTGACATCATCGTTGATTCGCAGGGCTGCTCTGTCAAAGAAGAGCCAGCAGTAAAGTCATCATCCACGCAATCTAAATTCAATTACTCAATCCTGCTGAGTTTCTGGGAATTACAGGAATAGTGAATGAAGAAGGATATTGAAGAAGAAAATAGAGGGAGTAAAACGCTGTGTAAAGAAAAAGAAGGCAAGAAGTGGAAGACAAGCCTGGGGTGTGTTCCACTCTGCTAAAGATCCCTCTTCTGGCTCTGTTTGGCCTTTTTAACACAGTGACAAATTAGAGCCACTGTTATGTGAAGAGTCTCTGTGATCTGCCTGTGTAACAATCCCAGTATGTGTCAGAGAGAGAGAGAGAGAGAGAGAGAGAGAGAGAGAGAGAGAGAGAGAGAGAGAGAGAGAGAGAGAGAGAGAGAGAGAGAGAGAGAGAGAGAGAGAGAGAGAGAGAGAGAGAGAGAGAGAGAGAGAGAGAGAGAGAGAGAGAGAGAGAGAGAGAGAGAGAGAGAGAGAGAGAGAGAGAGAGAGAGAGAGAGAGAGAGAGAGAAGAGAGAGAGAGGGGGAAGAAGTAGGGGAAGAGTAAAGGAGGCGGGGGCAAGGGGCGGGGTTGTTATTGTGAAAGGAAATATGAGTCTGCGTTGAGTGGAGAGCATGATATGCACTGCGCTGTGATGTGTGCCAGGGTAACAGGGTGGGGATGTGTGCGATTATGTCAGAATGTGTGGGAGATGGAGAGGGAGTGGAGACAGGCGAACTGGAAGGGAAGGAAATGGAGGGTAAGAAAAATAGAGGCAAAAACAGGAACAGACAGATAGAAGGGAGGAGAGCAGCAGGAGCAAGCAGGGAGGGTGGGTGGGTGGCTGGATGCCTTTTATGAACATATTCAGGAACGCAGCAGGGATTGAAAAGATGAAAAGAGTCAAATTCGTACGACTACACACATTTCAGACCTGGTATATATATATATATATATATATGTGTGTAAGTACTGTTTTGGCAGGGATATTGTGTGGGAGAGCGAGCAAGGATGCTGTTTCCACGAAGGGTTAATGTGTGCAGTGAGCAACCCTGACTAGTGCAATACTGGACTCAGCTGAACCCCCTCAAGAAACCCCCCCTGGTGCCAGCAAGGCTCCCGAGGTTTAAAACAATGTGGTTAAACCAACACACTCACAGTTAGGGGACGAGAGGAAGCCACTTACTTAATATACACACACCACCTCAACCACACATAACTCCAAATGCCGAATATATCTCTCTCCAACCAGATATATGCTGCATGTTAGACAATTTTGCAAACAGGAAGTGAGATACTGATATGACTCACTGCCTTGTGAACAACTATTATACCATAATAGATATAACCTCCTCAACCCCACTGAATCACCGGTTGGTCGGTCAGTGGAAAGTCATTGCTAAAACTTGACGTTGCCGTGGGGTTTGTAATGTTTCTAAGGGCACCAAATATGTCAGGCTGGTGTTTGGATATTTCAGTCTAAACATTGTGAGCTGGAAGAGTTGGAATAAGCTGATACAAAACAAATCAATTAGGATGATTATCCAACCTTAAGCTAGATACTTAAAGCTACTTAAGGGGAAAACTGTATTTTACAGTGATAAAATGAAACACATTTCAGGGGTTGAATAGCTTATTTCTCACAGCAAATATTATCTGGACAGTTTAGTAGATAATGTTTCTGAAATTGTAGCCATGTTTTACGAAGCTGAAAATCAAAACCAAGAATCAATATATTATATTATTTATATTAACAATAGATCAAAAGGACACAAGTGTACTTAGTAAGTAATGCGAAAGGGGTCCCTTGTAGTGAAAAATCGACAGATTGTTCACATATCATCAACTTTATAAGATGAGAATATGTCAATGATGTGTTTACACAGCTGGTTCTGCTGCTCTCAAACAAAGTCCAGCTTTTCTATCTGGAACTCCCCCCCACAAAAACAAAAAACAAACCAAACATTGCAGCGTTGTAATTCATATGCTAGCCTGCTTGAGTCTCAGTTTAGTTTTGCTACACCAGCATAAAAGTAGATGTAATTGTTTTACCTGAACATAGAGCAGGTTTAGCTGGACAGGGTCCCGAGAGTCCACATTCTGGTCCGAATAGAAGAACTTGCGCCTGAGCAGCAGAGTCTCACTTTCCTCCACTCCCTGCTCTCTGAACGTCCTGCTGTGGTCCAGCCAGTTCACTGCCCAATCAATATGCACACACACTGTTACCACATGCGCTGAAATGATAGACATTCAGTTTACAAAGATCTTACCCGAGGAGAATACTGGTGGTAAAACTAACTAGGCAGTTCGGAAACGTGAGAAACAATCAACCAAATGAATCACAGGGAAGTGAGCTATTTCTGCTGAGACGAAAGCTAGTTTTCTGCCAAAGTTAAAATGTGATTTGTATAGTTGCATGCTTCAAAATGTAATTATTGTCCTCTGGGATATGTCCATGCAATAAATTAAACTTGACTGATAAAGTGCATGTCCAGGCAATGGTGTATATCAGATTCACGGATGCGAAAATAAGAAACGTCCGTGAAAGTAATCAAGATATCAACGACACTTCGGGAGGCCCACACTCACAGTCATCATCTGTGTGGAGTTTGGCTTTGAGCTTTTCCATCTTCCTCTCATCTCGAAGCTGCAGCGTTCTGTCTTTCTTCAGCGTCCCCATTCCATCCTCCTTTTTGTCCTCCGTCACCTCCTGAATGAGGGAGTACTCCTCGTAGTTGGTGATTCCTGAAGAGGGCACAAGTTACCCAGGGCATGCTCAGAGGAGGAGATGCGTCAAACTAGCATGATAACCAGTTTCTTTTGCACTCTTTTATCTCTTTCTCTCCGCTTAGAAACAGAGGTGAAGGAAAGCTGGCTCAGAGCCAGCAAACTAAAATGGGAGCCGAGGAGGAGGAGGAGGAGAAGCCAAGCAGAAAAACCTACTCCAAACAAACATTTTCCAATAAAGCTATCTGCCAGGCACACATAGCTCTCATCCTCACCCAATTGAGCTTGATGGCAGCCCATTATAATTGAAATAAACAGCTTAGGGAACACCTCTGTGACAGGAAAGGATGCCACGTTCTAGGCCTTAGCAAGAACACTTCAGCATTTATTAGAAGCCAGCTGGTTTTTGCTTGATAAATCAAGCCCATCGTGCTCTGAACAAAACGTGATTAGGACTTTATCAAGCATACATGCATGCTCTAAAGTACTTAACAAATGCTTCTGCTTAAATATGAATTCAATAGCATGTAATAACACAGGAACATAATGCAGCTCAGTATGAAGTCAAGTGGTATGAATCAGACTAAAAATATAATAGAGATGAATAATTCAACGATGGCTTGAGAAGATTCATATGGGCATCACTTGGAGAATATCACTTACCTATTCGGCTGCATATAGTGACAAGCAGCTCCCCGACAGTTTTTGAGTCATCCACCATGATGGTTTTAACGGCGCCGTCCAGCATCTTGATCTTTTGTGGCCTTTGTTTCTTCTTATACTCCAAAACATCCTGAGAAGACAAGATAGGAAGCACAATGACATCCACATCCCCGTTGGCTGTTTTCGGCAGAGAACTGTATTCGCTCTCAGCAAGCAGCGAGGCATAAATATCTCAGTTACCTATATATAAAAAAAATATATTGTGACACTGACAGTTCTCCACCCCAAACTCTATGACTTATTCTTACTCCATTTCGCAGCATGTAATAATCCAGGGTTCTTCCAGACTCGAGCCAGATTCCTTTCCGGGGGTCATCGTCAGACAGGAAGAGGCCATAATCTGACGCTGAAACACAAAGTCAAACATGTCATGCAAACGTGAATGCATAGATTTTGATTACGTAAATGACATTTTCTGAGTCACCCACTAACCTTGTCCTGTCTGGGCTTCTGGGACTCTCTCTCTGATGATCCTGCAGGCGTCATACACAGGCGTGGACGGTTCGAACTGCATCGTCTTCACCACATTGCACTGGCGTACACATATCTTCAGTGACAACGCCACCATCTTGGTAGGTAGTATAATGGCCTCCAAGACCAACACACCTGGACAATACACAAATAGATGCTGGTTAAAATGCTGGTTAAAATCCCAAAAATACGGCCTGTGTTACGGTTGTAATCAACAAGGCATTATTTGAGTGTAAAGAGGAACTCCCAGATGCAGAGTACAGCATCACAAAGCACAGAGGAAATCATCACATTTATGTGTGTGCGTCAGTCCGTACGCCTGCCTCAGCAGCTACTCATTCACACCTGCTGATCTGTTGATAGTAAAGGGTTAAGTGCATGAGGAGCTTCTGGCTGATTGCAGTGTGTGTGTGTGTGTGTGTGTGTGTGTGTGCGTGTGTGAGTGTGTGTGTGTGTGTGTGGAGCTTTCCAAACCAAGGTAAGCGACATAACCTTTCAGCAGAAGAGGGGAAATTTGTGCAAATCTCTCTAATCGTCAGCAATAACAGGAACCGAGTCAAAACACAGAAAATGACATTCCACCGCTGCATCATTATTCGGCTCTTCTCCTGGCTCGCACTCTCCCCCAGAAGCCGACTTCACTGTGAGACAAATCAGTGGGTGTTTTTTCACATACTGCAATTAGGGTGAATCAATTTAGATTTTCTGAGACTCATATGTGCAGAAGAGGAAAGACTGATACTGCAGAGCGTTTCTCCTCTTCCTTGACCTTGGCTTCAACAGGAGGAGGACTGATCATGATAAATAGGGCCATCTATACTCGGAGAGCTCTCTGCTTCATTCTTAACCACATTATGGACCTACAATCTAGTTATTAAATTTTTTTGTGAACAAAAATGAGACATATTCAAAGCTCACCAAGCCATCTTGGAGAAGATGGAATATCAGCATAGATTACATTTCTCAAGTACTGAACTATACTGTATTATAGTATTTTATTATAGCTCTGCAACTAATGATTATTTTCATTGTCAATGAATCCGTCTCCATTAACTGAATAATCGTTCATACATATCTGAATACGGTAAAAAAAAATGCCCTTTGCAATTTTCCAAGTTGGCCTATTTAAATTGCTTATGTTTTATAATACATTTATATAAAGCAAAAGCAAAAAAGCGTCACATACTTTTCTTGCACTCAATCAATAAATCTACTAATCGTTTCAGTATTTCTGTATTTCAAATCCTACTTCACCTCTCAAAGAATTTTTGTATTTCTCTCCTCGGCAAAAGTTCAAGTATTCTCACTGACAATATTCAGATCTCAGCCGCACTTGGAAACAAGGAGTTTTTTTGTGCTCAGGATTCACGGCTCATCCACAAGCTGCTTTTGAAGCCAGGCCAGAGAACATCTGAAAGGTCAATCTTTCATAATGATGGAGTTGAGAATGAGCCCACCTGTGACGGTGACTATCATGGCCATGGGTTCCTGTCCAATAGCCCCTATCCCTCCCTGAGTCTTTCCTCACACAAAGTGGGAAAGACAAGCACAAAGAAGGGGTAATGGCGCCGCATGAGCTCTCCCCTCGACAGGCTCGCAGAGAAGCCCCACTGAGGTTTTGTCATCCAGCTCTTCCGCAGATACTTTCTTCAGCTTCAGTCCCAAGGACGAGAACACGACAGGCCAGATGTGCGCTCACGATATAGACTCACAGATAACACCCGCACACCTAAAATATAGATTGTGAAAATACAACGTTTGTATTTTTGTGGACATTTCGCAATATTTTCTGACCAGTATTACCTCTGACAACGGGTATTTGCTAAAGATTACTGCCTGCCTCCTGCTAAAGCAACAGTCACTTTAGTATCTGTTGTGAGTAGCATCAGTCACTTCACAGAGTAAGCACTGCAGAAACCACATGATGAAACCCAAGAGGATAATGATAATCCCTGAGCTTACAGTAGTGTGAGAGCACATTTCTCACTACGATCCTCGTGCAAACACTCCAATGCAGCCCGCTCCTCATTAGCTCTGCTTTACAGCATGTGAGTAAGGAGCCATGAGAAACAACTCACTTATATGATATCTGTTGAGTCTCATCTATTTTAAAACCTTTTCTAGATCTCTAGGAAGACCTCCAAAATGTAATTTCAAAACACTATCTCCCATGACAATCCCATGTCCATCAGAAAAAGAGTCCTGCTTTGAATTAGTTGCCACCACTCTAAATATTAAGACATGGAAATGGTCAAAGAGCAGCCAAACATGGACAATTCAATAGAGACCAGGGGAGGCAGGAGCCATCTGGAGAGGATGCAGCTCTAACGATCGGACTGAAATATCAGCAGCGGCGAAGGGCCCGAGAGGAAGACTGCAATCACTGCACCAGTCTGTCACACAACAACCGAGGAGGTTACTGAACCAGCGGTGGCCCAGGCCTGAGTGCTTTGTTTGGCCCGGTCTTCTCAAAGCTTCTGATAGAACAACGCATGCACCGCAGAAGGAGCGTCCAGAACAGAACCGGGTGTGAATGAGAATGAAGAACATTATTTCTAGGACACCAGGCAAACAATGCTGTACCGGGGTGCTTCAATGCTTTGGTTTTTATTTGATCAATACCAGAGCAAACGCTTGTGTGTTTCACATGCAGTGTGGACGACAAGCCGTAGACAAAAGCCAGCGTACAACAAAAGCCCAGATCAATTGTTCTTCTGAAGGAGATGGGCCTGGGCCACAGCCATGATTTCAAACTGTGAAACATGCAAGCTGCTTTGGTAAAAATCATACGGCAATTACTGAACAGCATGCGTCATACATACTGTCCACTGCGAGTAAGATATGAAGGTATTGTTGTTTCTTTAATCAATTCATACTTTGTATTTTGTGGAAGACAAGATATGTTCTCTAAACAAACCCGGATCCACGAGGACAGTGCGAACCCTTGTGCTCGTTACTTATTCATTACATAATGACCTGTAGAGCATTCAGAGGAAAACAGAAAGCAACTCGAGTTGTATTTAAATGGAAAATAACCACACATTCACAGTGCATATATTGTAATTCCTTATTCCACATTGTTGCAGGATTTTCAAGGTCAGCCCATTAAACTGAGTTCACAGGAGGAACAGAGATGATGCAACGGTAAACAAGACTTTGGCAGCATGTTGGGAGTAGAAACAGGAATAAGGATGCAGACGTCTCCTCTTACTTAACCAAACAGCCACTCTGGGGTGAAAGGTAGATTAGTATAGCAACTCTAAAGCAGACACAATTATTGTTAGGGATGACCATTAGATTTTAACAAGCTGTGATGGAATTGAAAATAACCCCAAAGCTCAATTAAAATAGCCAGTGAAGAAGCAGGAAGACACAGTAGACTTCACTGAATGGGCACTTACTACACTACATTATCTCCAGCCTGGCGGACTATTATTGTTGTTTAAATTAAGCATGTAGCATGTCGATGGCATCGAATGGCGGGCTGGAGAGTAATTTCAACCTCAGCAGTTCTCAGGACTGTTGAGAACAGCAGGATTAAATCATGTGTGCGTTGAGGAAATGCAAATTAGCTAAACTGCTCCACACCTCTTTTTTTCCTCCTCTTTACATCCCGCACTGACACTTTGAGCAAAACAACAGCCATCTACACTATCCGTGTCTGACTGAAAGCAAGGTCGGTGATGCAGGATAGTTGGGAGTCTCCGGAGAGCTTTACGTTTTCCTGGAACACGGACAACGAGGGGTCACATAACAGCAAACAAGGGCTGTTGTTTTGATCATATATTACATTTAATATTCACACAACCCAGGAACTATATTTGTGTACAACTCCACAACTGAGAGATGTGTCAAGGTCAGGTGCGTTTTTTCCACCAGATGTGAAAGCTGTTTCTAAATTGAATAATCTAATTATCCAAATTTGAATTGGGTTAATTCGAGCACTAACAGCGCACAAGAGGTAGGCATTAATCAATCATAAATCATCATATATACATTTTTATTATGAGGGTGAGGCATACATGATTTACAAGTACCATATAGCAAATTATTATACATATCTTTAATAGCCGAGGGCTGTAACATAAGTACCCACAAGGGGCCACGGCAGACATTCAGTCAGATTGCCACATTAATAACATGATGATATGATTATGGTAGGACGCAAAAAGTAAAATATTCGTAAGCCACCAAAAGAATGATTGTTGGAGCAGGATTATTCTGGTGTAAAGGTGTAAAAATACAACTTATAAAGTACTGCTTTATTATGATGTTTTCTTTTCAGATTGTAGATATAAAAATAACCATTCACTCTGGTACCAAATGTGCACTTTCTTATGCCTTGCAGAGACTCTATTCATTTCTTTATCAAGATGTCCTTGTGCTCATTTCTTTGCAAAGAACACCCGCTGACTCTCAAGTCTACCTGAATGCAATTCAAATAATTAATAAGGCAAAGGCTTTCGCCTCCAACCTGTTCCCTTCCTCCCTACATTTCCTCAATGAATTCATCATCGCTCCGGCTCAACGCCGCGGTCACAGGAACGATCCTTGCCATTTGAAGCTCACCAGGATTACTATTATAAGTGCCTTGCATGGTATTATTTCACTTAATACAGTTTGAGTCAAGCAGTGGTTATTAATCCAGATATAAAAAAGGTGCATGCTCTAAATGTAGAGCCACTCACAGCTACAGTGACTTCTTTTTTCAGCCACATTTTAAAATGAACCTTGCCGCTGTGACCCAGTCTTGGGACTTGAGGCTTTGCTCCTGGGCGACACAGTCCGCTGCCGTAATGCAATTTGAGGGTATGGATGCTGACAGAAATTATGAATCTTGCCCTTGTCGCGGGGAGGGAGAGAGCGGCTCCTCTGACGCTAAAAATATCCAGGGAAGTAGAGCATCCTCCAGCAGCACCGTTTCAAAAGGATCCAGAGCAGAAGCAGTGCAGTACATGTAATAGTTTCTTCCTGCTCTTTAAAGACAATGGTATTCACTAAACCTACAATAGTAGCAGATTAAAGAAATGATATTAATTCTGAAATTATAATTCTTGAAGATTAGATATTAAATCCTTCAGTAAACTGAGTCATTCTAAGAGTGGGCATCACATGTACTTGGCTCAGTTATAGATATTATTGGTTTGAACTCCCGAACAGTCTAAAAGTCTGACAGCACACAGAGTTATTTAACATGCAGCATCCCTCATCCCTCGTTTAGAGACGTGAAGAACGAGCTTCCTGACAGATGGAGACAGAAACAGGAGGAGAGCTCCACCCAGCAGCTGCAGTCAGTCAGTCAGTCAGTCAGTCAGTCAGTCAAGGGGGGGTTACTCAGTGGGAATGGTCACTGGTGGCTCAGACAGATGTTGCCCAAACATTTATCTTTCATTACATACACTGATGGATGCAGATCCGCCTGAAACAACAAAGAACTCAGCCCACAACAATTAAATTATCATTATCAACCGTATTTTGAACAATAAATCTCCGGAAGAGCATTGGCAGTATGCGGCCCACGAGCCTGTGTCTGGTTTTTCACTGCGCTAGGCGGAGTGATGTCATGATGTGAAACAGGTAACCTGTTTGGAGTCGATTGTTTAAAAATGATTTGAGTCTAAAGAATAGTTTGCAAAAAAATGAACGTTAAAATGTATTATACAACCTTCAATCAAATACTCTCAGTATTAGTGAAGTGTTCTTTTTTACGAATAAAAGTGGATCACACAAATTAAACCCACTAAGGGGTGATTTCTCTTTTATTAACATTGTGAATTATTCTTTCGTCTCTCTATATGTGGGTACGTAATTGCGGTATTTATGATTGCAATGAGAATAAAATACTGAAGTGGTACTTGTCACATTACCTAAACCACTCAATCCACACAGCTTTGCCATTACACACTGTTCACTGCCTGCCATATGGATGGCTTGATCTCAACACACCACAGTATGTTCAAGTGAAAGGCATTTATTCCCCTCAATTACATCTACAACTTAATTCCATACCCGCAAAAATGCAACATATTTCCATTTTTTTGTTGAATAGCCTATAATACAGTATATCCCACATGTAATACCTATACACAGTATGTTCAGTATAAAAGGCAACTTCACCTTCGTTTAATAAAACATACATCAGGGCCCACACCAACAGGAGATAATAAGTATGTGTTTTCCAGCTCAACCAACACATATTGGAGTTTTTGCTCACAGAAACAAACAAAAAGACGGCTTTAATTGAACCTGTATTCATAGGAACCCCGAGGTGAATGAGTGCTTTGGCACAGTGAACATGGTTTATTCAGCCGCCGCGCCGTCCTCTTAGATGCATTTTGTACCTTTAGACGTGCGTGTTGTTGGTCAGAAGACAAACTGACCCGGATCACACGTCTGCCCGCTATCTGAGACGCAACTTGTGTGCAATCAGTGAAGTGTAATCAGCTCCATGGATCACACCAATCACAGACTAACACTATTAACTGAGGTGATGACAATATGTGAGAGGAAGACATTTACATTTTCTATGGCTTGTACTTGTCCATAAATTATCCTTCCATTCTTTTTAAGTGATTGTGCCTCTTTTTCTTTTCTTAATAATCCTAACCAAGCCATGAATAATGAGTATCTTATCAGTAATACACAGACAACCACAGACTATTTTCAGTTACTATTTAACAGCTGTAGAGAATATTTCTGAATTTTGTCATTTCATTGAATGACTATTTAGACTTCAGTATCACTACATCCTCATCAAATTTATATTTCTGGTGATGCACTATGCAAAAGATCCAATTTCAGCAGATTGCAAAATCAACCCAAATCAAAAAGAGTGTCCTCCTATAGATTCCTTCAGTCATGTCAAGCAAACCAAAAGGGAGAGTTAGTAATACGCCTGTTGTTTCTCCTCTCTACTACACATCCTGATAGGACTGGTGTGCCAGCAGTATGACATCATTTAAATGCTATTTCATCAAATGCAGACAGACGCAGGAAGATTAAAAAAAAAAGGATCAAGGAAAAACTCAGCAGATTTGACAGTAATTAGTGTCAGAATATGTACGTACAAGGCGGACGAAGAGGAGGCTCATGAAATCATTGCATCACAATTACAAAAGGTCACAGTTAAGAAGCCAAACCCGCTCTCAGCGTTGCTCTGGCCCCCGACACCTTGCGACTAAATCTAACCGATGCAGCCTTTTCTCATGAACAGCAGCAGCTTGCAAAATACTTTCCCATTCAACGGAGTCTGACAAAACGTGTGAAAGACAAGTACCGCATTGTATGAATTGCATATCAAATCCCGGGGGAGTTAATGCCTGAGATGGTAGCACAAGTACATACGGTACAATAGGTAGAAGCTGAGGGCAATGAGGGAGTTTGCGTGCATAAAAAACACATATACACAAACCGAGCTGGCTTCAAAACGCACAAGTAATAGACAACACACCTCTGGCTCCTACAATCAGTATATTCCTCCTGAAGTGTCATGTCCTGTAAATCAGGCGACAATCCAAGCTACGGTCTACGCCGCCACACAAACACAGAGCCTCGCTCTCATGCAGCCGACTGCCTTCTGCCACTTGCATGCTGATTACAGTATCAAGAGCAGTGGATCGGAACATACACTGGCTTCTCTCCAAAGCGTGATACACAGAGGGACTCCATCAGCAATTTATATCCTCTGGCATGCTGTAAAGGAAGAAACCTGACACACAGGCGGAGATTCCCCGTTCTGGCTCTTTAAGCAAAACCAAACATTTAGCCAAGAACGCCACAAGCAGACATATTAGATTAATTGTGAGATGCAGCTCCTATTACTTGCTCCTGCGCGGTGTCTTATCATCCGTCCTCTTCGTAAGCTTAGTGGAGCATGCGATTTACCACTTCCCGACATGTTAAAGTATAACCACTTCAAAGACGTCTCTGTAACAATCTCCTGTTGATGCTGAGGTAGACCATGGTGTTGCATGCGATGAGGTTCAGGCAGAGGCCACTGTTGTTGGCCCGTTGTTTCCAGATCAGCGGCTCCTGCCCACAGTTGCCATGGCTGCTGCTGTGCCCACCTTTTCCTGGACAGCAGCATCCGCCTCCTCCACTCTGGCCTCAGGGCCGCGGCTGCAACTGCTTCCGGGGTCATCTGGACGTTGGGTGCACTCTGCAGCGATTTCAGGATTTCAACTAAAGTCAGCTTTTAAATGTCGAGCTGACAAGGGCAAAGCGGGAGCTTTTGGCAATGATAAAGGGTGCTTTATCTGTATACAGGACATGACTGTGCGCTGGAATCCCGGGTTTCATCCAGAAGCCCTCTCGGCTATCCTGTCATAAGTACATGGAGACGTTCAGCAGAAAGGGAGATTGAGGGAGTTGACTTTGATTCACTCCGATGGAGCGTGTCTGAAAGATGAAAATATCTTTATGTGAAAGTGTCACTTGTGTCTAACTGCTTTGTTGAAGGTTTCCGCCGTGAAACATAATGTAACACTCTGCAATGTGAGGATGAGAAACCATCTGTGATGTCGTCTACTGGCGCATTGATCCCCACAGTGCAGTGAAGAAGACTTACTGTATGTGCACAAAGAAAGGCAGACAGAATGTACACGGACACCACTTAAGCAAGAGCCGTTTCCTTTCATGCAATGAACCAAACAGCTGTCTAGAGGGCACTCTCTAAATGACAAATGATCGGTCAACATCTCCAACGAACAATAAAAGTTGAAAGCAAACTTTGTAAGGCCAAAGCAAACAAAAGAAAAGCCATTATTCAGTTAACTTGGGAGTACATTCCAAGCGCGGTATCATTGTGCGACTCCTTGCAGCTTTGTTTTTCTCTCAGCGAGGACTAAAAGCACTGGAGAGTCAAATGTTTAAATTGGCTGCAGAAGGCATGTCCAACTTTCCCTCTGACAAATACTGGACACTTCAGAAAGATTTTCAAGCCGAGGCTGTGTGCGGGAGACCGGCCAACAAATTGGAAGACTTTTCTGAAGATCCAAAGACATACGTGTTTTTAACAAGATAGTTTTTCTAGTAAATTCTACTTAAAGTGAGTGCTGTATCATATAAAATAATTGTATATTTATTATATAGTGTCTTGCTATAGGAATATTCTTTTGAAAAATGAACACATTTCAATTCTTTTAAATTCAGTAAAAGCACAACAAACACTTGAGGTTGATGCTCTCCAGAACATCTAGCGTCTTTTCTTCATAAGAAAGCTTTTTCAAATATTGAAACGAGGAGAAAAAGTTCAATGAAACATAAAAACATCCTCCATAGGAGCACACGTGTAGACCAGTCGGGTTTTCTTGCATTCCAAAAGACGTTAATGTTTTCTGGCAATTCAGTAATTACATAGAAATAACCACATAGGTTTGTATACTCGTGTCTAAATACTTAAATGAAAAGTATTTTCTCACTCAATGAAGGAATTTAGTGCAAACCTAATCTTGATTTTCTCCGAATTCTTTGTTAGTATGCGCTTGATACAATTGTATCTCACGATATCTGATGACTTCATCATGACACGATTCCTTTGAACGATGATAAATTATCATATTAAATTATGACCCAGCCCTAATTCCTGGCTTCAGAAAAATGCAATCACAGAAACGACAACGGTTTCTTTCCTCCCCTGAGACCTGGATAAACTATAAAGTCCAAGCAGGGACACAGAGGCCCTCCCTCCCTCCCTCTCTCCTCCCCTAAACTATGTCCAAGTGTTCCCGATTACTAGAAACAAACATCTCTGGCTTGAATCCGCAACATAAACATCTGGTCGACTAACCACCCACACAACGTGGATATCCTCAGCACATTGAGCAACAGGGTCGAGCGATGAGAAGCGCCACGCTGACTGCTTTAAATTCCTTTTCCTGCTCAGAGACGAGGCGACAGATGTGAAACACAGCGATGCACCTCTGGACACGTCCTGCAGCCGGGACCCATACGGAGAGGACCGCGCGATACACGGAGCATGTGAGGGGTGCTGCCATGCCTGGTTAAGGACTCACGGGCTCACTATTTCATGCTCCACATCTGCCGGTTACCATAGCAACCCCTGGTTTTGGGCAATTCCCAAGTCACGTGACTTCTGTCACCACTGAAGAAGAAGAAAAATGGGGCCTTTTCTAAGCTGAAACATGAATGATAAGAGGCCCTGACTTTCCGCCGTGGTTCCTGACGCTTGTTCAATGGACGCACACACACACACACACACACACACACACACACACACACGACTGCAGACCAACTGAAGTGTGGCTGCATCCCTCTGCAGTTTCTATTTTCAATGATTTCAGAAGATATTCCACAACTGAAAGAAGTAAATAAAACCAGGGAGCAAACAGGAGGGGCGAAATACAAAAAGAGACACTATTATTACAGCTGAATCACAGCCTTTGTGACTCAGCTAAATACAAGCTACAGAACCAGAAGCAACTAAAGCAAACATAGACCCGAACACAGTCATGCAACATTTGAAAACAAAGTCACTCTTCAAGCAGTTTCAGTTTGCTGCGTCTGCAGTTTTGTGAAGATAAACTAAATAAAAGTCTTCAAGGACAGCATGTCTTTCATCGGTGCATCCTTGTTTATGCTTCATCTGTGAGGAAACGCACTAAATTGCAGAGAGCGAGATTTGCTATTGACTAAATGAGTGTGAACCACACAAAATGGATCAGAAACTTTGAAAAGAATGGCTGTGTATCAGAAGGGCTTTACAATTACAAGCTGGCCATTATGACAGCATGAGTTCAGTTGAATACCCCAGTGTGGGTTTCATACAAACAGAAGCAGCGGGAGCCGATCATTAGGAGCAGGCGTCTGCAGGGCCGGGTCCCAGTCGCTCAGCCGGAGCCCATGTGAGAGGTTCTCCGTCTCACTGGGGAAGTCCAGAGGAAACATGCCGCCGGCCAAGCGCTCCCTAGTTCCCCTTTCTATAACCTGATTACTGTAATGAGCTTAGGGACTGTTGGATGCACAACATCGTATGTGGATGCAGCACTCACTCACTCTCTGCACTCTCCCTGAATGCGAGGGCCCATCATCAGACTCATACCCAGCAAAGCTCGATGGCTCATTGGCCACAGACGTCGTAGTAATGGATGAGAACAGGACATTGCAAATTGGTCAAAGCAGGCTTGAAGGGCAGTTCAGAGAAAGGTTGTCTAAATGCTAAGGAAATTATGCAAGCCAAATAGAAATGTGACTCAGAGAAATGTGTGCATGAAGAAGTTCACGGTTACTCATCACTTTCAGTCTTTTGACACTCAAACCTTGATTTAACCTCTTTAACAAATAGTTAATTCCCAGCCATTTTTCTCAAAAATTGCGAATGGTTTGCATACCCATACTAAATACAGAATATCTCCTCAACCACAAGGGCTATATAATATACAGAACACACTGGTGAGACTAGTTAAGAGGTTCATATAGCAGTATATGTGTTACTGGTTTATGATAGTACACAGGAAATAAAGAATGACTCACTCTTCAGCCAATTAAATTCATGCTGCTGCCTCCTGCTAACAGGCGAGACAATCGAGGTGTGTGAACCTTTAGTCACTACAATAAACACTATTATAAGCCAATTATGACTTTGTGTCTGCACCCTAAAAAAAAAAAGATAGAAGGATATATAATACCATTATATCAGTCAAAATTAATGATTTTGGTTGTGCAAAGCATTGGTTCATGAACAGTTTGTTGTTGGTTTGTCAGATCGCTTTAAATGTCAACGAGACACAGGATGTTCCCAACCAATCATGTTCTCATCATGAGTGAACGTCTGCAGAGGAGAAAGTCATTAGCATACATGGAGGGGATCAATACATGGTTTGAAGACACAGAGTTTAGGATCAATCCCGCATCTAACTAGTATTTTATCATGGATGGGGCTTCGGGAAACAGAGGTTTGATAAATTCCCAAATCCTACAGACGTTCAAGAGTATCCGGCAGGTGCATGTTTGCTGGAGTTGCGCTGCAAGACACTGTGTGTGAAGTTGTTGTTGTAATATATCTCCTTCCTAGTGCAGCTCTGAATTATGATGAATATATATTCACAGTTGTGTGTTGCCCAGGGTACGAATACCCAGTAATGAACAGAACTCTCTTCATGCAGCTTTTACAAACGCCACGATAGCCGGGTTATCAGGGAGCACGCAGCAGCTTGACAGCAACAAGGGAACAAAAGTCCATTCACAATATACTATGCAAATGTTGGCAAAACATGCAAAGTTTAGATGCATTTAAATTAGGGATGCAACGATACCACTTTTTACAAACCGATACGAGTACGAGTATTTTTATTTGTGTACTTGCCGATACCGAGTACCGATACCGATACTTCTTAGATTTGGTCTCCATGAAAGTGCAATTAATTTGGAGGCAGATTTTATTTTATCCTCTGCAGATTATGTCAAGCCTATAGTACAAAATTAACAGAAGGCTATCCCAAGCTTTAAACTTCTTGTGGAAGTCCCTCTAATGTCGGACCATAAAACGCCCCGTGTCCGGGTTCATAATGTAAGCGATAATATTAGGTATCGAGCAATTATATAGGAAGCTGTGTTCCAAGTTATGTTTCCGGTGCTTTTATTGTGGAGGGAGAAACGGAAAGGAAAAGAGTGGAATAGTGGGATATACGTGTGTGAAGGAGATAAAAAAAAGTGGTTCAAGTTACCCTGCAGCGTGTTTTCATTTTATTAGAATTACAAATATAGACACACAACAGACACTCGGCTACAATAATATCATCCGTAGCCGCACAACAGCGTCTGAATGAGGCCGCTGCCAGCGCTACTTCAGGTGGATCAGCAGCCGTTTGATTCAAACCGGCAGGACGGCGGTGATGACGCGCAGAGCTTCTCAATTATAGATATCAAACGTCAAACGCGGCGCGTTACTCGCGTCTAACGTACCTCCCGGCGTAAATTTGCGTCTGTCGCAACCACACGCGTCTGTGCATAGACTTTACATGTAATCTGGTCGCGCGAAACATTTGTGTCGCGTTCGGTGTGAACACACCATTACTCTACACATCTTGCCGCAAGAGAGCGACGGAGCCACGGGTTGCTTCTCCACAAAGCGCGACCAGTTTGTTGTAGTGAAATACTGTTGAGTGGTATCGGTTCTTGGTATCGGCAATTGAAAACGAATACGAGTACGAGTATTTTAACGCAGTATCGGCCCCGATACCGATACCGGTATCGGTGCATCCCTAATTTAAATGTATTTAAAGTGGGTCCATGAGTTTGCTGAAACACAACCAATATTGAGTAAGTCCTTACTTTTCTTTTGCTTTAAAGTTTGGAGTTTATTATTGCATTTGTATAATTGATGTCCGAGGAGCCTTTAGCCAATTTAATAATCATGCAGTCGTTCAGAGAAAACTTAATTAAAAGTCTACATATTTAATTGCATTGCTTCGGCAAAAAACATGGACATACCCGACCAAGGCAGGACGAAGAGTGCAAGCTGAAGGGACTACGAGTCATTTTCAAAGTTACTGTGCATAACAACTTTGCAAAAGTGAGGGTAGATTTAAACAGCAGTGTGGGAGGTCCTCTGCAATCCCTGTGTTTATACACAACATTTATAATATTCTTATACACGTTTTACAGCATAAAGATATTTCTCCATAAGAACTAAGTAATCCTAGTAAGCAACCCTTTTACCCCATTAGTTTTAAAGATGAACAAATATAGAGAATCAAAAACTCTTTGGGAACCTGGGCAAGGTGTTTAGATGCTTCAGTAACCAAAATATACTTCACAAGGGCGGTTATTTTCCTCACTGCAATCCGAGCATAATTAAGTCTGTTTCCCCGCCCGTCAAAGACCGAGCATTCGGTGAAGGACGAGGCGGATGTAAGAACACTTCTCTAATTGACAGAAACTGTGAGGTTATCCTGTCTTTGAAGAAAATCATTTTATAGCTCACTCGATGCTGATTAAAAATACATGCAGCTGCAACAATTCAGACAGCCTTGGTATGGCGGTATAAAGATACATGGTACTTCCTGAGGGGGCTATCTGATGAAGATGGGGTTTGATTGATGCCAACAAGCAAACAAGAGAATTTATTATTGACTGAGTTGGAAGAAATCTACAAATCTCTCACCACTGTCGAGGTATGCTGCGTCTCTCTTAAATGACACCCCTCACTCTCCCACAGCTCTGCAGGTTTGTTTACTTCTTCATCCTCCAAAAGAGAAACAGCTTCCCCAAAGTGTCACAAAAACACTATCCATTTAGTGTGTGTGTGTTGGTGCACCGGACGTATATACCGGAACAAAAAGATGGAGCTCGGAGCCAGCATTTGGCTTTGCATCTCGATGATAGTGAAACTCAAGCCCATTAGAGAAAAAGGAAAGCTTTTCTCTGTGTTGATTTACCTGAAATGCAGTCAGTGACCGGTAAAGGACACACATCCTGAGGGAATGAAAAGGATTCCTGGTGCACTATGCAGACTCCACGAAAAGACAATCTAACTCTGACATCCAGACTACAGAAATAACAAAGAACCATGACTTGCAGTCAAATTACACTTTGCACCACAGTATCCACTTATACCGCGGTTTCTCCAACATCTGTAGTTATTGTCTCCTCTGTTGTAGATATATCTTACTGCAACACATCTACCTGCCTCAGTTGTCATGCTAATCTCAGTTGCCTCTATCAAGTCCCGTCCAGAGGAGAACAGACACATTTATAAGACACTGCACACTTGCAAAATAACTTGGAGCTTTGTTTAGTTCTGTGCATGTCGGTTGTAGCTCTGTCTGACTGAGACAAAGACATGTAACTGGAGGAGCGACTGTCTTCGGTCTGAGAACCAATTGTCAACCGATGTGACTGAGGCTCTGTACACCAAAATACAAAACAATATAGTATACAAAGAAAATACTGTATTATAGAATTTGACAGTTGACATTTACAAAACAGGTTTACTTTGAAAGAATATATTCTCTCGTCTATGCTTCGACGACATTGCGGATTGTTCGGTTGATCCCCCACTTTGGTCCAGACTGAAAATATCTCCTTTCATGTAGCAGCATCATTGGGTCAAAATATAAATGTGTCCAATAGTTTGGTTTATGACCAAATAAAGGCAAAACTAAAGAAATTCTCATCAGCCTCAGCTGTACTTTGTGTTTAGTAGCAATGAGCAATTGTTAGCATGCTTAACGCCATACTACCTAATAAACATTGGCAGGTTAGCATCGTCACTGTGTTGACATTAACATTTAGCTAAATGGTTACAGCCTCACATAGTCACTCGCACAGCTTTAGTTACCTCTCAGATATTGAACTTTGGTATTTGTACAGAATGTTTTGAAGAGCTCATTCCAACTACTTCAGATGGGACTTTGATGTTGAGGTCTACAAAAGTCCCTTTCATAGCACATTCTCATCATCTGCTCCTGATTTCGGGCTACGGCAAGTTAGTTGCTCACTCAGCTGAACAGATTTTCCCACTACGCACGCAGCCAAACAGACTTTACACTTCATAATATCATTTCATGCAGCATGACAACACGATATCTCAGCATCGCGGTAAATTACACATTTGAATGTGGCTGATTGTCACAGTTGCTGCACCAGAGGTCATTCTTGGGGCAGCGCATTGCTGATTGCTGTCGGTTATGAATGACCCAGCTACTGTGTAGCTCAGCAGTTTGCCGTGGAGTGTCATGCTTTTTGTGTTTCACTAATTGCCTCAATGAATTCTGCAACCATAGCACACAACTCATTAATGCTGACACAGACTTCTAATTAGTTAAGTGAGGGCATTCAGCCAGGCGATAATTTGAATACTTATTATTTCTGCTTTTTGAGTAACTACAATAACATTTAATTATCTGCACTAAACACAACACCTACGTACCTCAACGGGCTATCAGGGATACATGTTACATACATTGACAGCTTTTGGCAATCGTTAATTAAGAAATGCAGCGATAGCCACAGATGAGAACATGGCAATCATCTGCCACATGGAGTGTGGATTTGAATTTCAATAAAGACAGAATGTCAAATGCAAAAAACTAAAATATTTATACCCAGGACATCAACGTTGTGATTATCTACCCGAGTTGGACATCGGCTTACTATTTATTCTTATATCAGTACTAGTGTCCTCAATGACCGCTAGTCTCTTGATCTATTCAGAAGAACATATGGACATCAATTTATCATTACATGTATCTTTTTTTATTTATATTTTATCCCTTGGGGATCAATAAAGTGAGCAATTGATAGAATGAACTCGGCTCCAGCAAGAATTTAATTCACTCCTTTGTCCAAAACATTATTATCAAACTTGTACGTTCACTGAAAGGCAGATCATGGGCTCAGAAGATACAGGAACAAAAAGAGGAACAGTAGGCAGTAGGGCCGACAACATGAGAAAACTCTGAATATTTGATCCATAATGATCATATGAATCAAAATTCATAAATGCAAAAGGCCAGTTCCTTGTATTCCAGCTGAGGCAAGTTCGTAAAGTGCAATGTCACTTTGATCTATTGCATGCAGTAATTTAGGCTTTTGCAATTCTCTTCACTGGCACAAAACGGACATTAGCACGGAAAGACATTAGCACATTGTGTCAAACGGACCAAATAAGCATTTTGGATTATTCACCATTATACATCACAATAACGGTAAGGCTGTTCTCTGAATACATAAAATGCAATTACCTTACAGTAGACACATATGAGGAGTCAGCTGTAAGCTTGCAACCCAAGTGAGGCAGCGGAGGCACGGCGAATGGAACAGCGTCTGCACAGCGACTCAGGATTACAAATATGAACAAATTGTGTGTCAGTTCATTCCTTCTGACCTTATTTTGAATGGTCTCCGCCCTGGTGGATATCATGATGTTTTATTACTGGGGTATAGTAAGTCAGGGGGCATCCCTCCAAAGCAGTTTATTGGGTGAAAGGTTGAAACTACACAAGTAAAAACACCACAGTTCCCAAATCGAGCAGCACATGATTTCAAGACAAAGTGGGATCTCTCACAAAAAGCCTTAAAGCATTCGCATGGCTTAAACCCAGTAATGTGCCAGAAGCATCTGAGTTATCCAATGCCCAAATTGTTGTCAGTGCCGTAACAAGGAAATACACTGAAGGCTTTTCAGGTCATCTGCTCCAAACTTGATTGGATGATGAGTCAGAACTGATGCTTCAATGTCCCGCCTGCAGTGTGCCACAGAAGCATTTCAAATGATGTGCATCAAAAATGATATCTAGGGCATTTAGTCCCCAACACTTTAACATTACAGTACCTTGAGGGGGAATAAAAAGTGAAAAAGCCATTTCAACTGATAAAGCCACAAGACGAATAACACATACTGTGCATACTAATATTTCATGTGTAGCACACGATACTGTGAGTCAGAATATGCTCTACGACACTGTGGTGCACATGCATCAAGCATCTTAGAATAACACAGTAAAGGGCCTTTTTCCACAATATTGCAGTTTGATTGTCATAGGGCTGCAACTAAGGTGGGCAATATATCAATATTATATTGCTGTCGAGATAGGAGACTAGATATTGTCTTATTATCGTAATTTTGCTGAAATGTTTTGTTTTCCTGGTTTGAAGGATGCATTACGGTGAAGCGATGTAATTTTCTCAACTCACCAGACTGTTCTTGCAATTTGCCTTTATTTACTTAGTCATTATTTTCACATTACTGATGATTATTTATTTAAAAAACACTCAAACACATTTTGGTGAAAAATATTGTGATATTTAATTTTCTCCATATCAACAAGCCCTAGCTAGAAATAAAGGTTATCTTTTTCTTATGATTCATATATGATTATTTTTTAATTAATACATGTATCATTTTGTCTATAAAATCGCTGAACAGTTGTGAATTACCACAATGTTTTTGGGACACTTTTTCAGCAACATAAGCAACAACCAACCACTTTTTCGACAGTTTAAAATATGGTTAACTTAATTTGTTGGAAATAGCACAAATCACCTTTAACATCCCATTGATTCTACCACTAGTAGGAAAGACAGGCAGGCTGCAGGCACTGGGGGAACACGTGGCCATGAAGGCAGGCGAGCATGCAGCCAGGCAACGAATTGTGTGCTATTCTGTTCCCTAATAACCGGACAACCCATCCAATTCATTGTTGCCTCTCCGCAGATCGCTGACAGGGAGAGGCATCATCCGATTCATTGGCAGAGATGTGTGGGAGAGAAAAAATAACCTGCCAACCTCCACATCCAGCGCGGGTTAACAAGACAAAAAGTTACGCTCCAAAGATCTGTAGGAAAAGAGAGGCCCGTGGTACTACTGGGCGCCATCTCTGCTTCTCGCTCTTCAACTTCTGCATCTAATTGTGAGGCTGAGCACACAGCTGTGACACTCCAGTTGGATACAGATTCTTTAATCTCTTCTTTTTTTTTTATGACATCGCCATGTAATCTCCATCTAGCTACCCAGGGAGCAGCCAGAGAGGCAGGAAATGAAATCAATGCTGTGTCTCAGCACTGGGTGTTACTTCATTAGCATGGGCACTACAGATGTAGCAGTAAATCTGATTTATGAAAGGGCGACAATGAAAGTGCCACAGACAGACACAGGGATTCATAACCGCAGGAGACGGGGACACCCAATGTTTCACCACAGCTTCACCAATGTTTGACAGAGGGCAAGCGCACAGCACACTTTCCCTGCTGCCACAGTTTAGCATTTAGATGCACTCGTGTCGTATGAAATAGAATTAGAGTCTGATTATAGAAGCTTGTAATTGATTTTCATTAGCTGGATAGCGTGACTAAAAGTGGGGCATTTAGAAAATCAATTTACTGTTCACAGAAAAGGCAGGTAAGTATGACCTCCAGTGATAATCCTGAAACATACATTACACAAAAATCTATTATAATTTCAGGGCTTTAATTTCCCGTGCATGTACCATTTTCCTTTTCTATACATCCGTTTTAGTACACGCCCTATAAATTGCAATGTGGACGTTGGCAACAATGCTTTCCATCAGCCAGCACATTTAAGTAAACTGGGTTTAATTGGGCTAAGTGTTAATCTTTACGACATCCTTGGACATCTTTGAACGTGGGGCTTTAAACGCACACCTCTCTTTCACACTATAGGGCAGGGAACGATCTATTAACCTAATTACTTGCCAACAATATTTTAGTTATAGTGGTATATATTATTCTAAAACGGTGAAATAAAATCTATATAGGCCCATTCTGAAATTTTTATTTTATTTTTTACTAAACTGTTAAATGTGTGAAGTGGGGTCACATGTAGTTTAATACTTCATCAAATGTAAGTATTTTTAGTTCTGAGTTCTTAAATTGAATTTTGTGGGGTACATCTGGGCACCAGCTGTTGCGGGACCACAGCATTTGGAGGTCAAAAGGCCTGGAACTTCTGGAGTGACGACATCTAATCCCAAGGAAAAGTAAAATGAAAGAGCCTATACAGTTGGCTGGTCATAGGAGAACCATTGATAAACCCGCCCATCCCCATTTTAGAAAAACAGAGATTCCAAATGATTAGTTGTGCACTCCCATGGGACCGAGAAGCTAGGCAGGGGGAGTGTAATTCAATTAGTCCCCCGGTTCTGCACCAGAGGGAGGCAGACAGATCCATCTCATTGAGATATCCAGGATGTGCAGGCCTGGTGTATGCACAGAAGATATTGGCAGCACATCATTAGTGCTGCTGGTCTGAATTTACGAAAGTCTCACTCACCAAAAGACTGCTGGGAATAAATATAAACCCAGAAATCTCTGCACTAGCAACACCAAGCAGTTCCTCCTAAAATACCCTTCCCAATCCTTATCTACACAAAGCGTGGCTGGATGAGGAGGCTGAGGCTAACAGAGTGCAGAATGAGCCGCCTCACATGACAAGCCAGCCTTCTAAGCGATTCTTGTGAGCTCGTGCCATGTGTCGAGGATGCCGTGTCCCACTGAAGATGCATCCAGACTGCCCTTTCAGAGCACAGCCTCCTCCGCTGTCTCTTTGTCCCACCTCCCAGTGGGGAATTTACAAAGCTTCACAGCGCCTCGCTCCTGTAATTTATGACAGCCTTTTCCCAGGCAGAGAGAAATAAAATCAAACTGTAAATACCGTGCATGTTTCCTAGTGGGAGCTCTTCACACAGCCCGTTAATCACAAATAAATGCCAAAGATCGTGACGGTCATTAAATAACAGCATGAATAATCCCACTTGTGGCAGCCCTACGTTTGTTTTTGGATTATGACAAAAGGGCAGAAAGCCTGGATATTGAATAAGAAACAACAAAAACGGAGTCATCAAGCTGCACATCAGCCACTTTATATGCTTCTGAAAGGGACGATCATTAGCACTAGAATGACCTTTGACCTGAGGCTGCTGCACACACACCTGGCTATGTTATACGACTCCATCAGAGCCAGACTGGAGTGAGGGGATGTCATCCCGTGGGTATAGCATGTCCACTGCGGGTGGGCAGCCACCCTCCATTGGCTGCAGGTCCATCAATCTCCTGTCTGAGGAAACTGAAGACTCGACAGAGAGAGGAGCAAACAGCTGTCAAATAGTGGACTGAACAGATGGTAATGGTGGCAAGAAATTAATACCGTATCATTTTAAAATTATTCACAGTATCTCCGTTTGGGCGAGGAAAAGATACGCGTCTGCAACTTCAACACTTTTCTAATATTAGATACACTTCCAACGCTGAGCTCTGTATTGTTGAATGTTTCTTTTCTCCAGCTTATTCTTGTAGCTCCCAGCAATGTGTTCACATCTGTCAGGAGAACAGGTTTTGAAGTGTCCTTGATGAAAACGAATACTACTTATTGTACGATAGCCTTTCAGTGACGACAATAGCTCAGACAAGATCCGTCTTATTCACTGATATAGGTTTGCCATGAATATTGCATATTGCATTTGTTCGTGCCTTAATATATCCCTCATATTGCATTCACAGATTGAACAGAAGACGGAAAGAGAGTTTGTACGTGCACTGCGTGGGCAGAAGGAAAAATAAAATGCTCAAATCCATGTGGGCTCGGCCTGCAAGTCATCCTCAGAATGCAATGGAATTAGGTGTGTGACTGCAGTGTCCTCAGTAAATCCAAATCAACAGCGTTCCCTTCACATATGCCAATTGCATTGACAGAAATAAATGCTTCAGTATTTCATGGGGCTGTTAAAAGATATTCGGCCTGCAGCTGCAGTCAAAAGCTGAAAATATCCACTGAAGAAAACGGTCAAAGTGGTCTAATTTGAAGAAAAAGAGATTCAAGGTGCCATGATATGCCCACATTATACTTAATAATAATATAAGTCTACATTTCATGTTTAACTTTTAATATGCATAAAATATCCCTATTCCACTGTGAACAGAATATTCCTTAGATATTTGACATCATCTATATTGGTAGCACACAGGGTTGCTTTTTTTTGTTGCTACGGAACGGCCGTCTGTCCGTACAGGAAAGCACATTAAGGCTTTGAAATTAAAGCCACTAAGCCGTTACTTTGTCCAAGTAGCCACTGTTTTATCCAATTAATACTGCATACAGTTATTAGCAGCCCAGATATTTTGCTTTCACAAAATGAAAAAGGAGCTATTCTTCCAGCTTAGATGATGGGGAAGCTGTCTGTGAGAACATGCAAGCACATGCAAAGAGCAGGTATATAATGGTTGCCCTATTTAGGGGCTTTTTTCTCTCATCTTACATAAAACACCGTCCATTCATGTTGTCCTATATTGAACAGGCAGGGCATCAGCGGAACAATGACCACTTCCTTTGATGGCTCACCGACTTTAACAACATGATTCAGAGCTCTGGGTTTAACAGCGCTTATAGAAATAACATGATTATTCTGTTATTCTGTTTCATGGTACTGCACATATTCAACAAGCAGGTTAAACCAGTGTAATAACAGAATAGCCAGAGGGAGCAAGTTAAAGAGCAGAATAGAAGGGAAACAATCAAATAGGTAATGTCCACATTATATAGGCTATTAGTGAGTGTGCCAGCAGCTCCTGTAGCCTGAGGTCTCTTTCTGTTCCTCCATTGCAGGGGTCACATCATGTAATAACACCCATGTTATACTTGACATGTAGTGAATAAACGCTACCTTCTTCTAATTTTTTTTCTGTAAATGCTACATTGATTTCTTTTCAATGTAAATATGCACACAATCACACAACATTCAGGATGCGTTCCCGAGTAACAAAGGTTCACTCCAGCTTCTCCGCATGTTAAACCACATTAGATGTCAAACAGTATCACTAACAGGCCAAGACGCATGAATACACTGATGAACCACACTGAGAGACGATAGACACACTTAAGGAAATTGAACACAAACTTAGTCGGTTTTGAAGAAAGTCAAGATGTATATTCGGCTATCAGAACAACAGCATACCAACAAACAAGGTTACGGCATGAAACCTCAGGATTTTGTATAATTAAAACCTGCCATGAATTAAAAAGTCCTCCGTTGCTCGTGATTTTGTGCCATCGGGCCAGGTGCCCTTATTCCCACAGCAACAATTCAGAATTTATGTTGCACTCGACCCAGAGGATCAGCAAAACAACGGAGGTTGAGTCAACACATTCATGAGGGCAGATGACTGTGACAGTTATAAAATTACCAGATGCTAGAAACAGTGCTTATGAGCTATGGAAGCCTTTCAGAATGGGAGTCTGATTTCAAGTGTTCCCGGTGGCTTATGCTGCATCTAGTCGAGCTGCAGCCTGAAATAGTCAAGTAATTGGTCACTAGGGCTCATGGTATACCCGAGTATGGCACGGAGACCAAAACCAATCATGTTTTATACCTTGAGATGTTTTTCTATAAACCCTCCTTTTCACTTTCAAAAGAAGCCACAGTTCTCACATGTTAATAGAAGTAAATGGTTTACATAAATTATATAAACATACTCTGAATTTAATCAAAAATGATCTGACCAAAGAACAAGTAAACAAAAATAACAACTCAGACGTGACATTCATTACTGGTGAGTAAGCGATACAGACACATTCTGATCAGCACCAAGAGGGTATTGATTCGATACGCATGCCTATTGGTCACTAGGGTATTCATTGACCGAGACCTTTTTTTCAATTAGTTTTTTGCAGTCTTTTTTGAAAGCAACAATAATAAAATACTTTTAATTTTTGGCTACCTGGGGTCAGTGGAACAAGCCTTTAAATGCTAAGTCTGCCAATCAGCGCTTTTAGGAGGTGTACAGTGTTTTTTGTCATTGACCAGGAACCCTTTAGGATTGTCATTAAGATCGATCTCTTTCATATTGACAATGCTCATTTATCCTCTTGTTAATATAACATACATTCATTCATTTGAATTACCTCATAATCATTAGTCATTACAGAAGCAATGACTAATTTGGCTCTCGGTTTTGAGAGATCCATCTGCATGACTAACATCTGTGCAAGGACAATTTCAAACAATTTCATAGACTTTTCAGTTGAATCAATTTGTTGAAGAAATTCCATGACTACTGGTTAAAAAAAGATTTTTGCTCACAGACCTAATAGACGCCTACAGCTTTGTGCAAAACAGTAAGGTGTCGCTGCGCTTTTCTAGCTCCGGGTTCAGTTTTCCCATCGAAAAATGTGGTCCAAGCTCAAAAGGGTGACTGAGAAAAAGCTTTCTGAAGAGCAAACACATCGTGCCATGGTCTCCTGAGTCAACTTTATCATTCCATCTCCAAAAACAGAGCAAAGAATGTAATCCTAGCTATTGACTTTCACTGAGGGTAACCAGAGAGTCCCTCTGCCCTTAACACAAGGTCACTGCACTGCTGATGAGATGGATACACAAGGCTAAAGTAACACAATCACTTATACTGTGCAGCATCCAGCTGCTAAATGTACTTGCGCCAGGCCAATGTGAAATGACTTCGACAAGAGTGTGTCGGAGAATTCCACAGTTCTTCTTTGAGACTCAAGGTGCTGACACTACATAGCCCTGTGAAGAGAGAGAGAAAGACAGATAAACGGAGAGAGGGTGAGACAGAGAGAGGATTCTCGCTCAGTCAGCAACCCTTGCAGCCTGCAGAGGATCAGAGCCGAGGATAGCAGTTTTTTCAGTGCTGCTCTTCAGAGAGGAGAGTCCTGGCCCCGTCACAAAAACAGGCTGACAGCTTCTGAACACACAGAGGACCCGACAGCCCTCAATTAACCTTGAGGTGTTGCTACTGGCTTGTCAATTCTCCCGAAAACAAGATGAACGGATTCAACAGCAGTATCATTTGGTTTACTTTATCTGCTGGTTAGTCCATCTATCCCGTCCCAGTGCAGCCCGCCTTTGCTCCCTCTATCTGATCATTGTATAAGCCGCTCAACCTCACAATCTCCCACTGCGAGACAATTACAAACTGGGATTACTTCAAACACTGCTATTTGATTTTTTTTTTTTATCAATAAGTGAAACAATTGTGTCATAGGTGTAAAATAAAAATTGTCTCATCAAGTGATTATTGTCTGAACTGTGCTGTGGTGCAGGACCCCCACCATTCAGCCGTATTAGCTGTGAAGCATCATTGATGCAGATCGATGGCAAGTGCCTCGCTCTCTAGGATCTCTGCTCCACTGTCATTGACCTCTAGCTCCCGTGGCGTTCCTGGGAGACCCCCTGCCAGTGACAAACACTCTCAGCATGCTGATGGAGGGGTGAAAGCATCAGAGCCTTTCGTTGTGCGTGTCTAATGTGCTTTCTTTGTGATACGGGCCACAACAAACACTACTAGAAGCAGATCCCAAATAATGACAGAGCAAAAATAATGTATATCATATATATTACAAAAGCTCTCCATATATACTGTATGTGTGAAAAATTATTACAGTTCTTCATTTACACGTCATAACCAGCCAAAAGATAGTGTGAATTTCACAAGAACAGCTCTCAGTCCTCTGTTGAGTACAATTCAAATCTACTTCTCAGCCAAGAGACGCTCTGAGCACTAAAATATAAGACGGGTCGAATACAATGAGGTGACACAAGCAGCCATACAACAAAGACTACCAGGTGATGCACTCTGTTTTATAGATTCTGTGAGCATTAAAGCCCAAAGCAACATTTTGCACTTCTAGAACAGGCAAAACGTTGATTTCAACAGAATAATGTACATCAGCTCCTCATATGCAAATGCAATACAATGCTTAATGGACTCGTATTCACTCAAACTAGTTTACAGAGAAACATGCCAGCGATCAAAAAGAAAAAGTGTTCAGCCGCTCTCCCCTTTCCAGAGGATTCGGTACATCCCATGATCTGTAGCACAGGTATCACATGATGTTTAGCACAGATAATCAGTTTGCCTCAGGCAGAGTGGGAGGTGTTCCTAATCATCCGAGTGTTCCTCTGTAGCACCAAAACAGAGGCGTAATAAAATGAAGCAGTGTCAGTTGCACACTTACTCTCACTCTCACTCACACTTCACGAACAACTCGATGCTAATACAGTCATTTATACCAATTGCACAAATGTTCAGTATTTAAAACGTCAACAAAATGACTAAATCCTATGTCGGACGCTAGCTCACGGCTACATTTAAATTCAACCAAATAGCCCTATGTCATAAGACACATGAAGAGATTAGGAAAATATTTATTATTTTTTACATTTACTAAAATGTATTTATAATAGCAGGCAAAAGGTAAGGAGACAGCTATTTCATTGAGCTGACAGCTGGTGCTCAGGCTCAGGGAACCCTCAGATCACACCTCTTTTCTTTTCCCGTTTGGGACCTTGTGCTGCGTGTGCATGACAGGGAAGTCAGATCTGTCATCTGCTACTTCAGACTGGCATCTCATTTGACCGGCTCTTCAGATATTCCAATGGCTGCACCTCTGCCTCTGACCTGAAGCGCACCACGCCGGCATCTACTGACCTACTTCTTGAGTCTGCTGCTGATGTATCTCAAGCACAGCCCAGTCAGTTCAGACCACATGTACAGTACTTCCCATATGATGTACTGTACATGTACAGTACATGTACAGTACATACTATGTGAGGTACTGCATCAGCCACCACTGCCAGCTTTGTGAGGATCCTGTTCAACATGGTACCACTTCACCTCGAGCTCAATTTTAGCATATGATGTCATATTCTCTATACATGATCAGGTGATCTGAAAAGAGCAAAACATTTTGCCTTCAATCAAGAAACAAAAAAATGATATTGCTGTGGATAAATAAAGCTATTACAGGATCAACAATTGAGTGACCTGACATACGTTTTTATAAAATGGCCAACAATTCTAAAGCCAATTTAACCTGATCAACCCAACTTCAAATCTAAAAGCACACTGAACGTGGTCGAGTGTTGATGAACATGTATTGACTGCCTGCCGCAGTCATCTGCCGGGGAAGAATACAGGATATTATTCAATCAGATTGATGTACTAGTGGAGGAGTGAGGGTGGCTGCCAGCTTCTACATCTGCCTCTTGTCCTAAAGAAACAGACCTGGAGGCGAGCCAGGCCCTAAAGAGGCTGTGATCACAGAGAGACAGCAGAGAGAGAAAATACATAAGAGGGATCCATTTCACCCGTTAACATGGAACACAAAGGCTGGGTCACAGCGACAGCATGGGGTGTGTTTTAGTTTCCACCTCCTACACACTCATGCATTACAGTTTTTTTGGATTGCTTACACACTAAAATTAAAAGTAGTACACTTTTAGCAAAACCTTACACTCAAGAAGCAAAACATCAGCCCATATTTGCACAACTATAAGCACATTGTCAACCTCACACTTGTTGCAAAACTCTACACACAGTGATTTGCAAAACACTAAACACACTTAACATACATTACACACAAAAATCTATCATGAAGTCACGTCCTTGCAATACCAAAGCACTGACTGTCAAATTACCACACCGTCCAACCAATTGGTTCAACACAGTCATCAGGTGTGCAAACACTTGTTTGCTTAATTGTAGACACACCAATCAGGTGTATAAGCACTATAAAAAGCAGCAGGTGAGTTCATCGGCCTTCAAGCACAATGGAAAGAGTCAGAGAAAGAGGAGGAGGAGGAGGAGGAGGAGGAGGAGGAGGAGGAAGACAAGAAGGTGCTCAAAGAGGACCGAATCTGACAAATGAGATCCGCGCAACACTGGTTGACCACGTTGTCAACACGGCCTGACGCTGAGGGAGGCTGGACTGCGAGTACAGCCAAATCTAAGCCGATATACAGTGGCAAGTGTGATGAGAACATTTCGACTGGAAAATAGGTATTGTAAAAATATCATCATATCAAAAACATCTGCACGGTTTCAGTAACTGCTTACAGAACTGTATTCTATGCACTATCAGCACTTCTGTTACCTTTTCCTGTGAAATTACTGTACTATTGTATACTGGTTTTTTTTCTACATAGGATTGAGGGTCAGGGACGACAAGGGGGAAGGCCTTTGTTCACACAACAGCAAGAGAGGGAGATAGTAAACATGGTTTTGGCCAACAATGCTAACACTCAAGCAGCTCCAAGCTAACATTGTCAATAACCACGCCATTTTCAACGATATCCATCAGGTCTCAACATCAACACTGGCACGCATCCTAAAACAAAAACATATTCAAATGAAGCAAATTTATCGAGTGCCTTTCGAGCGCAATTCCGAAAGGGTGATTATGCAGAGGTATGTATTCACTCTAGCAGTGTGATCTTGCATACTGTCTCATAATCTTTTACTGTACTGTAATATGTATACTAGATCTACACTGAACTACACCATTTTGCCTGACACTGTTTTTCAGAGAGTTTTACGAATGGATGGAGAGGAGATCCAGCATGAGTTCATTTACGTAGATGAGGCTGGGTTCAACCTGACGAGAACATGGAGGGGAAGAAACATCATTGGCCACAGGGCTATAGTCAATGTCCCAGGGCAACGTGGGGGTAATATAACACTCTGTACAGCCATTACACAGAATGGGGTCCTCCACCGCCATGCCCATATGGGCCCTTACAACACAGCACTCATACTTACATTCTTGGACCAATTGCACAACATAACCGCAGCAAATCAAATCGATCATATGCAATACATTGTTGTCTGGGACAATGTGTCTTTCCACCGCTCTGCTCTGGTTCAGAACTGGTTTCAGCAACATCCACATTTCACCGTCCTATATCTTCCCCCATACTCTCCATTCCTCAACCCTATAGAAGAGTTTTTCTCGGCATGGCGGTGGAAGGTATATGATCTCCGTCTCCAGGCTGAGGTACCCCTCATCCAAGCCATGGAGGAGGCCTGTGACCAGATGGAGGTAGCAGCAATGCAAGGATGGATTCGTCATTCAAGACGTTTCTTTCCAAGGTGTCTTGCTAATGACAACATTGCCTGCGATGTTGATGAAATTCTCTGGTCAGATCCAGCTAGGCGAAGAGACAATGTCTAGTTATTATTATTTGTATTTTTTTTAACTTACAATACGTAAAGTGACGTTTGGTTACAGTATTATGAATCTCCATGTCAACATTGTGGGCGTGTTGAGAAATAAATGAGTTTCTTCAGTCTGCAACATTGGTCTTGTGTAGTGTTTGGTGAATTTACATTATATTTGTACTTTGTTGATAGTAGCCTACTCTAATCATAGGGAAATAGAAGTGCTAAAAGTGTTTTAGGTTTATCACAGCAGAGTGTAACTCGTGCAAACAGAGTATAGTAATGTGAAATGTGTGTGTTTCATATGGTAACAAAGTGTGGTTTTTAAAAAGAAGTGTATAGTTTTTACAAGAGTGTTTAATTTTGCAAAGTATCTGTAGTGTTTTGCTAATTGGGTGTGTGGTTGTGCTAATTGTGTGTAGTGTTTTGAAAACACGGGCCCTGTTTTGAAAATCGTGCTTAAACAATCAAAAAAAACTGTAAATATGGTTCAACGGCCACACTCTCCAAGGAGTCTTAAACCCCTTACCACCACCACCCCCCCTCAAACCCCCAGCTGAACATTTCCTGGGGAATTCCGACCAGGAACGCATTCTTGATGACGGAGCAACTGCAACAGCTGAGAGGAAAATCACTTTCTAATGAACGGCACGGAAATACAGTTGAGGCTTTGTCTTTAACAATTGCTTGTTCTCAACACTTTGCGGATCAAAATACTCTGCATATGCATGACCTTGTTATAGTTATTTATGGAACAGTTTAAGGATTGCATGTTTCTCCCTGGGTTGAGAACATAGAGTAAAAGTACTTCCTGATAGCAAGCACTGCATTTAAAGACCATATTTGAGACTTGTGATTCCCAGTAAATTAGGAGCAGAATAAAAGAGTGAACTAAAATTGTTGTAGCAGAGATACCCTTTATAGCTTTCCATAATACGGAATCACTGTGGTAATGGCCTCTTCAATAGCTGGCAATGAGAAGGAAAAAGGCACCGTTTAAAAAGAGCTCGGTTTTAATTACTACTGCTAAGTGAAATTGCAGTATCTAATATTTCAAAAGATAAGACAGGAGGAAATGTAGAATGCTGGCAGTATCTGTAAGTTTGCGTTTTTTTAATGTTTAAATTTTTTTACTTTTCTGATTTCTTTTGGCACAAGCTTACAAACACAGCTTGTATAACCTTGGGTCTTGTGAATAGTATCTAGTGTTGTGTTGGGTGGAACAGCGAGCTTTTATCAGCTGCCGCTGGCAGATGCATGTGAACTTGTGACATTGGTGGTGGTGTGATCTAATTATATCTGTGTACTGTGTTGTGGGAAAGTGTGCAGCACTCATTGCAGATTCTCAGATTGGGAAGGTCTTCGCCTCTGTATCGACTATATTGTGCAAAGGGTGCTTATTGTGAGGTGCAGTGTTCCAATGCTGAGATTTACGTAGCTTCAGTATTTCTACAAAATTATATATCTGAATGCGCGCACACACACACACACACACACACACACACACACACACACACACACACACACACACACACACACACACACACACACACACACACACACACACACACACACACACACACACACACACACACACACACACACACACACACACACACACACACACACACAATTCCGTTATAAGGGAAAGGTATTTAGGACTCACAAAGCCTTCACAGCCCTGTGTAATCTGCAGATTATTCCCTATTGGCACATTTTACCAAGCTGCCATTGAACACATCTTTTTTCTGGACACTTCAAGGGATGCACACGCAATCCTATCACCACTGACAAAACTAACATATAACTTTGAGAATGTGAAAGGGCCTATATAATTGATACTTAACAAACAGAGATCCTATGTGGACATTATACACATTCACTAAGCAACATGCAACGCATGCTGTCCATACCATGCTCTACAATTTGGTTGTTGGGTGATTTTATCCTCCACCAACTGGTGCCTTACAGTACCCCCAGGGAGTACATTTTTAGTTTGGCTCCTCCCAGATCGAATCCAGCCAGTAGCCTCCTCAGTGATAGTGATGCCATACGGTATAAAGTCATCAAGAATCACAGCTGTCTGCTAAAACAGCTTGACTCTCTCTTCTAGTTACGTCACTCAGATGAAACATGTCACTCTGCACTCACGGTTTCAAACCCCCCTCACGGCATGAGTATCCTTGAATTGACCCTTATAGAACAAGATACCGCTCATAGAACATGCTCAGCTGCTCTATATTATAGAGGGGGTGGGTTTTGTTTTACTCCAACAGTTATGGTCTTAGCAGCCAAAAGCTTCTTCGGTAATGAGAATGTTGAAAGAGGCTGGCTTGTAATGTGGTTTGGCAAAGAGTCAGCCCAACACCCATACGTTTGCACCACAAAGTAATGTATAAACCGACCATGGAAAGATATGCACTGTAGAGGTGTACACTGTGGCCCCTTCACCAACAGTCACTTTGTTGGGTTAACATTCAATGTCCTTTACCTGCGTGATAACAAATCACTGCTCATAAAATATCTCTACACAAGTGCAACACACACACACACACACACACTAACACATCTGTATGAGGCAGCAGTCGGTTCCTTCGATCAGGGGATGCACATCCTCCCTGCCGGCCCTGGAGCGAGTATGGAGCTAGATGAGCGTGCACTCTGATCTCAGCAAGCAGGCAGGTGTTGGGTAAGAAGAAGGCATTTTCCCCCCAGGGATCCATGAAATAGCTGATTTTTTGTATCACATGGGGCAAATAATTAGTGGGCTGGCAGGCTTGAGCAGTCTTAGCAAAGTGGACCAAACTGACCATTATAGAATGACCCCTGCCCTTTCTGCCCACATTTCTGTCCGCCCACTGTAAATCAGTGGTTGCATCCGTGCATGCACACTACAGTCTCACATAGCTTTGATGTTGAGCCGATCCAGATAACATTCAGGTCAAGTCCAAGTTACAGTACAGCACATTTCTTTGCAAGAGCAGAAAGGATGCTGGAGCTGGAGCAGCATTAGTTGCCTATTTAGCCCACTTCTACGCACAGAAAGCCTACAAATGTACAACGACGCCAAACAAATAGGTCAACGATACATATCCATCGTATTATCTCTTATCTGTCAATGTCAAAAGCAGTCAGTCACACATTAGGCGAAGAAATAGATTTGACAGGCTTGTAATGACTCGTCAGATGAAGCCAATCGGCTGCTGTTAGATCCAAAAGACGAGCAGGGAGATGGTGAGGTGGACACGCACCGCACTGATACTGTGGAGAGGTCGACCGCAGGCTGCTTAACGTGAAATGTTTCCAGCGCTTCTTGCTGAGCCGACATCGAGCGGTCCGCCTCCCCGGCAGGGAGGAACAGCAGTGGCAAGGTTCAAAAACACGACAATGACATTTTTGTTTTGTATAAAACACATTAAAAAAATGACAGTGAAATCCTACCTGACGTCTGTCACTCGTTAATGCATGCGACCCGGTTTGGATGTGGGCTCAGCGACAACACCACAAGCGGGTCAGCTCAGCCTGCCTGCCTGCCTCCTCCACGGCATCAAGCCCCTCCTCGTTTATCGTACAGTGGAGAGAGATGAGGGGGAGAGAGAGAGAGAGGAGGGGAGAGAGGGGGTGAAACGACCGCATATCTATGCGCCGAAAAAAAAGGAAGCGGCGTCACAGTCCCCCATGGTTTGCTTCTTCTCCAGTCTCCGATGGACGCTGGTGACCACAGATAAAGACAGATCGAGATGGGGGATGAAGGCTGGTATACAGACGAGCGCTCTTTTTTTAGTAGTAGACCTGGTTATCATGCAACGATGACTGCAAACATTTTAACGAGTTCGTCTCTTATTTTGAAAATGCTTTTTGGATGTGTGCTCCACCTGCTGAGAGCGCAGCAGCAGACCGACCATTAGTGTGGGACAGTCCACAGTGCTGCGCTTTATCCCACTTTGGCACTGGGTGGACGTGAATGCTACAAGTGGAATTATATCTGCAATAAATACAAAAATACAGTAGATCAAGTCAAAGGAATTGAATCCAGGAAATTGATTGTAACCGGTTATGTTTTATTTTTTAAAGAATGGCTCTTGGAGAGTTTTATTTCGTAAGCTTCATAATTAAATTCATAAACCACGTAGCCTACTCGAATTGATTATTTGATGAGAACATTTTGGTCGGGGTGGCAACTTTTCGATAATCTTTGTGATGATTAGCGTATCTAATCTATCAATTGGACGAACATCTCCGTCTCGGTACTGTTCTTTTTTATTCTGAGCATATACTGCCCCCTAGTGGAGATGTCCAAGTCCCCATGCAAAGATAAACTCAAGCTCAGACACTTCGACAAGGATTCAGGGGCTGTCAATATTAATGAACTGCATATCAATAGATATATCTATACCTATAAATATACATCTCTATATATGATTCATATTTCATGTAAAAGATCAGAAGACTATTGATCATCTGTCTCTCTGGTCTGCATTGATTTTGTTTTGCTTGCCTAGTTCCCCCCTTTTGAATCTCAGAAGAAATGCTGAACTAATGTCAGGACTAATTCCTGAAATCTTGACGGCAAACCAGACAACAATGAACTTTGACATGTACACCTTTGCCACCGGCCAATTAGCATGCATATTGATAATACAGTTAATAATAATGATAATCCTAAAAACAATAATATTTATAATTTTCCTCAAATTCACACCACCTGAGAGGAACACTTTAATTACTGTTGTGACTTGAACATTTTGGAAAAACATTTCCGAGAAGTTCCCCATTTTGGACACTTTCCTGGTATTGTGTTATCTGTGACATCATTTTTTCGTTTATTGCCCGGTAACACAAGGTAACCAAGAGACACCACTTGAACCTTGGCCAGGGCCGAGTCGAGCTTTTTGACAGGATCCCTCCATCTTCTCTCATCACCTTTCAGCAGAGAGTGAAGGAAAGTCCTTGTTGCTTTAGCATCTTTCTGTAAAAAAATAAATAAAAAAGGTTTAAAAAAAAAGGACTAAAATAAGCAGAACTGTCACAGGTCTATTCGATTTCTTTAGTTGCACCATTTAAGTCCGATTGGCTCTGGCGTGACCCTGATTGGGTCAAGCAGTTACAGATAATGGATGGACGGATGGATGTTTAAGTCTGTGTCAAGAACATTTTTAGGGGATTATGCCGTAAACTGCCAAGTTGTAGCGGTTCCAGTACAGGCTTTTTTCATGCATTTTGGGAATAATTCATATTACAGCTGCTTCTTGTGCCACCACAAGAGGGTAGCACTGCCATGACAATGTTTTAATAAAGGTTTAAGACCAATGGAAATTAATGCAAATTCTATCGAGAATTTTCCAAGTGAAGTGTATGTAAATTAATATGTACTCAGCATCTTAATATTTCCTTTAAAAACAAGTGTGCTAACACATCAATGAAGTACTGGAATAAGCAAATATACAATATACTAATACCAGATGGTTCAACCACACACCACATTTATTTAAATATCACAAGACCTCCAGTAAGATGTTAGGAGATTGACCTGCAGCTCTCCTGAACACAGTACAGCCAGGCCAGCTTTATCCCTTGAACTTTTGCCCTCCATGTAATTAAACTTCAACTGTTCTACAATTGTTTGGAATTATTATCTTATCAGATCACCTTGTTTATGTTCAGAGAAAAGGTCATACACCATCTGAGTTAAATAAATGGAAAACAAACACGTGAATCGAAAGCTTTCCAGACAGTTGTTCACTTCCAAAGAAGTAAGCTTATCTCACTACACAGTGGGCTTTGTTGTGGCTTAGATATTTCCATGGGAACCAGTGGCCAAGGAGGGAGGGAGGATCCTGTTCATGCAGCACAGGGGGCGGGTGCTACATCCACTGGTTTCCTGCTCCATTAAACTGTGTTCATCTCTCAAACGGCCACAGATGTGCTGGTCCTGACAAGAGAGAACCTCCATCTGCTGTCAAGGGAGCCTCACAGACTTCTCACAGCAGTCTTTCAGCTGGAGCCGTCCATCCAGTTCAGGACAACCTGGTGGATTTTCCTACCTTCATAAAAAAAGTAAGATAACCGTCTTGCAAAGTTTATGATTGTAGAAATGAAATAATTTTCTTTTATATCCTTTTTTTTTGTATGTTTCAGAAGAAAATTCTGTAACTTACACGCACATTTTCTTTCATTTTACAGAATTTCCTAATCTCTACCTGAGGACCCATGTGGGTGGTGGAGAAGATCCGCGTGTCAGTGGAGAGATCTAACCTGACAATCCCATCAGCAGAACTCAGCTTCAAAATAGGTGACATCATGTTTGGAGAAAAAAGCGAAAAACCCAAAAGGATTTCCCTCTGTCCTTATGTCATCACCCCCGATAACATCCCAGAGTTCTGCATCCCCCCAACATTCCCGTCCCTGCAGGAGACGACGAAGAACGCGGATCAAAGCCGAGCTGCTCGCGTTATCAAGGCGTCTCCCTGTGAGAGGGCGAGCCCTGAAATAGAGGTGACACATTATGAGCCCATGAACCCACACATTATCCAGGTGGAGAGCGTGGATGAGAGCCCATATGATGGCTGCAGTGATGAGGAGACCACCAATGCGGATCCCCAGAGCCAGGCTGCCTTGTCCCTTCCACACATGGCCAAAGCTCAGACCTGCTATGGCTTTTGCACCTTACTGGAGAGCCCCCACACCAGGAGAAAGGAGTCGCTCTTCCACTCCGATCCCGGCTCCTCTCCCCTGCTGCTGCCAAGGAGTCGATCCATCGCGTGCTCCAAAGTCTCCCCCTCCACCTCTCCTTCCTCATTCAGCCTTAACAGCCTGACCTCCAGGCTTTCCCCACGAGGATACACTCTGAACTGGCAGGCCACTCTGGACAGCGATACCACTTCCTCTACTGAATCCTCTCCTTTCAGCTCGCCACTGCTGACCAGGTGCCCTGCCAAGTCTTCCCTCTTCAAAGCACTGAGCCATGAACTGCTGTTGTCAAGGAACATGAGGAAGGCAATGGTGTCCAGGAACAATTCCCTGTCCACAGATGAAGGCAGCTCCACAGACAATAGCCCCAATGTCATGAGGAGGGCATCGGATGGGTTAGCTGAAGGCCTGCCGAGCAGCTACAGCCTTGCGCCACCCAACATCTTCCCCATGGACATGACTCTGAACAGAGAGAGAGTCATGAAGGAAAGAATGGCACCCATAGGAAAAGACGGCAGCCTGAGACTCTCAGCAGAGTACTGCCCGGATAACCAAAGACTACGGGTGCGGCTGATCAGTGCAGAAGGCCTCTATCCACTCTCTGTAGACCCCAAGATCATCAACTGCAGCGTCAGCCTCTCTCTGGTGCCCGGAAAGGTCCAGAAGCAGCGCAGCACAGTCCTCAGAAAGAGCCGTAATCCGATCTTCAATGAGGATTTCTTCTTTGATAGTATCTCAGAGGAAGACATCAGCCAGCGGTCCCTACGCTTTAAAGTGGTGAACAAAATGTCCACCCTGAAAAGAGACTATCTCCTGGGTGACTGTGATTTGCCTCTCTCTAGCATTGTGACAGACACCTAAGTACTTCCTTAACTTTTAATTTATGTGTTGAATTATTTATTTTCATATTGTAAAACCAGATTTTTTTATAATGATTAAATTATGGAAAACACTTTGTTTGTCTTTAATACATCTCAAAATCAGACTATGTTAACAAGTTTTATTGTAACATCATTTCATCTCATCAGTTCACCCAGTTTTCTCCATAGTCAGGATGAACTTTATTTTGTAAAAACATATGCACCACTAATGAAAAGGTAATCCCACTTTATAATTGCTTAAAAACAAACTATATATAGATCAAATGTATGTATAAATGATAATATAGTCATTTACAGCCTTTGTGGCTTCAGCATCAGCCGGCCTGAGACAACTGCCATCTCATATTTCCCATTGGCTGTTGTTCCCTTTGTGACCTTTCCAGTAAAAATATACTAGACACCTTAGATGAGAGTTTTCACCGTTGATTATGTTTTGAATCACTGCACGATATAAGTTATATCTGCCTCCCTCCCCCCATGATACAGAAGTTACTGTTATATTTCACAAGGACATAGAAACTCAGTCGACAGGTAAAATAAATATATATTTTTTTTAATCAGATCATCATTACCTCTTTTAGATGGTCATACATTTAGGTGACGAGACTTTTAATACTGTTTTTTTTTTTTTTACAAAACACTTAAATTAGGCATTACAAAAAACTACCTTCACCTCTCAATGAAAACATCAATAAGGCCTAGAATTAGAAAATAATTTAGCCAGAAAAAAACGGCTTAATAAAACATGAAGAAGTCAACTATGTATGTACTCAGTCATTTCTGATTCAGACAACTACAGATAAAAACATACTACATTCATGTTGAAGACAAAAAAAGAGCAACTCTCTATGCAATATACATACATGTTTACCCAACTGAACCGAGCAGGAGCCCTTAATGCAGACTCCAGGTGCGCATATCCTGCTGTTTTCAGCAATAAAGATCAGGCTTAAAAGCACCGGCTGCCACTATAGATCCCAGTTAAAGATTAATAGATTTCTCAGAGCTCAGAAACGCTCTCATAGGGGACGGACAACTGCTGGTTGTACAGTATAGACAAAACATACAGTAACGTGAGGAGATGCATAGAAACATATTTTTATATAAGCTACTGTATATTATAATAAACTGCAGGGAGATTTGTTCTGAAAGCTTAATGTCTAATGATGCATGCTTTAGAATGGAAATATTTTACTGAATTTTACAATTTGGATTGTAACACTGAAAGAAAAAGCCTTTTGAACTACAGATTCAGCGCAGCCACTAAGACCTGCAATCCCCTCTCAATTGTTTTGATGGAAATAGGGGTTTTGTGTTTGTACAATACGAGGCCTAACACAGACGATTTTGTGTTTATGTAATACGGAGCATCTCATGTCTGATAAAGAAAGACATAAACATCCCACACAGACAACCTATATTTTTCAACAATACCTCTCTTTTCAGGATGCATTTTCACATCCTGTGAGGAGGCTGATGCTGTTGGACACTTTTGTATTGAGTGTTGACTCAGCTGTGAAATACCTTGTAATAAATGAGAATTACCCAGGATTCCCCTTGCTGGTCAACCACTGATAGGATTGGGGAGGGATTTCCACGGATCCATCTCCATTCAAACGACAGAAGCGTTGGTTTTATATAGCACATTGGTTACAGCCGCATTAGGGCCTTGATCCAAGCTGGTGCCGCCCATACAACAACGTTAGCCAGCGAAAGCATCAAATAACTGCTTGTCAGCAAATCATATTCCTCCTTGAAAACTGCCACTTCCTAAAAAAACATGCAGTGCATCGGCAGTGTTGAAGTCATGATGTAACGCTGTACATTCAACCAATAAAAGTATTCCACCTTCCCTTTATAAAAGGACTCTCTTCATAACTAATAAGTTATTAAGTCTTAATTAAAAGACTTAATACATTTTAAAATACATTTTTATATTTGCCATTCAAATATAATAAAAGACATACAGCACCACTGAGAAATGGAACTAGAAAATGGCTATAAGATGCAGTGTTTTGCACTCACTATTGATTACTAGCAGTGATTTCATATTATCTGTAGAAACCATCTGTCTCCCTCAGAGCTGTGCATCATAAATGCAAACGCACAACAGGGGAAGTGCACTGGTTACCTTCATTCACCAGGATGACTTTCACAATTTTAAAGTAATGAGCTGGACTCGATAACAACCAAATTTAGCAATATTGTGGTATACCTGGATATGTTGACCTGTATGTACTTCTATTCAGCTTTGTGTTATAAGCAAAAGCTGTATTAGGTGTTCTCTGCTGGTGGTAAAGAAAATGTTTTCACACCTAAAAATGTGAGCTACCCATTTCCCCTACCATATCTCACTTGCATGTTTCCAGCTTCCAGTGAAAATGGGTCTGTTCAAACCAGTTTCCTTATCTCATTTTCTGTTTTACCAGGTTCCTATACTGTGCCAAAACATATAACAGCATAAAATGTTACTGTTAACATGTTTAGTCTGCTTTGAAAGCTGGACTGACGTATGCTAGTGGACCTCTTTTTTCCATTTGTTATCCACCTCAATGAAATGTCCTGTGAAAATGACCTTCACATGTTGTATTGTATAAGCTCCAGGTTCAGGACAAAGTATGCTGATGTCCAACACTGGAACAGTAAGAAACTTCTTTTGCACGTTGATAAGAAACGGGGTTGAGCTCATTAACTGCATACATGCAGATGGCCATTAAAAGAGACGGTCTGTCTTCTAATGGTGGAGAATTATTTAATACAATTATGTTAAATCCTTTCAAAAGCCAGATTTGATCTTCGGTTGCAGTATTAAACAACTTCAATCAAATTACCTGATTAAAGAGGTCAAAATATTCCATGATGTCAGTAGTGATGCTGTGAGTGATTTGTTTCAGAGTCACGACATCGCCGTTTATGCCCCCACTCCTCCAATTGGTAAACACCGCTTTAAATCTTCGGCTTTGCACCCGATTAGTGGAAGTCATGAGCAGGCGATGCGTTGTATTTTAGCTGCGTCGTCAGGCTGTGTTGAGGACACGTCATGCAAGATGAAACCAGACCTGACTGAAACAGACACACACACACACCGCTAATGCTGAACGATGTTCACTGATGCCTAAATCCACTGGATGACACAGTACTTGTGTGCTGTGACGATTCGTGGAGCAAACATAAGTGACTTTATGGTCGCATTACTCAGAATATTTGTTCCGACTAAAAATATCCCACCTTATTGACATTTCCAGGGACCATTCAGGTCATTCAATCTGCCTTTGTCTAGTCAGTTACAATGTCTATTTAACAATAGCACAAAAATCAACCCGATGTAACCGCCTAACATATTGTTATCTGTATAGAAATTCCCAGTTCCGATAAGGCCGAGAGCAAACCATGCCGTATGTGCACGTAGCAGACTCATCACTTAGCCTGTGCACCTGCCCGGTGTTACACCACCCACTCAATCACCTCAGGCACTGCATGGAGCCGAATCCAAGCGTGACCTGTTCAGTACATAACAACCAAACATACTGCATGTTGGACTTCCTCGCATCTGATCAGACTTATATAAACAGAACGGAGGTGTTTGAACTTGCTCAACCCTGCTCGGTTTCACACGGTAGGTGCTTAGACTCTGCATGAAGGTTAAGCAATCACTCACAGGTCACGAGCGTGGCTGTTTGATCGTTGGGACAGTACATCAGTAAAAAAAAAGGTGGAGGCTAATAATAACCTTGTGTAACACACCACTGATTAGTCCGATCACACTTGTGAACAGGCACGTGGCGGTGGGGTGGTTAAATGCATGAGGACAATCAAGACGGGGGTTGGACAATATCGCCTGAATAGTCATTAAACCGTTCAGCAAACTGTCTGCCATGAAACAGGTCATGTGACAGGTGGGGTGGACTCAGGGATAGTTGGATTTGTTGGATTAATGCTAACTTTAAACCATATTAACACAATTATGGTGATTAAATACACAACAATCGAAGATAAAGGAAAAAAATAGTTTCTTTTATAATTATTTTTAAAGCTCAATTGTGATAGCACGATGACAGGCATATTTTAAACTCAAGCTGTGCATGATCTGGCACCGTGCATGGAAAGACGGCGCCGACTTCCTGCCTGCATTTCTGTGTCATTACCTCTTGCAATAGCGCCTTCCCCTCCCATGGCAACGAGGCCCAGCTCCAAAAGGGAAACCATGGAGATCCTTCCTTTCATGTGTGAGATGCTTTTATTTCCAACATAAGTTGAGAGAGGCTGTCCCTGTCTGTTTGATTCAGATGCATCTCGGCTTCAGTCACGCTGCTGCTTGCATCCAAAGCCAGCTGTCAATGGATCCTTCCTGAGCATCTGAAATGATGTGGGAGGAAAAGTCTGGATTATGCTTTGTGAATGCGGTGCCGTTCGGAGACAGACATGCACGCATATAATATAATTAGGTGGATGGAGCATGTTTAAAATTAAGTTAATAATAATAATAATAATAATAATAATAAGTAGTAGTAATAATAAGACATGTTATTATTTATTTAACTAGGGACATACTTAATCTGTTGTGCCTAAATCTGAGACCTTTTTAATGATTTTTTTCAGATGGATGAAATCTCAGTTAAGATCAAAGCCCTTTGCATTGTACGATGGTTATTAGCCAGTATATTTTGTGTTCCCGGTCCACCCACAGTCTGGTGCTTGATTAGTTTCCCTGAGAGGGAGAGGCGTTGAGACACATCTAGGTCCGTCTGTGTCGTTTTAGCTGTCCTACTTCCTCTGATCCACTTACACAACCAGCATCCAAACCGCAGAGGGGCCTTGCAGTCCCGATTATCTCGACTTTGTTTGTCCTTGTCTTTGAGATAATATAAAAGTTGTGGACTGTACAGCAAATTGCCGATTTATGATCTCATCCTTTATCATTTGTCAAGGTAATTATCATATTTTAGGGGATAAATCCAATGTCACAGTAGTGCCACAAACACCAAATTCATTGAATTGCCATTTTTATTATAATGAACCAGTGAGAGTCTCATATATTACAAATACTGGCCCGTCTGCTTGCATTATAAAGAACCAACACATCCATAAAAGTCTATGATTTTAAAGCACCATAGTGCCTGAAAAACTACTCCATAAAACCCTCTTGCCAATTCACAGATTTGAAGGATTTCTACAGCCCATATTTTTACCAGCACTATTACACAACCCAAACCTGTGTATTGTGATTTATTAATATTTATACATGTTGGGAGGACTTCAGTAATGAGAAGGGGGAGAAACATGTCTCTTAATTTAGTGTACATTTAATGAAAATGCCTAAACTAGTCAGCTGTATAGTCAGATGCTCTTCGTGGGATTTGAAGCCCTTCGACTTGGAAAATAAATTCACACCAGTAGACGGACATAATGTATCGTCATAGGACTCATAAAACGCTTGTAAATACAACAATGCATCAGGTACGACAGATAACAAATGGTCAACAGCCTCTAGTCATGTTATTTAACTGAGGGTAAACATGGAAGCTAGGTGATGGGTGTTTGTTTGCCAATTTGGTTTACTGGGCAACAGACTGATACAGACACGGCACATTGCAGGGTCATTTTGCACGTGCTTTACAACCTGTGACACTCAGGGAAGAGTGTGTCTCAAAGACTGCCGAGTTAAACCATGAAACAGTCATGCTGCAAGCTCTGAGACTGCACTTTTAAGTTAGCGTAAGCCTAATTTGCCATGGTAGTCAATGTCAGAGAATATAACAGCTACAATAAATCTGATGCGGAAAGAATTGGCTGCTTTTGAAGTGCTGACACTGCTTTAATAAATGTCTCAACTTTGGTTCTAAGCGCAAGGTGTTGCTTCAGTTGTTGATGTTAAGACTGCACAGGCTGAGGTGTCTCGGGGCGGGTTATAAAAAAATGACAGCTGAGAACTTGGGTGCAGCTTTTCCACCACAATCAAAGTTCTGTTTCAATTAGGCATCTTTGAATATGTGCTCTTGTCACAGAGTGTCAGAATTATGTCTTGCACCAAGGGACTAATACAATTACAACACATTCATCCTTTATATACTGTATTACGAAAGTAAAATAATGGTTTCTTTTTGAAAATAGATATACCATTTTTGAAAAGAAACTTCTACTCCTGGCTACAGTCTCAATATGTTAATTGTATCAAAAATAGATAGATAGATACTTTATTCATCCCCAGGGGGAAATCTATTTGTGGCAGCAGCAAGCAAAGTTACATAGGAGACAAAAATATTAACTACGAAAAATACTCAATATATACAATACAATCAAATAGAATAAAATAGCAGAGCACATTCAATTTAGGAAAATTATATATATATACACACAGTTTATGTTAGCTGTATATAAAGTATTTTATATTAGTATACAATGTTATTTACCATATAATTTTCTCTATATAAAAATACCTCAGATATTTTTGTCAAATTTATGCAATAAGTTTAACTTTTCATCTCTGGAGGAGTACTTCAGCTATACCAAACTTAATCTTGGATTGAAGTATTGTCAAAAGTGTCCAACCCTCATTAAGCTGTGATCTAATCTTCAAAGTCGAGCACGCACACACAAAGTGAGCAGCTTGTCTGATAAACAAGGACGTTTGCATAAACTCAGTGCCCCGTGAAAGATGGGAGGAAGTTAAACGGATGGCGTTTTAACCATCACGTTAACCGTGGCGTTGACCTCGAACGGTTCAGGTCAATTTGGTCGTCGGGCAACGAGTCTCGCGAGAGTTTTTTTGCAAGTTTTCGCAAACTGTGGGTTACCCCTTGGCCAGCTCTGACTTAGCTTGTATGCTAGCTCCACGGTAAAGTTAACTTCGCATGTTTGCAAGCTTTGACGTCCACAACTCAAACTTGGAGACTTGCTTTTTTGCAAGAATAATGTTCTCGGGCCCGACATTTCCGGGACGTGTTCAAATCCACATGTCGAGATGAAGGAGGAGTGACTTAACTTACCTTTTGGGAGGTGTGGACCGTGCTAACTCCTCGCGTCCGTCACCGCGTCACTTGACCAAGGTAGGCCCAGCTCTAGCGTTTGGTGTTGGGCATGTGGGGTCCTTCGCTGCGCACAGTGGGTGTTCTGGTGCTACATGAGGACGCACGTGTTGCTGGTTGCCTGATTGATCCGCTCGCGGGGAAATGTCATGGTCGCAACCTTTGTGTGAAATATCTGCTTGTTTGGTTCAGCTTGGTCGTCTCGATCATTGTTTTCACTTAGGATGCTTTTTTGGTTCTTGAGTAATGTAATGGTCAAATATAGCCACCTCATGTTGACTATAACGTTGTTGCTGTAGTTTTGGGTGTTTTGTGACTCTGCATATTCTATGTTGCTGTCTAGTGATATTTTATGTAATATTTACACAAATCCCATTCAAGTTTATTTTATGTAATATTTGCTTGTGGGAAACTTTTTTTTTTACTGCATTTCCCCTTACACTCTCCACTCAAACTTGTATTATTTTTGTGTTTCTGTGCTGTTATTCATTTCTAAACGGCATGAACTAAAGTTGCAAGCTGTGCTTCTGTGATGCGTTAGTTTGTAAGTATTTTGAAATTTCAGAAAACTAAGGAAAATATCCATTACAATTTCTCAGTTATATGTGGCATCTTATTGTTTTTGCTTGTTTGTCTCTATTATACAATGACATATTTGTCAATTAAGTAATGAACAACAATTCCACTATCGCAATCAATCAATTATTTGTTTCAGCACTACTTGATGTGTCTGTTTGATTTGTATCCATTTCAATTCACTAGATTCCCTGCATGATGATTGTGTTGTTGGGAAATGCTATGTGGCTGCTGCTAATGCCCAGTCCACACATAGAAAGTGGTCATTATTTCCCTCATTATTACAGTAGTAGTAGAATCCACAATGGCAGGTGGTGTCATCTCTGTATTTAATGTCTCTGCTGTGCTGAGCATGTTGTATGAACATAGTTTTTAGTCACTGGATTAGAAAGCCATGCCAAATGAGTCAACTGGCTGAGCTGTTTTTTTTTTTTGTAGTCTGATTTAAAGTTCTTAATATCAATGTGTTAATATGTATTTAGCTGATCTTTGTAATACTTCTTGAAGGTTGAAAAAAAACTGACCAATATGCCAGTGTTGGGTGAACTGGGTGAAAGTAAATGTTTATTAAGGTTGCATAATCATTTTAAAAGGTTACCTATAATTGTTTTGTTTTTTACTTCACTTCAATTAACAAAATTCTTATTATTAACTCTGAGATGTTTAATAGTTGTGACATACTGGGTACAAATACATAACAGTGATTTGGCATGGGAAGTTAACCAAAGGACTCCGAAGCAGCTGTGACTGTAGACTGAGTTAGGACAACAAATGTCAGGGTTGTGTTCCGGACCCAAAAGCAAACTCGGCACAGCAGGTAAGGTATAACAAAAAGGTGTATTTATTGTCTCTTAAGCAACTCAAAAAACACAAAAACTCAGGCCTTCAGGCCAAACTCCACAAAACGTAAATGCAATGTCCCTCAATGCAAACTTAAGTCCTCACGGCCGCAGGCAATACTCATCCACACGTAGCTTGTGGCGTAGCGTAGCTCCAGGCGTAGCTCGTGGCGTAGCGTAGCTCCAGGCGTAGCTCGTGGCGTAGCGTAGCTCCAGGCGTAGCTCGTGGCGTAGCGTAGCTCCAGGCGTAGCTCCAGGCGTAGCTCCAGGCGTAGCTCGTGGCGTAGCGTAGCTCCAGGCGTAGCTCGTGGCGTAGCTCGTGGCATAGCGTAGCGTAGCTCCAGGCGTAGCTCGTGGCGTGAAACCCTCTGGACAGGGGCACTTTCCGTAATCACCCGACAACGGGAGTCCGGGAGGAAGCTGGCTTTAACCCGCCGCTGATGAGCCGGGATGAGTTGCAGCTGCGGAGCGCTCTCCTCACACTGCCCCTCCTCTACCTGTACACACACACCCTGGCCGCACCCAGGGTTGCTTTGGCACCCCCTGGCGGTGGTGCCTTGCGGATCCTCACAGTACCCCCCCCTCAACGGACGCCTCCAGGCGTCCATGGCACCACCGGACCAGGGTGGGTGGATGGGGGTCCGGTAGGAGGGCCACAACACTCCTGACGACCACCGGCTCGCGGAGAGAGACCTGGAACACAGGAAAAAAGTCACTGGACCACCGAGCTCAGGGGAACGGGCCCCAGGCGGAGACTCGGGAGGCCGGGCCGGAGGACGGCCCCCAGGCGGAGACTCAGGAGGACGGGCCGGAGGACGGCCACCAGGCGGAGACTCAGGAGGACGTGCCGGCGGACGGGACCAACCAACCCTAGACTCGGGACGGGACTGGACCGGACAGGACTCGTGACGGGACTTAACGGGACGGGACTCAACCGGACGGAACTCGGGACGGGACTCAACCGGACGGAACTCGGGACGGGACTCAACCGGACGGAACTCGGGACGGGACTCAACCGGACGGAACTCGGGACGGGACTCAACCGGACGGAACTCGGGACGGGACTCAACCGGACGGAACTCGGGACGGGACGGGACTGGGGACGGGACTGGGGACGGGACTTGACCGGACACTGCCCGAACCTCGACGGGACTCGAGGGACATGTGTCGGCCGGACCGCCGACGGAACTCGAGGGACATGTGTCGGCCGGACCGCCGACAAGAATCACAGGATACAAGCCGGGCCGGACTGCCGGCAGGGCATGGGGAACAGGTGGCGGCCGGACCACCGACGAGACAGGTGGCGGCCGGACCACCGCCGGGACTCGGGGAACAAGGGTCGACCGGACCACCGACGAGACAGGTGTCGGCCGGACCGCTGACGGGACTCTTGGGACTAGGATCGGCCGGGCCACCGACGAGACAGGTGTCGGCCGGACCGCCGATGGGGTTCGGGGAACAAGGGTCGGCCGGACCACCGACGAGACAGGTGTCGGCCGGACCGCCGATGAGACTCTTGGGACTAGGATCGGCCGGGCCACCGACGAGACAGGTGTCGGCCGGACCGCCGATGGGGTTCGGGGAACAAGGGTCGGCCGGACCACCGACGAGACAGGTGTCGGCCGGACCGCCGATGAGACTCTTGGGACTAGGATCGGCCGGGCCACCGACGAGACAGGTGTCGGCCGGACCGCCGATGGGGTTCGGGGAACAAGGGTCGGCCGGACCACCGACGAGACAGGTGTCGGCCGGACCGCCGATGAGACTCTTGGGACTAGGATCGGCCGGGCCACCGACGAGACAGGTGTCGGCCGGACCGCCGATGGGGTTCGAGGGACAGTTGTCGGCCGGACCACCGACGAGACAGGTGTCGGCCGGACAGCCCATGGGACTGTTGGGGAAGCTGGGACCGGGACTAGCACCGTGGCGGGACACGAGACCGGGGCTGAACGCGACACGGTGGCAGAAACTGGGCTCGGGGCTGGCAGCGGCACAGGGACAGAAACTGGGACCGCGGCTGAACGCGACACGGTGGCAAAAACTGGGCTCGGGGCTGGCAGCGGCACAGGAACTGGGACCGGGACTAGCAAAGGCACGGTGGCATAAACTCTGGGAGCCGGAGTCGGCCGGGACGCCGACAGGACACGTGGAGCAGGAGTCGGCCGGGGAGCCGACAGGACACGTGGAGCAGGAGTCGGCCGGGGAGCCGACAGGACACGTGGAGCAGGAGTCGGCCGGGGAGCCGACAGGACACGTGGAGCAGGAGTCGGCCGTGGCGCCGACAGGACACGGGGAGCAGGAGTCGGCCGGACCGGGACCAGGGCTGGCGACGGCACCGTCACAGGGTCCGGGACTGGCCGTGGCGTAGGTGCCGGATCCGGGGCAGGGACCAGCAGATCATCGTGGGATGTCCAGGCTGTCGGTGAGTCACAGGGAGCGGGCGTCACCGGCTGCTCCATGGCCGCAGCCCGAGCTGGACGACTCCTCCGCTGGCGTCGAGATCCCGAGGCTCTGGCCTCCGGGCCAGAGCCCCTAGCCCGTTGGAGGCTCCGGGGCCCACCCAACGCCCACCCGGTACCTGGCCGGGGATCCGGCTCGGGGTTCTCCTCATCCACATTGGGATCCTTGTATCTGGGATCCCGCACGTAGTCGATGTACCCGAAGCCATCACGAAGGTAGAACCGGGTGGGCTGCTCATCCACATTGGGATCCTTGTATCCGGGATCCCGCACGTAGTCCCGGGGCCCACCAAACGCCAGCCGGGAAAAGTGTTCCGCCAAGAACCGCCCCTCCGGACTGGAGTTCCACATAAGCCCAGGGGACACACAAAACAAAAGAGAAACAAAAAAAAACGTGGTTTGCTGGGTCCTTGTATATGGTCGGGTGATTCTGTCAGGGTTGTGTTCCGGACCCAAAAGCAAACTCGGCACAGCAGGTAAGGTATAACAAAAAGGTGTATTTATTGTCTCTTAAGCAACTCAAAAAACACAAAAACTCAGGCCTTCAGGCCAAACTCCACAAAACGTAAATGCAATGTCCCTCAATGCAAACTTAAGTCCTCACGGCCGCAGGCAATACTCATCCACACGTAGCTTGTGGCGTAGCGTAGCTCCAGGCGTAGCTCGTGGCGTAGCGTAGCTCCAGGCGTAGCTCGTGGCGTAGCGTAGCTCCAGGCGTAGCTCCAGGCGTAGCTCGTGGCGTAGCGTAGCTCCAGGCGTAGCTCGTGGCGTAGCGTAGCTCCAGGCGTAGCTCGTGGCGTAGCTCGTGGCGTAGCTCGTGGCGTAGCTCGTGGCGTAGCTCGTGGCGTAGCGTAGCGTAGCGTAGCGTAGCTCCAGGCGTAGCTCGTGGCGTGAAACCCTCTGGACAGGGGCACTTTCCGTAATCACCCGACAACGGGAGTCCGGGAGGAAGCTGGCTTTAACCCGCCGCTGATGAGCCGGGATGAGTTGCAGCTGCGGAGCGCTCTCCTCACACTGCCCCTCCTCTACCTGTACACACACACCCTGGCCGCACCCAGGGTTGCTTTGGCACCCCCTGGCGGTGGTGCCTTGCGGATCCTCACAACAAAGCCTTCATGCTGAATCACTTCCCACACCACTGTATGTCTGTGAAGTGTTGGACGATTAGTTGCTTCATTTGCTGCCCTGCCCCACTGTCTCAATGGGAAAAAACCTTAATTGATTCAATTGGTGAACTATTGTTCCTGGTTTGTCTACGAGAGCTACAATGCTGCATGTTTTCCACAGCTGGGCATCCTTTTGCTTCATGCAGTGAGTTGAAAGCGAGAGTTTCAAAGGCTACGGAGCTCAGATCTCAGCAGGGCACATGTTTCTCACCATGTGAGGCTGCATGTGTCTGTGCACATGTTAGTGCTACAGTTCAGGGAGAGGCTAAGTGTGTGCGTGCGTGCGGGCGCGTGTGTGTGTGATCCATATTACGCATGCAAAACTTCATACTGTGCCCGCCCTGGGCACCAAGTTGTGGTGAAAGCCTCACTTGCGTGAACAAACATTTTGCAGTCCAATATAAATTCCTGAAATAATCCAAACATATTTTTAAGCTAGCTCTCACCATTACTTTCATAGGATGAAAAGACCGTTGTTGCTATTTAGGGTTCATTTTGTTAGTAAAAATAGGCAACTTCTTTGTTGTTAAAGGGCTGAACTGGATTCAGCCCTTTGTATTTGGCCCAAATAAAACTGTATGCAGTTGTAAATCTCTTAATTTCTTAGAATTGTCCACATAGCTATCATGGATTGTGGTGACGCCATTATTTGGATTAACATCAAGTCTGTAAAGGGGTTGCTGTATCAACAAAGATCGATTTTGACGAAGCACACAAAACAGACAGTTATGGACAGAATCCATGTGTCAGCGACCTAGAGACAGTGTCACCATCAGCATTATTAATTCCTAAAGCTGTCTGACTGGCTAAAATAAAGATCAGATTAGTGCTGGGAGCTATACCTATTTATCGTGTATATCCAGATTCTTCTAAAATACTGCAATATTGATTTTTGGTCAGTAGGGTAAATCTCCTCTATCTGACATTGTGTGATGGAGAAATCATTTTCTTTTTATAATTTGAGTGTTCCTTGCTTTCTGTGAATATAGTCCTTTATGACAGCGTGACAGAGTTTTATACTTCTAAATACCGAATACATCCTTCCTGTGTCTTTCAGCCAATACAAACCCACACAGCCCCCTCTTCGTTCTCTCAGGCTCGCATACACATTGTCACAGTTTCCATGTCCGGTTTTAGTGAAGTCAGAGTATAGCCTCAGGCCCCTTTTACTTCTTCAAAAGGAAATGACCTGCATCTTTGCCACATTAGTGTGGGCCTGCATACACTTGAACACACTTCCTGTTAGTCCAACTTGGCTCAGAATGTTCTGAGTACATTTGACAGATCAAGTAACAATATAATAGTATAATATGTTTATTAGGGGTGTCACGATTATCTAAATCCACAATTCAATAAGACTTTAGATTTTAAGGTCTTGATTCGGTCTGATTTTAGTTTAACATTTTTTATTTATTTCAGCACTGTCATTTATGTAATTTATATCTCCAAATTATCTTTGGATGCTAGTGTATGACTTTTTATTTAAATAATAAATAGCATTTCAGCACATCTATGTCTTCATTTGTTACATTCTGGTTTACAAAGTGGAGAGTGCAATGTTTAAGTCAAGCCTGATGTTGCCTTAAGCATAAAAGAAGGATCCCAGTCACCTCCACACAGTGAGGCAAACAGCCTATCAATGAATCACTGGTATCAGACAGGATAGGTACTCAGTGTTGTCCGATAACCAAAGCCCAGGCTGAACAAGTCAAATCGGTGCATTGAAATGTGCTGGTTTATTTGGCATTTGTCACTTTACATGAAACATTATAAAGCTACTGTGAAACCCAGTATGATGTTAGCAGCTAGTTTGGGTGTCAACAGCAGCTTGATGTGTGCCGCCATCTGCTGGTGATACTGCCTCAGCTCAGTCTGAACCAAAACCAATTTGTCTTTGTGGAAAGCTAGTACACCAGGTAATGGGGTTTTAAATGTACTCACTGCCCATCAAATATATTTAAACTAGCTTGATTATTACTAATTTCCCTCAGTTAGACTTGCTTATTTCACCCCAACACCAAACCGACCCCAGGTACAGCCACGTCTGCTCCAGGCCTCACACACATACACACACACACACACACACACACACACACACACACACACACACACACACACACACACACACACACACACACACACACACACACACACACACTCTACTCATACACACAGACACTACTCATACACACAGACACTAATGGACATGTACCAGCATAACCACTCTACATAATACACCAACCACTAGAGATCTCTTTACTGAGGTGTGCAAACAAATAAAAGAAAATGAGGAATGCATGACTCTGTTGATTTACGCTATGCACCTCAAATATCTCTTCATTCTGGCCGACAGCAATTATTTACAAGTGTTTACTCAACAACATGAAGTATGGTCTCTGCAAAGAGACACTTGTTTACACCCAATCACAGGGACTGGGCTCATGCATGTTAGGATACACAGTGTGAGACCCTTTCTCTCACCATGCTATTTTTAGTAGACACCAATGCCTTCCGGCAAAAATCACATGAATATGGATGGTGTGCTCTGCTGTACAGAGTAGTTTGCAGCAAGAGAGCAATGATTCAGACAGACAGCCTGCACGTACTCTGTGTGTGTTCAATACATACTGGACCAGTGCTGAGTATCATTAGGCTTTCTAGGAATACAGAAACATAGATTCTTACCATATATTATTGGACTCTTAACATATCTTTTAAAGTGCTGTTTCATTACATTTTAGTGTCAAACTCCGCATTTAATTTATACTTTTACAGCATATTATTTAAATAATTTTGTGTGACATTGGTTTATTTTTGTATTATTCCTTTTAAAAATAACAATTGTGTTCCTGGTGGTGTAGGATACTGGTTTTCTCGTGTCAACGATTATAACCTCACTTAATTGTTGTATTCTCAAAGATATGGAAATCATTTTCAAACCCACAGAAGCTTCCTCAGTTGGGTCCATATTAAAGTTTTGCTGCCTGCTGCAATATTCTTATCCTCCTCTAAAGCACATCATTCTTGTGAACAAAAATAGCATCACCACAAAATAAAAGTAAAAGATTAATGATGCAGACATCTACTTTAAATCTACTCTAATTCTCTTTAAATATGAAATGTAATTAATTCTTAAACATGGCAAATACGCATCAAAACATTGATTTAATTTTACTACAAAATACTTCCACATAGTTTTGTATGTGTGTGTGTGTGTGTTTTTGTGAGCTTATTTTCTTCTTGCCAGAAACCCAATCATTCATCATTTGTAAAAATAGCGGAGTGCTTGACTTTTTACTTTGCACCGGTCCTAAATGTATCTGGTTTACTTTCCATCACTCTTGTGCCAACTAACGTGGTCTAGCTTCCTGTCCTTGACCTCAGCATAGTTTGCAAGTCAATATTATTCAAAGGCTGTCTATGGTTATGCCTTTAAATAGGCCAATTTGGGCTTGGAGCACATGCATCTTGAAGACAGGTTTATTTTGGTGGAACTCAATTTTTCTCTTGTCTCCTTGGCCATCGGGATATATCCTTGAGAAAGAGGCCATAGTTATCTGTACTTTTCTAAACAACACAGCGTCTACCTTTTAGTATATCACAGGTCCTGCAAGCTTAGCAATGTCCAGCAGAGAGTGCCCTGACTCTGTTTAACACTGGATGGCTTAGCACCAACCACTGGCTGAAACGAGCAAGGCACTTCCTACATGTCACAAGTTAGAGGATCAGACATCTGTAGTTACGTTCTCAGTGTTATTTGTCTTGTGAGCATATATGTTGATATGCTGCAAGTATTTGTTGTGTGTCTAATTATTTATTTTCAAACCTAGAGCACATGTATGCTCAGGTGGATTCAGTATTCACTTAGCACATCTAAATGATTAATTTGTCATGCACTTCAAAGCCCAAGGCTATGGTAATTCGTTTTGCCAAAACATTTTAAAGAAATCAGTATCATGGCTCCGCTACTTAATAGCGTTGACTTCACCCGGGGAACACTAAAGTGTCTCGTAAAGCCTCGGCGCTCTTCTCTTCTCACCCTCCTCTCTCCTCAGCCAGCATTCCTACTTCTTATCTCCTTTATTCTTATCTGCCTTGTTCTCTTCAACTGTCCTCTCCCCACGGAGTGGTCTTGTTCTCCTCACTTGCAGATGATTGTTTGGAGGGCTGGAGCTGATGCAAAGTGACGTGTCTCCCCATCACAGGACTGGAGCTGAGGCTGGGCCTCACTTCCCCCGCACTGGGCTGTTTTTGTTCGCCGCAGCTCATGCGGATAATTTGCCGGGATGCAGTGGAGGGCTGTCACAAGGACTTGGCTCAAGGGGTGTGGGAAAATAGCAGAAGCGTCTTCCATGCTCAAACCCTGCCTTAATGATGAGCATTAAATATGAACATCTTCTTTGTGTAAGCGATGCATTAGGCGCCCTACATGTCCCTCTCCTTGCTTTCGCTTTCTCTCTCTTTTGGTCCCTTCTTTCCCTCCCTGATTCTCTGCAGCCTTGTCTGGAGTCTTGTTTGAGAATCACTTGAATAATCCGACCGACAACAGCCTTTAGGTCATAGCATCTCCGTTCAGAAAATATTCTCAATTCTTTGTGAAAGCACAGCGCCAACACGGCTCTGTGCGACTGAGCTAATGTCCCTCTGAAATTCAACTGAAAGACCAGGGTGACAACAGTGGCTTTGTCCTGCCATCCTTTACCGTTCTCTTTATCTCTGCGAGGGCTTTTATTTTGATTACCCCATGTATTGTATTGTACTGTAACGCTGTCGTGTTTTTCACGACCACATCGAACCATTCTGCCTTCGTAGCACTGCTACCATATCGTAGCACCAGACCAAATAATACATTAACAGGCAGAAAGCTCCTTCATACCTTACTGATCAGAGGCAGCGGTCCCAGTTGGGTTGAACAAGTCTATGTAGAACTGTTACAATGACAGTTACAGATAAAGTGATCTCCGGGAACTAAGGAATAAAACACACCACCCTCCCTTAAAATAAACCTCCCTGGGTACTGACGCAAAGGACAGAGTGACATTGTGAATGCTAACATCTGTGCAGAACCTTGCAGTACCAAATGCCCCAACCCCAAGTTTGAGCAGACTCTACCGTCATCCTCCAAGGAGCAGCCATTTTGGAAGGCTCTCCCGGCACAGATGTTGCATATTAAAATGTAGGGCTGTTTTAGCAGAGGAAACGCTGTGGAGAGGAGGGGCTGCTCCTCTGTGGGCCTCACCTGTGCCTTCATCCGAGAAGCCAATCCAAGTGAGGGTACTGTCTAACCAACCAAAAACAAAGTGACATTCAAGATAAAGTCACCCTGCCGCCTCTTTGACCCTGGCAGGCTGAGAATGTGGACAAATTATTTCACACTTGAGCGTACCTTGTTTACAACAGACACAATTGGCTCAGATGCTAATTTCAACCAAAAATAATTGCTGTTTACCGCACAGGTGCACTGATACAGTGCCACCATTTGTGTTGCTGCAGCCTACATAAGGTAATGTCTGTATTAGTCAACAAAAGACTAAAGAGAATCCGCGCGCTGACCCTGTCTGACCGGAGCTTCAACAGACAATGAACATTCGCCCCACAACATCCCTCATATTAAAACTAATATTGTCCACAAGATGGAGATAGTCACCAGTTTAATGCTGAGCGCCCACCTGGCTCCACATGAAGCAGACAGAGGGGAGAGAGAGAGAGAGAGAGCCTGAGTGAGAGAGACACAGAGGGAGAGAGAGAGACACAGAGGGGGGGAGAGAGAGAGAGCGAGCGAGAGATGCACTACATGGCTGTGTGTGACAGATTGTGTTTGCATGAGGCAGTATGTGATGCCTGCATAATGTTTGAGTGTGTCTCTTTATTTATGTGTACAGTGTGTGTGTGTGTGTGTGTGTGTGTGTGTTTTTGAACAGTGCAGCGTTCTCCGGCTGAGGTGCTGAGAGGGCACAGTGTGCTAACAGAGAGGTTGTGAGTGGTCCCTGAGCTTATTGGCCGGGGTCCCAGGGGCCCAGAGCAGAGGAGAGGTCAGAGCAGGTCGGCCGTCCTGTGTGTTGCGGGGCCCCGCGGCCCGCTGTGTGCAGGGGAGGGTTCAGGTGTGTGTCGACCTCTTGCTCCAGCAGGCTGTAAGTAAAGAGGCTGGGGTCTGCTGCTCCCATCCAGGAGGCAAGCTGCGGTTGCAGGAGGCCTGACCTGGACCCAGAGAGGCCTTTTCCCACCTTTACCTGCACCTTCAGAGCCTGTGGAGGGATCACAAAATCCTCAGTCAACACCAAACCTCGGCATCAAAAAACAAACCACTAAATGAATGGCAGTGCTTGTGAAAGTCTGACGCTGGTACTTAAAGTAACCAGATATGGGCGATATAAGGTGAATTTATTTATGAATATTAGCAAAAAAAACGAACTATCAAGCAAACATAATCTGGTTTCAATCTCTTTTCTCTGTTTATGTTGTATTCGTTTTTTACTGATTAATCAACATGTAAAATATAATATAATATGATTTGCACATTATTCGCTTACAAATAAACCAATAGACTTCCTTCATACGTCTGCTATATCACTGGATTAATTTAAACTGGATACCAATAGAAACAATTGGTCTGTTGTTGCAGCATGACGTGCAGAACATTGTTATGCTTTATACTACTTTATACTCTATAATGGTCATACTATGTTGAAAACAGAGGACCCATTTAAACATTTAGGGAAGACTGAATGTCAAAAATAACAAAAAAATGTGTTCTTTTCAGTGAACACTAAACTCCAAAACATCATTAAAGAGGCTTGCTTAATCGCCAAGTATGTCTCTGCAAAAAAGGCCGTTTCCCTCATGCTGCATAATGATGAAAAGCCACTGTAATGATGATACAACTATGGTACTGCATGTTCTTTTATATGGGGTGCAGTCATATTTCTCCTCTGTGTCATTGCGTCTTTATATGAGTCATTCAAGGATGCCAACTAGCTAATCCAGAGAACGGCCATAATCGCTTCTATGGACAGTTGAGTGCACACACCTTGTCCATGGGTGTATTAATTAAGATGGTTGCTTGAAAACACGAGCAATTAATGTACTGTATCAACAGGCACTGTGCACCACAATAGTGAATGGTAGCCAAATGGTATCACTGCAATGGCACCTGGTCCTCAATAGGCATTGTTTGGCTACCTTTTGTGCCCATGTAGTGTGACATATTGCCCTCAAGCATTGACCATCTGACCAGAGAGAGGGCTTAAACGCTAGGCTAATAATAGGAGAGCATAGCCAGGCAAAGGATTCTAATAATTATGCCTCACTGTGTGAAATGATGGGTGAAACGAGGAGAGGATCAGGCTACGAGAGAGAAGACAATAGTGAGGAAAGAATCGGTGCAAGTTAAGTTTGTATTACACACCACAACTCAAGAAACCACCGTCTTTTCTGATGCAAGGGGATGACAGTCGGAACAATTAGTGGAAGGTCAGACTTGGAGGTTAAGATGGCAAGGACAGTCCAAGTACCTGATCTGGATCAACACACCTCAGCTTGATGTGGGAGAGTTGGGGCTCCTGGTCAGTGCGCGCACACACACGTTCAAATCGGGCATAAAACGCGCTAGGCCATTTCCAGGATCTGAAGCCAAGGTCTTGGCAAGAGTCTGTCTCTCTGGGTTACACAGACCTGCCCTTGAACTCCGTTCCCAGGGAATAGACTCATTCTCTCTTGAAAAGTGGAGAAAGGAAGCTATTATCTGACACAGCCTGTGGAGGAGACGCTGGGCGATGATAGAGAACTCAGCCAGGAAAATGAGGCCGAAGCAGACCACCAGACCAAAGTTTGTTTGCACAGTGACTTTCATATTGTTTGTGTTTGTGTGCTCCGCTGTGCATGTGAACTTGTGCGTGTGTGTGTGCGTGCTTAATTTGCAGTATCGCAGTGCATGTGAGCCCCTCACTGTGAGCAAAGGAAGGATGCATTTTACATTTTTGTGCACATGTACAGGAGCAGCAACAAATAAAAACCCGTGCCTAAAAATAAAATGACTTGAGAATTAATTAAAGTCAGAGAGTGTGCAGCAACAAACAGATGTGTCCTATTTAGGGCTAATATCAACTTTAGCTAACTAGTGTAGGGAACTTGTGATTGATGGCGTCTGTCACTACAGCTCCAGCATGCCTTAATCCTATCCAGCGGTTGCACAGCACCCAGATACACAATGCCTGATCTTTTATTCCTTTATTCAAATCCCATCGATTGAATAGAGTGATCAGAGGCGTTGCCCTCTCTGGAAGAGCTTAATCTCTCCCTGACACATGGAAGACTTGCTGGACTTTGATGATGCAGCCGCATATCCTTTTGGGCTTTCAAACAACTCCGTCAGCTGTCTGGAGAACAATCATTCAGTACAAAGCACTGTCAAGGCTTCAGCAAGCAGAAGCTTCACCCTGCCAGCCTCTAATTCACCCCCCTGCTCCTCGCCCGGCTGCAATGCACTGTGGGATTGGATAACCAAATCCCAGATGCAATTAGTGGTGCTTTCAGAGGCCATGGTTTAGGCAATATGCTGGGATACTCCATTGTGCCCCTGTGCACTGGTTACTGGCAAATTGGAGTATCATCAGATCTACTGTGCTAAAGACATTTGCAAAAAGCTAAAATCATGGTGGACAATTCTCTTTGTTGCACTCATGGCTCTAAACAATAGCAGTCCTGAGGATTTCTAATTGATGGGTCTATTGTTTCTTTGTACTCACTAAGGATAACATAATTACCCTGTTCATTATCCCTCTGCGGTTATGTTAAAGAGCCTGTTATCAGAGCCTATGCAAATGTCTCCTGCTTGCTCCTCTTGTTCGCTTGATGTTTTTATGGTATGCGGCCTATTGCATCTGTGTGCCTCACAGCATCTTAAGGCATTCGTCTTGAAAGAGTTAGTCGGGGCCCAATGACATTCGGTCGATACCGAACGAGCAGACGATGATATATTTATCCTTCAAATAATCCTCAGGTCTGACTACTTCTCCATTAAAATGATAGATTTGACTTGAATAACACCCACACAGCAACGGATGTCAGAGCAGAAAAATGAGCCCGTGTTGTCACAGCAGGGAAAGAATGTCATCTGTGTATCAAATGTGATCATCTTCATGGGCTTGTGGTGTGTGTGCAGCATCACAGTACTGTATGTGCTGTCTGGTAATGCCTTGTGACAGCCACACAGAACCCATCCCTCACAGTGCGCCCAGATCTACCTGGGAAATGACCATCCCCATCAGACCGAGCCTGTCATCTACATGTCAATGTAAGGCAGCCTCATATGGTCAGATAGGCCGTGTGTGTAAACAAAGGCAGAGATAACCCTGGACTTGCACGTGTATAAGCATGGAGTTTGTACTAACAAATGCACAGCAAAAAAATCCAAACAGTGTTGCACAGGTATTTCTTAATTTCATAAATGTACTTATTTAATGAACTATGATTCTATAAATAGCCATTGCTCATGTAACAGACTAAATACAAAAATGGTTAAATGGTATGTAATGTAATTAAAGTTGTACAGAATGAATGTTTATACCCGTGAAACAGGGATGCCCTTCATACAGCTTTTACTGGTAGCTGTTAAATAAATATATTTTAATAGTCAAATGTCTTATATAATCAAAATAGCACTGTTACCTACTGTTTCTTAGTAAAATAATTGACGTGTTCATTCATTTTGAAAGTCCCACGCAGTTAGCAATAGCAGTGTTTCTCTTTCATTTTAATAGGATCATTAATAAATAAATATATTTTAACAGTGGCTGTGCTCATTTGCATTAGTACAAGTAATACACTTTAATTAAGTTTCAATTTTCACTTGCTCTTTTTAAATTTATAAATAGTTAATTTGCAGTTCAGTTACATTTAAATAGTATAAAGTAATCCCAGACACCTGCTGGTACTTTTAACTGGTCTTGTGTCTATTCATATTTATGTTTTATTATCTTTTAATCAAAACCTAAATTCTTAAGACACACTCACAATCAAAACAAGATCCAATTTACAGTCTCTCATCTGTTATCAAAGTATAATACCTAAATGCAAGAGCAGTTCATAATATTTGATTGTTCTGTGACTCCTGTTGAGTGTTAGTTGATTGCTTGTTTATATGTCAATTACCAGGCAGCCACATGGCCCAGGGCATTAATTTGTCATGATTGTATCTGAACATTAAACTATTCCCAGGTCGAGAAACCATCTGACTCAAAATATGGAATACAAATAATTAATATATTATTGGCATTTGAATCGGTCTCAAACCGCAGATGAATGTTAAAATAATGTACAGCTGAAAACTAGAAATACAATTTTCCGTAATGCACAAGTAGTTGTTCAGATGAAAGTCATAATTGTAGGTTGTATGTCCAGCCTTTGTCTTTTTGTTTCTGGCATGGTTTATTTTCTGATAGCACATCTTTGAAATGTCTTCATTTCTTCCACAACAAAAGAATATTTTTCAGCTATTAAAAGAGCAAAAAAGGCCACCTTTCTATTCCCCACCTGACAAATGACATACAATTGCAACTGCAAAAATAAATATTTATCTTGCCGTTTGCATTTTGCAATGCTGATCATATTTAAACAGGGCTTTGAACAATCTGCACTTTCTATTCTGTCAAATAACTTTTGAGCATTGTGTTGGATCATGGGAAATTAAAACCCCATCCCATGATTGTGTGCTGTCTACTTGGGTTGAGAGGCTTTACAAAATAAACCACCTTTTGGCTGCATTGGAAGACAGAAACTGTGCTGACTGGCACACTTTTGAGAAGAGAATTCTACATTTGTATGGCTGAATCGATACAATTAAAATTGCCTTTTGCGTTAAGCAGTTCGCCTTCCAACTCAAAGTGGGGACCTCAGCAAAGTTGTTGTTTTCTCAGTCTACACCATTTACCTCAATTCTATCATCACTGACAACCTGCTCGCAAACCTCAAGGCCAAGTGTGCATAAAACAAATCATTTCTGGGTGTCAGCAGATAATGTGGGGTACTGATGCAAATCTGTTTACCACTTTTCTTCCAATACATTAAAGGTGCTTTTGTGTTGCGTGCTTTGACGACGTGTCATAGAGCAAAGAATGTGTGTGTGTGTGTGTGTGTGTGTGATGTGTGCGTGTGCTTGTGTGAGAGAGCCAGAAAGGAAGAGAGGGTGATTAAGTGGGAGCTTGTTTATATGCGTTTGCTTTAAGTGCGAGCAGGTGGATTTGAGGAAGCATCTGCTGTCTTTTTAGTGGTTTTGAAGTTTATCTGCATCACATTTCAGACTGTTATGTGAATATGGGGACTAATTATGATTGGTCTTAATATTGTGTGTATAGCCCTACAGGATAACACGGATATCCATTCTCTTTGATTCCATATCCTAGCCCATTATACATGCTCCATCAATGGAGGGTTCGTCATTGTTGCAGCCTGAACTCGCTCTCTACTTCAGAGCGGTGTTCTGATTGTAGCCCGGATCTTTTTAATTTAGTCTCGGATGTAAGTTCAGACAAAACAGGAAAAGTTGTTGCATTTTGGTGCAGCGTCTCTTGCTGACACCGTTATATCTTTCAGAGCCTTAGTTCACCCTCGTGTTCAGCAGCCCGCTCTTTAATTATGATTAGGCTGTTCACACTTCTCACCCTCCTCATCGCTCAATTACGGCACAATATTGATTTGTTCCTGGAGAAACCATCAAGGATGCACAGCCAGGAAATCACTGATATGCTCTCTAATATGATAAATGTGTTTTAATCCAACGTTACATTAAAATGCCATTTTACACAGCTATTAGTCACTAAATTAATGCTCAGAATAAACTAGTTTGGCAGTTGGAATCAGACTGGCCCTGGATCCCCTGTTGTTGGTCAGTTTGCTCTCAAACTTTGTCCTCATATCCAAGGCACCCATTTCTTTAAATGGAGCTTATGATAAAACAACAATTCATCATCATCACCATCACCAGCCATAACAGAGGTTTGTTTTGGGATCCTTTGTTCCTTTACGGTTAAACATCCTCCCTAAGGTGCACCTACAGTATAAATAGGATCCCAGAGTGCACTACATGTAACGGCAGTCAGTTGGTTATAGATCGTATCTGCAGTGGCACCTCAACTTGAGTGTTTCATGGAGACGGAGCACACAGGCTTGCAGGCTAGCTCGGCCACAGAAAGCGAGCATGTGGCAGTGTCAGCAGCCTAGTGCGGCGTGGCCAGGTTTCCTGGGGCGAGGGCTGTGCTGTGCTCCATACGGAGGGCCTGTGCTGGGAGCCCGGGGGCCATGCAGTCCCAGGTCAGCAGATGGGCCTGTGATTATTATTTCCAGGCCTGTCTTACCTGACCACTTCCTCACTCCGTGAACAGCTGTTTCACTCGCTTCACTGAGACGCTACATGAACAGCCATTTTTCTTCTGTTCTTTACTTTGTACATAGTATAAATCTTTACTGTGACCCTGCTCTGGGCTCCATCCACCTGTGTCTTACCTCGGGCAAAAGCTCCCCCCGAGGATTGTTTTTCTTTTTTCTTTTTTTCTTTTTTACCAACGCAGGAAAAAAGACTATTAGGATTGTTTTCTAGACAATGGAACACTTAATTTTACCACCAAAGCCCAACGTTTGTGGCTTTGGCACAAGAAACATGTCATTTTAGTGACATCCCATCATCCATAACACTGTTTCTACTATGTTGGGTTTGATACTGTACATTTGAAATGACAGGGAGGCTTGTTGAGAGGGAAAAACTGTTTTTTTTGTTTGCTCTTGACAATGTGAAACAGAGATGTGTGATTATCATGTTTCAGAAAACAGTTGATGTATTGCAAGTTGTTAGAACATGCCATTTCTCTTAGACTGTGTCAGGTTTAGCAATCACATATTGCAGACTATGGTGCTTTTGGATGAATACCCTCTTTAGTCAACCAATTCATCACACTGCAGGGAATATTGTTCTACAGCACCTGGTGTTCAGACTATTTCTGTGTTCTAAACACTGTTGGTACAAACCATTTGTTCTCCATCCAACAAAGCTTGCAAAGCCTCATTACTGCTCCATTATTCTTAGAGGATTTTGTACCCATCTTTTAATATTACTGTTATAGAACACATTTTTAGTTATTTTCAATTTGCATTGCATTACATGTCTGGAAGTCTTTTCACCATTATTTAAGATTATTTCTGACTGGATAAAAATGTAATAATCCATGAACAAAGAGTTAGCTACAGTTCTGAAAGGTCTTGAAAATGGATTTTTATGAAAAGATCTCTGAACTTTTTGAGCTGATTCTTCTCTTGTACGTCATCGGCTAATGGTTCAATACACCAACAGACACAAACAGCCTTTGGTCTGAAAGACCAACATCAAAAGTAATAACACTGCTCTGCAATCTAAAAGAGAATGATTATTCCAGAGAACAAATAGTTTTAGTAAGTAGTTTAACCGCAACAAAAACAAACTGGAGGGAAATATTTAACCAGGAACACAAAGAGAACTGCTGAAGCAGTTTTAAGCCCCTCAAATCATTCAACATAGATTGAAGCGCTGAATGAATGAGCAGAATCTGGCTTATTTATTGATGAAAATGAAATGGCTGAGAGAGGGGATTTCTTTGAAATGCACAACATAAAATAATAGATTTTCTCAACTTCCATCCATCCATCCATTTTCCACCGCTTATCCGGGGTCGGGTCGCGGAGGCAGCAGGTCAAGCAGGCTGACCCAGGCCCCCCTCTCACCCGCAACATCTACCAGCTCATTCTGGGGGATCCCGAGGCGTTCCCAGGCCAGCTGGGAGATATAATCCCTCCAGTGTGTCCTGGGTCTTCCCCGGGGCCTCCTACCAGTTGGACGTGGCTGGAAAACCTCTAAAGGGAGGCGTCCTGGAGGCATCCTAATTAGATGCCCGAACCACCTCAGCTGACTCCTTTCGACACGAAGGAGTAGCGGCTCGACTTCAAGCTCCCTCCTGATGTCCGAGCTCCTCACCCTATCTCTAAGGCTGAGCCCGGCCACTCTACGGAGGAAACTCATTTCGGCCGCTTGTATCCGCGACCTCGTTCTTTCGGACACGATCCAAAGCTCGTGACCATAGGTGAAGGTTGGGACGTAGACCGACCAGTAAATTGAGAGCTTCGCCTTCCGGCTCAGCTCCTTCTTCACCAAGACGGCCCGGTGCAACGCCTGTTTTACTGCTGCAGCCGCACCGATACGCCTGTCGATCTCCCGCTCCATTTTACCCTCACTCGTGAACAAGACCCCGAGATACTTGAACTCCTTCGCTTGTGGTAGGCACTCTGTCCCCACCCGGAGGGAGCAATCCACCGGTTTCCGGCAGAGCACCATGGCCTCAGATTTCGTGGTGCTGACTCTCATCCCCGCCGCTTCACACTCGGCTGCAAAACGCCCCAGTGAATGCTGGAGGTCATGGTCCGAGGAGGCAAACAGGACCACATCATCTGCAAACAGCAGAGAGGCTATCCTGAGATCCCCGAACCTGACATTCTCCGCCCCACGGCTGCGCCTAGATATCCTGTCCATGAAAGTCACGAACGATTTTCTCAACTTTATAAACTCTAAATCCAACGAGAACGAGGGAGGAGACGGAGCTCATTCTGAGTCTACTTACTCTGCCTGCAGTCTGGTAAAAAAAGAAACCCCTGCTTGTTATAAGGAGGAATACACCTGTAAAGTCAGGTGGCTGGCTGGCTTTCACCATAAGGCCCCGACCACTGAGCTGTTGATCAGACACCTCTTTTCACACAGCTGGCACATTTAGATTCCCAGCCCCTCCCTCAAATCCCACAGTGTGCTCTCAAGGAAATGTGTGGAAATGAATTATGGAAATTTCTGATGGGAAACTTGGTGCATTAGTGTTTCATTTAGCTTGCTCGTACCCTGAAGCGCTGCTCCAACCTATGAGGGACAGAGCTGGAAATATAACTCTCAGCGGCGGGGAAGCCCACAGGGGTGCGTCTCCCAGTCAGGGCACGGGGCAGTCGATTTATCTGCCAGTGGCCTGGGCCTGTCTGATACAAGCTCTCTCACAGGTGGATTTATCACCGGCGCCTGGAGCTGCAGGCCTACAAACTCGATACAGGCCTCCATTTTTTATACTGGCTAAGCACCGCAACCTCTGCTAACTCTCCTCAACCTCTGAAGCTCAGGGAGCACTTCTCCAGACATGTTTTATTTGTGTCAGTGTTTCATTTTAAAGTTGTTCAGGAACTTAAACGGGAGCCAATCTTTGTTTATTGTGCTCCTGTATATGTTTGTGTAATACTGTGCATATGTTGAAAGTATTTCAGTTGTTATTATATGTGACAGATTTCTGCCTTTTTAAGAAATATTAGATTCTGGCTGGTCAGTGTCATCCCCTGGTAATACATTTAAAATGTTTTTTCTTTGTACCCTTTCTGGACATTTTATGCATTTATTTGGTAGCTTACAATTGAACGGAGCTAACAGTGTTTACAAGAGGGGGAACCGGAGGCTGGCGGTCGGGATGGCGTGAGAGCAATGCAGAGAGGCGGTAGTGAGCTGACCAGTGAGACACGCCCACATGCACCCAAATGCACTAATGGTACGCACAGCCGGCCAGACAACACAACTTCAGCGGCCACTCCGCACATCCCCACATCATGAGACGAGTACTAATGTGCTGCTTTCCAGGACCTGAACCGCAGCACCAAGACTGGCAGTGTCACCAGCAAGCATTTATTTAGCCTGACCTCACTTTTAACGGTGACTATTTACATGTAGGCTAGAAAACAACATGTTCCATCCATGACCGTGTATATGTTTGAGTAACCATCACCATTATGTAGTAACGTCAACGCTGTAGATTGATCAGAATTTGCTACTGCAGCGTTAGACGACACACAGGCTTATGCTGTCGAATGCTTGCAGATCTTGGTGGATCACGTGCAAAGTAACAATGTATTTATCATTTTGCTCATCAATGTATCACCTTTTGTGCAGCACTACAATTCTGTAGGAAAAACATATTCATAATATCACACCCTATTATACTTGATTTAAGTAAAATACAAATAAATGCATTTCCACATTAGTAGCTTAGATATATGATTTTCTTTTTCTTAGTTACTGAGGAAAGTCTGTAAGTTTGAGGCGAAGACAGCTCACTACTTTTTCAACCAGCATTACCATATACAGTACCACTGAGGGCCCTGTTGTGCGCCTTAGCGTAAGTGTAACAGGAGAGGGGAGAATGAATTTGCCACAGGTGTGAGTTTTCCCAGAGAGGTTTGGAAATTTAAGCCTGCATAGAGCGTGCGTGTGTGTGTGTGTGTGTGTGTGTGTGTGTGCAAGAAAGGCCAGTGTGCACAGACCACTTTGAGGCGTCACTAATGCAGGTTTTTCAACAAGAGTGACACGAGACAACAAGAAATTGACAGAAAGGCAGTTTTCTTTTGAAATGCTTTATGAAGAAAAATGTCTTTCTGCCCCTTTCAGTTCTTTTCTTTTGGTGTTTCGCCATTATGTGTGTGTGTGTGGTGTTTTGATTCGAACAAGTATATACGTCTGTAATAGTCATCTGAAAACATTGTGAACATTGGTACAGGAATTTGCATTGTTGAATATGATTATACTCAGGCATTTACTGCCAATGTCACAGCACTACAGCTAAAGCATTCTAGCAGTTACATCACATTTTTCCATAACATTTTTTAATTAGCTTATATCATCAAACTCAGCTGCGCGTCTGGCAAAATCAGCAGGTACAGTTTATCACTGTAAAGATTGTTTGTGGAAAAGATCCTTAAAAAGGAAACGTTTTAAGGTTTTACTGTGGTGGATGGGTTTCCCCACTTCCTATTCTGCAGTGTGTTCGGAAGGATTTTTAATCACACAAAAGGTTCCCTTCATTGTTATATTATAACCCGGTTAGGGCAGGACCTCTTTATCTGCAGTAAAACATCAAAGGTCAAAAATGATTGCTGTAGCTGTAACTAGTATAAGGTATACGACCATGCCAGTTATTCATTTTCTCATTTCAAAGCAGTCTGTAAAATAAACTGAGTCATAACTTGACCGTCCTCCTGCAAATGCTGCATAGGTAAAACATCCATATATTGCAGTTTTAGGAGTTTTAGTTTCCTGAAACCTGCGAACCGGCTCGCTAAATTTCCAACTGTTAAATATAAATGCACCGTCAGCTTGATTCTGATAACAAATATCTCTTTTAAGAAACACATTGTAGCAGCCAACTGGTCCCCATGTAGGAGGCAAACCCTTCGGCCAGCGGCAAGCTGGTCCCAGCCTGCTGGCAGCAGCAACAACGTGCCCACTTCATGCTTGAGCCACACCTCCACTCGCAGGCCGTGATGCCAGCCTGCAGAGCGCATACCTGGCAAACGGCGCGGCGGCTTGCCAAGGAAGATTTATACCTGGTGTTTGACCTACTTGAGTTTGCATCTATATTAGTGAAGGAAAGAGCTCGGTTGTAGGGGAGAGAAAGGTCACAGAGATCCCAGGTCTTCCTCTGATGCATCAGGATGATGGAACTGGCTAATTTAATCAGCAACAGTTGTCCCCTTGGCCGCTACAGATGGTGCACTGCAGCTCCACTCAACGCCGTCTGGAAACATAGCCTTCACACCACACTCATCAACCCTTAACATAGATGCTGGTGCAAAGAAACTTCAAAGTTACTGTATCAATATTCATAGAATTATTTATGTTTGTGCAAACCAACAACAACAAAAAAGCTCTGCATAACATTCTGATTGGATTGTTGTTGTTATCAATATTACCCTCAACTTCCCCAGCTGTCTATAGGTTTAGAGAAAGAAAAAAAGTCTGTTAATATTGCAGAGTTTATTCTGTATATGGGTTCAAACACATGTGAAACGATGCACCCTATGTATAGAGTGGACCCGTTGACATCAGAAATAAATATGTATGACTTGTGCAACATTTCATATACGTTTTCCTTTCACTCCAGAGTGACACACCAAGGGAGTTTTTGATCTTGACTGTATAATTGAAAATTAAGTTTGGTGGTTTCAAAATGTATTGTACACATAACGGCTTACAGTTTGAGTTGATATGCTCATATAAATCATATATAGTTTAGATGCTCACCAAAAGGAGGAAGAAGAAGACATGTCATCAAGTGATGAAGGTTCCTCAATGAATTCAGCAGCTGCAGCGCTTGGTGTTCCCAAGTCACAAACATTCTGCCCTTGACTTCAGTCTTCAGTCTTTGCCATTGTAATTACACCTTAGAAATGTACTACATTGCATTAGGTGAGAAATAATTGCTTTCCCATATGCTCCTCTTGGAGTGTGTGTATTTTCATACAGAAATAGATTACATATGGGATGCTCACTAGTCATACCAAGATATGCCGTGCAGCTGCGGGTTCAGAGTCCTGGCAGATTTTTTATATTTTTGCAATTCAAGCGCGGTCAAAGTGCCACGAGATTAAATTGTGTTTAAGCTCCATGAGCAGATTTTTTTGGGCTCTGCTAAATTGGAAATTCACATAATGATATAAAATGATAAAAAAAAAAGAATGATTTTATTTTCAACTACAGAAAAATGTTCTGATGTTATTGTGGTAAAATCTCTGTTTGACTTTGTAAGTCGCACAACGTTAGCACGCTGTTACACAATCCATTTTGACACTCGCCTCAGATTCCAAATTGCAGATTTAATTTCTTCAGCATTACCTGAAGCCACCTTTTAAAGATTGGCTCAGTCCTCATCTCCACACAGATGCTCACATTTTTCTATGTTTGGCTCAGGTTAGTTCTCATTACATATCTGCTAGTCAATTTTTTTTTATTTTTCTTTTGAGTCAAATAGGAATCTTTAAAATGTTGTAAATAACAATTAGAAGTTGTATCTGTGTATTTAAATGCAATGTGCTAATAGATCAATCTTATTTCAACGTTTGTCAAATGTTATTTTTAACTGCAGGGAAGTTGCATCCTCGTAGAATCTGTATTTTTCTGTATTTGAATGTGTTTACTTTCTCTCCTGTATATCACATTAAAAAGTTAATGGTGCAGAATGTTTCTTTTAAATACTTTTCCCTGCCACAACAACAGCACTGTTTTCAATGGCGGCATTAAAACATTACAGGTGAGTCACCTGACACTAAAACTAAAATAAGTTGATGTCTGTGGAATGAGACGCAAGAGGAATGCGCTGCTGCACAGGGTAATTTGCATGATAGAATAACCCTTCCTTGTGTTTGGGAGGAAAAAAAAAACTAATGTATTCAGTGTATTTGTGGTCATGCTCTTCAGTTTTTATCACCTAGAGACTAGCATTAAATCACCTCACTGGGGGAATGAGTCGCAGGAAGGGAAAAAAAAGGAAACAGCTTCTGGATCTAATGAATTCCTGGGAGAATAAACACGCCTTTGAATAAAGCCCTAATCACGAATTAAGTGGTTGTTGCCATCATACCTTTGTAGAACATACCCACACACCTGTGAAATGTGTGTGTTCAAATTATTTCCTCAGCTCTGGCAACAATGAAAAAAAGATAAGAGGTAAGCTACCCAGTCCTCAGCCAGTCCGTGTTTAAAGATAGGGCAGGTCTCATTTCCCAACTAATCCCTTGTCTCAATCCCGGCTTCATTTGCTCTGTGCAGACCGCTGCTTCAAGGGTCAAACTGGAATAACAGGGACGGTCCACGCCGTACGAAGGTCACCTTTGGCTTTCTCTCTTTCCAGTTAAATAAGCTTTGTGATGTGGCGTTATGATAAATGATACACAGTCGCTGAGGGGATCGCTACAAAAACCGCCCGTTCGTAACCCAAGTTTTTGGACCTATATTGGCCCACGGACTTGCCTCATTGAACAAGGTAGAGCAACCAGTAGAACAAAGGCTGGGGTAAGTTTTTCTCAGTGAATAATCCCACTGAGCCTTCTTTGAAGGAGTTCCTACGCCAGGAAGGTGGATAGGGCAGATTTTAATCAATACAGGAAAACAAGGAGCTCAGGGGACGTGAGGAGCCTACCAGTCAGGATGAAGATTAAACACCTCTGTCTAAAACACACTCAGCTCATGTCAGAAAGCCCGGGTAACTTCAAATCCATCTATCAAAACGGTATCAAACTGTGTTTTTCTAACAAAGCAATGTTATATGACATGTATTCTCCCCTACAGCTGTAGGTGAGCAAGTGGATCATAAATCATAGCAGACAAAGCTCAGCTTGACCTCTAAACGGTTGTATATCAGGCTATTCTGATTCAGTGTGGATGTCTTTTGGCCTCAATAGGTATACTTACTTTATTTGAGCTTTGAACAATGCCGACTTTTCCCAGAGGGCCGATTCTGCATAGCAAACCATCTCTAGTTGTGTCCAACCTATCTTTCTTTACTTTTCAGAGCGACCTGAGAAGTGTGAGTGTGCTGCACCATTTCTCAAGTCCTGTGAACATCATTTTTTTTTGTAAATTTGTAAAAAAAAACATTGTCATAAAAAACAACATAACTTAATGACTGATTTACAATAAACTAAGCCTCCATTGCAACATGTGTTGTCTGCGTAGAGAGCTCTGAGTTATGCTCAACATGCTGGAATAGCCACAGTAGAGGAATTCACCAGACTGTAAAAAAAACCTTCTTGGGGAATGTGAGGATGCAGTGATGGAGGTCGTCGTTTTGAGGGACTTTGCCCGAGCGCAGCATTTTTCTTCTGTGTTAATTAGACACTCCCAGTCACGTTGGCTGCGAGGCTGGTTTTGCTGTGAAATAATGTCTTTGATTAAAAGATCCAGCACTCACGAGAAGGCCTGTGTGATAAAGCCACACTCAGTCGAGGGACCCCCCAGCTCTCTAAAAGCCCCCTCCCCCCCGTTTTCACCTCTTTCCCTAGACTAGAGAACAAGGAAAGAACAAAGTTGCCTGAAGTGGCCATGCTGCTCATTTCATAAGCAGCCTCGCCACTTTGACTCATTTAAATAGATGAAAGACGGTTACTGTAATATTTGAAGTGTCGGCCGCCGCGGCTGAACAACATGAGAGCATTTCAGAGAGAAGTTTGACTGTTTTATGAGATACACTGTATAAGAACATGCTGGCTGGAGCATGAAATGCAGCACAATAAGAGAAGCAAACGCTGTCACAGACCCGTCTTAGTCTGAGAAGACTCGGGCCTCTTCTTAGAACTGTAGGTCACAGTCAGAGGGCCCAGCTGAATAATTGATCAATGAATGTGCAGTGAAAACAGAAACACAGCTTAGCACTATATTTCCCCTCTCCCCCTGTAATGTGCATTGAATCCCACAGATCCATCAGCTACATGCAAAGCTCCGCCGAGCTGAAAGACCTCCAAGTTCACTTCAATTATTCAGCATCCCTCCAAGATTATGAATTATTGAGCTAAAAGTATGTCCCATACACGGCTATGTACTGTAGCACGCTGTAGACGGCGCCCACTTCGTAGATGTGTGGGAGATCCGTGTTTTTGGGTGAAACAGCGGGCAGACGGGAACTATCAAAGCTCTGGACAGTCCAAACTGTAGACGAGAGCCTAAAACTGTAATGCCATATTTAAGTGTCTGAATTAAGGAATGATGAAATCAAGAAAACGGCTTGCCGTGTCAGCCATTACATTTTAATGGGGAGACCAGGCATGAGGTTTTTTAATTAGGTAAGCAGTTTCCAGAGTGGTGGATTCATAAGTAGACTATTAATTGTTTCTTCCGCACCTTGGCAAAGTTCTGGGCTCATGAGTCTGTGCTCTCTTTGGGGCTGAGAGTTGTTTAGTTTTAGCTGCCATCTGCTGACAGCTTGCACAGCCAGCATCGGTCCAATCACCCTCTCTGATGGTATGAATTGTGCCCAGGCCTCTGATGAAGAGTTGGGGTTTGCTTTTCTTGGCTTGAGTGGAGGAGGAAACAGATGATACAATTAATTATCAATAGGTCCCTGCGTAAATCAAAGCCATTTTGGCAGCCTATGACAAAAAAAAAACGCCTGCGAGTCTTTGCCATCTCTTCATTGCCCATTCTCAACAACTGCTCTCTGGCCGCCTGCCTCCAGTACAATCCACAAGGTGTTTGAATAGATTGTTCAAATATTTTTACTGTTGATTCCTTCTCTCTCATTTTGAATATGAAGGCAGTTTTCTCTGTGGAAGAGCGGAGAACCACTTGACTGAGTGCATTCAACTCTCCTGCCCATCACCGAGGCTCTAATGAGCATTGGCTGTGGCCGAGGCAGGGAGGCTGATAGCAGCTCATTATCTCCATGCCCATGCTGGCCTCCGTATTCCTGTTTGTGGTGAGCCTCTCCTTTTCTTATTGGAGGGTAAACATTTACCCAGCGGAGACGAGCCTTGACCATTAGGCGCTGGGGAGCTGTGGTAATCGAAAGAGGGCCCGCTGGAGATCTGCCCACCACCCTGCTCGACAGAATAACTCACTCACCCTCACTTTGTCATTAACCTTTTATTGGAATTTACAACTGTCTGGGGAGTGTTCCTCTGCAGAGGTTGAACTATGGCTTTGGCCTTACAAAGCAGAGGCCATTAAGCAGAGTTTTTACAAGCCCCAAGAAGCTTGATGGGCTTCATGGACAAGCAAGCAATGCATTTTTAAAATGCTGAACAACTCAAAGCAGCATCCACCTTTGCCACAGTAGCTTTGGTGGTCATTGGTGATGACATTATGGGGCATTTCTTGGAAAAGTGATCCCCTGAGTTTTTTCTTCTTCATAAGCAGAGTTCTGGTAAATACTGTGAAAAAAAAAAAAGAACGAGGTGATTTTTTTTTGAATGGCTCGGTTGTAGGTGCAAGTCTTTGGGCTGATGGGTAGCGTTGTTTCTCCTGAGGTTTAAGACGGTATGAGCGTGCCGCTAACTGGTGGGCAAGTGACAGTTTTATAGACGAAGATTGTGTTTTCATCAGCTCCCCTGCTGTGTGTTGGAGAAGCAACACATGTGATAGTGATGGAGTGTGTGCAGTCCTTCATCCTTATATTAGGGACTCTAGGGGGAGGAGTAGGGTGAGCTCTCTAGGGTAAGAGGGGCTCATTAGGGAGGCAGTGAAAATACTAGTTAGACGGGTGTGATGCGGCAGACTGTCCTTCATCCAGAAGGTCTCAGTTCAGGCCCCCATGACAGATACATCCATCCTTTTTGAAGTGTCCTTGAGCAAACGTGTGAATCTCCACCAAACCAGGCCCCGCTGGTCTGTTGCTGACCCTGTACCTTGACCACTCTGCAGGGAGCAGGCAAGCAAACAGATTGACTTCCTGTATCCCAAGACAACACAGCTTCATCTTATGAATAGATGTGAAAACAGGAAAAAACACTGTTATTTCATTTGCAGCCTTCAAAGGAAGAAGAAAATAATAATCTCAACCAGGAATTATGCTTTATGCAGCAGTTGTAATGCTAGGGGGGTCTGCTCAAATTACTGCATACCCCGTTCCAAGGCTGTGGACAGCCTGTCTTCAAATTTAGGGTGCTAAGCGGGAGAGTCAAATTGGAATTCCAATTCTATTAAGAAGTCATGCCCAGCAGCAAATAATGCCAAATGGGCCCAGTGCAATGGGAAAGAAGACCATTATAGAGCAGAAATATTAAAGCACTGCTGATCTATTTGCTGAAGATAAACTTAGCATATGTCTCCCAGTGCTGTCTAGCCAGGGCCTGCAACAATGAAGATGTCTCTTTTGGAACTTGATTAAAAAGACACGTTAAGATCAAAGTCGAACGGCTCTCGAGCTCTGCAGATGTGATGAAATCTTTTACCGCGAGGAAGAATAATACATTTCTTTGATAATAGCTGTGCAACATGAAACAATGCACAGTCTGTTTCAGCAGTTTTATAATTAACAAGACACTGCAATGGAAATATGGCTAGTTTTTTGGATTGATGTAGTGAGGGTGTAAGACACTATCTGGATACATTGTTGGTGTTGTATGGCATTGTGCTGTGTGTTCAGAGATGACACAGCGAAGCCATCATATTACCACCTGCAAGGACATGTCCAAGCATCCTGATGCGTCTATTATATCTTCCCTATATGCAGCACTTGTCTGTCGATTTCTCATTTAAAGCTGTTTGCCTCCTGACAGTTCATCAGGTTCTCATCTCCGGGCCAGGGATGAGCCATCATCAGACCACATCAGGCATGGAGAGGCAATCACAGCTGGGCCTTTTTTAGTCATGGTGTGTTCTCCCAATGACAAGCCCACTGGCTGTGTGTTGGTTCTGGGTGCGTTTGCGACACAGGTACACAGATAGAGACAGGGGTGGAGACAGACGGAGAGTCGGACACATCAGGCTCATTCATCTGTAACAGTAACCAAGCGGTGTATCACACCGGCCCACTACACTATCAGCCCGCGCCATGCTGAGAGATATACCTGAGGACTGTCATACTGTCCGCAAAGCAGCCGACACCAGGACCCACAGATGGCTCACACGCCGGGTCTATATCATTGGCTTGTCAGAGGGAGAGGCTGCAGCTACAGTTTATTGCGCCACAGATCTGGTCAATCATGTAGAGAGCTGAAGAGATGCACAGGACTGCTAATCATATGTGGACGTGCGGGATCCAGAGAATGATTAATACGGTGACATGCAGTAATTCTGTCATCATTTTCTCCTGCTAGTGCGTTGGCTGTATCCAGATAGCTGTTATCAAAGACGTTCCTTTGTGTGTGTAACCTGTAGAGAGAGTAGGAAGACACTGTAATAATGCGGTTATGAGGGTTGAGAGTTGAACTGCCAATTCTGGTTGACACCTGACATTGTGTTTGTGTGTGCATATATCTGCGCTGTATGTGTCCTCCCAAAAAAAAGATATAAGTCCCCCGGTCGTCTGAACTTTGAGGCCTTGAAGAGACGATCAAAAAATGAGTTGCGTTACTGTGAATGTGCCTTTTTAAAGTTCCATAGTTATACTTTAAAATAACCTGGTTAAGCTCACCTCTCATCTACAAACACTGAAATGCATATGTATGTCGGTGCATTCTGTGGTGAGGAGTTTTTGCTATTACTATTACCAAAAGGTTTACCATTTATTTTTTAAGTCGAGTCAAAGAGGGAGGCTGTAGCTGGCGGCTACGTCTTTCTGCTGGCAGGCCGTTCTCTCTCTGGCACCACAGGTGTAAAGGAATATTCTTTTAACTGGCTTATTCATGGCAACAGGGATACGTTTGCAGGGTATCAAAGGTTTTTGTATACAAGCCAAGCAAGAGTAGTTTTAGAGTATTAGTGCTTTTAGCAGAGCTCGGTGAGGTTACCAGGTTTCGATGCATTGGGGGGTCTGTGTGTTGATTGTGCTGTACAGGTGTGGTCCCTGTACATTACCTGGTGCTAGAAGAGGAAGGGCCGAGACGGGGAAGAGACACAAATGATGTCTGCAAAACCCCAATGGGACCCAGCTATGTTGGAAAACACTGTTGCATTATGGGGTTATGATAGTGGGAATGTATTAACTTTGTCTGATGCTATAAGGATTGGTATTAGCTTGTTTTTGAATACAGTTTTTTTTTCCCCATGTGATTCTATTCTGGCAATTGCTCTGACTTTCTCTGTATTCGGCGAAAGAGCTCTGGTAGCATGTTATGACTCAACATGTCTTATACTTCTAAGAAACAGTTTCAGACTGAAGCAAAATATAGTCTACATAAATCATGGCCTTACTGTGTCTTTTAGTTACTGCAGTTGTGTCTCCATTAGTAGAATTTAAGGTACATATAAAGACTATCGTATATATAATATATTTAATCATACTTTGGAGATTCTAGACTTAAACAGAACCGATAATGATGACATTTATAAAGCATTTGTGGTGTCTTACACCAGTGTTAAAGTAGTGTATTTTCCTTCAGGTGATTAATTTGATCTGGAGCTTGTTTGGCAGCAATTTATTACGACGCTTGAGGAAGCTTTCTTAATTTTCTCTCCTCACCTTATCATACTTGCAAGGGCCTTTAAATGGGACCTAACAAAATAACTAATTTAACTGGTCCGTTACGTGACCGTTGTTTCCACTCATTACGTCTCCAATCTCATAAAACCTAGCAAAGGTAATTGAGTAAACTTGGACACTAAATAGTATCATTTCCAAGTGAAGAGACACTTCCAAACAGAGTTCCACTTTCAGAAGCCACCCATTACTTGTAGAGTGACTTCTTTGTGTAGCTACCTGGGCTCCGGGTTTATTTTTACCCTCCCTACGTCCCTCCTCATTCTTTAGCAGCTTCAGGAGATGGCGTTAGTTTGGCTTCATCTCTGACAAAAGATAAATGAGCTCTGGGTCTGTGGTGATCCACTATGGCTGCCAGGGGGTTCCAAAATAGCAAACTATTTTTCATATGGAGCGAAGTGATATGGAGTGCGATGCAGCAGGCGCTAACATTTACCATATCATAGTATACGGGAATACATTTAATTTCTTTCTTTTTTCCTACTTTTACTTTCAACTTTCTATTTTTTTTTTTGGAGAGGTGAGAGCTATGGCAATTAAAAATGATCAAGTATGTGCTGAGAACATGCTTGCATTGGATTTGTACATTAAAAAAAAGCAAAATCATCACTTAACAAAACAATTATGTGATTACCTAGTTAGAAATGATTCAGCATTGTTGAAAGTATCTTTTAAATATATATATTTCAAATATAAAAAGTTGTTCTTTCCTCTGGTCTCAGCATTCATGTGATATTCTCTTTCTCCTCACTTGTAACAATGTGTAGTAATTAGGGTGGATTTGCAGAGCAGCGCAGTTGCTTTGATAGAATCTGGAAATTGGTCATTAATCACCTTCTCACCGCGAGGCAGAAAAACAACAGCGATGTGTTTTCACAGGAAAAAATGTCCTGTGTCAACAGGAGATCCACCAGCGCTCGCTATCAGCTGAAAGAAACTTTCCCATTTAAATGAGGAGCTACAGAGCTTCCGAGGCTCTTTGAAGAGATGTGCTTGGCACAAACAAGAGCGGCAGCCTCTCCTGTGTTTTTTACAGCCGAAACATCGCTGACACCTGATGGGTGATCAAACGCGAGCCATCTCTCCCTGAATCCTCATGCGGGCTCATCTTTGTACTCCTCTCTACAGATAAACCTGCAGACCACGCTGCTGGGACACCCCTCCACTCAATATTTACAAAAGGCTCGATCACCTGACTGGATGCACTATGCTTGTAAAGGCAAACACATTTGTTGGTTTTGCAGCATTTGCACCCCTGTCAGTACTTTGGCTATAAAGCCACCCACAGTATTTCTAGGCCCACTATAGATTTCTCCCCCCCCCCCCCCCCCAATATTATGAGGGGATGAGTTGCTGGCTAAATCACCTCGGTGGAGAAATGAGCCGTGAGGCCTCATGGGAACAGAAAGGGTTTGTGGGATGAACTCTTAGTGGTGCTCAGAGAGAGGTCAAAGTTATTCCTGCTCGTGGAACCCAAGTTTTCCTTCCTCATCAACGTCTCAGCTCTTCTCCTTAACGATCGGCCCGTGGTGTGGTGCGTGCACACTCATTAGCGCTATATTAGCATGAGTATTACAGGAGCAGGCGATCAGACGAAGTCAGACTGGCCACACAGGATATGTGCTCTGTGAGGGCCTCTCCTTGTCACTGAGGTGAGATGATTTATGATTTATTTTCCAATAACTCCCAGCCTGCTCTGTGCACTGGGCCCTCCTGTCAACAATCACCGGGCACGACTATCCCCCTACACCTTCCCTCTCACATCCACGCAGAAGCCTCACCAGGGCTTCCTTCCTCTGTCGAGCCTAATTGGGGGAAAAAGGCTTCCAAAGTTATTAATACAGCATATTTGTACACGTGCATGTCTTGTAATTGGAACAAGGGAACGGACGGTGGCGAGATTAAAAACCCATGAATGACAGAGCTCCAGGAGTGTTGGATTGAGTTGGTGGCTGGCAAGCTCTGCACACCTGGGCCTGCAGGCAGATGGTGAGGGTTGAGGGTTACATAACACCAGGCTAAGCCATATGTCTCCCAACCACACCGAACCTTTAGGAAGCCCGTAGTTCGCCTCTGAATGCCGTCCATGTGAGACCAGAGGGCAAATGTGTTCTGCTCCCTGATCCCAGACCAGGTGTTGAGCGAGTGGCCTCTCCGCGCCTGTGTGGTGAATATTGGCAGCGAAACAGCTAATGGTTGGATGTTGGTGTATAATAAAGCTAATGATTCTGAGTCAAAGACACTGCCAGCTCTTATGTCCAGAGGACTAAGGCGTTGTAAAAAGTGTTCTAGTGAACAGCGTGGGTACATGTTGGATGTACAGTAGATCAGGTCTGATACGGTCATTTGTCAGATGAAGCCCAAAGTCATGGAAATTAATCTGGTGTAGTTCTGGTCGAGGCGTATTTCAGTTCATTTAAGAGCCTTTTTAAATGTTTCAGTGTTTACAGAAGCAAAAAGAAAGGCTTAAGAGGTCTGTTTAAAAAAAAAAAAACATTAAGCGATCTCCTGGCTTCTCCGCACCTTATTCTCAACTAATTATCCACGGTAGATTTTTCTCATTGTGAGACAACAGCTTGACAATGCCAGGCTTAAAAATACAAATGCAGAGGCAAGTGTACTATATCTCACAGACAAACACTTTCCAAGTGACATTTGAGACATTTTGGGATGGTTATAATGCAGAGATGAGGCATCCAGAGGAGATTAGCGAGCTAAATGGGAAACAATAGACACTGCAGCGGGACAGGAGGATATGATTCTTCATTGTGTTAATCACAGCGGAACAGCCCTGTCGTCTTCACCAAACAATGCCATGGTGATGCTAATGGCACTGCCAACCATGACTAAGAGTGCACTCCAAATGATTGATAGCCAGAATTATATCAAGGTGACTTTCAGTCGGCTCCATCAGGTTATTCAGTTTGATCGATAATAACCAACACGTCTTAACATAGACATGCCTGCCTCACAAACTCATTCATCAGCTTGCAGTCATAATCTTACTCCTTAATTTTAGATAAACAGAGGGAACTATTTCATCCTTGTCCGTCAAAGGCATGTAACATAACATAAAAGTACTTTTTCAAGTGTAAAAGTTATTTTTGAATCTACAGTAATTCTGTTTTTCTCTAATGCAGCAATGTGTCAGGAGTATTCCCAGCGCGAGGTCTGAAGAGCAACACTGGAGCCGGTCACATCCGCTCTTAATGTGGATGTATGATCGGGTCAGGCCAGCTGCGGAGACGAGAGCAATGTTTCTGTCCACTTGGCCCACTGCCCCGGCCCGCGCACACAGCGCAGTGTGCCCACAGGCTGCAACAACAACACACAACGAGCGCACCATGTGCTACATCACAAATGAAAGATCAAACATCAATGTTCACCATGGGCTCTCAGAGCAAGCTGTTAATCACAGTGAATTTAATGTGTTCCAGTTGAGAGATCACCCCGAGAGTACTCCAGTTAGGCTGTGTTTTCAGTCAAATATTTATTTTCTAAACATGTCTCCACATAATAGTGAACGCATTATTGCACTGCCGGCGTAGCGTTTGACAAAATGGCATATCGTGGCTTTATTTATGTTGTGTGACTCTACCCTGCATTAAAATAAAGTCACATGTGCATTTTGCTTGAGAGATAAAAGTCTCAGTGCACTTATATGATATAGAAATATCAAATTTTCAAGGAAAGAGTAGTTATTACTGCAAATACCTAATGCCTCTCAACAGCCTGTGTCGAACCTCAGTATTTGCCAAGATGCCCACAACGGAGAGTTCAGATATCAAATTCAAAAAGACAGGGCAAATCCCCGAACGTGGCAACAAATAGCCCAATGGCAGTGACTCACCTCTTTGAGAGGCTTATGCAAACCCAGGGGGAAGGTGATGGATTTTTTCCCTTACCTACAGTGAGCGGAGCAGATGCTGGAGAAAGATTCTGGATGTCACAAGAAGTAAAATATGAGTGTGTGTGTGTGTGTGTGTGTGTGTGTGTGTGTGTGTGTGTGTGTGTGTGTGAAGCACTAGTTCACAGAGTTCTGGAGTTTCAATAACTTCTGAAATACTTGGAGGGTAAAAAAGGATGAGAGGGTGGAGATTACACACCAGCATGTCATGAGGAGCTTCTCCCCAGGAAGGCCCAGATCTCCCAGCTTGCATTTGAGAGCTTGAAGTTGCATTTATTGACACATTGGAGACAAAACGAATTTGCAACTCTATGTAGAAGAAAATAAAAGCATATTATATTTAAAACTGCAGTAAATGTTGCCCAGGTGGAGTATTGTTTTGATCTTTGCTTTTTACAAAGGAAAAATGTATTAATCACATCATACATTTATAATCTATGAATTTGTTTAATTTCAACTCAAGCAAACAAACACATCAGTTTCAAATGTGTTTGTTATTCTTTGCAAAAGAAGTCGGTCTAATTTTCTTTTGTTAGTGACAATCAAACTGGTTGTTTTTACAACCAATTTAAATATATTGTAATATACTGATTCCCTCATTGTGAATGCCTTACAGACGAGCTTTGTGTCTTGGCGCACACGTTGAAGTGAGCTTGATTAACTCACTTTGTCCTGCGTGCACTCTCTCTGTAAATCACTTAACTTTTCTATTCATATCTAACCATTTTTCAGCTCTGTTAATGCATGCATTGTTTATTTTGAAAAGGTCATTAGAGTTGTGAAGAGAAGCGGGCCGTGTAGAAATGATTTGATTGAGGTAGTGGAGGTAGCTCTGGCACGGTGAGTTATGGACACCCAGCAGAGAGGAGCCTCTTCATTAGTGGAGTGATTAAAATTGATGGGAACCTATGGAGCTCCAGCTCCCCTGAACTCCCTGGAGCATAGCGCTCATTTATTTGGGACTTTGTGTTGATCAATAAAAGGTGCCTGCTGCTCACTACGGGGTCTGGCTGGGGAAAAAAACCCACCGAGGAAAAAGAGAAGAGACTTGTTTTGTTGTTGAAGACAAACATTACTGTGAACAATTCAGGCTCGGGGAAACGGCGGCTTTGGCTGTTGTCTCTGCGTAATTTTCTTTACAGGCCGTCTATTTTAGTCTCGCTGAATTTTCAGACTGACGTTTAGCAACCCACAAAAAAAACATTCAAAAACATAGTTTCAGAAAGTCCATGTTTGGTCTCACTTTAAGCTAAAGCAGCTCAATGTGAAGTGGTTCATAATTCATGGAGCATGGACTGATGTGAACACATTGTCTGGGTGCACTATTGCATTAAGGAAGTGCTTTTATATGCTGTTGTATTGATCGGTGAAAGGTTGTCACTGTAATAATATAATGGTATTGATATTGTTTTAATCAAGAATGTGGACATTCTTTGGATGTTTTTTAATATTTGCAACTTGATAATCACATTTTGTTTCAATTTCAGGTGTTTTCGCTCATTCCCTTGATAAATGGGATTCATGTGCAGCCCACGTCTTTTTTAAATATATGTTGGTCTATTGCAAAATTAATTTACTTAAGTAAATCAGGGCTCTCTCTAGAATGCAACAGCTTTACGCAGGAAATGTCACATTGATTTAAGGCATATTTAAGGCAAGTTGTGGCAGCATTTGTGGGCAGAGTGATGCGTTTGAACCCGTAGTCGCTGAAAGGGAACAGGAAGGAATATCTGTGTGTTGGACCGGAGCCAGGTAACGGGCAGAGATGCTGAACGGAGTCCAGACTCTCTTTGTCTGCGTCCAGCTCCGCTCATTAGAGCGCTGCTGTGCAGCTCATGGCCCGCCGCTCCCCACTGCTCTGCAGGGCCGAGCCTAAACAAACAAGAGGATGCGAATCACACGTCAGGTGATGGAAGGAAACGAGAGGCTCTGTTGTGCTCCGGGGGTGGCAACGCAATACACATGGGAGCTGGGACTCAGGTTCAGGAAACGTTATTGATATGTTTATTGACATTTCTTATCAGCACTGAGACCTCGTTGCATGTTCAAAACGAACTCTGAAAACCAATTAGTGTGAGTTCTTGTAGGATTCATTTTGAGACCACTGGACTGTAGTGTACACAATCAGTTAAACTAGCTTCAACTAACAGTGCTCTTATGTTTACCTTATCTACGGCAGAAATACATATTTTACCTTATCTACGGCAAAAATACATATTTACCAACCCATGTCAATATTGGGATTTATAGATATAGTGGGATCTGCATATAAGTGACAAGACATTGCAGCACAGACGTACTGTTTATGTTTAAGTACATTTAGAAACTGTGATGCATTACATATGGGCACTGACACGTTTATCATTAAACTGCTAAATGTATCTCCATTTAGATATTATGCCAGAGAGTTTCTATGACTAACCACATATTTGTTCTTAACGCTGGTATTAGTTATGTTTTTAATCAATAAATCATTAACATCAGTGGGAGTATATCTTTTCAGGCCTTCCTTTCTCACACAGGAGCAACAAATAAGATATTCCAGTTCCAGGTTTTGCTGAAAGAGAGTGATGATATAAGATGGAGCTTCATCTATACTATATGCAATATCTAATTTTCTTTTCATCTTCCTTTTACCTCCAGTGTTCCCCAGCTCCGTTTCAACTTTTAATACGCGTGGCCTAATACTCAAACTGAGCCAATTAACTCACACTTTTAGTGAAGAAATACAGAATTATTTTAATCATATTACAAATCCTTCAACTTTGGTGAAGGCATTGTTCCGAGATAAACATATCTCATCCTTAAACTTGGGTTCTACGGTCTATTCAGGTTCATTTTGTGGTTACAGGATACCATCTGAAGTGGTTTTAGTGTGGCTGCAACCCGTCACTGCTTTATTAGTTGGTCATATAACTAATGAAAGAATATGGTCTGACAATTGTATCAGATTTTTCTACGATTTTTTTCCAGTGTTATGATAACTAGGGGGTTTCAGCATTTAAACTTCAATTGTGACAAAATTGTATCTTCTACATTTGTGCACACTTTCAGATCTGGTAGTAAACGATGAAATAAACATTTGCTCCTCTAACACTAATGACATCTAAGTTGTGAACAATACAGTTTAGCAGAATTAAAATGACTTCTTCTGACTTGAGCCCTGTGATTTCTCTGTGTGGACATTTCACCCTCCCCAGCCCAGCGGATCCAAAGAGAGGCAGGCTTTGAGGAAAGTCTTTTTGTGTTAAAGCCTTTGAATATCTATTCTTTATGATCTCTATTCCCTCTGCTGGAGTTCAGAGTGTGCGTGAGCGGAGGAAGGGTGGAATCATAACACTGATGATGAGATGACACCGAACATACTTTGGAGAGCATTTTTGATTCTTTACACATTTTCCTAAACTCAGACAAATATATCCAGAAGCTATTACTGTATTCCATAAGCTGGTTCGATGAATAATGGTTGTTATGACAGGGAGCAGTGTCAATCAGACATGATAGCTTGAAGAAGTAAAATAAACATGAAACAAGGCGAATAAAAAGAGTTATATAAAGCTCTCCTTGATGTTCAGCATCGTACCTCTTTACCCCTAGTGTGTCTGTTCTATAATGGCACAAAGTAGGGCTGGGTTGGCGCTGTCTTTTTCATCTCTCTGCCTTTTGTTAGTATGTTGAGAGAGGCAAAGGGAGAGGGAGAGTGAGGAAGGAGGAAGAAGAGGAGGGTGCTGGGGATTGGACCCGGTCCCTGCACACCCAATTAAAGGAATCTTCTGCTCAAAGACAGTGTGGCAACATGTGTTCTGACATTTGTCTTCCTGAGTGTTGTGATTTACGGTACCATGGAGCTAAAGGCTAAATTAGCAGCCGCCCCGACATCAGAGACCGCGCAGTGACGTCGGATGGGCGAGGACTGTCAGGCAGGATCAGGCAGGCGGCAGCGCGCCGCCGTCTTGTTTTCATCATCGCGTTCCACGGCGCCGGATGGCGACCGTGGCGCTTTGTTGACGGACGAGTCAAAAATAACGTTCGCTGTAATGCAGGATCTGCAAATTACACAATTACATTGCGTGTTTGTGATCGACACCAAATCAAGGAAAAAGCTCAACATATTTGATGTATTTACTATTTACCGTATGTCTGCTACCCTTTTCCTTTCTCCCGTGGCATCTATGTAGCACACTGTGCATCAGTATCACCTATGTGGCCGTTATTTCTCAACCACTGCCATAGTCCTGAAAGTAGATGGAGAATAAGAACGATTTCCCGTGATTTTACATGCACAGCCAATGTCCAGCTTGTGACTGTGGTCCAGTGATGAGGACAGTAGTGTTAGGGGAACTCACATGAGGCTTCTCCTGCATCCTTGTAATACACATATGAATCATTCCATCGTGGATATGAGATAGTTTTCTCTCCTTTGAACCTTTAAAACATAAACTGTAAACGAGATCCCCAGACTGCTTTGATCTCGTCCTGTGGGACCCGTTTGTGCCACACAGGACTCTCCGATGAGCCTTGGAACCCGGCAGCAATTACAACCCTAATTACACACGTAGGAAACCTTGACCTGCCTCTGTGCTTTGCCTCAGAATATAACTTAAGACATGCTGCACACAAACAAAAACAGACACAGTAATCCACAAACTTGAATGCACAAATGAAATAATACAATTAAAAAATATTTTTTTTAAAAGCGAGTCCCCCTCATGCTACATGCACAGACGGTGGTGTTTCGCGGGATGTGCCGGTGGAGAGGTGTGATCTCACAAGGTGAAAGGATGCTGGAGGAGGAGGAGGCTGCCTTGCGGTCGGTCAGCAGGGAGGCAGCGGGCCTCGGGGAAAAGCTCTTAACTTCTGTCAGGCACAAATAACCACGCCATTTTTCACCTCCTGATTTTTAACTGAGAAAATCATTCCAGTCCCCAGTCATATGAACTCTACACACATGCCATGAGTCAAATCTGGCTCTGACAGAAAGGAGTTCACTCTCAACCGCAAATCTTTATTTCTTCCCTGTTTCTTTCCTACAGTCCAATCAGTATTTTGGACTATTAAGCGTAATATACCCATTTTAAACTACACAGCAGATGAAGGCATTCCTCTCTTTACTGTTGTATCACGGAGCATGGATGAATGCAGCGTGGTAACTCTGGCTGTCTTAGTTTCATGCTACACCATGCAGCAAGACTATTTATGATAAAAAGAATATCCATTTTCAGTTACTGAAGCAATGTCCTTATTAAATCGTAAGGTAGCAAGTAGGACTGCCTGAAATGCATAATTATTATGAATAATCAATATAAATGTAAATCTTGCAACTTTTGATGTGAGTTGGATCGGCAGCATAGGCATCATTAATACCTCTTTTATAATCCACATATTTGCTAATAATAAAACCTTGTATGAATAGAGGATTTAAATAGTGAGTCACATTAATGCATTCATGATTTAGTATGCTAAGGAGCTCCTCTTTCTACATCCACGTAGACACACTGCATTAGCAACCTGAGGCTGAGTGTGGACAGTCCCTTACTGTGGTCAAGCTGCTGCTAGGTGGTGCTATTGGGGAGGAGCTGCAACGCCGTGGATTCATCTGTATTTTGCCAAAAATCATAAAACGTGTCGGGCTCTCCTGCAATTAGAAATGTGTTATTCCTTTGCATTGTGCGCAGTACTCTCCATGTTTTGCTGAAATGAACAGCAAAGACGCGTTTGCCTCCCAGGTGTTGCACTTGTGATGCACTGATTCTTAAAGTGAAAACATATAAGAGCGGTGCCCCCGTGCTCGAGTATGTTGCCATACATCACATCATTTAACACTTTGAACTGTCAGGAATGTGTCACTCTGTCTCTCTCTTGATACCTTCATCTGTCAGACTGAAATCATAAATACAATAATTTCCCCAATGTTGGCTCTTTATTCTGTCAACCGTTTCAAAATGTGACTGTGCCTCTTCATTTCCGACGCATGAATAAGTGAGAGGCCATTAATATGTCTCTTTCATTACACTCTGGCACTCTGCACTGCATGAGCATGCAAAGAACTGTGCGTTAGCTGGGCTCGGGTTCTGATGTCCGATTTGTACGGCAACAAAGATGCGTCACCATGTCCGCATGAAGAAAATGTGTCATTCAGAGAATTCAGGCGAGTACATTGCATAGAGATCCGTCTGCTTTAAATTATGAGCAACGTCTCTGCACTCATCTGAAGTGATTACTTTCTTGTAAACACAGCTGAACTTATCTTTTCAGAAGAAAATGAATACATTATTCAAAATGCATAGCATGCAACCGTCTGTACTGCCTGATTGCGAATGTGGATTTAAACAAACATTAACCCCAAAATGATCTGAACAAACTGGTCAAACGTAATTTCCTCGTTCTTTAACAAACACTTTTTTTTTCTCTGTTCCATCGCCGGCCAATCCCACGACATGATTACAGGGGAAACTCATCAGTCTCCTTGGCTGTTGTCTGATAAACTTTGTATTTGAAGGGTGTCCTGTCTGGTGTCTCTGGTGTCTTCCTCCAGTGCACTCCTGATTTGAAATATAGCCTTACATAATGAGGGAGAAAAATAGAGCGGTGTTGCACCCCTGAGCCGGTGTCAGCTTAATCAATCATTTTTAAACACAGGCAGGCATGCTTACTCTACTCGCTTCACATCCGCCACATCCTTCCCCTGCTCAACAATGTGACAGCAGCATAATTCATTTTAACTCACAAATTAAACAGGCGGCATCAAACTTGTCCTTGCATCCTTTTTTTTTTTTTGGTTCAGACACAGAACAGTGTGTTGTTGGCCTGGATATAAGTTTGTGTTGCTTTTGTTTGTACATTCATATTGCACCGATAATCCGCTCGTGCTAAATGAAACATGCTTTCTTATCCTTATCTCATGCACACACGGAGTGTTTCGATGCTCCTGCGTACAATGTACCTTTTTACAAAGTGTGCACGTATTCAACCACATACTTTTCTGAGCAGTTATGCACACGTGCTGTTTGTGCATTTCGGAGGTAAACGTGTGCTTGCGTCTCTTTGAAGTCAAAGTTCCTCAGCGTCGACGCTGAACATGCAACAGGCGTGGAATTTGAGCGCATGGTTCGCACGGTTAAATTGCAGCGGCTCAGGAGGTCAGGGGAATTTGGACGAGCTGAAGCTGAGCAGAAGGAATGGAACTTGGCCTCTTCGCTTGGCAGTGAGAGATTCCTTCTGGCGCTCCGTCAAGAAGCCGGCCTTCAGCGCTGCACAGCTCCAAAAGTTATATCACACTGTTGTTGGTGAGTTACATGCGAGGAGCGCTGCACTGGAAACATGAAAACAGATTCCCCCTGTGACCAGTCCAAACTTCAAATATTGACTTTACTTTTGTAGGCTTTTGTGTACTCCGTATTTTGTATCTGGATGAAACATCTGACTTTATTATCTCTCTGTTTTTTATTTCAATTTTCCACTTCTGCACACGCTGAGGGAATTTTGTATGTGTTCAAATAATTACTACTCGTAAAGCATTGTGCTCCGCGCCTCGCACCTTGTGGCTCACTGCCGTGTCTGACACCACTTACCTTCATGTAAATTATGTCACTCCACTAATGAAGTGTTTATCCAGCTTGGAAACAAACAAATAAAGGGAAGGTCAACACCAATTACAAAAGCTGCACAGAAATGCGACACCAAGCACAGGTGACCAAATGCAAGACATCCAATGCAAATAAAGCACGAGGGAAAATGAGGATACACCAGAAAGACAGAGAGCACATTACTTTAATCTCCACTAATCGTCAGCAGGATGCTCCAGCTGTTAGATGTGGAAGCAGTCGAATAGAGCAGTGGTTCTCAACCGGTCTGGCTGCGCGACCCAGCATCACCCCTGAATGACAAGCCGTGACCCAAATTGAGGAAAATGTTCAACTTCTCAAATTGATTTAATGAAAAGAGGGTGCAGTTTGAACCTGAGATAGTACAGAATATCACAGTATGGCAAGTTCCCTTTTATATTCGTTTAAAAACCTAAATGTGCCTCTTAAGGACACAAGGTATTACAACATGCATAACAATTCACTAACTTCAGCCTTTTTTAAACACTCAACAGCTTTTATGCACAAACATGAAATAAAAAAAGTCAAACTACTGAGAAAAGACTAAAATGATGTAACTGTAGCTGAGAATACCCACTCACTGAGTCTATGACCAACGCTGCACTATGGAAATAAGTCAGTGTCTTGAGGAGCAGCTCTTATCCACAAACTCTAAATAAATTAATCAAAAAGTGCAATTAAAAAAAGACGAATATCAAAGTCTGGAGTTATGCTGCGTTCACACCAGAAGCGTTGCTAGTAGATGACATGCAAAGTCAATGCCTGGACTCGTATGGATGAGAGTCACACGCTTGTCTGCCGGGCGGCGTGAATGATGTAACGTGAAAAAGTTTGCCTCATTCAAGGATAATGTTATGATCCCAGACACAAGGGCGTTTGATGTTTCGACGTTTGTGGGACTTCCACAACATGTACAAAGCAGAACTAGTGGTTATTTATGCCATGGTGAATGTTTCCATGGCGATAACCCCCTCCTCCTTTCCGGCGAGTAAACTCACGACAGGAAAGCAAGGTGTGAACGCAGCATGAAGGACGGTGAATCCCCTTCAAAATAAAAAATCCCCTTCAAAATTTAAACACAAGACTTTTTTCTTACACTTTCTTTTTGCCCAGCTATGGACCTGCGGCCCACCAGTGGGTCCCTTCTGGGTCGCAACCCACCAGTTGAGAATCACTGAACTAGAGTGTTGTCTATGTGATTTGTTTTGGCCTGAGACAATATTTGTCATTTTTATCCATCCCATCCATTATCTGAACCGCTTATCCTCTTTAGGGTCGCGGGGCGCTGGAGCCGATCCCAGCTGTCATTGAGCGAAGGCAGGGCATTTTTATCCATATTTTTCATTTATAAAAGTTAGTAAGTTAGTATATAGGGTTGAAAAGGATAAATCATAATAGGCGCAGACATGAATGTTGGTAAATATACTTGTAGGTCTAGTGCTTTTCTAGTCTTCCGACCAGTCAAAGGGCTGTACAGTACATGTCAACGTTCACCATTTTACACACACACACACACACACACACACACACACACACACACACACACACACACACACACACACACACACACACACACACACACACACACACACATTCATACACTGATGTCAGACAGAGGCTGCCATACAAGGTGCCAATCTGCCCATCAGGATCCAATCTAAATTTCACACACACACACACACACACACACACACACACACACACACACACACACACACACACACACACACACACACACACACACACACACTCGCATCCCTAATGGCACAGCCTTCAGGAGCAATTTGGGATTCACTATTTTGCCCAAGGACACTTTTGACTTGCGCACTGGAGGAGCCGGGGATCGAAACGTCGATCTACTGATTAGTGGATGACCCACTCTTCCACAGCTGCCCATTTTAAATAAATAACTGAAAAGACAGAGTGGGTATTTTAAAACCTATTAAATTAACTTTTGTTTTGTGTGTAAATGCAGATGTACTAGTTTCAATCAAACAGTCACCAATTGGATACACTGTTTTGTAAATAACGGTAAAGACAAAATATATATATATATATTTACAATGTTTAAAGAGATATACGTTCTATGATTTGATCACTTGATACGTTAATGACTTTTTTTTGGCATAGTGCTTTCTTTCCTTCCTCCTCCACTGACTTGTCTGTCAGCAGTCTGGCTGCACTGAGAGGGCGGGGCCATGTCAAAGTCCACGTGCACTGCTTTAAAGGGGCGGGGTTCCGCCTCGCCGCTCGCCCTCTGATCACATGCAGGAAGCATGGTGTTTGTAATTGCTGCGAGACAAGCGGAGCATGGATGCCGGTAGTCAGACAGACGTTAGATGCCAGCAGCACGCGCCTCTAGTGTCGTAAAGTGCATTCTCTCCAAACTGCTGTCAGTCTTTACTTTTATCAGAGCAGAGGAGAGATCCCGGTTATGGTGCGAGTAAAGGGGAGAGCCCTTTCATCACATCGCAGTCTGCTCCTCCCACAGGACGGTGGAGATGATGATGATGGTGATGATGATAATGGTGGTGCTGATGATGATGATGATGATGGAAATAATGAGTAGCGCTCTGGCTATCCTTCTTTGAATTCTCACACATGAAAGTTGTTTAATGGTCTGGAGCAGTTTATTATATACAATGTAGCCAGGAATGACACATTTCGGGATTGAGCTTTTATATTTTGTATCATTTCAGCATATGACTGTGAACTTGCAAACAGAGACTTCCCCGCGTAATATGAATGGAATAGGATGGTGTGGCTGAATGTGGCCATGTTGAACTGGTTAGGGATTTGCATGTTGTGATTAAATCCAAAAGCAAAAATAACCTCATTATTCATTGAGTTGCCTTATTAAACGGGTTAGATAATGAGATGATGCAAATGCATGTCTTTTGTGTTGTTGACAATCTCCACTTTCAAATTCAGCAGCAGTCTATATATTCCACTTCGTGGAATATTACGACAACCTGTAAATAAGACGTGGAGACCTACTGAGCTCTATGAGACGGCAGCCTAATAAAACACTGCCGTCCGCGTGTAAAAGTGCGCAGGGTCGATCAGCATGGATTACTTTCAGGCCTACATCTATTCTTCGGCTATTGACAACCTCTCCCTTCCCAGTGTGCATGACTGGAGCTCTCACTAGCGCTGCTAGTGGACAATCAGACATACACACCCTCCTCCAGACACACTCGCATTTCTCATTTCTTACTTCTAGTCTAAATTACATAGCAAGACGTGCTGTCGGAGCTCACAGGTCGCGGAGAATTAGTTTGAAGTATTAGCGCTAGATAAACAGCAAAAATCTGAAATTCAACATGGAGTCCCCTCCAGATCCAGCGAGCGACCCGGGCAACAGCGCCTCGGAGCCGGCTACCCCGGTCAGGGAAACCCCGGTAAACCTGGAGACGCTCCGGAAAGCGGACCATCCAGCCCCGGTTCGGAGGCAGACCTGTTCAAGCACCAACAGAGGTAAGAGCGGAACGCATTTCGCTTATTTTGGTTTTGTATTACTGTGTGAGAAAAACAAAGACCGATCGCGGATTTTTTTTTTTTTAATATCAAACTTCCAAATGAATTAAATCGCTCCCCCTTAAATAACAGCACACTGCCTATATTCACACAAGCACGGGGGACATGGCTTTTTATTTAGTGCCACCGCGGCTTTTACCCGTTCGCTTGTAATTAAAGCCTCGGTGTGTGTATATGTGTGTGTGTGTGTGTGTGTTGCTGGTTTTCAGGCTCCACTGACAGCTCAAATCATGGGGGGGTGATACGGTCACAGATGTCACGTTTACTCTGACTGCAAGATAAATCAATTACCCCGCAACTTAAAATGGACCAGCAGGAGCTTTCCTGCGAGCCCAAACGGGCCAACCTGTCCGCAGCCACGCGATACCGTCGAAGTGTCAAAAGTGAACTTTTGCAAACTGTGGGCCAGTCTATCGATCGAGTCCCATTCTCCTTCACAGGGACGAGTGCTCCTCTATTCCCCGCTACAGCACAGCGCGCCGTCTGGCTGGCTGTTTTTTTTTTTTTTTTTTTGTGCATCATAACAGATTTTAGGCTATTCCTGCGTGCAAAAATAAGAAGAAGCTGGAATTTGTTTTAGCGCCTGATCTCAAAGCACTGCTGCAAGCATGAAGGGCTCCAAGCGCTCTACATGATCAGACCGTAGAAACCTAACGGACTTATTTATTATATGAGCGATCAGCCCGTCAACAGTCTGCCCACATTGCTGCCGAGGAGCAGTTGATTTTGACATGATTTATCCTCCACGTCCCGTCCATGTTGTACAGTACAGACAGTATTTAACCACACCCCCTCTCGCTCGGCTGTCTCCGGCGCAGGCTAACCGGGCTCATCCAAGTTCAAAGGAACACGGATTTCTCTCCTGATTCTCGACATGGAACAGTGGCTGTGTGTTACAGGCAGGCGAGCGATGTACACGTTGGAAATGAATTCATTGCACGGTGTTTTTTTTGTTTGTGTGTGTGTGCGCGCGCGCGCTCTTCCTGTGCGCGAGGGTATATTTAGAGTGTGATATGGTGAATGTGGAATGTAAGCTGGTTATGTAACAGGTTTAGCCATAAACAGAGGCGCGCAACAGAGAGCAGAAATCATCAGATCTGTTTCGCTTTCTATGCTGGAGTTACCCCACTCTCCATGAAACCCACGACTGTTTAGTTAAAAAAATATATATAATAAATCACTGCTTCAGTGGGCATTTGTATACCACTGAAGAGAAACTGTGACTTTGTGGGTTGGCACAGCCTGGAGCACTTATGTAATAGCGGGGCAAAGACAGGTTGTTTGGAAGCTTCTTAGATTGATTTCTTTTCTTCCCAAGTCTGACTTTGAGACACTCCTAACCTGCTGACCCATATTCACCTCTTCCTTTTATGCACCGGATTAAAGTGTGTCTGGGAAAGAGAAAGACAGGAAAAAGAACGCCTTCAGTCTGTTATGTAATGCTGAATGGGTGAAGAAAAAAGAAAAAAAAACCAACACATGTTCAGTGGGACAACCTCTGCAGCCTTAAAGGAGTTTCCCTGCACTGGAACTTTATTTTGACCTCTGTGCAAAGAATACACTCGTTTGCTAGAGAGCGTTGTCAGTGAAGGGCTTTTAGAAAAGTTAGACACAGTTTTTTTAAAACTTCTTTAAGTCCATACTTTTCAAAGTAGAGTTATGATTCAGTTCTCAAATAGATTCATCCTGTCAAGTTTACCTGCGTTGATCCCATCTCCATATGTACTCGATGTATTCAGTCATACAGGAAGTGTGGTCATGGAGAAATATTCAGGACATTGTTCATGCGGAAGAACAGTTTGCTTTCGTCGAGAAAAGATGGCTTCATTTATTTATTTAATAAAGCATTGATGCACAAGTACAAGTGTTCTATTGACAAAGTAACTGCAGCTGGTTTATTGCGTCGGCACAGTTCAGATTACTCAAAAAATAAAACAATAAACGTTTATTGCTCACGGTCGTGTTACAGTCCCGTCAGACATTTTTTAGGATTACAGCTCTACGCTCAGGCTTTTCAAGCCTTCCGCCGAAAACAACATCTGAAAGGCGGCAGGCACTTGCTCAAGCACAGTTTCCCTCTTTACACCAGCTGTATTAGACTTTCTGAGGATGCACATTTCTTATCCTGCACGCTGAGCATTTACTGTTTTAACCCTGAGTGCTAATACCTTTTTAAGTAGAAAGGGCTTACTTCAGCAGAAAGTCTGCTGTAAGACTTGAGTGGGTCAGAGAACAGGCCTGGGAGGGCTGTGGATATCATTACTGGAAAAAAGAAAACGTGTTATTTTCATATTGCAAGAGCCCTCGGATCAAAAAATTTGGAAATAAATAATCAATATTAATGGCTTGGTTATGTAAGGTCAGGGTCTCTGCAGAGGCTTGAACCCTCACAACCACACAGGAACGCTCTGAAGCTGCAAATCTAAAGTGTGTGTGTGTGTCCCCGTGTGTGTGTGTGTGTGTGTGTCCGTCCTATATGGCACTGACCACAAAGCTTGTTTTCTTGTGCTGCACAAATGCTCGTTATTGAGTCATCTAGACGTCATGTTCCTTTGTTTGGGAGAAAGTTGTGGAATTGATTTCTAAAACATGATGTTGCCTTTATCATTGTCAAAGTTGCAATTGGCTGAAGTGTGATGTGGTTTCTTACAGTAGAAAATATTGCAATGTGTCCTTATTGTCTTACGTAAGTTTCATGAATCTCTTTTGATCGTTCCATGGTAAATACCAGGTTTTAATCGCAACATTTAAACAGCACAGGTTTTTGTTACCCTTAAAATGAAATACGTATCTGTTCTAAGTGTTTCATTGTGAAAAGCAACTCTTCAGTGCACTACAGTTTTTAGTAGCTGACCAAAACTAAAAAGTATAAAGAGTAAAAATAAAACAAAAAAAGCAGTCTTCTCCTAACGAACACGCAACCAGACTTTCACCAGAAGTTTTATTTTTGGGCAGCGAAATGAGAGCTCTCGGCTAGAGTGGCAGCATTTATTCCGTTGTTGTTGACACAAGACGGATGAGGTGCAGGGACGCAGAGGCTTTTAAAAAAAAAAAGGTTTTACACAAAATCTCAGAAAGCCGGGCGTTGGCACGCCATTCGAGTGGACGGCAACATTATTGAGCCCGTGGCATTCTCAAATTCAATGAATTAGGGCTCTCCGGCCGCTGGAGAGCATGAAGAGCAGGTATGGGCTTAGAGCTGAGCCCTCAGCCCGGGCAGATCCGCCAGAGGAACTCCATTAGGTGTCTCCTTTTTTCTGGCTGGCTGCCTGTAACATAATATCCAGTTTCCAGCGTTTTCAATTCTTAAATGTGGGTGAGGTGACGATATCATGAGCTCTTTTATTGGTACCTGTCAGACCGTTAACATTGTTAAATGTTAATAATCAGCCTATTTGAAGTCAAAGCTCGGTATTTGATTTATTCACATGAAGTTCCCCTCAGACCAACAATATAAAACAGTTTAACTGAAAAAAGATAAACAGTGTTTCTCCGGCTGTACGCTGAGCTGTTGCATAGACGGTGACATCTGCTCTCGGTTTAGACTTTGGCACCGCTACCTTTTGTTAAAAAAAAAGGTCTTTTGTTTTTATGAGCTTCAAAAGGTCAAATTTCATTTGTGCGGCAGCTTGCTTATCTCAGGAGGATGTACCTGTGAATGTCAACATAATATCAGGATTAGTGGTTAAATAAGCACTGATTGAGATTTTATCATGTCAGTTGTCAGGCCCTCACAACAACAAGTACAACGCGTAGAATAATTCAATATTGTTTTGGCTCAAATTGTTCCTCTTATTGCAAAGTGCTCGGTGGGTTTGCTTTCTATCATCATAGGCCAAAAATAAGGCAACCCTGTTATTGTTATTTTGGATGCTTTTATATCATAAACTAATTATTTTCCTGTTAAGATGAAAAATAAATGTCTTTGTGTATACATGTGTACTGGATATAACAGCACTGTCCAGTAAAACATGATATTTAATGTTAAAGTTTAGTCTTGTAATAAAGCTGACTAGATAATCCAGATCAGAGAGGCGTGTTGGTCTCTTTAATAGAAACTTTGTTTGCGTTTCTTAAAGTGTCTTAGTGTGGATATAAATGACTCAACTTTTAAACCCAATTTATTCAAATATTTAAACCAAGTCTCCTGATTTTAGGAAATAGATCCAGCTTACTCACACAGCGGCATGTTATGGGAGCATTTATGGGGCTTCAAGATGTTCTTTTGTTCAAGCTTTTAATCTAACGTATATAATAAATGAAGACGTTATAAATGATGCCTAACATCACTAACCTGTGACGATGTCGATTGGAACTTTTTCTGTTTTTGGTAAGCGAAAAGCTGCATGAAAGGACTCCTGTGGGTTTTAGTGCAGCCCCACTTCAGACATGGCCATTGGTCGTCCAGCCAGTGAAAACAGACACACTGGCTGGACGAAACCATTAAGTTCAATACTTGACCCCTGAGTCTCGCTATGAGCCTCAGCATATGGGGCAATAGCTGCAAAATTCCCCATGGTGAAATCTGTAAGCAAATCATATTTCCATAATCTATTCTGTGGCACCGAATATGAATCAGAAGTTCAAGTTATTTGAGTCCAAGTCCTTTCAATCGGTACTCTGGCTGTCAAAACATTTTCTAAATTTGAATATTCAAATATTCAAATAAAAAAGATCTTCAAATAGGAAAATGAGATGTTTGATTGTTAAAAATTGCAGCACTACCATGGCATTCTGCCTCGCGCATACTGAATGCATTGCATCACGGGAGTCACACAGGGGCAATTTCACTGATTGAATATCAAATGTAACGTAAGGTCAAGCTAAACAAGGACGCAACAAAGTAAGACACGTTCAGGCCATCGGCCTCCAGCCTGCTGCCTCCTCATTTAGGTTTGTGTAGTGAAAGGAGGAGGTGTCCTTTAGATAACTCCTCATTTTAACTTCATCAGTCTGCCATTCCTCTGCACTTCAGCTAGGGCACGGCGTCATGGACATACATGGGTACTCGAGTCGTTGGAACCTTTGTGAACATTCAAACTTCAATTGTGGTTGGTTTTGACAGCGCTAATCAGTCCAAAGTGCACCGGTTGTACAAGTTATTAATTGGTGCTGGCATATTACAAAAAAACGTTCATTCCACAGCTCAGGATACACACTGTAGCTAAAGAGCCGAAAGTGAAATGGTCTGACAGGATAAAACACTCCTCCAAGAATGCATAGAACTGTTCTGGTGTAACTGCATATTCTGGTAACCTGTAAGTCATTTTTCAGATTTATCGTGTGTAGGGCAATGCAATGCAAGCCCTAATAGGCTATATTAATTTTAAAAAAGTTTAGAAATGTCATACTGACTCTAGACCAATCTGAAGTTTTATTCTTGAGGGGCAGTTTATTTTGGAGTTTGAATCACCAGTGACTTAACTGGGGCTGGCGAGGAAGTTTCAACTGGTGACAGCCACCAGATTTGATGTGAAATCTCCAGTGGTGAACGACAGCTCAGATCTATGGCCCATTTACAGAAGTTTGTATCTTAGAAATAAAAGTCTGAATAGTAATGACCGGAAATACTCCAGATGCATTATTGGAGGGCGTTAAAGGAGTCTAAATTTAATGTGGTACACTGTGACCTAAGTGCTGGTTCTGCTTGGCTCGTGCCGCTCTGGGCCTCTCTGATAGGAATCAGGCCCCTTTAGAAGAGGCCTGGAGGGAGAGAGGTGCTGAGAGGGGTCTAAAGGATCACTCCGAGGAATTCTTATGTCGCATGTAGGGCCAAGCCTTTTCACATCTCTACCAGTGTGGAGGGTGCAAAGCTCCCGAGCAGGTAGGCGAGCCCTTCACACTAAAACCCCGGCACTCGCATGGTATCTTCGAACAAAGTCCTGCTGGATGCATACATTCACGCTGCCTCATGTCAAGTCATGTCAACATAATGCCGTGAGTGTCTGCACTCTGAGTGTGTGTATATATATATATATATATATATATATATATATATATATATCCTTTTCTCTCTTTTTTTTTTTTTTACCACCGGGCCTTTACGGCTTCATGCAGGCTGCAGAGCGCTGACATGTGTTGAACACTTAAGAGAAAAAATCTCCCGGCCACGCAGGGTCTCCCAGACGTTATGTGCGTGTGGACACTTTAAAACAGGAAGAGGTAACGTTGTAAAATCTAAAGTATGTTAGCCCAAACAGCGCACCTCAAGAGCCTCTTAACCATTATTTGTCTTGCTTTCTGAAGACTAAGTGGTCCTCACGGCAACTCTGTTTGAAGGACTGTCGAGTGGCGGCCTATGACGTCAGTCTAAGATGAAAATGGAAATATGTGTTGCATGTTGTAGCCGTCTACGACCCCGTAACAAGGCAGAATAAGCCACGTGTTTTCTCCTCTGGTGAGATTATAATAATGAAACTTATGTCTGCACATGTATTCTCAGGATTCATTAAATATAACTAGGATAGTCTAGACTGGAAAAAGTGGTCTCCGGATTTGCAGAAACTATTGCTTTTGTTTCTAACGCTTCAGTCTGGCATCATTAGTTTCTGCATCATTATTTCTCCACATGTGAACAGTTTTTGTTTTTCATTTGCACAAATCCATCTTAAAATTGAACAAATATAAATAATGTAGTTGCCGGAGCAGATCATTTTTATCCGAGTGCCTATCGTTTGATTTTTCTTTAGTCCTATCACTTGGAGGAAGGTACTAATACTGAGGAAGTCGAAGCACACACATCACATCCTGCACTCTCTGTTACGTTAGTACCACTGAGTATTACTCAACAAAGTTTATTTGTCACCAAAAAATCAACACAAAACTTTTGGAGACAAGGAAGATAAAACGACTTGAAAATCAGTGTCATTTCTGTTGGCTTGATTATTTATATTGGAATAACAAGCGCGACTTAATCTCATAAATAAAAAAGGGAGAGATACAGATCCGTCCCCTCCAGGTACTGCCACCACTTAATCGAATTAGCTCCACTCTCAGGCTTGACGGGCTCTTCAAACACCCCTGGTGACTTCTGAGTGCCGATTACAATCAGCTACTATTTTCAGCCTTTGATTAAAATCTGGTGAGGTTGGACAGAATTTTATTTTAGCGCAGAACCAACTCATTATTAACATCGCAGCCCATCTCTTTTTTTTTTTCTTTTGCCAGTTACAGAGGACCAATGGGCTGGAGTACTTAAGCAATACCCATACGTATTAATCATGTAGAATAACTGTGTGAAACTATTAGCGTGTTCGTATGGAAACATCTCACAATAGTCTGTTGAAAACAGATGTTTTTACTGACTTGTGTCATTTTAAACTAATCTTGAGTGTAGAAGTCTGGCTTTATCTTGTGAAATCAAAGACATTTGTATACGTTTCATAGTGTAACATTATAAGACTATAATCTTTTTGAGATAACTCGGCTCCCCACACAGGAGGGGTCGTCACAATACAGATGTTCTCGTCTGGCAGACAACAGTAATGCTCCCAATTCTCTACTCGTGAAATAATAGACGATGATCACGATTGTTCATGCCTCACAAAGTATGTCATATAATCATTGTAATGTGCCTGTCAAACACAATTCTGTTCTTTTGTTACTTTTCAAAAGGCCGCCTTTGAATATGAACAAGTCGCTAATGAATATTTGGTTCTTGCATGTCTGTGGATTGATTGCTTTAGGAGGCGCACTAAGACGGAGTGTGGCACGACGGGGCTCAATCAATGCAGCAATGCTGCTGCTTTCTGACAGTGATGGAGAGACGGAGTCACTCTTCACCATGTATGGACCACGAATCCTGCTCTCATTCACTGACAAATATCAGCTGTCTGATCAATCAATATGTGCAGCTTTATTTTACTAATGCAGTACTTAAGAGGCAATAATTAACGCCATGCTGGGTTGTTAAAAGCCTATTTTTATGTGACAGACAGAAATAGACCTACAGAAATAGGAAGATGAAGGCCTGTGGTTGATGTTGATAGTGGCACGTCGTGCTGGCACTCCTTATACGACGTACCATGAACTCATGATTAACTCAGCACGCAACAATCCCTGTTGCTTTCAAGTGTTGTTGTCGAATGTACCAAACAGGAGTTCTTTTTTACTTTTTAAAAGTTTTTTGTTTCATGTTCTTCGCCATTATGAATGACTCAAAAGTATTTGGATTATAGCTAGGTACTTGAGGGTAGTGGCACGTGAATGAAAGTCCAAATCAAACACAAATCAATGTCTTAATTAATTTCTGATTCTTTTTTTCATCAATGTATTCTCCCCTTTACGAACTGTTTTCATTCAGCCATTGTTGAAATATACTATGAAGCAGTTTAACTGAGGGAATATCCATTCGATGTCATCCTGTGTCAAACAAGTGTGGCTTGTGATGCTCATTAATTTCTGCTTGCTCCACTTGCGGTGTTTGGGCCCTCTTTGCTGGCTCGGTGCCACAGCGTCTTCTGAAAGAGCCACTTCATCTCTGTCAGGGGCAGGTGGAAATTTGCCGCACACTTCTAATTGGACAAAGTGCCTTTCAAACTCTGAGCCATCATACACAGATCAGATTATCATCCAGACCAGGTGTCAACAGAGGTATTTCACCTCCCTCTTCTCCTCCCGCTCTCTTATGCATCTTTTCGTGGACTTTCAGATTCTCCCTGTGTTCTTTGGCTTTTTAAACTCCCGGCCGCCTAGTGGCCCAGGGGCATAATAGGCCTTGTCTTACAGATTGATTACAAGAACGTGCTCTTGTTATTTTCCACTTTGGAGCTTTTATTGTGTTTGCACCTCAAAATGATACTCAAGTGATTTTACAGATGAGGCTAGATTTGCCTGCCTGTGATCCCTCGAAGTCTAAAGCAACAGCTCGGTCATCTTTGGTCTCAAGTACGGAAACAGCCAGAAGGAGAATGTGAGGCTGCAGGCGAGCTCACAGGGGGCTTTAAGGTCTGCAGTTTACCTCAAGGCCAGACCTCACTATGCTTGTAAAGGTAATAGGTGAACTCCACAGATATATTCTTCACATAAAAGGTAAAAAGCGAAAAGAGCATAACTCAAGTGCTGTTATTTTCTCTGTTTGAATAAGCTAAAAGCATGACTGCTGAATTTTGAATGAGCCAAGTAAAACAGGCCAATGACTGATGTAGGAATACATTGCGGGTGGTCTAAATGTGAGAAGATAACAGACTTTTTCTTTTCATAATTTTTACAGATAAAGTACTGAAAAATCTATCACATTTTCTAGACAGCTAAGTGGAAAAAGAGCCTGCTTGTTTTTCTGTTGATATGAAAAGAGTTGGCTTGTAATGGAAAATGAGATTGGGCATAAAATTGAACATTGAAGAGCAGCCCTGGTAATGTGCGTTAAATAGCACAAGCTGAACCGAATACTCTAAGTCTTGTCTTTCCGTTAGATATTCAATATTTTAGTCAAATTCCTGTGTTCAGCGTCAAATCATGAGATCGACCCGAAACCTGATTTCTGTGCATTTTGTTTCTGCGCACAAAAGCCGTTATGTGACTTATAACAACTTTGCACCTTGGTGGTTGTTGTTGTTGTTGTTGTTGTTGCTCTGCTTCTGCAGGGAGCGCTGATGTGAAAGTGTAACTTGAGGAATTAGTTGAAGAATTAAGTGAACAATATCTCATTATACCACCGTATCCCCTTGATGGTAGAAACCAGTTGCATGCAGTGATAAATACATTATCACTGCTCCCGTCACACATCAGGCAAACTTGGCAAAATTTTGGCATACTCAATTGCTTATCTTGTCTGCACGTCGTCAGCGCAGATGTATTACCCTGCGCTGATTTGATTCTGGGCAAAGGGAAGTGGACAGGAGAGATTGATGGTGCTGTCCCCAGTCAGACAGATAACACCTGATTCTGCCTGCAGGGGGTTGGTCTAGCGCAGTCCTCCCCTGCACCTCGGATGCGTCGAGGAGGTGAACCGTTCCTTCACTCAATGCAAATTCCGGGCCACATTCAGAGATGATCCCAGGACGATTGAGCCAATGTGGCCCCGAGCACTCTGCGCCACATGATCCATGCATCAGCCACACCTGGGAGAAACCAACACAGGCATGGGGGTCATTTGTTTAACACAGGTGCATCATGTATCTCAGCGCACCCAAACAAGCGCATGCACGCGCGGACCCGCACGCCTGAGCGCACGCTCGGGAGACAGACGCACGCCTGAATGCACACGCACACACAGAGCTACACAAGAGTTAATGAAATGCTGTCTGCGCACATGGTTATTATATATTGGAAGTCTGGACGAAGTGACGCAATATACTGTAATATAATAGTACTTTGTGTACTTTAGGAAACCCAGTTTAAGGGAGTGTATTGTGGTCTGAAAGGTATAGTTTTGTGATGAATGATGAATATACTGCATCAGTATTTGATAAGCAGCTGGAGTCTAATGATCTTAAGCTTTCAAATGGATGTAATATCTTAAAACTAATCTTATAAAATATTTTATGGAACAAAATAAGCAATTTGAAGACTTAAGTTAATTTATTTATAATACAAATAATCATTGGTTGCATCTCTACTATAATTTGATGTGTCAAATATACAGAACATCTTCACATTGATATAACACTTGCTGGTTCCCTGCTATGACTGCACCATATGGACACAGAGAACATAAAACAAAATACTCTGCTCTTTGCGCTTTTAACGCTCTTTTGATGCTATTACATCATTTGTTATAATTCACCAACCATCAGTAACATCTGAGCATCCTATGATCCCCATGCCTCAAAGTATGTTGCAACATCCTCAAACAGACATACAGTGGAGCAAAACATTTTTTTTATTATTCAATAACAAGGAGTGCAGCACAGGTTCTCAGTATGCGAAGCAGATGGTGAAAGGCGAGTGTATAATAGACCTCAATATTAACTGCAGCACATGCTGAGAGTGTCGGTGGATGGCACACAGCAGAGTAAAAGAGAAGCAATGACCTTCTGTCCCATCATTTACCCTCTTCTGCCCCCCATACCGCTCTCAAATTACTTTGTTTTAGCCAATTAAAGCAGCCGGCTGAGCATCAAGCTGGCTGCCATTTTTTTCGCTCACCTGGACCCATGTGACATTATCGCTCTGTCATCGGGAGAGATGGCCGTAAGTGGGAATCTCCGGCGTGGCGCCGTGCCACCTAAGACCCCACTGCGTTCGCTGAGATTAATGCAATGATTCTCCCTCCGACTTGCATGAATCTCAGTGGGCTCGCTCACCTGTTCCCGGTGATGGCGCCGCGCTCCCCCACTCTCTCACTGCACGACCCGACGAGCAAATGATTACTGTGGTTACGCCGCGCTCCAATGCACACAACGGATATGCATCCAACGATGTTTCCTGTGTTACCGCGAGTGCACAAAATGATCCGTTTCTCAATGTGCAAAGAATCTATTGTCCTTAAGTTGCTTTGTCCAAGATCAAGATGCCATATGCCGAGGACTGGTTCTCCATCCAAGTCCTTTGATGGCTCAATAATGGACAGAAAGACGCCGGACGCAACAATACCGTGGCACGGGATGAGTGAAGGACCGGAGTGTGTGGTGTTTAACAGCCATACGAGCACAGATTATGTGCTTGAAGGGGCTGAATCGGGTGCCAGCAGTGACAGTTGGGCTGGGAATTGAGTGTGCCGGGGACGGGCGGCTTGACTCCGCTCGGAAACACCACTGGGTCCGGGGCTCATCTCTGTAGTCCTCCGCCTCCCTCCTCCTGTGGAGGCATTGTGGCCTGCCGTTTGCTCGGCTTCACCGGGGGAATGGACGGGCCCCTGCTCTCGCTTGATGAGCACTCACTAATGGCTGCTTCTTTGAAAGCTGACGGGCCGTTTGAGGAGGAGTGTCTTTCACTTCCCTCCAGCTTGCCTTGGCCGGGCATTCGTCAGGCTGCCTGGCTTTGCTGTCCTGCCCACATGATGGTGCGCCAAGGGGCTGGAACGTCTGTCATTTGTTTTACTTTCAAATAAAAGTTGACGATTTACCAATAAAAAGTAAAAATAGTCTTTTGATGATGTCTATGAGGCATATGGAGAAAATGTTGCAATGGCGACATTGTCAGCACTGTGTCGGGCTAGAAATAACAAAAGAGATTTGCCTCCTCCGATAAAAGAATAGTGTGGCCGTGGTTTTGTGTGAAATGAACACGTGAATGTAGATATCGAAATATGGACACTCAGATTATGTATCAGTTCATGTTGTGCCTGGCCAAAATGCACAATGATGCCATGTAAGGAGGCAGACAAAAATGAAATCCCCCCTCCATGTTTTTAAAAGAAGGTATTTTTACTGTTCGGCTACACAAGAAGCCCTCCAGCTTCAAGTATTGTGAACACAGCTTTAAAACTGGGGAGGTGTGTAATAACAAAATAGGCAGCTGCGTTTGAAAGGGGGCCCCTTGACAGTTTGCATACTTTTTACAGGTTGTTAATCCTATGTAGTGCACAAACCAAGCAAGATGACAAGAGCATCTCCAGTTAGACGAGAGCAAACCAGCAGACGTCTTAAAAGTGACGAGTAGGCTGGTATTTTTATCAAGACCTCTACGCGATGGATGCTAGCCGGATATATATGCGTTAACTCTTGATGGGTCAGTCGATGGGTCAGTTGAGCTGCCAGTTACGTGGCTGGTCTCTGGACCACTTTTCACCCCAGAGGGAGCCGTTGTTCCTGTTGCCCTCCTCTTCACCGGCGTGCCAGCGTTTAGCTTCTGGAGACTCCATAAGGACGATGGAGTCGTCCTTGGAAATCTCCTCTCTATAACTTCTCCGGTCTTCACTCTCTCTATCCCTCTCCCTCTCTGTTTCACATGCACTCTTTTTGCCCCACTTGAAACTAGGTTGGAGGTCAGAATGGCGAATCTGATATAAGAGCTGACGTGCTTCCATGGAGCACCTTGTCAACTCAAAACAATAGGTTTGCAGGAGCAGTTACGCAGAATATAGACTCTTCGCATATTCCCAGAGAAATGTCCTCCGCTAGACATTCCCAAAAGAGATGAGAGAACATTTGTCCGCATACACTTTTACCGGCCCTGGCCCAGTAGGAAATGGAGGTTGAAGCATAATGAATTAATTGAACATGTGAGGAACTAAGTCATCCAATTCACATGTTGGAACTTTAACCCTTGTGATATTTAATGCGGTCATTAATTCCACGAAAGGTCTGCACCGGTCCATCTTATTCTGCTCTGTGTTAATGTAAATTCAAGCTCTTGTTCAAACCCAACACATTATCTTTGCAGCTTCATTAGGCTGCACATAATGTCCATGAAAAAAGTAACAGATGTTAGCAGTTGCATAATGGCAAGAGAGAAAAAAGAAGAAAAAAAATGCCGTCTGTGGTGTTGTACAGCGCCGTGATCAAATAGTTTAATTTGATCCGACCTCTTTGTCTCGTTGGTATCTCCGGCTCTTGGTGTAGCTTACTGTACAACATCAGGTCAGGATGAAGGAGACGGGGCGGTCCGGCTCATAAGGAAGTTAACTGTAGTGGATACTGTGTATTCTAATGAGTGCAACTCATAAGGGCATGGCTATGAATCAAGCTATTATTTTACAAGTCAATGACCATTTATTTTATTTTGGAACAGGATGTTGAGGTATCTTGTGTGAGGAAAAAAAAAAGAAAAAAGAGTGGGTCGAATAGGGATTGACGGATGTTAATACAACCGCTTTATTCGTTTCCATTTTCAGAGATCTCTCACCAACCAGTTGTCACAGGCAGTTTGCTCTCAAATTAAATTCATTTGGATATGACATTTTAATTGGAACACTATTCCCATTAATTGAACAAATTAGAGAGAGTCTGCTGGGGGAAAGGTAATCTCTGGGAGAGATGATTTTTGAATTTACAATTTAGAATTAAAAATCAGCTGCTCGGCTTTGTTTGTGTGGCAGCCAGTTTGCGACAGTGCACGCACGCAGCGGCAGCGCTCGAGGTCTCAGCGGCACTCAGGGCTCACATTGTCTTCATTAAAAACGATTAAGGAATAGGTCAATTTAGTCTGCTTGGCTGGGTGGAGCGCCGCACTTCCTCCTATGAAATGTCTTTGTCTTCATCTGCCGGGGCTCCGTTGGCTCACTCGAGCAGCAAATATGATCCGTCACTATTTTATGCACGTTTACATGTCTGGTGGAACGTCTTTGAGAGTCGTGGCGGCAGTCTTTAAAGGTTGTCATTTACTGTGTGTGTGTGTGTGTGTGTGTGTGTACTCACATGTGTTTGGGTTTTCATGCTCCTGTGCTCCTTTTCAGTCTGCGTGCCGTCTGGGTGCTGATGAGTTGCTGTCTGATTAGCAATGAAAAGCGACGTTCACCCCGCAGCTTGAACTACTGTGAGCAATTAATTACGCTAATAAAAATCACCTTAAAATTTGTGCGGTTGATTTCATAAGCATATGTTGAAACAGAAAATGTTCCCTACATCAAACATGAGCTTTCTGTGATGTTTCAGGCTGAATGGATGCTGTGTCTGTGTGGCTAAATGGAGTTTTTTTTACCCCCACTGCTCATAAAAGGATTCAGGATTCAGTGTTGCTTTCAACGTTTCTTACATTAACTTCTGTTTAGAAAGCAGTGTTTTGGAATTGCCTTCCAGACAGACAATTGGCACTTACTAAATAAAAAATGTGTTGCACATTTTTACATTTCAGGGTGGCCACCTGTCAGTTTAGGTAGAATGGCAATTTGGCCAGCAGAGAGAATCTGGTGCCAGGAAGAGCCAGGTGTAGATAAATGTTGCACATATGTCGTCAGATTATAAAGGAAATTGTCTCTTTATCGTGCATGTGCATTCTAACAAATGACTGCAACATTCTCTAATTTGATGTACATTGTTCTGGACTGTCACACACCACCGATGCTATACAAGAGGAAATCTCTGTTGCCCCGTTTCTAATATTTGAATTGCAGCTTTGCAAAATGAGCCTTTTGAAAGCGCAGCTCATTGTGTTCCTCCCCATCCAGATCCCATTGTTGTGTGTCAACAACTCTGATCACCTGTGACCATATGACTGGATGCTGAATATGAACCTTGAAAATGAATTACAGCACAGTTTTGAAACACTAACACCATTGGTTTGCACTTTCTGATTGAAATAATGTTACATTTTATACTTTTTCCTCAACCCCTGGCACTCTCAGTTAATATATTGAAGAGCAAAACGCTGCTAAATTGAATAGCTACTCTTGCCCCTGACATGAATGAGGTAAGAAATGAAGAAAATTAATATCTTGCAAGGTCGGGGAGTACAGTAGTGTTCATGCATAGTGGTTGGGAGCCCTAATTGGAGCTCTCCGTAGTAAAATGTGGAGGAGAAGCAGAGGATAGGTGTAAGGAGAAAAGAGAGAGGCAGCCAGACAGTGGGGGCTCCAAGATACGGGCCAGGGGGAAAAGTTCCCCCATGCTTGTCAGAGTTTGAGCAAGTTCAGAATTGATGGAGCCCACAGGCAGCACTGCTAATTTTAGTTGAAATCACCTAAGTGGTTTGGCTAATTTATCCAGGCTCCTCGGCCTCAGCCCCTGGTTCCTGGCTCTCCTCTGCCTGCCCCTCCCTCCCAGATATATCCACAAAGCGTGAAGGTACCAGGAGGTGACAGTGGGAACAGAAGGGTATTTTGTGCCCAGCTGATTTGGGGAGCACTGGGTGGTTTCAACTTGTGTCGTACATTTGGATATTGTTTGACCCTTAACGACAGCCCAGGTTCCATAAAATGATTTATACCATTTTGTACATGATGTAAACGGAGAAATTACATTTTAATTTGAAACCGTGTGGAGAGAAAAAAAGATCCAATTGCTGATAAATGTGGTATCTCCTAATAATATTTTATATTTCTGATAGTTTAATCTAGATATGAGGATTTAAATATCAAGAGATGACAATCGTTTTAAAGCTTTCGGAGAGGATGTTGCCAGCAAGTCTGATTGTGTGTAATGGTGGTCTGCCAGCTGGATATGCCGAACATGTTGAAGCTTAACAAGCATCATTGCTGGCTTTTGATTGTTTCATAACAAATCAGACGGCCCCTTCGAACATCCCTCTAATAGAAGGTTGAGAAATGGGGATTTAAAATTACACTTGCAATAGTGATGAAGGCAACAGGTCAGCATAGATGAAATTAATATTTAGCTTCCCAGTAATTGCAGTGCTTTCTTCGTAGAGGCTCGTAGGCTGGGACTCAAAAGGAGGCTCCGTCTGGGATCTTGACTGTGAAGGTTATTTTGTACAGTTTTAGACATCATGAAACCGGAGCAGGTTGTCTAAACAAGTGAAATATCAGGGTGACTGAAGTACATCCGAACCGTCAGACGCAGCGAACTCCTTGAACATGGAGCGGTATGGATATGCATGCCAAGATGTCGCTTATGTTTATCCGTGGCTCGACTCTACAGTTTTCATGGAGCAATTAGTGTCATACTTGCTCAGAGGATCCTATTCACTTAAAAAAAAAAAATAATCAATTAAATTGCTCACTGTCCGTTATTAAGTGACAGCTTATAATTGAGAATTTAATGATGCTAAATTACTGCAAGTGTGTTTTGTATTTAATAAGTCCAGCAACAACAGACAAGAAGCTTTTGTATTAAAAATAAGTCTAATGTGATCACACCTGAGGTGTCTTTACACTGTTATATCAATTGAGTTCATAATTAGTACAGTCCGCATCTCAATTATTAGCCTTATCTATTCTGATCACGTGGGTATGTAAAATATTATACCAGCAACCTTTTTAAGATGTTTAAAACCAGATTGTGTTGGCAGCATGAAAGGAACACTGAATTGCACACCAGGCCTGTGCAGTCATCCATTCATGAATCAATCATTCTGAAAGAATTGCACACCAACTGGGAAGGGAGGGAAATGTGGCAGCTTTGGTGTTACGCTACCTTTGATGAAAAACACTTAAATCAATCTAGTAAAAAAACTTGCAGACATTATGAAAAGTCACCCTGTTTTCTCAATTTTCTAATTCTCCGAGAAATTAAATATTAATTGATTTCTGGTCTTTGTAAGGAATAGGTTAACCCCAGGTTCATATTCATCACAAGGCGGCATACAAAAAAAGATTTCACTGGACTGTCTTTTATTTTATTTTTTTCTTTTGTGCAGAAGCATTAAAATGATGGCACACATGATTAGTTTGATTTATGTATGATGATATGCATTTTATTATCTGGAACTGGGTAACAGATTATGACCAAAGACAGATAATGGGATAAAGATAATGTTTCATTGTTATAAGACAATGCCACTATATCCACAGCTAAGTTGAAAGTTTATTTCCATTCTTTCTCTTTTCAAAAGAGATATCTTAATATAATTTTCCACACAGAGCACAGTTTCTTGAAACAATGTTATTTTTTCGCCCAGACCAGTGATCAGAAGGAGATGTTAGCAGTCTTGTGTGCGGGCCAATCAGTATTTGGCAGATGAAGATAGGGCTTTTATGTGCCAAGCACCTGGTCAAACTGCAAACAATGAGGGGCTTATGGATTCTCTTTATCCAACAACGACGGAGACGGTACCGGGACTGTTCCAGCTCTTATGGGCCCTTTTAAGAAATGCTGATGCACAAAAATGCTCAGCACTTCTGGATGCTGTGGTTTCCAAGCTTTATATACAGTATGCCGTTGGAATTCTACAAGCTGTACCCCATTCACATATTAATGTCCCGTCATCTTACAAGGAGCACATTCCGCTGTCTGACATTCATTCATTACCATCCAAACAAAGGAATCTGCCTTCCAAATCCACCAGGGTGACCACCACGCAGGTGTCACAGCAGCTCCAGAAATGTGAATGAGGAATATATTGGGAACAATATAATATACTCAATGATCTTGTAGAATAGTGATGCATATAGGCAGCTTAGAAAGATATCTGCAGAAGTGAGTTTCAGTGTGGAGGGTCTTGCTTGAGTCTTTAGCAGTGATCTAATAATGAGTTCCACAGATGGGTTTGTTGGCTGCAGCTCTGCTGAGTCCACCGTGTATGCAGTAGAGAGTGTCAAAGTGTCTCCTGTGCAGGATCATCTCCAGGTTTGGGGAATGGATGCTGTCTGCCAGACATGCTGGCAGTCAGTGAGCCTCGTCTCCTGCACTACCTGGGCTGGAGCTCCGCCAGGGTTAATTATAGGGGAGCTCCAGAGTCTTGTGTCACTAAGGATGGTTGACAGAATATTGTCATACTGCCATGTCCTATACAGAAAAGACAAGAGTAAGAGCACACCTGCTAAGCCAGAGTTTCTGCAGCGTTTCTCTCCTCCACAGTCATTTCACTCCTGGTCTGAAATGAACAGTTGCCAAGAGCTGAATGGCTGGTAACATGTGTGTTTGGTGGATAAATCAGTAATAATACCCCAATACGGTAATGCTACTATTTGCAGGGTATTTTGTTGCAGCATGTTCATTTGGGATGTCTCGATCTGATCCGAATCGGTATAAAGATCAGTATCGGTTCCGATCTGGGCATATCAAATAAAGGCGATCAAAATGTGCTGTTATTTCAATGTGTCCCTGTCCCATCTCTTTAGCATTGGGCAATTAAAAGAGCACTCCACCCATTTAGCAAAGCGCAGTCAGAGGACTTTTTCTGACTCTCTATGGACATTTAAAAAAACATGTCTCAAAATTGATGTTGCAGGGCTGGTCAGAGATTCCGGTTTCATGCTAGTAGCGTCTCATGGAGCCTGGAGCAGGTAGCAGGTAGTGCTCTCCAAGACCTGCAAACAAAATTTCATGTGTGAAATCGGTTTAAGCGAGAGCTAAACTGCAGCGGATTGGCTGCTTGTTACTCAGCCTCCGTTCACAGTACTAGCATCTGGATCTAGTTAACTTTTCCTTTTACAAACTTTGAGATTCACTCATAAACAAGGAGGGCTACATTATACATTTGTCATTTCTTATGCGCCTGAGCCGGCGATAGCGGCGGCCGGAGGCCTCGTGTTTTCAGGCTGTCCGTCTGTCCGTCCGTCCATATGGGTCGGCCTGCCCCATGCTTGTGAACGCAATAGTGCAAGAATGCCTGGAGGGAAATTTCTTTAAATTTAGCACAAGCGTCCACGTGGACTCCAGGATGAACCGTTTAGATTTTGGTGGTCAAAGGTCACGAGGACCGTAAAAACATTTTTGGCCATGACTCAAGAATGAATTAGCTAATTGTGCCAATTTCACATAAACGTCTAATGGCATAAAACGATGACGTGATGGCGTTTCAGACGGACATGGATTCAAACTGCAGCTTGACAGGTTGGCATACAACCGGGAGGCAGTCATTTTAGTTTCATTAGGAAATGGTATTTCTGGATGTTGATGTCGGTCTGTTGGGTCATCCAGCTATTTGGTGCAGAGAAAAGTATTTTGACAACTGCTGGAAGGATTGTAATTACGCCTGGTGTGTATATTCAAGGTCCCCACAGAATGCTTCCTAAAGACTTTGGTAATCCTCTGACCTTTCTTGTTGTGCCATCGTAATGTCAAATGTCCCCATGACCAACACTTTCATCCTTGACATCTTGATGATTAATTACTAGATTCCCACCAACACACTTTCACGATCATCAGGTCTGGAAAAATACTCAAAGATTTCCTTAAACGCACACACTATGCTCATGTGTGGCTGTGTTAAACAAATTAAATCAAACAATTAAAACAGTTGTTTTCAAAGAATGATTTCAGAGCCACCCCAGCAGGCCATACCCTGCCTTCCTCTGTGGAGCACATTCCTGTTTTACTGCGGTGACCCTTGACCTTTACCACCACCGCCGGGCCAGGGTTTCCACTTGTACATCTTTCAAAATGTAAAGGGCAGATTACCATGCACATTACTTAACGCTGTCATACTCGGCAGAAGAACTTTGTCCATTTCGGTCACTGTGTGACCTTTTCCTCTGGTGCCACCCTTGCTTCAAATTAGCGATGTTGTACATGAAATAAATAACGGCGCAGTTGCTTTGAATTTAGCTTTAAATATTTACTTTATATATTTGATGTTTCCTGTAGTGCCCCACTTGCAGAAATAAATCCACTTGAACACGATATGTCTTTGTGGCTGACTCATTATGTTTTATGTGCATATTCATAGCTTCCACGGGAAAACCCCACGTGAACTTTGTGATTCAATGACCTGTTTTCTAGTGCGGTCTCAGGTCAGACTTTACATTTGTACGCCCCTTGGCAGCAAGGTTCTAAGAACATTTGTGTGTTTGTCACTTACACTTTTGCATTGTATGTAACGATTATTGCCGCTCCTTAGGGCTGCTAGTGGGGCCTCAAACATTTAGTCTTGTTTAGTTTGTCAGCACCTGTTGGATGAGTCAAGAAGGTCATCTCAGACACTGCTTCTATGTTCTCAAATGTCCCCTTTTCATCCGGTGGCTCCAGCCCTTCTAACCAGATCTACTATTGTAGCCTGAATTGATTTGCTCGAGAGACAAATTTGTCATCTGAGAATTTTCAAGGTCTTTTACAAAGTTTCCCAAAGTGAACAGTGTAGCTGGAATTTAATGCAAGTTGTTCATCTATCAACTCTCATCTGGCTTTTCTCTAAAGTAAAAGTGTGTTACTTCCCTTTTTTTACTTAGACAAGTGTCTAGTCATGGCAAGCTGGTGCACATTGGCCTAGAAAAAAAAGAACAGCTTGTGTTGCTGAAGTTTCCTCCCCTGTCTAGTTATTTTTAAAATGCCCCATTTCCGCCATTGTTGTGGCATTGTTTTGACCTTACGCGGAACAATTTTCCCCAAGTCAAATTAGCTTTCACCAGTCAAAGAAATGTCGTAATATAATGGTTTGACGGTTCTCGCCTGTGAAATATAAAGAAATGGAAGGCCATGCCACTGGGGTTAATAATATTCCTCCTCTTCAACAAGTACCTTGGGATCCTAAGTGTCCTTGAAAGCGAACGGCATCTCACGTATGCTGGGCATCTTGCAGCCCTCGTGGGTAATAGCAGTCTACATTTCATCTCTGTGCTCATTGTATCAGGCTGATTCACATGCTTCCTCCGCGCGTAGCGTTAACAAGGGTTGGTGGTTAAAAAAAGGATGCTAAATGTTTCTCTTGCTGTAATTCTTTCAGGCTTAACCAGCGAATATAATTGGTAAAATCCTTTTCTTGCTAATACTTATTATATAATCTTCTTTGTACATGAGAAAAAAGTATCTACTGCAAGAGATCAATAGCAGCTCATCAGTCTTTCGAATGCACCAGTGTGAGAACTAAAGTCAGCCTTCATGCAAGTCAATGAGCACCTGGAGTGCTTTTCCCAGAGGCTGCTAAGTGTGCATAGCAAGGAACTATCAGGAAACTGCAGTAAGGTCTCACAACCTGCTTTGATAGGACAGAGTCAGGGAGGCTTCGTGCAGAGATGTTGGGCCCGCCGAGGTTTACACCACCTGTTTGTTTCCTTCCTCCTACAGCACAGATCTTACATGCCTTTGTGTGCCCGGCCTGCCGGGAATTGGGGTGTTAGATGCAACAAAAAAGGTGACTAAGGAGTGCTAAGTTCGGGATTGTGATTTATTAAGCCGCACTCTGAATTCCAAACTAACGGCGTGGGGCTGTGATGCAGACTCTGGGGAGTAATCTTTAAACACGAAACAACGCTGGAGAATAGACAACATACTAGCACAGTGCAGCCAAGGGACACGGGGAACAAAAGCTGCAGAGCCAAAAGTTCAAGAAGTGGAGGTCACGGACAACGGAGCTGAAGTTTATCTTTCTGAGTGGACTACATTTTAGTACTCGCGCAACAAGCTGCTCAATAAGGCTCTGTCCAGGAAGGCCTCTAAAGGAGCTGAGCTCCATACTGTTGTGGCCATCATTTGGATGAATATCAAATTAAGAATCGCTTGTTATGTTGCTTGTGCTTTCATAGGTGTATTAATTTGGAAGTTGGGTACGATTACAGTTAATGTAGTCCCCACCTGTGAGACTGCAAACACAAAAAAGTCAAAGTCAACTGTTCTGGTACAGTCGTGGCCTCGGGTGTACGTTTCTACCGTGGAGATTCATCCGGCAGGAGAGAAATATTTTTTCCCTGCCAGACATTTCTTTGGCAATCTTTCACTTCTTGACTTGGCTCTGAGTTTACACATACCAGGCCAGCCAACAAGGTGGTTACAGATCAACAATGTTGAAGCATACACATGTCAGAGGCTCTCAGATCAAACTTTCTTCATATGAAAGACTTGTGTGTCTTTGCATAAAAACTAATGGCGAATTCAAGTTTTTCGTCATATTCTCGAGTCCATTTCTAGATACGCCTGTAAATAGAATCAATGTGAATTTAAAAACACACTGAGGCCTTTTACCAAATGTTTGGTCCTCGCAGTCCATCATCCACCACAGCACAGTGAAACTTCACAGTGAAACTTCACTATCTCCGCAGAGCTGTCAGCTGCACGCCAGATCTTATTCGAGCTGCACATGAAGTCAATTATGTGGAAACGTTTCCCCTCGGTAATACACAGATGTCACTTAGAATGTATTTCTTTTGGGGTTACTTTCATATCTTTTAATATGATGGCCATCCATCATTACAGATGTTGTGGTCTCCAGCCACACCAGCCTGGTGTGTCAGGCTGTTACAGTAGTCCAACAATGATGTGATGCATTTCCTAACAGAGCCAGCACCACATGTGCGCACAGTGTTTTTATATGCGTGTAGATGGTTACTGCATGTAATTGTGGGAGCCAACGGGAACAATGAATGAGCATAAGAGCAAGTGAAACTGACAAACAGGCTTTTGTTTGTTAAGACAGGAAATCTCTCTGAATTGAAAGCAATTTTGGTATATCCATAAATATATGCTGTCTGCAGTCTGTGAATATTTAAGATACTCAAACTGCCCATCAGTGGTATTTGATGTATTTTACCCAGGAAAAGAGTATAGCTTATATAAATATATTGAATTGCCAGGTATTGCTTGGATGTAAACTCTTAACACATGTTTTAGCAATTGAAAATGACCACTTCACGAATAAATTGTACTCATTACAAAGTGATAAGTGTGTCTGAATATTGCTTTTGTGCCGGCTGTCTGGGATTTCCTTTTAAAGTGCTGTGTAAGTGTGAGGCCAAAGCTGCTCCTCTGTCCATTAGAGCAGAACCACTATCCTTCACCTGACAAAGTTTGGGAAAGGACACGGATGTTTCCAGTCTACTTCATAGAGTTCAGGCTAGCTCCGCCTTGGGAGCCCAAGTTTTACGTTTGAAGAGTGGATGTGAGGGGTAAATGGGACGGGGGTGATGGGCCGGTGGGGGTCTGTATGAGCGGACACGGACACGGGGATGCGAATAGATGGTCTAAAATAAGAAGTAGCCCCTTGGTCAGAGTCGAGGCAGATGGAGGCTCAAAGAATTAAATGATGCCAGCATTCTTTGTGCAGTCTGGTGCCAGCAGTGCACTCGATGGACCGCTTGAGACCGGGGTAGGGCCGATGTGATAAGACAGCTGCCTTAGCCTAACCTCCACAAGGTCATTCTGGCCAGAGTAGAGCGCCGCGCTGATGAGGGGAGGCACCCCGGATCAACAGCAAGACGGATGAGTCCAAAGTGAAACATGTCATGACTTTTTTCAAACCGTGGAACTTGAAATATGTGTTTTTTTTTTCTTCTTTTTTTCAGAAGCATTATTAAAGTTTTGCACAATTTAAAGTGAGCTACGTTCTGTGAGAGCAGTACGAAGTTGTATTGGTTGTGAAAGTTTTAAACATCAGCACACTGTTTCTGAACTATGTTTTAAATGAGCTACCCAGTATATCAAAGCAAAAAATTAGCATGGAGAAAGTTTGGAGGTGCTAATGACTTTGACTGTCCCTGTGGAAAGGCTTACTGTTACGGAGAAGCTGTAGAGTAGCGTGTGTGTGTGTGTGTGTGTGTGTGTGTGTGTGTGTGTGTGTGTGTGTGTGTGTGTGTGTGTGTGTGTGTGTGTGTGTGTGTGTGTGTGTGTGTGTGTGTGTGTGTGTGTGTGTGTGTGTGTGTGTGTGTGTGTGTGTGTGTGTGTGTGTGTGTGTGTGTGTGTGTGTGTGTGTGTGTGTGTGTGTGTGTGTGTGTGTGTGTGTGTGTGTGTGTGTGTGTGTGTGTGTGTGTGTGTGATTCACTAGTTAATAAATCATGCCAGATGAGTTTATCATGGAGATACAGAAGCTCCTTTGGGTCCTGAGCTAACAGCGAGTATCTGGGAGCTGGTACAACACATGATGAAATGCCGTTGTCATGTATATCATTTTATAGCCCCTAACTTTTTACCTTCATTGCTGTCAACGGGGCAGGATGAGTGACTGTGTATCAAATACACCAATGTGTTGCTTTAAGGAGGATCCGGCTGTCTTATCAAGCTGGGAACATTTTGGCTCGCGCACTGCATTCACTGCCACGGCACCTTTTTAAATCAGTTTTTATCAGCTTAATCTGGTTTGATTATCTGCTGGCAACAAATTAACTATTCTTGTTTACTGTAATTGATCTCTTCGATGAGTACTTGGTAATTCTGCTGAACTTTTTCATCTTTGCTTTCACAGGGGCATTGATAGTATCTCCCCAGTGTGCACTGAAGACGCTCTTATCTTTATGCAGTCGATGCAGCTTGTCATCCATTGGGTCCTCGGATAATCATCATTAAATTGACTTGATAGGTTCTGACGCGGTGACTAAATGAGTAACTTGTAACAGCATTATTTCAGCATCACGCTCAAATGAGAAAATAGATCTTGATCGTGTCAGTGATGTTTTCTTTAATTTTATTTTCTTGGAAATTCCTTTTATTTTCGAGGTGACCAAACTCTTTGGAATGACTTTGAAGGCGAGCGCGGGCGATGCACCATTCCTCCTGCGCTCCTCTCAGGGAATAAAAGTCAGTGTATCGGCTATCTCAGCTAATGACTTGGGAGAACAAACCTTGGTCTCTTAACATCTAAGACGTATTATTTTTAGCTCTGGCCAATGCTAAGCTTATCCCTCTTTAAAGGGAGCACGTTTTGTGATATCAGATGTGGAAATTAAAGCTAAATGACTTAAGGGGAAGATGGCCCACACTGCAAGTAGGCTAGTCTGACCTTCAATAAAGCTGAGTTTGACATGCCTATTTCCCCCTTTTTGGCCCAAGTCTTTTCCGATCAGCGGGCTTGTAACAAGACAGCTCGGTATTAACTGCCGTCCGTTTCCTACTTCTCTCAAAAGGTATTTGCAGGAATTCCGAAGACTTTCCCTGAGATGATCTGCTTCAATGTTTCATCTTAATTCATTTTGGGGTAACATTTCACCACAATGTATTTGGAATAAACTATAGCACTAGTTAATGACGCTCATTCCACATGAAAGTTTTGTTTTTTGTTGTCGTTTTTTTATCACCCTGACCAGCATTATGTAGGGAGAGATGAAAATTCCATTTCTAGTATCTTTTAACATGCAGGGAACAGTTAATTTAAAGCAAACCACAACTTGTTTTTTGTCTGTCTTAGCTCCAGTTAATCAAAGATGATAAATGGATTGCTAAAATACATGTGACCCTTTTTATACACCCTTACCTCTAAACCACACTAAGTGATTTCATTTAACAGTTTCCTTTTCCAACACTTGTTGGGTGTATGTACTTGCACTTCATTTTGTATTTTGTAACACCTCAGTGGGTGTACTGGTTGGACTATCTTGAGTTTATTTTTATATTGTTTTAAATGCCCACTCTCACCTCTGTGCCTTCTGGTTTGCCGAAGAGCTCAGAGCTTCAAAGTTCCTGCCGATGTTTTTGACTCCTTGTAATGAGATGAAGTACAGTACATAAGGGGAAGAACTCTCAAGTTGCTTTTCCAGGGGGCTTTGGAATACATTTGATAAAATGTTTATGATGCCAAAGACCAGGGCTGGCTTCTCATTAGCTGATCTACCCGTTGCAAGTGTTACAGCGGCATTAGTCTTTTGGGTTAATCTTCAAACGTTCCCATATTTATACTCATCAAATATCAGTGACTGCCTGCGACACCCTTGTGTGCATTCGGGGAACTTGCTTAGTTAAACGCCACAGAATAAATGCAGAAATGTGAGCTAAACTTGACAAGATCAAACACACAAATGTACAGACGCTGGCCAGTGTTCTAAGTGCGCTGCATTATTCATGTTCTCCAACATGGGGTTCCTAATGAGAGTCTGGTGGCTGTTTTTGGAGTTAGAGTCATGGAAATCAGTGTGACCCGTACTCGAGTCTGTGGACAAAGCTTTGCATATGTGGTGCACTGGAAGTGGAATTAATGGCCAACCAAGTTCATCAGCACTCCAATTTAGACAAGGTTTGATTCAAGTTCTAGGAATCAGTCACACTCATCACAGCCCGGCGTCCTTTTAAGTCCTGTCGGTCTTAAAGTTTTGGCTTCTCACTCCTGAGTTATTATTTTAAGTGTAATATAACATCAGAATATGTGATGATGATAATTCATGTCAGAAATAAGGACATTCTGCAGTTTTCCTCAAACGCAATGCTTAGCTTTTCTAAGCATACATTTTTTTTAAGCTTAAAAAGTTTTCTTAACAGCATAATAGGCCATTTCGTGATATGCTGTAGACTTGACACTCCCTCCAGAGGGTTGCTCTCACATCAAGCAGCTATGGCCTGTGGTTAAATGCAAAATGTACTGCTAGCATTGTAATAAGCCAGTGCAACAAAATAAGGATTATCACCCTGTGGCGTGCTGGTTCAGTAGGAGGACGCTGAACCAAAGGCTGAGCATCCATCCTATTAACACCATATATCCCTTGAAGAGTAAGCAGCAGGCTGCAGCCGAGCGTGTTGTCTTCATCCTTGAATCAGAACTGGCAATAACATATTCAGACTGAAGGGCCTCAATTAGACACTTTAAAACTCTGTGTAATTGGTGTCTTTCTGCAGATTGCCTGTGGATGTGTAGTGCTCAAATTAACACAGCTCAACTTTATGTCTGTAGTGCAGTGATTGTCATGCAGTAGGGTGGTGGCAAGGTAACTGAGCCGCTGTGATTCAGTACTTCAGTATGTGCTTGGCTTTGTCAGGCACCTCTGCTCTGGGGTCGTAGGGGAACTGCACTCATGTTTCAGACATACTGTTACGGATCTGGGGAGGTAAGGCAAAGAATGAGGTGCAGAGGAATGGACAGGAGTCGAGGTGAGGCAAAAGGAAAGTATTTACTCGGCGAAGTAACTAAACACTATGGGGAAACCGATACAAACACTATTCTTTGCAGGTTCCAGAAGTAAAGAAAGACAATCTGGCACAGAACAAGGAGTGGACACCGACTGAATACACAGGGGAAGGCAGGCAACGAGGCACAGGTGGAAACAATGAGGGCGGGGCTTGCAATCACACAGGTGGAAGGCCAACGAGGAGGGAGGAGTCTGAGCAGGTGAAGGGGATGAACAATCAGAAGATACATGGAATACACAGGGTGTTACACATACTACTGTATGCTTTGTGTACTGTGTATTTATACAACATGTGAAATCAATTGAGTTCAAGATTTGTTGGTTAAATTCTCTGCAACTTCTAAAATTTTAGAATTAGGTTTGATTGTAAGACCTGTTTGTATTTGCTGTCCTGCCACTAGGAATTATTTTCAGAAGATTAAGTAAATCTTTCAAAACATTAGTAAAAGAAAAAAAAGATCCCCCTTCAAAATCCATCCTTTAGCTGCAGGAAAGATTTCTCTTTCTTGAGATGCATTTGCTGTGAGTCCAGGCATGTCTTTACTGCTTGCTGCTCTGTGGCACCTCCTCTTCCATAAAACGATTGCAATACGTATAAAAGAAGACAAAGCCAAGCTCCAGTCTTCAGTGGGAAACATTCAGAGTTGGCTGATGGTGTGGAGGCAGAAATGACTCATCTTTCTGTAATTGACACATGTCTGGCACATCTACTCACCAAGGTCAGGTGGACTGTGGAAACTAGAGGACATGTTTTGGCATCCCACAAATTGTGTAACAAGCGATCATCAGTTCTGAAACTGATGGAGACCTTTTTTTTGGGGGGAAAAAATAAGAATCAATAGCAGAGTCTCACAGCTGGGACAAAGGTTTGTTTTTGAGTTCAGTAACGATTAGTGTTTACTGCCTGGTTACTGTACTATACTGAACACGTTTGACCTTTCTGTTATTCTAATCCATGAGCACCTAGCTACAGTCTGAAAACATCCTGGTCTTTGCTGTCTATTTCCTGTTTCCTCTGTCAGTATTACTTCTGTAGCAGCCCTTTGTCGCGTCACTGCAACCATGTAGACAGGCCCGACTGCGCTCCAATCTAAACATGTCAGCTCCACCGTGTCTTTTCCGCCTGCACAAGCAGCCCTCTGTTAGTCACCAAGGAACAAACACATGTGTAGCGAAGGAGAGCCCTAACCTCCGCCTCCGGAGTGTGAGTCCTCTCAGCTTAAAGAGCACCTCAGCATGGATACCAGACCCTCCCAGGAGGGACCTGGTTAGTGGCCAGTACCTGCAGAGCCCACCAGAGTCCCACCAGAGCTCCGCAGCTGGTGGCTGATGGGCTCTGTGAGAGCGCTTGTCACACTCACCCTGGTGAAGGAGCAGCTGGGGGTCCAGTTCAGGCAAGGGGCTCTGCCCATGGACGACACGCTGGCCTCTGTCTCTGAGCCTCCACGCTGGCAACCTCATGAATGTTTCAGCAAAGTGCTGTGAGGTCTGCCTGGAGAGTCTGGCCTAATCCTGCATGAGCCATGCCGCTTCACCTTGCCACGGAGACACCGTTTCTCATCGAGGGGGCTGAGATGTGGTCAAGCAGATGCAGATATTGAACTTCCCGGGGGCTGCTGTGGTCTCTTCCCCCCCTCAGTGTACAGTACAGAGAGGCAGGTGGGATTAGAGCACTCGGGCAAACAGCCTTCTCTCTCTCTCTGACTGTTAACAATCCCCGTATCGAAATCCTGTCAGCACAGTGCTTTGTGTCTTCCATTAGCATTTTGTTGTGGTGTGCATCCTGAATGGCTCGGTGCGCTTCTAGAACCGCTCAATCTGGCAGGCGTCTTAAAAAGGCGATACATCCAATACTAATGAGGCTGCTTTCATACGAAAACTGCATTGGCACTTTTGTCACTTTACAGTTCGGCTTTGTTTTCCAACCCTCATTTATTCGAATCATGGCAAGTGGTTTTCTGTTGACAATCTGACACCAGTAATAATACACATTAGAGAAGGAAATGTGCCTTATCAGTTGTAGAAAGCAGCCATTACCGATGCAGTGCATTCATGTACAGTCAGCAGCGGTGTCTCTTTTTCTCCCTGTGGTCATTGACTTCAACTTGTAAGCTTCCTGTTTCTGATAATTAAAGGTGAAGAGTGCCTTTAAGTGTAAGTGTAAGTGTGTGTGTGTGTGTGTGTGTGTGTGTGTGTGTGTGTGTGTGTGTGTGTGTGAAAGGGAGGCGAGATCATGAGTGTGTTGCTCGACTGTAGTCTCTCCTGTGCGAGTGCAGGGGTAGCCTTTGCCCTGTAGAAAGCTCTGGCTGCTGCTGCTGCCCACTCGCTGACTAAGTAAAGGCTACATTTGCATAATTATCTGTTTAATTGGAGAGCTACTGCCATAGCACGGCCCTTTTTTTTTGTAAGCTGCGGAGTCCACACTAAATTTGTTACAAAGATATGGGGGTAGAGATTACAAAGCAAGCAAACTGCCAGCTCATGGCTTTCTTCTGCTTAACCTGATAATCGTTTGTGCTCATAAACACTTTTCCGCCCACGCGCATTTCTGGGAGATAATTTTCCAAATTAATTTAAAACAATCACATTTCTCAGAATTGACGAGAATATTTGCTGTGATGAGGGACTTTATCGTGTTGCTTTTTTTAGGAGGAGGAATGTAGGAAGGACATGTCGCTCAGGCCAGAAGGCAGCTAAGTTATTACTGTATATTGTTGACATTATTAATAATAATTATTAAGAATATAACTTTTTAATAGTTTTCCTGTCTTTGCTGAACAAGCAACACATGAGAGGGGTCCCATCTGCATTTCACAGTCCAGTGGTAGTGGATAAGCATTAGTGCCCCCTTCCCGAACCCCTCACATCCCCCCATCTCCATCCTGTTTTCATCTCCCAGGCTTCAGCTGCGGCTCTGTCAAATGCTCTACTGCTGAACAATTAACTAGGAGACTGTGAACTATGATTCATGTAATTAATATTTTGTGCAGAAGAAGGGAAAGATTGGACAAAAAAAAAACATCAAGCTAATTTTAATTGAATCAATCCCTGGGAACAGGTCAGAGGAGCAAGCTGAATTTATCTCTGCTATCCAATTCCCATTGGCCGGTGCAGACATAAAGGTGTGTGTGTGTGATTTGTTTTTCTGAATAATGTTGTGGACACTCTGAGCCTCCCTCTGAGAAACAATAGTCAAGTATGCACTTATCTTTCCTCCTCCTCCTGCTGGCGTGGCGTAGTGGGAAATGCAGTATTTAGGAGGGACTATGTGAGAGACTGTTGAATCAGTAACTTTGTTCCATACGACACCGCCTCGGCTCTGCAGGGTGTTATGCTTTGGCATGCCGTCTCGGTTTCCCTCAGTGGCGAAGCTCGCGCTCACTCTGTGTGTAGGCTATCAGTGGTGGGTAGAGGGCTCTTTTGAAACTGACTATAGTACGAGTGTTTGTGCCCACTGCTGCTGCATTTGCTGCGCTGGGCAGGCTCTGATCAGCCTGAGCCTTGCCTGCAGAGAGCTGGCGCAGCCTCCAATCCTATTCTATGTTCAAAGGTAAAGCAGACCTCTCATAGGCCCAGTCTTTGATGTGCTCTTCGACACCACAGTCATATCTCTGCCACTGCACATCTCCTGGCAAGCTACAAGAGCCGATCCAAAGGAAGGCGGAAAAAGAAAACTTAATTTGCAAGTCACAATACATTTCCACAGACATGCTTCCTATTCGATGGCGGGCTTGTTTCTTGAGTCTGTTGGTATTATTTACGAAAGGAGAACAACAACGGCAAGTGGAGAATTAAAAGGGCTGCTGCATTTAAGCCTCCAGTGCTGGTTGGTTGAGAAGCTGAGCCAGGATTAGCAGTAGAACAATGGTTCCCTCACAATGAGCATCCTCCATATAGCATCACTGTATCTGCGGCAGATAAGGCACACCTATAAGCATCTGAATTACACCGAATTTGCTCCGTTTGTTCATCAATCTTTGGATTGTAAATGACTGGAGCGAGACGTTATGTATCATTTAATCTGATATACTGTCCCGGGTCCCCGGCCAACACTCATTTTGCAGATCCTGCTCTTGTGTCTAAATTAGCTGAAAATAATGCAAATGATCTGAACAAGGTGTTAAATTTAACATCACCCGTCTTGTTATGCAGTTTGCCAACTACGGAGCATAGAATACATGAAATCAAATGCATTTTGGTGCAAGAGGTATATGACCACCACAGCATCTCTGAGGAGTATCTGTCTTAATGATTTATACCGCCACAGAGACCTTTGAGAATTAGCAGTTGAGGGTGATATTCACGACGTCGTTTCAGAGTTGCAAATGAGTGTCCCTTGGATGCCTAATAGGAGGAAGAGGAGCAAGAGGAAAATGAGGAAATGCCTCTTTGCTGGCTTTGTCGGTAAAATGATACCAGTTTTGAAGAAAAAAAAAAGGGTTTCTTGTCCCTTGTTTCTAGTTTGCTGAGGAGACAGCCCAAACACTTGGGTTTGGTTTTCTGAGCTATCACCTCAGCCACGAGGTTGAGAAACTCGAGCCTTGAGCCTGAGAAGAGTGAGTTTATGTATTATTGGTTGTCAAGAAAACAAAGCAGGGGCTATTGAATAGACATCTTTGCTCAGGGACACACCCACGTTTCAGTTCAGCTTGGATAAAGCCAGCTGTGATCGTACAGGGAAGTTGACTGTACTGCAGATGAATTTGCATCTTTCTTTACGATCAGGGCATTTCCTTTGTGATTCTTCAGGATAATATATTCATTGACTTTGTACACACAGAGTTATCAAAGTAAGTGTCAGTTCCCATCTACCCCATACATGCTTACCTTGCTCGCTGCTAGACAAGTTGTCATGTTGGGCTCGACCATCACAAGGAGGATTTTGAAAGAGATCTGCTGCATGCCACACCCATGCTCTTTGGTGGAGTGCCAAAAATTATAGTTTTGATGTGGAAAAACACCTCGAAAAGCAGTAGTTAATCCGCTGGGATAAGCTCTTTGTCAGCTGTTCGTGTTGCAGGAACAGTCAAGAGAATCCAATCCTTACACACACACTCGCACCATAGTCAGGATTAGAGCAGGTTTTGTTTTTAAATTGGACACAACATTGAAACAGATCCTTCTGAATGAATGGGTCTTTGCCAAGATGGAGGCTTTGATGAAAACATCTTCCATTTGATCGAAGGAATCACGTGTCAAATGCTTAGTGTTGTTGTACAATGACAGGAACTTATGGGTATGATTTGACAACCTCTTGGTTTGACAAACATCATGTTTATGTCTGTGAAATTCTTTTCTGAGTGCTCCTTTCCAGACATTCAAAGTGCCACTCATCTGTGTCGGTCACCACCCTCATGCACGGTGCCCCTTGGTGCACTCAGAATAAAGAAGGTGCAGCTCAGCATTGTGTGTGTATGTTTACGATAGCAGACAAATGGTATCGCACTAAACAGCTTCCAGGCAATTTCTCTCCCAGAGGTAACTCTATTCACAACCTGATGTAGCAGTTTGTTAGCACAAATGTGACACTGATAACAATCTGATGGTTATGCTTCAATCGTTATGTGCCAGATGTCATTGTTGCCCCTTTTCAGTCTCGACCTTTGTAACGGCTTGATCCTCCATAAACAACCCATATCAGTGATAATCTACAGTTTTTCTGTTATGCCACAGATGGCGACAGTCAAAAACCAAGAAGGCGACAGCCACAATGCCGAACTACAGGCTTCAAAACCGTAGTCCACAAACCAGTGATTGCTTACCATGTGAATGGGATTGAAAAGCAAAAGGACCACAAAATAATATGGGAAAGAACGTTTTACCTGCACTGCATCAAACAACAGAAATTACAAAGTTAGTGACTAGATGGGGAAGATCTCAGAGCATTTAGCAGCTTAAAGAGACAAATATTGTCCACAAGTTAGTGGAGACACAAACACGAGGAGGTGAATATTGGACTCATCAGATAGACAGCAATGAATGTATGAACTCTGAATGATTGATAACGTTGCTCCACGTCTGCTGGAAGCAATTGTTTGCACGCTCGACTTTGCCAACTTAAAAAGAGAGTACTTAGTCAGTATCCGCCGATGCTGTGTTCACAGCGTGGTCTGCTGCCTCCGAGTGACCAAACTTACATTTAAGCTATCTTCGTAGTGCAGAATTGATCCTTCCCCAAAACACTCACAGTATCAGATAATGATGAATATTAATACTCAATTCATGGTTTTTGAGAGAAGCTGATGGGTTTTATTGGCCTGCGGATAGTCCGATCTAGCGGCCAGGAAATGAAGCTCTGGCTACGTGTGCCTTTTTGTCTCAGCAACAATAGCTCAGAGAAGTGATCATGCAAGCTAGTAAAGGACTTGTGAGATTCTACTCCAACGATGAGAATTGCACTTTTTTTTTTTTTTTAAACGAGTATCAACTTCACTTTTTCACTTTCTTCCTCCCTGCCCACGTTCTCAAGACTTCCACCTTCCTTAACAAAAAGCTCACAACATACAGTCCAGGCTTAATTTGTTTGCGATCGATATGTTTTCATGATGCATCTATGGCAATGAAGGAAATTAGATATGCAGGTGAAAAATTTGTCCGGTGATGAACTGTATCGACTTTCTATCATGCCATTGTATACTGAACAATCAACATAACAACACATAATGTGAAAAGTTCCGCCTCTAGTACATCTCCTCCATCTATTTTATTACCTTATAATCTCCTGGACAGAGTGGAGCTTTGCAGCGACCAGCGCATTTAAACCCTTTGGAACCAATTGTAGGAGAAAGGCTGTCTTGGGATGCCCTCAGTGGAGAGCAGCTAGGCTCATTAGTTAAATCCCCACCGTGGGCTAATACAGCCCTCTAGGAGCGAAAGGGGGAGGGGGAGAGAAGAACACATTGCTTTGACTCCTTCTCAGGGGTTTCTTTCCCACATTTTCTTGCATGCATCAGCAGCTAAAAAGGTGATGCACGTCGCTGGCTTAGAAGCCAGCCTTCAGCGTTTCTATTGAGGCCCTTTTATTGGAGGTTTCTCAGTGCTGGCTGATATGCTGCCGGTCAGATGTAATGAATCCATCACGATCAAACGGCAAATGTGATCATTGTTTTTCACGATTGGGAAAAAAAAAATGTAAACCAACATAATTAACTTTCCACTTTGAGAAAGCCCAGTGCAGCCCAGAGGATTACTGACAACAGACAGAATATCCAAGAGGTTCTTCAAAATGTGGCGTACACATGCAAGCAATCTGACCTTTTCCATTAGTAAGTGAGAGTAAAACTCTTGTTTTGTTCATAATGATTGGGGAACTGGAGGCCACAATGCAGGCAGGTCCCCACTTAACCAGAATTTATCTTTTTGGCAGTAAGAGGAGGGGTTTTGAGTTCTGTTATCTATGGCCTCCCCCTTGAACAAGTAAACAGCCCATTTATTATTAACTCAGGTTTAAGGTAGAGCATTAATCCTCTCTGACAGTTTGCCTACTTGTTAAGGCAGCCAGTTCTTCCTGCACAGCAGATGGCTTTCAGCTGCTGTTAGTCTACTTCGCAGCCCCACTAGATAAGAGCTGAGAACCATGCGAAGCTCGCGCTGTATTGGCTCGATCGGCAATGAGTTAATGTAAGCTAATTACACGTATCATACGCTAAGGTGTAACCGTTTGGAAATATCAAGAGACCCCGAAGTGTGTTCATCAAAATAAGCCGTCACATGTGAAATTCATTTTGGGGATTTTCAACAATCCTTCACAGATATTTTTAATCTCCCGCTGATTTGTGATCCATTGAAATGGTCACTTCACGTACACTTCATCATGAATGTCCGACACTCGTTGCATGACAACGTTTGGCCCCTTCTCCACTTTCCCTGCTGTTGCTGTTGATAATTGCACAAGAGCTCCCGTGGACACAGCTGTTGCATTGTGTCCTGACTTGAACTTGTAAACTGACTCACCCTAAGACTGTCGCGTCTGCCTTCTCTCCGACTTGCCTGCACAAAATCCCTTTTGCATCGGGGCGGTAGGACGTCTCAACAATTCAACAACTCAAGGTTGTTCAGTAAAGATGTGCGCTGTGTCTCTCGGAGCTCTCTAGAATCTCTCTTTGCACGCTTCCCTGTTCTCATTCGACCCTCCGCTTCACCAGGAGTGTAAATACCGGCTGAATGTTTGTGCTTAAAGCCATGATTTTATGGTGGGAATGTGTAGAATATCAGGGTTGCCTTTCTATTTTATCAGTGAGTATGCCTCGGACTCCAAACCAGGGAATTCTATCAGTAGACAGGTTAAAAAGGCGATACAGACTTTAGTACTCTGAAGCAGAGGATATCTGTTTGCTCTCCATCAACACTGTAGCACATGAATCAATGGAAGCCTGTGGGAATCAAGTGTGAAGCTGGGAGAAAAAGAGGCGAGGGAGGGAGGGAGTACTTTCCGACTTGAAGGCCCCATCCCTTTTGGAGTAGTGGTAGCACTCCCTGTGTGACAGTGCGAGTCCTCTGTGTGGAGAAAAAAAGGTCCCCCTTTTTTTGCCTGCAAGAGTAAAGACAGAGCTGACAGCAGAACTAATACTAATAGTTGCAGCTTGGAACCAAAGGCAGCCGCTCTAAATATCTGTGAACTACAGTCAGTCCTGTCTTCAGTAACTCCAACATCTGGCCCACAGTTGTTCCTGCCTTCAGTTTACTTAAGTGACATAAGATGTGCAGCAAAAGGATCAAAGCGAGGCACTTTAACAATTTCCCACCTGATGCAGCCTAGGAAGTACAGTATGCTAGTTACCAACAACTGAATGAGATACAAGTACACAGGTACAGTATTTCTCCAGAATATCGATACACTTCTTTTTTTTTTCTGGAGAATCTATAGATTTAATGTTTTTTCGGAGGGGGGGTTCTCAAACAAGACGCACAGCAGTAGAGCTAGAATAAAGAAATTGTTTGATTTTAATGAACGCAGCTCTAATTCCCTCTTCACCACTGATTATGAAGGAGGAAATGTATCCGACCACTGCTGAGATAAATCAGCACGCATAAAGAGCTGCATGAATTATGACATGAAGATAATTCTGTCATTCTTTTCGTGGTTTCACACTTTCATTTCTGCCCTTTTGGTTTTAGAGACAGAAAATGGCTGTTACACAATAGGGTATCTGGTTCAATTAGGCAACTTTTTCCAACTGAAATGTACTTTCTCTAAGTCACTATAACACTTCAATACTGCTGTATTCAGCATTCATGCCATGGCAAATATAGAGGATTGTCTTGTACAAACACTTTAGCCCAAAATTGGGTCTTTTCCAGGATTTGAAGTTATTCATTCAGAAGTGCGGCGGTATTGCGAGCACACAGAAGGAAAAGAAAGATTTGTTGGAATCACCAGCTATGCAAATGTAATGGAATATCTTATTTTGTGGACATGCTTAATTTGGATTAACCATATGAAAGCAATTAAACGGAGGCTTCCATTTATGGGATGGCGGGAACAGAAAATGTCAATTTAACTGTTACCACTGGAAAGTATGAAATAAGACAGAGTCTTGTAACCACGCTCTGCTCCCATTTCTCTGTCTGTGTGTGTGTGTGTGTGTGTGTGTGTGTGTGTGTGTGTGTGTGTGTGTGTGTGTGTGTGTGTGTGTGTGTGTGTGTGTGTGTGTGTGTGTGTGTGTGTGTGTGTGTGTGTGTGTGTGTGTGTGTGTGTGTGTGTGTGTGTGTCGGAAGCTGTCTGTCTCTGCCTGCACACAGCTTAGACACCGCTCTGATGTCACCAGCAAGGTCACATAGAAGGCACAACATCCTCCCATTCAGCTTCAGGTTTTCCCCCTCCCATCAGCAGCTAGACCCACACTAGTATACAGCCACTGAGTGGATGAGTGTTTCTGTTTGTGTGCGCATGTCTCGCTCTCTCTCTGTGTGTGTGTGTGTGTGTGTGTGTGTGTGTGTGTGTGTGTGTGTGTGTGTGTGTGTGTTTGAAGAAAGAGACACTAAAGAGAACTTAAATTTGCATGAGTGTATTCACAACAACTGTGACAGTGTGTGCAGGCGAGACAAAGACTGTTTACATGCACACCAGTGCACACTCGCGTCTGATGATGGCTCTCTTAACCTCGGCCTCAAACTGTGAAGCCGTCCGTGGCAGCTCGCCACGGTGAGATCATTACCCACTATGCTAAATGTATCTGTTAAATAATTGTATTCTGAACGTGGTAAATGTGTGTCGCTGTTGCGTGCCACCGGCAGCACACTTCTTGATCATCGCCTCAGATTCACCTCAGCTCTTCAGACCAGACATGTGAGAGGCAACAACATGAGAGGCACCTGTAGACATACACCTGCAGGAAGCAACACATCCATAGTAAGGGAGGAAACTTACAATTTCACATCCAACAATTGTATTTTAATCAATTAAAAATAACCAATTGATATGTTACATTCTTGAGGATTTTTATCTGCACTTTTCTGATGGTTTTAATGAACAGGATCAAAAACAAAAACATTTTTGTTTTCATGCAATGCGTGCAGGCAGCAGTGCGCTTGATTGTGTCTGTCAAACACATTTAGGGAGTCACAGCTCCACGCTGTTGCGAAACAACAAGACTAAACAGGTAGTGGAGAAAGTTTGGTAAACATGAGGTGAATGTCATCCTTTGTGTTCAGCTGCTTTCTCGGGTGTCAGGCATGCTGCTATTTTTATTGAGACAGTTTATTAAAAGCTGTGGTGATCTTCTAGATTTCTGGTGGTGTCAACATATCCCCAAAGCCAGCAGCGTGTCTGTAAGTCTCTCAGTACTTTCTGGCTTCAACAGTCTCATTCGTTCCCACTGAAGGTGTAAATCAGGGATCTGGAATATACACTGTTGGCTTTTCAAAATGTTGATGATAGAATATAGAAGAACATCACCAAACTTCTCCTTTAAGACTAGCCACAAATGTTATGAAGGAAATCTTATCTCAAGACATGAATGCATATTGTAGCTGCAGGCTTAATTGTTTATAGCTCTACGTGCCAAAAAAAAAAAACAGTTAATAAAAACATGTTTGTGTAACATTGGGAAGTTACCAGCTCACGAAAAAAAATAATCCATTGGAAACGGTAACTTCTGTCAATATGTTTTTAATTAATGTGGTGCTTAAAAGATGGATTTGTATATTTTGAATCCAGGATTTTGCATGTAATTTATCATTGTTGCATTTCAATCAGATAATCTTTGGTCGGGGTATTTATATGCTGTAAATGGAATTGATGTATGTGATTAAATGCTGTGTTAGAATTAGAGCTGCAAAAATCAATCGCTTTTCAACTATTAAATGAATCTCAAACTATTTTGATAATTGGCAAATATGTTTGACTCAAAATTCTCTGATTCCAGCCCTTTGAATGTGATAATCTTCTGGTTTCTTTACTCCTTTATTAAAGTAAACTGAATATAATATAGTTGTGGACAAAACAAGACCTTTGAGGAGGTTGGAATATATTTTAATGAGCAAACAACTTTCTGATTAATGGAGAAAATAAACATCAGATGAATCCCAATGAAATGAATATTTAGTTGCAGCCCTACTGTTAATAACGAATTTAGCAAAAACTTAAAAAAATCACTAACATCTAAAATGTCATGTACTCAAATGTTAAATATGCCATCCAATGCAAAGGCACGTAGTGATTCAGATTGTGTAGTTTACTCTACAGCCGCTGAGTGCATTAGTGTCGACTGCTCATGTGTGAACGTGACAGAAGAGACTGAGACTGAATGTGTGAGGCAAAGTGTATGAATGTGTGACCCCAAGTGGGAATGTAACTGTGAGAGTAAAAAGGTAGAGAGGATGCATGTGTTTCAGTGTTTGTGCAAGGCTTGTGCGCATGTGTACATACTTGTGTGTGTGTGTGTGTGTGTGTGTGTGTGTGTGTGTGTGTGTGTGTGGGCCTGCTCTACACTGCGCTGGGGGCCAAAACACTAGAGATTGCTTTGATCTGGATTCTCTGTGTCTCGTCCAATCACAATCATGTCACCAACTCCCCACGGCAGCAGCGACTCATTCATGGTGCAGAGGGGAGACCCTCCTGCATGTTATTACTTTATATACACTTCATTTTTGCATGATCTATGCTCACAAAATGGCTTCGTCCGCATCCCACTGAAGCCTCGCACCACTGACGGACAAAAGGATGTCACATTAAATGGCAAACCAGCATCTGCATCGGTCAGACAGCAAAGTGACCAAAGCATCCAAAAGGTTGGGCCAGGTTTTTGTGCAAGGGAGTCTGTCACTATGAGGAAAGATATGTTTTGGTAATGTGAGAGCTGTTAACCGGCTCCCAGAAACTGGAAGGAAGAATTTAACAACCTACAACGCTGAAATATTCATGTCCAGTTGACACTTCAATCATCCTTGGAGGTCTTTTTGAAATCTGTCCTGTATTTAACTCAATGATGAAACATTTTAATTTGGACTCTTGACTATGGTGCAAACTTTGCCTTTTGCCATCTAAAATTAAAACATTTTTTTCCAAATGGTAATGCCCATTTTATATATCTTCCTTTAACTGATGATTATATGTCAGCAACTGATTTGATTTGAATTCTAATATAAGGCCCAAATAACAATGCTTGTATTGCAAGAGACACTGCATGTCTTTACTGCAGGCTACAAGAATTAATAGTTACCCAGATTCAAAACGCATTAGACCAATATAGCTGCCTCAATGTGAAAGCACAGAGCAGTATTTGTTTAGATGGATGTTAAAGTTAGATGAAAAGACATTGTAATCAAAATGGATTAGGGAATTTAATATGTCTTCCTCCTGGCTGTTTTGAAACCGCAGCAGTGCGAATGATTTTTCTCCGTCCATCCCTGATGTGTCTCTTAAAACACTATGGTTATGGCCCGAAGGGTTTGGCCTGCGACTATAAATTAAATATATTTCAATTGTTATTGTATAGTAACTTCAACTCACCAAAATTCAAGTTGGATGCAACAGCAGTTGCCTAAAAGTATACTATTTATATAATTCCTTCCACACGGATTTTAAAGTTCATGTTGGAAAGTATCCCACATTTAACGCAGTAACACTAATTTCCACTTGCCTCAAAGCTGGATAATGATGGAGCCTCTAAATGGATTCCCATCCACCTGTTTTTTATGTGCATTTTCAATTTGAGCGTAGAAGAACTTGAGAGGAAACCTGGGTGATTACAGCGGTGCAGAGCGGCGGCCGTGAGCTAGCCGGTGGGGAACACTCGCATGCACGAACATGCACTGAAAGCAAGGGCAGCCACGGCGAAGCCGGTGTTGGAACCTCCACTTACGACTTCATCCCCTGCACGATTACAGATAGCTCCTCTATATCTTTACATCGCAAATAGCTGCTATATTGGTATAGTATCGTATAGAGCACCTTGAAACTTCACTAAGATGAGACAACAAATGGTGGCAGATGGGAACCGTTGGTTTGTGTGGACCGATGAGGACTCATTTGCATTTGAGGATTGACTGGCATTCTCTTGTTGCACCTTTTTCTTCTTATTTTTTAGTTTATTGGCACCCTGAATTAGTATCAACTAATTCAGCAGTAGTTCATTACATTGAACTACTGTTAGGGAGTAAAGAATGCGACCAACAGGCCTTAAATTGATCTGTGCCTTAACGCATATCTTATTTGGATAAACAATCATGGCATTCTTTGTTGTTAAAGTTTCAGAGAGTGTAACATTGCTTCTGAAATTATATATTTCTTGAATTTAGGCAGAAGACTAATAGGGGAGGTCAAAGACTGACAACCTGGCAGAAAGACAAATTTGTTGATAACTGGAGCTGACACTGAGTGATGGGTAGAAACGTTGTCTGCTCCCATTACCTCTTGGAATTGAAATACATGTGGTGTTGTGTCATTTGTATTCATTGCAACTGCAGCCCTTCAACATAAAAAAACAACTCTTACATTACCTGACATTGATTATTGGGAAGCAAATAGTTTTGAATTTGGGGCGACGGTGGCTCAGTGGTTAGCAAGTCAGTCTTTCAATCAGAGGGTCGGTGGTTCAAAACCCCGGCTCAGCCAGTCCATGTCGTTGTGTCCTTGAGCAAGACACTTAACCCTCATTGCTCACCGTTGCTGTGTCTACGGTCTACTGTATAGCATGTAAGTCGCTTTGGATAAAAGCGTCAGCTAAATGAAATGTAATGTAATGTAATGTAAAATATATATGGCATGTAACTTCCAATAGATCTCAATACAAATAGATATAATACTTTATAATCACATGACTTTTATCGCTTAAAATAATCCGATGTAATTTGTACTTTTATTATTCAAAACACAGGGGGGATGTCGTGATAATACACGCAGTAAATTAAGCTGTTCACACGGTTGAATATTAAGCTGTGAAGCATCTCCTCATTGATTGTTTAATTTTTTTTAACATTGATGATGAAACATCAAAAATGAACTGATGCCCTGTCCAAGCCCGGCATTAGGCCTTTTTATTGGACTCATATTATACAATCACAGGAGAGCAATAGCCTGCAGCAAATTGATTAGTTCAAAGAGGCAGTGGGTAAAATGGGAGCATTCGATCCAACACCTGTCTGACAGAAACAGCTTCTGCCCACTAGTGTTTGACACATAAAGAGCTCAGGAAATGGAAATGCAAATAAAACAATAATGGCTTCTTCCTGCTTTGCAAAACAGTGAGGGCTTGCATCTGTGGGAGGGGTGCGATGTCTAACAAGAACTAATGCTGTTTATGAAAGCCGAGTTTTTGCATCTAATCACAATGTCTATTCCCATGGGTCTGCTAGTTCTTCATGCTTCCCTTCAGACTGGTAGAGCACCTCTCTTCCAGGAGCGCTGTATTTTTAGGATGTTGTGAAGCTTCCTCAGCTGCATACAGAATGAGATGCTTGCCTTTAGGGGGATGTCGAGTTTGAAGATGATGTCCTTTGGATTTGATTAATTCAGTAAGGGAGAGAGAAGCTGTCCCCGACTCAAAATAGACTCCCTTTAAATGACTATATTGCTGTTGTTTTCTTACTTTTCACTGTTTGGTCTCTTTGCCACTTATCGGCATATCACGGCAGGAAGCGCATAAAAAAAGAAATGTGTTAGGGCTATCAGTGACGGAAACCTGCTTGTGAGTGAATCTGCTTGTGTGCATATGCCTGTGTTTTGCATGGGTATGAAAGGTAATGCTCAGCAGTCAGGCATGTCATCTTTTCTTCTTCTCCTTCCTCTTTACCTGCTTCTCTCGTCTCCACCGCTGCAGCACTTGTCCAGACTGCTGCCTTCTGAAGTTTGCCATCAAGGCATCTATTCGAACATGAGTCACATTCATTTCATAGTATTGTTGCATCATAGTATGCATGTGTGGTGTTTAAAGGACATGTTCAGTACAGATTGCACTTTAAAAAAGACCCGAAGGTAAAAGCATTATGGCAATCATTTATTTGAGTGGTCAGAGGAAATGCTGAAAGTCTGATTGTGGCTGTTGCAAATTGCTGTACGAACTATACTTTCTGTAAATTGGAGATTTTAATGGTCCAAAGAGCTCAGTCATTATTGCAGTAAGTACTCGTTCACTAGAGCTTTGGAATGGATACATGTCTGATCCATCGCATTTATCTGTGGTTGTCTTCACTAAAAAAACTTCAAATTCCCTCGAAAGATTATAATAAATCTTCAAAAACCGTGTACCAAATCCGTTTGGGCTGCAGTATGTCAATCATGTACTTAATATTCTGTCTCATTTAGCATCTTGAAGAGAGATTAATGACATGGACAATCTTTACAACAATCCCCCAAAGATGAAAGAACTCTCAAACAAAAGCACATGTGCCACAACTTTGATTTAGCGCTTTAATACAATGCTAATTAGATCACATGCAGTGTCTCCTCATGAAATCTGCTCCCATCGTCTAATTATAACGGCCAGATACGCCGTAATGGGACACGTGTATTTTCTATCAAAGCGGCCGTGTGGCGACGGGGAAGCAGCGCTGACACGGCCGCCGCGTGCGGACGGCTCGGACATCGGCTTCCTGCTCCGCCGCCACCCTGCTGCCCGCTCCATACAGGAGAGGCGGCCGCTAGCGGGGTGGGCGGGCTAATTGTGTGTCTGTACGACTAGTGTGCAGCCCCGGGATGACTAATGAAGAATCCTCAGCTTTTGAACACGTCGTTCACCTCCTTCAGCACTAATTAATGGCTCATCGGAGGAGGACCGCATTTCACCCCATTCTTTTTCACCTATTATCCACGACTTTAACATCGGCCTCCTATGCATACTGAGGATGTATTAAAGCAGCCCGAGCAATGCAAAGCCTCGACTGAGCGTCTTCCCGCAAAGTGTGTTTTTCTAATGAATTAAAGATGGCTTCCTTGCTCTGTGGCTGGTAAACACTGCTGTTTGCCGCATAATCAGCATACAGATTAATACAAATGAGTGCCATGGTTAAATTCAAAATCCAGATAATGGTTGGAAGGGAAAGATGATAAAAACGGTGGACGTGAAATCGGATGCAGTCGCAGCAGCTCTTAATCACAGTCGACTTCTGTACTTGTGCTCGGTCTTATCAGTCGTGAGAAATGATCATACATCCTGTTTTGTATTTCCAGGAGATGTTTTCTCGACTCCAAACCCTTCTCGAGGTGTGTCAGTGTGTGGGCCTCTGCGAATGGGTTTATCAGTACCAACGTCGTCCTTCCGTTGTGCCGGGTTGATATGGGGGCCGTGAGCTGACTGTTGGAGAGAAAATCACAGTTGGGAGTGGGAGACTCCTTCCTGATCTGACAAAAAACAGCAGCTGATGTGAAAATGGCTCAATTAGGGCAGCCGTAAACTCGTTAGGGCCCACGTTGGGCCCGCCTGGGCCGGGGCTTTTTTTATTTGCCGCTGCGGTTAATATTGCTTCAGCACATTAAAATGTGCAGTTGATGGGTGCTCAGGAGCCCTGGTTGTGTCAGAGAGTGCTCTCCTGGTGGACACTTAAACAAAGAATGAGCCGACTCCTCTCCCTCAGCAGAGGCACAATTACCACTGCTGTTTTTCCTGGGGAGAGAACACAACACAGTACGGTGCTCTGACTTTTTCCGACAGGCTAATAGAAGGGTTCCACTCCTCCAGTTATACAGCTGGCAACATGGTGTCAGCAACACAATACGCTATCCGCTAGCCACGGATCAAAGCAACAGTCCTAAATCATGGGGTTTGGCATTGACAGGCTGTAACAACGAGGGTCCTTTTTCCTTCACGTCTGTCTGCCAAACAACTGAAGTACGCATACCTTTTCTCATGTAGAGCCAAGACGTACACAGACAGATGATCACAGCGGCGGCTGGCCAGCCGATAGCGCTGTCCCCCGGCTGCTGCCCACGTCAGTGTCTCCGGCAATTAGACTCCGGGCTGACAGGGGAGCCCGGTGCAGCCACTGTGTTAAGAGACTTTGTCAAACGTGTAGCGCATCAAAATGCACGGGTGGACCCAGCTGAAGTCAGTCATCCCCTATTAACGATGACCCTATTAGCTCCTCCCGTGACCTGTGAGCTGGGAAATGAAAGGCGTGGAGGTGCAGTCATTTATATAGCCAATGTCGGGGTGCGTCGGACACCCCTCATCTCCCCGCGCCTCATCAGCCTCTCTGATCAGATGGGGATGCATAATACATCAGATGGCCAGTAAGTGGAGGAAAGACATTCATCACTGTCCACCTTTCAAATTAGATCCCACAGACGTGGCAATCAGTCAGACGCATCAGTATTCCGCCCTGGCTGAAGGCTCTCCTGCAGAGACATCCCCTCCATTACGGCTTTACAAACCCTACTTCAGAGTAACAACTGCCCCTGCCACATAATCTGTACTTCAAACAATAGTGTTTTTCCCTACATTGACTTTTACTCCAGCGTGCCAACATGCTACTTTGATTGTCTGTATAGATGTGTGGATATAGTAGTCAGAGGGAGGCGAAAAGACTACCAGGAGAGTGCTCGTGTCTTACAAGCTATGTTTCTTTGAGCTTCTCAAGGAGATGAGCCCGTGTCTGTAGGGTGCAGACCAGACTTACCGTATGAAATGAAGCCGTAGTTTAGTTTTAATGTTTCCCATCTTTCTGTTGGGGGATCATTTTTTGAAAGCATGTATCTGTATTTGCTCAAAGCACATTCTGATGGATGCCCCACAATTTGTATCAGATGTAGTTTATATATTATTGTTCCATAAATGTTCTCTAAATGCTGTCCAATCAAATAGTAATTTAAACTGCAACCATGTATACTGATAAAAACAATAAACCACAGCTCGCCTAATTAGAAATGTTTTCTTTTCTTTCCTCATGTTTCTGTCCCCTTGATGGTGGCCTCTGCCTGCTGCACCTCAGGTAAGAAAGGGTTTTATTGTATTCTTTGTCTCTACACAAGCTAATGAAATGTAACTAATCAATCAGTTTTATACTCTGTGATAGATCAAGTCTGGCAAAACTCACTTTTACCAATATCAATCCCAGCTAATAATTTTTCCGGCTTAATTTTGACATTTTTCCTTAGCAATATTGTATTGCAGCAAGTGTGTGGCTACATATTTATCCACAAATGCATATACATATGTTTCCTACATATTAACTGAAAGTTGGAAGATCATGAGCAGTCCATTATGAAATAAAGGGATTCAAGGAGCATGGCCGTTAAAGGGACAGTTCACCCCCAAATCAGAAATACATATTTTCCCCTCTTACCTGTGCCTCGTTTTGGAGATGTCAGCCAGAGAGATGTCTCTCAACTACAATGAGTTTGTTACTCAAGATAATCTACCAATATTTGCCATTAATTACCAAGACGGTGGCGGTCTGCCAAAGTTTATTTTGTACCGGCACAGTTTCATACCATTTTTTACACTCAACTGGTGGGCTGGCTTGGCCTGCACTTCCTCTGCAAAGCGACTCTAGTTCGGCTCTGAAAATCCCGGCTGGTAAAGGTGTAGCAAATTTTTACTACTTATACTTAAAATAATTTGGATCTTGCGATGTTGCTTGCAACTAATATTTTCAAATACATGTGGTGCAATCTAAAGTACAATATTGTGTATACTTACATACAATTTAAATAATCAAGCAAAGTAAGAAAAATGTAACTTCAATATAAAACTTGAAGCGTTTATATACTTAGTTACATTCGACTACTGCCAAAATAAGAGCACAGCATTGTTTATAAGTGCATGAGGGTTCCTGACATATATTTGCTCTCAGTCCAAGTCCTCCAGATTGTTGCATGTATCTTTCCGGGGATCCAGCAATCACAGTCTCACAAAATCCTGTGGGTAACACAGAGTACATAGATCTTGTTGTGAGCAGTTTCACGGCATAAACTGTCCCATCATAAAAAAAATGAACACATTTTCAAAAACTAATTAATTTTCCACTGAGCTCAATTACTAAAAAATAAAAATAAAAATCTGCATGCTCTGTTACTGTGCAAAGCAGGTCCTCTTGGTCTTGGCTCTCGGATAATACGTCAATCCAACTTGTATCAAGCAATAATCTCTCTGTGTCTTGGTTTTCCCCAGCAATTAAGATGGTGCAAAAAAGGACTTTCCACAAGTCTTTTTCCATTTAGACTTCAGGGAGAGCGCTTTATTTAGTCTAGCCAGTCTGTAATGCGTAGCTTCTGTTGGTCTTGCCTGGACCATGATGCTAAGTGAGTCTCCTGTCTATACCAGAGTGCAGAGAAGCAGATGTGCTGGGTGATCAGCCTGAGCCTCAGCCACAGCTCGTCTTCCTGGATGTTTGGTTCTGTGGTGTCCAACTGTCAGAGTTTCCCCGAGGCTGCTAATCGGCTTTGAAATAGAGACAATTAGTTCCATGGCTGAGGTAGTTTGTTGTGTGGTTGGATTCTGCCTTAGAGTCTAAGGCTTTTGCTGTGTCATTGGAAACTAGCAGAAAAGATGCAGTTTCTTAGAGTTACATGTTTGCTTCTTGCGTTTCGCCCAATGACAGCTGGGATCGGCTCCAGCGCCCCGCGACCCTAAAGAGGATAAGTGGTTTAGATAATAGATGGATGGATGGATGGTTTGCGACAATGCAAATTCAAAGAGTTTAAACCCTGCTTTTATTTCATTTATAAAATCATAAAATAAATAATGTAGTTCTGATCTTCGCTCAGTAATCCACATAATCTGTTGAAAACAAGTGCGACGCAATGCAGCCCCCCAGCTTGTTATTAAGACAATGTAACCTGTTCTGCGTGTAGGGACTTGAAAGTGTGGACGCGTTGAGGCTGCTCTTGGAGCAGCTTGGAAGGTCTCCTCAGTCTCCTCTCATCAGATGTCTGGCTTTAATTTGTCCCAACACGCCTGAGGAAAGGTCACGGTCCAGATCCTTTCACCCTCCCGGTCTTCAGCTTTCCACAAGAGGGAACGGGAGAGACAGAGGGATGGGCGGAGTGGGAGGAATGTCCTGGTGTTCCTGCCAAGGCTCTCCCTTATTCCCCCCCATAAATGTACATCCTCATTTATAATGAGCGTGCCTGTCCGACAGACTGGTGGCTCATTGGTTGGTTAGGGGAGGGATTGGCTGGGATGACCAGGGACACCGGGATGGCTGACGGGATCTACATACTCACTGTAGCACCGAGGTGTTTGAACAAGTCCCAGAGTGCACCTTGTCTCTGGGATCCCTGCTCCGAAATGGGACATTTGGAACTCTTCGCTTTGCTTCTCTTCTCTTTTTTTTTTTTTATCTCTGTCAGATTAACATTACATAATGTGAAGAATACAGTATGTTTAAAGCACTGTGCTCTTTGTAAAGAAGATGTCAATGTTGTAACGCACAAATTGAAAGATAAAACAATTTCTTGTAGAAATATAAGAGATAATTACTCAAAATTAATGATTTGGCAAATGTGATTCACGCTATGTCTCTGTTAAGAGGCATGACGTGATGACAATATTTGGTAGACACTCAACAAAAGCACTTGTGCAATCATAGTCAAGTCAGGCATCGATGCTTTGAGGAACTTCATGAAAAAGAACAATGAATACTAATAGATACCAGATAATTACAATCACAAGGTGTGTCACACTTTGTTTTAGTGCACAAAATGAGATTGCGTACATCAGCACAGATAATGGATGGCAACGGGGAAATGTTTTTAATACGTTCTGACCTTTAGGCAATAATTGATTCAATTCGCCTCATCACAATTCACTAATTTCTGTGGGAGAAATAGCTGTGGGGATTTATATTTTATATGAAGGGGGGGGTTGGAGATGGCTGGAAGCACACACAATTACTCACATGAAAGAGCCCCTGTTAAATGAGCTTGGCACTCAAGAAACAAACCTCGATGTGCCTGTACAGACTGTTGTGCATGTGAATCAATAGTCATGATTTATTCAATGACGTAGCTGTCAGGAAGTGGTTGTGTGAAGTGTGAAGAGGCTTTTGAGAGGCACACACTGGTTTGTTCTGTTGTCCGGAGAGATGGAGAGGTTTCCTTTTAACAATACGTGTACAGATGTGGTGAATATAAGTGGAAAATTACAGCACCGGGACATGAATTATCTTCTGATGTGAACATGTTTTGAGGATCAAGTACTAGTAAGTGAAAAGGCAAATGTAATTGACAGCTTACTTTGTTTTAGCACGCGTCCCATTGTGTCACTGTTTGCGGATGCTTCTGCAGACAGTTCGTTCAGGGCGTTCATTTCTAATCTGGTAATGTCTAAATACAACACACAAGCTATGTCCTGGAAATAGAGTGAAAAACAAGCGGAATCAACCATGTCTGTGTTTGTTTGGCCCTCTCCGTTCAGGGTTCTTGAGAAACTTAACCAGCGTGGCATTGACAAAGATTACGGTCCCACAGGCCACAGTGGGTGTGCGGAAGAAAGTGGCCTCGCTCCGGCAGCTGGCACTGAAACATATATACTTAGGCACAGTGGCATATGCTGGCACACAGCGACATACACAAACGCACACAAGCGCACGCAGCGAGAGAGGCAGACTTCCATATTGCCAACAAGGGGAGAGTCAGTCCAAACATCCGTAGTAAGTGTTTGACTCGACTCAACCCCTCAAAGACACTTTTAATGGAGTTGGCTCTCCATCCATCTCTCTCCGCCGCCACCTCTCTCTCACTCGCTCTCTCTCCATCGTTGCCTCTGTCTGTAGACAAAAAAAGTAGTGGGAAGGGGAAGTTAATGATATAAAAACCATCCCACTGTCTCTTTAAGTGAGGATTAGAAGAAAAAAAAGAGAGGAGTGCAGGCCAAGGGAGAAGAGGGGGCTATGAGGGGGAGTGTAAAAATAAGAAGCCCGGCAGGAGCGGCACAGCAAGGTCACCTCTGCTGTGGTGTCGGGCCTGTCGGATCGAAGGCATGGCTAAGGGGTTGCAGTGGTACGGACCGGTCTCCCAGGAATGCTTCAGGAAGATCTCCTGCCATACCTGAGGCAGCCGCTCATTTATCTGGAATGCCGCGCTCCGACTGCTAACGACCAGCTCAAATTGGACTATTTTTTCCCATTTGTCAGTTGGCCAGCTGCACTGGCTCAGCTGCGCATCTGTGCGGAGGCAAGGCGTAGGACAATGAAAGTTACAAACTCATTTTTCTCACTTCTCTTCATTTTGTGTCCCTCTTCTCACAGTTGGGAGAGTTTTCAGTATTGTTGCCGCCTGTCAGTCTAAGTAAGTCTCCCCTGGCGCAGTGTTAATGGAGACGAGTACCTTTGGCATGTGGCAAAGCTTTTCCTGTGACATTTATAAGGCCCATGCACAGCAGGAGTTCTCAGTGTGGCTTGTAATCGGCCTGTTGTGGAGGATATTTAACATTGTCTGCAAGTTTTCTCAAGTGATATGGTTTGATGTCTTAACTCATAAAAAACAATTCTACTCTGCATGGATGACTGTAAAAATGATAATTGCAGTAGCTGAGAAAGTGTCCATGTACAGCAACATAATAACAGGAATAACTTCAATATAGTGCATTGCAGTACAACAACCCTTCACTACAAAGGAAAGCGTTAAGATTCATCTTCCAGACTGAGAAGTACCTTTTTGAGACATTCTCAAGTTTTGCAAAGTTAATATGTATTGCAGCGTATTAGATTGCATTTTACATGCATTTCATGGGTGTTTCCTGTATTTCTTTCATTAAATTATTGTATTTACAGTGTATCAGACATTTTTATTAAAGAAAGTAGAATAGATTCACACCACATAATCACATTTCCATTTCTATCAAAACATACGACTGGAGAAAAGCTCTCCCAACTACATGAACAACCCCACCTTACTTTGTTCATTAGGAAGAACTGAGAGGGTTTTCCTCAACATTTTTCATCATTTAAATGAGCTTCATTAAACAGGTCATTAATATGGAAATTAGCCTCCTTTGGCTTTATTGCGAACCATTGAAAATCCAAATGTTGCTCTAGGTTTACACTGACGTGTGTAAGTGTCATCTAAGTTTACTGTATAGATTATTATCCTGCTTTGTAAAATGTATTCAATGAAGTATAAAGTAATGCGCAGGATAAAATTAAAATATATTTTGTGGGCCTTCCATTCTTTTCGTTAATTATCTCTGAGATGCAAATGTTTATATTCCCATTTTAATGAAGTACTTTTCAGATCCCAAACCCAAACACAGACTTAGAAGAAAAATGCATGCTCAACTGCAATTATCTTATGAATTAAATAAATCTTGGTATTTTTTATTTGTCAAATGTTTTCCCCCAGCAGAAAGTGTCATATGCATTATTGTTGCTTTTGGTTGAGTTGTAAATAGACTCCACCTCACCACTCACTCACTCCTCTCCTGTTTCTTACAGTACAACATGCTCTGATTCTAACTATCTCACTGTCTGTAGTTTATTTTTGGGGCGCAGAGGGAAACCAGTGATCTAGTGCAGAGGGAAACCAGTGATCTAGTGCAGAGGGAAACCAGTGATCTAGTGCAGAGGGAAACCAGTGATCTGATACAGAGGGAAACCAGTGATCTAGTGCAGAGGGAAACCAGTGATCTAGTGCAGAGGGAAACCAGTGATCTGATACAGAGGGAAACCAGTGATCTAGTGCAAAGGGAAACCAGTGATCTAGTGCAGAGGGAAACCAGTGATCTAGTGCAGAGGGAAACCAGTGATCTAGTGCAGAGGGAAACCAGTGATCTAGTGCAGAGGGAAACCAGTGATCTAGTGCAGAGGGAAACCAGTGATCTAGCGCAGAGGGAAACCAGTGATCTGATACAGAGGGAAACCAGTGATCTAGCGCAGAGGGAAACCAGTGATCTAGTGCAGAGGGAAACCAGTGATCTGATACAGAGGGAAACCAGTGATCTATTGCAGAGGGAAACCAGTGGTCAAGTGCAGAGGGAAACCAGTGATCTAGTGCAGAGGAAAACCAGTGATCTAGTGCAGAGGAAAACCAGTGATCTAGTCCAGAGGGAAACCAGTGATCTAGTGCAGAGGGAAACCAGTGATCTGATACAGAGGGAAACCAGTGATCTAGTCCAGAGGGAAACCAGTGGTCAAGTGCAGAGGGAAACCAGTGATCTAGTGCAGAGGAAAACCAGTGATCTAGTCCAGAGGGAAACCAGTGATCTAGTGCAGAGGGAAACCAGTGATCTGATACAGAGGGAAACCAGTGATCTAGTGCAGAGGGAAACCAGTGATCTAGTGCAGAGGGAAACCAGTGATCTAGTGCAGAGGGAAACCAGTGATCTAGTGCAGAGGGAAACCAGTGATCTAGTGCAGAGGGAAACCAGTGATCTAGTCCAGAGGAAAACCAGTGATCTAGTCCAGAGGGAAACCAGTGATCTAGTCCAGAGGGAAACCAGTGATCTAGTCCAGAGGGAAACCAGTGATCTAGTCCAGAGGGAAACCAGTGATCTAGTCCAGAGGGAAACCAGTGATCTAGTGCAGACGGAAACCAGTGATCTAGTGCAGAGGAAAACCAGTGATCTAGTCCAGAGGGAAACCAGTGATCTGATACAGAGGGAAACCAGTGATCTAGTACAGAGGAAAACCAGTGATCTAGTGCAGAGGGAAACCAGTGATCTAGTCCAGAGGGAAACCAGTGATCTAGTGCAGAGGGAAACCAGTGATCTAGTGCAGAGGGAAACCAGTGATCTAGTCCAGAGGGAAACCAGTGATCTAGTCCAGAGGGAAACCAGTGACCTAGTCCAGAGGGAAACCAGTGATCTAGTCCAGAGGGAAACCAGTGATCTAGTCCAGAGGGAAACCAGTGATCTAGTCCAGAGGGAAACCAGTGACCGGTCTGGAACTGGCAGCGGCGAGTCAGTCTGACAAGGTGTGAAAAGAGTCATGATCTTCTCCCTCTCAGATCTCACTTTGATGGACTGCTTTGTAGTGCAATGAGGTGGGCGAGTGCTGCTAAGCTACATTACAATATATGGTGTGTTTGCCCAGCAGGTGACATTTCCCTCTCTGCCATAATATGAAACATTTTGCATTCCTAGCGCACTGAATGCCAATGTCAACTTGTGCATGTAGCTCACAGCCCAGCTGAAGGAAGTAACGTGATGTGCTGCTTGTTCCCATCACTTTATATTAAGGTGACGTTTTAAACTCCATCGGTGCTTAGATTAAAGTGTAGGTTCACCCAAATTTGTATAAATAATAAAAAAAAATAAAAAATATATTTTCTCAAACACCTTACCAGCTGTGGAGATGGTTTTATTTTTATTTTCTCAGGTTTGAGTTTGTCATTTAGATTTTTGGCTCCACCTCAATTCAGTAGAGGTGAGAGAAACTGAATGACAAGTAAAAAAAGAAAATAAATAGAAATCCCAGTTTCTCAGAAAAATCCACAGACCTGGCAGTGAATGGTTTCACTATTTCTGTTTAAGAAAGTAAATCCAAAAACTGTTCCAATAAATTAGAGACACAGAACAGATCTGAAAAGATGTGTAGCTCCTTACTGAATTATTTTTTGGAATGTTTTCAGCACCACAAAATACATTTAATTCACTTCAAAATAAAATAAATTATGAATTGATGGGAAAATCAAAGAGGGATTCCTCTTACAGGACAGAAAAACATGAAATGTGTGTAAAATATACAGAGTAGACAAAAATAATAATTAAAATTAATTAAAATTAAATTAAAAGTATCTTGCTATCCTTAACCTCTCTGCTACAGCATCCCTCCATTAGTCTTCTTCAATGGGCTTAAATCTGTTTCAGACTGGTGATTTTGCAGATCTGTGTGGGCAGGCACTAAAAATAGTTCATAATTCCGCCTCACTTTCAACGGCCTCGCAGGCAGTAAACCAGACGAGTGTGGAACTTGTTAGTCGCTGCTTTGTACAGTATGAGATTGTATCACTCTGTCGGTTATACCACATCTTGACCCATGGAAGAGAGACGTCAAACACCATTAGCCCACAATGCAGGGGGCCGAGCACTCGGGCCACGCTGAGATCAACGGTAGCCCCGTGTGGACAAAGGCAGCCGCCTCATTCGCGTGAAGCCCCCTGCGATGATTTAATGCAAAGGCTCGGCCGCTGTTTACCTCCCATACATATGTCACTCGTTGACAGGCCAGCTGAAACTCCATCTGTCACTTAGTGGGCAGTGTAACAGAAAGGGACATGTCGTGATGCACAAATGAACGGTTATGTGTGATGACGGGCCTCAGCCACTGAACACACCTACGACTGGCTGCGGGCTTGTCTGCAGAGGCAGGTGAAGCGCCTTAGCCATCGCTGTTTAACGTCATGTGACGTCGCTCTTTGCTTGTGGCGAACAGTTCAGCTGAGCAGCAAGCCGGGCACAAACGCCTGTGTTATCTTTTGTGTTGTTTGTGTGCGTGTGGTTTGTCTCTGTAGGATGTGTCGGGGCATAATGAGTGTGGAAGTGGCGCTTAATACTGAACATCAAGGTCAATGAAGTCAGCGTTCAATTAACTCAAGCAGGCCTTGGTTGTACAATGAGCCTGTCGCCCTCTTTGATAGTACCGCTGGCCACTCTTTGTGTTCACAGTGTCGGATTATGCACCTCGTTTACCTCTTAAAAGCCACGGGGTGAGTGCTCTGCTCCTTCACCATGTCTCTGTCAACTTTGATGTCAAAAACTCCACTCAGGATCCTTTCAGATTTAATTAATTTGATAAAAAAAAAAAGGATACATTTCCACTAGATGAGTAAAGAGCTCTTCTCAAGTTCAGGGAAAAGGCCAAGATTCTTTCAACATTCTGTAGGTGTTTACCAAATAATCCCACACAACAAGTGAAGCAGAATCTTAATTGTAACTAATTAGCTCCCTTGAGGTTTAATAGGATCTGCATTCTTTATTCCCCAGTTTACCTGCAGTATGTAAATCATGCTTCCATGTTGAGGAGCGGGGGGAGGGGGGTATGGCAGGGATCCGTAAAGAGAGGCTGAATTAAGTGAAGTTGAAAACTCTGTCTATAACAAGCTTAATTCCTGTCTTGTCTGGCTCTCCTCACCCATTCGGCACCCTGGAGCCGTTTCCTGCCTGTGTAATTGAATATGCGTTCACCAACGGTTGAGAATACCGCTCATCTCGGAGGTCAGGTAATAAGAAGGCTTTGTTTTTCGCTCAGATGAGTTGCTTTCTCTGGATTGAAAGTGACTTTGTAGACAGACTTGTTTTTACGCAGAAACTTATCCTGAAGTAACCTGGGGAAAACGAGCAACCCGTCTCTCTCATGTTTAGAACGGCAATCCTTTGAGGTAACGCCGCGGTTTCTTTTGCATGATTTCACTCAAAATGATGAGGCTTCAAACCGCAGCACGGCCATCTGTCCACCTGTACTCCCAGACAATGTTCTGTTGTCAGGTTCATCTGCACGGTCCCAAACTGGGAGTCGGCTGGTGGGATATTGTTCATTTTCCTCTTGACGAATTACGTGATGGGTTAAAGGTTAAACAAGCTCTGCGTACCGCCAAAACAGGATATTACTGTTTTTTTCTTTCGGCTAAAACTCCCTCAACTCACCAACCAGACACAATGAATGTCTATTCATCCCAGACCTCCGACAATACTGTCCATCCTGTTTTGTTTCTATAGCAACTGCAACTCTTAACTTGGCCTTACCAAGCCTGAACAAGTATAAAGTTGCTAAACTAGTAGAAAACAGATGTCTGCGGACGGTTTGCCAGATCCTCTCCGAAGTCATTTTTGTAACACGGCTTCATTCCTTTTCATAACACTTCATCTGCGATTTATTTCCAAGCTGGTTCAAATTTCACTGCGAGGAGTGACCTCATCAGGGAGGCGTTTTAATTGTACAGCAGGCATTGCATATGCCACACTATTAATTAAAAATTAAAAAAAGAAAAGAAAAAGGAGTCCTTCGTCAAAATCTGGGATGCTCTGCTTCAGATTTGTCTGTGTTTGCAAACAGGACAATATAACAGGGAGGAAAAGAAGAGTCATGGAGGGTCGCAGTGGCAGCAGAGGAAGGAAGCGGGTGTGGAGCGTTCGGCCTCAGGGTGTGACATCACCAGACCACTTTTCCATCACATACTCCACCACAGTGAAACTCGTACGGCGAGAGTCCCCAAGCAGACTCGGGAGTTTGCACTGAAATGTTTGCAGAAGTTTGACTTCAACTTTTGGTTGGCATTTTGGCTTAAACCAATTTTTTTTTTCACAAGATGAGAATTATGAAGAGAAAAAAAAGCCTGAAGCAAAGTCATCATATTTTGAAATTCATTAAAAAAAAAAGCTATTCCTCATACTTGGAATGTATGTATTAAATATGTAGATAGGTTGTGTGTGGTGCTTCGAATCTGAAATCGATGCACATACTATCTAAACCTCAACCTCCTGTGATGTGACCGACTGAGCCACTATTAGATAACACAAACAAAATAAAGTTAATCATCATATATTGTATTTGCTATCAGATATTCAATACATAGAATCAATAACGGATGGCAATCAGTGTCATATGTTGAGACTGTAAACATGTGCTGAGATTTTAACCATGTTTTTTATTTTAATGCAGTTTAGGAATAATAATAAAAGATTTAGCACTTTTCTGAATAATACAGGACATATAAAGACCTTCCTGAAAAGTGCTGGAGGAACTTATTAAGGCTACAATGGTCATTTTAGAAATCTGTACATATAATAAATAAAGGAAGAGAAAATATTTGTATTTCTCTAAATATTTACATACACTTTTTTTAAAACAATATTTTGTTCACGACAAATACTTAATCCAAACATTCAAAATTAAACCAGATATTTGCACAGTTGCTGTTCCTTTTAAGGGAAATTGCCGGACTAGTACTATCTTACACCTAGATCATCACAAACTAATGCAGGAAATTAAGAAGAGTATAAGATTTAAGCATTGCAAAAAAAGTGTTACTGTGGGTGAAGAAAAATGGAAAAAAGAATGTAGTGATTTAGTGTATCATTAAAGTGTAAGTTCATAAACTGCATTTGATATATTCTATATTAAATCGGACACTGATGGCACAGTGCAGTGTATTACATATATTTTTCAACCAAAAATGCTTTGCGCTGGTCAGGGGGTACTTGGCTGAAAAGAAATATTTCACATGGGGTACATCACTAAAAAAAGGTTGAGAACCACTGCATTAGAACATGTAGAAATTATCCAGTTAACTTGCTGATTAAAAATACATTGCCACCGGGAATGCAAGTGGTTTTAGCAATATGTTGAAACTCTTGGCCTGCTACTATCTCTGTTTATGTTTATTTACTGTTATATTTGTTGAGTATTTTCATAGTGAAAAGCTCTTAATGTAAGGAGACGGTGTGACAGACAAACAAAGTGTTTATTTCCATTTTGTGGTGGTAAAAGTCTTATTATCAGCGCTGTTATTATTACCGGTAGTAACAGTTGTGGTAGCAGTATTTCCTCCTGCAGATGAACGCCTGGCACCGGCAGTGACAGAGTGGTGTCATGCCTGCCTGAGAAGGTTCATCATGAGCTCTAGCAAAGCATGTCAGGCATGCAGGTGAAAGACTGGAATGTGATTAGTCTGTCCTGCAGGATTGTGATAAGAGGCCACAGTTCATGCATATCACCGAAGGAGGAACTGTTTGACTTGACTCTGGAAAAGTGATGCTTAATAAAGACTCGCTGGAAAAGTTAAATCCACATTCGAGTCGATCACCTTTCCTTTGCTAATTGAGCTGCTACATTTGATTGAGAAAGAAATGCTTCTATGAATGTCAATACCTGGGTGTTTTTTTCTCTCGTGTATTCGACTACTCCTTTTGCATCCTCAAGAAAATAATGACGGACCTCAAGGTTCATGCATAATGCAAAGGCTGTGAAAATAGTGTTTCCTGAGAGCATACCGCATCGCCTTTGGACTTAAGTGAAATATAACCTGAATTTGACATTTTCTAATATCCTACACCAAACTTTTTGTTTCAAAGAGATAGGGGCGGTAATTGCTGCACCAGAAGAAAGACTGCCGATCCTTCTGGGTATTGCGGGTGACTGTGGGGACAAGGCGAGATTGGAACATGGTAATTGCAAAGACAAGGGCTGAGAATAAATGGAAAAAAAGGGTTCTTTACTGTCAGATATAGAGGAAGGTCAGAAGCACAAGTGTATGACATCCATGCATGTTACAGTGTATTATTCAGCGTACACAGGGGACCGCTACCTTTTCTTAGATATCCAATTCATCGCTTTGCTTTCTGACAACGAGAAGAGATGATCTCTGCTGAAGTCCCCCCCGACTGCACTGAAGTAACAAGATATGATACAAGATGCAAGCATGTCAACAGCGCTGGGTCGCAGTGAATATCAGAGCAGGCTATGGTATGCTTCTTTTTTTCCCCCTCCTCCCCAAATCATTATTTCATTATTTGATTAATGCTTCCACGGTGTTGTCAGAATGCGTATACATTTCCTCAAAGATGAAAGACAAACAGCAGCAATTTATTTCTCCAGATTAGATATTGATCACAGCTAGTGTGCTGGGCGTCAGATATCTTCCCTGAGAAATGAATGTCAAATGGTAAGCATCACTACTTTTTGATTTTCTTTTTTTTTTTTCTCTTAAAAAGGCGCGCACTGTCGCCGTGTGTTGGGTGTGCTCTTAATAGAAAATATCAACTTTTTTGGCGAGTGATTCTCTGGCTATAATTGAATCTCTTTGACGTGATCATTTCTGATCAGGCTTGTTAATGTCTTGTCCCACTCTTCAGTATGGTCCCAATAACATCATTTTTTCCCCAAATATTCTCAATTGTGCTGTCCCTGGGGGGGGTGAGGGGGGTCTCTGTAATAGACTGCTCCAGAGAACTTTCATGAAGATTATAAAGAGAAATGGCAGCCCATATGAATAACTCTCCATTGTGTTGTCATGTCTGGTCTGTGTGCGATGACAACAAAGGTTCTCTTGCTGTACATTAAAACCGAGAGCGTTGTTTAATATTTAATTCAGTCCTCTTTATTGTCACACATATATGACCGTCACTGAAATCTTGGATCAGTAAAAATGCAGCCAAATAAAGACGTTGCTGTTGTTTAGAGTGTCAGACTGTTTCCGGCGCGGACGATAATAAAGGAAATCATACATATAATCAGTGTTTTCTTTTCAGAAGTGCAGAGGCTGGCCTTGGACACACTCACACAGTGTCATGAATACTTTCTGTATCTCTCAGTAAAAGATGACAACAGCAGTGGAATCACTGTTGCACAAAGGGAGCATAAACACCAAGATAACTCCCAGACTCCAGAGACAGGCAAGAGTAAACAAATAATGATGTTCCCGTGTGCATGCTCTACCATAACTGGGTCTTAAGCTGCAGCGCAGTAGGTCATTACAGAAATTCAATCCACTGGAATTTGGATTCATTAGATGTGGATTCTGTGAGTGACTCCTGTGTGACCTTTTCAGATGGGGATTTCAGACAGGAAGTCATTTGCTTGTGTTTGTTTTCTGTCTTCAGTCTACTGTGGCTATTGAAAAGGTTTTATTTGTTCACCCTGTCCACGTTATTTAACAATTGTTTAATGCACTGATTTAGTGGGGAAGTCCATGTTCATCACCGGTTTAACCTCTTTTTCCTCTTTTTGCTATTAGTGCAAATATGCATCATATCCCGCATTACTTTTCTCCATAGTGGCCTTTCATGCCATGCAGTTAGAGAAAACACTGTTGCTTTGTATGTAGTGCCAGTGTGGCAGCCGAGTGTGAATTATCTCGCTGATTCTGTCAGGGAAAGACAAACAGACAGAAGAGCGAGACATCAATTACTGAAGCTACTCCTGGGGAAAATAAAAGCATTGGAATCTAATGACCGTATTGCGCTTACCTGCTGTTATATAATTTATACCCTGTTAACCCATCCATCACCTCCCTGCGTACAATTAACTACAAGATCCAAGTGCTGTTCGGCTACAGGAAGAAAAAGGAAGATTCATTCCTACATTAATTTGTAATACCAGAAGTCATCGTGTGTTCTGTATGCGCTCTCTTCTCATAAACACAAGTGTTTGTTCGCTTGGTCCTTCACTGCATGCAGATTTTTAACCCAGCGTTCCTGAAGTAATGCTTTTGACTTTGAAGAGCTCCTACACATCAGAGAAACACAGCTGATGATTTGCACTGCGAGCTGTGCTGTGAGTCACTGAGGCTTAGCAGGATCTTCTGCTCTGACTCAAACATGTGCTGCCAGGGAGAGAGGCTTTCTCCCCCACTTGCATTGTCTCACTGCCACAATGCCGCCTCAGACAGCCATCTCCAGCCGATTCCCTCGTCTCCCGGGAAAGCACAACTTGTCCATTGAATCTGTTACCTCGCGATCCAAGCTCCTCTGTGAGATTTCCAGGAGAACGTCTCGGGTTCTCCCCCACGTTGCGTTGCGTTCAGGCGCCTGCGTGTTGTCAGCGGAGCGGCGTCTCGGTGACAGTTGTTAGCGTTGTGAAGCTGAGCCAGCTGCTTTAACAAAGTCCGGTCCTAGATTTTGACAGTGAGAAATGTGCCATATGGGCTCTGTGAACGAAGCATTTTAACTACTATATGATATGAAAAATATGAAGTATGAAACGGCAGGGCCACAATAAGATGGGTCACACTTAAGAAAAAATAAATATAGAGGAAAAATAATCCATATGGAGTTAACCGAAAATCCATGACAATCAGTAATGACACTATATGTTCACCCCCCCCCTCCCTCCCCCAGACAACCATTTCCTTTTGATCTCTTCCCCTTTGCTGCAATCATTTTCTCCCCGACCAAGAAATCCCTCTCGCTCGCTCCCTTTTTATCGCCACCGAAATTCATTCAACATGTCCGCTTATAGGCATTATATTATTTCTTTATTTATGTATTCCACTTTTTATTCGGAATCACATGTTAATGAAGAGCGTCATTATCAACCTTAAATATTTAATTTTCCGCTCTGTGTCTGCTTCCGAGGGAGGCTGACTGGAAGAGCAGCGGCGGCAAAGGGAGGGGGGGGGGGGGGGAGGGTGGAAAGAGTCGTGCTGTAGCGTCAGCCTTATCTGCATCCGTTGCTTTAAAGTCAGCTCCAACCAAAGCAGAAGCACAGCGGTGTTTTTTCCACATCGGCTCCATCTGAGGACCAAGCCACCGTTTCTAAACACCCAAAGATCCAAGACCCGGTGTGGCTACACTGCGCTCCGGATTCGGCTCCAGCATTGCTCTTTGCCCCTTAGCCCCATCTCTAAACTCCATCCCCAGCCTCAGCATTAGCTCCAGAGAGGCTGAGTGCCCTTGTGATAAGGTGTGAGGCCTGTCTGCCTCTGACTGACAAGCCTGCTCTCACCATGCCAGTGCCTGCTGCTTGATAAGAGAAAATGTCAGCCTGATTTTGGGAAATGTCATTTATCGTGGCTTTCTGGCCGTGTCTGTAACCCAGACTGATTATGGTTGCCGGACATTTATATCACTGGAGGTGGCTTGGAAAATTGTACAAATGCTATGTTTTTCTGTGATAACGGCACTTTAATATCCCCTTTGCCGTAATGGGTTTGATTTTGTTCCCTTACCTTCTTCTCCCTTGTCTGAATAGTCTCAACATCATATTCTACTTGCTAGTTTATTGTATAAGGCGCCATCAAAGTGTCTGGCGTGTGGAGGCGTTTAGATCGGGGATTCACTCCACACCCAGACAAAGACTTCCACCGCTCTCCGTATTCTGCACAATGTATGAGCTGAAGTGTGTGTTTGTGGTGTGAGAGGAGCCCCAGATTCAAGTGACAATCTGCTAGTCTTTGTCAGAGCGTGTGTGTGGGCTGCGCGGTGGATAGGGGACATCTCGCTGTATTATTTAGAAAGACGATCCTCCCCAAAGAGGAGTGGGTTAACAGGAACCATTAATTGGTTTAGCGGGATCATATAGACACTAGTTCCGGCTTAGCTGCAAGGCAGAAAATGCTCGCGTTCAGATGTATTCAAAAGCTCCTGCTTGTTGTTATTATTATTATTTTATTTTACACTGCGAATGCTCGCACCATGAAGATGGACTATTTACGTTTACTTTCATGCCTTTTAGGTTTTGATTTGTGGATCCAAGATGAAGCGGGGCTGAGTTTGTACTCACGTCATCACTTTTAATGTCGGATTCAAAACCCAAGCTGTCATATATTATTCAGGGAGTTTTCATCTTTTCTCCGAAGCACTTCACTATAGTACTGCACCTCGGCTTGCTGCATGATTCTAGGAGCCGTGCAGTTCAGAGGAGGGTCTATGATTCAGTGCTGTATATTTTTTCCCCCTCATTGTTGACTCAAAGTGACATTTATGGGACACCCTGATAAAGCAATTCTTCCTGCTGCTCCGACCAGGCCGGTATTTTCAACAGATTTTCTCATTCATTTGTATTCACTTTTTTTTTTTTTCCTCTCGGAGACCCGGGCTGCCTTTTGTGATCCACAGCCCCGAAGTAGACTGAGACAGAAAGAAGTGTCTTTAACATGGGCTCCCTGGCAGCCTCTCGGGGGCTTTGTGAGAGTGTTGTCCCCCACTCTTAACCAAATTTATTGCTGGTCTGACTGTGGAAATCTAACAAAGGCACGGGCCCACTGTTCCCGGTATATTTGTCAAATCACTGCACCTGTGAGAGTCCCCGCGCAAGATGAATTCTAGGTTGGAGTGTTGGCCCAGGAATAAATCTCTCTCTTTTTGCATTGTCTTTGTTTGGGCGAGCTGTAGGCTGGGAATGAGCTTTCCTCGTCACATGAAGCGGAGTTGGTGAAAGCCATGATAAATGGTGCTCTTTGTTGACACCTTCATTGGTTTATTTATGGCTCATTAATTGAAGTGAAAAGGAGACTTGTTGGCGCAGCAGGGGGAGGCAGCGCTAGGCCTCCGTGGCTGTGCCTCAGAGCGACCCACAGGCTTTGGGGCGGGGGAGAGAGAGGGAGGCATCCCTCTCTCTCTTCTGTCTGTTTCCTGTTTGCTGTGGAGAGAAAGGGAGACAAGCCATTCATCAGGAAAGGATGGGGAGAGAAAGAGGGAGACAAGCCAGCCTCCACCATTCCCAGTCGTCTCTTTAACATTTCATTTTACACACAAGAACCTAAGGAGAGAAACACTTGTTTGTTGAAATAAATGAGAGATGCTTATCTTAAATAGAAAATTGGATGCGTGTTTATATTTAGCAAAGTTGTGGGCCATTTCAGATTATGATTGGGTTTTACGAAAGCCACTTAGAAGTCGGTGCTCATTGCCGAGCAAAATTGTGCAACGCACGCGGCACAGTGTGTATGTTTTCACACAGCTGCACTCGGATTCGGTCTGAAATTTCCGATACCTCGTCTCTTCACCCCGCCACAATTTCCTTTGAACGCTTTGAGTCTTCCGAGGGGAAAGAGCCACTTCAGACACAAGCTCATGAGCACACTTGATTAACAAGTGGATTAACTATGCTCGTTTCATGGGATGATGTCCCTCAAAGCACTTCAAAGGCCACGCCGAGTGCCCACGAGGTGCAGTAATGAGGGGTTCTTCTACACAACGACAAATGTGGTGGCCCCGCTTCATGTGAACCTGATCATTTCCTCATTTCGTGTGCGCTCGCTCTTTTCTCTGCTCGATGCCGCTCTGCTTCTCCTGCTTCCTCTCACTCTCTTTTTTTCTCCCCTCTCTCTCTCTGTTTCTCATCTCCATCTCTTCCCTCTGATTTCCTCTCATTGATCCCCTCTGTATTTGATCTGAGTTGAGATATGAGATTCCTATAAGCAGCTATATGTGTTTACCCTGTTAATATTCTGTTTCATCTACATATCCTCGAACTATAAAGATGACCATCCGCAGAATCAGTCGGTGACCAATCATGTGTCTGGAAGTTGCCACGCTTTTTGGTGTCCTTGAACTGTGCGTCCAGGTTCGACTCCTGTGAAGCCCTCGTCTGACATCTCTCAGCGCTGTCACAGCTGTCAGTCAGCGCTCAGTGACGCCCATGTCCTCCAACACTTTTCCATCTCCCAACACCCGGGCTTCCGCCTCACTCTGTATGAGAGGAACAAGTCCTGGCCTGTCATACACTCATCCAGAGCGTAGTTTAGGATGGAGGTTGGGGGGGGGGATTCAATTTTCTAAGTGGCATATCGTCCTCCTGAGAAGTATAGTGCAGCGGAGTAGCACGCTCACGATCCACTCTCTGTCGCTCCCTCCCTGCATTTTTATTATTTTGATCTGGCAAGCACATGAGAGATAGTAATCTACACTTCAATTACATCGCACAAGTCATCAGATGCTATCGTGCGCTCGTGATAGAATGTGCTCTGAGGCAGCCCAGCACCACTGTGAAACAGCCCCTAGAGAGCCACAGTCTCAGCGTGTGTGCATCATGTGTGTGAGTTCTATCTATCTGTGTTTGTCTTTGTCTTTGTGTGTGTGTGTGTGTGTGTGTGTGTGTGTGTGTGTGTGTGTGTGTGTGTGTGTGTGTGTGTGTGTGTGTGTGTGATGGGGGAGTGTGAGAGAGAGATGGAGGAGCAGAGAGGCCGACTGAAAGACAGACTCTGGGAACGAGCTCCATTTATCAGTATAACGCACGTATTTGCCAGTAGGGTACAGTATTTAACCTCGGTTTGTCATTGCGCTGATTCTTATCATTACATTTAATTTAGTTTGAAATGAACCGACTGTGCTGTAATGGGGAGATGAATTTCGTGCATCGTTTATCATCTGAATTCCTGATAGTAACCAGCAGAGGGCTAATACAGACGTGTTTTCAGGTCTTTGTCTACAAGGCAGCCGCTTGTCCTCCATTAGATTTAGCACCATGGTGAACTGTGCTGTTGCATTTTAATGCCACTCACAACATATCATTTTCCCAGGCAGAAAAATAAGACTTAACATATATTTTGAGAATGATCTCTTTTAATATAAGCTGTCAGTTGTGACAGTCAGTGCGTCCAGAAAATACATAAATATATAAATTGTCTGTTTCTCTCTTCCTGTCTCCATCTGATCATCACCACATTTTAAAGGTAAGTGCTGTTTCCAAACCACACATCAGACTGATCAATGACCTGCTGCTGTTTTAAATACATCAGCTACACAGTGTGCAACAGCAGGACGGTGTTTTGCTTGTGATCGCACTGTGATGGTTGATGTATTCGACTTCTTTTAGCAGTTGTTTATTTGAAACCTGACATCTTGATGAGGTATTCACAGATGCATGTTTCTAAAAGTGAAATCTAAAATAAAAATAGTGTTGCTCAGAATCTGCTGCATCATTTTTCTGTGGCTGAGAGACATTCCCTGTCCTCTAAAGACGAACAAGGCAAGAAGAGTAAGTGTCACAAACTCACTAACACATTAAATGTCTGTAAGCTGAAGTTAGTGATCATCATAAAGGAAGTGGGCACCAGACTACATTTTCAGAAATAAGAATCTGTCTTTATCTCGCTCTGATGTAAATTACATGCTTAATCTGACATGTGCTCATTTAAACATATATTAATACTTTTATTAATGGATGCATGCCTGACAAGTAAGACATTATTCTGCATATGAAAAGGGGGTCAGATGTTTGCCATCAGTTTCAACCCTGAACATGTTTTTTTATATGATGCATATTCATTAAAAAAAAATAATATTTCTTCCCATTTATTGATTTGTAAGCGGTAGTATACGTTTAAGGTGTCAGTCTTTGTCCAAAGCCAACCACCTACAGTTGCAGTCCTCTTCCACTGAGTGGCAGGTATTCAGCTCTCACACTCCCCACTCACTAACACCGGCAAATCAAGACGGATGGCTGGATTCCATAGTTTTTATCAGGCCTTAATGTGCACTTATACAGTGACGGAGAGCTCTCCTCGCGGCCGACAGACCAGTGTTTGAGAATTGAGCTGAGAGAAGATATAGCACTCTCTGGGCCCAGCCATTTTCCTCCTTTAGAGAGTCTGTGATGTGAGGCATCCCTGCCAGCGAGGCTGTTTCTCAGGTAGGAACGCCGCTCAGCGCTCCACTCCTGCTGAAACAGCAGCTGGAAAACCTCACCTACTCTCGCCCCATTAGGCAACACTTCACGCAAGACAATAGATGTGCAATTCATTGTGAGGCACTTTGTTGTCTTTCTCAGACATCTGGCAGGACTCACATAACCCTTTGTTTTTTAGAGTTTGTCTTGTTTGTTCATTTATGCCCTCCCGTCAATAAACTTGCTGATGTAATCACCAGATGTTAAAGGGTAAGGTTATTCATCGAGTCCTATTTATTGAGGACTGTTGCAACAGAAAGCCAACTGGCTCCAATCTTAAAAAGCGACTTCTGCTTTTAATCAGAGGTTTGATTGAAACCGTTGTACACAGCTCCAGTCTGTTTCAGGGGGATGAGGTGGCAATAAAAAAGTGCTCTCTGTCTTTGTTTGTGCGTTACCCGCTGATAAAAGCTCCTTGATGTTTGACTATCTAACCGAATGAGAAAATGTAAATATTTTCTACCAGACATTTTGAGCGGGACTGCATGCAGTGAGGGTCTCCAAAGCACACGGCTGTCTAAATGAGTGGTTATTGACAGACCTTTGGTGTCATGAGAATCACATGTTGTTTGAATCTCTACACTAGCAAATGTGATCCTCTCTGATGCTTGCATTTGAACTTATTTTGATGTCCCTGAGCATTAAGGGAAGTGACAGCTTACAAATAAATCCATAATTATCACATCTGAAAGCCGCCATCCCAAACTTTATTTGCATACCCAACACTTGGAGGAATGTGGGTAATAAACCCTGAGGGTCTCCCAGACTCTGGCAAAGTCGCGGCTGTCATCTCATCAGCCTTTGGGTCTTTCTCAGAAGCTAGCAAAAAGGGAAAGGCAGACTGGAGTGAGACAATACTGCTCTGTTAAAAAGAGGCTACAGTAAATGGGCAGCACTGAGTAAGGTTCAGCAGAGCACAAAAGGAAACTGAAGGACAAGATTGTTCCCATTGTGTTTCCACTGTATATTTCCCCACAGAGCAAGGTCTGCCAAGGCCCCGCGGGCTTCATTTCACCCCTTCAAAACCCAACATATTTCTTTGAGTGTCCTGAAGATAGGAACACAATGACTGCCTGTAGAATTTCATCTTAATTCTACCTGGGAACACAAAAGACTAATCACAGCCATCACAAAAGGGCTGTTCCTGCAGCCCAGCGTGTGATAGGACAGGCTCCGGCAGCATAAAGGCCCGGCCCTCCAGAGAGCCGGGAGGCTGGAAGAAGCGGTCAAATGGGAAGCTGAATGGGCCAGGAGACACCCAAGATTATGTCTCCTCCATCGTGCGGGGAGAACGCAGGCCTGTAGGACCAGACATCCATCAGAGGAGGTCGGGCCCGGGGCTGAAGCAATAGAACAGTAATAATTTCAGAACATATGATGAGAGCAAGAGAAAGTTAAACGATAACGGTTGTGTAACGGCGTACTTTACAGAGCATGTGTGTGATGTTAGAGCATCGTGAGTAATGCTCCTCTCATTGCTCATTTCATAGGAGATTATTCACAATGAGCTCTTTATCAAAAGTCTAGAATTGGAGTGAAAATTTGAAACATTTGGTTTATTTATGTCCCCTTCCCTACCTACCTCCTTCCTGCACATCCTGCTTGATGCTGCACTTGGCTCACACTAAAAAGCCCTACAGTGTATTGATCTAAGAGGCTAGAGAGAACTACAAACCTGTGTTTTGGCATGTTTTCAGAATAAAAGTCGAGAAATGTTTTCAGTTGACTCCGAAGCTCCGCCTTTCAGCCAACTATTCCCCTCTGTAGCTCAGCCTCAGTACCTCCCCAAAAGGTTCAGCTAAAGCTCGCCTAATTGGTTGCTGGGCTTTAATTAGCCTGTCTTGTTTGCATGGATGCCATTAGGAATTCAAAAAGGGTGGAGTGATAGCTGACACTTCCCCCGTACGCCCCTCTTTCCAGAATCCTCCCCTCTGATTCATCTCATCTTCATTTCCCCAGATCCTGTTTTTAAAGTTTTATTTAGGGTGTCATTTATTTAACAAGGGATTATTTATTTAGCGCATCAAATCATTCTGGAATGAATATTTATATATTTGTGAGGGTTTTAAATATTTACATGGTCTCCCCATTTCTAGTTTTGGAGCCACTGTAATGAGTGCTGTTGTTGAATGTCGAGGGGAATAACAAGACCGGTTTCAAAGTGAAAAGTCGTTTGAATATATTCCTAACTTAATTGGCATGAATCTATTATCAGGCGTGATGCTCTGATCATAGTTTAATTGGAGGTATATTATCATGGAGTGACTTTAGCGGCGGTTAATGATATTTCATTCGGCTGATGATATTAATTTGAATGGAAATGAATGATTCATGTCAGGGGTGGCGTTTGAAAACACTCGGCGGTGACATGACCTCATGTCAGCGGCTCCGATGCACTCACAGACTCCTACTTGACTAAATTCCATTAATCCTCAAAGAAGCTTAGCCAGTTTTGCCCTGATGCTCACTCTCTTTCTGCATCTTGTTTAACATAGACACCATTGTGTAATGGCGGCTTATAAAAGCGGATGAACATTAACGGGGTTGTGCCCTCGGGACGTTACCCACCCGGCCACCACTGGTTCTGTCTGGCGGGGCCAGAGAGAGGCCTGAGAGTGCCAGTGGTCTAAGCCGGCTTGTGGAGACATGTGGAGACTCGTACTAAGTTTACACTTATCGGGCCTTAGAAGAGCCTTATTGACAGCAGCTGCAGGCGGTAGGAGAACACAGACACCCCCCCCTTCCTCCTCCTCTTCAGTCTTAATGACTAACCAGAATGAGAAGTGGAGGAGAAGAAGAGCCTGGAAGAGCCTGATTTGTTCTGCATGCTAAATATGGCCTGTAATCTTTATTCCTCTGAGTGCCTTATTAAAAGTGAAAGGAAGATGAAATCCCACCAGCCAGCCCATCCTTTCTGCTGTTTATTAGAGGGGCTTTTCCCTCTGTTAATATTGAGGTTATGGTAACCTTAGTGGTGATAGATGCATCTTGTGACTTCAGGTAATAATAGCAATGATTGATTCCCACCTGAACCCTGGAGGTGTAATCTAGCAGGATGGAAGAGATAAAGTGGCATCCAGTGTCTGAGAGATACACAGAGAGGCAGATTCCATCCAACAGAGCTGTTTATCATCCAGCCGACAACAGCGCCTTGTCAGAATTTATGATGTTTCCCCTCGTCTCTAATTCATCATTCATTAACTACTCTTTTCTCCCCCCAAATCCATCTCTATTTGTTACTTTTATCACTAAAGTTAGAATGAAAAATACCTGTGTGTTAGTTTTTGATTCGGCAGGAAGATTAATGTGAGTTTTGACTGCAAGTGTGTCACATCCGTCAGATCTGATTTGATAATCCGAGGGAGAGTCGTCGGTTGTAGAGTTTGTTGTCTCCTTGAAGTGGCACAGAGTTGCTATCATTTGCAAAAAAATAAATGTTTGACTCAAGTAATTTATTAAGATGAATGCTTGGGTTGCATTTAAACTGCAATTCGATTGTATAGCAGGAATTCCACAACATACAATAAAACGGAGAAAACAAACAAAAATAACATTTCTGAAGAATCCATGCAGTAATAATTAGAGCACAGCACCATTTGCATAGTTTCTTTTTCCTGCCCTTTCTATGCAGCTGAAATGATTCCCACTCGTGAATTTTTCTATCATTATGTAAACAGATAACCAGAATCAGAGAGAATATGATCAGCATATTTTTGTGCCTCTATTTGCATTATGGTGCTCGTGTTGGTGGCACTAATGAAGCTCAAAGACAAGTGGAGTCCTAGATACATTTTTTTAAAGCTCCACACCTTCCCTGTTGTAGGGCCGCAGTAGATGGCACATCTATTATTCCATTAGCAGGTAATTAATGACTCTCATTTGTGTAACTGTTATTAAGCCCTTTGAAAGATTGTTTGTGTTCAGATGAAATGAAACACATCCCAGAAGCCATCCATTGTGGCTGATAGATTAAAAGAGCAATAAAGCTCTTTGAAAAATTATATTTTATCAACGGTAATTTTTCACCGTACCTCAGGGGCACCGATGACAGGAAAACACTGCAGTCCTCCTTCATGTTGATATCCTTTTTTTAGTCAAACTACCAGGGGAGTACACTAAGTGTGATTTATTCATCCCTTGACCAGTAAAAGGTGTCAGCCAGGTGAAAATGGATGCTGGGAGAGTATTGACAGGAGAAATAGCAGCGCAGTTGTCCTGCTCTGTCACAGCACATAGAGGAGAGGGGGTGTAACGGGTAACGTGTCCTGTACTCTGGATGTTCACGTCTGACTCTCATCCACGGTGCCTTAGAGACAATCTGTTGTCTGCTTCTGATGATTTTTAGTTTGCCGTTAGAGAACAATAATTACGAGGGCATGTTAGGCATTTCTGTTTCTATTGAGATACCTATTCTATATGCTATTATAATTTCCTTCTCTTTTTTATTTTTTTTTTGGCCGTTCTTTCCTTGTATCCTGCAGTGCATTGGATAAATCTCAGACGGGAATCTGATTTCCCACATGAGCAGATCAAATTGTCTCTTTTGTTCATGGTTTCTATCTGCCAATGTAAAAAGATCGAGGTTTCTTTTTTTTCTCTTTTTTTTTTAAACTTATTGAAGAATAGGAGGATGGGGGAATCAAAAGCAGTGTGTCTTGTGAACAAACACCCAGCCTTCCCAAAGAAGAAGCTGTGTAACACGGGCACTGGCATTCCACAACTCCAGCTGGAAAGGCACAGAGCATCTCCTTGGGATTTATATTTAGCATTTGCTATGCTACTTATAAAATATTTCATAAATAATGTGAATATATTAGACGGGGAGAGAACTGTCGCCAGTCATTCCATATGCACTGCCATAGCAACAAGATGTTCCGCCTTTATCTGTTTAGGGCCCATGATTCTTAAACTGTTCATTGCCCACGTTTCCTTTTTTAATCAGTGTGTGTTTGGGATCCCCTGCAGCAGGGATCTAGATAAAAGGATTAACTCTGCCTCTACTAGTTAACCACGTTTAGACTTTGCCAGGCAGGCCCTCAAAATGAAAATAGATGGATTTCAAATGCCTACATCAATGTGTTTTGATTGTGTGTCATCAAGTATCATGTGGCAAAAGTATTTATCAGTTTATTTATAATTAACTTTATATTTGGCATGCACTTATTAATTACGATGATATTTTATGTTTGGTGTTCATGGCATTTTTGTATCACATTATTTAATATGCATATTCATTCTAGCTTTCTAAAATGTACATTTGCGTCTTCTTTTTTTTTCCACAAGCCTTTGTCACCCTTTTTAATTTTTTTTCTCCAACCTGTAATTGAAGCTCAGAGACGTTTTGCCCTACCAAAGATGTGAAATGATCTTTTTGAAGGAGTACAATAAAATACGATAGAGATGTCTGGTTAAAAAGCTAGTGAAGCTTAAAAAAAACACAGCAGGCCTTGACCAAGGTGCTGTCTGGCAGAAGATAGAAATCTTTCTGGCGGAGAACATCCACATGTATTCATTACTGGTTTTGATCCAGCGGGCCTCGTTGGAATCTGCAGGCATTATGCCGGCCACTGCCACACTGCCGGCTGGGTAACACGGAGTAGCAGGAAGAGCTGCTCCTTTGTCACTGCTGTTAGCATTAGCCAGAGATTTGCATATATTTCTCTCGGAAGCATTAAAGGAATACAAAAAAAGACTAATTCACTATTGAAAGTCTCCCTTGCAAGATTAAAAGAGTCCCATTAGAAATGTATGACTGCTCATGGAGTTTTTATTTCATTTTTCTGCCCCCCCCCCCCCTTCCTTCTTTTGTTTGAAGCTTTGATTAGTTGCCAGGTTGGCAGAAAAAAAATAAAAAGAATTGCTGAAAAAAAATTACAGCTGCCATCTTATCTAATATTACTTTGTTTTAAAATGCACTTCATGGCAATAGCTTTTTTTTTCCTAAGGTTATCTCTGTAGAAAACTGACTTTCATTTTGGAAACTTTTTTCATTTATACATGTATTGCTGGAGCTGAATTGTAATTTTAAAGTTACACATGAAATATGTTGCTTTTTTTATTCATTGCTAGAGAGGATGCAGGTTTTTCAACAAGAAATAATACAACATTTCCAAGAAGTAACAATAATGTATACTCTTATAATCATTTTAGGGTAAATTCAGGTGGCACATCTTAAATATGAATAGTTTTTTTCTTTTAACCTTCTTCTTCTTTTCCTCCATCTTCGGCTGAGTTCAGCCCCGTAGCGCCGCTCTGCCACCGGGGTTCAGAGCACCACACAGACGTCTGAATGAGAACATGTGAACAGCAGTCCCAGAGGGAGTGCCCACAATGCTTATCACTCTGACCTGAATTCTGTGACGACAGACAATTTTACAAACAGCTGGGGATCAATCAAAGCCCACTTGAAATATGCCACCTGCCACTTTTACATTAGGAAGCATGCTGTTCAAAATGGAACATTTTCACTTGTATTTGTGATTATTTTACAGGCAAAGTTGGTCTCCTCATGGGGCCTCGAGTGCCAAATTATTTATTCCTCCCCCCACTGCCACCTCCACTCTCCTGAGCTGTGGTGAAGGGGTGGAGGGAAGGGGTAAGATTTACTTTAAGTTGTCTCTAAGCCCGGGGATGCAGTCAACAAGGGAAGGATAGATATAGTATTTGTATTTAAGCTAAAATACTGCGCCCACCACTTTCTACCACCCCCATCCCACGCAGTCTACAGAGTGTGCCTCGGTGGGTCTGCGTGAATTTATGATGTCATTAGTTTGAACACTTTGAAGACAAAGTGACTTACTCTGCTCAGGTACAAGTGGCTCCTCTACTTCTTAAACCCGGTCTGCCGTGTTCAAGTTGTTCCCAGACAGCCAGAAAGTGCCAGGTTGTAAATGAACAGACACAAGTATCGCCACAGGATGAAGCAGATGTGTTGGCTGTGGCGTTAATGCGAGTTGTTTTCTCCCGTCTCTCTGCTCTCCTGAACACGGTGAGCTCGTTCCTCCCCCATCTGGTGAGTAGAATGTCGGTTCTCCTGAGTAATGTTCGACACGAGGTCAGCAGAACACCGCAGACTCGCTACATATGCTCCGCAAACTGTTGCTGTTGGTCAGGAGAACATACATTATAATCCAGATTAAACTGGATAATTAGCTTTTTGTGAGTCATTAATTCTGGCAGGTGAAGGGGGCAGAGGGGGGGAATAAATAATGTGGCTGTGTGACACGGTGCTAAAAAAACGGGCATCTTTCCAACAGCTCATTTCAACTCCTCTAAATTGGCCTCATTGTAGATGAAATATTAAATGGCCAGCCCGGCCATTAATGGTGACTTTTATGGATTGGATGCTGTTGTACTTAATATACCGGTTCAGTTGTCCCTTTTATTCCTCGGCAGTGTCCTGTCGGCCCGTGATGTATTGCACGAAGAGCGAACCTACCGGTACACAATGGGGTTTCAACCCACGTGAAGCTCTCTGGCACTGGTCCAGATGGAGAGCTGTGCTGTCTGGAGCCGGTTCCCTGCTGCATGGCATTGCTATTAGTAGGGCTCCTTTATGGTCTGGGATGTATTTCCATTGTCTTGTTATTGGAAACTACTTTAAAATCCATGCATTTACTTTAATGGACAGATTATAAAGTTCCATTGAAATAATAAATTGTTATTTAGTTTTTTTTTGTAGCAATTCCTTATGTAAGCCTCTTTTATACTGGACCCATAGGATTCCCAGGTTACCTTTTGGCAGTGTACTATATAGAGCTAAGTGTCACATTTTTGACTTGAGATGAAATGATAAACATAGTTAATTTAAGTCAATTGGAATTCAATTCTGCTCTTGAGATTAAATTTATTTGGATTTAGACATTAATGCAACACCTTCCACTTGTTCAACACTTCAGCTAATGACGGGATATATCTAAAAAGAATGGCCAAATCAACCTCAGCTTGCTGACTTGCATCCTCATGGAACAGACGCAGTATGTTTTGATCCTCCTTATTACCTGTTTTTTACCTGTTTTTTAAATCTGCGGTAATCAATATTTGTTTTCAATTTAGTGTAATAAAGAAACGTACTCTGTCACTCAGAGTTACAAACCCATGATAATCATCATAGAGCGCTTCAGGGCCCTGCTCATCATTTCTGTTTTCGGTCCTGCAAATTCTGTTGTCGACCTTTTGAAACTGCAGCTTTTCTCTCGGATAAACCCTCCGTACACGACCTGTTTAGAACCAAATTAAGTTTTTTTTAGAGTTAAATGCACTTGATGGCTAATTTGATAAAACAATAGTTATTACTAAATTTAGTTTTCAGCTTTTCCTGCTGTCCCCAAATGGCTAAAAAGTATATCAAATGTATTGCAGCTTTAATGTTGGATAAACAAAGACTAACAAACAGGTTACTCTTACTGTGTAATTGACATTATTGTTGTATTGATTGATTCATTCATGTGACTCTGTGAGCTCATACATTTGAGTAATGTGTCCTTTAAACTAAAACTAAATTAATCTGCATGGTTTTTATCCTAAAAAGAAGCAAAAAGGATACATTTGTTCAAATTCAAATAGATATGTCAAATATTGTGTGATTTTAAAAAATGCTATATATTACATTGCTTACTGTATGCATAGTAACATGCTTGATATTAGCATCTTAATGTCAAACTGTATTTTTATTTACAATAGTTATTAGCATAGCATGCTTTCTCTAGGCTTAATAATGTTACATTAACCAAAGTAGGTAAGTCAGGTTTACTATGTCTTAAAGCGATCGCATGAATCTCACCAGCTGTAACTTTACAATAGGCTTAATTATTTCTTAGTAGTTACTTACAAGGAAAGTGGTGGATAACAGAGTGGAGAGAAATCAAATCTACTCTGAATTACAGTGTTTGACTGTCCATTGTGGACGACAGAGCAATGCTTATAACATCTACTGTTAAGAGTCTGAAGAATTAGACTTTAATAGCAGAGAAAAGATCATTTCATGGTTCAGAGGATGACTGAAAACAACTCTGTGCTTTCAATTAGTACCAACGAAGATGCTATTAGCAGACACAATAAAAGACAGCACTTTATTTCTTTGATTACGCTTTTGTGAAATATGCATCATTAAGACTGTTCAGGTGTAAAAATATCTGTTATCGTTGTGCTTATTCACAACCTGGTGGCATGATTGTTAATTAGCTTTGAGGAAGAACACTGTTAAGACAATAAATACATATAAATGTAATACATGTCTTAGTACATTAGAGAAGATTATTTTTGGTCATTTTCTTTATCTGTGAAATAGGTCTTTGATTTATTTTACATATATATATATATATATATATATATATATAATGAGTGCTTTTTATAGTGAGCACTCATATGTGCCTGCTTTAATGTTCAGTAGTCCCTTTAATAAAATTGTAGATTGTCCCAGCCATAACTCTGCGACAGGTCAAAATATATTTGTTAAACACAATATATTTAAAAAAACAGACAAACCTGCCGAAAGACCCCTCTCTTACACGCACACACACACACACACACACACACACACACACACGCACACACACACACCTGAGCGAACCAAACACACATTTAAAAAAATCCCTTGAATGTTGTTACAGTTTTTAAAACTTTAAAAGCGCAATGTTGGTGTATAGTTACAAAGCATAATTTTTATTTTACACTATAATCTGAAGCCTTCAATTATAACCTAATATTGCAAAAAAAAATATATATATATATATATAGATATTCCTTAATGTTTAAGGGTTCATTTTTAATCCCAGGGATCGCAGATGATTTCAGAACAAAACCCCTCCCATAGAAAGTTAAACCTGAACCTATGTATACTCTCTGATACAAATTGTACAAAAAAAGACAGGTCAGCTATAAATGTGAGGCGTTCTGGTGGAAGAATAATAGTCGAGCAGCCGGGGCTCTCCTGAAGAAGGACGTCCCCCCTCCACTTCGCCGTCGGTGGGGGAGGATGTGGCTGTTTTCTGCCTGGAAGGAAGACGTTGGCCAGGGACCATAATGCCTGCAGCCGTTAGCAAAGCCCCCTGAAATATTCATCACATAACTTTTTCTGTGTGACTATATGTTTTTAGCAGATGGTTACATTTTTCAGTCGAGAACAAAGTTGTAAAAGGAATATGATTTCACGTGTTGCCATGGGAACAGAGATGGATGAAGATGTTTCACGGTTCACTGGTTGCCTCGTGTGTGAGCGTGTGTGTGTGTGTGTGTTTGTGTGTGTGTATGAGTGTTCATGTGTTCGCACAAGGAATTGGGTTATGTAACTATTTGAATTTGTAAGTGAGGGGCAGATTCTGCTGTCACTTAATTTCTCTGAAGGATATTATGTTAAGTTGCCTGGTGAAAGGTCAGTGCCGTTCCAAGAGGGGATCATTTCCTAATGCACTATTACAAGACGCATCAAGCTGCTAGTATTATAGAAATAATAAACGCTCTTGTCAGAAGCTCTATTCCGGAGCTCTATTCAGAGCATGATTTATTTTGCTCTGTGATGGCGAAGCGCTGCTCATTTCACAGTGTATTAGCCGACTGTCTAAATAGTGATGATTCAGTAGCATGGCCGCTCGCCGTCACGTGACACATGAAAGGGAGGATCTGTCGATAAATGCGACAATAACAGAAGCTCGAGTTATCTTGTGCGTTTTTTTTTTTTTTTTTTTTTAGCCACATTTCAAAATGAGTGTTCTTCCATTCGAGACGAGCTAATTAGATTGTGTGAGTTGCATGATATGGGGTCCTACACATAAAAGCCCCGCTGTGGAGATGAGCAACGGTTGCCTTGTACCCCAGACAGTGCTGATAGTGGAGCCACTCCTTTTTAATTCCACTCTTAAAAATCAGATCCTAATTGGCTGTCTGATTTTAGTAACTTGTTCAGCAATTTAAGAAAATTGCTTTTTGAAATGTAACAATTTCAGTGATCTTAAGTGTCTCATTTCTCATTCTGCGCACTCCTCAGAGGACTGTCTCTTTTCAGGCCTCATCAGGCAGTAATTGAAAGGTCCTCCTTTGCCTGTAAGCCATTGACCCTATAGAATCTCACTCAGTTAATTTGGACGCATGAAACACAGTTTTTGAAGCCTGTCAGGAGGCTGAAAGAAGAAAGTAAGAGAATATTTAGTGGATAATTGTTTTAGATGCTGGTACGTTGAGTTTATGTTTATTTATTCTTACCTGAGCCTTGCATTGTACAGAGACCGCAAAACGCACATATAGCACACATGCACGCGCACAAACCTCTTACAATGTATTAATTCTAACTTGGCAGCGTGCTGCTCTAAGACACCACATGAAGAATGTAGTTATTAGAGGAGGCACCTGCAGACGGAGCACGGAGCCTTTTATTTTGTCCCTGTGACAAAGAGGAAGACACAATTTCCACCGAGGCATGTATGAGTGGTGAAGTGTGGCTTAATGGGATGGTTTTATTCATCAAGCGAGGTCTGTGCACTCGTCCACTGCGAAGCTGCCTTGAGGGACAGTGAGTGATTCCGACCACTCAGCCTCATTATGGAATCATATTAATATTTAAGGGGTTGGAATTGAGGAATAAAGAGGGTAATTGATAGCATCAAAATGGAAGTGTTTGAACTCTGCTACAATATGTGCTCAAAAGGCAGCTACACCGATCTTCCTTTTTTTTTTTTTAAAGTGATACAATTGTTGAGAAGAAATCCAACCCTTGAACCCAGTAGTGAATAGCTTCCGCGGTCACAGAGGAGCAGGAGAGACACAAATGACCGAGGAGATTGAGTCATAGCACAAGCAGCGGTGTTTTTATCCCTCTCTGCAGCTTAAGAGCCACGGGCCAGTCTTTTCTGGAGAAAGAATGTTGGAGAAAAACAACACAGGCCTATTTGTTTCCATTTCCTGTTTATTTTTAATACAACCTACTACACAGGGTTATGTAGATTAGGTACTCGGGAAAGGACCGTAACCTTTAAGGTCTTCACTGTGTGTGTGTGTGTGTGTGTGTGTGTGTGTGTGTGTGTGTGTGTGTGTGTGTGTGTGTGTGTGTGTGTGTGTGTGTGTGTGTGTGTGTGTGTGTGTGTGTGTGTGTGTGTGTGTGTGTGTGTGTGTGTGTGTGTGTGTTAATCAGCTGATTAGACTGTATAGAAGGAAAGTGACATGTAAGCATAAATGAGTCTGCAGGCAAGTAGACTGTGAATGATAATGATGCTCAGGAGTCCTACTTAGCATAACATAAGGGACTGCTGCTTGTGCTCATGGCATTCTTCAGAATGTAGTCAGTGGACTTTGTTACAGAGTAGCACTAATTAGGCTTTACCACCACGTTTAGCCAGCGGCTCTACAAAATGTACCATTGTGGCTCGTTTCTGGATCTTGTGCATGATTTAGCCCGAGCGTTGCATCAGCCGGTTCTGGGGATGAATGCTAACTTCCACTGTTACCTGTTACGAGAGCGGCATATGGAGATACCGCCGTGCAGGTGCGAGCAGCCTGTTATTTGATTGTTACCTGGAGATTGATAATCATGCAACAAAGGTTTAGGATGATGTTCAGTCTGCATCTTTTTGAGATAATAAATGCCAGTACACAGACAGATTGCTAACAGATGCCGCCGCACCTGTAGCTCCTAATCGAGTTCATTTTCTGTTTGACGGGGAAAGAACGCTTTTAGACGGGCAACAGGCAAGAAAATAACATGATGCAATAATAATGGTGTTGAAGCAACAGAAAACTATGTATTGTGATCATAAACAAGATGCACATACTAGACACATCATACTTTATTAGCCTTGCAATAAAGGACACGGAACAGGTAATATTCTGTATAAATTAAGAGTCAGCAAATGAGCAAATATAATTTTATTATATGCATTAAGTCACATCACTCTTAAGTCTCACGCTATACTACAGCATGATGTGCTCCTGTGTTCTTTATAGCCCAAATGAATGATTGCTTTTCAAGCAATTGCTTAGTAGCACTTAAGTACTAGTTTGGGCAGCTTCTCCTCATTAGGCTTCGTCAAAGAGTGAACATGCTAATAAGACCTCATTACCAAAAGGTCTGCACAAGACCAGCTTTTATTTTTGCAAATGAAGTATTAAAACAAACACAACATCACATCATGGGATGTTTGATCAGATCTGTTCTTAGTGTTTCTGCTAGAAACAGTGGGAGTTAAATACAGAACAGTGTAGCTACACAAAGGCTGTGTTGATTGAGGGGGGTGTGATTAAGCAGCAGGGCCTCAGAATACTAAGATGTGGTGTCTATTGCCTGAGAAGAAAAAGAAGGAGGAAAAAAAACATGAATGCACTGACTGCAGCCAGTGAGTTTTTTCTTGTGGATTGCCTGTGTTAGTATAAATAGATAGCCAATTTGTAAAATCGTCCGCCTGAACATAAGCATCTTGGGCCACTCTAATTGGTCAATTTCCCGCCTGTATTGAGTGCCTAGATTGATTTATTGCCTTTTTTAAAAGGCCGTGGGGACCCACAGAACAGCTGTGCCAGCCGTCCGTGCCGGAACTGTTATGAAAACAAGGGGCTGAGTGCTGCGCGTCGGACAGCAGTCACGGCGGCAAGCGGCGAGGAGAACGGAGCAGAGCGGCATGGCAGACAGCTGGCAGAGACAGCGTCTGCTGTCTGGCACCACTGGAGAGGCAGGATTTATTTCAGCAAACATTGCTGAGTGGAGAAGCCCTGCCCTGGTGGAGATCGCTCCTTTTCTCACACAAACACACGGCCAGGAATTTGCCTGATTGCCGCAATGCCTGAACCACGTGAGAGCCTGTGTGATTGGAGCCAGAGAATGGACGCTTTTCATGTCACAGTATCCCCTCCCCGTCCACTTGACATGGAGAGCGCTCGGCGAGGAGGATTTGAGTGTTCTGTCTCTCGGGGCTTGAGTGATAGCTCCCCAACCTGAGCAGATCACGGCTGTTTGTGAGCAATCACAGTGATTTACTCTCCTGCGCCGCCTCTTCCTGAAACGATTGCATCACGCGATTCAAATCATTTATCCATCTGCCCGCACACATGTGGCCTGTCTGAACTTTGCAGTTTGTTTTACGAGTGCCTATCCGAGTTCATCTCCGTGTTTAGAGTTGAACAGGTATCGTCTCTCACAAGCTGTTCAGAGTAGTTGCCCTACAACGGGACCTCTGAACCGCGTGGGTAAAAAACAAGAGTTTGCTCTTTTCAGAAGATTTTTTTCAGATTTTTGAAAAGACTGTCAGTGTGTTGTTCTGTGTAAAAAAAAAAAAAAATAACAAAAACAATGGTTCCTTAAATAGAAGCACATGTCTGTATTTCCTCTTGCCACAACACATTTTTTCCACATTTCCACTTTTGTTTTTCATTCTTTTTGATTACGTTAGTCTCTAAGTGGTTTCCAGGCATCACTTGCTCACAAACTGTATTTCCATGTGTCTGTTTCAGTTCAGAAAGTAACATTGAGGATTTCCACAACCCTCATTGTGCGGTTAGACAACACTAAGATAATCCACTCCATGTTGAAGCATCTACTGTAAGCACCCTAGCAAGCCATTGACTGGTTTTCTTGTGCAATATGAGTGCAGATAGCTAAGTGTCTCCTTTTTTAACTGTGATTCTTAGAAATTCCAGTATTTAGCACTGGGGATTGGGAGCCGGAGTCTTCCACAGGCATTTGAATGTACATTTCGTGAGTCTGCTACTAAAGGCAAAAAAAAAGAAAAAAGAAGAGACACCAAGAGCGTTCGTGTGCAAAAGTGTGTGAAAGAGACAATGAAAGTGAGAGAGAGACGGAGAGGGAGAGAGTAATCGCACAGTCTTCATCTAGTACTTAACTTTAGGAAATATGAGTCTGGTTGAAGATGAAAGGGACTTAATCTCAAATGCCTCAAATGCCTCTCTCCTCTCCCTCTGACTGTCTTTCTCACTGCCTGCTGCCCACTGGGACTGGCCCATTCCAGCACATTGGAGTGCGTTATGTAATCCCCCCCAAGTCTCCACACCCTGCAGTAATGGTTTAATTAGGGGAGGGGAGGCGGCATCATCGCATCCCACCTGCCATCTCAAACATGCACCAAGCGGTTTCTCCACCAGAGACACCTCTCAATCTATCAGTAGTGGTCCTCCACACTTTGATGAGCATTATCTGATTGATATCTCTTTGAGCTGTTAGCATTGAGCCTGCTGATGCATACTGAGATGCAGAGTTAACAGAGCTTGTCTGTTCATTGTCCCTCGTGCAGCTTGGGGCCCCAGCCTCCTATCCTTTTTCTTTTTTCTTCCCCTCCAGCAGTCTCTCTCTCTCTCTCTCTCTCTCTCTCTCTCTCTCTCTCTCTCTCACACTCCCCACCCAGTCCCCAGCCAGCCAGTGCGGGCGTGCTCAGTCTGTCAACACGTCCACAGCAGTCAGTGTTTGAATGGAAACAGGAGGAAACCATACAGACTTGCCAGAACAGGCCTCAGAAACCAGGGGTTAATACCAGCGTATGATGTAACTCAGTCTGCCGCACTTAAGCCTTTCACTAGCCGACTGTGTTTTAATAGATGTGTGTGGATGATAAGCACTTTTAAATTATTAAGTTAGAATGTTTATAGTCGTAACACTGTGCAGGCTTACATTGGACATCGAGGGATTTATATATATATATATATATATATATATATATATATAATTTGTATTTCAGTGGTCTAAACCAATGCGCTGCACATACTGTATACAGAAGAATTTATTAGACGGTTATATAGTTACATTTATTTTAATAGTGCTCTAAAATGGCTTATGGAAAAGTGTATTTTTGTTTTGACACTACTCTATTTATTCAAACTGGTGCGACTTCGTACAATAGTCCACTATGCCGTTGCGACTAGGAAGTGATCTATTTATTGAATGGTTGAGTATTGACCAATGAATATTCTTAGTAATGCTGGATAAAATCAAAACATTGTCAAAACATATTTGTATTAATTATTTCTGTGTTTTGATTATATCGTCTGCTGTCTGGCAGAGCATCCTGGAAATTAGTCAAAAAATCTAGGTAGGTGCTAAGTATTTAATGCACCTATTTAACTCATGCAGGGAACTGCCACCCAGTAAACCAATCAAACCAGCAAAATGATAATAATTGCAAGTAAAGTACCCTTGCTGGCTTTATTGGCCCATGTCACCCCAGATCAGCTGTTGGCCGATTTGTTTTACAGACGGTGAAGCGAGCAGAATACAACCCTGTCAATGGCATATTGTAGCTCACCCGTAATCCAAATCTGATGTACAAAAACTCTGCTATCTCACCTTATTGTAGCCCGACCAAAAGAAGCTGGCGTCAATTTCTCAGTTCATAGCCAAGTGCCCAAAGATCTGCCATCTACCTTTTGACACCCTCGCATCCTTTATGCAGCGTACAGCTAGGCCTTGTTTGACCCAGCCTGCTTGTTCCTCGCCAAACAACCTGTCACATATTACAATTTCAGCTGCCTTTTGTTGATTTACTGTATAACCACAGAGTTGAATTGTGACTTGATGTGACTTGTTTATGTTGGTGCACACTGTAGTGAGCCCTCCAGTGCTCCTCGTGTGAAGGGCTTATCAGCGAGCGACGAGGCCAGCCCCACTCCAGGGCGGAAATCTGCCTCTCCCAGGAAGAGCGAGTGTCCTTGGGACAGGGTTCACTCGGCTCCTGGCACCAACACATGCGCACACAAACAAACCTACATTTTGCATAGGGTGAACAGTACTTTCCCCGCTATCCTGGAGGGCTGAGTAGAATTAAGCAGCGTTTGATAATGACTTATTAAAAACTGTGGCTGAATAAATGAAGTGTGTTGTGTAGCCATTAGAGGATGGGAGCTATTATGTTAAACGTTTTGATTTGTGAAGTGGGGTGTAGATTTGCTAATCCGGAGGCAGTTGGGGATGCTGGAGGGAGGAATCAAGCCATGCATATAATATGAGAACATTAGGTTGATGTACACAGACGGGTGCTTCTGATCAGGACAAATGAGGATGATCGATGAACTCCAGCAGCAAAAGAAATGTCTGGGTATAAAATTAGCAAACTCACCCCATAAAGTTTTAGTAGATGGGAGATATAGTTGTCCAAAAAATACACAATGTTCACAGCACACTTCTTTTTTTTTTTAACCTACAGTTTCATCTCTACAACTCTGATCCCATTTCAAAGAGTCTTTCATGTTAGAGGTGAAGGTTGAAAAGCTATATCTATTCATAGACAGATGTTGCTGTATTATGGCTTGGCCCGAGCAGGCCAATGAGGATGGAGCATTTCTCCTCAGCTTTTTCCAGCCCTGACTGCCAGACTCCGCCTGAGACTGATAAATCACCCTGCCCCAGCCCTTCTCCTGTGTTTTCTTTTCAAATGTAGAATCGATGGATTTTTCCTTCATTTCATTGACCTGTGCATAATGGTGCTCTCACTCCTCTACCATTGGGACGGAGCCCAGCGCTGCAGACGTGCCTGCCCAGGCAAAGACAGGCGGCCTGGGCTTTGTGTTGCTTATTGTTCAGCCTGGAGAAATTAATGTGCTGTGAAATTAGCATTTTATCTGACTGCAGATACAGTAATGGAGGCAATTAGAGTGCAGGGGAGAAGCAGTGCTCGGGGTAGCGGGGAGGTAAGGGACAGTCCTCGAGCTGCCGGTGCCCAGCGGAGAGTTGCACAGCCGGCCTCACAGATAACACAATCACCTCCGTCTGCGAGCAGCACAGTCTGACTAGAATGTCTGCTGGTTAATAAAGAATACATTTGTTGTATGAAATGACACTGTATCGTTTTGATTAGCTAACTGGGAAACCACACTGGAAGAAAATGACTGTAATGCAATATCTTTTATTCATACGTTAGCAGGAAGGGTGATATTTATTTATTTTTGTGCGTTTGAGGCGAGTGCTCTGCTGTTGATTTTTGCGGGGGGGCGGGGGGCGGGGGGGTTGCAGTCGACAGAACTGTTAGCTGAAATTATTGGAATGGGATGGGGGCGAGGCAATGAAATCAATGCACATTTTGAGCCGGGATCATTTCTCATCAGTTATTTTCAGACATGACATTGTGTATTTACAGCTGCAGGGGCACATTGTCATCTCTCTTTATCACGTCCCCAGATTGAAATTGATCTCTCCGATTGTGAGCCACGGGCAAGGAGATGGACTTTATCAGATGCCGAGGAGCTGCCAGTACGCTGTGTTGTCACCTGAAGCTCCGCAGATTGTTTATTTATTCTTCAAAAGACACTCTGATTTGACGCTGGAGGGGAGATGCTAACATAATGCTATGTTTAATTCTGTGTGCTGAGAAACAATCATGGCACCAACCTATGATCCTGTTCTGCGGAGGGTGTACCGGTCTCTACAGTACGCCCATACAGCGTTATTAGACACTGTACTGGTATGCATTCCTGTGTTATAATGGGATTATGGACCTGTACAGTATATCCCTCTGGCTTCCCCTGAACATCCTGTCAGGTTCTGAGTCAAATATTGACATAGCTTGTAGTTACAAGTGAAACAAATCTTCAAAGTTTGCTCTGCAGACAATAACTAAAGTGTTCTCCCTTTGGTCCAAATGACCTCCTGAATGGTTTGTTTGGTGAGCAAGAGCAGTCAAACAAGTGCTCAAAGACTTCTGGGCAAAAGATCCTCGAAGTGTATTTTTCACCGCAGAATATCTAGCAACGGTAAACCGAAACCGTGTTTTTAAAGCAAATGTACAATGTTTCATATCTGTATTAAATAGAAATACAAGTCCTAATTTGAAGTCTTTTCACATGAGAGATCTAAGAAATGGGTGTCTTTTTCTTGCATTTTTCATGCGATTAAAAGAGCAATTATGCCAGTGTGAACCACCTTTCTTGTTATTACTAATTCTCTAATTTTCTGCAAACATGTGGGTTCAAGCAAGTGTAACGGAAACTTTCTTTTTTTTTCTTTTTTTAAATCTGTTGGGGCGAAGCCAGCCACCCACCTCCAGTCCCCCCTCTGCTTTTCTGAGTAAAGACAGCATGACTTCTGCAGTTGGAGGATCACGCCCAATAAGAACATTATCCCAAAGAGTGCACTGGGCTGGCAAGAGTCTGAGATAATACCCCTTCCTCTTAAACTCCACCAGCTCCAGCTCACAAAGTAGAGGCAGAGACAGGGAGACCTTACCAAATGATACCCCACAGCACCCATAACACCAATTGTTCCCCCGACACCTTATGCTTTAGGGAGGAGAGTGAAGGGATAGCTGGTTGTCTGCATAATATCCTTATTCTCAAACATGAGGGTGTAGTCCGTGTGTCCATTAGTGTCAACACACCAATGCTAAATGGGCCGCCGCTGTCTTTCCTTTTTAGCCGCAGTGTTTCTCTGTCTGTGTCGACTGTGGTAGTTGGTCCACAGGGTATTATCCATTCTGATTGGGAGGCTGCGCTGCCTCTGAGGAGCGGGAGATAGATGGGGACATGCCACAATGCTGAGGTACTGTATGTGTATGATTAGAGAGGCAGCTCTGATACCTGTCACCCGCAGCATGTTTACGTGCTAAATGATGCTGATCAAATGGATGAGTGCCAGCACTGCAGCAGATGAATGAGGGGTCTTAAGCAGTCGTTTACAATATCTCCGGTGTGAGATTAGCCGCGTTACGAGGTGATACTTACAATCGACACCTTTGTCTGAGAGAGCTCATCTTGAAAATACAAATGGGATTCCAGCAGCCCCGTGCTGTTCTTCTCTCACTCGCTGCTTTACGGGTCGTCATTGAAAGGCTCTCTCCTCATTAAGGCTCGTGTTGAAGTGGGCAGTGTTACGCAACTGAGCTATCTGCCTACAGCAGGACAACCCCCTCTTCTCGGGGCCTGTGCCTTCTCTGTGCTCCCTCGCTGATCTCAGACCAGGTGTTGCAGCTTAAGCTGACATTCGGCGAGGGGGCCGAGTCCAGCGTAATCAGAAGGCCTCAGGTTGAACGCAGACTTGGCCCAGGGCCTCACATCTTGTTTGAGTTAACAGCACAAGCTAAGCGGCCTGTTTACAATGTCCACAGCAAGGGCAGAAAACCTCACTAAATCTGTCTGGATGGCTGTCAGATGTGGAACAGATGTGCTGAAATGGAGGAAATTATGTCACTTCTTTTTCCCCTCTCTCATGTGACCGTGATGACTAAAGAGCCGTGATCAGGGTGATGTGATTACGCAGGGAGGAGACTCGTGCTGTGGTGACAGTTGTGCCGTGTCTGTTTTTTCTTCAGCCGCTTCATGAGACACATAGCAGGGCCACGGCTCCGTGCATGCATCACAATGCCCTCTACAGGTCTACGATGGGGACATTTTCTTCCCGATGAAACATCCCGATTAAAAATCTGACAAAATCCTAACTCCTGAAAGAGAGCAGATGAAGTCTTTATCTACGTATAGTCTCATTCAGCTAAAAAAAAGAAAAAAGAGTTCCTTGTAAACATGGTTCCCCCTGAAAAGGAACAATAAAGTGGTCGGCCAGTCTGTGGCGGCATTAAAAATGTACACTGTCAAAGGTAAAGCAGCAGCTTGCTTACTTTACCTCAAATATTTATTCACTCATGGTCCTTGAAAGCTTCAACGTGGATTGCTTGAAGGGGTAAAATCTAGAGTGTGTGTGTGTGAGTGTGAGAGTGTGAGCGACAGACAGACAGAGAGAGAGAGAGAGAGAGACACCTGGTCACACCTTTCTCTCACTCTGGGCTTCATTCTGCGATGCTGTATCTCACTGTCGGCTATGCAAGGAATCAGAGTGCACTTACTGCCGGTGCCCTGGGACATCTATCACAATGGCTGTGGTGTATACAGCCATATAGCCATAAAGATGAGAAAGAATATGACTGCCATTTTGTGTACAGGCCCAAAAGCTATTCCTGCAACATCACCGTCTTTCACATCTGTCTATCTCGATGTGCAGCACTGCTTCAAATTGTTTGTTTTATTTTTTTTGTCACGCTACATTGGCTTGATTGGTTTATTTGTTTTAGTGCATCTCCGGCCTCCATCTCCTCATGGATAAGAGGGCTCGCATTTGCTAAGCATGTGCAATGTTTCAATTATAGTTATAATTTACCTCATGGCCTGGAAGGGGAAGTAGATTATGAGAGCACAGGGAGATTGGAAGGTTTATAGTGATTGTTAGTTGTATTGCCTTGTGCTTTTTCCTCTCATGAGCTCATGTTTCACTCACTGTCCCTGTGCGATCACTACAGACCGGGAGACGATGAGCTGACTGGAAGACCAAAATATGTGTGTTTTTATAGCTTACTTAAGTTTTAATTAAAATAACGAAATGGACGATAAGAGCATTGTCAAGTTTTTTTTGTGCATCTCCCCCCCCACCCCCACCCCCACCGTACATGCTGACACGTTGAGATGTTTCATTTTCAACAATGAGTCTTTGCCTCTTTCTTTTGGATATTCTTAAATATCCTATCTTATTATTCTTAAAAAAAAGAAGGCTTTTTGCCGCAGGCTGCAGAAGAGGAATTTGTGTTTAGTGGATTCCTGTTCCCAGATGAGGAGCGCTAAATGAGTTTGGAGGCTTCCTGAATGCTCTATAATTGTGATGAGGCTCTGCTCCTCTGAACAATTAAAGATGCAGGAGCCCTGTCTCTTCTGAGATCCATCCCAGACCACTATGGTTCAGCCTTCCCAGTCTCACGCACACGTATAGTCGGAGGATGACCACCTATGTCTTTCTGCTGCCCAGCTACTACTTTAAGAGACGATCTCAAGGTCGGCATCATGCCCAACGCTATGATCAATTTATTACTCGCTGTCAAAGCATTAGAGGGTAGAAACAGAGGACTTGCCAGTCTCCCCAGTGGTCCAACCCCCCTTTCCTCCCCTGCTCCCAGTCTCACATAGCAGGCTTTATTTGTCCCCTCAGAACAAAGCGGGGAACAAAGCTGCATAGCCGTCTGCTCTGTGAAGCTGTGTGGCTATGCTAATGTCTCTGGGCTGGTTGGAGTCTTATTGAATGGGTGAGCAGAAGAGGTAAATAAGCGTGTCTGGATGAGAGGTGGGGGCCAGCGGGTGAAAGAAATGAAGTAATAGACTATTCCAAGGGTCAGCCCATGTGAAAGCAAATATTTATATAAGTGATTAAAATACCCTCCCCACATCCCGCCCACTTCATTTAAATGAGGAACTAAACTGTGAAACGATTCATCTCCTAAAGGCAAGTCTGAAAGAGGAAGGAGGAAGAGGCATTTGTGGGTGGAAAAAAGAGCAAACAAATAGTGACGTAAATCTGACTCACTCGTCTTTTGCCTTCACAATGCAAAGATTAAAGCAGCAGGGATGCATATTTCATCCCTTGCTTTTCTTAGACTTTCATCCTTGCAGTGACGAGTCTGTGGAATTTCACACTGTCACAGCCATTTCTACAAAGGGTCAGAATGGCTAATCTTACTAGCAGTATTGCTATCTTTACCCTTTGCTACCTCTTTAAATATTATGTGAACTTTTCATTGAAGATGCTTTGATAAAAAAAAAACTGCTTTTATGTATGTTTTGGTATGTATGGTATAATGAAGTGGTTCTGAATCTTTTTTATCTTTTGTCTTCTTTTGTGTTCTCAAGCAATACATTGAATCCTTATTGTGAGTTTGCATCAACAAGGATTCTTTCAACTACACGGTTGACTGCATCCACTTTATGCAAGTCGGGCCTTTCAACCTCACATCATGCAAGATGTGAGGACTCTGAATATTACTTCATGTTATCCTCGACAACGTTTATCTAATCAAAATACTCATATCATCAAATCTTGTGATTTCTCCGTATGATAGGCGGAGCAAATGGATTCTCGAGTCAGTTTTAAACTGTGACCTGCGGCAATTTGTCACAGAACCAATCAGGTTTGTCTCAGCCGTCTCCTCATCTGATAACGGCGGGGAATCCTGAGGTGCCGACACTTAAACATGCGGCTGTCTAGATCTGTGTCCTGCTCTAATTGAAATCAGGATGCGATAACATGCTCATTATGGAGGAAGTCTGAAGCGATGGACTCGAGCCAACAACCCTGCCAGGGCTTTGCCTTGATGTAGTGTTGATGTGGCAGGCTTGACCACTTTTTCTTAATCACAAATCAATGTCCCCAGCAGTGTAGTATTTCATCTTCCAACACACTGACAGAGGAGAAGTTGAGTCAGCGTGCGAGTCTCCAGTCGCATCTGAAGCTGATTAGCCTATCATCATCGAGCAGCAACATTGTTCCCAGTGTGCCGCTGTTTGGGAGTTGAGCAATTTGCTTTTTATTTTGATGCCTTAATGAAATCTTTGTGTTGAGATGTAGCCTCGTGAAGCACCATTAACCGGTGGATTGTTACAGTACGTCGCGTCCTGTTTCCATTCACTGAGGTTTATGGTCCCAGACAGAGGGAACCACATTACCACTGCCTTCATGATGAAACAGGTCCAAGTGGTTTCCTTTTGATGTGTTTAGACTCACATGAGGGCTTTGTACTTACACTTTTAATGTTGCTCTAACTTACATATAGAGATCAAAATATTTTCACTTCACAAATTTGACATTGTCAAGAACAACTTTAAATAATCCAATAGAGATTATAAAGTGCACGTTTATGTCTGATTTTCAAATGATCTTCCTGATTCCAGTAATGCCAGTTAAACTGTTAGTTCAAATCTCTTTATTTATGTTATCTTACTAACTGCATCAAGATCCCTTTGTTCAAATCCTGAAAGCAATTTCCAGTTGCGTATTTAGCCGATGCTATGATTTGGCACTTTTAGGACATATGTAACAGCACTCGGTGTGTTACACTAGACTACGATGCTCTCAATCGTATAATTAAATGCTAATGGCCGTGAGGGGAGTGATTGAACAGGCATCAGGTATCCACATTATGAAATAATTAGTGTGGTCACTCACAAAGCAAAACACTGTGTTTACTCCAACCAGGTTGTTACAGGAAGTATTGATTCCTTCACGCCTCATCATCAGAGATAATAGCACAACACGGTGCAGGACACAGTAATGGTTCTTAGATAAAGCAGAAAAGTCCCTGTGAAATACGACTGTATTGATAAAAAACAATACAAGTCAAACAAATACTACAAGGAAGTATAACTGTCCCTGAAGTACTTAGCTTGGTGTTTTTTAAGTTGTATTTGTATTGAATTGTACAGCACTGCAGTTGTGTGTTGGAAAGACGTAGATGGGCAGTAATGGGGCCGCGTTAGTGGTCATCAGGCAGCGTTAGGCATGGCACCGCAAATCCCTCTGACTTCGGTGCGGCTGCAGCTTTGCTTTCTGATGCCCTCACCCTAAATGAACTGTCGATCTCAGCGTGGCTCTGTAAATCAGCTTTGCAGATCGATGACAACGGCTCCGACGCTCTAACTATCAGCCAGGTAGCTTAGTGGTAATGAGCAGCTCCATATTAACTAGCGTACTGTTTATTTTCTACCATATGTTTACATACAGCGTGACTTTAGACTCTAAACTTTAGTTTTTTCAGAAACATAATGTAACTCTAGATTGTAAAAAGTACTTTATAACAAAAATTCAGGATGAGTGGGATTGTTTGTCTAAATTACAAATGTTCCAAAAGTTGAATAAAAAGCTTAAATTGCATGATGCATGTAAATTAAATAAGCCTTTTTCAACACACACCCCGGGTGGGGAGAAAGTTCTCGGATTGCCTGTGTGCGACTCATAGGCTTGATTCAACACACTGTGACCTTATGAAAAAGAATACAGTGTAATAAATCAATGCAGTCATGTAACATGAAGTCAATGTATTCATATTAATTATAGTTTTATTGAATGACATTCCATATAACTGCCTGCAATCAATAGATGACGCATGGAAATGTCTGACACCACAGGCCTAGTTTTTCCGATGCCTCAGTAAAGTCAGAATATTACTGTTTAAATAAACTTTATCATTCACCAAGAAGTGATTGACAGTATTGCAATATATCAAATGCATTATACATTTTTATAATTTTCATGTTGTTCTTTTGCGCAGCCTATTCATCTTGTTGTTCTTTAGTCATCAAGAAAGTAAACAAAGTACGTGCGGCATCCCTTTGCTTCAAACCCCTCGTCAACCCACGATGTTGCAATATGATTAGACGTGTCTCCTCGTTGACTGTCATAGAAAACCCTTTTACATTAGTTGTCAAGTCGTTCACAGCTGGTGAGTGTGGACCTAGCGAGGGTAGTTTTCACTTGTTAATGTGCGACGATGACAAGCTCGTTACGTTGTTTCCCATTATTTTTCACTCCCCTATAGCGTGTGGTGAATATGAGGCTGATTAAATTGGACAAATGCAGTACAATATGTTGACAGCGGCGCCACTCTGTCATTGCACAGTACAAGAGAAGCCGTTCCCAGCTCACCTCCCCTGCTGGGTTTCCATCACACAGTGGAGACCACTTCTAACACGAGCTGCAGAAACAGTCGGGCAGGTTAAACCTGCGTTGACATGTATAATAAGAGTGTTATTTCATAAAACCTGCATTTTATGTCAAAACATTTAATTTAAAGAAACTGTAACTTGCACCATTCCAGTGTTTTTCTTTACATGTTTAAGTCCATTTACCATAATACATTTATATTGTACATCACAGGTCATCAGTTTGCAGCAATGCTGCTGCCATTTCAAGCACCTGCTGGTTTCCATTCATTTACTCAGTATTAAAATATATCAGTATAATAATAATGTAGCATTGTGAATGCAGAATAGATGTTTACTGCTTATTGATTTGCGTACCATAAGGGACAGAGAAGAAACCAAGGGCTGTCTTTATCAGTTCAACAAAAATATATAGCTGTACAGAATGCATGTGAAAAATTTAAAGTATGTGTAATCTGTTACAAACTAAAACCATTGTCCTGTAATTTAATTCACCACTTACAGTATGTGATGTAAGTAATTGTTTATCTATTATTCATCAGCCATGCATGTGTAAGTACATTTGCAGATTTAAAACCGTAAACGGTAAAGGCAAGAGATTACCTGCGACAGCCGTTTCATACAGCGTGAATGGGTCAAAGCGCCCCGAATGTGCATTCAGTCATTCTATGTGCACGTACTGTATGAAAGGGATATAAAAATGTCACAGCATGTGTACTGTTTCTGCCTCGCATGGTGGCTATTGGCATTGTCTGCTCACAGTGGAGCTGTGGGGCTCTCATTGCCTGTAGCACTGCTATAATCCTGCATTTGAAGAGGATCTGTTCGGGGGACTGGAGACAAAGCATTCTGTAGAGGGTATCAAGTGTCCGCCACCAAAGCCCAGCTCCCTAGGCTGCCCTCCAGGGGGGTTTCTTGTGAGCTGCAGAGAAATCAAGTTGAGGGTAAAGCTCAGTCTGTGGGATTTGAACCTGGCTCCTGTAAAGAGCCACGGTATTGGTCGAGACAGGATGAGATCACAAGCCGCCGCTAGTTCGGTCTGTGTTTCACAAGGTCGATACAGTGACTTCTGACGTGGTTTGTTGCATTTTTTTCCCCCAGCAATGCTCCACTGACCTACTTCCTTTTAATCCTTCGATGTGACTCTAATTGACTAGAGGGAGGGGCAGAGAGAAGAGAGGGGTGTGTCTGTGTGTTTTAGGGGCGGCGGGTGCAGGGAAGGGGAAGAGGTAGGAAGGAAGCTGTTGAGTGAACATGGGGAACACAGGAGCAACCAAGAGAACGGGAGATTTGAGAGCTTGAGTGATTTCCTGCTGCCACTGCTGTGTTCAGGCCACAAATTAATTTGATTCTGTTATGTAACTGTAATCATCATCCTCTCTAATCACATCAGAGGTTTTGTAAGACACCCAAAATAGAGGGATTGTGGGCCGGACAGGAGGCGGGGCAAACTGACGGGTCTGTGTAGCAGAGGGCCAAAGAAAGTAAATGGGCTGGGGCCCGGCAGCAAGCGTCTGAAAAAGACAGCTGTCGCAAAAGAAAGGCGGAACTAACGAGACTGCACAAAATAGAACGAGGTGTAATTCTCCAGAAATAAATTAAATCTATTTACATTTCATGTAAGGGTTTTTGTCTTTAGCACAAAGTTACTTAATCCTGAGGAATGTTGTGAATTGAGCTGCCATGAAGCACTCCATGGAGTGACAATGGCGTAACTTTAAAGAATAATTTTAGGAATTACACTTATTTGCTTTTTTGCAGAGAGTAAGATTACAGTATCAATATTACTCTTATATCTGTACTTTAAGTACCGAGACGGCAGCAAATTGGCTGAGCTTAACATAGAGACTAATATCAAGGGGAAACAGCCAGTCTCAATGCTAAAAGGTGCAAAATCAAATATTTAGAGCATTACTATATCAGCAAAAAAACATCTATTTGGTGTGCAAAGATAAAGTATGAAGTACTTGTCCCTGTGTGCTTTTATACAAACTGCATCTTGCTTTGTTTGTCGGGCCGGTCTCTCGTGCGTTTAGTGCATGTTAATGCATGTTAGTACATGCTAGTGCATGTTAATACATGCTAGTGCATGTTAGTACATGCTAGTGCATGTTAGTACTTGCTAGTGCATCTTAGTACATGTTAATGCATGTTAGTACATGCTAGTGCATATTAGTACATGCTAGTGCATGTTAGTACTTGCTAGTGCATCTTAGTACATGTTAATGCATGTTAGTACATGCTAGTGCATGTTAGTGCATGTTAGTACATGTTAATGCATGTTAGTACATGCTAGTGCATGTTAGTACATGTCAATGCATGTTCGTACATGCTAGTGCATGTTAGTACATGCTAGTGCATGTTAATGCACGTAAGCGTGGTCCACTGGCTCGCTCAAAGTCGCCACATTGCACTGCTCTGGCACGGCACCAACCCTCAGGTTAAATTGTTAGCTCTGCCAGCACTTTTGCTGTTGTTTGCCGTGTTAGCACCGTTAGCTGCGAGCCGGCGGATCAACCGTCACAATGTTGAGCGCCATAGAGAAGCAATAGGAATGCACTAATATAGCTTGTATACGTCACCTATAAAAATAAATAAATAAATTAAGAGAACAGCACCTCTATATTTCACAAATTAACTATATATTATTTGTTTGATTTGTACAAACACTGAAGTGTAAAATTAGAACAGTAGTGTTAAAAATAGAACTCAATATAACGTTTTTATGGCAGACATTTGACTTCTCATGTGAGGAAATGCTGTCATCATTAATAATATGAATGTCAAACTTTCTGCAGAGAATAGTCATAAATAATGCATATTTGTATAGTGTATATGCTTCAAATGTTCACACAATTAGCATGTAAATTCATGAAAAGTTATGGACTGCTTTTTAAAAATATCTTCTATAAGTTGATTAGATATTTACATGAGTTATTCTAGCGTTAGGTTTGTTTCTAGACCTGACTCAAAGACATAAAGCAATTTTAAGAAGGGCTGTTTTAAATCCATCAGAAAATACGATTCAACCAATAGTACTTTTAAGTATTTCTTTTTTTTTACATTTGATTTAACTGACTCTTTCAAGTTAAGTGTCTTTCTCAAGGACACATGGGGATCGAACCACCGATCCTCTGATTGAAAGTTGGACCTGCTACCCACTAAGCCACAGTCGCCCATGACTGGATTTAGACTGATGAGTATGATCATTAAATTAAAAAGCTGTATTAAATCTTGTCCAGTGTCCTTCATGCAGATATTGTATCACCATCAGTCTGTTGGCCAAATCCAGTGCATTATAATCATCACAGTGGTAAAACCTACAGGAACGACTCCCAGGCTTAAATAGTATATTTCTGGAACACTGAAATATGAAACACATTTCAGCAACTACAACGTGTACATATTGTAATGCACAACGAGTTTTGAAATCATGTTCAGGATCATGCTGAAGACATTATATCACACAGGGTGTAAGCCAGATACAGCAAGCCAGACGCACTGAGCCATGACTGTGTATTATCAAAGAAATAGTTCTTGGCCGGCATTAGATGAGCTCATGATAGATTTCCGGAGTGGACAGACGCTAACCAACATGACTTCATATGAACGGCGTGTGATGCACATTGTCTTTCAGCGGGCTGACCGTGACTCCCGGGCCCCAAGTTGTTCCAGTTGGGTCAAAGGTTAACTGATTTGGTGAGGGTTGTCTCCGGGGGTCTGATTGGGAAGCTGACGGCCCTCTGAGTGTCCTCTGTAAAGTGCAGTCCTGTGTCACATACTGACACACTCATGTTTGCCTTGAGTACCATTGGGTCCTCTGTCGTGTCCTGGAAAGAACAAACATGCTGTCTGTGAAAAAACTCTCACCATGTCTAGTCCTTTGTTCTCAACCTGAGCTGGATGAATACAGTCATGGTGAAAATACAAGTGGGATGCAGCATCAACAGAGGTGTCTTACTTCCTGTATCTATTGATTCTTTGTGATTGTAGCCTGCTTTTTTATTTAGTCACCAAATCACACCGGAACCTAGATGACAGTCTTCATCTAGGCTGCGAATACAGACGACCACGCTTTGTGCCTTGTTAGTACACGGTTATGTGACAAATGCACATGGTGCACATGGCTTTTGCTTTGCATCAGAACTGCCTGTTTGTGTGTCATGTGTTTGTTGTTGTGGAGGGGTAGGAGGCTTGCGGTGGGCCTTCTCCCCTCCAGCTGAAACCTGTCAGTCCCCCTGGGGAGCTGGGCCCAGGTTTACAGGACAGCTGAGGCAGGCCTGACAGCCCGGCTCATCTCGTTTGGAGCAAGGCATGCCGCTTTGCCGCTTGCTGCCTGGACAGGATTTGTTCCCTTCCTGCCACTTTACATCCACAAGCTCTACATTTAATTAGAATCACTTGTCATGTCTCGTATATCACCTGGGCCTCTTGGTGTCAGCTGTCAGCCAAAGAAATGCGATAGTTATTCATTGCTCTGCGGAAGTGTAACAGCAAGGTCACAGGACAGAATGCACCTTGAGCTAACTGTACTTAATGCTCATGTGTGGCTGCACAGCGTGTGGGGTGTCCAACACAACAGAGTTCTCACATAAAGCTCTTATTTTGCATCGGAGACTATTTGATTATTTATTATGTTACAGTAAGCCACATACCAAGCTGATGGAGTCCAGCTCAAGTGCAGAGCTGATGGTAGTGGGGTGGGGGGGGGGGTCACTGCGGGGTTGAGTGGACTCTTAGAGGCCATTAGTGGGCATTGGCTTGTGGTGCGGCTTGGTCTATCTGAGATCCCTTTCTGTAGAGCTGGAGGAAGCCCAAAGCATAGAGGTAACCAGGCAACCGTGTGGCTCCAGGGGCATGCAAGCCTTGCTTACACGAGACCCTGTGCTAAGATAATGCATACACGATGGAAGTAATAACCTCTGACCTGTGTTCACATCTGGGTGGCTCTTGCATTTTGAACTGCTCACCAGAGATCTGTGCTTGTTGGACCCTCACCTGCCTCTGTCTGGTGTCTGTGCAGGCAGCACCATGTACCATGTTTGTTTTTGCTTTGATAATGTTGTCCCTGTCACTTTAAATGGCAACGCTTTCCCCCCCGGTTCCTCTCTCGTTCTCTGTCTCAGTCTGTCTGTCTCACTCTCTCCCCCTGCTTTAACAGCCTGGTTATATAACTCCCCTTTCTCTCTCAGACATCCCAGAGCTCTTGCAGTCAGCTGACAGCACCCAAATGTCTGCTGGTAAACACACTGCTTTCTGTCTTTTCTCTCTCCTGATTTTTTTCTTCGTCTTTTTACTTCCTCTTCACCCCTCCTACACCCTACTCCTCAGCGATTAGGGATTGATTCTCTCCTCTGTCCCTCTGCCTCCTCTTCCATTGGTTGGGCTCCATATCCCCAGGCCAGTTTCCACATATTAGCACCCGAGGCCAGGGGAGGCGGGCAGATTCGCATTGCCTGCCATGGCCCATGGATCCTGCAAGCCAGTGAAAAATGAGCTTTAGAGAGGCAATAAATTGCATCCAATTTAGAGATGAAGGCAGAAATAAATTTCTCTTTTCTGAAGTCTGAAGAAAGGGAAAAAAAAGCCCCTAGATAATTTCGGTTCCATCTTTTTTATGTGAAAAATTCTTTGAAATATCCTTTTTTTTTGTCGTTTGAATTCAGAAAATAATTATACTTCTTCACTTTGATTGCCTTTTTATGTTCAGCAGGTTATGAAAATAATCATTCTTGTCTTTGCTGAAGTGTTTTGCATCTTGCTTGCGTTCGAGTCGGAGGAGACATTTTGAAAAGATACATTTATCAGACATGATTTGGCACACACACACACACGCACAACCCTCCCCTCCCCATTTCTCATCATTGCATTATCCTAAATGAACTGTCCAAGAGGCTTAGGCTCTCTCAGCTCAGTGCTGCAAAAATCTGGCAGAATGTGAGTGTGTGAGGTAGTCTCAGAAATGATGAAAGGAAGTGTTTAGTAACGACCACATCTGCTTTCTACCTCTCCTGTTCACTGCCTGTTCCCCAAATGTTTTCCGAAGCCTCCATCACTCCTTCATGGCACCTGAATTAATGAAGATCTTAGCCAAAACACTTCAGCCTGTAAAGCTTGCATCAACAGTACAAGCCAATGGAGGGCCTAATACTCCTTTTCCCTTTGGTGATGTGGAAGCCTCCTATTATACTCTGAAGCCCAAACTCCAGGCTGAGATGTTTCCCTTTGTGTTCAGGTAGATGGAGTGTTGTGTGCCAATGCTTTCCTGTGTATTACCCGGCCTGCCAAAAAAACTGTGGAAGAGACATAAGGGGAATACACTCTAGAGAATTGCATCCCATTCTGTTTTTCTTGTCTCTTTTTTTTCTCCAAGGGATTTCTCTTCTCAGTTAAAAGGCTGTGTTTCTCAACACTATTTCAATGTGCTGACACCCCAACTGTGAGGTGTTGGAATTGGCAAAAAAAACAAAAAAACGTTGTCAGCGCACGGTGTTGTGGTGCCAGTGAACTCTAAAAGTACAACATGAAAGGGGGGGTTTTGTGTATGTTAGAGTGCATTTACTGACAACATCACCATGCTGTTACTCATCACTGACTTCACCCTAGGAGATGAATAATGGCAAATGGGCAAACATTCTTTGTTTGCTGACAGTATTTACTTTGGATCACATATATTGTTTGTTGTTTTGTCGCCCAATAAGCACACATGGATGCACAGTGTTAAGCTTTAGGTTGTTTGTTTCCCATTTTACACGCTGTGATCATTAATGGAAAAATGGTACATCCTACACGAAAATATAAGGAAATACAAAACAAAATGCACTTGCAAACAGCTTTATTGGATGTTCACGCATCATGTGTTTTATGTTGTGTCAACAGTTGTGCTGTCTTGGAGCTGATGCGGCAGTGTACTACAAGCCTGTGCTGTTCATCTAAGCAGGCAGTTAGCTAAGCTCAGCTGATTAATAAATAACCATGCCATGGTCTTGGATCAGTGCACCTCTAATGTGCTCAGACTCTGCCTTGTTCCTGTTGCGTCTATATTCCGCTCGGCTTCGTAAATGCAAAGGAGGGGTGGGGTCTTTCTGCTGTCTATCAGCATGTCGTAGGGCGTCTCAGCATGTAGTCATCAAAGCCCGCTGTGGCATGAGCTCCTCATACTGCCTTGTTTGTCTCTCCACATGGCCAAACGCAATTGGACGTGAGCTCCCCGTAGCTCAGCCTCCCCCCCCCCGCCCCCCCCCCCCCTGCTCTCCTCCCCTCCCTTTGCTTGTGTAAATTATGTAAGTGCAAGGAAGGCGGCGGTGATGAGGCATACAGTGGTGGCATTTCAGTAACCCGGGTTGGGAGCAGCACATGTGAGCCCACAAGCCCGTCTGCCATGCTCTCGCGTGGTCTGCCCACTGCATCGACGACACCAAATGCATTTTTAACGGGGGTTTCCAGAGCAGCCTGGCTAGACATGGTGAAGACATGGGGTTAGTGGGTTCAGCTCACTGACTGTTCTCTAGTTAGGGGCTGACATCTTTAAATGTGCTGTCTGTGTATTGTGTAGCCATGCAGGGGAATTCTCTCTCTCTCTCTCTCTCTCTCTCTCTCTCTCTCTCTCTCTCTCTCTCTCTCTCTCTCTCTCTCTCTCTCTCTCTCTCTCTCCAGCTCTGGCTCTGTGTTCAGTCCCTCTCATAAAATAACAATAGAATGGCACTTTAAAACGCAGACCCCACAGAAGATGAGCAATCGGCTGCAAAAAAGGCATGCTAGCAAGATAGATGGACTTTCAGAATAAAGCTTTCTATCTGCTTTTTGTATTTCTCATGGATTATTTGGTGCTTAATTGGATCATTTAAATATCCTACAACAGATTTTGTGCATCAAGGTGCCAGTCCCATGGTGTTAAATGTGTTCCTACAGTTCTGTCTAATTGTGTCCTCTAAATATCCTTCTTGTGTGTGTGCTCTCCCTCTCCCTCTCTCTCTCTCTCTCTCTCTCTCTCTCTCTCTCTCTCTCTGATATATACACACGCTGTCAGATATAGCGTCTTGCCAAACAGAAACTCAGCCTGCAATAGTGATGAAACTATTATCAGAATAACAGAAAATTAATTAAGAATTGTAATAATCAATTCACTGGTTCTATGAAATTACTTGCTGCTTTTCTTTTGTTCTTGTTTTAGTGTTATTAATACAATTTGAATATATTCAGTCAGAAATACACAACTGGACATTCTTCATCATCGTTGACATTTTCAAACAAACGAATCAATAAAAACTATTGGTAGTTGGAGCCCCACTAAACACATCAGCACACAAGAGCCATGTAACTCCTCTCCGCCCACTCTTTACACTCAATAACAATAGCTCATCTCCTCGTGCTCTCTGCTGCTGGGACCTCTCACTGTGATTTGCCACAACAGGTGCCAATCACCTGTCGGATACAGTGGCCTGGAAACAACAGGTTCTCTTACCTCTGTGTTCCGACTTGATGCTCTCCTGAGGCCGCCTCACCTGTCTAATGGCCAGGCTTAACAGTTGCTCTGTTGTAGCTCTGTAGATTGAAAAGGAGGTAAGTGCCTGCTCTGTCTTTCTGATCATCCACACGGTCTGTGAATTGCTATAAGTACGTGTGTCCCATCTGCCAGGCTGAAATCAATAGGTGCTCTTCACGCAGCGCTGAGTTTGTCTGGCTTCTGAGGAATAATTAAAGAGCCAGTTCGCTTCACACAACCAAGATGACTAATGCTGTTTAAGGAATACCTCTCTTACATAAATAAATAGTTCTTGTTTCTCTCTCCTCCTTTCCCTCTCTCACTCTCTCTCCTTCTTCTCCTCCCTCTTGTTCTCTCTGTGTGTGTGTGTGTGTGTGTGTGTGTTTATCAAGGCAGGCAAAGTTCTCATTTGTGCTTGTAGGTCAGTGTGTCACTGTGTCGTGACCATGATGCTTACGCATTTTGACAACCTCGGAATGGAGAGAGAGAAAAAAGTAACTCTCTTCTCCCCAAAAGCAAGACCGATGCAACAGATTTGGTTGTTAAACATTGAAATGGTAACTCTGTGTGTGGCCTGCACACCGGGGTCAAGGCCAGGAACGACTAAGCATGCCTCTGTTTAGGCTGCTTGTTCAAGTCTCTGCCCCCCAACAACAGAGAGGCATAATAAATATGTGTGAAATAATGCATGGTTATGAGGGAGCGCCATGCACACCTTTCCACCATATTAAGTTTTCATAATTGAATAAAACATGGAAGTGCTCTGAACATCCCCACAGAGGGAAATGGCAGTCACTAAAGCATAGAAGCCAACTCAATAAAGAATTGCAAATGAATAAATGATGAGAAGCAAACGAAGTGTGGCATATGAGAACAAGGGGGTGATTTACTCTAAAACAATATTCGAAACAGCAGGTGAATGAATGAATGAAGGCCAGTAATTACCTTGTAAAAGGAGGGTGGTTGTGAAGTGGTCGGCCTCGTATAATTTACTACTGCGGTTGGAGTCTGGCCCGTTATTTTACGCCGTCCTTGTTTTTTACTGGACCGAATATGAAATCAAATGCAAACATGACCAGAAAAACATCTCTGTCACCAATACTTTCAGTTACACTCACAGAAAGAGAGCGAGGCAGACGGGGACAAGCTGGGAAAGGAGGTACACTGGGAGATATCCTGAAGGTCCTTGGCAGCATTAGAGAAAGGCCTGGGAGGTTAGGAAACATCAAATCAATGCATTGTAATGTGAATTGACTGCTGACTTTGATCATCTGCCTTGGGAGTGCTTTAGCATTGAGTGCTGTCACACTGGCTGGGTTAAGCAAATATGGCATGGGCTGAAATGGAGAGAGATGGGGAGGAAGAGACAGGTTTGAATGGGAGTGAGAAAAAAGGGATATGTGATGCCTGGCTTTCATCAGAGAGTAATGGGCACATTAAAATTCAATGTCTGCTTGGTAAATGGCATACTGTAGATGTTAAGCATAGTTAAATTGATTCATAGTTGCAGATGTATTTATATAAATATATATATAAATATATCTATATATGTATGTATGTATGTATGTATGACATGAGGGAGGGTTTCTTAAAGGGGAAAGAACAGAGTTTGGGAGTGTTTTGATTGCCTCTCAATGGGTCTCAACATGGCCGGCATCTCAAAGCTAACGATGCTAAAAGTACAAACTATGGCGAGAGCGCTGACAGAGCTAACTGTGTTTACCTGAGTGGGAACCGGAGGGTTGGTGCTACGCCTTCGCGACGACATAGCCCAGCTATGTCAACAAAGCAGGGAGAAGCTGGGATAACAACACACAGAGAGAGAGAGTCGACATGTTATGTTTAGATAGACATTACTCCACTATAACTTTACATAGAAAGTAGTTGTTTGCTGCTATATTAATAGTCATAATGTGAAAGACAGCTCTTTTAATAGAATTATTACACATGTGCTGTTGTCGCTGACTGCATTTCTTTCTTATAAACTGCAGTGGTTAGAAAAAAAATAAGACTTTTAGCCCAGGCTGAACTGTATAGCTGGGCAGACAGCTGATATCCTCTCCTCCAAAATGATGGGTCAGCCCTGCTTAGTGTCAGAGGCTGCTGATATCCTAGCTCTGAAAGTGGAAATGCTCTTAAGCCTTTCTCCTATAATGGAGTGGCCAGTCTAATCTTGCCCTCTCTGAGTGAGAGCAGGTAAGGAAAATAATTTGACCACAACACTATGACCCTTGCTGTTGCACTACACGGTCCAGATTACAGTTCAGTGCACGAGGCATCCTTGTTCTTTTGCCACTGTCAGCTGCACCATCCAGTTTCCCCAGGAGGATGTCCCTCTTACATAAGGATCACAGTGGGAGCTTTTTGGATCTGAAGGCTTTGTTAACGCTTCTGCTGTCTTATTTCAGATTCAAATCTGTGACTGTGACTTAAAGGTGCAAGACACACGATTCAGAGCATTTGTTTAGCCTTAGTCTTATACGTCTAATGTGTTTTTTCATGTCTTTTCATGTCAAAGATATTGCATGTTTGATATTGTCACCGCGAGTATTTAATGTCACCGGGGTGGTCATCGTGGAAGCGTAGCATCCACCCTCTGGTTCCCACCTCAATTAACCTCTGTTAGCGCAGCAATTTTTCCTTTGTTTGCACTATTAGCGCTGTTAGCACTGTTATCTTCCAGCCGTCGCCATGTTGAGAGCCATTAAGAGGCACTAGACATGCTCCCAATCTCTCACATACTAAGTAAGAGGAAATCTGTTTAAAAGTAGCTGTTTATATGTAAATATCTGTCCTCTTTGCCCAAATAAAATCACAATTCATGGAAACAAAGGCAAACTGAGAACGATGGAGCAGAGTGCTCAGATGGAGTGTTTGGCTGAAAAACACAGCGCCGTTATGTCACTGTGGCAAAGAAAATACCAAGGAGGGTAGAGGCTGTACGGGAAGAGAGAGATTCCTTGAGTCAAGCTGCAAAGAGCAGGAAAGAAAAGCCCAAAACCTCTTGTCACTGTATGAAAAGAATAGCAAGACGACCCGTAGGTATTGGGCTGCTAGGTGCATCTCCTAACAAGCTGACTGTTCAAAGGCTTTTTAGTGCTCTAGAGAACATGAAAGGCATGTTTAAAAATTTAAAAGCCCGATCTGTTCCAGTGCTATGGAGCGGCAGAGGGAAGCAGATTTTTACGTCGCCATAATTCCCTAGTTGCTTGCTTTGTAAATTAATTAAGATGTTTATGACAGCTGCTTGCACCTAATGGAATGCTTATAGACTATGCTATTAATTATTACTGCTGGCCGCGGCTGCAAGCTTTCATATTGCTGAGAATGTATGGCTGTGGCTTCAGTATGGAGTCCCCACTCAGCCCCAACCTCAGACCCCTCTTGACTGTGTGATTGTAAGGAGTGTCAGCGGGCTGGCTGTGCATATGTTGTGGATGTGTGTAATGCGTACCAGGCCCTTGGTGTGTACTCTGTATGCTCGTGATACCGTGGGCATGGCCGTCTACATCTCAGTGTTACGTAGTCGCATAAACGATAATGTAGTGTAGATCCCAAAAACATAGAATGGGCAGTATGCCACAAAGCCTTCCTGAACACAACAGGGAATGTTAAAGCTGCCAGCATTGTGCTTGCTGATGGGAAAATGGAAAGTGCAACATTCCTGCTGTCTGTCTGTCCTCTCTGCAACCTGACTTGGCTGTGGGATGCGTTATCTTGCTGTGCCTCCTGGACAAATGCCCTTTTTTTTATCACGTGACATTAGGAGTGTATATTTGGATTGTCATCTTCCTACTTGATACCCCACAAGCCCTTCCTGTTACCTTGCCGTGTTGTTAGTGTAGGGCAATTGTAGCATGAACTGTAACTGACCTCATGAGCCTGGAGGGAAGTTCATTGGTTTGCTCCCAACCGTTAACTTGGCTCTGGAGTGGAGAGTTGTTATGCTTTTAGTAAGGAAGCATAAACAACTCTGCAAAGCCTATGAGTGTGCATATAGTATAGCTAATTATAGTTCCTCTTTCATATGACTTCACCCCAAGTTCTTCCTCTGACATTGTTATGCAATAGCATAAGAATAACCCCATCGACAGCAGGAAGCCTTGTAGCAGCAAGATCCAGTAGGCAGAGCTCTTAGATATAAATTGAGATATTATAAATTGCTGGTAGATCGATTTCCGTCGTGGGTGGTGATGTGGTAAAGTGTACTCTATTTAAGCACCATTCTGGGGTACTCCACCTGCACTGTGTTTATTGTTGCGCACCAATCACAGAGCCAAATTCATTGTATGTGTAACATACTTGGCTTTTTAAATTGTATGCTACTTCATACTTAACAGTTCATAAAATGATGCCACTCAATGGTATTCAAGATACTTTAGAATGTAGAGTATTTTTACACTCTGGTATTGCTACGTCTACTTAAGTAAGAGGTCTGAATGCTTCTTATATTACTGCAAAGCATATACTTACCTCAAACAAATAAAAGAAAATCATTATAATACTCTGTAGGAAATTACCCTTTGTAAATGTTCTATTATTTACTATCATATATATCAGACATATCAGTGGTTTCTAGCCTCGGTGCTAGGACCCCACAAGGTGTTGCAAAACACATCTGAGGGGTTGCCAGTTGATTCAGAGGACAGAAAACCACATGTTTTGTTCCACCAAAGGATGTTAACATTTTCAAATATTAGATTGTATTATTGTGATTAGTCATGATTTAATCTTTGATTGGATTGAATACATTTATTTATTATTTATTCTCTTTGAACTGGTCACATGCGCTAAACAAATGCAACCACGGATGTGGGGTGCATTTACGGATGTGGGGTGCATATATATATATATACATACATGACACATTTTCTTTTAAAATAAAGCACAGTGCTTATCAGCTTTGTAGTGACTGTGTTGGTGGAAAAAAACTCTCACAGTCTGGGCATCCAGGCTGGGCGCCTTGTGGTGAGAGTCAATGTGGCAAATAAATAACGTAACACAGCTCAGTCTGTTGATTACACTACGTGAGGTAAGGTTTGTACTCCTCTATCCACGCAGAAGTGAGGCTTCATGTCTTCACTCCGCAGAGCTTTATCCCGCATTATCCTCCGATTACATTTACATAGAGAATGCAGCGGGGGGAGGGCAAAGGCAAAATATGAATCACACTCCACCTGCGCCACAAGAGGCGATGTGCGAAATATGTATTCAGTCTTTCATCAACCTCTTTATCTGCCACACATGGGTTATCCTCGCGTGTAAAGTCCTCTGCTGTGTTAGCTTTGAAACAGGAGGTGGAAACTGTGATCTGTGTTCTATTAATCATAGTCCAGCTCCGCGGCTGTCCCGTTATCATACATGTGTGTAATTACAGTGTATTTGTGCTTTAAGCATGCTCTCTTGCCTGGAAATAGAAGAGTGGCTCCACTGATGAACTCCCTGCTAATAGGACTACCTTTGATCTGCATGGAGCATGGAGGGCTTACAGAACTCGCAGGTTTTAATTATGAAATACATGAAAAATAGATGCTGCACTAAGTGCCGACGATGACTGCAGTGAATCACAGTAGCAGCACGCTCGCTGGTTTGCCTCGGCTTCTCCTTCCTTTATGTCTTCCAGTGCTCAATCCCCATCTCTCTGACTCAGTTTGTTACTGCGGAGAAGCCAAAAAGACAAGTCCATGATATTAATTAGTGGATTGACAGACATGTAATTCATCTCAGAGGAAGTTTTCATTACATGGGAGGCTTCAGAGGGGCAGTTTGGCTTATTGGCAAGTGCTAAGACCAGACCTAATGGGGCTGCAGTTCCCTCCCTTTTGAGCAATTACAACCAAGTCCTTATCAGCAGAGCCACGAGTCCACTGTTGTGGGACCTTGACTTCCAACACACTCGCATGGAGTGATCCTTCCCCATAGACCCTTGTTCATTAGACAAGTGCCTGCTGTACTGCGCTTTACTGGATGAGAATTGAGACTGAATGAGGGATGGTAATGAAAGGGTTCCAATATATTTCTGAGTCAGCCTTTATAGAGCTGATATTAGCTGACATTAGTTTGTCATCAAAGCTCTAGTCCCACCAGCCCCTCCTTCCCAGGCTGGTGTGGACAGTCTATTGACGGACCTGGACAGCTCTGGTAACAGAGTGTCACTAACTGTCAGAGCACATATCAACTCATATGTTCTAATCCCATCTTTTTATAACTGCTACTCTTGAGATGAAATGAAAAACTGAGCTCGGACAGGGGAGTATACACACATTGAACAACACTTCATCTGTTAAAATAATGTATGCCTTCTGGCAAAACCGCCGTGGTTAAGTCAATGGCCTCTGAATCGTTCTTTGCGGCCATGTATGGAAACAGACGACAGATGAAAAAATAAAAACAAGCTATTTCAGGCTAACCGTATATCTGAGATTATTTAACTGCACGGTGCTGTTCATTGTGAATATTTAAGCAATTCTGAATAGGTTAGCCCAAAGGGGCACTTCTCTTTCGGCCGGCTGTAATACACTTACAACCTATTACTGTGAATAGCTGGAGTGTCTGCCTTAGGAGCTGCAGGTAATTGTATTCCCCCTTTAGATTTCAACTTGTGCGGGGCTAATATATTGTAATGTGGTTAGAAGAGATGTCTCTGGGGAATGTTCCTGTTGACTAGAGAGGCAGAGCAACCTCTAACCTCCATGTGTACTGTATTGTGATATTGGGAATTGGGATGTATTTTTCTGTTTACATTCCGCAAATAAGAAACTACTGAAAGGCTATGTAATTACACCACTTGAAATAAACGGTCCTCTGACAACATATCAGTTTCACATCTGTAGTTAAAGCCTTTGTGTTTAAGTGTGTAAACACACCCAGTGGTGGCTCATTCAGACTGCTGCTCAGTGTAGCTCAATAATGGTAAAGTAAGCCAGGGTGGTCTGCTGAATTTGGTTTGTCTTTATTTATGGTGCAGGCTGAAAGGCTATTGGGTTTCATGTGTGGTTGAGGCGGGATCACTGGGAGATTACCGCTGGGCTGGGAGCCGCCAGCACAGAGAGTTGACAGAGGCCTGCCTGTGCCCCTGGCCTCACTTTGACCAGTGCCCTGGGCCTTCCTGCATCCGTCAGGCCCCCTGGGACCAGCTCGCACTCAGAGGAGAATTACTGTATGGTACAGCTAGAGCTGGGTTCAGAGTGAACAACATCAGAGCAGCAGAAAACCCTCACATTTTGGCTTTTCACCTGCAGTACTGTACTGAATCGTACAACAAAACAACTGCATGGAATGCCTTCGTGGTTTCTGATTGAACGATTGCTTTTTTTTTAGTTTGTAGATGTTTCCTGAATATTTCTTCCTTCGCCATAGCTGACCTTCACTGGTCCTCTGAGCATGTTGCAGATAAATACTGAGCACAGAGAGAGCGTAATGATAATTATAGGTATGACAGCTACATGATACACACTCCACAGAACCGTTATTAACCAAAGGGCTGTGTGGCTTTGGACGTTGTACAACAGTCGTTTTGGGGGATTTTGTCTTCTTTTTTTTTTTTTAAGCTCTCAGCTAAGTGAACCTGTGCAGCGGTGTCTTACCAATAACAATAGCACTTATCGCAGCGTTCCCTGCGGTACAATTAAAATTCCGTCAGAGTCTTCAATCTGCCTCCTAGCCATGCCTGCTGTTTCTCAGCCCTCCTGGGCCACGTCAATTCCTCTGCCGCAATGTATAATTCACGAGCCACCAAACAGCACTGAGGACTCACCTGGAGACGCACAGGCCCGGCAATGCAGAACCGCGCGGGGGGAGACGTTGAACATGAAGCCTGGGAGACATTTGTAGGGGGCGAGGTGCGTCTGACATGGTACCTCAAGTCAGCTCGGCTTTCCATGATCTCAGGGTCACCCTGGTAACGTCCCGCCTCTTCCGTTGGGATCATCCCACTGCTTTGCTTTCTCAGTAAGGCATGTATGCTTTTATTTGGTTCTGCCCTTTCTCCTTTCATCCTCTGAAAGACAATTGTGGTGTCCTCTAAAACTAATTTGGATGTATATCTTCTATTTGCAGACAATTCCATAGCGATGCATTGGCGTAACCTGTGGAGTCTCGGAGTGGTTGCTTTTAGTTAAAACCAATTAGAAATGACCAGAAATAACAGCGCCTGGAGACAGAGAAGTCATTCTTCTCTTGAGCCTCCCCAGAGAATTGGCCTCTCCATGGATTAAGTGTTTTAGTATATTAGGGGGCAGCTGATTAGAATCATTGTGCTTTTTTAATCATTACATTTTTGTATGTTTAGTTTATAGCAGTATAATAGCTAATAAGGCTAAGTGTGTCACTGCAAAATGGGAGATTGTTTAAATGACTTTGTGTATGAAACTTGGCCTTCAGACTGCCATAGTTAGAACAGCACAGAGGCCCTTGAATCAGCTCACTCATCCTATTTTATGACTTTTGATGAGGTGAGGCCAGAGTAACCTTTCATCATATATATTTTTAGCTGCACATAAAACTGTCTGACCAGTTACAATATTTTAAGATTCATTTTAAATATATGAATTGCCCACTATCTAAACAAGTCACCTACTCATTCAAGCCTGAATTTGTACAATGTCAAAAGATGTATATTTACAGCAACATGACTCACAGCAAAACGTGTTTTGGAGCTTTGTGATGTCGAAGAAGAGAAACACATTAATTGTTCCTAATTATTTTCTCTCAGGAATGTAGCAGTATGTTTGGGCAGGCGGGAGGGCGGCAGCACTCAAAAGATGGACTACTGAATGTGGCTACATCTATCATTCTTAAGTTGACCACATTAACCAGCAACCTCAGGAGCAGACTAAAATTAACAGTCGCGTACTGCTGCCATCATTAAGACAGGACCACGACCAAACCTTCTCATTATTATCTGATGTGTTTTTCTGTCTGAGAGGCTGTAGAGCGTCTGTACCGTTGGCATTCCCAAGGCCTGTGGTATTGACCGATGCTTCCAGTAGGTGTCTGGTCCGTCCCTCACTGGGCCCTCCTGGCTCTTCCAGCTGCTGGGTCTGTTGGGCCGGCTATGTCCTTGTGTGCGGCGGGCGTGCAGCGGTGGCATGTGGAGCAGGCGGCAGGAAGCGAGCCTCCCTGTCTCCCCAGACTGAACAGTGAATGAGGATAAGTGAGGAGCACCAGTCAATGAATCAAGCAGCAGGAAGGGAGCAGCCAGGGGGGGAGTGTGACGTCCCCACGGGAGAGGCCTCGCATTAGGAACCTCCTCGTCTGTGTGTTTCTGGCACAGGTTAAATGGATCGCTCCCATTAGCGCGCTGAGAGGACAGCTCCATTATATGAAGGAGACTGTAACTTTGAATGTCACGGTGCAACAACCCCAGAGCACGCCTCGTCTCCCAGGGAGGCAGGGTGACAATAACCATCCATGATAATCATTCCCTGTCAGGCTTTAAGGAACCTGAAATTATGACGTACAGCCTGCCATGCGCCTCAGACTTCATTACAGCGCTGTCACTTTGAGTCGCCCGCGATGGCACGGTGCTCCACAGCCGGCTGCAGAACCGAGGCTGCCAAACCCAGACTCACTCTCCTCCTGTCTAAATGGCATGTTTACAGGATGTGTGCCCCCCCCTGCAGATAGATGTGGTGGAGGTTAACCTCCACTCGCCTGCACAGTTCCTCTCTAGCATAGGCGAAGTCTCATGAGAATGTGTGCTGAATTGCACGTGGAAATCTGACAAAGGCCACACAGTAACAACTGTCCCTCCTTCCATCGTGACACGCGATGAAATCAGCATTCAGCTGCACACACAGGCTTGAATATTAACTTCAATATCTATCGTATAGAAATAATCCCCACAAGGCACTTTGCTGTTAATGAAAGGCGGACCTCAAGTTGTAAGAGTGTATTGCAGCCCGTTAGTCAGCCAAGGAGAGCTTCACCTCCACACTGACCTCTGAACCTGCCATCCAGTGGAGAAGACATGAGCTGGCAGGCATTGCCAATGTCAGTGCCCAGAGCTAACTCCTTCTTTCCCACCGCCTGACTCATTCACTGGCTTTGTGGCCCCTTCTCCTTGCCACCTCCAATCACAGGGCTCTGAATGACACACAGAGGAGGAAGTGGGCCCACTTACCACCCCTCCTGCTTCCTGTAACCTGCATAGCAACAGGCCAAATGAGCATTTGCCGTGAGGACAGAATTGGTTTTCTCTCTGCATTTGAGAACACATTAGTGAAGAGAATAGTTTTCATATTATTATGTGTTTGTCGGGACCCCTTATCATAAACAATCACACAGCTTTAGCTGTCTTTTCTGTTTCTGTGTTAAATTGTGATTTACCTGCATTGTACATATTATCTCTTTCTGTACATCTGGTTTTATTGACTTTTTTTATATTTTCTAACTGCACGTGGTGGAGATTTTGACCACTAGGGGCACAGTAGAAAAAAAATAAAAGTCTGTTTCCTGTGGCATGAGGATACACTTGCACGCTGCATACATGGTGGTGGTGTGGTACACATTTCTGCAGTGGAAAAAAAAGAGAGGAAGAAGTTGACTACCGGATGATTTAGACGGTAGTACATTTTAGACCTTAGGGATAAACACAATACTTAGTATTAGTAGTAAGAAAAGGTTCAAAGTCCAGTGAACAAAACCATTTCCAGCCTTTACAGTAAACATCCTTAAATAGACTTGAGCTCATGAAGCAGTGTGTCAGTAAGGGTATAAGTATCAGAATTACACAACGATAAAGTGTGGACTTGTAATGCATATACAGTAATGATCATGCATTTCTGCATCTTTGATGTAGAATTCAACATCTGAGGATTAGAAACAAGAGCCTTTACAGTGCCAGACACATGTTGTCAGTGAAGAAGATGGCAGAGCAGCTCCTGAGTATTATCACTGTGGTCTGTGTGGCTTACCTTGGGCGAAAGCACGCAGGTGTACTCTCCACATACTCCTACAGAGACGTGTTTCTTTCACTTCTTTGTCATAACAATTTTTTTTTATTCAAACGGTTGTTCTCTGTGGTCAGTCAGAAGATAAACAGGCTGCTTTTTTTAAATTCTGTCACTTTTTGCACCCGCTGTATGCTATGCACATTTTATTTGAATTACGGCGCCTTTTGATTTGATAATATCCCTTTTCTAATTGTCACCAGACTCTCCTTAAATAGTTTGAGACTTTTTGCTTCATATGTCTGTACCTGTAATGTGAGGTTTGACAAAAAGCCAGTAAAAAGCTGCTGATTTGCCATTTCTTTCTTACACACTTTCCACTAAGCACACCAGCCATGCTCCTTTAATGGTCTAAGAGGTTGTCGTACCCATCAAAACAAAGAGCCAGTTAACTGCTTAATATTGGCTTTTACAGCTGCCTTGTGGTGCAGCACCTTGAGACCACTGCTCTTTAATGGACCATCAGCTCTCGCTGGCTTCAATGTCATCTGATTGAAGTGTAGAATTAAGACTGGATCACTGTTTATTTTCTCCTTGCGTAATGTCACAGTTGGACAGCACAGAAGCGTTTGGCCCTGAGCACTGGAACAATGCTAGAGCTCCATCACAGACGGCCGGCCCCTAGGTGACTGTTTCCCCTCTTTCTGCTCAGTGGAGTTGGTATTAGTTACGTGTTTCTGTGTGTTTGTCTATAGGCGGCTGAAGGGCTTATTTGTTTTCCCCCTCGTTGCTCTTTGACTCGTTTCCACTCAAACGTGTCTGAAACATTGTTATCTCCAGCCAGACGCCTTTTTCACAGAGAGTTATTGAATCATGTCAGCTCGCCGTCCCCCGAGTTTCAAATGCAAGCTGTAGAAAAATTAGCCATTGCTTCCGCATGACAAGTGGGATCTATTAGTGTGCTATCGCCCCGCAAAGCATGAGCATCCAGCAGGCCGCTGGGGACCACGGCTGGCTGTGCGCTCGTCAGCGTCGGGCTCCTGGGGCATTAGACCAATGTTGCAGACAGCAGGAGCCGGAGTGGCTCACTCGATGAGTTGACACCCAGGGCAGCGTGAGCAGGGCGGCCCGGCTCCTCCTCAGTTTGACTCGCTCTGGTCAGACGGGCCACTTGTTTGATACGCAGTTTGCAACTCGCATACATCACTGCTTGTAACGCATATATGGTTTATCAAATTCTACCTCCATCATTACGTTATCTCAGGCCGCACTCTAAGCATGAGGTTTACAATACACTCGTGAGTGTAAATTGTAGGAGGTTTAAGGATGAGAATCATTTAGTGTTTACTGTTTAATTTCAGCACTGCTTTCTAATATGTGTGTCCTTACTTTTTATATTAAATAGGAACTTGTACTTCACTTGAATATTTGTATTTTCTGCTACATTATATTTTTTACTCTACTGTATCTCAGACGCAACTGTTGTACTTTTTTCTCTACTACATTTATCTGGAAGATTTAGTTACTTAGCAAATTTAAATTAACAAGACAGAAAATAATTAATTAATTAATATTGATTTAAAAAATGGTATATTTCATCGGTATGGCTTCATCGGTGCCCAGGGGCAAATTCATAATCTCCCCAGCAGTATGTAAATTATATGTTTGTACTCAAAAGGCTTAATTTGCTTATCAAAATCACAATAGAATACAGGTTTTGGTCACCTGTTTCACCACCCCAGCTAGAGATTGCAGGTCTGACTCACAAATATAAATAATATGTGCAATCTTTGCCACTCAACATTGTAATACATTTAGATGGTTCTATAAATCACCAGCAACTTCACATTTTCGATTGTTTGATTTGATGCTTTTGATTATCTCTTATCAATCACTTGTCAAAATGCTAATAAATAAACACAAAACATTACGCTCTTTAAGATCTCTGATTTGTATTTCACCCACTGGTATCCAGGACCCTTTAAAACAAATTTAAATACAACGTCTAATTGTTTTCTTTCCTTAATTAATTTATGTTGTGTACCATATTGTGTGCTTATATTTATTCTTTTGTCTCGTGCTTTCATATATGTTTTTTTGTAAACAGCCTCTCTTGAAAAAGAGGTCCTAATCTCAATATATAAATAAAGGATTAACTAACTAACAGGGAGGTCAAAGTGCCTTCATCGTGCTCTGGGCCACCGGCTTAGTCATGTGCTCATGCCCAATCAGGGCGGCTGCTCAACACATTAGCATTCCAAATGTTGTTTGTTTAAGTATAATTTTTCATGCATTGCCCGCAGAGGATAAAGTTTCAACCGCGCTGTCGTGGATGTTAATGTAGCATGGCTGCAGGTCGGACACCAGCCTACACACACACACACACACACACACACACACACACTAGCCCTGGGCCTGCAGACCTCGGTGACCTTGAGGAGTGACAGTGTGTTGGACCACACGGTCGACCTCTTCCTCGCCATCAGTTAGCCATAAGCAGAGCCATGTAAAGTTTTGAGTTGGTGGGTATATTTTCATGCTTTGCTTGTTTTCTCTTTGCAGGTATCTCAGTAGCAAAGAAGACACATACTTGTGAGTACACTGATTTTATTTATTACTTTTTATTTGTGTTGCACGACAATGTTAAGGCTGTAAGCAATGCCATTTCATTCTACTATTCTACCATGACTTAATGTGGGGAAAACAAACTCTCCGTACCGTATATACAGTAGCGATGATAAGATCATCTTGTTTCCGTTGACTCTTCTTTCATCAGTGCCTATATGCATATTGTTACCTGACTAGTATTGTAATAAATCAATTCCCTCAATTAGATCAGTGCCATCCACTTCCACTGTTTTGTATTTCTCCATTCTGGAGTGAATATGATGATAACCCCAGAGAGGAAATTAAAATGCTGTGCAGTCATATGACTGTTTGATAACCATGCACAGCTGAAGCACTTCTTTGTTTTCTGCAAGGCCTTGCAGCTGAGCAACACGGATGTGGTGTTGTGTGGTGGTTTGCAACCTCTAAAGGCTGCATTAACTACCAAGACTCTGTCTTCTTCACGTACAGATCCTTAACTAACAAGACTCTGTCTTCTTCACGTACAGATCCTTAACTAACAAGACTCTGTCTTCTTCACGTACAGATCCTTAACTAACAAGACTCTGTCTTCTTGATGTACAGATCCTATCGATACATACTTCTTTATGCTGAGGAACAATAGTACACAGACTTCGCCCTGTCTAACCACTACCGCTGCCTTTTCAATTCCAGTCGACTCATGAAGAATTGATGAACAGTCAAACCTGTAGAAATCAATGATTTCCATGAGATCTGTACTCTATTTTGACACGCGTGAAGTGTAATCGAAAAGGCATGTAAAAACGCTTTTGTGCAGTGTATTGCAGTGTGTCTGTTTAAGCGTGTGTGTGTGTGTGCGTTCATACCCCACTGTGTGAACGGAAGAAACTTGCCCTGAAGGCTATCCTTTCCCTCTGATCACTCTGATGAAACTTGTGGAGAGGGAAGGCCAGAGGGCTTTTCTGTAAGAGCGGTCGAAGAGTTTCAGATTGTGAGAAGCTGCATCTCGCCCTGTAAAACACCCCGGCTCTTTCTTACATCAGACAGCAGGGCAAAGGATATGATCTTCTAGACAGGTCTACCTTCCTCAAACAGCCCTGTCAAAACAGCAGCATGATTGTGTGTTAAGCTATTTGCTTGTCTGGAGGGGCTCTGGCGTTCCCTTTTGGATGTGTGCGTGTGCATGTTCGTGTTTGTGTCAGGATATCTTCAAGGTAGCACAGAAACGCTTTGACCCACCATCCACCACCCCGCTATCTTAATTAGTGCGGCGCTAAGCACCTCAACACCGGAAGGGGGCTCAAATCAAAGAGCATGATTTAGGAGTCTTGGGTTCAAAGCCCTGGGCAGAGACTGGACCACGCTGTCTCATATCAGTGAGAAATATTCAAATCGTGTCCTTGTGAGGAAATCAAAGTAAAGCCCCTTAACAAGTAGTTGATTGCTGTGCCTCGCAGACAGGAAGCGGCTGTAGAACCTCGTCAGAGCTGTGTGCACAGGAACAAGTTCAAGGGCTGGTTAATGGTCATTGAGTATGTGGAGGGAAGGTCTTTCTTAGAGAAGCCTGGTGATTATATGGTGGGGTAATAATGATGGCGACCGCTCTGCCCTACATGGTTATAGCCAGGCTGCTGATCTATTTCTGTTCTCGAAGTGAAAACATTGGCTTCCCCACTACGCCAGTCCACACCGCCACTCGTAATTTGCTTGGCAGTCTTGCCTGTGTGTGTGTGTGTGTGTGTGTGTGTGTGTGTGTGTGTGTGTGTGTGTGTGTGTGTGTGTGTGTGTGTGCGTGTGCGTGTGCGTGTGCGTGTGTGTGCGTGTGCGTGTTTTAGGAGGTCTTCATAGTCCGACCTAGACCACAGGGATGGGCCGTGTCTCTGACTAACTCCCCACTCTGCCTGAGTGATCAAACTGCTGGAAGCTCCCCGCCATGCCAGTCCCCTCATCAATATAAATTACAGGGGCAGCTGTTCACTGGCAGACTCCTCTCTTCTCCTCTCCTCCTCTCCTCTCCTCTCCTCTGTCATTCAACCAACTGGACTAATCATAAAGCCATCAGAAGGTGAAGTATTCTAGATGGAAACAGATACTCATTGTGCCAACGACTGCGATATCCTCTCTGAAGTCTGACTGCTAAGTCGATTTACTTTGTGAGGCAGCCGCCTCTCTTCTCTCTGTCTGACTCCCCTTCTTTCTTCATGCCGAAGGGCCGGCCCCTCGACGGCACTTTCTTTAACCACAAGGCTATAATTCTCAGCAAGAAGTCAGCTGTGGTTTTCCTGTACATTTCCCTGACAGTTTATATATGCTCTGTTGTATGGACTTTTAGTAGAAGTCGCTGTTAAACAATAAAAAATACAAATTGCCTGTGACAGAGGTTACAGCAAAAGATCAAGGGCTTAAATGTCCTATCGTGGTGTTTTTTTCCTACTCTTACTTTGATGCCGGACACCAGATATACGCGGTCACCGTCTCCGACCTCAGCAAGGCTGCGTCGCTGTGCGATGAGTTTCTGTTTGGACCTGTTGAGAGAGATGGTGTGGAGCGGAGGATCAGATGCAGCAGCTGATTACACTGAGATTAGAAGTCTCACCTCTAATCTACCGTCGGCAGTCTGGGGCTCTGTCTCACAGCTCGAATAGCAGAGAGCCAGCTAACGCTCACACACACAGGTCGTGTAGCCAGGATGCTCATCCTCGAACCGAGCAGATCTCCTGATTACCTCGAGCTAATCCTCTCTCACTCTTACAGATGAAGTACAATATGCTGATTGTCTGACTTACTGTTCAGACTATGGTAAACAATAAAACAAAGGCTTGAGTATCTACATTAAGTGTGTACAAAAGATTAGACAACACATGCAAAATATATTTTAAAAATACCTCCATAAAACAGAAACACTTTACAATATTATAATAAAATCCCCAAAAACTGTCATAAAAATCACCATAAGGCTGAATTTGCAGACTTAACAATAAATGAAAAATAACTAATGCATTGTTTTATTTTATTTTATCATATTTCAGGGGTGTTTGCAATATTCTGCCAATCCCCTGTTTTAATGTGCACTATGTGTGTGTGAGTTTAGTTTGGTAATAGAGTGGCCAGAGGGAGGCAGTAGTAGGAGTGAATGTAACTCCGGGAAGAGAAAAAAGGAGACAGACGATGCTTCCTCTCCCAGTCTTACAGATACGTTGTAGAGTCCCAGTTTGCGCGCCCTATATTTATCTCCATTGCGGTGACAGACTCCTTACACTGATTGAGAAACATGGCCTTGCTCCTGCGTCTTAATTTATTTGCTCGCAGCTTGTATTGAGTTTCTCTCGTCAGAGATCCACACTCACATAGCAGTAGCACAGGCAATCTCTTTTAAAGGAAACGGATGATTTAGATTTTTCTGCACTGTCTTAGAGTCACAGTGAAATATTATCAGTCACTGAGATTCAACTCAAAGTTATAAAGCTGGAGTTTGTAGATTTTTTTTTTTTTTTGCTTTTGTGCATTTGAGATTCCTCACATAAATGTAGTCTAATGTATGTTTGGAACAATACGGCATTATTAATCTCAATAATGCTCTTTGTGTTCACACATACAGCTTTTACCCTCGTAAAGCATCTGTTTTACCTCTGAATGACATCAGAGCCTGCTTGGATTTCTGAGTGGTAGAAACGCTATGGCATTGGCTCTTGTGAATTGAGGGATTTTCAGCTAATCAAACATGAGATTTATGGTCCTTAATAGTGCTGTACATTGCCAATTTAGGCGAATAATATGTCCCAGTTGCTGTCTAATTTTGCTTGGCAACAGGCGCACTCCTGTGGAATCGCCCGGGGCAGTGCGAGTTGTCTCTGCATAGCTCAGTTTTCCATGCTCAGTGGCTGTTTGAAGGTATTTCATCACATTGTTGCCTTGATTCAGCTCTGTGGGGATTTGTTAGTTGCACTCATGTGGGAAGTGCATCCAGTACATTGTTAAGCTCGGGCTGATAATGAAGATCAGCCAGCCAGAGTCCCCTGAGCTACGCGGAGAGGGAGATAGTCTAGTGAGACGCACAGCACAGGCGCACACAGCAATACACACAGACGCAGAGGAGTCATCAGCACAAAGCATACACTGAACCGTGCTGCAGCGAGTAAAAAACACAATATAGTAGCGCATACCATTAGATTATTATCAAATGCTATACTCTGTTCTTACTAAACATAATTCCATGTTGGTAAAATTGGCATTATTATGTTTAAACGCCGGTTGAGCAATATTGCAATCATTTTGATGTTGTTGCCCTTTTGTTAGGATTGAAGTTGGCAATGCGGGGCCCCACTAAGCACCGCCGCTCTTTCTGCCGAAGTTATTTGATTCTCAGCATGGTACAAGAACTTGTTGTTTCCTCTCCTCCCAGAGCAACATTGAACGCTTAAATTGACACAATCTTTTTCGCCCTCTGTACCGTAGGTTATGTTTCATCTTTCTCTATTTGTTTGTTCCACAAAAAGAGTATTCTTTTTGGACATTCTGTTATAATCTATAACAGACGGCTATTTTTTTTTTTTCTCAAATAGGTCAATGTAATCACAACAGTGAGGGATGGACAGCCGCTGTAAAAGGGAAATCAATAGAGCTATCTATTTGTCGTAAACCAGGCCAGCATGATTTTTCTCCATTTTTCCTCTGGTGCCATACTTTCTCCTCTCCAACACAATATGGCAGGTCCTCATTTTTCAGTAAAAGCATTATGTCTGCCATTTTGTAAAATTGCAAATGGCCTTTGTACATGCACTTTCTTTGCATACGTTTCTTCGGGTGTGGACGCTTCTTTTTATCACCTCCTGGGGGCCCAGGGGGTTTTATAAGGAGGAGAATGCTGGAGGAACCGTAGGGGTGCACAACAGCTTTTTTGTGGGGGAGCTCTGCTTTTGTTGGCTCTTAATCTGTTTCTTCTCTTGGTGCCGGCTCTTTCAGAGAATTTGCGCCGGAGTGAAGAGAGGCCTCGTCAGCTTTTCCTCACTCTTTCCCTTTTGTGTCTCACTGAAAACTGAAAGGCCCGGTCTTGAAGTGTTGTCGGACCAGAAAACAAGAGTAAGTGACATGTGACAAGGACACAATGCTTGACTGGGCCAGCCAAAGTAAGTGGCCCCATCTGCTGCCGGCGATTTCTCTTCTGCCGGCTGTCTGCCACCTCAGGTGAAAGGGGCCGAGGACCGTGGGCTGTGCCGCGATGGCGGCGTCTGCCAGGCGAAACAGTTGGCATGGCCGGGAGGGCACGGCCGGCCTTGCGCTCGCGGCAGCACACAGCCGGCCAGCCTTTTGCACAAGCGCAGGTTATCCGTCACTCATCAGGTTTCCGATGTCTCATCACTTTCCCATGGTGTACACGCATTCAGCGCAGGACAAGGGTGTCAGCGGGTAATGAAAGGTTTGATTCATGGAGGGCGACAGAGGCGGAGGTCATGGAGCTCCTCCAGATATGATCCTGACTGATGCTGATGGGGAAGCTTTAAGATGGGGGCCATAATTAAATGTCCTCGTGCCATCATCAAGCTCCTCAGTACACGTAGACCGTCCTCTCGATGCTCAGAGCTTATCACTCGGACCAGCATGCATCTGATCTTGATTGTCTCCACTTCTCACTGAAGTGCATTTTTGAGACAAATTATACTAAATTGAAGTGAAGCAAAAAAAAATCCCATTATGTTTCTTTTTGGATATGAACATTCTGATGCAATATCATGCATGAATTAAGTAAAATGAACATGTATCATTTTATTCCTGAATTATTCAGAAGGATGTTGTTGAATAAACCATGCAACGAGTAAGATGTCCCCTATAATAAAACAATTCTGAAATATCATGTAAGCAACATTTCACGATCAGTAATGATCGTCACAGTGCAACAAAGAAAAGGGAATATGTCGGGGTAAAACACAACAAAATAGTCTGTTTGAGCTTCATATGTTTACTGAAACTTAATTAGATGCATTTGAAGAAAGGATCACGTATTTCCAACAAAAATGGTCACGCTGCTCAGAAACTAAAGTAGAAAAAGAAGTTACATCAACCGAGAAGAAAGCAGAAGTGCTCGCAGAAGCTTTCAGTGGTATTATACATTGACATTTGTGCTGATCGCATTGTGCACATTTTGTTGAATCTGCTTTATTAGAGAAATGCTGTTTTTCCCGTTGCTATTAATTTGTGTTTCTGTGGGTGTGCAGTGCGAGAACAGAGGGATGTGGTTAACCCATTGTGAAGTTAGCCGTCATCATTAAGATTCTACAGATAACAGGCATGCGGATTTCTACTGCTCAGCATTATAGGATCCCAGACATCAAAGGCAGGTTTTCATTCTACTGTGTCTGCGGCAGAAGAAGAAAAAAAACAGGAAAGGAAAGTCGACATGGAGTCAGAAAAATAAGGCAGATTGGGGGAAGAGAGGAGAGCGTGCATGTACCTGCGCCAGTCAGGTGACCCGCTGCTCTGTAATGTGTGTGCCACCACAGTGGGTCCCTCCTGCGTCGTTAGCTCCTCGCTAAATCGGCGTCCTCTCTGATTAAGTGGCGCGGCCCTTAATAACGCCGTGGCTGACTGCAGGTTGGTTCACTTTAAAGATCAAGTTCATTTCTCACCGCGGTCATTAAAGTGCAGGTCTGCGTGATTCAAGTCTATTTACTTATGTGCGTTTTTTTTGCCCTTTTTTCCCCCTCCTCTCTTACATTATCAGTTCATATTTTTATCCAGCATCCTTTGATGTATAATCAATGTGGAGGTACTATCAATAGTATTTTTCTTTGTACACATCGCATAATGCCATTTCCAGTTCTATTACAAAGATATTACAATGAAGTTCCCTTTAATTCAGATTACTTTCTCTTTCAGCGTGGTGCCATTATGCTTTTGCCATTACATCAGCGTGAGCTGTTCTACAGTCAGTGTATTGAATGTACAAGAGAGAGAAATATGCTGTTCTCCAGTATTGTGCTGGATTACAGAATCAAGGTCGACTCACAAGACACAGAGCAGCATTATCCCTTAATCCTGTGTTTTGGTTTCAAATAGCCTTTTTACACCTAATCTTCACAAGTAAAATGACAAACATGAATACTGAGGTAGGTATTTAAATGTGCATTACCTGCAATGCTAAGGTCAAAGGCTTATGCTGACTTAAAGTGGCTCTACATTTTGTGAAAGAACAGACGATCATGTGTTTGCCACTTATTTTGTTGCGGCTGTATTACAGAAGACTAGGGAGTCTTGTGATGATATTTCCCCAGGCGGTTTCAGATGGATAAGTCTGGGAACTTTTCTTCCAAACTATGAGTCATTTGTTTGTTTTTCTTTGTTTTTTTTGGTGTGTTGCTTTTACTCTGTAATATTTTGAATGAAGATACCGTTCTCCCTTTGCTTTAACGTCTCACCGAGTCTCACTCGGCCCGCTGTACTCTGGCACTGCGAGGACGAGCTTCACTGAGTCAACAGATATAGAGAGTTCAGCAGTTACAGCACCGGGGCAGTGTCTCCCCTTGACCCGGCTGGTCTTAGTGTGTCCGTCAGGCTCAGCTGTGGCAGAGCTGGAGGAAACTTAAAGGTGCTGTGAAAGACTAAAAGTGGGCCAGCCGCTGCTGCCTCCTGTTGACCTACCTTGTTCAGAGGGTCCAGGTACAGACTGATGACAGAACTCCTCCTCAGCGGACCACATTACTAATGTGTGAGGGTGCAAGAGGAGCACACCCAGTGATGAATCACTCCCCTGCACCCATGGCATCCTCATAAGTCAAGAGTAAAAGTGTTGAGAGTGTGCTCTGTAAAAGAGCTCCTTCGTCCCGTCCACCATAGAGAAACTCCATCCGGGGGAAGGCTAAGTGGTGCACATCGCGAATAGCCTGAAGATCTCCCTCAATCTTGAGGAAAACATCGGTCCCACTAGTGGGTCACTTGTTTTTATTAAGCTCATGGAACTTAGGAAAAGTTACTTTCATGCTTGAACGGAGCTGCTATTTAATAAATGAGAGTAATCTGCATTGCGTTGATCTGGACTGCCTCACCGGACCGACTGCATTACCTGAAGTCACAGAGACGCATTAAATATGTCTTAGTTTAAGCTGAAAGTGAGGGTTTCTGCTCTGTGCAGTCACAGAAAAAGGGATCTGCCTCATTACTCACGTCGGTGTTTCAATAGAGAGAATAATGTTGAAATTGTTCAGCCAATGCCGAAGAAATATTGAGTAATTTCAAGGTTTTAAAATAATTTTTTCTTTTATTGAAAACAACTATTGTGCATCCCAGTTTGTTTCTCTGCTCTCTTCTTTTCTTCTACAGCCTTAAGCCAGAAGGTTAACTATTTTAGTTTACACGCCTACCTCCCCCCAGAGCTGATGTCAGGCTATATTGGTGATGTTGGGGGAGTGTGTAAGTTTGACGCTAGGTAATACATCACACACTCCGGGGGGTCTCCCTGGTATGCTCCTCAATAATGAAGTTCATTCGTTAACTTCTCCCTCAAAGGCCAAGTTCCCCTGCTGCCCTTTTCAACAGCCATCGCAACTCTTACCACCTGACCGAGAGCGGAAAAATTTAAAAAAAACCACATCATCATGCTTTTCCCCTTGACAGGCTCAGTGGTTGCCTTTGCTGGGCATGAAGAATAAGCAGGTCCATTACCAATCCCTCATGCCTGGTTATAGCCATAATTATCACAGGGAAAATGACCTGCTCTGTTTGGTTTGCCGTGGAGGGGCTGCGCCTTCCTAATCACCTCCTCCTTCCCTCCTGTCGTCCTCGTGCCATGGAGATGGAGCTGGTTTTGGGGGAGTCTTGCCAGTTCATTAGAATTCACAGGGTTCCTAGCCAGGCTAAGCCTCTCACACAGACTGCCATGCCTGTGATAATCTCCCCTCCTCGTTCCCTTTCGCTCCCTCTCTCTCGATCCTCCTATCCCTTTCCCTTCTGTCCCCAAGGGCAGCTTCGCACAAAGGAGATGCGCTGCAATTCACTGTTGAATCTGATTTCTATTGATCTATTGAAAAAAACTGTTCTGTGAGATGTATGATAGCACTCCAGCAGTGCTGATGGTCCTTCTTTACCACTGCCTTTTCATTTGATAAACCGAATAAATAAACTGATTTATTCCAGGCACTTAAGTGACAACCTTTGTTGAATGGGTGAGGGCGCGTATTTTTTTCAAGACTGTATCAATCAATTGAACATTCAGTTCCAGCGGGAAGATTGTAAACACTTGTGTTGCTGCTGAAGTGCCCAAAGACGGACAGAGACGGCCTGGCATTTCACTTAGTTTAAATCTAGCAGAGAAATAACAGCAACTACCACGCAGCCGCTAAACAAAGTAGTGACTAAAAGGAAGCTGAGTGTGTTTGATGTTTCTCATTGAAGTGCAGTGCTTATTATATTGTTCAAAGCCTCTTGTCACCACCTCACTCGTACCTGCTAGGGGTCATTTAATGTGAGGTAGTTATGCAAGTCTGCCTTAAATGTGAAGCGTGGTCAATCCATGGAGGACAAATTGGCTTTGCTACCACGGTGACACAGTACTTCTATTTATTTATTATTTTACACCAACTTTTGATTGAATTGATTTGGAAATACCAGAGGCTCTTATTTTTGTGTTGGTTCAAAAAAAGATTTAAATTTCACTCTATAAATAGCCGTGGCAGTAAAACAAAAGGCTATAGCCTTGTCAACCATTCACTATACGTACTGTGTTGTTGATTCAGATTACATGACAGTTGACAGGTGTACACTTCACCTATGTAGGAATGATATGCTTTCAGGTTTATTCATTTTGACCCTCCTGTTCTATAAATATTGTTCTTGTGTGTCTTTGTATTGAGTGACAGATGGAAAGAGAGAATAGTGCTGAGCTGGCCCCGGGGTTGCAGTGTATACAAAGGATGAAGGGCAGTCTTAGTCATCTGATCAGAGTTTACAGTAACTGTTAAGATTGCAGAAAGCACACGACATACCTACAGCTAGACTAGACTCACGGCTTTGCTCCATGGAAAACCCATTAGCTTTAATGAGGGGACAGCATTTCCTGTAGCTACACATTATAGCATGAAACCCAGGCACAGCAGCTGCATGGAGTACGTTTTTAAACTCTCACTTCTCTTATTCAAACTTGTCTTTAAATGCAACCCTCCGCAGTCCTCTGGACATAACCCAATAGTGTCCTCTATTTTCACTGAAATAGATATTCCCTTTGTTGTCTGTGTGATTTATTGAAGTCTTCCCACAAGTGGAAGCCCCCAGGAAATTGCCTGGAATGGCCCTAAATTGGTTTATGATTGTGTGGTGTGGGCCAGTGCTGTTATGGCTCTAATATTATGCCCTCCACTCCTTGGCATCTATATTAAATTGATCTGTATTGTTTTCATGGAGTGCCTGTTGAAGCTTGTTAATTCTACCGCTGCTTCAGGCTGGTGTTGTGCCTCCAAACACCCAGGTGGAATATAAGCCTCAACTCTCTAAAACACCTCACAACGAGATTGCCACACACAACCAGGGAGTCCACAACTGTTTATCCTGTGGGGTCAAAGGTCGCCGAGTGCAACAGCACGCAGAGGACGGTGCTGAGGCTGGTCCAGAGCTGTAAGAGTTAAAATGGATCAGCTGCATGGTGAGCCTGTGCGTGGAATGGCTACTGACAGACTGCTAATGAGGCCATTATCAGCTCTGGTTCTCTCCTCTCCTCCGGGGCACCAGTCGATGCTCTGCACCTCATCTCAATTGAATTCCATTCCACCGGGCTTGTTTACAGTAAATACATTTGCTTGAATTAATCCAAGAGGAGTGCGAGACACACGACTGGGCTGGTCTAAATGCACAAGTTTAGGGTGCACCAGAAACTTTCTCCCTCTTGGAGACATAGCAACTTCACTTTCACAATTATTTTTATTTTATACTAAAAGAAATAAGACTAAAATGATCCTATTGACAGCTACAGTGATCCGCACATTAATACCCACAGACATTTGACCATCAGAGCCTTTGTGGCTTAATCAATGCCCTAATGAACAACTATCAGCTGGGTATTGGCATACTGTCACTGGTAATGTGGAGCAGTCAAGGGAGAGTGTGATCAAGAGCAAATGAAGCAGCTCTGCTGGAGACATTTCTCCTTCGGGAGGCCTGGGCTTTTAAGCCCAATTATATACAGTTGCAGGCACTATATTTGTTGTAGAGCTGAAAGAGTAGAACAACATCAAGATTGGTTTGTTAGTTTTATGTTTTTCTTATAAGGTTAGTTCACCAAAATAAAAAATAAAACATTGTATTCTTTAATTTTAAAGCCACAGGAAATGAAAGGAATGACATGCAACAAAGATCCCCAGCTTGATTTGGACTCCGGACATTGCGTTTCACACTTCAGCCTCAGGACTGCCTCAAAAGAAAACTTTAAAAACATAAATATAAATTAATATAAATAAAAATGATTTGTCCCCAGAAAGTTTCCAAGTTACTGTGGATAATCTGCAAACTGTCAACTTAGTTTTTTTTGGTAGAAAGTAATATGCTTCAAGTTTTTGATTTTTAATCTGGGTGAACCAACCCTTTAAGCCGATGGATAGTGAAGATATGTTAGTGGACAATTAGGCTCTTATAAACTTGTATGTTCTGTGTTAGGCTGCTGACTCTAGATGCAAAAAGCCAAGAGGAGTAGACATTTTGTCTACCACATCGGTTTTGAAGCAACATTTTATAGATTTGACTTTTTCACTGTGAGAAACAGCCAGTAGTGCTGGTTGTTTCATAATCCTCCTAACCTGCAGGGAACCTATTCACCACATAGATTGAAAGCAGACAAAACATGTGCTCCCTCCATCTCTCCCCCGACACTCAGACGCTAATAAGAATGTTATCCTCCTCTCAGATGTTCTTGGATAACCAGCCAACAGGCGCAACTCCTCCTTCAGTATCATGTTGGTTTTCGTCCCCCCTCAACCGTAGCTCAGCGTTAAGCCGCTGTGTGTCGAGCCACGGTTGGTACACTGATAGAGCAGCCGGTTGCTGAGAGACGACCACAGATAGTGGCAGTTAAACATGTCCCTGCGTGGGCCTTGGCCCTGACTCATCGGGTTAACTTTGAAGATCTTGTGGGGAGACGGCAACATTGAAATGAGTCAAACTGCTCTGTCTCTGACATCACATTGTTTTGGATAGTTTACCAGGGCCTGCTACGTGTAGTTTGCATCCCAAGCACGCTCCATTTGATGCTATCAGCCTCTGAATGATGTTTTGTTCATTAGACGGTGTGCAATAAGAGACCAGTGTTGACACAATGTGAGTTAATGTGTTTAGTGCCTCTAATGGATCATAGAGGTCCTAATGAAACATTGTCATGGGGAAATTTATGTTGCAAGCTGCTGAGTCCTCATTTCCATTGTTTATGAGGTTAGAAGCACCTTTATTCATTGAACAGACCACGACTGAAGGCATCAAATTCATATAGAAATTTATGGTGTAAAACTGGAATAAAGAAATATTTTAAAACTCCTCCATGGGATAGAAACAAAATATTGCGGCAAATATACAGTGCTGCTGTAGTGTTATGATATCAAACCTCTATAGAGATTGTTAAAATTAGCATCTAAAATATCCAAATTTGAAATGTTGGTGGTGTAAAAAAATATATTCTTCCTGTAATTCTTTCGATGTCTAATATTGCATTGCCTGAAACTGAAGCTGCACGATGTTTGTCTTGAGACAAGATGATATGAGCGCCAGCTTATTCATGGAAATGCCAAATGCAACGTGGTTATTGGCCAAGGCTGGATTGCACTAAAACCCGAATATTGTATCAGAGAGAGGCAGCTGGTTAGGAGTCAGAACAGATTATCATATGAGAGAGGATGAGCGAGGAGAGGGGGAGGAGAGAGAGAGAGAGAGAGACAGAGAGGTAGGGACTGGAATGGGAAGCAGGGGGCGAGAGTGAGGGGCACAGGAGGGAGAGAAGGAGAAACGATAGCAAGAAACTCATTGCCCGGTCGCTGTGGGGTGGAAGGGATCATCCAAACCCTTCCGTCACTATCTCCCCTTCTTCACCCGTCAAAAAGAGTGTGTGTGAGCGAGAGAAGGGCATGGGTCCTCTGAGAGGTCATGGGAAGAAGCTGAGGCTCCACTCGTCCTCTCTCGGTGCAGGGCCCACCGCTGCTTGCAGACATCTGGCCTCACACTGATCACTCATCTACAGACAGGGAGGAGGAGAAGAGCGGGGCACTTCGATCGTTGAGCCACAGAAAAATTACAGATCCCCCTTTTATCCATCTCCTCTTTCCTTTTATTACTTCCACTCCCTTTTGTTTCCTGGGCTATTTTTCTGCTCCACCTCTCTCATATCCCCGTGTAGCCATGTACCGCTCTTTGACTTTTTTATTTTTTTTATTTTTATTTTTTTATATCCTTGACATAGCGCTGTTTTTTTCCAAAGCAGAAAACCATGAGAGCAGAAGGGACCGAACAAGAGTGTGATAAACCGATGTCTGCTAGAACTGGTTCTGACTTTATCCTTGCACTAAAAAGATATGCCGGAGAAGATAGCGAGGCTGTGCTGTGTCTAGCAAGCCGGTGTACAAGGCTCTGACTGCAATCAGTGGGAAGAGGGCCAGCTTCCCTGCCTGAGCTCTCAGCGCCCCTACTGGCTGCATGCTGTGCCAATCAAAGGCTAGTGGGTGGGGAGCAGTCAGACATGAACACTGATGTCACAGTCACATGGATTCTGGTGTGGTCATGCTCGGAGGCTGAGAGACAGAGCTGTGCTGGCCAGCTGCTGCTGAGACAGCAGTGGAGGGCTTTGCGCTGGTGATAGTTGTTCTCTTATGGACTCGAAGCTTAATGATGTATTTTGTGATTTCAGCTATGAAAGGTAAGAGAAAAACGCATGCTGATCCTGCACTCTGAGTAACAAGTAGGGAAGTACGGCTACCCTATTCATAGCCTGCCAACTCTTTGCATTTCATTTGCAAGGCATGAGTGTGACAGGGAGAGAGAGAGGGAGGGAGGAATACAGTAATACCGTGCTTCTGAATGCGTGCAAGTGAATTAAGCTTTTCTAATGTTTCTTTTCATGCATGAACAGACGGCGTTTTATGTTCTTTATTCAGAAACCAAACTGAGCTAGACTTATTTAACTTCTTAAAATCTGTAAAGGCATTTTGGTTTGATTCCTTTCCTCCTTCTCGTGTGTGTGTGTGTGTGTGTGTGTGTGTGTGTGTGTGTGTGTGTGTGTGTGTGTGTGTGTGTGTGTGTGTGTGTGTGTGTGTGTGTGTGTGTGTGTGTGTGTGTGTGTGTGTGTGTGTGTGTGTGTGTGTGTGTGTGTGTGTGTGTGTGTGTGTGTGTGTGTGTGTGTGTGTGTGTGTGTGTGTGTGTGTGTGTTTTCTCGCTGCTTCTGTTGTGTGGTGTGCTGTGGAAACCACAGCCGGTGTAATCTTTGCACGTCTTTGACAAGCACAGCTCCTGGGAAGTTTTTTTTTAGAATAAATGTGAGGTAGCATGCAGAGACAGGGGGGCAAGGGGTCGGAAAGGGGGAGCTCTTGTTGCTATTCCTTTCTGTCCCGTTCTTAATCCTGTTGTTCCAGTCCAGAGGATGTGTCTGTTCCGTGGGAAGATGTGCGTGGCAGTGTTGAACGTGGGTCGCAGACGGGCGACAAGGCACTGGCGCGACTGGCAGACAGTGATTCTTTGAGTTGATACCGGTGCATGTGTGTGTATATCTGTGTGTGAGTGTGTTGTGTTCCACTGACCTATTTTTTGTGTAGTCGGGTTTACATATGTGGCCGTGAGAGCAGGACTGGGTCCTCCCAGTCGCTGTGATGTTGATCTGGTATGCTTAATCCGAGCTCTTCCACCCCCACCATCATACAGGCATGCATGTGCACACACATCCGCACAGACAGACACTGAAAGTGCAGTCAGACATACAGGACAGCGCATGCTTGCACACGCACACACAATCATGCTTCTCACACATATGAATGCACTCATTCGTCCATGTAGAGAAATGTGAACAACCATATCCAAACAAATGTTCTCATATGCACTTATAATACAGTCAAATACAATAACATCCATGAGACTCGGGCAGCTGTCATTCTGTGTTGAAGGGTAAATGTCAGTAATGATCATTTCATTTGATACTCAGTGATGCTTTTTTTTGGTCTTACCATCTGTCCAGAAATATATTTACATTTGTGCTTTTTTTATTCTATTTACTGTCCAGACAAAAGAGCCGTGGAGTATTTGTAAAATATTACATATTAATATATCGTAATATATCCATGTGTGATAAAATAGTTTTTTTAAATGTATATATTACTATCAATATTAGTTATATTGATAATAACCCTTTCAGCTTATCTTAATTGCAGTTTATGTATTTACATATTAAGTTTGCCATGTTAAATATCGTGCTCTTTGTGTGAGACTTGCAACTCTGACCGTAGTTTTAATTCCTTCTATTTTCTCCCCTATCGATTACAGTGTGTGAGAATTCATTTATGAAGTGAGGCTCACAGTCAGTTGTGAAAATTGTGTGAAATTGAGAGGAAGAGCAGTCCTGTATCTCATTCTCAATGAGACGCATATGAGAAATGGCCTTTGACCTAATGTCCTTTATGCAGTTTATCATGAAGGGCTTTATGAAATCATATCGGTTTTGGACAGAACCGACTGCTGTGTAGCTGTTCTGTGACTTTTTTAAAGTACGGCATAGACGCAACATTTTAATGTGTATATCTTTTCTTCTCCTGGCGTGCATTTATTTTTATTTTTTGATAAGTACATTTTCTGTGTTTGTCGTCAGCCGTAAACGTGTATGTTTACTAGCCAGTCTGTATGTGTGCTTTGTGCTCTGTCTCACCCCTTATTGCTGCGTTCAGTTTGATAGGAGCTGCTGGTGTCATGATAGGACACTGTAGCAATGTCAGAAATTAAATTAGAATATGAACCAGCTGTATAATTGGAAACTAATTTAAACGGCACTAGTAATTTCTTCCTGAAAATGGTCAGTGAAATGGAAGAGCAGAACATGACTTTGTTATTGCGTTAATTTTGTTCATACTGCATGTGCCTTTTTTGTTGATTTAAAAATAAAATGTTTTTCATACTGTGCACTCCATAATAATGCTAATATATTATACCCAACATCTCTGTCTCTGTGGCTTTGTCTCTACTCTGCAGCCCCCCTTACCCACCTCTTCCTCTCTATTCAGCCTTTCCACCACACCACTGCCTCTCAAGTACCTAATTACCTGTAATGGAAACATCCCTCTCATTACCCCATGCAAATTAGCCAGCCTACTCAGCACAATTAGGATAAAAATTCCAATTACATAATTAAAGAAAGTTGTTTGATGTGTAGATTGACAGAAAAGGTAAAATGTGCGTCTCATCCACTGTACACATAATTACCCCTTCATAAAGAGCATCATTGTGACGAGTTATACGTAGGAGTGCGGAAAGTAACCAATTACTTGTACTCAAGTACTTTACTTGAGTATTTACGTTTTATGACATATTATACTATACTATCCAAATTTCTTACTGCATACTTTTAACTGACACTAGAAATAAATTTTAGAACATATTTTAGAATATGATGTACTACTCAACAGTATGTAACATATAATGATTAGTAAGTGAATCCTTAACTTAAATGATATGAAACGGAATAATTTTGAAGTTTGGACTGTTTGTTGGTTAAAAATAAAAAATAAAAAGACATTTCAAGGTGTCACTTTGAGCTTTGGGTATTTGTGATTGTCATTTCAAACTATTTTCTTACGTTTTACTAAAAGGAGTGATCAAGAAAAAAGAGATCACTGTATCATTACATATCCTACATGCACCCGGGCTATTTCTATGCCTTGGATACTTTTATTTTTGTATTGTATTGTACATTTCCCAGTTCATTCTTATAACTTTACTTAAAACTGAGTATTTTAACAGTGTAGTATTGGTACTTCTAGTAAAATAAAGGATCTGAGTACTTGTGTCGAAAGCCAGGCCCAGTGCATGCAGACTGCACATTAATATGTGATTTAACACGAGTGTGTACCAGACTGTAAAAAATGTTCTGGGGCCGTAGAGAAGCTAAAGCCAAATATCTTGTGATAGGCGCTTTAAGGCTATGTTAACTAGGCTGTAAATATTTGCTGTAGATTTGGTACTCTTTGTCTCTTTCTATCAGTGGCCGATTGAGGTGCTCACTTCCCAGTGCTGCAGGCTCTCACACATTAAAGCAGAGGTTAACAATATTGGCTATTATCCAGTTAGGGACTGAGGACATGAAGAGCTAAAAGATTAAGGTGAAGGCAAATATAGCACAAGTCACCTGCAAGGATTTAAAATAAAAGCCCCATTTACAAAGAGAGAGTATTTTAAGTGTTCATATTTATTTTCCGTCTGATAATTGGAGTTTGAATGTGAACGTAATTCCCATATTAATAACATTACACCTCACATTAAATATCTCATAACGTGCATTTATGAAATATGTTTCGATTTCATTTCACCTTCTTCTCTCATGTTAATTCAAAAGATAATATCCGAGCAGAGGCAAGACAAGAGTCCCTCTGACAGATGGAGCTGCGTGCTTCAGCCTCTCTGTTGCCTCTGAGCTGGCTGAAGAAGGGGGACGGCGTCCCCACAGGTTATTAAAGTGTGTGAGGTGTGCCAGTCTTTGCTGCGCACACTGAGACCAACATCCTGGCCGCCTGACTGTGTGTGGAGGGACTGGTTAATGAGATATTGACTGCCCATCGAGAGCATGGATTTTTGATTTGGCTCCATAGAAGTGGGGAGGATGGGGAGGTGCACTCTGGAGAGCAGAGATGGGCACTCATTTCTGAATACCTTTTTTTGTTTCCAGTTAATAGGTATAGTTAGTTTACAATTCCTCTTTTGGTAATTATTATTTTTGAAATTATTATTATAAATAACATCATAATCAATCACGTTACTAATAATCAGGATACAACAAGAATAAATTAAAACACTTACAAAATGATATGAGTAAGAACATAAATTCTTAATCTGCATAATGCAAAAAAAGTACATGCATTTACAGAAGTGCTTTATTACAATCCATAGGTATTGATAGAAATATACTATTCTATACAGGAGGAGACTAGAAGAGTCTTTGCAGCAACCAAATCAAAATAAATAGTCGTGTTATACTCATATCTGAGTATAGTTTGTATAAACATTAATCGTGACTCCATCCAAGCCATTGGCCGTGTGCCAGGCAGCCCTGTCAGTCATCTCATCTCGTCAGTCACACCTTGTGGCTTTGACAGATTAGTCCAATCACAGGCGAGGTTAAATGACCCGCCTGTCCGACGCCCAATCAAACAGCGGGGGACAACAAACAGCGGATGAGGATGTTTGTTCATTCGGAAACATTCACACCGAGTTCAGTCAGGGTTCTCAATTTGGCTCCTCAGTCAGGTAAAAAACTGAGCTGGGCTTAGTCAAACGCCTCTAACTTAAGGGTAATTTCCTGCGTTACTTTCACTCAGTATTTCAGGAGTCACTTATAGATCCTTTGAAGTGTCTCCCTGTCATGCAGCATTTAGCTGCTGATAGAATACTCCCACTGTCAGCACTCCTTAGATAATCATATACCACAGTCCATGGAGTTAAAGAACATTTCACTTTCTGTTTTTCTTCTTCCTGTAGCTTCCACTGTGTGAAGTGAGTCTGGATTGGATGTATTTCACTGTTCACAGAAACCGTTCGCTTTGCATTCTAATTAATTGTTATTTTTGGTCAGTGACAGTACTTATGTGGGTACTCTGTGGACTTATTAGATTCTTAATAAGAATAAATAACATTTCTTTAGCCTGACTTGTCCTGTTTTCCCCTCATAGGCCTCGCCCCTTGGGGCTCAGAAGTTAACAGTGTTTTAAGAGATTGAAGAGTGAAGTTTTTCCCCCTGTACTTTCATTCTGAACGTGTTTCGTACCATTGGCTTGTTCTCTCTGTGGGCCTCTGGAGGGCTGTCCATTGGCTTTTTGAAGTTGCATCAAAGAGGAAATGGGGGAGAAAAAGCATTATTGATTTTGCGTTTTGTCTGACTCAAACACTGAGGACAGAAAAACACATAAGGAGTTAGGTGTTGGCAATGGGGCAGCTCCGTCTCTTGTGTGTGAGCCAGAGGGAGACGGGGAAGAAACCAAAAAGCGGTAGAAGGTGAGGAGGAACACTAGGAGACAACACTAATGCATCTCTCCCTCGAGTCGTATGCTCAGCCCTCTCGCTTCCATCATTCGTCCCATCCTTTCTGGTTTTAATGGTAGAGTAACTAAAGCCCATTACTGTACTGCTGGAGACAAACCTCCGTCCATCCCCGCCGTGCGCGATAGCTTTTTCCTCCTCCTCCATCAGGCCGGTGACTCCCGAGCTCTGACAGCACTCTTCAGTTGACCTGCTTTTCCATGAAACACCGAGCTGCTCTCTTCTCAGTTGTAAGCAGATCTCCCTGCTAGGTAAGCATGCCGGCAGCAGGCAAGAAAAGGAGTATTGTTTGTGTGGTTTATCCCCTTTATCCTCCTCCTGTGTCAGCGCAGCAGAGGTGAGATGAGAGTGGAGTACCTTTCTGCTGTTAATGTGACCTAGGGTGACCAAAAAGGAGCTCTCGGTGACAGCCGTTTATAAGAGCTGTCACTATTATGGCTAGCACAGCACTTTTGCTCAGTACATATGGGGTATAGCCACGTTCTGTGAACTTTATTGAAAGTGATTTCCTAGGTTGCACATACGGGTGTCCATGGAATTTCTATTAAGACACTGTAAATAGGGATGACATTGTCAGAGTTGCAGCAGCGGTATGCTGTAGAGTCAGGGCGCTTGGAAGGGGTCAGAGGTCACAGCATGCTAAGTCACACTCCCCTCTGCTCCATGGAGAGCGGCTGCGGCATCTAGGGACCATGGCGGGGAACAAAGGATGAAAAATGAGAGGTGTACAGAATTTTGATGAGATGAGGGAGCAGGCAGAGTTATAACAAAGATCACAACATGCGCTCCGCCGCTTGATTACAGAGGGGAGAGAAGTTTGTGAGGCGTTTGATTACGTGTCCCAGCAGAGGCCATTAGGGGTTCTACTTGTAGGATGGCATCAATTACACTCGTGTGATCTGGCGTCTGCGCTGATGAAAAAACAAAGATTATGAATCCTCCCGAGCACTAGGGGGTGCTGTTCAAGACAGACAACTGATGTGAGTTTTGAAGTTGCTCCAGTCTCCTAACTTTGCTGTCATTCTGCAGCACATTGTAATAGGGCGTGTTTGAATCTCCCAGAGGAACCAGCGCAGGCCGGAGTGAAAACTAACTCTCAAGGTTTGCAGCATCAGGCCCCCCTTAGCCAAATTAAGATGCATGAAAGGAATCTTATCATCATAAATAACAAAGAAAAACAGCCTTGCTTGAACAGTCTGCTTAAGATTGATTTTTATGCACATGCATTCATTTGAAATAAAAGAAATGCTGTTTCAGTGCTAATTGCAAAGATGAAAGGAAGTAGAATGTGCAAGGCAATGAACTTTGTTTAAAGGAGCCGCACGTGGCTTATTCAGGGACATGGTGCTCTAATGAACTCCAACCCCATTTATGGACTTGTAGATTTTGTTTTTGAAATTAAAACAGTATTTACACAGTTATATACGAGATAAAAAGGATGCACCCCCTTTGCGCTGTCTGGCTCAACATGATAATCCAGCAAGTCAGGCAGCAGAGCCCACTAAACAATGCGTGCCCTAGACAATGAGAGAGTGCATGTTTCCCAGCTGGAGCAAAGGGGTTAACTGGCTGTGGAGAGATCCTTGACCTATCTGAGATGAGCTCCCCGCCCCCTCGAGCAATGTGGAATATCTGATTGCTGATTATGAGTTTATTCCCCATCGTGCTGAGCCTTTTGAATGTCAGGATCCATCCATCCCCAACTGAACTGATTAAGGAGCTGTAGACGATGCTACAGCTCTCAGCGTTTGCTGAAAGACTCTCAGAGAGCCTGGTAATCTGGAGTGCAGCTGGCAATCACCCACCACTGACTCTTTTTGGGTTGTTTTGTTGTTTTCAAGTGGGTATTTTGGCATATTGTTGTCTTTGTTCCCCTGGGCTTCTTGTTTCTGGATGAGAGCTTTCCTAGTGCTGAGCGCAGGTCGTTGTCAACCTGGCTGCTCAGCTCAGTCCAGCCTCCACAACGGCAGCGTCAGCAGAGACCCTCGCTCAAAGTCTCAGGCTGTGCTTATGATCACCCTCTTACAGGAGCCTAATTTGGGCAAAAAAAAGGATCTTCATCTGGGATGTAAAAAAGCTCTCCCTTTGCACATTTTCAGAGCTCCCAGAATTCAATACACGGAACAAAGTTGTCAGATTTATTGAAAGAAATGGCCCCTCAAAAAAAGTTGTCCTCATGTAAACCTTTAAGGGTTTATATGGCGTTCAATGGATTTCTGTCACAAGGAAACAAATAGAGTTTTTCGAGCAAAGAGACTTGCACTTTATTTGCTTGCAGGGATCTATCGCTTACTTACAAATCAGCAGCTGTCGCCTCTAAGTTTTGTTTCTGTCAATAGTTGGAGGGGAGAGGAAGGCCGCCCGGGTTCCTACTGCGCAGAAGGCTGTTTTAATCTCTTTAATGTGGGACTTCGGGCAACAGAGGAGGAATCTGCCCGAACAAAGCATTCTCAATTACTATCAAAGCTGCACAGCCCACTGCTAATGACGTCCAACTGTCATAAGAATCACCCACAGTCGTACTGCTTATTTCTTAAATGCGTAAATGTTTTGTTGTTCTTGGAAAATACAGTCATATACTGCATTTAAACAAAACGTATTACCGGCAATATTACAAAGGTGCACATGGTCTAAAAACTGTGGAAGAACAATGTCACTTGCTCTTGTGTATTTGTATTTAAAGGCTTTGTTACCGCCTGTTTCTGCAGACAACAGTACAAGTCAATGGAGTTACAGATGTGACACCATCAGTCCCGGTAAACAAATGGCTATTGTCTGAGCGCTGCTTCCTTGTGTAAATGAAATGTTTTAAGGTGTTACACTGCTGTGATGAAAGACACCAGAGTCTGAACCACAGGCTCTGAGAAGTGATGGGTGGGGAGGTCCTCCCGTACTGTGCATGTTTGTGTTGCATTAAATGGTTTTGTATGTATTTCATACATTTATGCAAATAGCACGCAACAGTAAAGTTAAGATTCATTCATTTTTATGGAATAAATTGTCAAATCTCAGTATCATCATGCTTAGATTGTTATTTCAGTGAAATTTCTTTGTTACGTAAAGCACATGCAAAGCATTTTTAATATTTCGTCACATGTCCTGTATCAGCCTCATTGTTCTGGATCAAATCAGCTGTCACTGCGCATAAACCAAAGGTAAGAGGGGAAACAGGCAAAGGCATGATGGGAGATAGGTAAAGCAGATTTATTTCTCAAATTGAGGATGATCAGAGTCAAACTACTGTACGTTTGACATACCTTGCCCACTTGAGTGGGTAAGGAAGTTGTTTTTTTCATCTTTTGACACATGATTGCATCGGGCCGTTCTGCTTTGATCTCAGCATGGATTTTTTTTTTCTTTCTTCTGATGTGGGATTATTATAATTTATACATCAGGGATTTTGTTTTTTTTCTTGAACCTCAGCAAACTTGAGTAAACATGGTATACATAGTAGATTAACATTGTATTCATTTACACATTCTCATTAGAGAGCCCTAAGCTAATTAATCAGAGGCCGTGTATATAAGGAGATAGACACCGTTCAAATAATGTATTCCTTTCTACTCTTACCGAGTGTGAGAAAAAGTGTCTGATCAATTCCTCCCTTAGATGTAGCTCTTTGAAGACATGCAGTGTCTTATGAGAGCACCACCACGGTATTTATTCTCTAGAAACTCAAGGCTGCAGACCTTGCATATACTGTACAAACATTACAGGGCATTCTTGCCCCAGCCTAATATTCCACAATTCCCCCAAAATATAGGAACTGTATAACCCCAATAAAACCCATACAGGCATAAAACACATTGTAGTCCCTTCACTGTTGATGTACACCAAATAAATAATATATATTTGAATACTCACAAACACAACTGAACAGGCCTGAGAAAGCCTGCATAAAATGAAAACAATATTTGGTAACGCTTTTATGTTCATGTACTGTAAGTGGTACCCAACAGCCAACGTATTGCTTCAATAAGGTCCCACATATTGGCTTTCTAAAACAATGGCTCAATCTGGCGTGTACAACCATTCTGCCAGGGATCAAATATAGATCGCTCCGGGCTTTAATTGAAACCATTGTAAATTTATTTTGTTTCTACATGAATATGCCTAGAGGGCAGTCCCAGTAGCTGATTGAATAATTAGTAGCTGCACAGTAAATCACATGCTAGCTCCACACATTTGCAAGCGCATATTAAATTAATGTCCTGAAAAGCGCAATTTTAGATGTCAAGTTGTACCAGTCTCTCTGTAAAAGCAATTAACATCTGTTTATTGGAGACACTAACAGTAATTGACTCATGTCCCGTCATGTAGTGCTGTGTAGCAGAGGTAGAGAACAGTAAACCATCCACTACAAGGTCTTACGCTCATAAATTAGATGATCCTGTTCACTGTAAATCCAAAACTACACACATCTGTGTTTCTTGTTTTGGTCCAAAATTTTTAAAGATCCCAGTATTGTGAGCTGTTTATTTCCCTCCATAAATGCATAACATAAACAAGTTTTTTTTTCCTTGGTTCCATCACACTAAAGGGAAACGCAGAGGTGGTGTATTTCAGCGGCTCAGTTTCTCTCCGAGGCGATCCAGAGATGGTTCGGTTCGTACCGTAAACTGAATGTTATCCATAGGCTACAGATATGTTATGGCTGTTACTGATGTATGTCCGTAAGATAGATTTGATGTCACAATAGCATATCCCTTGAGCAGCCACAAACGCCTCCATTGATGAGGGGTTTATTTTTAAAACTACAGGAAAGGCTTTCTGCAGATTAATTCCAGTGTATGGTTCCCATTGTGGGAGAAACAAATTGGGCTTTACGGCATTAGGGTTTGCTGCATAAATCTCAAATCTATTCCTGAAACATATGATTGTATTTAATGTGATTGGATGCGTCTTTGTTGCATTTGAGTGAAAAAGGAGGCAAGATTTCACAACTGGATTAATGCTCCAAGTACAGTAATGGTGGCTTGGTGTTTCTCCATTGACCCAGGTGTGTTGTCTGAATACAATATGGATGTGCAGGGCTGCCTGTGTACTCCAGTGCTGGGAGACTATTTGCTGAAGGTCATTTGGGATCATAGCGTGCCATTAATAATTCCTGAAAGCATCCAACATCTCCATCTGTTGTGCTGCATCCATCGCTCCACTTCAAAGACAAAGGCAGCATCTGCAGGTAAGCATTAAACCTGCCTCCGGGCTAAGATGTTGGAGGTGGGATTCTTTGCTGAGAGAACATATCTCTGGTCATCAGGTCATGCTGCTCATACATTAGACAATTAATGTGTGTATGTTTGCTCACACAGCTTGACCCTATGAACACACAGGCAAACAAAGACTTTTAGATGCTCACTTACTGTGTATTGGGGCTGTTGAGTATGTGTGTTTTTCAGCTTTCACTAGCTGAATCCAGTGGACATGTGTGGTACAGTAATTCACACACACACACACACCTTTGCAAGCTACCGGCCTCTCAACAGGGAAGCAATTACCACCCTCTGTTGAGTCTAGTCGGTCAGCGTGACAAGGTGTTAACTGAGAAATTATCAAAGCTGATTTTAAACCAAGCATTTAATTACGTGCATTGTGTGTGTTCCTGTGTGTAGCCGACCAAATAACACGTATTCACCTGTGCGCTGGGCGTTCAGTGTAGTGAAATCTAAACGGGTCTCAATGACAGGCCCACTTCAGATAGGTGGGAGTCCTGCGGGGAGTAAATGGATGTTTGGCAGTGGCATGTGCTCCCCGGGCCTGGTGGGCGCAGTGGGCGAGGAGGCAAGTGCCTGGCTGAGTGAAAGATGGCAGTGTGTAAGGAGAGTGTGTGCACACAGCTGAGGCTGTGACAGAAAACAGTGAGAGTTCTGCTCCTGCTGCTCCATCTTCCCCTGCCAGTGATAGATCTCCACTTTAATTGTGTTGATCGCACGAGACCAGCGCCCACGAAGGACTTGGAGCAGCAAGCAAACAGCCATTGCGCCCGCTTTTCGTGGAGATGAACTAATCATGAAGATGGGTTTGAAAGAAAATTGAAAAGCTTTAGTTTGTATGAAGATATGGAGCGTACAGCGTGTCATTCGATGAAGCTTACAATTATTACTGCTTCACCCCTCACATGTGGTCTGCTGATAAAGCACCTGTGCCCATGAGTAACTCCACCATCTTTCAGCCCGCGGCTCTTGTACTGTACTGCGGGGTTGACCAGCGAGTCTACTCAAATCAGCATCAGATCCAAACTGCTTAGCTTGGCCAATTTGAATTTCACATCTCTGCTGACTCACAGGCCTGTCAGGACCTTTATTCTTTATCATGTCTGTGTCTCCAGTGGACTCATCACAAGCAATCGGAATTAATTATCCAGATTAGAAACCGAGCCACAATTACCGCGATTTTGGTCAAAGGCTTTGTTTTGGCTTAATGTTGGTATCAGATCGGGACATGACTGCAGAGCCGAGATTGCCTTTCGAAAGCAATTATTTTGCTGCATTTATTCATTCATGACATTTCAGTGCAAGTTAATGGCTGTGTCAGAACGGGCAGGAAAGAGAGCAGGAAATGATTTTGGCTAATGACACACTCTCAAACGGAGTCAGGTAAGAGCGAGTGCGGCGCTGTGCCGGCCGCCGCCCTGGACAGCGGCTCAGATCAACATGATAAAGAGGGACTGATTGAGCTCCGTACATCCACAGGAAGCTGAGCATTGGGGTTCAAGGTTATCTGGACAAATCAGACTCCTGTTTCCATTCATCGCCTCCTCACCCTCCAGCCAGCCCTTCCTGGGCAAACCAGCAAATTAGCAATTCTGATGTCTGCAAGCAGGTCTGGCAAGGGAATGCCTGTGAATTCTAATGTCATGATTAAACTTTCATATCCGTCCAGGGGAAGTGCTGCATATACAAAATAAGCTATCTCTTTTTATTTTTCCGCACTTTCAGGTTTTCGAGATGGGTAAACGTAAATCCTTCAACCGGGTTAAATGGAGGTGATCCGTCACTCAAATCACTCTGTTATTTGTCTCTCTAGTGAATATAAGTATTGATGAACTTAAAATAAGAGGCTGTATTTAACATGCCGCCGTCGCAGCCATTATTCTACTGCATCCGTAAACAGGCTCAGCCCCCGGTCCTCAAAGCTGTAAATGCTACTTCTTCGTGTTCGTACCCCTGCAATGCTACGCTCCCTGGGCCAGACATGCTGAGTGGATGGGAGAGGACGTGAGGGACAAGGAGCCTCAGTCCAACGGCGAGCCAGGCCTGGATGTGGCCATTATGTAAGACGGTCTTATCAGGCTCTACCTCCTGCTGAGCCACAGCCTAGCTTCCCTCTGCTCCCCCTTCCCGGTGCTCCCACAACATGGGCCTTCATTAGCAGGGCTAAATATCCCCGTTCTCTGCTATCTCTATCATTTCTTGCCTTGAGGCAATCCGATAATTACCTGTTCTCATTTCCCCTCCTTCTGGCCAGCAGGGAAGTGTTCTGACTTGCATTAGTTTGCATGAAATATTATCAGAATATTGCACATTTCTCCATCCTGCAGCCTCTGACACAGGAAGTATAGAGTCACAGGAGCTGTGATTGACAGGTGTCTGTCTTTCATGTTCCTCTGAGAATAGCTGCTTTGTTCTGGAGTTACAGCAAGAATTTTGATGGAAGGAGAAATGAGTGCGTAATGTGTATAAAGGCTTTGTTGCTTTGTTTAACCTCCGTCTGCCATTATTTCCGGGCAGTATTGTTATGCGTTACATCAGTCTTTGTTACCTACAGAGTAGGTGCAAAAAGGAGTCACATATTTTTTTTAATTTAAACTCATCAGTGAGTTTCCCCCACGCAAAAAAACTCTCAGCATAAAATAGAGTAGCATCTTCCTCTCTGTGGATCCTGTGATAGTTTTGCGAGAGTGCATGGCATACAATGCCTGGGAGGGGAAGACATCTTGAGTGGATATGGTCAGAAAGCCAGGAATTCCATCCAGTGGCACATATTCTGTCTCGTATTATTCATATCTATCTGTAATAATTTCCAGCAGCTCTGGATCAGGAGATGGATGAGCTTTTCCACCAAAAGCGAGAAGCTTCACTCAGCCTAACCTCTGCGGTCAGTAGAAATCATGTATGATAGCTCTAATAAGCAAGAAACTGCATCTGATCTTGATGTGATGCCGTATGTCCTTATTTTTCTGAAATAAATGTCTGCTACTGAAGCGCACATATTCCTGCTTCAAATATTGCTGTTTTTAGGAGGTAATGCCACGCATGCATGATATTTGCCAAAATGCATCTCTGTTTTATGGCAACGACGCTAAGAACAGGACAGTGTTTGCCAGTGAAGAGATTGATTGTAGCCAATTTAAAAAATGTCTTTAAATGTCATTCACATATGGGTATTGGAATTTAAAAGGAACTTGTGTGTTAAGCAGAGGATCCGTCTGATACAGAGTTGTTGTTGATGCATGAGCTTAAGCCCATTCAGTGTCTCCCCCTCGCCTTGCTGTGGGAAGCCGTGATGATTTTGGACTTTGTGACGGTCACTTTAATCTCTAATGAAGGCTCGTCCCTGGCTCTGCTCAGCCCTCTGATAGCAGAGCAGTCGTAAACAGGCCTGTCAGGGGGATTGCAGCGCGAGCAGTCCAAATGGCAAAGCAAACCCCAGGGACCAAGCCATGCTAGCATTATGGTCTAATTCAGATATAGCTCGGAAAAGACATGTGAGAAAATTCTTCTACTTTGGCTTCTTAGCTGCTGTGTGGCTGAATCACAGTATACTGTACCTTTGGACTCACTATTCCAGTTTTTATTTTTTAAATAAGTATTACCCCCATTAGTCCAAGTACATGCGTTAATGTACATTCCTACAACATGCCGTCAGTCAGCCTATCCTCCGGAATAATCTGAGTGGAAACTAAAATACCATCGGGCTTATTTTCAGCTGCAAATAAACCCTCAGCTTTCAAGATTGAATCACAAATTGACCATAAAATGTGTGTTTCGAAATTCAGTCACACCGCGTTATAGCATATGCTTCTTTTAGTTTTACAACATTACCATACAATTGAAGACAATTTCATGTTTAACATTTGGTGCGAGATGTAAATGTGTGCTCAAATGATTCTGTGAAACTGATTACTGGTTGCTCTGTGTTCTGACACATCCTGTGCTCATGCAGCATGTGCGACAGCTGGTTAGTAATTAGAATAATCTTCTCCCTGGTAGTGATTTAGCTTTCATGACTGCAGCTTACCTCAAATTGAAAATAAATTTATAGATAAATGCCTTTGCTGTTCCAGCAAATTACACCGCTGTAACTCAAAGGAGCCGAGTTGTTTATTTTGGTAGTAAAAGAGCAATCAGAGAAAACAAACAAAGCGCTTTATGAGTGCTGTCAGATTAATAATGATGCTACCCAGCGGTGATGATACAAACGATAATTTTTCAGCACACTCTGCCTCACCACATCATGGTAATTATAGATACTATATCATTATTATATCAAGTATTCAGTACAGATTATTAGGATAATTGAAGCTTGCTCCAGGATTGCCAAGTTCACCGTGCTGCAAACTGTGAATTACTGCGCCGGTGAGAAACGCACACATTAGCAGTGAATCCGTATGGTGAGTTCATCTTCAATCTGTGCTTCAGCGTGTGTGTGTGTGTGTGTGTGTGTGTGTGTGTGTGTGTGTGTGTGTGTGTGTGTGTGTGTGTGTGTGTGTGTGTGTGTGTGTGTGTGTGTGTGTGTGTGTGTGTGTGTGTGTGTGTGTGTGTGTGTGTGTGTGTGTGTGTGTGTGTGTGTGTGTGTGTGTGTGTGTGTGTGTGTGTGTGCGCGCGCACACGCGGAGACACACAAGCATCCGCTGACGGTGTTAAGATGAGGCTACACATGTGATACATTGTTTTTCTCCCAGCTTCTGTTCTGGTGTATCTGGGCAAATCCCGTGGTGATGAGGCGTAGAATCTGTCATGGAGAAGACATAAGCCTTTCATATGCATAGTGGAGATAAGAGGCAGCCATTTTATCAGGCGAGCTGTCGCTCCAACATGCTTGCGTGTTATGTGTCCCCGGCAGCGCCTCCAGAAACATGTCCCTTTAATGACACGGCCCATGCTCCCCAAGAGGACGCCCGGTTTGTGCCGCGCTCGAACCTGACAATTATGCCAATTACACCAGGCAGCAATGTTGACAAACACTCCCGGAGAATTGCTGCAGTTGATTGGTAGCTGTGTTCCGAAGTCCCCCGCTGTGACCTCTTCTGTAATTTAACTAGCATGGAGGAGAACTGCAACGGGTTTTCTAGAAAAAATCCCCAAGCCTTATGTTCTTTTGTAAGGGGGCAATGTTTGTGCCAACTGAACAAGCAGAGAAATGGATCTAGTGTGTCAAGAAGGCAGAGCGAGCGAGAGAGAGAGAGAGAGAAATCATTCTTCCCTCTAGTCACCACTGTATGCGATTTGTTTCGATTCATAAAGAGTGTTGTGTTTCCTGCCGGGCCAGGGCAACATGTAGAAAGTTGTTGTTGTGGATCATATTGCCTCTGAGGATTAGATCCCAAATACTGACCCGGCACCATTAGCTGCTGCTTACGTAACATTTAAAGAGCACTACTGTTGGCACCTGAGGACGAAGCTTAGCTGCCTGTGAAGCTGGAGACACTGCCAATATGGAAGCATATTAACAATACAGGGGCTGCTCCTTGCTACGGCTTGAAGTGTGTGCGCTAGGTTATACATAAAGGCTTTTTCAGCAGCTTTTTTGAGCAAGAACAGCATTGTACTGCATCAGCCTGTTTGCAAAAATTCAGTTTTGATAAGCATGCATCTTTTGAAAGAAAAGAAAAAAGATGATTCCCCTTTTATTTTTTGGGGCACATTAACTTTCAAGCACGGCACATGATTTTTAAAATTTCCGTCTCAAAATTACAGGATTATATTTGACGGACATGGGGTCGTCATTTCACACCAAATTATTTAAGTGATCCCTTAAATTGAAAATAAGATGCACGTGTGAAGTTCTTTTAGAACCAAATGTTTTGCCACATAATCATTTTTTTTTCTTCTTTTTCTCCTTTTATACTGCAGCAATTTGATGCACGGTGGCAGCCAGAGCAGCAGCCAGGCTGCCTCTGTTGGCCCGGTCCAAGTAAACTGAGCTCAGTCCCCACATGTCCCCTTCACTGCTCTTACGTAACATGCTGTTGAGCTGGAGTTAGCAAACATTAGAGGTCAGCTGGTTTTTGGCACAGTGGACATGCAGTCATTCACTGGAGCAGTATTTACAGTAGAAAAATGCAATAGGTGTGTGAGGCAAACAATGGATTTCCTCCTGCCCTTTGTTGTAAGTTGAAAAATAAACAGGCTGACTGATTTGTTATTTCGTTCATTTTCCATACAATACTGAAAAAGCTCAAGACGGAGGGTGTGTTAGATGTAAAGTAGAACTGGACTGACGTGACGTGTCTCCATGCCGCCGCCCACAGCCACGGCCCTTTGTTATGCTGAATCTCTCCAGCCTTGAGGACATGATGTTTTCCTATTACCATATCATGTTAGCACAGTCTAACCAGTGCTGCCTGTTAGAAATGTCTAATGTCCCTTAACAATGCCGGTGCAATGATTCACAGCTATGTTTGATGAAGAGAGGCTGGGGAATCCATTAGTGTCCATCTAAATTACATCAGCCAAACCACTGACACCGGCCTGCAGTCCACTGCCAGCTCATTGATTAAGAACTGTTTCCAATGGCCTTATGTAACTGGCTCTCTGCATCAGACTACCACTGTTGCTGTGCTCCCGTTATTGGCAAGAAGGGCCATTGTAGAATGTAGAATGGCTAAATCAAATAAAATCTGCCAATTTTAAACACCAGGTGACTCGCCTTGCTAAAAGGGTATTGAACAATGTAGTAACATTTGTAGAGGGTGGGCAATGTACCAGATTTTCACATGTTGGCGCTGTAGCATGCTGCTTAAAAGGATTCGATCATTCAGAAATGTCAAAAAAAAGACATCACATTGTCCAATTTAATAAGCACGAAAACAACCTTCACTTCCACGTGAGTTTTGAGATGTTTCCAAGGCATCGGGGAAGAAAAAAACACATTTGAAAACCAAATTTAGATTGCCGTTGGAAGTCTCCATCTTAATTCAGTCAACTCTCTTTAAATCCCCCCTCCCCTCTCCCCCCTTTGGTTGTGATAAAAGAAAAAGCAATGTCAATCAGGTGAACTAATGGGAATGTGCATTTTTGTAATTCACTCAAAGGGAATGGTAAATTGAAAGGAGTTTGCAACCTTTTAACACACTCGCACACACCAGCGCTGACAGTCAAGCTCCATTATCTGACAGCTGGAGAGGTTAAAAATAACTGTGCTCGCAGCAAATTAGACGTATCATTTGGCTTCTAAGTGAGAGATGAATCTTTGTGTGGATGCTCCTGCCATGCCGTGACACAGGGGCAATATATCAGACTGTGTTTGCCTGTCTTTCTCATAAACTCCGAATGGAATTGTAAACAGATGAAGCAATTTTACACCAAATGTATTCTCACTGAGTCGCTGCTACAGTGAGAAGCCTGGCTACCATAGACATGTACATTACTGCCCCATGCACTCTCAAGCCAAAGTACATAAATCATCATTTGGCCGCCTGCAGGGTTATTGGTATCGCTCAAAGGCAATCCATGAAGTGTTTTATATGTTGTTTTTATCTGACGATAAATCTGATGTTATTGCCCATACGTGGGGAGGACTTTTCAAAATCTCGCCACCTGGTATTTCTCAGACTCACACACGCTTTACAACTTTAGGCATGCGCATACAAAAACACACAAACACACGGGGTTGAGCTATATGGATCCTGATTCTGCTTGTCACAGTCAAGTTTTCCGTGTCATTCAATAGCACCTTGCCTGCGCTTATGCATGCATTTTATGTCAGGTGTCGGAGGGTGGGGTGTCGGTTCCCATTTGAGATGGTAAAAGAAGTGTGACTGGGGGATCCTTGTTACAGTAAGGTAAGTAAAGAGATTTCCATGGGAGGCTTAGGTGACAGCAGAGGTGTAGCGTTTCCTCTAAATACCTAACAACATCATTGTTAATTCATAGCTATTTAATCACTTACTAGAGTAAGTGCAGGAAGGATGATCTTTGTGTCATGTTGTCTCACAAGGTAATCTCTTGTATTTCCTCGCTTAAGACCCATGCTCTAAATTTGCCACCGACTGTGTGGAACCGCATTCACCCCCCGAGTTTTAAGATGAGTTTTAAGATGAGTTTTAAGTCGCATATTTACTGAGCTCAGTGTGGCCCTGACTCAGTCTGCTTGACATGATTTATCTCATCCTGCTTAACTGACGGGTATTGATGTGATACAAGGATAAATGCAGTAGATTGATGGAATTAAAGCCCACCCTATTGTTCCCATGCTGTGCATCACTGACACATGTGAGACTCTTGTCTCTCATTAAAGAAAATAAATGCTTCAGGCATCCTCCCTGCAAAAGCATCAAGTTTGTGTGTGCGTGGGTATGTGTGCGTGTGCGTGTGCGTGTGCGTGTGCGTGTGCGTGTGCGTGTGCGTGTGTGTGTGTGTGTGCGCGCGTGTGTGTGTGCACTAGTGTGTGGGAAGCTATCTCAGTTGTTTTCCCTCTCTATAATCTCCCCCTCCTTGTACAATGGATTTAGTCTGGCCTTGAATAGGAGCGAGTACAAATTGCAGCTGACTCTAAACAGCTGGGCATTCGCCCTGTCGGCAGAGCCCCGGACATGTGATTACATTAATCAAAGGGGCAAGACCATTGATTATTTAATCAACTTTCACTTATTGCTTGTGAAAAGGACAAGATCACAACTACAAGCGTAGCCACGCTCCGTTATTGAAGCATGGTTGTGTTGCACCCCTGGGCAATCCCCTTTGCTTCTTATGTGATGCATCTAAGCCACTGAAGAAATCTCATCTAAATAAGAGAGCGAGAAGCTTCCTCCACTTTACGTGCACAGGAGGCACTTGGCTGTGCATCTAAATTTTAGGGAGTTAGTGTGTTAACTCTATATTTGGATTCCACTGGAGTGGATTAAGGATTCTTTACTGCAAACCCACGGGATTCTCTGAGACATAAAAGAGGAGACTGTTTGCATCCTTGCTATACAAATAATTGCAGGTTTCAAATCGAGTGTAATTTCAAGCACCAGCTATATGGGAGAGTGTGGGCTTTGATGTACAAATCCACAATTCATGGAGGATTAGCACCCCAAAGGTTAGCAGTTGCTAATTACAGGAGATTGGTTATACATATCTAGCAAGGCAAGAAGACAGCCTTAATAAATGTGAGGATTCATCAGGAACAAGAATAAGCAGCTGTGATAAGCGGACATGTATTTGAATCACCGTAGATTGATACCCTGTAATGCCCTTCTTCATACAGTGAAAGAAAAGAGGCACCGTCTCTTCTATTGTCTTTATAAACAGCATACCTTGTGCGATATGAGATTTTCAAGATGCATTTGTGAATGCTGATTTGTGCAATCATATGAATTAACCTCTCGGATATTCTTCCTGTGTCTCTTACTGCAGCAACTTCTCTTTCACTGTATTTAGCTTGCAGCGTTCAGCGCTGCATTACCATAATCCTTGGTTCCCTTCCACAAACCACCACTGGCTAAATGAATCTATTATTTTTGCCTGGAGCTGAAAAGATGCAACAAAATGCAATGCATTGAAGGGAATAAAACTTGTGATAAGTCGCACATTTTCTCTATAATAGCCTGTCTACAACAGACTTTTTACTCACAGTTGGAAGTATCAGTGCACTTGACCTTTCAATAATCGGAATGTTGTAAGATTAAAAGGGTGTTTCAAACTCTAAACCTTTCCAAGAAAAAAATAAATCAATCATAATTCAATTCTGCACACAGTCATTTAGTCGAGCGCTGGCTCACTGGCTCTGTGTGTTGTTGATTCCCTTGGCCCACGATGGCGGACCTGGCCATTGTGGCCTTGTGTTTTCATATGGCCCTAAATTAAACATGTCCGAGCCAAGGCAGGCACTTGCTCCGCCGCAGGAAACGCTTTTTCATCTCCTAATGAATGTGCCTGAGGGGGTCCCACAGGGGGCTCCACTTCACCCCTCATTAGGCGGGGTGCTGCCTCTGCCTTCATGCTGAGGAGCAACCTCCTGGAGAGGGGCCTCCCACTTCATCTGAACGTCCCACGCTCCCCTGCCCTGGACCAGTGGACTGCACTGCACTCTGTCTCTTTTCTTTCTCCTTGTCTATCTCTTCCTGTCTCCACGACTTCCTCCTCCCCTACCAAGCCGCTCATCTTCTAGTCGCAGACCAGGGATGACAGGGATGAGAGGACGGTCCGTGGTCCTAATGTCATTTTAATGGCCTTGTTTGGTCTGCTGTGGTTGTGATTTATTGCTGTACACACTTCTAATGTCCTCCTCGAGGTCTACTTGACTGTCTTTTTCACAAGTCAAAGACGCTATTGTTTTAGATCCCGTAATGAGGAACAGGTTGACAAATTAATCAGAACTGCACTGAGATCTCGACTTTCTTCCAACCATGCTGTCTTCATTATGGCCCCAGCGAGACATGTGCGTTATGACAGGCGCTGAGGGCCAGACATGCTGTGTAGCGGCCTTGGTGAGGAGCTGTGGAGGAGCCGGTGTCCTGCTCTGGCTTAGAAGTTCCCTCTTGCTGCAGCGCTGCAAATACCCACTCTCATGTGGAAAATATTGACAGCTTCCTGTTGTTAATGAAGGAACAAAGCACAGACAACCCCTGACTGTTGTGAGGCAGCAGCAAAGGAGAGAGGGATGAACTGGCTGTCAGCAGACTCCAGGAGCCTTCGTAGTGGCTGTAGAAAGGGCTGTAGAGCTGATTGTTATTCCAGGTCTTTTGGGATGTGTTTACGCAATCATTAATCTTGGCACTTGTTTATGTGCCTGGGATTAGAGCACCGTGGCGCATTCACCGGCACACGGAAAAGCTGGTGCACCCAAAGGTAGCAACGAGCGCTCGGCCCTTCCACCGTAAGCAAAAGCGTGCAAGGTGTGAAGCATGCTTTGTGCACGGCTGCTTAATCCTGCCATGTTAAACAAAACCAGGGCAGTGTGTGTAGGGCTATGGAAACAGCAGTGCAGGGGGAATGAGCCTCACACGCTGTAAGCAGTCTGTGAACTCTGTGTGGCAGTAGACACTCCTCGTGCACCCCTGTCGTCTAGGAATGCCTTTCATACGGTCTGCTACAACAATAGGAGAGGGAGGAAGACCGTGGAGTTGCTCAGCTCCTCCACAGTGAGACTAGAACCTGTCGTGGTTATTTTTGTATTCAAGACCATACGCAGCGAAACTAACTATATAGTATATGAATATGTAACAGCTGCAAGCCTGCATAATATCACTTGATGGCCACTTACATCCACGGTTACTAGTAAAGTGACAAGACATGTAAGCAAGCCATTGACCGTCAATGCCTCAGTCTACTGATACCGCCAGCAGCCAAATGGAATAAACAGATTGATTTTTTTAAGTGTCTGGCAAATTTCATCACAAGTGAATATTTTACATGCTTTGCAATCATAACATTTCAGTTTAATCATTTAGTAGCATTGAGGATAAATGATGCATGATGGAAGTATTCACAGTCACTTATTATTAGCCAAGGGCGCTGTATATGGATTAGATAATTGCTCTGTCTCACTTTAATTTTCTTTCTGCACCTGAAAGAAAGGGGCTAGAAATTATTTGAAAGCCAAATAGTAGCAGTGTGCGTGTGTGCACTTGCACATAGAAATGGACTTGCACAAGGACAAACCAAAAGCCGTCCAGGTAAAAACCGAAAGAGCCCAGTGAAGCGGGTTCTCTGAGAGAGCTCTTCTTCGGGGGCCCCATGACACCGGTGATCTGCAGAAAGGTTGGGTGCTTCTAGTTTCAGCTCTATCAAGCTCTGGATCTGTGAGCAGCAGGATTCAGTATCACAAGCTAATGTAACAAGGCTCATTTGTCTCAATCACACGTCCCTGGTAGTATCGGCTGGCCATTGATGTCATTCATCTTCCCTGTCCTTGCCTGCTCTTTTTCAGCTGATGAAAACCGAAGACCTTCAAGCAGAATGTCAGAGGTGCTGTAAAAAGTGCTCATCAGCTCAGCGGTAAAAACTGTCGCTTATCCGCGGCGCTGTGTGCAGCGTTCATAAAACTCTTCAACGGTAGCGTTTCTGATTCCATTAAAGGTAGACCTGCACCTGTTATGGAGACTGGCTTTTTAATTTGGAGATTACAATGCATTAGAATAACATGATACATGTGCATACGATTTAAAAGCTTCCAAGTTTCCTTCCACAATCTGATGTTCATTATATATGGAACAATTCAGGGTGACTTATAAAACATTAACGGGCTGCAGGAGCTACCTGAAGGCATCTGTATTGTCACACTGTTACCTGCAGTGTAGTTTACCCCATATGCTAATTCATGTAATATCGGAAACATTTAAGAATCAAACTTTCTAAAGGATCATTTTTCATTGACAATGGACCTTGTGTTTTTATTTGTAGAGCAATTACGTGATGACATTTATTTTTTTCTAAAATTGATTTTAAATGTTTTGGAATAAAGCTCATCTCTTGATCTATTAATGCATGTGCCTGCGCAGACCTGATGTCAGCTCCAATGGAAATACTGACTTGCGCCATAACTGCAGGCTTATGCTGAGCTTCCCTCTTCGATGGAGCAAATCAAGATCATGATTACTATCTGGCCCGTGCAGCCGGTCTGCATTGTCTGGAAACATGTTTTCCTAAGGAGACCACAGAGGGACAATTACTGTCAGCTGAACTATTCAGCCTGCTCTCCATGTGTGTTCTGGCTGCGTGCCTCTGACCCACTGACCCTGAGCAGCAGCATGAGATGGGACCTCCAGGCCCCCTCACGCCCCGACTCTCTCCCCCAATATATACTAGAGCTGAAGCACCCACAGATAGACTTTGCAGTTGTCTAAATTGCCCACAAAAAATGCTCATATACTCAGCCACCCCTCTGGCAAAAAGACAATGCAGGAAGTTGTGTGGATGTAAGTTTTGATTTCTTTGTGTGAAACAGTAGAAAAATCCTATTCAAAACCCCATAGCAGAATCCTAGTTGTTGTACAGAAATGCATGCTAATACAGCAATTATAGGAGGAAGGAAGTTGTACAGTGTGGCAGTAGCAAATTCCCTAGTGCAATTGAACAAGGCTCTTTGTTGTTATGTAAAGGTTTCTGCGTGTAATTGCAGTGGATTCATTATTTATATATTCCTGTGTTTTTCTAAAGAAGCCAACGAGGCTGCTGTCCCTGCAGGGAGATGAGGAGCTGAGAGCTGCTTAACTAAGTCACTGTACCACAATCATGGCTTTAACCATTGCCTGCTTAGTTCAAGTGGCCAGACTAAAGGTTCAGAGGCATCACGTGATCCTCCGCTAAATCTTAGCATTCAGACAGCGGCCCCTGCACCAGTCAATCAGTCGGTCCTGTGTGATTTCAGCCTCAGTGATCTTGAGTTTTGGTGCATCCCAATGCCTTGCTGCACAATGCATGAGAAAAGCAAACAGCACACCGGCAACTCTGACTCAGACTTGGGAAAACTTATATTTCCCTTCAAAATGTGTGTCATTATAATAGAAGATGTATCACATTTAAATGTATAAAGGGCCCAAACCAAATGATCTAAATAGTTAGACAAAGCATGTAAACATTTGCACACAGATTTATTTTCTTCAGCTCTCATGACTCCCTGACTAACTAGGGGCTGGTAGCATGCATAAGTAAGTGCTGTCTACAGATTGTATACTGCCACCAGAGTAAACAGTGTGAGTCTTTCCCCCTCCTGGCACACGTGCACGCCCCCACGCGCAAGCTCGCGCACACAAAGGGGGCGTGCCCTCCGGTCCCCAGCACAACTTTGCTTGTCACTGCAGTCACAGACGAGAAGGGAATAGGTGGGGGGAAGATAGATAGAGGGAGGTAAGGAGTGATGGGGAGAGAGATTTGAGCTCAGGTGGGGCAGACAAGGGAGGGGAGAGGAACGCCGCAAACATGCTACCCTTCATGGCGCTCGTCTGCTCGGTAAACCCAGGCTTTTGTTGTTTCCCCTAGAGTGCAGGCGCGCAGACTCCCAGTCAAGAAGCTCGTCAATCTTTGCCACAACAACACATAAATTAGTGCCCAAATTACCGTTACGCCGGTGGAGGAAGAGACGCGGAGAGAGATGTCTTGTGCTGCGGTTTGGGAATACATCTTCCCGTCTCCTGCTCCCCCTCATAGAGGGTGTCAGAATGCACTTCAATAAAACAGTCAAGTAAATACAGGGAGAGACATGAAGAGAGACGCACTGCTGTGTTGTACAGGCAACTGAAGTTGGGCAGTGTTGAAATATTAATAGGCCTCACGCACAAACAAACACAGAGATGTACGCTTGAGTTCATCCAAAAAGCAGCCAAGGGCAATGGTCCAGACCTGAGCTTGTGCAAAGTCACTGCACTGCTATGAAGGAATAATAGGGAAAGACTTAAAGAGCCCATCTTTTCAAACGGAAATATCTCTTCAAATGTAGCTGGTCTCCAGTGAAGGGGGATCACAGCTTAGGCAGCTAAATGATTGGGGGGGAATTAGCAAGACGCAGCATAGAGACACCAAAATGTGTCAATTATGTCCTTCCTTGCTCTAATCCCTCTGGTCCGAATATTTTTTTGATGACTTCGGCGTGTTTGTAGGTTGAATGGAAGCCGTTTAAAGTGATGATACAGAGTTTTGGTCTGCAGGTGAATTTCTGTACAAGCACTGTGTGTTTTCTTTGTGCTACAAACCTGCAAATGCCATTAGAGCAGCTCTATTGTAATATGCCAACAGCCTCCGATCCCTAAACAAATAACACATTTATGCTATTCAGCCGGTGTTCCGTGCCACGACTGTCCTTTGCCGCTGACATTCAAATAACATTTCTTCTGCTGCTTAAATGGGAATAAAAAAGTATTGTGTTGTGCGACTCCACATGACAGCAGAGCCCCGGCAGATGAAAAGAGGCAGAATTCTGATTCCAGCTCTTGTTGGGCTGTCGTCTCTCCACAGCTAGATCTGACTGCCATTGGTATCTGTTTAAAGAAGACTCTTTATCAACCGACAGCTGATCTCCACTGCCAAATGGGCAAAATGAATAGCTGCACATAATGATGGAGGAGCATGGCGTAGTGCACATTTGCCAGCCGGTTCAGTGCCTCCGGTGTTTGTATGTTGACCGTGTGTACATTTTTGAGAGAAGGCATGTGTCCTTATAAGCTTTTGTTTGGTTTTGTTTGCGAAAATATTGTAACTGGAGGCTGTATTAACACAGTTTGTCTGATAGGGGAAGAATTCTTAATCTGCTCATAACGCTGTGCCCTGTTCAATTCCTTACATAATCTCTGACATGAGCCCGCTGGCTTGCGTCACTCTGTCATTGACAGCTGTCAACACAACACGGCCGACGCACACAAATACTTACTCACACACCACCACGCAGAGAGGGAAATGTGTTTTTTTGCCCAACTGCTTCACATGCTTTGTGTGTTGTAAATGAGCCAATGAGAAGAATAACGGCTCTGCATAGACGGAACAGAATACAGACGATCTCAGGCCTCCTTTATTGTGCACATCTATCGTGAATCATCAGGCCATGGGGAAAATGATTTATTGGTCCAATCGAGTAATGGGTTAAGCTCTCAGCATTATGACGGTTGCCCGGGCATGGGTCTGTAATGTAAGGGATAATCTTAATCCTTCAACGTTATGTCAGTAGTCCAAGGGTTCAGTGGAAGCAGCCAGGAGATTTTGACTGGTGATTTTCCATGTTTGCACAAGCCTGTAGGATATTCTCACAGTTTATTTTCTTATTTTACCAGCATTCTATATCTAAAATTTGAACAATATAATTCTGATAATCATGGAAAACAAATATAAGAATAATTAGTGGGAGCTAAGTAAAATGTGCAACATTTGTGTGGATATTTAAATTGTTTAATATAGTGCACTATACTGTAGCTACAAATAGCAGGACCTCTTTGGTGGAGACTAACTGTTGATTTTCATCAAGAATTTAGACCGCATAGTGACTACCAGAGTAGCAGCATTTCTAAATATTTCACCACTTTTTCAATTTATTTCTCAGCTTCACGGTTTTATTATGTCTTGTGAATGACTCTTTATATCATTGAATGAATCAATACGACGTTTGCGGTGCATAGGGAAGAAGTGTTCTGTCTGACAGGGTCTGTCTGATGCTTATAACAATATAAACTATGACAGGGCCCCTGTAAGCTGTTAGTGTGTTTGGCAAATTGTTCTGGGTGTTCACATTTGACTGTCAGTTTCCAGGTCTTTGATAATGGAGTGTAGTTTTAGCAGTGGGTTGATCTCAGGGCTGTGGAGAAGACAGTGAAGGGCACTGGGTGAACATGCAGAGGCCTGGCTGCCCTATTGTGCATGTGCTCTGAGTGACACGTCATCCCCTCAAAGGGCCTGCTAGTGTGGTGAATCAGTGTCCTTGAACTGCTCAACCACAGACAGACAAAGAACAAGCTTCAGCATTCGGCTTGACTGTCTCCTCTCTCTGCCATGCCCATTGTCCATACCACCCACGCCAGGCTGCAACGCTGCGTACAGGAAATCAGTCTTGCGCCGCCGTCCGGCCCTTATGATTATGCGTGTGGTGTGATTGTGCTGCAGTGTGATTCACACATAATCTGGGCGTCTCAGCAGGTGTCTTTGAAGTGGCCTGCGTGCAGAGGCCATCTCAGTGCTGTGAGGAGCGTCGGGCTGCTGGGATGGGCTTTAGCATGGCTGCCCGTCTAACTGTGCCTGGCTTTGATGTCGTAAACAGTGCAGGCAGTGCTGGCTGGCAGGGAAGCAGGCAGGCAGGCAGGCAGGCAGGCAGGCAGGCAGTGAATGGGATCAGTGGCACTGCGCTGGTCAAGCTCAGGCGAGCCAGCAGCTGCCTGTTTCACACCAAGAGGCAGTTAACACTGCAGCTCATGTCAATAGATATTGACTGCCAGATTGGGAGTGCTTATTAGCGCATGCCTTTTTGTTTTAAATCATCCTCAGTGTCTAAAGTGTAGCTTAGGGGCCCCATGACCAGCCACACAAGAGGACAACTTGCACAGTCACAGACATACAAATATTGACTTGGGCTGATGATTGTAGGTGACTTCATGGTGTATTTGGTCTCCATTGTGGCATTGTTGGGTATTTATTCTCCTTGACCCCTCTCTCCACATCCTTTTGAAAGCAGCTTATCGTAGTGTGGAAATTACTTTATGTTCAGACTTAGGTCTTCTCTCATACAAGAAACGACAGAGCCTGCCTCTGCCGGTCCAGAGACAAACCCTTTTTACTGTTGAGTGCACTGAGCATTCAGGGGCTTGTGCAGCGGTGGAGTGAGAGGGTGTTAGCTGGTGAGGCTGTGTGCACTCAGGGTCTTCCTGCTGCAGATAGGGCTTTGTGAGGCGTGCTCGTGTATGTGTATGCCCTGCCCGGCCTGGCACCCTCGTGTCTCTACTCCCACTGCTTTCACCTGATGTGGCACAGCCTCTGTCAGGCCTGAGCGAGCGCCTAGCCAGCTCCGCTTCTTCAGGAGAGATGAAGGCATCTCCCAGCTCTGCTGTGGGGGTGGGGGAAGCTAGCAGCAGCCTAAGCCTGGAGCAATCGGAGGCTGGAGCTCAGAGCCAAAAGCCTGTGGGCTGGATAGGGTGGGTGGAAGAAGCTTGGCTTAACTTGGCAAGACAGCCATAGCCACAGCCCTGCACTGCCACCCAATGGCTGGGGCCTGTCACTACAACCTTTAGCTCACTACTAGTCATAATTACGGCACGCTTCAGTTGTTGTGAGTGCATGTCAGAACAAATTATGTAAGTAATGAGGCTGAAAACGCTAAAGGAGTCGAAACACACTGCACTGCTAATGCTCATGCAGGGAGAACACAAAAACAAACAATAGAGTGCACTCATACAGAGATAGACCTAACCGAAATAACAAGCAACTGTGCACAGTAAGGAAAAGATTAATTATGAATTAACCCTCTCAGTTAGGTTGTCGAAGCCCGCCTCCTGCCTGGATTTCACTCTAATCCGGGCCGACGAGGTGCAGTGCCCTCTATTGTATGTGAGAATCACAAATCGCAGGAGGTGTTGTCTGGAGGAGAATTAACTGTGCATGTTCCACCACTCCCTTTTGTTAATTTGACTGAAATGTAGGCTAATTCCATGTAAACATGGCCGGTCTTGTTGACTCCAGCAGCGCGAGGAGAACAGACACAGATTCCTGAATGAATAGAGTGTGGCTCCGGGGTTAGTGGATTAGAGGCTCTGTGTTAAGGGCCTCTCCCGGGCATGCCTCAGGGACAAGGACATTATCCACATGACACATTACAAGCTCCGAGGCAGATGATTAAAATGGGCAGGGATCTTTGGATTGAACTTCAGCAGAAGTACTTTTGATGTGATCAAACTAGTTTAAAGAGGTTGGTTGTTAAGGTGTACGAGGGATATGTGAAGCTTCTAGTCTTGTGAAGAGACAGTTAGGCCTGGCTGGAGGGGAGAGGCTGATGCAACTCTTTGACATCGCGAATTTACCACCATTTTCTAAATTATTATAATTTGTATTGCATCTTATTAAGGCAAAACCATAGTATTGCTCCACTAATTGGTATAGACTGGTGTTGCAATAGATTCACATGCTCTGATTGGTTGGCCACATGGCTGGTTGGAGGAAACCATTGTGAGAAAATATCCTGCGGTGATCTTTCCTCGATTTAGATCAGATAGCGGTGCGCGTCTGGCGCTGCAGCGCACTGTTGGGATGGTGGGATGGAGATGTTGGAGATGTGGAGGAGGGCTGTGAGATCTCTAGAGGAAGAGAGTGTGTGTGGGGGTTGGGAGGGGGGGGTGCAGCATCAGTGGCTGCAATGATAAAGCTGAGAGCGGTGGGCCGAGCTGGGAGTTCTGTGTCTCTGATGTCTGCGTGTTGTGTTGTGTTGCCCTGTGGTCCGCTCCTGAAGAGAAGGCCAACGATGGATGAGGCCTGTCTTCTCTGTGCTTTTGTCCTCTGTGGCGGGTGAATCACAGGCCTGTCAACGGCACACCACCACGGCCACTGAACAGGCAGACTTACACCACTGTGGCCGTGTTGTGAGGCTTTGTGGCCGCAGTGGATTTACTCATTAGGTGCTTATGGTTTTTTAGTTTAAGAGTCTTCATGAAGTCTCTTCATGTCGCTATATGAGCCTTTGTCGCTGCTCCAGGCCAGTATTAATACGACTGTTCTGTATTTGGGTTTGTGGGTAGATGGGGTTTTCCTTATATAAGTTGTGTTTGACACTTTGTTTACATTTGCTGCTTGTGAGGACTTAAAACACACATACACACACACACACACACACACACACATACACACACATATCCAACTCCGGTAAATATTCAGCTAATGCTCTGTGGAAGTGAGGATTCAAGAGCCACCGGATGAGATGTTTTTAGAAGCACAGTGCTCTTTCATGTACCAACGTGGATCCATGGTGAGGGTGTTGTACAGTGACAGCAAAATGTTGATTTTTTTTTCTTCTTCTTTTCTTTTCTGCAGCTCAAATCGAAATAATTCCCTGCAAGATCTGTGGAGACAAATCATCAGGCATCCATTACGGCGTGATAACATGTGAAGGCTGTAAGGTAAGCATCGAGAGACTGGGGCTGTGTGTGTGTGTGTGTGTGTGTGTGTGTGTGTGTGTGTGTGTGTGTGTGTGTGTGTGTGTGTGTGTGTGTGTGTGTGTGTGTGTGTGTGTGTGTGGCTGTGTGGCTGTGTGTAGGTGTGTGGCTGTGTGTAGGTGTGTGGCTGTGTGTAGGTGTGTGGCTGTGTAGGTGTGTGGCTGTGTAGGTGTGTGGCTGTGTAGGTGTGTGGCTGTGTAGGTGTGTGGCTGTGTAGGTGTGTGGCTGTGTAGGTGTGTGTGTGTTTGTGGCTGTGTAGGTGTGTGTGTGTTTGTGGCTGTGTAGGTGTGTGTGTTTGTGGCTGTGTGTGTGAGTGTGAGAGGGACAGAATAATTGAGAGATGGAAGACAGAGAAATTTGATGAGGTAAAGAAAGTTGCTTGCGAGGAAAAACGTTTATGAATGTTGCTGAAGTTTTACAATGATTTGGAGAAGGACTGCAAAGAGTAAACACAAAGAACATGATCATTAAAGTGGTCAAGCACCACAGAGGACATCACAGAAAAGCACAATTAGTAGGACAAAGTCATCCCTCTGACTTGCTCTGCCTTTCCCTCCCAGGGACTTGTCTTTTCACTTTTCTTTTCTTTTTTTGCTTCTGCTGCAGCATGCTCTTCTTGAAATAAAATGATCAAAAGGAGAGTGCTTTGAATTATAGCAGATTGTTGGCTGTTTGCTACAGTGTGGCTTCCATTGAAGCCGCCTTTTGTACTGTTTCAAATGCACCAGCCATTCACAGTGAGGGGAATTTTGTGCTTAGAGTGTATTCTTGTCCCAGTGCTTGTCACCAGGCACATCATTAGCATTCCTCAGCCAGCCTGCACCTTTGGTGTGTGTGTGTGTGTGTGTGTGTGTGTGTGTGTGTGTGTGTGTGTGTGTGTGTGTGTGTGTGTGTGTGTGTGTGTGTGTGTGTGTGTGTGTGTGTGTGTGTGTGTGTGTGTGTGTGTGTGTGTGTGTGTGTGTGTGTGTGTGTGTGTGTGTGTGTGTGTGTTGGAGAGAGAGGTTCCTGTTCTTCCCAGTGATACTCTCCCTCACACAGGAGCTGGAAGGAACAAAACACTAAAGAATAAACTGCTGAAATCTATCTTTAATGATTGCTAATTAGTCCATGGCAGAGAGGCCTTTAATGATATGTGCGAGTACAAAAGTTTGGACCATAAATCATAGCTTTATTAAAGAGTGCTGCTTGTCACTGGCAGTTATAGCCTGTTTCCATAATGGCTTCCATTATAAAGCAACTTGGCAGCTGTCAGCTGTTTTCTTGTAATTAAACAGCCAATGAGCAGCTAATTAAGACATATGTGTATGGAGCAGTAGAGAGGGGCATGTTAATGATGTGCTGGAATCAATTCATTAAGTCAAAGGATGAGGAATCCAGTCGGTGTGCATTCACAATCCTTTAGCGCTGTACATGCCAGGGCTGCGTTAATCAGCACTAAGCACCACTGAAGAAAAATACCATCCACTGTTATCATTCCTACCCAAACACACCACCCTCATGCTGTATACACTGCTGAAATAAAGCACTCTTTAAATGCCAGATTTACCAGCCAACAGTAGTATTATCTAATCTGTTTGGCAGCAGTAAAATAAAGGTATCACCACCAGGAATACATTAAATCACTATCAATCAGTAATGAAGTTTGTCAGCACTCAAACACGATGAAAACACGAATTGATCCTTCACTCCCAGAACATGTTTCCTCTCACGGTGGTTCATCCAGTAACCCAAAGTGTTGCCATGCCCCTTTCCCGTCCAGGGCTTCTTCAGGAGGAGTCAGCAGAGCAATGCGGCCTACTCCTGCCCGCGTCAGAAGAACTGCCTGATCGACCGCACCAGCCGCAACCGCTGCCAGCACTGCCGGCTGCAGAAGTGCCTGGCGGTGGGCATGTCACGAGATGGTAAGTGCCTGATGGAAGAGGTGGGCAGACCCAGCAGGGCGGCTTGATGAATCAGGGGAGGTGAAGAGCCCAGGTTCAAGCGCCTGCGTGGGCAAGAATCTGCTCCGCGCTGTTTGAAGCAGTACTTCAGGGATGCTGCTGTGGAATCTGAAATATCAATGTCATTTCATGAAGTTATTGGTCGTGTCATTATTTATTTCTAAAAACAAGGCAAAAGAAAAAAGAAAGAGGGCATTGTTTAGTGTAAACTTCTAGTCACTATCTTCTTGAGGCAAGACATTTATTTTTTTTTAAATGGGTATACATTTATCAGTGAAAACAGCACCATAACTCTGTTTTTACTCATAACTGCTTTTACTCAGCCATCTGTGTGTTTCTATCATTATTGTTATTTGGCCCGATATGGTACCAAATACTGATATTTTTGCTTAGAGACAAAGAGAACACACACACACACACACACACACACACACACATAGATAATGAACACCATTATTCTCAAAGAGACACAGCAGACACATCCCAAACAAATGGTGACATGAACACATGCTAAGACGTCGGTCCGTGTTCATTGCCTGCCAGTAGCAGGTGAGTGCTTTGTCTGCGGGACTAATTTGTTGCTGTGATAGAAACTAGGTTTGATGAAATAGGAGGTTGTTAGAGGTTGTCATTAGTGCTGCTGCAGCTGAGATGCTGTAATGGGAGCACACAGGTGGGGATGTGTGCTGGAGGGCTCCTGCTGTGCCAGGCTGGTCCAGTCTGGGCCAGTCCAGACTGGACTGAGATGTGGAGATTATGTCAGAACAAAGCAGATCTATGATGTGTTTTTTTTTTTTAAACACACAGGAATTCACACAAAAATGAGAAAACCTGAACAGACACTAAGGCTGGCATCTCTTTATGCACACTACTTTGCTTAAATTCAGTTACACACACACGCATACATATTCATGAATATGAATGAACACAGAAGTACATTAGCACTTATGAGTGCCTTTGCATAGCCAGACACATGCACACACACACACACACACACACACACACACTCAGGACAGACGAAGGTGACTCTTGCTTTCACTCAACACACCAGAGCCCATCTGCCCGCACTCTCCTCCTCGCCGCTTCACTCGCTTTCCACTGTGTGTAGAAAAGCACACACACATGCACACACACACGCTTTTACACACACTGTGACCGGCTGACATACTGCCAGGCCCCCAGAACTCTGGCCAAGGAGTCACATTCTCAGCACCAGTGTTTAGTCTGGAAACCTTGAAACAGGAGGCAGCAACTTAGCCTGTCTCACGTTTGAGTGGCTGGTAAGCTGTTAGTCACTTCCCACTTCTGCCTCTGCACTTATGAAGCTGCTCATTTTTTTATAATGTCTGTCATTAGTGATCCTTCCTGAAATACGGAGATTTGCTTTGTTGTGATCAGTGTTTTCTATTCAAAGAGTATTTCACTTTTACTGTCCTGCACATCAGTATTGTGGAGAAAGATGCTAGTAGCAGGCGTCTTTTGGTCTAATAGTAACATACGACTTTTACATACATGAGTGTTGTTTTACTTTGTCAGGGGAGGGCATACATTGACAAATGATCTCTTAATGTGGTTCACAATTTATAGTAAGTAAGGAATTAATGTCCCCCAAAAATCCCTAATTCAATCCTATTATCTTGTCCAAACAAGTCCTTTTGTCCGAGATTGCAAGAATTATATTTTTGTTATAGGAATCACGATTTAGCCAATAGTCTGAGATAATACTATTAGTTCTCATAGCAATTCCAGTGTTTCAGGCAATTTCTACACATGACTGTCTTGTTAATATCTGGAAAGTTATTGAATTTAGTTTGTTTGTGTTGGTAATTCACCCCACTGGTGAGATTATTTGGCTTATTATCGAGATCGATAAATAGTTGGACATTCTCAAATTAACTCGAGCTTTCATAATGTTATTCTCACATGATTCTGGTTGATCGTTTGCAACGTTTCACAGTGTAACACATGCTTTGTCCTGCTAACCACAGCGGTGAAGTTTGGCCGCATGTCGAAGAAGCAGCGGGACAGCCTGTACGCTGAGGTCCAGAAGCACCGGCTGCAGCAGCAGCAGCGTGAACACCAACAGCAGCCTGGGGAGGCGGAGCCGCTCACACCTAGCTATGGCCTCTCAGCCAATGGCCTCACCGAGCTCCACGACGACCTCAGCGGCTACATGGATGGTCACACCCCTGACGGCAGCAAACCGGACTCGGCGGTCAGCAGCTTCTACCTGGACATCCAGCCATCTCCTGACCAGTCAGGCCTGGACATCAACGGCATCAAGCCGGAGCCCATCTGCGACTTTGCCCCTGGCTCCGGCTTCTTCCCTTACTGCTCCTTCACCAACGGAGAAACCTCCCCCACCGTGTCCATGGCTGAACTAGGTAAGTAGCAGGAGAGAGGCAGGGGGAGACGAGAGGAGAGACAGCAAAACGGAGGAGGGGGGAGAACAACTCAACCGTGGGGCAAACGACACAAAGGTTGCTTAAAATAGCAGGAGGTTGGAGACTCATCTCCAACACTCATTAAAAGAGCCTCTTTTTTGTAATTAGTTTCCATTAATTAGGGCCAATCAGGATCCAGCAGGGCAGGCGTCTGGGGAAATCATTTTTTTAGGCTCCCCTGTGCCCAGGAACTCCTTTTAACAGATGTGTTTTCAAAACCATTTAAATTCTTATACTCAATATTTCTCGCAGAGAAAATGTGACCTTTGTTTCAGTGAGTAACGTGGCGCCCCTCCTCCTCGCCATGCATTTGTGTCATAACTAGATTGGCTGTGCCGCAACCTTAAGTTATGAGCTTCCTGTAGGCAGTAAAAGGAAATGTCAACAAGCCTTTTCCCAGTCAAAAAAGCCTACGCGTATCCGCCTCTCTTCCTTTTTGAAAGCTCTGTAAATAAATCTTCTTTTCCTGTGGCATATTTCATCAGTGAGGTCTTCCCTTTCACATATCCTTGTGTGTAACATTCAGAACTCAACTGTGATCTTCTTGTTTTGCAGAGCACCTGGCCCAGAACATCTCCAAGTCCCACATGGAGACATGTCAGTACCTGAGGGAGGAGCTGCAGCAGATGACCTGGCAGGCCTTCCTGCAGGAGGAGGTCGAGAGCTACCAGAGCAAGGTACCCGACCACAGCCGGGCCCGTGCTGGCCTTCACAGCGGCAGCAGCAATCAAACCCATTGTTTTAAAGCAGATAACACATTCTCTGTCCTATCTCTTCTTAGCCCCGGGAAGTCATGTGGCAGCTGTGTGCTATCAAAATAACAGAGGCCATTCAGTATGTGGTGGAGTTCGCCAAGCGCATCGACGGCTTCATGGAGCTGTGTCAGAACGATCAGATAGTGCTGCTGAAAGCAGGTATGACAGCCTGTCAACATGGCCTGCTGCCGTCAAACTCACCCACCACCCCCCTCTGGCATTGTCACGAGAGCGTAGCTGACCTGACTGCACAAAGTCCTCTTCTTCACGCGCACAGACAGTGTCACAAAGAGGAGACCCCGCCCTGCCGGTTTCCTCTTTCTGCCTCTGTCTCTTTTTATTTCCTTCTGTTCCGTACATACATAGCAGGGACGGACACAACATTAGATAAGCAATGTGTTCCTGGGCTCAGATCATACCTATCACGACGGCTGCCATTCCCCTCTCTTTCCTCAGACACCGATGATGTCTGCTTAGCCAAACGGCTCTCATGAAGACAGACTTACAGAATATTAAGTGCAGCTATGGCTCTTTGCACACTGTCAACCATATTTACGCATGAATACGGATGCTGAAACACACGTGCACACATACCGCACATGCAGCAAACAAACACCTCCCCTGAGTCTTTCCTTGAGTATTATTTACATTAGCACAGCCAATATGAATAATGAAATAAAGACTGAGATCCCTGGTCAGACATGACATTTAAAACAGTAGCATCTCCCGTAGAGGCAGTAATGGCTTCGGTTACATTTTCTTGATCCTCTTATCAACTCCCACAGAGTGGTACAAAATTGTAGGATAGAATAAATTCCCTACCTATCTTGCTAAATAAAGGTTGAATGAATAAACACTGTCACTACTGAATGAAGCTCAATTATTATCTGGCATGTCATTATGGAAGAATAGCCTTCTGTCTATGATATTATCATGCAGAGGTGGGTTTTGTTTCTCTCCCTCTGATGGCAGGCTTTTTTTATGTCAAAGTGGTTGTGTTACTCACATTGTTGAAGAATAGCACAAAGCACAATCATGTGTTTTGCATCCCTTACTGATGTGTAACTGTTGGGGGGGGAAAGAAACAACTCTCAGATTCAGCATCTTGTTCCTGTCTGTCTCCACAGGCTCTTTGGAAGTTGTGTTTGTCAGAATGTGCCGTGCCTTTGACTCGCAAAACAACACAGTCTATTTTGATGGAAAGTATGCCGGACCTGATGTGTTCAAGTCATTAGGTAAGTGGAGTCAGTGTGCGTGCATGTGCACGTTTGAATGAGTCTGCATGAGTGTATTTGTATGCTGCTGTGTTTCTTACAGAGTCTTACTGTTTTCCTTGGTGTAATGGTCAAAATTAGAGTCTGCTGCTCTGTTCTACACAATGCTGAAGGCCTGGGAGCAAACACTAAGCACCCATCGCTGCCTCACCTGGCATTGCTGTCTCTGCAATGGTTATTTATGGTAGAACAGAGATGTTAGTGAGGCTCTGCTGCATATGGCTCCAGTAACTGTGGAATAAATAAAGCCAGACGAGTGTCTTTAGGGGAAGCGCTATCAAAACCATCCTTGATAGTCTGATATAAAACATCTCAGGCGAAAGCAAATAGCATTCGTGTTTGACTGCCGTGACAATAGTAGGACTCTCCACCGTGGATTTTCTCGCCTTTTGACGGTAAAAAAAAATGTAAATATGTCCCCACGGCGGCAGTAAAAATGCTGAATTCTGGTTCTTGGTGTAAGTTTTCCATTCCGTGTACCTCGCTGTGTGTGTGTGTGTGTGTGTGTGTGTGTGTGTGTGTGTGTGTGTGTGTGTGTGTGTGTGTGTGTGTGTGTGTGTGTGTGTGTGTGTGTGTGTGTGTGTGTGTGTGTGTGTGTGTGTGTGTGTGTGTGTGTGTGTGTGTGTGTGTGTGTGTGTGTGTGCGCGCGTGTGAGAGCATGTGTAGCGGAGTCCCAGTGTCCTGTGTGTTCTGCACAGAGGGGTCTGCGGCAGAGTGATGGGCTCCCCGAGCCACGGTGGCATCCCCCTGTCTCTCTGTATGCCAGATAATTGATTTAACTAAAAGCCTCAATAGTGACCTCATTTTGGCTTGCATAACACCACCCCAACTGCCAAAAGTGACTCGTCTGGGAGGCAAAACTCAGAAAAGGCATTGCCTGTTCTGCTTAAGACGCTCCCATGTGCTGTCAGCATGCCGCTCTTTTTCATTCCTTCCCCTTCCTCCCCCCTCCCTGTGAGCCTCTCTCCCAATAAAGATCAAGAGTGAATGTTGTTCTTTGGTCTTCCTCATCCTAAGCCCTCTCTCTGTGTCCTTTGCTGTGGCAGGCTGTGACGACTTGATCAGCTCCGTCTTCGAGTTTGGGAAAAACTTGTGTTCTATGCACCTGTCTGAGGATGAGATCGCCCTGTTCTCCGCCTTTGTGTTGATGTCTGCTGGTAGGTGTCACTCACAGTGCAAAGGGGGGAGGGGGGGGGGAGGCAGACGCACATTCACCACAACAAAGAACGCTGTTGCCCTCCTGTTTTTCTCTATCAATTAGTATCTGATATTAGTGGCAATGCATCATTTCCTTTTCCCATGAGCCACGGTGACTTGGCTTTCAGGTGTGTGTTTTTACAGTAACTAACAGTGGTGATAATCTACCCTCCAGACCGGTCTTGGCTCCAGGAGAAGGTGAAGGTGGAGAAACTCCAGCAGAAGATTCAGCTGGCCCTCCAGCACGTCCTGCAGAAGAACCACAGAGAGGATGGTATACTTACAAAGGTACAGTGCCGTACACTCCATCCATTATCCCTGAGAGCTGCTGTCTGCTAAGCATGCATACCCTTGTAGTAGTGCAATCTCCCTGTTTAGGATCTTTATCCACAGGCCATCAACCATTTTTAGAGCTTGCACAGATTTCAGGGGGAGCCTTCGTAATGTTTTATGTAATGCCTTTTTATCAGTGGAGAAGTGGCAATTTATCAATTGTACCAGCTCCATAATATGAAGTGTCAGGTTTTCCTCCTGCCTGAGCGCTTGTCTCAATATTTACTAGTCTGTTTGCCCCTGTGTGAGAGGGAATACACTGTAGGGAGGAATGTTTTTCACTACCATTGCTCCATGTCCTTGCCTCCCTGTGAATCTAAACAGCCTGTCTCCTCTCTCTCCACAGTTGATATGCAAAGTGTCGACACTGCGAGCGCTGTGCAGTAGGCATACAGAGAAGCTTACAGCTTTCAAAGCAATATATCCAGACATTGTGCGTGCCCACTTCCCCCCCTTATACAAGGAGCTGTTCGGATCAGACTTTGAGCAGTCCATGCCCGTTGACGGGTAGCAGCCCTGCCAGGTGCCAGTGTGCCCACCGTAGGGGAATGTGGAGGAGGAATCTGAGACACTTTATTGGTGCCCTGCACAAAACCAGAGCGGACAGATGGCACGTTGTTCAACTTCTTCTTTTACTTTGAAGGGGAGGGCTTAGGGAGTTGATTCTCAAGGTTTACTTTATTGAATTTAGTTCTCTTTGGAAGACTTGTGGGACCCGACACCCCACGGGACACGAAGAGGAGATAGGGACAAATGATTTCTGTCTGGTTGAACTTGACCCTCTTTTGCGCATTTCTATCACGATTCACTTCATTTCATTCATTCATATTCACAAGTATTTGCTGCGTCGCCGTTGTTATGATTTACCTGTACATCTGACTTGGAGTCACTTTTGGAATTTAAAAACAGCTGAAGACGTCTTCAATTTGAAGATAAATCTGCATCAGTATTATTTTTCAGACTACATTCCCTAAAACAGTTTTAATATTTTCACATTCAAAACCTCTAATATACTCTAATCGCTATCTCCCCCAAACTGAAATAAACAGCTGACAAATGCGCACATTTTGGTCAAGTTCAGCCATTTTTCTCTTGTGTTCATATCTTTTGGATGCCGTTCTTGGAATGAAAACTCACAGCGGCTTTGAGGGAGGGTCTGTCGGCATGGGGATGCAATCGACACCTCTATGGACAATCGTTAAAAAAAAGAAGAAAAAAATGAATCATATAGAATTCTGGTAATTCTAATGAAAACGCAATGATTTTAGCTGTCAAAGACTCCATCCACCATTGTTGCATAGTGAAATCATGTAAGGCCATCTGCTATTAATCCTTCTCTGGACAGGTGCCCTGGAGAAGCATAGGGCACCAACACAATGAAAAGGGTCCATTCCACCTGTTTTATAATGTACTACAGGGTATATGGTCATAAGTACTTACTATACAGAAAAAAATAAATGTTTATAGAATCTATTTTAAATAACATGTATGATATTAGTAGTTAGACCATTCTTAATTGTTGAATTGATAAGGCACTTTTATTTACACCTTTCTTTAATTTAAGACTCGTATATTTACCTAGTGATGTGTTGCATGTGCACAAGAAATACAAGTTGAACCATGGTCACAGAGGCTAGTCCCGGGAGCTGCAGATGATATCGGTCTGGAAGTGTAAGGGCTGTCTGTTAGGATTGCTGGCGAGGCTGCTGGTTGGTCAACAAAGAGGCTTGGATGAGAAGGCAGGTTAGAGGAGCTCTGTCACCTGTTAGCTTATCAACCTCCATGACCCCTTAAAATGTAGCTCTGATACATTTAGAGAGAACTTTTATTTGTGACATTCAAGTCTTTTGGCTTTCTTGATCTTTCTTATGAACAGACCTGGATTGAACAGCTAAAAAACTGAAATAATTCAGAGGTTTGGTTAATCATTTGCAATACACCGGCGTTCATGTACTACAAAATATTTAGTACTAATTTTACTTTGAAAAACCTCACGTATTATGTAAAGCAGGCCACAAGAAAACATCCCAGCCAGGTTTTAAGCTCCACACAGAGACTGTAATCCAATTGTTCCATCTAGTGGAAGGTGAAGATACAGCAGGCAAGTTGACGGCCTCATGACAAAGATACGAAGTCTAACCTAAAAGCACATTGATGAGCCTCCGTCAAACCGTTCAGATAGTTCTTTTGCTGTGTTTGAGTGACTTTATCTGCCTTCTCACCACAACCTCAGCCTCAGCAACGCCCCAACAGGACACAGAAGGAACAGTGAAGGGAAAGTGAATATTCAAAGCCTTGTCTGGTAGTAAAGCTTCTATTTTTGTAACATGTTTTGGTTAAAAATCTCATGAAAGAGAACGAGGGAGAGAAAAAGATGTCAGGTAGCACTTAACTATATTCCTGCAATAATTAGACTAGCTGTTGTTTGTATGATTAGGGGAGAAACATAAAAATGGTAGGACAAGTGCTATTTTCAGAATGCTTTGTTGTTGTGCTTCTGTTTTGTTGAGTGTGTCTTTCTTGTCAGTGTGGTAGTAAAGTGGTAGAAAAAACCCTGGATGTGCCAAACAGTAGTCGTTGCTTCCGCTTTCCAGTCTACTCGTCTATAACGTAGGATGGATTCCTAAGACATTCCAGCGATCTCAGTAGCGGCTTCTAGAAATATCTTTAAAAAAAAAAAAAAAAGATCCAAAAAAAAAGAAAAAAATGATATCCCTTTAGAAACCCAACAAAGCATGCTGATACATCTGTCACCAACCGTAACATAGAATCCAGTTGTTTGTCTTTTGTTTTCTGTTTGCACACTATCATTCCTCAGCCGTGCAATTTGTACAAGGCGTTAACATCTTGTGCTGTCACCCCTCAGGGAAGAGTTTCTTTTGCGCTTTCGGTTTGAGAGGACATTTGTTTGTACTCATTAGGTTTAGTTTGTGTGTGTGTTTTTTTTTTGTCAGGGATGTTCCATGAGAAGTGGTTGAGATTTCACATTTGAATATTCATCAGACTTTTAAATTATTGATGTCCTTTTCGGGGCCCCCCGGCCACTCAAAGACCACTGCGCCCCCTTGGTCAAGTTCAAGAAAAAACCCATTTGTATAAACAACAAACCCCATCACTTTTAGAAACCGCAATTTTATCAATACACAGCATATTCCTGTCACACACAAAAAAAATAATCTGTTTTGGTTTTTAAACGGTGTCATCAGGGTCTTTAAAAATGATAACCCTCTTTGTTAGAAAAACCAAATATTCTTATGCAATACTAAATCTGTTGTGTTTGGGTTGTAGTAGATATGCTGTACCTAAGTAATAATCTCTGTTATGATCCAATGCTATTTGGATATGCACAAGCCCTCTACGACTAGTAAACCTCAGTCTCCCAGCAAAAGAAACCCAGTCTGGAACACTGCTAGACAATCCAGGTTGAGCGGCCCGGCGGCCCAGCGAGAGCAGCGAACGAGGACGAGGTGTGAACGCTCAGGGAGGTAACAGGTAGACCGAAGAAGCAGCTCGCTTTCCTCTGGACAGTTGCAGAGCATTTGATTGGCTCTCATGCAAATTTACGAGATCTTTAAAAAATCTCTTCAAAGCACCCGATTGATGAGGAGGGGGCGTAGCACACTGAACATGCAGAGCATAGAGCACTTACTGTTCAGACAATTATTATTAAGAGATGGAGGTTTGGCTGATATCCTGTTATTTATTTGTAAAACTAATAATTTGGTTTGTTTCTTAAAAATGATTCCATTTTCTTAAGCTGTTGTAATAATCGCTTGACGGTCGCATAAAACAATTCAGTATTTTTCTCAAATATGATCAGCTAAGGTCTACCACCAAAACGCTTCTTCTCTCATAAAGTGAAAATTTTTCATTTTTGCGAGTGGCATGTAATGTGTTCTACAAAACAAGCAATATGCCTTGTGTTACAATTACGGGTCTCTACAGTGCAGTCATCACCCTTCTTGAATTGGCTTTATTCGTTCAGCTGACTCAAACCGATGACGTGAACTCTCATTATAGAACAAAAGCCCCCGTCACTCTGTTTTCACCCTCTGTACTGGTATGGTTGCGATATTGGCAGGATAGCAGAACACGGTCATCCAACACATGAATACTTGTGTCTAACTATAAACTGCGCCTTCACACAGGCCTGTAAAGTGATGTCCTTCTGTATATTCTCACTTGATATATCCCAGTTTAAGTAAGGGATTGATGCTAAGTGTGCTATTCAATCAGTGTATAGTATACAGTAAAATGTGCTGGTCCTTCTGTCTCTGCTCTGTTGTCTGTTTGTACAAAGCAATAGTGTGTATGTGTGTATGTATGTATGTATGTATGCGTGTGTGTATGTGTTTGTTCTCACAGTGTGTGAATAAAATAAATCCCAGACAAGGCTTTAATAATTACAAAGAAACAGGGTTATGTGGACGAGGATTGTTTTATTTTGGTCTTTTTTTTTTTTTTTTTAAATGTACGGTTTTGGAAATGCCAAGCTTGATCCATCCATAATAGGTGTAGGTTTTAAAAGCATGACATAATGCCTTCAACAATTCATAGGTCTGCAGAATGCTGGGAGGCAACATTGACCAGCTTCACAGCTGAAACATGCTTCGCTATCGTTTCAGGCGGCGCGGCTACGGCCGGAGCTGAGATGAATTGAAATGAAATCTGGAGTGTAAATTTTGAAAATGAGTCTTCTCGGCCATAAATTGTGAAGATCAGTGTTATGTCACGCTTAAAGATGTGCTGGAGTGTCGGTGTGTTACCCCGAATTATGAGTCAGTCGTCACATTTTAACAGAACTCATTTTCCAAAGCACAGCTGATAAGGATTTATGATTAAAAATAAGTTTAAGAATATAGTTAAAAAAAATGAAAAGCAACTTTTAGCCATAATCGAATGTCAAGCAATAATATATGTCTGTGTATTATTTTTGATTCTTTTGTGCATAATAGTCTTTGAACATCTGCATGTAAATACACCTTATTTATCACTTTTTGGTTTACTTTGTGTTGATTCTGTGGATGTTTTTATGTTCCATCTGTATATTTGACCAGTTCTGTTCCCAGGTGGAGAACTAAGAACTTATTTTCTCACTCTTTCTCTCTCCCTCATTCTCAGCCGTTTATTCACCATATTTAATGTTATTATTGATCACATGTATAAAGGTAGCTTTGAAATTTCTGTCTGTATAGGTAAGAGGAAAATACTGCTACTAAGGCCTCCCCAGTGAAACTATTTATCTGTTTATCAATTACACCATATTGTACGATAACTCCCTAGTTTCTAGTTTGCTTCCCTCCTTTAGGATTAGTTTGATAGAGATAGGGTGTGCTGACATTTATTTTGTGTTGCCCTGATGTGTGGTGCTAGGTAAGTTAATTTTGTGAACAAAGTATTGATTCCTAAGCCTGGCCGCCCTATTAGTCCGTCCATTTAATTGCATATTAATGTATTATTGATATTAGGACTCAATAAATAATAATGATAATAAAAATGATAGTGGTAAAATTACCCGGCCAGTACCTGTATCAGTGTGCTCGTCTCGGGATAAGGCACTTATTTCTTTCTGAATTATAGCAAAGCTAGTATCTGCTAATTAACAAACTATTTAAGGTTGCTTTTCCGATTTGTGGAAAAATGATAATATTCAAACTGAAACAGCAGTATTGTGTTTTTTCTTTGTCTGATTGTAAAAACCACTCACTGAGGCTATAGTTTGTCAGGTTTTAAGATACTAAATATTTACCTCTCTTTGTGTCTGCATAGTTCTTCACCTGATGCAGGGAAGTGGTGCTTGGATTTTATTAAACAGAGCCTCGGTATGCTTTTGTTATTCCCCATTTTAGAATATCCTGAAACTGGTTTCTTTAGACCAGTAGCGTAAACCTCTTGCACCACATGAAGTGTTACAAATTTACATGAAAAAAAATCGCCATTTGAGGACAAAGTTGACTTTTTCTCTCCACTCTGTAGCAAATATCAGTGAGAATATGCTTGCAATAATACACAACGTATCACACTGAGTGCCTCTCGGTGTAACAAGATGCATACATGGTTTTGATTGTCATTTTTTTGTGGTTTTACAGACGTGTACTGAAGTGACGATGTATTTTGTACATGAGGATGAATTCTCAACTCTCACATGCTTCAAATGTTTTTTCAGATTCTTTCTTTATGTGACGTCAATCATTTTCACATGGGTTGATGCGCTTGATGTTAAAGGGTTTCAATGTGTAGATGGTCCATTTAGAGTGTACATGTCACCCCTTACCTCGTTTTTTGAGAAACGTAACTGGGAAGTTTGTTTCATGTTGATCCTGAATGGTCAAATACATGCTTGCAGACAGAAAAGTTCACCTTTCTTTGATCAGGCAAAAACTAACAGGCAACCCACATTTCTTAAATTTCTGTTTGTTTTATATCAACTCTTTTTTTAATTTCATTGATATTTACTAATGCATTGTATATCAAGTAGTTGTATGTGTTTGAAAAAGAGGCATACAACACGTCTGGATTTCTTTAATGTTCTGTGTTCAATGTGCGCTCAGTCGGTTGGGGTAACTTAACATGAAGGGTGGGTGGAGCAGGGGTGGATTCTTTTTCCATCCAAAAGCAGTGCAAATTATGGGAAAGCCGAAACTAGTGTGTGGTTGTCACACATTTCTAAGTCACACGTTTGCTACTGATGTTAAAATGGGGACAGATGATCATGTACCTTTTTATCCAGCTCTTTTGAACTCTCTTTAGCAGGTAGTCTATTCACAAACGTAGTTTTGCTCCTTCTTGTCTGATTCTTAAATATGAAAATAAGTATTTTGATTCATTTTGTAAATACAGCTGTAAAGAAAAATAAGAAATTTAATGTTGTCTTTTAAATAATTTTCATTCTAATATGAATGTTGTTATATTGTACTTAGAAACTGTACCTTTAATATTACCTTTATTAAAAGTGCATTGGACACATCGATTTTAGATGTGCTTTATGTGCTGTTATCCCATAATAAAATTTACCGCTTGTAATGGGCTTCTATTTCCTGACTATTTATCTGTCTCTGTTGTCTGCTCTCTCTTTGGCTCACTCTTCTTTTTTTTACCAAATTAATCAAATTGTATATTTTGGATTCACAATAATTTGATCAGGCCCAACTGTTTGAATTAGTATTTCAATATTTAATAAGAGGTGGTAGCCTCACCAATGGAAACAAATTCTATGAACAAATATAAATTAGTTTTATTAATGCATCTATATTTGTGCAACTGGCAATGCAATTCTGGATAAAATGTCATTACTTTAACCACACACTACAAAAATGTATATAACCAGTCAACATTTTTTGTTTATCTAAGACAGACATATATATAAATACATCCATGGGTTATTTCATATTAAGATGCAAAACCACAATTGTGGTTATGACATTTATCACATTTAAATTCAGACAATGTTCTGTTGCATGAGTTGCATCAGTCAAAATGTGTGGATTGAGACTGAGCAATTATTTCCAATTACAGAAATATGCAAGTAATATTCCCTGCAAGGAATTTTCATTCAGTCAGTTTCATTTCGTTTTCCTATCTAACCATGGGCATTTTGATCAAGCAAAATTAACAAAATGTTAAATAATTCAGAATTGATGCAAATCATTGCTTCAAAATATTTCCAAAGATGTCTGAATTATTGTTGGCTTAATGCAAAAGAAAAGCAAGACCATTAGGAGGTTTTGAGCCATATGTGTACAGATAATGCCCATTAAGCTATTATTTCTTCAGCTTTATATTTATATGTTATATTATATTCATTATAATGTTCACCAAACAATGGTGGATGTACCCCAAATGCCTGCGCCAGGTATGAGAAGATAGATAGATGGATAGATAGATAGATAGATAGATACTTTATTCATCGCCAAGGGTAAATGTGTTGGTCACAGTAGCAGACACAAAATAAAATAACAGGAATACAATAAAAAGATGCTCAAAATATGACAAAACAAAACTCAATATATACAACAAAACAACAGAGTGCAAGGGCTATTTATGTTAATTAACAGATGATCTGGCCAGAGGTGACTTATTGTAAAGTGTAATAGCCGTGAGCAGGAATGTTTTCCTGTATCTGTCCTTGTGAGCTGAAAATGCTTATGACAGGATGGAAAATGCAAGAGATCAAGTCTGTTAAAGTGTCTGCACTGAAGCTGGAAATCACTTTTACAGAGACAAGAGAATGGCTGCAGCAAAACGTGCAGGACAAGAGCCTTCCATAACTTGAAGTATATATAATTAATAATAATTAAAAAATACACATTAATACACTGTGTCCCGCAGATAGATGACGGTCATTGTACACCTTAGTCAAGGTACAAAGGAGGTTTAAAACATAGGTTTTAATGCACAGTAAACATACTACACTCGATGTCCGGAGGGGGCAGCAAAGCATACAAAGCGCTTTATGTCAACATAATTTCAGCAGAAGAAGAATGTCGTCTGTCAAACGTTTGCTAGCTGGCTAACTCATATATTTACAGTCAACGCTGCCTTTCCTCGTGACCGCTTGTTAGTACGGACCATAATGGAGCTGGTATGGTGAGTAATAGTTTCCCTGCAATATGCAGAATATCATATTGGTAGATTTTGTGATAATTCAGGCAACCCAAGTTAACTTTGGGCTAATGTTAGCTAACAAGCTAGTTAGCGCCCCAGTGTTGTGGAGTGACTGACTGGCAGCTACTTACGAACCAAATGTTCACTAAGTGACTGGCATATTAAAAGACAGTGTGTTACTGTATTGTAGTTATTATTCGTTAACGTACTTCTATTCAAAATACGAGTATAAACCAGGAAAGACTAACGAGAGAGCTCCTAACTAAGGTAAGCATGGTGCGGCTCTCTCCGGTCAAGCTATTTAACGTGACCGGAAGTTACCTTTCACAATAAAGTTATTTTGTCCCAAATGTGCGGTGATTTTCAACCCTTTTATGTCCTATGTGTAGTTTTGAGGAACGCAACCAAGCTGGTTTGAGAAAGCGAAATAATAACACCAATTTAATTTAGATCATATATGATATCGCGTTTGTGTCGTTGGCAGGATGTGTATTATACCACTAACTAACTTTTAATTAATATTGCATGAACTCGGCATTTGTGGGGCGTTTTTAGGATTCAGCATTTTGTGACTGTACATTATTGTACCAATCACAACGTCGCAATTACTTTTAATTATAACTTATAGCTTGTATTTCGAAGGTGTAAACAGGAAGTGCTGTACATTCTAACGTCACCTGACTTGATGCTGTGTAGCACGTGTGCAGGTAACGATTGTAACAATTCGACTAGCGTTACTTCTAAGTAACGGGTTGTGTGAGCCTGTTTCATATCACACAAATATGAAACATTTTAGAAATTACATCCTATCATTTACGTTCAAAACACATCTACGTTACACATTTCATTTAGATAAACAGTAGACATTTTAGCAAACAAAGATTGCTTCCTTCCCACAGTTGTTGCTTGCTGGACGTTCATCCAGTATAAAATGTGTGTACAGTATGATTTATTTATTTGTTGTGTCCTGTTCTGCCATTTGTTCATTGCGACCCTGAATTTGTTAGTTTGGTAAAGTAGTAAACGTTAATGATATAATTGTCACTAAGAAGAAAATAAATGTGTAGACACGTGTCACATAGACATATTATGTCTTATGTAAAACTGAATGTTGATTAATTATTGATGCTACTTTTAATTTTGTAATAGCTTAAATGTTTTACATTTTGAGATGAACTTTCTATTGATGATGATGACATGGTCAATATATTCTCAGTTGGAGGCTTAATTAGTCTTCTAAGCAAGACGAGAAATAAATGGATGTAACTTGTATTTTTTTTTTACTGTAAACGCTTGTGTGCCTTCTGAAGATCAATTCAGTGTCAAACTCATTGCTTTTACACAAACTTATATTTTGGAAAATAGGAAAAAATTGTCACCTGAGACACAAACTAAAGTATTCTATCTTACATGCCAACATAAGTCTGTCCCGGTATTAAAGCAATGAAAAAATAGTTGTGAATTTTTGGCTACAATGCAGGTCCTTTTTAATATAATTTATTTTCTCTTTTTAATTTAAGGGAGGACCTTCCGGCCCCTGAGGCTCCTTTCTTTACCAGAGATGTCTATGACAAATATTCACTTGCACCTAATATCAGAGAACTTTGGGCATTTCTCCAAAGGTATGTTAATGAATAAACATATTACTTAATGCATCCGTTCAGTTTATTATTTTATGTGTAACTAGTGAGTCTTACATGTTGTTTTTCGCCATAGTCCAGAAGAGTCCAATAAGCAGGGCTGTGGGTCTGCAAACACCTCCTGCTCTCCTTCAACAAAAAAAGCAGCAGAGTTTAAAGACAACAGTTGCACCAGAAAGGATGAGTCCTCTTGGGACAGCTGTGATGGTGATGATGCGCATGCAGACAATGCTGCTGAAGATACAGACGAAAGTATGGATACTGATAAATCAAGAGTAAAGCTCCAGCAGGTTGAGAATAAGGCGGATGCTGCTTTTCCTGAACCCAAACTGCCCCTCCCATGTATGTCCAGCCTGTCGAGCAAAGAGCAGAAGATGTATCTTGGCATTTTGATGAATAAGAAAAAAAGAGATCCTCCACTGGTAAGCATTCTCTATTTAACGGTATTTCTAATCCTGCCAGTCCTTGTTGCATCCCTTCTTCAACTTACGTGCTCTTATGTTTCAGAACTTGAAGGAACGCGTAAACAATGAAGTGATGCAGTTCATGAGGTACCTGCAAGATGTGGCCAAAATATGTGCCGACGACTACAACTTCATATCACAGGGAGCCATGCAATATTCAGAGGTACTGATACTACAAGGATTGCACCAGATATACTTTCATATCTGTTCAAACATTAAGCACTAATTTGTTTTTTAGGAGTTCCTAAGGGTCTGCTTGGAGCACATTAAGACATTTCCTGAGCGCTATCAGATCTTTGAGATGACTAGTTTGACAGGCGGAACATTCAACCCAGGGCTGCAGCTGACCTTTGAGAAACAGCTGCTGATCATGGTAATCTACTTTTGAACTGCTAAGTATTACACAAGAGCTGTTCCTTTTCCAGATATGTAGAATAACCACTTCATATATGTTATGCATAAATGCCATTGTCCGGTTTTCTACTCAACCCTTACAACTTTAAGTGTTGAATTGCACAATGAGTCTTTCATGTGTTGATTCACTTCCTCCATTTCTATATTTGTACCCTTTTATTTCTCCAGGGCAACGTGGATATTACATACCACAAGATAGTGCCTGCTGATGCACAGCTTGCATCGGATTATCAGAGTGTTTCATCAGAGAATCCTCCAGCTAAGAAAGCCAAGGACATGCACGCTGTAAGCAGTTGTCTCACTTTTTTAATTACTCCAATAAAGTAAGTCACAAAGACATTTTACTGCTAGAATGGGATTCATGACCGCAGGTCTATTGTTAAATCCATTTTAGCTCTTGCAGTTTTCACAAAAGACACCAGAGGGTGTTCATGTCTTGCTCAGTAAAACCAATGCTAATTGTGTTTCTGAAAGATGCCGGGACACGCAGTACTGTCACAGTCGAGTTAATTGTAGACGGTCATGTAGTTGCCTGTGTTTGACTGGTAGAGTAGATGTTCTGGTAGTAAGACCTCATCTTGTTTGTCTCCACAGAAAATCAGCGCTGATAGTAATGCCAAGAGACTGTCTGACCATTATGAGCCTGAAGTGTGTCTGACCCGAGATGCTCTTGTCAGGCTGCTGGACAACCACGGCCCTGACTTTGGAGAACAATGGGAACTGCCCGTTTGGGTCAAATTAAACCCAGGAAAAGGTACAGCATCATCACTCTGCCACTCAGGCTGTTATAGGGAAAGTTGGTTAAACTTGGGCCAATTAAGGCTTTGCTTCCATCAAGTAAAAATGCTAATAAGAACCAGACTTCCCTTTTTTTTTCTCCATCTCTCTCCTCTTTGTGTTGCTGTTCACTTTCAGTCATCAAATCATGGAAAACATTCCAGAGAATGCAAATGGGAGCGTGTATACTAGGGCTGCAACTAACGATTATTTTAATAATCGATTAATCTGTCGATTATTTTTTCGATGAATCGGATAAAAAACAAAAGCATTACTTTCCAACCGAAAACTTAACAGGATTTGTTTGAACGTCAGAACTGGTTCTCTACACTACACTCAGATACACACACTCAAACTCTCACAGACGCACACACATACAAACCCACAGACGCGTGCACACACACACGCACACTCAAACACGCACAGACGCACGCCACTCACAGACGCACACACATACAAACACACACTCACAGACGCGCGCACACACACACACACGCACACTCAAACACGCACAGACGCACGCCACTCACAGACGCACACACATACAAACACACACTCACAGACGCACACACACACACTCTCTCTCTCTCTCTCACTCCCTTTGTTCAGACACATTGTTCTTACGAGCTAACGCTAACTTGTCAAGCTAATAACGAGTAAACAGCAGAAAGCTGCTGGAGGGACGTTACGTCTTCACTTCAAACGGAACACAACCTGCCGACTAGCCGCAGCACCGGAGCCTCAACCGGAAGTGCTCTACTAGCTGCCTGTTGAACGGCCTTCCTCCGCGATGTGTTTCAGTCAACGTTACGGTCTCAGCTGGTCTCTCCTCGACCTCCGCTCTGCTCCGCGCTCAACTCAACTTTTCATACTCAAACATCTCCGTGACTTATTGAGTGGCGTAATAATCGCGCGACACAACGAATCGATAATGAAATTCGTTGCCAACGCTTTTAATAATCAAATTTTATCGATTTTATCGATTCGTTGTTGCAGCCCTAGTGTATACAGAGAATGTAGTACAAACATAAGCCTATATTAGGAGTTACATTTTATTATTAGATAGTATAATAGTATGATCGGATGATAGTAGACATTTCTTCACAAAATGTGATTTTCAATTTTAAGAGCAATGGCAAATTGACTATGGCATGTTTCTTTTTTTTTAAGTTTGTGACATTTTAGAATATAAGGATCTATACATATATAACACAATATTATTACATTATCATTAAAAAAAACAACAACATACAGTTCATATTGGCGGTACATATATATTTTGCAAGATTGTCATTTGATTCTCCTTTTGAGGTCGAGACATTTTTAGTCATGTTAGTGAAAGAATGCCCCAGTAAAGCAATCTGAGATAAAGCACAGAGTGTGTTGACATTGAATGGCCTCATGGTGGCACTGCTTCACATTTCCTTTGTTTCACACATCTTATTTACAGGCAGTAGTCAGAAGAAGACTGTGTACATAGACTCACCCCTTCTGCAGACTGAAATGACAGTGAGACAGAGGTCGCATATCTACCATGAGGAGAGCTTTAAGCTGTCCATCAAGAAGAAGGGAAGTAAAAATGTGTCCCATTTAATGACAGAGCTTCCTGAGGATGACAAGCTACTCTCACAAGTATGTAGTCGCAACAATAGATTTCCTATTTGTGGTATATTGTATTTGGTCTTTTTTTCACCTGAACAATGATTCTTTGTTTTCTGTTTCTAAATCAGGATAGCTCACAAAGAAACCTAGTGTCTTCTGGAAACAATGGTCTTGACTTTGAGGTGGACCTCACTGACCTGGAAACATTTGGAGAGGCGATCCCCATTAAAACCCCCAAGATGCAGAATGAGCAAAATGCATGTGTCAAAGGTTTAAATGCTCCATGTTCTCTTCCTTTAGCTAAGACAAAAAAGTCAAGCGAGAATCTTGTAAACAGTGGCAGCAATTCACAAGAAAAGATGAACACCTCATGGGCAGATGGGACTGGTCTCATAAATGAGGAGACGACCCAGCCAGTTGCGAATGACGCCATCGCCCCAAACACTGAACAAATGAGTTCGGACTCTGCTCAACATAGTGATGAAAACAGTCCTTTTATAGGAGACTCGGATGAGGAGAAGCTGGTCATTGATGACGCTGTGTCTCCAGCTAACACACGGACCACAGCACGCACAGACCCCCCGATAAGCCCCGTCTCAGAGTCCGTGACTGTAAATCTGGAATCATTGTCCCCTCAAAAGGGTACAAAGCAGAGGCGACAATCCAAAAGAGCAAAGGTATCTGGTGGTGACCAGCTGGGTGAGATCCTGCGCATGCAGACTGCCATGTTCAACTCCCCCGGTGACACAGCCAAATGCTCCACCAAATCCCAGGAGACGGACTCACCCACCCGATGTACAGGACCGTTAGTTCACTCCCACCCGACCTCTCTGGTGAAGCCCTGTGTGTCCTCATATTTGGAGAGGACCCAGAACCAGGATGGAGAGACGTGCGCCGCTCCACACGTACCTGTGAACAACATTACTACTACAGAGCACAAAAGTTAGTTTCAAGTGGATTTTCATTCAGTGGATTTAAGTTGTGTTTATGTGCTTAATTAACTTTGTACATCATCGCCTCCCACACAGAGATTCTGTCACAGGACTTACAGGCTGGTGTGGAGGATGAACAAGATTACAAGGCTCCAGAGGAAGGCAACCTGCTCTATAAGCTCTACAGTCTGCAGGAGTTGCTGCTCCTGGTGCGCAGCTCTGTGTCACTGGCCCAAACTAGAAATGATGTCCGAAAGCGCCAAACGGTATTCATGCTAGCTTATGCTCACCCTGCAGAATTGAATCGTGTAAATTCACATAAGTATACAATTATTATATGCAACAGCCTTATTTCTGTTTTCTTCCCCAATAGTTTGTGCCAATGCATGTCTTACCCAAGCTGGAGTACCAGTTGAATTATGGTGTTGAGTGTCTGAGCAGCAGTGAGGCTTGCCAGCTGTGGACTGAGACATTGCTCCACTCCAGCACTGAATCCTACATAGGTAAAACAAACAAAAGCTCTTATCACTTCTACACCCAATCATTTTCTTTCTAAATTCAGTGTAAATTAAGACATAAATGTTACTAAATTGCTCTCAGTTCCAGTGTAACGAGGAGTATGCATTTAGTCTTTAATCTTTCAACATAACTGCCAAAAGAAAATGGTCAAAGTAATATTCATGTGGACAAAAGAGGGTTCACTAGAGTCCACATGGCACTTCCTCCCACAAACGAGTGGAATAGTCTGTAGATGACTCACCGTCCTGCAATGACTGTGTAGTGAATGAGTTTACTTTGTTGCCATAACTACAGCCACACTTGATTGTTTGGAATTACAAACAACGCGCTGTGCAGAGCTCAGCTAAATGTTGTTTTGAACTTCAGTTAAAGTCCCTTAATGCTTATTGTCTAATTGCATCTACTGCTTATCTGTAGCTCAAGATTTATGGAGCAACTCTATCCTTTTACTGTACTGGGTTCATTGATGTGTTGACTCATGTAGGTGTTGGCTGGGAACGCACGTCATCTCCCCTGCTTTATAATTTATTGTAGAGCTCTGGCAAAAAGCTGTCTCTGAATTACACCACTTTCCAGTCTCTTGGCATAGTTGACACACGAGGCAGGATCACACATCAGCGTCACTGTCAGCACAAAAAGCTTGTGTCCTGGTTTCCTATATTCAGCTTCCCTATGAATGTTTTTGCCAAAAAATGGGTGTAACCCTGTGGCAGGCATCCGAGACCCTAGATTGTTTATTAAAGAGGAAACGATAATATTCCAGCTATGTGAAGCAATATAGATTATTTCTCCCTTCATGACATTAGGCAGTGGGCACTACTGATAAAAGACGTCCTTCTTTGCGAAGTGGTTCGTAGTTCATCATGTGGTTCATCATGAGGCATTCCCCAGTGGTGTATTTATGGCTGTGGGTGCTGGCTCTAAAACAGCCCATAATTGAAGGAAGGCCCTCTTGAAATAAGCAGGCATTACATACTGGAGTGGGAGGCACGAAAGGAGACGGGACCAACAAGCTTTTCTTACCACCCACTCAAGGTTGTAACAATGCAGGCAAATCAACACAGACTAATTACTTCGTAAGCACTAGAAAGGGGATTGACGATGAAGTGAAGCTCGTGATGTGCACGCTCATTAGATCTTATTCTTTTCCCCGTGCATCTCTCACCCTCCCGCTCTGTCTCTGTAGCTCACATCAATGCGCACACATCAAAAGTAGCTCTGCTGAGAAAGCTGCCCGACGACTGGAAACAGAACATCTCTTGTGGCTTCAAGTGAGTGTCCTCACAACAGATGTGTGCAGACGATACGGGTTGGCCTAATCACCCCTGTATGATTATATCGTTTAAGAAGTTGTCATCTTGATTCATTTTTGAGTTAATCAAGCCTTTCAGCTTTTCATCAGGCAGCTATCATTGCCTCTGGTTTTGTTATCTGAATTAGTGTTTACGTTTAGATTGCCACTAAAGTAGGCAGACTGAAAGTAAAGGGACTAGGTTGGTGAATTCTCTTTTCCATCCACAGGCCATCAAAGTCCGTGAATATCCTGCACCACCTACTGAAAAAGCTAACTGGGTAAGTTGTTGGAGATATGCTTTGTCTTGTTTTTAGTTTAGTTTGTTAGTCCAGAGCTCCTCCATCCTCATTGTCCCTTTTTAAAATATAATGCCTCTGCAACAAAGAATTCTGTTTTGGGTTCATCTGGACGTCTGTCGAAATCTTATGAACGCAGCAGAGGGAATTTCTTCAAATTAACATCCACTTGTACACAAGGATGCACTGATTTAATTTGTGTTGCTCAAAAGGTCACACTGACTTCACAAAATACTTTTAATAAATAAAGAATTAAAATGCTAATGACAATTTAACACATATTTAGACGGATAAAATTATGAAGATGACATTCTGGACAGACTGATGAAAAACTGCTAACTTTAACTAACTGGTTGGCGCATGCAGACAACCGCAAGGCAGTATTTCTAGTTGCAAATGTCTTTTTACAAAAACATCATTTTTGCAGAAAGAATGTTCCTATTGTCTGACTTTATACCTTCATAGTTTTTATTTATGTTTGTCCTAATGGGAGCACACATGTAAAAACTGCTTATGTATGAATAAATGCGTTTTAACATTAATTCATAAAAACATGTTGCACAACTCTATTGTTCAGTTGGGCAACATCTGCAGATGAGTTGTCTCTCTGTTTAACACATCGAAGTCTGGGCAGCCTCGGGCTAACATGACGCGACTTTGTCTTCATGTTTGTGTTGGAAGGTTACACAATTGATTACTCACGGACACACAATGCATGTGTCACCTTCTGCTTTCTTAAGGCTCTTCACCTTCATACCAGTCATTTGGCCGTAAACTTAGAATGTTCCAGTGTGGGGGTTCTGACTTTAACACACCCACAATGACTTCATTTGGTTTTGTAGGTTAGAGGAAGGACAGTACCTGATTGCACACAAGGCCGGGGAACCCTTTGTGACCTTATTAAAAGCGGCTAATGGGAAAGGGAGTCGGGGGGCATACAGCCTGCAGCAGCGCCACAGCTCCGTCCCCCAGCCCCCAGCATCTGGCCTCGTGCCCTGGATACCTGTTGATCCAGGTGTGGTCCTGCCCTTCCACCAGAAACACGGCCGTGTGCCCTGCACCTTCCCACCAAAACTCTTCATGAAGGTGTGTACTTGACTTGCAACCTCATAGTTACTGAGTTGATAGATGACATAGTGGAAATATACAATAGCACTGGAGGTGATGACCGGACAAGTACTGGCAAGAGATGACGAATCGGTTGGACTAATAGGAGGTGTTTATTGGTTAATGCCTGCCAAGTCCACACCCACAGACACAGGGATTCTGTAGACATCTACATAGATAACGTGCAGTCTCTCTATAGGTTGTAGTGAGTGCAAAGCCCGGCCGTTTCATGACAGGTTGAACCAGCACACTACTGCATAGTGTTCCTATACAAGTCCACAACTAAAAGTAGGGACAATAGAGAGCATAGCAATATCAACAATTGCAGGGTTAGTGGTGGAGACTCTGCTGAATGGAATTTTAGACACATGGGATTTTAGACAGGCATCCAATGAATGTCTCAAAGATATTTACACTGTTTTTAACTTGTCAAACAGCAACGGCAAACATTTCGCAATAAGTTTTCAACGGGGCATTTGGATTGTCAACATTCGCCACAGATCCTTGTTCTTCTGAGTGACAAATCATTTGAGGGTATGATGCTACTGAAACTTAAATCTACAATCCTTTTACCTTCCTTTATCCTACCAGACAGAGAATGATGGGTCCAACAGCCATGGAGCTGGGCAGTCGAAGAACAAATCGAATGCGGGAGTCAAAAAGAAGAAAAATCAAACGAAACGTGCCGCCAAGCGTAAGAAGTACATCAAAAAGCTAGTTAAGAATTCCTTTTAAGTCCTATATTTTCATATAGGGGAGGCTGGACCTGCACGGCTAAGGAATGGAAACCAGACCACTTATTTAATCTATAATTTCATACTGGAAATGCATTATGACCATAAACAAATGTGAATCCTGAAGCACTTTGAGAGTATAAATAATATAACTTTTTAAAAATATTTTGGTTTGTTCGGAAACATTTATATTTTGTTAATCGTTGTGTTTTGTAAAAACAATAAACTTTTGTGAAAGTATCCACTCTGACTGACTGACTGACTGACTCACCTACCTCACTGATTAAAAGGAAAACCTGCTATTGTCCTGAGCCAGAGTACTTTCGATTGGTGGCCGTCACACTAACGAGCAGGGGGCGTAGTTAACACAGCTGTAGCTAATTATCGCTAACACTGGTATAAAACCAGGTGGGGTTGAAGCATCAGTGAAGACGCATCGTATGAAGACTCGGAGGATAAAGACAAAGGAGTCTTTCGCTGGAGTCTTCATATGAGTATTAACACCCTGTGAAAATGTGTTTCCCTTCCATACCTGTGTGCATATCAACTCGTAGATACTTTAGACCTCGGACGCGTTCATACATGCATCGAAATCCCTCTTTTATTTATCCCACCCGCTCCACACAGACCCAACACCTCGTCACATTGTGGCCTCTGGAACTGCCAGTCAGCTAACCGCAAGGCAGACTTCATCTCCACCAGAACAACCTTCTGGACCCTCACCAGTCTGGATTCAAGGCAGGCCACTCGACAGACTGTCTCTGAGCAGCTTCACACTGCTAGAGCAGCCTCTCTCCTCTGTACTTATTCTTCTAGACCTTTCTGCTGCCTTTGACACAGTGAACCACCAGATCCTCATCTCCTCCCTCCAGGACCTGGGTATCTCAGGCTCTGGTGGAATGAGCTCCCCAGTGACATCAGGACAGCAGGAAGTCTCTTTTCGACTATACCTTGAATAAAGAAAGTAGCACTGGAATGGCTCTTACTGATAGCACTTTGTAGTTGAACTTTATTGATGAAATTGTACCTTCTTGATTCTTGTTCTGATTATTGTTTGTACTCATGGTGGAATGCACTTATTGTAAGTTGCTTTGGATAAAAGTGTCAGCTAAATGAAATTTAATGTGTGTGTGAGAGGGTGTGTTTGTGAGAGTGTGAGAGAGAGGGTGGGAGTGAGGGTGGAGTCATGAGTGCATGAAAGGGGCGGTGATTAGGGGAAGTCTTTTTCTGTCAGAAAAGTTGAACCTCCACACCATTACCTTCAAACATTGCCTGGACAAATCTCTGCATCATCTCAACGTTGACATCTAAGGTAAATTCAGCATAGTTCTACATTTTAATCTGGATTAACTGAATTTGTAACTGAGATTTAACACTGCATGGAGGTTTAAGGGAATTTCCCAACTTGCAGTCGTGGCAAATGATTTCCATTCAGTTTGTGCATTTTTTTTGTAGTTTTATTTTCTTGAGTTTTTGTTCAGTCAGAAAGAATCCCTGCTCTCCAGTGTGAGCGCTCTACCTGTTTTCTTGTATGGGAATGTGCTCAGTTGTTTTACCAGACATGAGTACAGTAGCACTTTTTCCAGGGTGTGTCTCTGTGGGATTGCTGTTAAGGATGTGTGTCAGACTGAACCAGGATTTCAAAGACCAAGGGGATTGACAGTAGTGGTGTCGAACCATTTTACTGTGAATATGGAAAAGCAGTGAAAACCAAGGAATACAGTAACTTTATGAAATGGAAAAAGTCTGAGTGATTCTTCATGTGTGTGTGTGACACTGTTGTACCAAAAGCAAGAACTTATAGGAGTCTGCCTCTGTGTAGAATTCCTTTGTGGGCTCAAGTGATGATATCTTGAGACTAAACAAACACAGCCCATTGAATGCCGCTCAGACAAGTTGGTGATAGGATTACAATAAGATTTGATTTTATGATTGTGTCGTGTTGACAGTCTGTATTGTCTCCTTTTCCAGGACCGTCGCAATGGCTATGGTATCAGAGTTTCTGGGACAGCTCTCTCTCAACATTGGGGTAATATCTTATATTTAAATTAAGAAAACACTTATACAATACATGGTGTACCTTAAATACATATCATAAAAATAAGACGGTATCAATTTGTTCTCACTCTGATGTGCTTTGGATCCTCAGGCCAATGAACCCACGTACCCCACTGTGGTACCTGCTTTGGACTTTGACCCTGACAGAGATGCAGCCAGAATAGAGACCGCTGTGAAAACCAAAGGTAACATGCAGTGCTGTACATGTTGCTGAAAAGGAAAAAATCCGTGCTTGGTTCTGCTTCTCTCTACTGATGAGTAGCTGGTATTTGTGAGTCAGCATCCTGGCCTCAAACGATTTGACCATGCTGGGAACACTTCCAAGTCTGCCTCGGTGCTGGCAGAGCTGGGAGCCACTGGCTACAGTCTGAAAGCTGACAGTCCACCATTTTGTTGTTATGAATAATATGTTCTATGTTTCTTTACTCATGAGGTTTGAGGGGAAACATGCCTCATGACCACATCATGTGTTAAAGCAGGCTAGCTAGCGTTGCTGCAAGGCCCTCTTATACTTGTTTATTGCTATTCTTCAAAATACATTTTCACAGTAATTAAAGAAAGATCCACAGACACATTATGTTTGAAATACTCCAAACCTGTTAAATGGCATTCACCAGTTTAGCCTACAGAATGTCTCACAGCTCAGATTCTTACTGTAAAAGTTAAATATAGTTGTTTATGAAATGAAATGTAATGTTTAATACTCAGCTAGCACAAGACATTCCTGAATGTTTTTTAAAGATCTCTGTTAATGTATATGTCATACATCAGCTCATAAAACCTCTTCAGGGCTCTCAAGTCATGACATGATGCCATTTAATGTCCATAACTCTTCTTTTCGTTGTTAATCCATACAGAGTCCGCTTTATTGTAGTTAGAAGTATTTGTGCAAATATATTTATGAGTTTACTTGTCTCGCCTGATGTGTGTAATGTGTGTGTGTGTGTGTCTAACATTAGGAGTGGATGAACAGACCATCATTGACGTCCTAACCAAGCGGACCTACTCACAAAGAAGAGACATCGCTTTTGCGTATGAAAGGAGGACAAAGAAGGTACGGCAGGCCTTGAGAGACGATCCAAAATGCTTCCCATGTATTGCTATTCAAAACAGTAACGGAGACAATCAGGTGACATTGTTGTGTTTTTAGGACATGATCTCCGCCCTGAAGGCAGCGCTGTCTGGCCCTCTGGAAACGGTGATCCTCGGGTTGATGAAGAGCACGGCCCAGTACGATGCCTCCCTGATCAGAGGCTCCATCAAGGTACAGGACACAGATTGGTACAATATCAGTGGCCTCTACTGCCCTCTACTGGACAAACGACAGAACTGGCTTTTTTTGCAACACCCCGATTTTCTTTAATTGTGTTTGTCTTAAGGTTTCATGTAGAAAAAGTAATGAAGATGTTTTTTTTCTATTTCAGGGTGCAGGAACAGATGAAGAGACGCTGATTGAGGTGTTGTGCTCACGCAGCAACAATGAGCTGGTGGAGATCAAGAAGGTCTACAAGGAGTGTACGTTTCAAAATGTCCCAGGCATTCATATGGCTGGAAATACATTGTAGTATGTAATGCCTCATCTATAGATAGGACTATTGTACAACCTAGGTTATTAAAAAGTATTGTCTTAAATTTTCTTGAACCCAAAATTCAACAGTTTTACACAGAGAAAGCTAAATGTCGAAATTGAAAAATATTATTTCCCACAGTGTTCAAGAAGGACCTGGAGAAAGACGTGGCAGGTGACACCTCTGGGAACTTTGCTAAACTGCTCTTGGCTCTAGTGCAGGTGAGATTTGTCAGTGACATTAATTATGAATACAGCAGCAGACGATTTCAGCTGACCTGAGTTTGTTCTCTGCAGACCAAGAGAGAAGAAGCGTCCCCGATGATAGACTATGAAAAGATTGATGAAGATGCCAGAGTAAGTTACCCATTTTCACTTTATCTGGAGACAAATATTCAGTATTCAGTATCTCATGCAAAATTTGAGTTTTTGTATTTCACCCGATGACTAAGTCACTAAAAAATTCACTGAAATGTCCAAATTAGTTTGGTTAGTAAAACTTCAAGCTCATTCAATAACGATTCTTAATGTTAGTTCCTTGATATTTAACCAGTGACCCGACTTCTCTGCCACAAAGTGTAAAGTAGTGTTGTCGTTATTTCATTGATTTAACTCAGGCCCTGTATGAAGCTGGGGTGAAGATAAAGGGAACCGATGTGCCGACCTGGATCTCCATTATGTCTGAGAGGAGCGTACCCCACCTGCAAAAGGGTAAGATGGCCTGTTTTAGTTTGGTAGCATTGTTACATGCGTGTTAATTTTGTATTCTTCTTAAAAATGTAAAAGAATACCCATCAACAATCAGTAAATTGCTTTTTCCTCTTCTCTGCTCATTAGTGTTTCAAAGGTACAAGAGTTACAGCCCCTACGACATGCAGGAGAGCATTATGAAGGAAGTTAAAGGAGACTTGCAGAAGTCCTTCCTGGTGCTAGGTACACATATCTTTCATATATCCTGAATATCATACATTTCTGAAGTAAATATTCACCATGTATTATTAGGTATTGTTGTATAATTCCCTTCTAAATCTATAAAAGAAAACCATCTGTCATATGCAAGACGTTTTATTGTGGATATTTATTCAGTTTTCCTTTTGTTCCAGTTCAGTGCTTTGAAAACAAACAGCTGTACTTTGCCAACAGACTGAATGAAGCCATGAAGGTAGTTACAGCGCCGTTCTTTTTCTTGTTGAAATGTGGCTATTTTGAGGGCCAGACTTTTCTCTCTCTCTCTTTTAGAACAGATGTAAGAAGTACATCTGCTTGTGAAAGTGCAATTTTGCTGCAGGATCACAGAATCCAAAGTTGGCAGAAGTTATCTTACAACAGCGTTGCATCAGCTGCTGTGGTTAAGTTGAAAGCGTGCACAACTTGTAAGTGCTGACTTGTGCTTGTCTGCTCAGAGTAAAGGAGCCAAAGAGAAGATGGTGACCAGAATTATTGTGTCGCGCTGCGAGGTGGACCTGGAGAAGATCTGCTCTGAATACAAGAGCAACTCGGGAGAGTCTTTGCAGAAGACTATTCTGGTGAGTGAATTATCCAGCCTGACCTTTACTGGTTTACAGTACGCCTTCTTTTGTCTTGTAGCCTCTCTAACCTGCTCTGTTTCTGCAGGAACACACCAAGGGAGACTACCAGAAGGTGCTGCTCGGCCTGTGCGGACCAGAGTAGTGCACATGAATCATCAGTATCAAAAGGGCCTCACTTTCCACCTCTGCAAAGGTGTACTGGAAAGGTTGAATATCCCACTTGGAACAAACTCTGTGGCCAAAGCCCATCCTTTTTTATTTCTGTGCACATTTAAATGCAACATTCAATACAATTTAAATGACATTCTTGAGACATGAATAATATGTATTAAAGCTTACTTTTGTTATACCAAAACCGCAATAAAGTTTCTTTGTTAGAGTGTTGTTCCTTATTGTCTTTGCATCCCTGTTCTCACATTGTTGTATGTTGATAACATAGATAACCATCAGAGGGCGCTATAGTAGCACTAAAAGCAAGACAGCTCCAGCTCCTCTGTGTCTCAGGCCTCGTGGTATCTGATACCTGCTGAAGAAATGCAGAGAACTTTAATTTTTTAATATAATAAAATATATGATCTCAAATTAAATGTTTTAAATTTCATTATAATTTTTCCCACTTAATTATTGTCTGTATTAAATTAAGTGTAAATACATGAAACAGCTATCCAAAGAACATGTATTTTATTTTCACAAGGTGGGAAAATATTACTATTTTGCAGTTTGCCTATTTTTAAAACTGTATTTGAATTGATGGTATTTAAATTAAAAACTGCACAAACTTGAAGATTTGTTACTTTGAGAAAACGCAATAATGTATGATCCATGCAACATCTTTTTATGCAAGTAAATAGGATTAAAATCTTCCACTATGAGGTTCCATCAAGATGATTTAATCATTAGTGTGTTTTTCTGTGTTTGTTTGGTGCTAATATTTTAATTAAAAATGTTAATTTTACCTCCGGCAAAGATGATTTGCATACCACTAAACAAGCTTCTATACAGTGTGTTTCTGCTGTTTAGTTTGTGGTCTCTCAGGATGAAATAACCACCACAGTGTTGTCAAGGCATTTCTACTGAAGTATAAGAAAAAAAAATGTCCCCAAAAGGCAAGATCAGAAATGCTGAACACAGCGATGAGGAAAAGGATGTGAGGAAAAGCGCATGGACTTAATAATCTAAAACAAAGTGGTGTACGGTGGCTGAAATATGATAGGAGATCATCTATTGTGGGAGAAATTGCTGATAAAACTAGAAAATTTCGCAAGAAATTTTGAAAGTGTGGCACCTACTGCCGTAATAGCTGAAAATAATTGAATATTGCTGAATAAAGCTCAATATAGCTCAATAAAACTGAAAATAGCATAATATAGCTTAATATAGCTCATTTTAGCTGTAAATTGCTGAATATAGCTCAATATAGCTCATTATAGCTGTAAATTAATGAATAAAGCTGAATATGGATAAATATAGCTGAATATAGCTAATAACTGAAAATAGTTGAATATTGCTGAATAAAGCTGAATATAGCTCAATAAAGCAGAAAATAGCTTAATATAGCTCATTTTAGGTGTAAACTGCTGAATATAGCTGAATATAGCTGAATATAGCTGAATATAGCTAATAGCTGAAAATAGTTGAATATTGCTGAATAAAGCTCAATATAGCTCAATAAAGATGAAAATAGCATAATATAGCTCAATATAGCTCATTATAGCTATAAATTAATGAACGAAGCAGAATATGGCTAAATATAGCTGAATATAGCTAATAGCTGAAAATAGTTGAATATTGGTGAATAAAGCTCAAAATAGCATAATATAGCTTAATATAGCTCATTTTAGAGAGAGAGAGAGAAAGAGAGAGAGAGAGAGACAGACAGACAGAGGGGAGGGGTGGGAGAGACACAGAGAGAGAGAGAGACAGAAGGAGAGAGAGATACAGGGGGAGAGGCAGACATTCAGAAGTCAGTTGCCCTATGTGTGTGCGTGTATCTGTCAATCAAAGGTTTCCACGGTGATAAGAGCAGTTGGTCCTGTCCTGACGAGCTGGTGATTCGAAACACCTGTGTCAGTTAGTGACTGAGAGGGAGACTGGACTGTAGATTTAACCAAAACAACCTGTCAAACAAATGAATGTGATAGGAAAACCGTAACTCCGTTTAAAAAAATGAAGGCATCGTGAGAAGCACAATACTTTTGTGAACGTTGCCGTGTACTCAAATGTTTGGGGGGTTTAGAAATGAGAGCGCAAAGGCAGTTCAGAAAATGCCTCCGTTTGCTTCATGAGAGAAGATTTTGCTCCGATTTAACATGGGTCTTAATGGAGCAGTTGGTTGACTTCATGTCGCTTTCAGGCTTGCTGACAAAAAAGTAAATGTTTGTGGGATTCCACGACACATTTGTACAAGCAAGCACAAGATTTCCTACGTTTTGTGCTATAAATTATGCCTGTAGAGTGAATATTGGGGCAGTAATGGCAATTTACAAATATTTATTTCTGATGAATCTGAAGCTTTCTCGTGCTCTAGCGATGACATCACGTGCTCTGAGCGTGCACTTCACGTGCACTTCACCCCACACACACCCATTGTAAATTTTTTCGCCGTTTTTTGCGTTTTTCAGGAAAACCGCCGGTCGAATCTCTTAGCAGGGTCATAGCACACGATTCCCGATCAGGCCGCTCGTTTTGATGTATTTTGTACGCATGTGCTGGCAACGCTCCGGGACGAGATACGGTCCAAAGTTTAGGCAGAACGGGAATAATAACTAGAAAATTTCGCAAGAAATTTTGAAAGTGTGGCGCCTACTGCCGTAATAGCTGAAAATAATTGAATATTGCTGAATAAAGCTTAATATAGCTCATTTTAGCTGTAAATTGCTGAATATAGCTCAATATAGCTCATTATAGCTGTAAATTTATGAATAAAGCTGAATATGGATAAATATAGCTGAATATAGCTAATAACTGAAAATAGTTGAATATTGCTGAATAAAGCTGAATATAGCTCAATAAAGCAGAAAATAGCTTAATATAGCTCATTTTAGGTGTAAACTGCTGAATATAGCTGAATATAGCTGAATATAGCTAATAGCTGAAAATAGTTGAATATTGCTGAATAAAGCTCAATATAGCTCAATAAAGATGAAAATAGCATAATATAGCTCAATATAGCTCATTATAGCTATAAATTAATGAACGAAGCAGAATATGGCTAAATATATCTGAATATAGCTAATAGCTGAAAATAGTTGAATATTGCTGAATAAAGCTCAAAATAGCATAATATAGCTTAATATAGCTCATTTTAGAGAGAGAGAGAGAGAAAGAGAAAGAGAGAGAGACAGACAGACAGAGGGGAGGGGTGGGAGAGACACAGAGAGAGAGAGAGACAGAAGGAGAGAGAGATACAGGGGGAGAGGCAGACATTCAGAAGTCAGTTGCCCTATGTGTGTGCGTGTATCTGTCAATCAAAGGTTTCCACGGTGATAAGAGCAGTTGGTCCTGTCCTGACGAGCTGGTGATTCGAAACACCTGTGTCAGTTAGTGACTGAGAGGGAGACTGGACTGTAGATTTAACCAAAACAACCTGTCAAACAAATGAATGTGATAGGAAAACCGTAACTCCGTTTAAAAAAATGAAGGCATCGTGAGAAGCACAATACTTTTGTGAACGTTGCCGTGTACTCAAATGTTTGGGGGGTTTAGAAATGAGAGCGCAAAGGCAGTTCAGAAAATGCCTCCGTTTGCTTCATGAGAGAAGATTTTGCTCCGATTTAACATGGGTCTTAATGGAGCAGTTGGTTGACTTCATGTCGCTTTCAGGCTTGCTGACAAAAAAGTAAATGTTTGTGGGATTCCACGACACATTTGTACAAGCAAGCACAAGATTTCCTACGTTTTGTGCTATAAATTATGCCTGTAGAGTGAATATTGGGGCAGTAATGGCAATTTACAAATATTTATTTCTGATGAATCTGAAGCTTTCTCGTGCTCTAGCGATGACATCACGTGCTCTGAGCGTGCACTTCACGTGCACTTCACCCCACACACACCCATTGTAAATTTTTTCGCCGTTTTTTGCGTTTTTCAGGAAAACCGCCGGTCGAATCTCTTAGCAGGGTCATAGCACACGATTCCCGATCAGGCCGCTCGTTTTGATGTATTTTGTACGCATGTGCTGGCAACGCTCCGGGACGAGATACGGTCCAAAGTTTAGGCAGAACGGGAATAATAACTAGAAAATTTCGCAAGAAATTTTGAAAGTGTGGCGCCTACTGCCGTAATAGCTGAAAATAATTGAATATTGCTGAATAAAGCTTAATATAGCTCATTTTAGCTGTAAATTGCTGAATATAGCTCAATATAGCTCATTATAGCTGTAAATTTATGAATAAAGCTGAATATGGATAAATATAGCTGAATATAGCTAATAACTGAAAATAGTTGAATATTGCTGAATAAAGCTGAATATAGCTCAATAAAGCAGAAAATAGCTTAATATAGCTCATTTTAGGTGTAAACTGCTGAATATAGCTGAATATAGCTGAATATAGCTAATAGCTGAAAATAGTTGAATATTGCTGAATAAAGCTCAATATAGCTCAATAAAGATGAAAATAGCATAATATAGCTCAATATAGCTCATTATAGCTATAAATTAATGAACGAAGCAGAATATGGCTAAATATATCTGAATATAGCTAATAGCTGAAAATAGTTGAATATTGCTGAATAAAGCTCAAAATAGCATAATATAGCTTAATATAGCTCATTTTAGAGAGAGAGAGAGAGAAAGAGAAAGAGAGAGAGACAGACAGACAGAGGGGAGGGGTGGGAGAGACACAGAGAGAGAGAGAGACAGAAGGAGAGAGAGATACAGGGGGAGAGGCAGACATTCAGAAGTCAGTTGCCCTATGTGTGTGCGTGTATCTGTCAATCAAAGGTTTCCACGGTGATAAGAGCAGTTGGTCCTGTCCTGACGAGCTGGTGATTCGAAACACCTGTGTCAGTTAGTGACTGAGAGGGAGACTGGACTGTAGATTTAACCAAAACAACCTGTCAAACAAATGAATGTGATAGGAAAACCGTAACTCCGTTTAAAAAAATGAAGGCATCGTGAGAAGCACAATACTTTTGTGAACGTTGCCGTGTACTCAAATGTTTGGGGGGTTTAGAAATGAGAGCGCAAAGGCAGTTCAGAAAATGCCTCCGTTTGCTTCATGAGAGAAGATTTTGCTCCGATTTAACATGGGTCTTAATGGAGCAGTTGGTTGACTTCATGTCGCTTTCAGGCTTGCTGACAAAAAAGTAAATGTTTGTGGGATTCCACGACACATTTGTACAAGCAAGCACAAGATTTCCTACGTTTTGTGCTATAAATTATGCCTGTAGAGTGAATATTGGGGCAGTAATGGCAATTTACAAATATTTATTTCTGATGAATCTGAAGCTTTCTCGTGCTCTAGCGATGACATCACGTGCTCTGAGCGTGCACTTCACGTGCACTTCACCCCACACACACCCATTGTAAATTTTTTCGCCGTTTTTTGCGTTTTTCAGGAAAACCGCCGGTCGAATCTCTTAGCAGGGTCATAGCACACGATTCCCGATCAGGCCGCTCGTTTTGATGTATTTTGTACGCATGTGCTGGCAACGCTCCGGGACGAGATACGGTCCAAAGTTTAGGCAGAACGGGAATAATAATAAGAAGAAGCCCGCAGGAGAATATAAAGTTGGGCTGCTGCAGGGCTCTATGAGCCCTTGCTGGCAGCGCCACACTTAATAAGAAGAAGCCCGCAGGAGAATATAAAGTTGGGCTGCTGCAGGGCTCTATGAGCCCTTGCTGGCAGCGCCACACTTAATAAGAAGCCCGCAGGAGAATATAAAGTTGGGCTGCTGCAAGGGCTATGAGCCCTTGCTGGCAGCGCCACACTTAATAATGCTTCTGTCAAATATTTTCCACTGGTTGAGTAGCTGAGGAGAGAAATGGCTTCAGATTTTAACAAGGCACTGGATTTATGATCATTTTGTAATAATATTGATGAGAACATTAGCCTTTTGTGATGGTTTATGTTTATAGGCAATAAAAAAATAAAATATAGTGTAAAGTTAGGTAAAACAGTATTTTGCAAAGCAGGAAGTGAGATTTATATGTGAGTGTGGTGACAGATTAATCTTTGCATCATAAAGAGGAAAGTAGCCCCATATTTTTCCCTTTTTTATATAGATGTACAACATGCTGTTCTGTTCAAGGCCAGCCCGTAGGGACCTCCAGCAAACCCAAGGGGAACTCTCTTCTCGATTGAAACGATGCAATTTACTGTCCCAAACGCTGGCACTTCATCATTCAGAGGACTTTAACCCCATGAATGTCAAACACGGAGCATGCTGGGAAGGAGATGGAATACCAGCATTACCATAACAACTAGAACCAAATGACAAGCACTCTAAAGCAAAAAGGTGAACAATAATACCATATAATCACCTAATAAGGGTTGAATTTCTGATTACTTTGTTTTTTTAATAATCAGAGATACTGATAAGGTCTAGTGACCATTCCCAGCTGTCAGGCTGCTCTGTTGTGGTGCTTTTATTCTGAAAGGTCAGACAAATCCAGTTACTTTTTCTAATACTTGTCCCAGTTAGACTGAACATGTGTATAGCTCCCCCCATTCACCTCAGAGACAAAGCCCAGGCAGCGCTGCAGGCATCCAGCAGCATTAAAGTTTTACAGTACAGCTGTATAGCTGCTGCCGCCCCGCCAGACACACCAACTGCACATTGGGAAGGTTTTAGTTTGTGCTTTTTATTAATTTATTGCATTGAACAGAGCCTGCAACTTAGAGAACCGACAGCGTCTGAACGCTCCTTCCCATCTCTCTCCCTCTTTGACACATCTGAACCCGGCTCAGAATTTTTGTGCAAAGCACCAAAGGGTGTTTAATTATAGAGTAGTGGGCCACCAAGGTCTGTTTTTAATTGTGTGCTGTGCATCTCTGTGTGTGTGTGTGTGTGTGTGTGTGTGTGTGTGTGTGTGTGTGTGTGTGTGTTTGCCTGCAGCTCTATAGGTCGCAGGCATACTCTAAATGAGAACTCCTACAGGGTAAGCTGGAGGACCCGCTCGCTTTACACAGCTGAAGAGTCGAGAGAGCCAGAGTTTGATTAATATTTTCTTAATTATCATTATTTAATTCAGCCAAACCAGAGCTTCTCCAGTGAAAGTGTGGCCTTTGTCTCTGTGATGCTGCAGACCCTGGCTCGTTAAGGGCACTGAGAGATCCTGTATATGGTAAATAAGAGGTTGTGTGTTATGCCGCTGCCCCAGGGAGGGCTGGCAACACACTGAAGGACATCTCCTTCTAAAGAATTGCACTCTGCTGATGTTTCTCTGCGCAGACCGCAGCCAGATCCTCCGCCTCTGGCTTCGTCAGGCCCGTTTCCTTTTATGAGGCTCAAACTGAGACAACAGCACAGGCAGAAGAGCGCTGTGCACTCGTCATGCCATCAGGCTGCCTCCTTTGTACAGTCGACTGGTAATTGAAACAACATAAGAGAGCGGAATAAGGCCTGTCTCCGCTTCGGTTTTGGCTGCAGTCAGTCCATCTGCCGACAAAAAAACAAAAACGTATCAAGAAGTTTATAAAAGAGCTTTGTGTAACATGCAACACAATGTATGTCTTTGAAGAGTTCAGCTTCTGTCATCTTGAGAAGCCAAAAGGATTTTTGAGAATAGTATACTTGGTATCTGCTGCTTAACCCCAGCCTGTTTAATACAGTATTTACACATAAGGTGCAGCTTGCGCGGATGATGATGCTTTGTTATTAATTGTACATTAAATCAATCATGTCTGATACTAGTCACAATCCAGTTTGTTAAAAAGTGTGCCTGGAGACATTTAACCAGACCTTTATATAGTTTATCAGATCAGCAGTATTTGATGCTCAGGGCTGGATTGGATGCTGACTTCTCTCTTTGCTTGAAGCTTCCTCTCTATAGCCGTTTGCTGAAGGGATGAGGATACCCTGTGGCTGGTTAACCTACACGCTGTCTATCTACACCCACCGTCTCCCATCCTCCAGTTGGCCCACAGAGATGCCCCTCATGCCCGGTGCCTATTCTGCCACTCGCCGCCCTGCCAAACATCTCTGACAAAGAACCACACTTGCAAAGATTGTTGTGATCCACTTGTTTTGATCATATATCTGACATAAGAAACACAGGATCTTAGTTTTATATCATACAGGATGCATGTGTACCGTTTCATCTTTTGATGGCGCTTGCGTGGCCTCCAGCCAGATGCAATAATGATAATTTTCTGTGGAGTGGTTGTAATGGTCTGGCCCCAGCATCAGCAGCTCCTCCGTTGTTTGCACATGGATCAGTTTGGGTGTGTGTACTTTGCAGCGATGGTGATAATATACCAAGAAACTGCAAGGGGAGGACAGTCTTCATCAGCCTGGCATATTAATGTTTATTTACACCATGGCTAATAAGATGTGTGCTCCGCAGCTAGGTGAGACAGAATGATGGTGGGTAATTAAACTGCTTTGCTTTAGATTCATCCATTATCCATACTCAAGCCTGCATACATAATGTAATAATGTAAAATAAGGCTTGTTGCAGCAGTGGCTGAGGTGACCATTCTGAGGTGTTTTCATCCTCGCAGCACAGTGTAAATCAATATGGTCTGTCACTGCAGTCACAATGTATACAGATCGCTGTGATAAATTTGGGAATTGTCAAAATATGTATTCAGAAGCGAGTGAGATATAACCTTTTACATAATGCAATTTTGAAAGAACTCAAACACACTGACAAGACTCATTTGTGTTTCAGCGTTTGGCTTACAACCTCTAACCTGTTGGAGGTCCGGGATTGACTGAGTGGATGTCTGATCCATATTTTCATGACGCTTAATCCCATCTGCTGAAGGCAGGCCCTGTCACCAATGTCCTTGTCAGACTGGCCACTGGACCCTATGCACACACACACACACACACACACACACACACACACACACACACACACACACACACACACACACACAGCCTCACCTTCATGCAAGAGATTGAAATCAGCTAGGCAGACACTCAAGCATGAACCAAATGTCAACGACAAGCCACAGGGAGAGAAGAGGAGCCCGTGTTAATTATTACAGAGAGAAATCATACTATTTCCACTGCAAAACATGCTATCCTGGATATCTGTGGCTCATGAAGTCATTTTCTTTTTTTCCCTCCAGGGATAAACCAAGAGGAGACACAATTCCAATGAGTAGGTCTTTAAAAGCAGTGATTAACTTTGTGATGGATGTGTTTTTTTCCACAAGCTTTTGCTCATCACATTATGAGATTGTGTTGTGTGTACTTGTACGATATTATACAAAAAGAGGAATAAATCCATTGAAAGATCAGCAAGTTAGAGAAAACTGCAGACTTCTTTTGTTCATCAAAGTGTCATGGAATTACAGATATTGTTTGAAGCTCGGCTGCGAAGCTCTGCCTCCTCTGACAGGAGAAATGCAAAGTTTTGGAAAGGTGTCTACGAATTTCTTCCTTGTGCTACGCTACTCTCTCATTTGGAAAAAAAAACCAAAAAAACAGGCTTCTTCTTCTACTTCTTCTGACAACACGTTTCCCATGTGACACTTAACCTTTGGAGATTTCCCATTCTCTCTGATCATTCACTGTTTGGTTCATGTTAATTAACCCTAGGGCGCAGCAGAGAGTTGCAGGCTTTGAAGCAGAAGAAAGGAGGGAGGAGGGGGGTGGGGGGGAGTAAAGAAAGAAGTAAAAGGGAAAAAAAATATTTTGTTGTTTTCTGTTTCTCTATGGCGATTCATTTCCCGCTCTGTGTGAGAGTCTTGGTGGTGCCAGTGAGGATAGTGAGTGGCGTGGGTGTTGGAAAGGATGGAGCATGGTGTGTGCTTGGGTTTGTGTCCCTGTCACCGTTAGTCCCTCTCCCTGAGTGGAAGTTGGCCGGGGCAGCCTGACCTCCCTCAGGTGGCCATGGATATGGAAATCAGCTCAAAAATAGAACACAAGATGGTTTTCATAGCCTTCAGCTCCCCCGCGAAAAAAAGGATTTTTGTCTACTTCTTTTCATTCTTTTTGGCTCCCGGCAGAAATGGTCTTTTCTGTACTTGCTTCAAATACACAAAGCACATTTCTTGGTGAAAAGTGCCACTGGTGGCAGGCAGGAAATATAGCCTGAGCCCCCAAAGTATATGTTGTGCATGTGAAATTATTTTCTTAACCATTTCCCGACTTGAGTCTCATCCCCTCTGTTGAGCAAGGTGCAGTGGCTCAGAGTACAGCAGGATCTCACCTCTGGCCTTGTCATCAGTGATTGTACAGATAAAAATACACCATCCACCACAGTCAGGTGACATACAGTGCATTTACTCTGGCATCTTGAACTCCGAAAGGCTTCTCTCTCAAAATCACCTTTTCTTAAAGCTGCAATGGATTGAAATCCACCTCTCCAAAACAGTGGAAATATTCATGAGGAAATCCGCTGGAGAAGACGAGCCGCAGCACAACCAGAGGCTTTATTCTCCAGGTTCTCGGGGCAAATCTGTTCCTGTGCTTCTATCTGATGCTTGTCTAAAGCACATAAAGACAAAGACAGGAAGTATGATTAGCCATGGAGAATAGAAGTGCAGTGCTCCCTCCAGGATAAGTCTTGAGGTGGGACTGATCAAAGCTATGCCCAGAGACAGAGGCAGACTGAACCAGCACTTTCCAATAGCTATCACTGCCTTAAGACAGGGGCGTTCTATACATATTTCCCTTTCAACGTCTTTAACAGAAAGTTGGTAATATGTTGCAACAGAACAATTGGTTCAAAATACAGTTAAATCCTTCATAGTTATACTGTAAACTGTGACTGTCAATGTTATAGTGTCTGAAAAACTCATAAATGTGACCTGATTTAAACTCTATACTCTTTATCTAGTCACTGTAGTCAGGAATTCTTCTTTGGCTTTTGCGTTTGGATTTTTCTTTTAAACTTTGTTGTAAATACCATGAACCCTGACTCCATTGCTGTAAATCTATCCAGGTTGTTATATGCAGTCTTACAGATTTTATGATTTCAACATCATGGGTTGCTTGTTAACCCTGCTTTAATATACATACTAAGAAGTGTCACATATGCCAACTTTAGTGGCTGCATATCCTTTCAAGTGCGCCCGATGTCTTTTAGTTAAGGAGCAAAGGGGATGCAGGTATATTCAGCCGGCCTCAGGGTTTGCGACTGGAAGTGCAAGGCTCTGGTTGATAATTGAGACGGTGTGATGAGATGCCTTCATTATAGACATGTGTAAAGGAGAGCAGAGGCTGGTTATATCAAAAGGACGGCTTTGATATCTGGGCCTGAGACATTTATAGCTGTTGTAATGACAGCCGCCTGCTGCTTTGGATTTCATTGTTTCTTCTTTCTTTTGGAAGTTTCTACACTATCATCAATATTTGATTTTTCTTTATGCAAAGTCGCCATATACCTATATACATCCTCATGCATGTAGACGCTTTGTCCTGTCTGTTTATTTTCTTGAGTTATACATGCAAGTTATGTTTTTATAGTATAAGTATTTTCTGTTATTAACATAGAGATGATGAAAGAGAGCTGACATTTTTTTTTCGTGATTATTTCTGTTAATTTACAAACTGAAACGTCATACTCCTCCAGCAAAGCTTTAGAGCAGAACTCACACACTGTTTATTAATATATCGTTAACATTTTGGCAATAGCCAGACAACCGTCAATATGCTTATTCATAAAAGCACAAATTTGAATTTCTTCCTTGGCCTGTAAGCCTTTAAACTAGGAGACTAAATATATACTTACATTTTATTTCAAAGAGAGAAAATCCTCTCTGGCAAAAAAGACTGGCTATGAAGAACTTTACTCAAGGATAGGAAGCACATCATTAAAACGGGGGGGAAATATTAAAAAGGGTGGATATGAAAGCGTGACGATCTACTCGCCTTTGGCTACTCTGACTTGCTTCAAAAACATCTTGAGATCTTTCCCTCCCTCAGACCTGCACTCTCCCTTGTTATTTGACTTTATTTGCTGGCTGCACATTGATTTGAGCTCTGGAGTTTTCCACTAAATAATCAATCACATAGAGCATCATAAAGGCAAAGGATCCCTATGAGGAGACTCTTACTGCATGCAGCATAAACACAAGGCAGAGTGAAGGGCGCGATGGCTGAGGTCCCTTCATGTCTGCTTGACACCTCAGATTTCATCAAAGTCTGTGTGTCCTCAAATACCTCCCCAGACCGTGGCCTGGTTGGCCTAATTATAATACACAGAAATCTGAGTGCTGAAGGGAGGCGCCTTTATAAAAGTGTAGGTATGAAGTAATTACCTGTTTTTGCCGCCCTATGTCTGGCTTTGGTCTCTCATCATCTGTGACATGAGCGGCTGAGGTGCTGTCAGCTCGGACCTGAAGACGAGCTATGAGTAAGGGACATTAACACATTACTCCCGCTCCCTCATGGATAATGGAACAAGGTTTTCATTTGAATGATAAACAAAATGACTTGGAGACACTGGGAAGATCACTGGCACCTGCCCCTCCCAGCATGCAAAGCTGAGTATTATGCAAAACAAGGGGCGAGGATTTTTTTTTGGGGGTGTCGCGTGAACTCATCTGTGTATCTCCCAGGCATGTTGGACAATTATGAGTCAGTAGAAGTAACTCCACCTTGCTAATGGTATGCGGTGTTGTGTTCACTGTCCTTTTATCAGAGCACGGCTACTTTCATCTGTAAAGTTCTTCACCAAATCCTGTGTTCTTCAGATTAGCATAGACTTGTATCTGAAGGCCTTAATCAGAAACAACAAGGCTCAGTGGCCTCCACGTGTCCAGGGTGATAAATAATTCTGGACCTTATCAAAACAATCGAAATCATGTAAGAGAAAAATGAAATATTGATGTGCCAAAGTAAATAAAAAGTAAATATATATATTAATTTCTATGACAAAGAGTATGCAGCAGCACATAGCTGCAGCACTGTTTATTTTCATTTATAAAGACTTTCAATTCAAAACAAACTGAAGTTATTTTAGTTTATTTTGCTGCCAATAAACAGCTGGAGGGAATGTTGTTCTGCAGTGACGCTCTGACTAAAAAAGGTATTTCAAGTCTCCTGAAAACTACAGCGGTGCGGCTCACATAACACTGCCATGCTTGAAGAGTGACTCCTCAGAACTGAGTCTAAAAAGGGAGCATTGAATATATATTGGTTAACATCCTTTAACGGCAGTTACAATTAATGTGTGAAGCTGTGCTTGAATCCCACTTTGTGCCATACACCTGCCAATCATGGTGTTTGTAGAGCTAGAACACAGTGTTGTTTTCCTACTGTATTCAGCTATGTATTTACTCCCACTAGTGTAAAAAGATTGTATTTACTGCTCTTTTGAAGATGAGGCAGAGCAGCACGTGCAATGCAAAGATGCGCAAATTGCAAAAAAGGAATAGAAGTATGTGTGGAAGTAAAAAGCAAACTATGTCTTCAGCATTGTGTGTGTGCTTAAAGTCAGACCAGGCACAGCATTCCTTCCATGCATTGCACAGATTTGGTGCAACTTCCTCATCTGGTGCTGATAGGAGAGGAAGCTGACGTCTTTCTCTGCAGCTGTAGCCCGGCTCCTTCTAGGTTTGACAAATAGTGTCCACGTAAAGATTATATACGTCAGCTGGAACAAAAAGGTGAAACTAATTTTCCGATAAACAAAAACAAATTAGTCTCATATCTCTGGAATCATACCCAAAGTGTTCTGTTTAACGGACTTTCAGCGTGTATTTTCTCTGCATGTCTAAAGAAGCCGTTGGTGTGTGTCTTCCTCTACTGGGATCCTCAGCTGTTCAGGCCTTCCAGTTCTCCAGTGGTTACATCAGTGTATCCTGAGAGGTGCCAATCCAGGCATCTCACCACCTTTCTGAGACGGAGCCCACAAGGCACAGGCAGGCACAAGTCCCTGGTTAGGACAGGCTGCCGTCTTTTATCAATGTTGACCAGCCAGACTCCTCGTGGCTGCCGCACAGCGGCATCTGGGAGCTTCTCTAATCCCTCTTCTTTGTCATCTCAGGTCAGTAGATGTACTACATTTCCACCTTGAGAATTATAGCAAAGGAAATACTCTGAAGGTATGTGAAGAGGAAATACTCTGAACCTTTATTTTTTTTATTGGTGGTGATTTCAAACTCGGTTTCTCGTGAGATTCAAACACACGCGTTCATCTCCGTGGATCTTTAAAGCGAAGAAATTAAAATCCAGTTTGTCAAAAATCACCCGGACTCGATATAATCTTAGTTGACATCATTTCAATTATTTCCAGGCAGCATCAGGGAGGTGAGGATTAAAAAGATAAAACACAGGCTTTTATGTATCGGCCACTTTGCTAATTAGATGGATTAAAATGTGCTCTGCGAAGGGGATTCATTTGCAAGTGAATGGCAGTTAGTAGGCAACCTTGTATAACAGATGACACAAACCCCCCCGAGGGGATTCCATGGTTAGTTTGGTACAATTTAGAAATTACACAACTCGTTTACTAAATAACAGACTCATTTTTCCCTGAACTGCAATCTTTAGCGCCTCTCTGTCACTTGACTTTCAGATGTGTTGAAAATAGGTTAGTCTATTCCAATGAATGAAGCCTCCTGGTAGCACCACTCACTGCAGTAATAGATGGTCATTTATAATTCATGAGGTGGCTAGTCCCCCAAGTTAATTTTGCCCAAGGCACTGTTTACTTCTGCTTTGTACTTTGTTTAAAGTCAGTTGTTGACAACTCTTGTACATGTCAAACTATCACCGCTAATAATTGCTTAAGGAGATAGAACTTTTGCAAATGTTGGTTCCACCAGAGGTATATTCGCCTCACCCTATGCAGAACTTCTTCAGATGAATTTTCGATTCATCTCCTTCTCGCTCTTGACAAAAAGTCCTCTGTAATTCAAAGCAATAGCTGTAAGAGAAATTATAAAAAAGAATAATGTAGTATGCACTCCATAACATCCTAGTTTTCATGTGAAATAGGAAACGTCTCTCTTACCCCCTCTCCTCTCCCACCACCCCTCTCTCTCTCTCTCTCTCTTTCTTTATCTCTGTCTTTCTTCTTTCCCTCTGTTATTTTTTTGCATATTGACCAAAGAGAGACTGTGCTCGTGTATGATGAGTATCACACACTGCAGATTGACAGAATCTATTGTAAGAGAGTAAGGGCCTTGGGCACTACCTCTGTGGGTCAACCTTGTTCCTCTCTCTGTGCAGATAGCGACATTCTCTCAATACAAGCAGCCACTTGATTAGTGCCAATTATCCAGGCTGTCACTTTCCCTGGTGAGGGTGGCCCAGGATGCGCCCCGTCCCCCACACTTCCCGTCTAGAGCGGACGTGCACTAAAAGTCTGCGCTCGTAGCTGTAGGCTGTGGGAATGATTTTGAATGCAGAGATGGGGGGGAATGAAAGAAATGCGGGAAGCAAGTTCTGAATTTGACAGTGTGATAGCATTGACTTCCGAGACAGTTACAAGGGGAGTGTCACTTCTCCCACAAAGACGTCTCCCCAGGGCTGCACCATCTTCCATCAGTCACTCACTCACCAGCTTAATATTCAGCTGTACACGGTCTACACAGGACCCAACTGGGTTACATTCACTAAGGTATACAGAACTCACTTGTAAGTCTGTTGGTTTTAGTCTAAACCAGGGTACTAACTTTAATATGAATGTGCTCAAATGTAGCACACGTATTAACAATAACAGTCATTTGTCTAGAGCATAATTCATGTGGCTGCATTTGGAATCCTGAAGGAGGAAGGCCATAAATCTGTGGAGCCAATAAAATCCAACCGAATCCAAACATGTATTAACAGCTGCTGCCGAACCTGAATAAACACACCAAACGAAGATGGGGCAAAGTTACTAATATGCCTGGAGAAACTGAAAAGATTGCAATCATTGTAGTCAAATAACAAATTCAAACACGTCTTAAACCTTCCTTTGAGTGTGTTGTAACTGTGTCCTCAGTGTAAATCTCTGGTTATTTAAATGCCAGGGGTCAGATACGTCTCATTACCATCTCACCTGTACCCGGGTTTCAACCCTCCGTCTCTCCGCAGTCACCAGTTCTTGGCTGCACTGCACTATTTTTCCTGGCTCCAGAAACGCAGTTGCCGTGTTTTCGAGCTACTCTTTAAACAGCGCTGCTGTGTATTTACTGATCTATTTCTCGCTGCTTTTATGTTGTTACTGTGTCTCTTGTAACTTCTCAGTATTCAGCAGCAGAGAAGTGAGACGCAGAGCTCCTCTAAACAGCAGAGGTTATCGTCAGTATGGATGTCTGCAGGGGAGTAAACACCATTGGAGCGCGAGTGAATATTTTGTATGAGGATATTAATTATTCATGCCTGCTTCATTGTGTATGATGATGTGTCAGGATGTTTGCCAATAAACAACAATATTCCTTGTAGGATTGATCCAATATGAAAAGTTGTTGAGCTAGTTCCTCTCAGTACGAGAAAGTCTGACGAATGCAGTATGTGGGAGAGCTAGCACTAGTACTTATATATGGAAATATCAATATTGTATCATAATACCGGATCCTCTCCTTTTAGTATAAACAATACAATCAAAGGGGTGCGAATGGCATTAATATGAGGATTAAGGAAAATGTGAAACCACTGTACAAAGCTGTGTAATCAAATCGAAGGTAAACTGGGTCAGTGGGATTTGGTGGATTGGCAGAAAAGTACACACAAAAGAAAACACAAAAATACCCTGTACCTTGTTTTGAAGTGTTTATTCTGCTCAAAAGGAGGCACTAACTAAGTGTGGCACGCCCCAGTGATGCGGTTCGTCATTGGCGCTTAGTGCAGAATGATAAGCTCGGGGTGTCTGTGGGGGGATTTGGGCTCTCTTTCATGGTAGCGGTGCCCCCGCCGCCGTCTCCCTGTGACGCCCCAGGGAATGCATCACCACACGGGCAGGACAGCAGGCCGGCACGGGCGTTATAATTGCCATCTCCTCCTAGTACACACTGTGCACTGTGGAGCACGGTGATTAAATAAAAAAAAAAACTCCTCTGCATCCAAGCTCTTTACCTCGCAGGCAAAACAGCAGGTTCCTCTGGGATGGGGTCATCATGGCCCCCTCTGTGTTCTGTGATCTCTGCAAAAAAAAGGGGAGGGGGTGAAGACTGCTCACTATTATGTACCGCTGTTATAGAAAAGAAAAAAAACATGAAGAACTTAATGGGTGTTAAAATTGAGATTTGTCTCAAGATTTCCGAATCCACAACATTCACATGCAGTATTGAAATGTTAGATAAATATTTGATTTGGTGATTTCGGTGAGCTGACGGTGAACAATAGATGTCAATTTCACACCGTGGAATAATACAACTCTTTTAATTATTATTAACATTTCTATTAGACACTTCCCCTTTTCATTCCTGATTAAACACAGCTAGTTTGTACACATCCTTGATCATTAGCATCCCGATTTAAACATGTCTGGGATCATTAAAATACAGATAATTCAACTGAAGCCATAAAGAAAATTAGACCTAGGTTTTATACAGAGTTATTGTCCTTGGACAACCTGCACATACACATGAAACAGACCATTATCACTTGGGTTAATGGCTTTGTTAATTTGAAGACATTAACAACTGCTCGGCTGTCCCCAATGAATGTGTCACACAAGGCAGGTCTTGTATTGTTAAATGGGTTGCTAAGTAGATTGATTTCTTAGCTGCAAAGCACAGCAGTGATGTAGGCAAGCGGGTTAATTAAACATTTACACACAAACACCCAACAATCTATTGTACTCCTAATTTATCACATCAATATGCACTTTCATCAGGGTTATTTTCATTTTTTTTGAAAGAGGCATATGTTTGCTTGCTCCATCCTAACGACACCGTGCCGGTTTCACTTTAAGGGGTGAGTGGGACTATTGAGATCGCTGCATCACCCATAATAGGGACACAGCGGTCCCTCCACTGTGCAGGGACACACTCAGATAAAGATTCAAGCACCTGCACCCACACCTCCACCTCCACTCTCTTTCATCTCCGGCACCGAGGCAGAGGAAGCATAGACGCTGATTCCTAATCATCTCTCTCTCTCTCTCTCTCTCTCTCTCTCTCTCTCCCTCTCCCCACTGCCTCCACTTCTCAGCTCTGTTAGGCGCGCACACACATATGCAAGTGTCCACATTTCTACACATTTGTACACAGACACACAGTCCACCACAGAGACTTCCTCATCAGGCTCGGATGAACAAATGTAGAAGTGAGCGCCACACCTCTTCCAAAATAAATGTATCTTTCCTTCTTATTCTGAAAACTCTTGGGGTCATGAGGACGAGAAAAGTTCTTGCTTTTTTGTTATTTTTGAAGAATTTCTACATTTGTGAGTGCAAAGTGGGATTTGGGCCAGAGGCGTCGATGCTTTCCATCTTTCATGTATCCTCTGCTGACAGAACGCGAGCTGACAGGAAGGCAACAAGGGAGCAATCAATCACCTTTTGTTTCAACTTTCTGTTTGGCCCACATATGTGGCGCTTAATTTGTTAACACTGTGGTTAAAAAAAAGAGGCTTTTCCTTGTCTTTAGTGGTTGTCTAAGCGCTGGAGCATAACACTCCTGCACCGCAGCAACAGTGAGCTATGATGAATTCCAATCATCACTCCATATGCCAGGCCTCATTAGCTACGGATATGTTTGCTTACAGCTTCGCCTAAATACCTCAAGTACTGGATGCATGTTGTTTTTCTCTCCTCTTTTAAGTTCTCTTCCTCACTTATTCGCACACGCACACACACACACTGGAAAAGCCTTTAATACACTTGCCAACTGTGGGCCCTTGGTAAGATTCCTTGAGGGCGATGTGTATCCACAACAGTGCCTCTCCCTCAGACATGTGGCATGGGTAAACAACACGTTAAGCCTAAAACAATGTGTGTCCCTGATGACTGCAATTATTTATGAAATCAAACACAATTCAGCTCTTTGCCAAGTGGGACAGCTCTCCAGATCACTCAACAAATCTCCACTCATTATCGCTCATAATAATGTTAATACCGAAAGTATCATATTCCTGTCATTTTGGCCATCACAAAGCTAGTAATCGATTCACTGATCTTTCACTTGAACGACGGCGTCTCTTTAATTACAGCATCCAAACCAAATGGAACATGTGTGAACTATGCTACCCCGAGGCCATCACTCCCCAGGCTGTCTTTGTGGATGATGGCAGGCTGAATTATTCAACCTGAGGTGTTATTGCTCCTGACCGGAGGAGCAGCGCAGACTGAGATACGCCAGTGTCAGGACAGTATGTGTGCTCTCGGGGCATTAGCCTCCAGTAAGCAGCTGCTGCAGATGGTATGCTCACTTTGTCACCGCGGTTCCTTAACGCTGCTTGTGAAGAGCAATTAAGCGACAGCGCGGAAAAACTCATTTCATTTCCAAAAGGAAAATTATAGAGGTGGGGTGAGGGACGGGGCCATTCATCACACACTCGCTGGACTTTAAAGAGTAGCAGGACCTTCTTCAAACAGTCAGCTCTGCTCACCTTTAAGGCAGCCAGTCAGACACATACAGGCGCCGACAAGCTGCTGTCAACTTGAAACTTTCCTCGATGTTTAGGTCACTGACCTCTTTCTTGTAAATGTTTCTCTCTCAAGTGGTATCATTTGAGAGTGTGTATACTCCTCCCTTATTCTTGTGAGTACAACAGAGCGTGCTTGTACCTCATGTATGATTAAGACCTTCAACAACACTAAAGTTGATTGATCTAGCTTGCTGTTGCTATAGCTAAATTATTTGTATTATTGTTTATAATTAAGTACTAATTTATCATAACAATGTAAGATTTCTTTTATGTTCAGGGAGAAAATTAAGGATTTGTAGGATGTGTCAAAGGTTTATTTGTCACACACACAAATACGTGAAATGCAATGGGATGTTTTTCTGTAGTGCAAAAAGAAAAGTGTGAAACATAAAGAAAGAAAAATATATGTTAAAAAAAATATTGCATTATAAGTAATAAAGAATAATTGGTGCAAATATGTAATGTGCAGGAAAATGCAAAGAAGTCACTAAAGACGATGCGCTACGAGACCGAGCATGCAGACGGTTCACCATCCTGTGTTTGTGTTTCGCTGCCACGCTTATTTTTAATCCCCCACCAGAAACAACACAAATATACACAGAAATAACTTGTAATGATTAGTAAATACTTATCATGATGTGCATTAAAAATCCCGCTACGAATTCATCAAAGAAAGGAAGAGCTGTTTATGCAACAAAGTGTGACAATGTGTGGACCAACATAGATACCCAACATTTCAAGCGCATAGATTTGAAACCCATAAATCACAAGCAGAAGATAAATATGGGAGGGCGACTAAATTAAATGGTACTTAGCCTTGTGAAGTGCACTGTAATAGATCTAAGGAGGGGGTTAAGAGAAACAAGGTGGTGTGCGTCCTCCCTTCTCCAGCCAGCGGTTGTAACCCTCAATGATCTCCCTTAACACAGAGGAAACCAAAGATCATAACAAGACCTACAGTGCTGGAAACATATCTCATTAGCTGCCTGCATACCTCTCCCATCATTTCATAGTGCCCTCCCTGGGAATATAGAAAGAGGGCTTTGTCTGCTCTGTCCCCAAGCTCTTGTCAAAATCTTCTTAATTATGATTAATTACATACCCACAAAGATTTCCTCTACCAAGTATACAAATAATAGAATGCTCTCACTAAACGCTACATTATTCATTAATTATAAGGCTGTTTGCAGCAAAATAGAATTCCTGCTGAGAAAGTATTGCCTGTCACAAGAACAATGCTTTTCATATTTTCACAACGACTTGAAAAACATATCCCTTTCTTAGCAAAGTATGCCCTAGCTCCAGGCTCCTCTGCATATTGGAGGTTTTCCCTCTGTGGGCTCAATTGTTATGGATGCTGTTTATGGCGCTGCTATGACAAGTGTGAAGGGCAGGCATGGTGAAAGATGTATCGCTCGCTTATCTGCTCAGTGTCTGAATATGTTATAGGATTGTAAATGACCTCATATCACGACACGAGTCTCACAACAAGCAAAACCTCTTTTCTTTTCATTTTATTCTCTATGATAACTTTTTGACACAAAGTGACAAATACTGCTCGGGAGCCTAAATGTCTGTAAACTCATTGAATTTGCGTGTGTGATGGTGGCTGTGGTGGTGGGAGGTTGTTATAAAACACTTCATATGAGATCAAATTATTTTTTGTTGTGCCAAAATTCCTACTCATGATAGAAGTTTGTAGAAAGTCGTCGAGCGAAAAACAGCTAACTCTGAGTAAAGTAGCAGGGATGAGTGACAAGAGGCAGACTAATGATAAGGTTTATAAGTTTTGATAGTTTTTATGGCCTTCTCGTGGAGCTGAGGCACATCATAGAGATGTGCTCTTGAGCTGCTCAGAGAACAATATGCCTTTGAGACACACTCGCTGCGCTGAAGCTGCCTCGTCCTTCCGCCTCTTGCTGCATATGCTTTATAGCCGACAATAAACCATTTTAGTGCAAAATAAATTGGGATCGTATTGAAATGCTGGCGCTATATATGTCATCGAAGACATACAGTTATTTTTTAGCAAAGCTGGAGCATAGTTTATCATCATGTGAGTGCCCCGATGGGTCTGTTCCACATCATTGGCTTCTCTTGCTTAGTTAGATTGTGAAGGTCAGAGTTCTCAAGCCTTTTATGGCTGTTTAACTTTGGAGAATTATCACATAGGCAGGACTCCGCTGATATATGCAGCCCAGTCCCACCTCAGCATAGTCTCATATCCATCCTGCCTTTTGGGTGTTTAGACCGAATCTGCAGACATAGTGGATATGGTGGTGGGAAACTTTTGCATTGAAGTCCTTATTTCAGACATGCATGGAATAAACGTTAGACAGAACATAATGGAAATGTGGTGTTCATTGCACATTAAATGTGGTACAATTATTATATATGTGGTATTAAGTTATTTTGTAAAAATGGTCTATTCTTTTTTTATTCTATCTATTTTTTGTTGCAACACATATTGCTTGAATTTTCTTAATTAATAACCAATTAACTAGAGTTTGTCTTTATAGAGATAGCGTATGTTTGTTTGAGCTTTTACATCAAAGTAAAGCATATTTTAAAGCAGTGAGAGTTAAAAAATATTAACATTTATGGGCATCTCCTTAAAATCATAGTCAATTCCCCAGACTGTCTAATTAGTCTTTTCCAATTAATCTGTCTTGTGTCAAAAGAATCTCTCTGTCAACATTTCCTAATGCAAAACTTAGATTAATAACAGGAACCTTGGAACAATATATTTGAACACTGACATTTTCTGATTCAACTATTTGCCTCTAATTGGTTTGTTGAGTTTTAAAACTTTGCAAACATAATTAACACCCCCAGTAAATGAAAATGGTATTGGCACACAGCACAATCAGAAAATTAACATAAGAAATAATTTAAAAGTTTTCCAAATGAAAGCTTCAGGGAAGACGTCTTCTCCCCTGAAACGGCAAGGTGACATTTTATTTCCAACTGTTAATTGATGTTCTGCTGATTAAAGCACATTTTATGCTAAGGACCGGGGGGTGGGGGTGGGGGCTCTATTTCTGTAAGCTATCAGTTTGCAGGCATGGATTGCAGCAGAGTTACGAGGCTTAGCTGAATCCCAGAACTTTTTTTTTTCTGTATTGCATCAGAGATTCAGGCTGTTCTGGGGGGATACAACTGCAGATTTAGAGAACAGAAAAGAATAATTAGCTTTAATAGACAAGTGCTGTATTGTGTGAAAGTACAAAAGAGTGACAGTTTTAGTACTTGGGTAAAGAATCATATTGTCGCACTCTGTTGTACACACTGGTAGCAGAGTGTATTTGTGGTATATTATATAGTCCACACGCTATTGTATTGCAAAAATGATGATATTGTTTCACTTGTAAACAAGCCGTGTCATTAATCACTGCACAATATTTGTTAGAGCAAAGCAGACTAATAATTCAAATCTGCAGCATAACTTATTTATGGAAGTGTGCAATTGATAAAATGCCAGGAAGGAGTAATCTTTTAAAGCACCTCTTACAAAAACCTCTTTGTCAGAATAATCAACACAGTCTGCATAATTTACATTACTTACTTAGATGCATGTACTGCCTGAGCTTAAAGTAAAGAAGTTTGTTTTCTCATGTTTGTGCCTATTAGCCACAAATTAATTAATCTACCATCCGAAACCCAATTAAGCCACAAGCTATATTAATACATTTCCCAGAATGCAGAGGAAGTACCACGGAAGCACTATTATTTTCACAAACATAATCACATTTTGTTGCAACACTTGCACCCGCGAAAACGCCCGAGTTTATGTTCTAATGTATTCAGAAGGCGTCGGAGCTGATTGGGTAAAACCTGAGCAGGGAGATGATTTTAAGTTCATGCGGGCTGATTTATTTTCTGCCACTAGGGGGAGAGGTGATCCTCACAGGTCTCACTGTGGAGAGCCATAATATGCAGCTATAAAGTACTGATGAGGCGGCTCAGTGAATACTTATGAAGAGTCCTGCGATACATTCACTCTCCCAACCTTGGTCATCTTATTCAAAATGCTCTCACTCTGGTTTATAGCCCATGTATAACGACACATCCCAAGCACCAATCATATAATTACTAACGTCTCGAACTTGAGTGTTCATTCAACTCGGGTTTCTTCAGCCTTTCAGGTTCCCTCTATCAATCAACGATGTGAAAAACTTCAGCTCCTCCATTTAATATTGTTTGTTTTGTTGTTTGTCAACACAACAGAGGAGATGTGCTTTTCTAAAGCTCAGTGTTAAAGAGGCACCCCAAAGAAGAATACACACAGCGTTGCCATGGAGCCCATTGATGTGCAAATGTTTCATTTAAATATTTTTAAGAGGATCAGCTCAGATTACGCCAAACTTTGACAGAGATAATTCGATGGCTTGTGTAGCAGCTTTGTTTGTGGAGACCATCATTCAAGGCACGTCAGACCACCTTCACAAGCCACATAGCCTTTTTAATGAAGTTTACTTTGAGAAATAGGCCAAAGCTAGTACCTTTTCTTCGTGCTAGGCTATGCCAGGGAACTCTTCTCAGACCTCTCTGACCACAGGAGTTCATATTTTTAGTCATGCTGCCCTGAAAAGCTTGATGAGGGTTTAAAATATCACACAGTACTGTTGCAACTTCCTGTTGAAGGAAAACTTTGACTTTGTTCTCCTTCCATTGAACAACTCTGTGGAAAATACCATCAAGCCGGTATAGTAGCATCTAGCGGATATATTTGCACTTTTTCTTGCATTATAGATAAATGCACCATGGAGACCCCCCAGTATTTGGGACAAGGGAGAAGAGCTTAAATATTTATGCCTAAGCCTCAGGAGGCCCACTATTAGTAGTAAAATGTTTTACTTTCTGGGGCTGTCACTCTGCTCTGGCTCCCATTAACAACTGGGCTGACAGGGACCTCTGGGTCAAACACTTTGAGGCAACAAAGGCCCTGATGAAATCACTCAGTGAGACCCAAATTACTTCTGTGTCATTGCTGAACAATATTTTCTCCCCAAAGCATTCCTCCCTCTGTTAACGCCATGACCCCTTGGACTGCATATGGAAAGGATTGTTTGTCTATAACACTGGGGGATGGAGATGAGGATAAGTTCATGGACAATGTTCCTGGCTGTGTTAGCACCCTACAAGCAGTGAGGCTCCCCTCCCTCTGTTTTGTTGTGCTTTGTGGAAAAAGTTGATAAAAACAGGTTGTAAATGGAGAAGGGCAGTTGGAAATGAACATGTTGGGGTGGAGCAGTGAGGCGAGAAATCCAAATATACAAGACCTCGAAGAAAACTGGCAAAAGCATAAAGAGAAGCCCTGGAGATGTTGTGTATGAAGCATTGGAATTCAAACTACAGGAACGGTTGATACAATTGCCCAATAATTTATCTCTAAATGTGGAGATTTCTGGATGTGCTTTCATTATGTTTTTACTTTATTTTATTATTTTATAATAAGAAGTGTCTCCAATGACTCACTCTTATAGTTGTGCACTTTTAACAATAATTTCATAAAATTAAGTCCCGAGATTTGTATTGGTACTGTATATTCTGTGCTGCAAAAAATTAAACACAGAGTCTAAATTTAATATTTGATAAGTCTCTGTTTGTTATGAACTATTAACAAGCTCTAATAAAGTATACTCAAGGTCCTCAGGAAATCCACCAAGATGTATCAACTTACACATGGATATTATCCGAAAAGAAAGATTGGCAGTTGAGGCTTGCTTTCAGAGCGCTATAGAGTAACGTTGAGAGTGGCACAATTGGATGAGCTGCAAACAGTATCAGAAAGGCCTGGAAAGGAATGAGCAGGCAGGGAAGCTTCAAATCCCCTCTCAACCCTAAGTGGGTGGTCCTTTCACTGTGGGTAACTGTGCAGTCGCCAGGCATTCGCACGGAGGTTTTGAAGAGGACCGGCTCTCCAGACGCAACATTCACCGTCCCAGGCCCATACATCTACAGAATTAGATTCATGCTACACTGACTTTATTTAAGCTAGGAGTCCTGGCAGTGGCAGCGTTAAATGACAGCCAGTTCTCGGGGTCTTTTCTCTGGATTAAAGGATGATTCAGGAGAGGAAGGCAGAATGGCTTAAGAAAGAATTCATTCAGGGAGAAAGAAGTCCATAGTTTATCTGAAAAACGTAACTGAGACCTGCAGAGGTTGCCAAAGTGTATTGAACGCTGTGGACATGTGTGAAGATTGACAGAGGAATATGCTACAGCACTCACTCCTCTCATCCACCACACACACACAGACACACACACACACACACACACACACACACACGTGTCACACAGACTTCCTTTCCAGTTGTAATTGTATAGAAGTATAGAAATTCACACAAACATTGGAATATTACAAAGTAAGTGAAAGGCCAGGCATTGCAATATTAAGCAAAAGTGTTATCCCAAATGTTAACCTTTCGCAATAATGTATTGTATTATATTACATTTTTCATCCAGTCATATGATATTGAACTTACTTCTCTTTTTCAGGATGAATAATCAAATGAAAAATGTGAAAGCATACTTTCTTAACTCATTTTATGTCATTGCATTTTTTTGTCTATATTTTATTGCCTCAAAATCTCAACAAATGCTTAGAATTGACACAATTTATAAGTAGTTTACGCAAACAAAAGGTCAAAATAGACAAATAATTGTATATTTTCTTTAGTTATCAATATCCACCAAAACATTTTCAGAAAATGCACCTAAATATATATTACAATGATGATGAGGATAAAAAACATAAAAAAACAAAACAACAAACATTATATTTAGATCCCTTTTACTCTAATAGCAAATATTTGAGAGCCACCCAGACCTGAATGAAAGCCAGCCCCCCTCCAAGCCAAGCACATGAGAACTGTTTAAGTTGGCCCCACAAGTCATACATTTCAATGATTTCAAAGAGACCTCCAATTAAAAGCTACAAACATGTCTTTGGAATGCGAACTAACACAATTAAAAGTGCTTCATGAGTGTATTAGAGGAATAAGTTGTGAATTAGCACTTTGAATACACAAGGCTGTTTTCATTCCCGAACTCCTTTCACTCATTCACGAAGCGGAGGTAAAGAGGTCTTTTTGAAGTCAGCCGGTTCTCTTTCTTTCTCTCTCTCTCTCTCTCTCTCTCTCTCTCTTTCTCCGAGCAAAAGAAGATTGAGTCAGCCTAATCTGCTCCTTGTACATTTGAATGTCTTCTGCAAAGAGCTCATCCTGGCTGCTTGATAAAGGCCCAGGTGCAGAGACAGTGGCCGTGCCTAACTTTGTCTCTGTGGGGGCTGTAAATCACGGGGGGAAGCCCACCCTTTGAAGATACAAGCTTGCCTCCCCGGCTGATTTGTGGCCAGAAGGGCAAGCCCTTTTACTGGCCCTGCTTACAACGCTCTGGCCAAACCAGAGAGGGTGTCAGAAGGAGGTAGACTCATAACTCGCCGATATGCTTGAGAACTTTCAATCAGGCTGCACAACACACACTCGATTCCGTAAGAAGAAGGGCTCCTGGCTGTCAAAGGTCAAGTGGAAGGAGACTCGGGATCATAGGGATTTAGTCACAGTCGGAAAATCCCGTGCAAACTAAATTGTTTACTTTGCTCTCATTAGAAACATTAATAATGACTATATATGACAACGTTTCAGGTATTGCGTGCTGCCGATGGCAGTAAGAAGACGTATTAAGACGTGTCTAACACATGCCCTAACTTTTTTTTTTCGCAAGTGCTCAATTAAAGAATGAAACAAAAAACAGAGCTGTGGATCTAACGTGACCTTTACACAAAAAAGGGTTGTAGTTCATTCACTGCCGCAGGGCTCAAACATAGTGTCACTCACTCTGAACTGAGGTGTTTTTCACAAGATGTTCATCATCAGACTGGAATGAGTGAACAACATTGTTGGGGTGTGTCGTGTGTTGGAAGAAAGGTGTTGAAAGGATTTGCATGTTGCAAAATCAAATTCTATTTATAGTCGGACATTGAAGACACAACATCACTTTCTTTTAGCTTATTTTCGTCTGCAGCTCTATGGTCTTTACAACAAGGCCAAAGCCAGTAATCCATGACACACACACACACACACACACACACACACACACATGCCCTGCTTTTCATTTGTTCACTACAGTGCCATCTAATGATGCCAAAGAAAAGAAATTAGCCGACCATTGCACGCTCCCTTTGACCAAGTCATTAAGGTGGCCAGTGTGGAGCTAAAGCGGAGCCCTGTGAAGCTCACTGTGACACACAGGCTTGCATTCCTCTGTTTGTTATTTAGATCCTTATTTACACTTGTTGTCAGAGACAGGCTGGAAGCACAGCAGTGGCTTCCTCTATGGGATGGATAACAATGAGCTGTAGGGAGCAGCCCAGCGAGGCATTTAGTCCAGCCCTGCCCCGTCTCGAGAAGAAGGGGAGAGGAAAGTTTACTGCCTGTGAATCAGAGGCTTTCACTCCACACACACCGAGCCTTCCTGTCCTGCTGATCTCCTCCCGACAGCTTGGAGATCATACCGTCAAGTGGAAGAGACTGCAGTTTGATTTCAGCTCTAAAATACATACCTTCAAGTAATTCTCTTGAAATGAATCCAAAATCAGAGATATGGCGACACACGAGTGGTTCATTCTTCTGAGTTGCTCTACTTTACAGAAAAGAAAGATGGATGCAGCAAGCAAGTGATGTTCATTTGTGGTTCTTAAAGTGCTGCCCTGGCTCTTTCATCATATTTCATCACTCTGCGCTTTAACTAATGAATTTAATGATCAAAAAAAAAAAGTAGAAAAGAGAGAACAGTTTTTTTAATGCATCATCACAAAAACCGACACAAAAACTGGGGCTTCTTTGCACAGAATTTTGGAAACTCAACTTTATATACCATATAAACTATTTGGGGAAACCAAGACCGTCCCAAGTTAAATCAGTGTTTTGTATTATGGAAAATAGTCTGTGGCATGTTTCCTTTACTTTAATTTCAAGAAAACGCTAATCAACACTTGACAAAATAATTGTAGCTAGAGGGACCACAGAACCTTGAAAGCTTATTTAATGACAGTACATTACATCATTCATAAAGAACCCATTTCCCAAGAGACTTTATCTTCACTATTCTGATTAATGAAGTGTGCACCATATGATTAAAAAAAATCACAGTTTAAAACGCGTTATCTTGGCCTTGTATGGGTGTGTGCGCCCAATGTAACCTTTTTGTTTGGCGACTTCCTGAGAAGACAAGCAGTGAGAATGTGTTGGTTCTGAGGTATCAGCAGCTGTGTGCTACGTGCCTCTGATCCAAGCAGCTATTGACTTCCTGAGATTTGAATTAATTACTTGCTTCACAAGAGAAACTGGATTGCAGTGGAACCCCCTAAGAAGTCCACTCATTCTTAGGAAACTGCCCCATGGACTTGCAGATGGTTTCACTGAGATGTGCTTTCCCATAGAGAACAATTATACAGAGGATTGTGGTGCTGGCATAAACCTGGAGCACACAGTCTCCATTCTGAACATTTCAAAACAGCCATAGGGGAGGTTTGTGACTTAACATAAATTAGACCACCAGGGAATGGGGAGATCTGAAGTGGCGGAAGGGCAATATTACAGATAAATGACCTGTGCTGAGAGCCTCTGCACCACAGAAGAAGCAGAACATTACACTGTGACACATTGGAGTCAGATAATTACCACATTAAATTACTTTTAATGTTTGACAAATGTGATCGCTGCAACCTTTTCCGCAAATATAGCTTGATGCAATACTGGTTTAGTCAATTCCCCCTCTGTGTGTTTTCAGTCAAGAAAGGAAACAATGATGAGAGCAATTAATGACATGGAGAAAACAATTACTGTTGATACTTTTGGGGCCTGTGTTTTAGTCTGAAAGGGATTAAGTTGCTGCTGTGTTTGTATTCTGCTTACTTTGAATTGGCTCAAGGCCTTGTGTTTGGTCTTCTTAGGGCCAGCGGCTCCAGTGAAGAGTACACTTCAGCTGTGATGAAGGACGCAGGAACGCAGAGGTTACCAGTAGCTGCTAATTAACCTCACATTGTGTCCGCTAACAAAGAAACAAAGGAACAAAGTGGAATTTCAATGCAGGAGATTATCACATTCACAATGAGCGCAGTGCTGGATCATGCACTTGATAGGGATTTGCACACTGGTCATGACAACATGAGATCAGATCAAAGACAGATGAAGTTACATTAACAAAACAATGCAGCCTTGTTATGCAATAAGCAGCCATGTGGGCCTTCCCTGGTGGAGGAACAGACTCCAATCGCGCAGCTACGCCAGAATGATACGTCTTCCTCTGCAACTTCTGCAAGATGGTATTTGATTGTGAGAACTTTGTTGCGGCTTTGTTCCGTCAGAGAGGAGGTAGCATCCTTCCTCAAACACATCAAGACAAAGAGGAAACAGGCTGTGTGCTCTTCGCTGGTTATTGTTGCCCCTGCTTCTGTCCCACTGGCTGAATGGCAATTACTGCTGACTTCCTATCCAGTGCCGAGCCCGGACCTGCTGAGGGTGCCCTGACCCTGCAGTATCCAGAGGGGAGAGACAGGAGCTGTCAAATTTCACACCTCTCCCTACTCCCATGGGGAATGCTCCTCCAGCTGCTGCCCCCACGGGGCTCGCTACGCACTCCTGCTAATCAGCTCCATCTCATCTCTGGGAGGAACTAGCCCCAAGTGGATGTAGGCCCCTTTCTCACCTCTGCTACCTATAGCGCACCTTTGAAGTCCTGTGCAAGTGTTAGTTTATGGCTAGAGATGGTACGATAAGATCTCAAGGAAAGGTGATAAATTTGCTTTTCGTCCCACATTTAAAAGGGGAAATAGCAGGCTGCTAAAAAATCCACAGAATCAGTTACAGTTCTAACACCTAACAGCTAAAGCACTTGAGAAGCAAAAACATTGTAGTGTCAAATCTGTTAAGTACCTTCATTAAAGCCGTGTGTTTGTATTTATCTGGCTTCCCACACTGAGGTTCTGCATCAACAAGCATTTGGTCAAACTGTAGCTGTGGGAATTGATTCACAAGTATGTTATGTCAGATATAGACAGGACAAGCTGGGACAGAGCACCCACTTTTGCTCTGAGGACACACCCTTCACAGGCATGCAAAGTTAAACTATCTAAATCTAAAAAAAGAACATTTATCAGCAATAAGCACGATAGAAATCGACGTTATCGACCATGTGAAAACGAGATGTGAGTCAGATCTCAGATGTAATGGCCAGGGGTGGACAGCGCTGGAGCCTGAAGTTTGATGAATGAGTTTCTGCTGGTTGAACATCTCACCTTGTCTCAACCCGCCCAACACTTTCACACATTCAGGAACTAATAACAAGAGAACCATCATTGTACACTTGTAGAGAGGCGGCTATGTGTTGCATCACATGATGTAAACTGAAATACGTGTCAGCAACTGTCACTGAACTGTGAGACCTGTGTCCTCCATGAATATCACATATCATGATATTACTCAAGTCAAGTCAATTTATATATAAAAACAATATATATAATATATATGAAAATCCTAAATTGGCCTCAAAGGGTTTTTTAATCTACATGTATTCTCTGTCCAAAGACACTCTATTCAGATTGGGAGAAATCACAGAAACGGCTATAAAAGAACAAAAGAAGAAACATCAAGAGCATCGGGGGAAGGATTACTGTTTGCAAAATGTATTTCCACTTCACATTATTTCCACATTGTTTCATTGTTTCCTGCATTTAGAATGTTATATTTATACAAGACGTATCTTCCTGCTGACAATGTCAGAGTGGGAACTCTTTCTTATGCGCCTCACACCTGCCTGCAACAATATGCATTCTTATCTTGAAGAACCATTATCACCCCATTTCCTGGAAGCAGTGGGTCTTCTTTACGACACCTTTAATCAGATAACTTAAATTCCACTGTGCTCAGGTATTTAAAAACATTAAAAAAATATAATTTGCTTTTTTGATGAGTTGGAGCATAACCCGGGAGCCTTAAACTTTATCACATAAAAAAAAGTTTCATCACAGTTTATAAAACAGAATCTACAGCCCGCTGTAACTTCCACGTAGCCACTGTCTGCTGCAGCTCAGTGGAATTTCGCCGCTGCCACCCGCTGACATAATTTGTTTCACAGTCACCACCCAGCAGCATGAATCAGATGTTGACACTCTAATTTCATGCACACATGGGTGTTTGGCTGAGCCAGTCCTGAATGCTGCTGCATCCCCCTGCCTCTCCCTCGAGCTGCCCATATACCTGCCCTTTGCCCTCCGACACGGCCATGTAATGTAGTTAACCCGGGGGTCACACATTATGACTGATGATTTAACCATATAGTCACATAATGATGATGTGCACGTGAGGATTTCACTTACAACTCACAATAGCATTCACACACTCTATCACTTTTTTGTGATATCAAGTAAAACAGATTTATGACCTCTCTTTACTAGCATGATTATATTGTGTATGATTTGTAATGTTTAAAATAATGATGGTATCCCAGAAAAGAAGTATTTTCATCCAGCTGCTCCTCACCTGTCAGGAGAGCAGCACACTCCATTTAGCATGCACATACATCTGTTTACCATGGTCCACGGCACCATCTGAAAATATTTGTTTTACTTTGTTGTTTTTTATTGAAAACACCTATGTACTTGCAAGATATACTAAAAATATAGCCACTAGGCATCTTTCAAAAGGTCAAAAGACTCGTCAAGGATTGACACATTTGCAGAGTGTAATTAATGCAAGTTTTGCCTATCACTGATTATTTAGCTTCTTCCACAAAGTCAACGTTAACAGTCTGCCTGCTGTGGGAGCGGCGTGTTCGTCCGTGTCCTCATTCTGTCAGCTCAGAAACTAGTGTTCAACACTAGTGACCAGCAGCTTAACTGCAAACATAGACGCCAAATAGAAAGAATAAAAGTGAGGGCAGTTCCCCGGACCTGACAGCTTCTCTTATGAGTGAGCATAAATCCACAAGATAAACTCATAAACAAATAAGTTGTTTGTGTGCCGTGGAAGCCAGATAGCGGCCAGGGTTTTATGAAACGCTTGCTTTCTCTTGACAAATATCCAAACAATAAACACATAGTAAATAACAGCACCCTGTCCGTATCAGCTCCCTACTTGAGGTTAAGTTGAGTTTATTGCGGAGGCCACTGCCTGCATGCATTAAGCAAATCATAAATTATACATGCTAATTACCTTGGGCCTCCACTTTAATTAATTATTTTAATTAAACTACAACATTGGGGTTTTGCATGTGGTCTATATTTCATCCCCTTCCTAAGATGACCTTCTTCTTTGTCTAAGTGGAACATAGTTGAGAGAACAAGGACAACGCAGGCTGGCTTTATAAAGCTGGGTTCATATTAATGTTACCGAAAATATGGATAACATCATCTGGATATTAGGCTGAATTAGCAAGAACATATTGTATTTGTAATGTGAAAGGAAAGAAATGTTATAGGAGGTAAAAATATGGGATTATGTTTGAAGATGAAAAAAAGTATTTGTGTCAGAAACAGTTATTTTTTAAATGGTTTGCCAAATCAGTTTTCAGATGAGTTTCCTATGAGGTCAAACGTGTTTCCGCTCTCCTTCACACCTGTAACCTGCGGGTGCACCTTCTCTTGTAGGGTTAACTTCATTGGCTCATTTGAACATTGTGTGCTGGGTAACTTAAGGTTTATTATTGCAGTTAGTAATTAACTGTCTGCCAGAAGAAGAAAAAAACGCCCCTTTTCTAGACTGACTCATTGATGAGCGACTATTTAGTAATTTGCATTGAACATCCGCCCAGTGCACTGCCTCTTAAAACATAATTAAAGGATTGTTCCTTTGCATTTCTGCGACAGAGTATACCATAATACATGGTATTAACATGGCTATTTTTATACATTAAACATTTTGGGATGACTTTACAATGAATGACTTCTTGTTCACAAATGTTATGTCCAGACACCCATCTCTATATATTATTATCATTTTATTTATAACAGTGTATATATACCAAATAAGACAAAGTACACTTAAATCCAACTTAATGGAAGTTTAAATGTGTAGTAAATATATATTGTTGTTACAGATTTTTTTTTCAGTGGCTAGATTCATTGCTTTAATGTGCTCAATAAAAAAAAGTTCCAGATGTATGTTAATGTGGTTTAAATGTAATTGTAATGACCAGCCAGAATTTTTTTTTAATCTGATTCAAAATTAAAGCTTGTAATCTTCCGTTGCAGTGTCAATACATTTAATCACCCAGACTCAGAATGAATGTTACACACACAAATGCACAAAGTGAGGAGAAAAAAAAAAACTAACACTGTTGTCCAAACAGTCCATGGGGGAGGGGTGGATTTAAATTCCAAAAGGGTCTTGCAGCTCGTTTCCTAGTTCCCCAGTCAGCAATGTGTTTGTGAAAAATCAGTCTTTTTGTCTTGCTGAAAAAAGGCTAAATCTACATTGGTGGCCCAGTCTAAGTTTGCTATTCTTTGCACTTTCAATTCAAGTGAATGAGGGAGAATGAAGTGGCCCGAGACCCTTTATTTGATCTACTCGATTGTATAAAGTGACGGAATTCTAATGTATTTGTTTAATACCCCGAAATAGGCTGCTGCTTTCTATAGGGGAGGCAGCTAGAGCGCGTTATTTTTTATACCCTGAAAATAAATCGAAATGAAAAATATATTTTTGCAGATATTTCCCCCTCTTTATTTAGAAACCTGTTGAATTAAATCTGCAGGAAAAGAACATTATTATAAGATCGACACATTTGAAAAAGATAATCTGCCCGACACATTTAACTGCGCTCTTTAAGTTTTGAAGGCGGAAGTATGCGACAACATTAATTCGGACACTGTGTGCAGCGTTTCCAAATGTTTATTGTTGGGCTTAATTGTGTTTAGCCCACAGCTTGATGAATGAGCCCAGTTGTCTGCGCTGTGACCATGGCATCGCAACTCCATGCATCCTAATCGACTGCACGATTCATTTCTCCCCACTGCTTCTCTTCAGCACTCTGGAATAACACAGATCTGGATACACGACAAATAAAACTATTATTATTATAATTATATTTATTATTATTATTGTTGTTGTCATTATTATTTGACGATAGTATTGTTGTGTGAAAATGAATGTATGATATCCTTAAACAAGTGTTTTTCCAATTTAATAAATATATTTACAATAATAATTGTAATAATAATTATTATAATAATAATAATATGACATCGTCTTAGATTAAATCTTCAGAAACATTTTTGATTGTTTACTTCACTTTTAATGAGAAAATATTTCGATGACCATTTTTTCCAACTCATTGCAGACTGTTTGCACACTTTTCGAAAGCATGCATGCTTGCAAAAAATAATCAAACAAAAAAACAAAAACAACAACAATAACAACAACAGTACCAACACAAATTTTTTGAATGCATGCTTTTACCTAAAAAACAAAAGTACAAATGTACAGCATCTGATACACATGGTCACCACAGCCTTTTAAATTAAATGCTTCACAGAACATTTTCTGGAAAATAGATATCTAAAACATAAAACTAAAAAGTGCATTTTACAACATTTCAGTATCAGTAATTTGCAATATTCACATCTTGCATTTTGAGGATGTCTCATACTACTTTTCCAGTTTGAAAAGTTATGATAACTCATTTTGCTTTCTTTTTTACAGGGATGGTATAAGAACACATCTAAATGCTATTCCTATTTGGTATACCCTTATCCATCATTCCAGTATTAAAAAAGCAAACAAAAACACAGAGCCATTGCCTCGCAATTTCATTGACATTACAGTGGTCACACAGAAACGGTGCAAAAGTTTTGCTATTTGATACAACTGAAAAACTGCCACCGGAAATGCAAGCAAATCCGAGTTGATGGTGCCAAAAACAAACGACCCCTGGATCCCCATCGGTGGCTCCACTTTCAACACTCACATGTCACAATAAACTGAAAAATAGAACTATCAAATAATTTATATTTTCAAGAGCAATACTTCGCTGTGCGATTCTGTGCTGGACTTTTATGACACAATTTAAAGCGACACATTCGACACATACACAAACAATTCGATATGCAACTGCAACTCGCCTTGATAGTTTCCGACGACAGAAAATATAAACTTTGGGATTGATAAAGGGGCCATGGGAGCCGGCCAGCAGTTCGTTCACGTGGGGAAGTTCAGCCGGTCAGTGCACGGCCACAGACTGCAGCGTGGTGGGGCTCGTCAGAGTCTCGCTCGGGGTGGGGGGGCTGCTTTGGCTCGTCGCAGTCTGTGGGGACGTCGGGCTCAGCGACTGCGGAGAGTTTGATAGAAACGCGGGAATGTGTGGAGGTAGCGCCGAGAACCCGGCCATAGAAGTCGGGGTGGGCTTGATTGGCATAGGGATGGCCGGTAAGGACTGTCCCCCGTGGCACAGGGACTTGATGGGCACGCCGTACGCGCTGTAGTCGCCACTCGCCATGGAGATGGGGGCCGACGTGTCAATCATGCTGGTGTTGTACATGTGGGGCCAGGCTGTCGTCAGCTGGTTGTGGAGCGGGTACCCGGCAGACATGGACTGCATGGTGGAGAACGCCAGGCTGCCCGGGACCTTGTACTCTCTGGCGATGATGTTCTCGATGGCGAACGGATGCTTAAAAGTTGAGGACTGAGACACTCCGAGGTTGTACGTTGACATCTGGGGCAGGTGCGTGCCAGTGGCCGCCAGGGCGCTCAGTCTCAGCTTGGCTTGCTGCTGGAGGTAATGGGCAGCCTCCGACTGCTTGCTCGGGGCCAGATGGTCGGTTGACATCAACAGTTTGAACCTTTTGCGTCGTCTCAAGAAACTTCCATTCTCAAACATGTCCCCGCAGCTGGGGTGCAGAGCCCAGAAGCTGCCCTTGCCTGGCTGGTCTGGGCGCCGGGGGATTTTAATGAAACAGTCGTTGAAGGACAGGTTGTGTCGCAGAGAGTTTTGCCACCGCTGAGTGTTTTCTCTATAATACGGGAATCTATCCATGATGAACTTGTAAATTTCACTGAGAGGCAGCATCTTCTCCGGGCAGCTCTGGATCGCCATGGCGGTGAGGGAGATGTAGGAGTACGGCGGCTTCTGGTCGCTGTACGTGTTTCTCCCTGGGCGAGGCATCCTCGATATGTTTTCAGAAAAGCAGTAAAAAAAAGTATTCTCCCTTAATTCCTTGACGAAAGCTTGCCGCTCTTCATGGGAAAAAAAAGCGCCGAGGAAAGTTGCAGTAGCGACAATGCTGGAGTTGCGTGGTGCGTAAAACAGCCGGAAAGAGCGCCTCTGCGGTGTGCAGGCGGGCAGACGGTGCACATTTATGGAGTGACGGCTGCTGTAAGTCTTTCTACCAAAGTAAGTCAGATGGTCCCACTAGCAGAGCTGAATAGATTTCATTTGGCGTCCTGGATAAGACGAGCTAAGTGGATGCCTCCATGGCCTTCCTCTAACCATCTGATAGTTTTATGTAGTGACATGAGCAGAAAAGACCCCTGTAGAGGCGCTCTATTAATGTGCCACCTCTTTGCTATCACATGACAATTGCCATGAGAGGAGGGGGCTGGGAGGAAGGCATAATCTGGTTTCATTTACACCTATTTACATGGACACCTTGGGCCAATGGAAATCATTTCCATTTGAAGACAGAAAAAGGGGTGAAAAGGCTCGGCAACCGGAATTGAACTGCGATGACACTCAGTGTGTGAAGGTATGCGCTAATACTTCTTCACTGGACTGTACAGTTACAATTCACGAGTGTAGATATTTGGAATTTGAACGGACAAGGTGTATTGTAATTTAATTATATTTTGTGATTAAACTAGCTTTTAACCATATTGTTGTTGAGATAGATATGCATTTAATCTCTAGGTGGAATAATTTAAAACAATACTCCTGTTTATGCAGTAGGGTGTGTAATGAGTGCAGTTTTCCATAAAGTGTTTTATGCACGCTAATAACCTTTTTCATAATGTGGATTTGAATGCAAACTTATTTTATAGATACAATGTTGCGAAAACACATTTCGCTCCCTCCTAATTAAAGCCTAATATTGTTTACGAATTGCCATAAAACATATTTTGCCATGAGCAAGTTTGTTGATGAGCCGACTATTAGTTTTTCTCAGCTAATTTAGCCCAGAGCTGCACAGAGGAAGTAGACGATATGAAAACATCAACACAATGCAAACAACGCTGTTCAAACTGAAACTTCATGAGGCAGTCAGGTCTATTGTGTTTATGTAAAGAAGATTCAAAAGTACTTCAGAAATGCAAATAAACCCTTCAGGATGGTGTGGTGAAAACTGTATAAAATATCCATAAGTCAATTATATGAATGTGAAAACCAAATGGGAAGCCTATTTTGAGCTATTGCTATTCAAGCTTTTGGCCAGGGCCACCTTTCCGCTTGGAGGGTTTGCAATGCAGGGACCACACACACGCACACGCAGATTTGCTCATAATTTATGCTAATTTCCCCCCATAAATCCACAATGCACCCCATCACCAGTCTGACGGATTACGAAAAGAATCGCATTGCGGGGGACACCGAGCTATTTTCACCCAGAAACCAGGAGCGTCCTTCCTGCTGTATAAGCCCTAAACCAATACAAAAAAAAAGAAAAGAAAAGGGAGAAGGCTATTTCATAGATATCGGCTAATTATAATAAATACTTGTATACATCGTATTATGAGAGGATATAAATTGTTTCTTCGAAAATTATATAAATTGAAAAAAGTCAATTTGTTTAGTGTCAAGTCTAAAGCTCCCATCGTGGAGTTTCATGACTTTTTTTTTTCCTGCGGAGTGCCTTTTAACACCTGTCATTTCCCATTAATGTTGAGCTGAAAAGGTTTTGTCCAGAAGGAAGTGGCCCATTCGAGCCATCTCAAACACCGCGGATAATGACAACACACTGCCAAGTACCAAACATCTTCTGACACCCAGCCTATTCATTCCTTCATTTAAAAATATATAGCCTATTATTGGGATTCACTGAGATTAATATGCCGTGCGCACAGCAGCCAGACTGCCTTTGTTAAGTGCGAAAATTGTGATTGTGAAACGTGATTATGAGCTATTAAAATGGAGCTGGAGCATGCAGCGGTTCCTTTGCATGTCACAGACTATTTAGAATTTTTACGCATGATTCTTAACTTTACATTTTCATGGGAATAGGTAATCTTTGTCACTTTTATGTGTTCATGTTTGCCCTGCCAAGACAAGTTAGTGCTTTGCAAGTTAACCCGCAACACTCGCATTAACCAGCCGAGCCACAGAGGAGCAGTAAGAGTTTTTTTTCTCCTCTCCTCTCACACACAGACGCAGTGGCTTTTTGAGCTTCGGGGTTATGGGATATTGGTAGACCTTTTGTCCCCGTCGAATGCACACATTGAAAATACCACCATGACTCTGAATCTGAATAGGGTTTTTAGCTGCTCCCAAACTCCCGAGTTCAAGCAGCAGTAGATCAAGTCTGCACTATGTTTGGTCATTTGTAGAAACCCGAACAAAGGTTGGGATAAGCCAAATTGCATTGCACTTGTGAACCGTGCCTCCGCCTGAAGTATCCTTTATAGCACGAGGGGGACCAAGAACAATTTTGTGTGAGCTTTCAAAAAAAAAGAGGAGCGAAAACAAAGGGCACTTTCTGAAACATCTTTGAGGCGTGACATTCCCAGGGTGACGAGACACAAAAGCTGAGGTCATGGGGATGAAAAAGAGAATCAAACAGCCACTTTCACACGTCTGCCCTCCTCTGCTGCACCCCCGAACACAATAGGAAACAAATGTTGTTAAAAGAGGATCGATGCCATTCATCCTAAAGCAGCGAATGATAGCCAAACAATATTGTCACACTGAATCGAGTTGAGATATGATGCCACCCAGACCTACGGAGAGGGCGACGCAAATATGCCTTTCAGGGAACGATTAAGAGAAATTTAAAGATGAGGGTTATTAAAAAAGAAAACATTTATTTAAGGGCTGAACCCGAGTTGGAATATTAATATGAATTAATAAAAATAATATATACTGTATATATTTGATCTGCAACCTTTTATTTAAGGTCTTTATAAACATTTTATGGATTTGAATAATTGTTTCGAGGAGACATCTGTTTTTTGTTGTTTTTTTCTCACATTTTAAGTTCTATACAGAGTATGATGGTTGCTGACTGCAGGCAATATTTATCTAGGCCACTAATCACCCTATAAATAGACAAATCATTGCTAGACGTGAACAAATTCGCATCTTCAAAACAAACATTCATAATCCCACTGAATTACGAGTTTAGATTACATCCATCTTCTGTTTTTGTCATGCGCGTTATCGCGAGCAGGCCTGTGGAGTTAAAGGGACACGTCACCTGGCCTCAGCCTTAACGCGCGTTCAGTGAAAGCAGGTGTAGTTTGTTGTCTGCTGCTAACTGACTCTCCAACCCAACCAATAGGCCCGTGCTGCTAATTAAGTCCGTAGTGATTTCAGCCCCCAGAGATGTTTTACGGTGCAATTAAGGACGCGCTGATGATAAGGTATGAATATTCAGCAGAATGACAATTAATTAGCAGACAGAGGGCTCTCACAATAACCTCCTCAATCGCAAATTTAGCCTATAACGGAACATTCATACAATTTATAGGCCATCTTCACATGCTGCCCTCTTGAATATTAATGTTTGACCAGAAAAGAAAATCCGGAGAAAAAAGCATGCCCTCAATGTTCGATATCAAAATATGGTGAATGTATTATTTTTTTCTGTTTGTTGATTTTATCAAACAGCGGGATTATAGTCTTCGCAGCAGCCCGCCCCATTAGTTGTTTCTGGGTGACATCAGAGGGAGTACCTGGAAGAAGACCTCAGGGCATTTACAACATATGCTCGGATTATGCTTAATGGTCTAATTACATAAATTAGGCATTCATTATACGCCACATCATCTGTAACAGATATCTCAATTGCATAGAGGCGGGAACATCTAATTCAATTTGTCTGTGAATTATTTCATCCAATTAAACACTGAAAGACGTGCAAAAAGGAAGAAATGTTCACTAAAGGACCGATTTGTGTTTTTATTTAATTATTGCATACAGGTCACTAACTATTTTATTTTTGGTCTTTTTTTCCCAGGCAGCAGTTTCACTTTGTGACCATAAGATGGGGACAGGCTCTGGAGTCTGTCTTCCTGGTTATTCTGTTATGGTAATGATCTATATATATATAGTCTATATACTGCCACATGCAAACATGCTCATACATCTCTATCTATCTATCTATCTATCTATCTATCTATCTATCTATCTATCTATCTATCTATCTATCTATCTATCTATCTATCTATCTATCTATCTATCTATCTATCTATCTATCTATCTATCTATCTATCTATCTATCTATCTATCTATCTATCTATCTATCTATCTATCTATCTATCTATCTATCTATCTATCTATCTATCTATGTGTCTCTCTATCTATCTTTGATTTTACAATAATAATGAAATGAGTCACTTGAAGCATTAATGTGACAGCTTTGGACAATATAAAACGCATCTATTCATCTTTCTACTGTATGCATTTGTATCTGCAGGCGCATGTGAAGTGTGTGTGTGTGTGTAGGAGGGGGTCCCAGTTCATTGACTCCATATGGTGAGAAACAGCAGGACTGATGAGTGTACTACCTGAGGTCCGTGTTTGTGCTGTCGACTGTAACCAAAACAGCGACCCCTGACCCACTGCATAATTCATAAAAGACAAGACAGTGCCGCTCACACTCTCATTTCATCATTTAGTTTTGGTGACAGATGACTCCGTAACAACAAATCATCCTATTAAACTACATATGATACTCAGCCAGCTGACAGATACAAAAGGGAAGGAGTAAAAAGGAAGAAGAAAGTCGCTGTGAACGTGGTAAGACAGGAAAGAAGAAAAATGTAAATGGCCAAAAAGATGAGGAAAAAACACAATAACAATATGACAGAGTCCATTTCAATATTGAAAAGAACATGCAGAAACCCTCACTACTATACTATATATCACTGTATAATGAACTAGTTTCGTATGAATGATAATTCTCAGTTACTGTATGTTGAAAATGAGAGAATAATGCAATATTTAGCAATGTGAGATCATAATATATTAACAACAAACTCAACAAAGAATGAAATTTCACTGTGAAGCTGAAAGATAAAAGGGCTATTATGCACAAAAAAAGAAGGTATGAATTAACATAGTTCAATCACATACAAAGAGTTACCTTTGAGAGGATAAAAGATGAGGTGGAAGGCTTTGAGGTGGATAAGCATATCTGTGCAGCAAGGATCACCGGATGAAGGGATACTATTGGAGGTGTAGAGAGGGAGATTTTCAAAGTTTCCCTGAACTGTGTTGTACTGTTAAATCCTGACGTGTAACACACCCGAAATAACAGGTGACATGTTGAGAATAAAATGGGAAAAACATATTGGGTCACTTTAATTGAAATTACAACCTTTTGAGGTCAATTCAATAGGTTTAACCTTAAACCCTTCACCTCTTCTTTTCAATTCAAACCAGTTTATTTTGTATAACCCCAAATCACAAATTACAGATTAGCCTCTGAGGGCTTTACATTGGATCAGGAAAAACTCCCCACAAAAATAGAAAAAAAACTTTTACAGGGGAAAAAGGGAAGAAACCTTCAGGAGAGAACAGAGGAGGATCCCTCTCCCCGGATGGACAGAAGCAATAGATGTCATGTGTACAGAATGAACAACGTAACAGAGTTACAGCACATTCAATGAAAGTGACAGAATTTATTCATATAATGAGTAGTAGGCATGGACCACGATCCAGACTTTTTGGTGACTTTTTTGTGTTTATGTTTCTATTATTCTTTTAATGTGGAGAAATGGTGGAAAACTGTTGACTGCTTGTCTCACATAACTTACAAGTTTGTGAGGTAGGGAGGGATGAAAAGCTTTGGACTCCGGGATCAATTCAGAGAAAGTTGATATTGTTGTTTGTTAGACATGTCCTCGGCAACGCCACCAACACGTATCTCCTTTGGGGGTTTGTGTGCAAGACATTTAACTGAGGCAAATCCTTTTTTTATTGTGAGCTCGTGTGGTTGGAAGGCACGGCCCTTTATGTGGCTTATGTTCATCCAGACCTTGGCAGTGATCAGCACACGCTTAACCAACTGGGACCAGATGAGGGGCATTTTGTTCTGTCTTTCATCTAATGCATCAGGGAAATGCCGGGTCTCCAAGGATGTGGCAAACAGAGCCAAAGACCAGAACAACACAATACACAATAACAATACAGGAGTGTTTACAACAACACGTAAACAAAAACACACAGCTGATGCTTGGGACACCCACGGGGAAGGTAACGAATAAAAAGATATCACAGGAAATGTTTTATTTTAAAAAAGTTTGTAAATGTAATCCACACACGTCCAGTTGTCAAAGCAGAAGAGAGGCACATTTTAAAACTTAAATTGCTCTTTCTGACCTACATCTCCTAGGTGACTCTTTCTTTGGAGACAAGGACCTGTACTTTGTTTTAATGTCACTTAGTATTTGTATTTTACGAGACAGGACTGCAGTCACCAAGGCGATGCTTAGTCCTTTGCTCCTGGGTGACTAACACAATGACCAATCACCAAGTGCCACTTCTATTGATATATTTTAATTGGTGTGTGATATATGCTGCTGTAAGACTCACATTTGCATTGCTAAGCATAAACAAGCCTCACAGTAAATCACAAAGAGCTTTAAAGAGAAACGCAAACAAGCGATATTGCAAAGCTACGCTTTGCACTGCTCCTTTATGGTTGACCAGCTCAATGTGCCTCCTGCTGAAAGGTAATATGCATGACACATTTCCAGGCACTAATTCATTTGTTTAGTAATAGGGGAGCTAACCTGTGCTGAAAACATGGGTGCAGTGAGGAAAACATGAAGGTCCTGTTAATCCACGGCTAATCAAAAGGGCACAGGAAACAACCCTGCAGGAGGATTTTGTCATATTAATTAAGGCGAGGCTTGCATATTTGTGCTTCTTTGAAAGCATGGAAGGGCACAATGCCGATTCGGCATCATTATTTCACACGACTGCTTTGACACTGTCAGTGTAAGAATGCAACCCCCTAGCTCGCGGCCAAGGACCTTGGAAAGCATGGCTAATATGTAGAGAGAAATATGTATTTACGTGTCTGAAATCCTGTTGATTAAGGGCTCTCGAAGCAGCATTGCAGCTGATGAGAAAGTGTGTTTTGAAGGATAGTACTGACAGAACTGATGAACTGTGGTGTTGATTACTAAACCCTTAAGGGGCTGCACTTGAAAATAATGTTGTTGACTCTGACCTGTTCACGAGCAAGTACTCCAGGTGTGGCAAAGCATTTGAATTATGTGTGGGAAATGCACACAGACTGCATGCACACAAACGTATGCAATTACATTTCTATCAAACAAGTTTAATCCAGAGTTGAGGTTTACTATTATAAAGCACTGATGGAAAAAGCACTGGAGGAATCCTATGAAATGTCAAGTACTGCTGCATGCCAGGAGAAATGATTATCGGTCACAGCTACTGTAGGCACCGACAGAGTATTAGCAGCCTTATCAGCTGGGGAAATGTTCAGTTCCCCTGCCTAAACCAAAGCTATTACAATCCCAAATAATTAACTTTCAGCTGGATAGCCAGTTGTCGTGACAACTAAAATGAGAGGATGTGCATGTAGAACAATTTTGATCAAAATATCATGTTTCTCACTACACCTCTAAGCCTTTTCATACTCGACTGGGTACAGATACCGGGCGATAAGGACACAATACACTTTTACACACTGCTATCAGGATTTGATCTCACAAAGTCCACAATAACAAATTCAGAGCTTTGGTGGAAATATTACCACTTTATCCAAAATGGTTTGTATATAGTTGACAGATATGGCATTGAAAGTATTGGTGCACACACTAAATACAACTTCTATAGCTTTCCACAATGTGTATCCTGACTCTTCATTTGCAAAACAAAAAAGCAGAATGCAAAAATTAACAAAAAATATGAATTTCCACATTAACTACTGTAGGTGGGTGTTGTGATAAAATGACAGGCACAATACCTGAGCCTGACCTTTTTTTTTTGCATTCATTCAGTGGTGTGTTCTGATTGGATAAGTGGGACAACAGGTGGGAGACAATGAGTGCAAGTCCTTCAGAAAATTCTACACCCAAAATTGAGAAACCAAAGATGTAAGATGTTTTTCCCTGTGAAAGGTTTTTTTTCTATTTATTTTGGGGGGGGGTTTCCTGATCCGATGTGAGGTCCCGGCACAGGGGTGTAGTATGTGTACAGATTGTAAAACCCTGCGAGGCAAAATTGTAATTTGTGATGTTGGGCTATACAAAATAAACTGAATTGAATTAATAGAAAAAAGAAAAAAAAGAGCAATAAATCAAAATCAGGATATAAAGGTCAACATGGTCTTTGAGTCAAATTAAACATTTCACAAAAAGGTCTGAATTTAATCTCGTCTTATGTATTTTTTCTTGCTTTTTCTGTAAGTTGTAGGTCATGTAGTCTTGTACAAACATAGTAAGGAAATATTTAAGCAAACCTCTCAATGCTGAAAGTTATTAGCCAGGACTGGGAGGGAGAGACCTTTTTTAAAGTTAGTATTTTCTTGCTTCAATTAAAGTGCTGAAAGTCAGCTCCAGTTCTGAACGGCTCTCAAATCAGCACCGTTATTCAATCATTACTCTGTTTATGTCCTCATCTCACTGACAGACTTCAACAGGCGTTAAACCAACTCAGGTAATATGGCCTCATAAATTGGGACCAATAAAAAGCATTTAATCGTGAATGTCAACATGATTAATTGTGCACTAAAATCCTTGTGAGACCTCCCAGTCATGGGGGCAGTGAAACGGCATTTTGCATTTCAGCATAACTGGCACCAAGACAAGCAGTTGTGTAAGTCTTATATTCATGGAATGGTATGAATATCAAATTAATAATTAGTCATGTAATTTCTCCTCAGGAATTACTACGCCTCAAACTGGTTGGTGAATTTAATTATTAGCAGCCTTTTTGTTTCCATGTCCCTCTCATTACTGTCAGGATTGATGTAACATAAACTTCATTAAAAATTAAAGCAAGAGTCTTAATTATGAGGCTACACTGACTGAAGTTAGAATTAGCCAACTCAGTGATGTGCAAATGAGAGCATTATTTAAGAAACATGCTGGAAGTAGTTATGCTAATTCCAAGAGTTCACAGTAGCAGACCTTTTCACTTGCAGTTGCATATTCATTAAACACACTATGCAAATTTAATGTAGCAGTCTTAGTAATGCCTTGTTAATTTATTCAGATTTATTGAGTACGACTTGTAAAAAGTACCAATTTAATTACCCTATCTCCTTGGAAGGTAAGGGATGCGGCCAAGGTTTTAAACTGTGTAAATCAGGATTAGTGTGGTTTGATGGAGAAAAAGGGAATGAAAAGACTTTGCTGTTAATGACCGTGCTTGAAAGACATGATTTACCTAATACATGACCCAAGTGAAAATATGCAATGCACACGCAACCAAACAAAAAAAGACTGTGTGGTGGTATAGCCGCGGTGGAATTCATCATGCATAGTCCCAATTTTATTTAGGAAGAGCTCGCTGTCTTCTGACGTTAGGTTTGTTGTTTTTGGAATATGAATTTAGAAATGTGTGAGGGTTACAGTGCTGACACCATCTCAAAATCTGGGATTTAGTGCTAGTTAATCAATTTAAGCATGGCACAAAAGCATGACTCATACCTTAGAGGTAGAGCATGAAGAACTACTAATATACTTTGCTTTTTCCAAAAATAAAGTGAAGGACCTGCATTCAAAATGTGTTATGTTAAAATGTGTTGTGTTGTAATGGACTTCAAGTATCAAGAGTAAAATAAATTACTATGCAGAATGGGTCTTTTTCGTTTTATATATATATATATATATATATATATATATATATATATATGTACTTAGTAAATAGTTTAAAAATAATGTTTTTGATTTAACTTTTATTTCCCAATAATTTTTTCTAGCTATAATCTATATCACAGCTCTTTTTTTCTCCATAATTTATACTCAAATTAATGCGGCGTGGTTATCTTCAGACCACAAATGAAGAATAGCTAGCTAGCAGACACATAAACTAGATAGCTGCCTCCACCTCACGTGAGGAAGTCCCCGACGCTGAGAGATGACTGAGGCAGAAGGGTTGATGATCCAGCCCGACAACTAATGCTATATTAGAAAATCAAACAGGAGTGCTGCAAGCTAAGGACCACGTGAAAACAACGTCTGCTCAAGATCCCAGTCCCCATCCAACTCCCCCCTCTCCTCTCTTGCTACCATTCAAACCGGTTTAAGCCAGCCAGCAGCTCAGCAGACACGTTAAGAGGGGGAATTTTGAAGTAAGTCAGAAGTTAAAGTGTCACACAAACAAACACCAACACGGTCTGTTGGTTGTCAGTTTACAGTTATATTATAACGTATTTGTCTGTTTAGAATAAACAAACGACCCAGTGGTGTTCAGTAAATCTTAACTATTGAAGACTACGTTTATGATCTTTTTTTAAGCGTGAATGCAATCACCAGAAGTGGAAAGTTAACATTAGGCTACAAACAAAGTACACACGGCCACGTGATCGTTAGGACGCTCAGCGAGGCTATGAAGGCGGGCTAGTCAGCGTGATGACGCTTTGTAGTCACATTTAGCCACATATCAGCATAAACAAAAAATATCGTAAATATTGTGTTACCACCGGCCTTATTTAAGGCATTTCACCGAAACCCATTTCAAAAACCCGATTTGTTTTGTGTATGTGCAGCGTCCTACCCAGTATGCATGGTGGGAAGCCTCTGATTGGCTACAGGGTGCTGAAAGCTTTAGTTGGCCTATGATGCTAACTGGCGCTTGAATCTAGAAAGGCAGAAGGGACGCTAGCTGGTCTGAACAACTATACATTTGTTTGTTTTTTGTATGCTTTTCACCATTCAAATTACTTTTGATATTTGAAACCATAAAAGGCTTACGTTAGGGTTACGCAGCCAGTAACCAATAGGCTCGTTTGAGATGAGCCAGTCCTGTGCAGGATCGATCAGCTGTGATCGCCGCACAATGCATGCCAGTGAGATTTGTGTCAGACTTGATCTCGACTTGCTCTGATGAAATGTACACGATAACCACGGCCGCAGTTTTTAGAGCCAGGAACCGCAGTTGCTCTCCACCGGCTAAATAAACCTGGCTGTCGCCTGATCAAAGATCTAATTGGCTCTTAGCTTTGACAACAAATAGGTTTTGTAGAAAATCCTAATTTTCTATGTAATTTTAATCTTTAACACTAGATTGTTGGCTATTAGTCTCATCTAAAAACATATGTTGTTGATAATAATATAGGTTATTTATAAGGCACTTGTTTTTTGGGCACACATGCCTTCCTCTGTGCTCAGCGTCTTCTCATCCCTCTATGTGCACAACTTCAAAGTCAAGTTTGCAGGCCATCTCCAAAGAAATGTATTCTCTCAATATAGTGTTTCCAGTGTTTTTATTAGTTTTTTTTAAACAATATTTTTCGGGCATTTTAGCCGTTTCTTTTTATTATTTGATACCTTGGTTATCATTGCACGGATGTGGCTCCTCCCGTTCCTGTCGAAGTGTCGACACTGAACCTCAAATTGCTCCCGATTGCTGTGCAATTGTTGTCTAAATGGTTGTGAATCTGTGCAGTCCTGATGGGCAGGTGGCACCATGCATGGGACCCCTGCACCATCAGTGATGACATGTAGTGGCAAAGCGCTTTGCGTGGGCGGAAGACTAGAAAGGCGCCATTTAAATGCAAGTCCGTTTACCACATTAATGAAAAGACAGACAGTGAAGGTCTCCGTTTGAAATGTTGGAGTCTAAAAGAACCTAAACATCATTACACAAGGCACATTTTGAATACATGATCAGATTATTAATGTATAGCCCAACTAGTCAAGCCAAGTCAAGAATGGACAGGTGTGGTAAAAACACAGTGCATCTAGTTTTTGTGCATAGATGTATGTTACAATTCCAATGCCACCGTGATGTCCATATCAAATTAAGTCACGTCAACATATTACCTATGTTTACTTTTGAAAACATATTTTCCTATCTTTCATGAGAACTGATGTGAGTAGTCTGTTTAAAAAGTGATGAACCAGGGTCTGTTATTTCTGCAGGAGAGACTTAATATGCTTTGTAAATATTGGTGTAAATTGTGGTTTTCTATCCTGACTGCAGGATACTTAAGAAAAAACACTTGAAGGGACTGTAGGAGACGAGAACTGGAGCAAACACTTTGTAACTATCAAATCATAATAGTAGTTGTTTAGTAGTAATTTTATAGTATGCCATAAAAATGTCAGAAGATGTCATACTACAGTATGTAATAAGGGTAAGGAGATATTGAAATGCACCTTCTGACAATATGAAAAAGAATGGACTGCAAAGGAACATCCAATAAAGTTCGAGAGAGTTGCACAAATAAACCGATCTAGGAAAACCTGGAAAACAGTTAGTAGTTTTTTCTGTTGTTGGATCTTAACCTGCTGAGATCAGACATTTCTTTAGCATTTTATTCTATTGTTTAATTAATCCTGAAAATAACTTTGTAACCGTGTTAAAAAAGTGCTTTGTAAATAAAGTTATATTTGTTGCAACTTGGGTTCCCCATTGCCATCGGAAAAAGCAAAACCTCAACACATCTTCCGCCACTGAAAACTCATCTGTTCTGACATCACTTTGGTCCATAACATAATGTAAAAAGTTGTTTCCTGTTTCTTGTGCACTTCCATGTTTCATAAAGTTGATGCCCTTGTATGATTCTTGTAATTTTTGGTTTGTATTCACATGATTGAATGCACTTATTGGAATAAAAATATCAGCTAAATGCATGTTGTGGTACTACATTTCTTGAAAATGTGCTTGAGGAAAGGGTTACATCCTCAATATGTATGTAAGACTATAGAAACTACATTATATTTCACAATTGTGCCAGATTCAATTTCAGGATATTATTAATGTACAATTCTATAAAAGCAGCTACAAAAATACAGACTTCCAATTGACTTTCAGAACTTATTAAAAACACTGGTTCATAACAGGAGTGTCACAGCTTGAAATGAAAGGAACCATTGCACTCAACAAAGAAACGTTATGTTTTTTCAGTCAGGGTTCAGTGAAAAAAGATATTATAGACTTCAACAGGATTTTTTCCAACACTTACATTAACACAAAACAGAGTAAAAATCCATTTCACTGAGTTTATACGTTAGAAACTGTTGGACGACTGTGGACGAAGGGAAGAAATCTCCATTGTCTTCAGTTTTTGTTCGTAACTCTGCCCTCTGGGGGATGAAATAAGAGAATGGGGGATAATAATTTGCATCACATTTACATACTATACATACATTTACTACTACAAATCAAATAAAACCTTTACAATACCTACTCTAATAAGAACAACTTCAACTACTAAAGAAGGTTCTCAAAGTCTTGGTGACTGCGTGTCAACATAAGGAGCCAGCATATGATTGAGGGCCGACATGTTTTTGGACACATTTTTCTGCCATACTACTGTAATGACATACTATGTTTTATTTCATTATATACTACATTATAACGTATTAGAGAGATTCTTATAGCATACTATACTTTGTCCTTTTTAAATTATATTTGTATGGCATTCTATACTATGATATTTTACGGTACACTTTCATAAGATTTCTTTATATACTATACTATGACATACTATACTGTTTTTATGGCAATATATAATAATTTCCTTATGGCAACTGTTATGACAGTTTTAAGCCAGACTATACTATGACTTCCAAATGGCATACTAAACAATGTCATTTTTAATGACATCTGTTTTGGTATTTTAACGGTCTTTTCATAAATGTTTTTATATATTATGACTTTGTTTATGGCATACCATATCAATAGTATTTTTTATGATATTTGCCATTACATTTTCATGGCATACATAATTATTTTTTTGGTATTATATTTGTTATGAAATACTATACTATGAAATCTTTTATGATATTTGTATAACATACTATACTATGAGTTTTTGTTTTATGACATACATTAGTATGACCTTTTAAATGGTTTTTTCATAACAAACTATAAAATACATTTTTGATGATATATTTTCATGACATACATAACTGACTTTTGATATTTTTATGAAATACTGTCTTGTATTATGCTATTTTAATAATATACAATACTATAACTTTCCAGCACCCTTTCTCGTCTTAGATCTAGTCTGGATGAGCCTCCCTGTGGTTCTCAAGCTGTTCCTCCAGCATTTTCTGGAGGACAGAAATGCGATACGATATCTTGATTGTCCATGTCAATTACACATTATATAATGGATTTTCAAGAAGTTTATAACAGAGTTAAAGATGGCACCGAATTAAAATATTGTGGACACTTTTAATAAACATCTAAGATCACGCAGCTGGTTATGAGAAAGAAATATCCTACCTCAGCACTCTTGCGTATGACAAATATAAGCATCTGTCTTTTGAAAAACAAAATGTATTAAAAAACAGATGCAAATCACACAATGTTTCAACTGAAGCAATGTTTGTACTTCTACTTTCCTTTAAAAGGAACAGTGTGTACGATGTGGTGATATCTAGTGGTGAGCTGCAGATTGCAACCAACTTCCTAACCCTCTGCTCACCGCTCATGTTTTTAGAACAGCAACAGTCATGTTTACAACACCAAAGCCACTACATAAAGTAATTCATAAACAGACGACATACAGATTGCTTTTGTTTTAGCTTGTTAGCGGGGAAAAAGTGCTTTTGTCCGATGCTAGCAGGCTGTGCTTTTGTTAACATGGCGGCGGTGGATGAGACTGCACCGATTGAATTAGGTTTCTCTCAGGTTGGGTTTGTCCGCTCTGGGCTTCTGTAGAAACATGGCGATGCAAGATGGCGGACTACGTGGAAGAAGACTCACACCTCTATGTAAATATAAATGTCTCTTTCTAAGCTCACAAAAATGCAAAGATTCTGAGTTTCAGGCAATTATAACTAATGAAAAGATAGTTATTTATATTATATTTAATTTCAGAATCAGAATCAGAACCATTTATTGCCATGTATGCTTACACATACAAGGAATTTGTCCTGGCGGGAAGGTGCATACATTTAACATTTAACAATACACATTTAACACATTTAATTTCTGCCAATACATTCCTCTTAATGTTACACATTGTGCATTTTCACTTTCTATATTTAAAGTTGAAATATTCCTAATGTATCTATAACTGTCACAGCATGTAAAATGCTGGTCCAATGAAATGTGACTATTATAAACAACACAGCAATGTTTACTGAATTAGACCAAATTCAAATAAAGAATTACTGCACAAAGAGAAGAATGCTAATTAATATGCACTTTTAATTTAATACATACATACACCCTAGAATAGACATGTCTGCACACAACTTTATTTTACAGATATATTCTTGTGGAGCAGGTTTTAAACTGTATTCTAAAAACAAAACAAGATACTTTCAGGTAATGGAGACATCAAAAATAAGAGACAGAATAGGAGAGCTAGTACATTGTGCAACCAAATAATCATGTTAGTTTCAAGTGGTATGGTCACTTGTCAGTGACTCGATGTTAGTCCTCAGGGACACAGTTGAAAGGCTGAACTGGAGAAAAACATCCTTGGGTCTTTCGGGGGAATAAGCCCAATCATTTTGATGGTAAAAACAACCTGCAGACGAGCACTGAGGGCCACACAGCTCTGATCGTGGCAGACTACATACAACACTCCAGGAGACAATTACACTGGCTTGGTGTCTATTGCTTATGTCTGCTCACCCCATCCTGTTGTCCTGCAGGAGTCCCTTGGGGATGTGTATGGGGCTCTCTCTGTGTGTGTGTGTGTGTGTGTGTGTGTGTGTGTGTGTGTGTGTGTGTGCTATACAAACTGGAATCACTTCTTACTGCTTCGCTGAACCAAAATTTGTAATTTGTGTGTTTGACACAGCCATCCAAACAAAAATAAAACAGACCCTGTTAAAACACACTGTGCAATTAAGCTGCTTGGCTTATATTTATTTTTGAACTAAGGGGAAAGGCCTTACTTATTTAATTTTTTTATTATTATTTTAAGTCACAATAAATAAAAAAGTCTCTCAGATGAAGGAAATGTAAGTGCCTGTAAAGATTGCACAGTATAAACTACTGATGTGTGTAGTCGTTAGAGCGGTGCCACAAACACCTCTGAGTTGATTACATAATTACCACAATATTCCCTTACTCAATTATTTATGCATTATTAATTTAAACATTTTTTACTTGAAAAGGAAACTATTTGTAAGGAGAATCACAGGACGTTTGTTAATATGATATATAGCATGCTTTAGCAGCATGAACATGGGTATGAGGTATTAAAACAAATACAACTAAAGTGTTGTCTTTCAATGCAGGACTTGAATTTTAAGTTTAATTAAGAATTGGAGAAAGCAAATACTAGTATGCATGGGGTTTCTCTTTGATGTTAAAAAAGTTGTATCAACTGTAATACATCAATAACAATTAACTCATCCAACCATATGGGGAATATGATTTATGTCATTGCATTTTTACAGAGAACTGATTTGGGAGTAGGCACAATGGGAGATAAAATCTTTCTCAATACTGTTTTTATTCAACCAAATATACAAATTAAGATGAGTCCTGACATCTAGCCTCATTACAAAAGCACTGTAGATTAAACACTCACGGTGTAGATGGGCAGAACATATTTAGAGTCAATTGTCATTATGTCTGTATACTTTGGTTTTAGGAGACAGGGTTGTGAGTTGTCTGGTACAATGGCTGTAAACATTGACATTATCATGTTTACTGACGCAGTTTTTCCACATTATTCTGACAATCATTGTGCTGATGTCAAAATCAAAATGCTGATTGTATTTATCCACATTGGACCTCCAACCAGCAGATGACTTAATATACATCCTCTATCATCTTGAGGGCAATCATTTCCATTTTTTCTCACTAAGAGTGACAGATGTGAACCATCCCATTGACCATAATTAATCTGTGTTTAAAATGAACAGGCCGCATAGTAGTGGAGGCATAGCCTAGGGTCTGAGGGCCCAAGTCACAGTGCAGCCTGTCTGGCCCCATGCATCTCGGTGTAATTATCCCATTGCCATGAATAATGGGACAAGGGGGATCAGAGTGATGCTTTGATAGAGATGAGATTAGTTTAATCAAGTTCATTGCTTGGGCTAGGCCACCGAATCTCATCATCCTTCCTCTCAAATCACCAGACCCTCACCCCACCCGCCAAAGCTCCCTTTACGCCTGCCATATTAGCCAGAAAAATTTATGACATCGTTAGTTTTAAGTGCTACCTCTGTTAGCACAATGCATAGTTAAAGCAGAACCCTTTGTGACTGCAGGATTCATATTAAACGGGGCAAAAGCAGGAGGCCCAAATCTGTGGATAGACTCATATCATATGGTGCAAAGCACATTTACACGGAGTAAAACAATATACATATCACAATAATATTATATTACATTTCTGCTAGGAGTCTGCCTATGATAGTAAAATTGTTCAATAAAATTCCACTTTCAAGTCAGACAGATCATATCTCACGTACCTTACATACACTTGCTCAAACAACTGAACAATTTAGGGTCACAATATAAAGAAAAGATTCATTATGAAGAAAAAGTGTTGGTTTTCTAAAGTTTAGGCACCTCTCATTAGAAAGTCAAACATAGGATTCATCATTGTAATGTTTTGCCCCCCTGAGGCAGATATTCAAGTAGAAAAGAAAGAACGTCACAGGCCACTGTGTGTATTTACTGATGACAAATCATGTTTATCTCACGCTGGGTTTGTCAGTTTTGACAAAGGCGGACTCCTAAAGTGATCTTAGCCAGGAGAAATCCATAAACACATGTTCCCTGCAGCGTACCATCACTCTCTGCAGCTGTGCTGACGTCAGAGGACAGGGCTTAAACTGTCCACAGAGGACTACAACTTTGCAAACAAAGCCCCAAGTCCAGCCTCTCGGAGTCCCGACTTTGACTTTCTCCTAGCTTCGTGTCAACACCGTGCTCCCCGGCCCCCTTCACAAAAAAAAATACCACTATTACAGCACAATTTGGGAGCCATTCATCAAACGAGACATAGGATTAATTAAGCCTGAGGACTGAATTAGCCTCCCTCTTCACTCATCAAGGTGTACCCTTGGCCTGATGGGGGTGGGGGCTCCACGCTGGTGGTGAGGGGGGGGGGGGGGGGGGGGGATTTCATATTACTAGTATGTCTTTAGTACACCATACATTCATGCTGGCACAAAAAAAGAAAAGAAAATCCCTTTATCCCCAATTTGCATATGATGTATGACAATAAAAAAAAGCCTCCAGAGGGGAATGCTACCACAGTGCTGTTCATGACATATTAGCTTAATGGGAATACATCTACCAAGCTGAAAAGTTGCAAAAGATTGAATGACAAAATGTCTGTCCCTGCAGGTGCTTTTCCACACATAAACATCCATCTGTTTTGCATGTATATTGGCTGTTGTGACCAATGGGCATCACACCTGATACATCACGATGATATTCAGCCTTGTAATGTAGTTTTTTAGTGGAACAATTTCACATCAAAAACAAGGACACTCACACACTGTCCTCTTTACATTGAAATATGATACAGGTGTGTTTTATGTGTGGTGATGGCCTCTAACGATAAAGATACCCTCCCTTATGTACAGAGATACGACACACATGTGTTCATACCATGCACTGAGTTCATTAGTCCATACAGCATCCTGTCCCTCACTGGAGAGGGTCATGCTTTTGATGAATGGACTGTGGCTTGTAGCTTCAGGCAACGATTCAGCACCTCAAGAGGCAGAGAGGACCCAAGTCTGGTGAGCGCGAAGAAAGAGAAGAAAGAAAGGAGGAAATGAGGGAGAGAAGCAGAGCGAAAGAGAAAGATGAATTTGGATTACCCTGGAGTTCTGTCTCCCCCGAGTCCTGCATCAGAGAGACATTAGGAATCTAATGTGCTATTATTCTCCATCACCCCCCTAAGCCTAAAACATCTGTCCTTGGGGTGTCTCCAGTAATAGACAAGGGCTTTCGGACCCTTGGATAAGACAAGACAGCAGCTTCTACAAGGGCCCTTGACGTCCTGCCGACTTAATCTGCAAGTACTTTCACAAAATTGACATTGCCTAGAGAGTAAAGCAATCAGCAGACACGGTGGTGTTGCAGAGCATTTATATTTCAGCGGTGCTTCCTGAGACAGTGAAACCTGACCTTTAGGAGGCCCGGCAAAGAATAACATTTGGTTCCACAGATTTTTCTAACTTTCTTTTCTGTCATTGAGTTTCTTCGAGGTTAGTGCAAGGTGGATGAGTTAGGTCACAACATGGGAGTGGCCGTTACATCAAGAAATGTTGTTAGTGTGTATACCAAGAATATTAAAAACACTATCCAATATTTCTCTTTATTGATAAGAGCTACTGTTGGATACAAAAGGGATACGTCTCAAGTGACACTAGAGTCTCTTTGCTCACATCTTTCATGTATAAAAGGCTTTTTATCGATACCCTGATCACTGATGATTATTATGTTAATAAGAAAAACCACGTGAGCTCTTTCTCCTCCTTCCTTCCGGACACTTGACTTTCTTTTCCATGTGGATGTTTTATGCTTCCCAAAAACACTGTAAATTCACATCTTTCCACAAAGTCGATATCCTTGTCTTAGATTCTGTGCTTAAATTACGCTATTATGATTACCCTATTGCAAACAAATCTTAATAAAAGACTAAAAACAACAATGAATGTATCTTACTAACAAATATTAACACATCCGTGAAACGTATTGCTTCAATGACTAAACTGCTCCTTTGCTACTGGCAGGCCGAGGTATGTAGTAATTATATCACAGCTAAGGGGCGTTGGGCAGGACGGCGACCCTTAGCTGGGATTAGGGGCTGTGGGGTGTTTGTCAAACAGTATTTGTGGGATTGACAAACAATCCCACAATCACTGGTGTTGTAACTAACTCACTTGCTCACGAATCCCAAACAAAAATACAATTTTCTTCTGTTTAAGTAACGTTTGCTTCCCAAATACAGTGCCAAGCTGATTTAATTACGTTTAACTTTAAAAAAATAAAAGTAAATATTTGTGACCTGTTTTTAACATTTAGGTCTTCATTATAAACGAGGGACACAAACAGAAAAGTCCTGAGAGACTAACTATAACTATAATTATAATAATAATTTGTTTTGGTCTTTTCAGAGTTTTGTTGAGAACAACAATAACATAGAAAATCGATGTAATGTGAAAAGGTAATCTAGACATTAAACATTTCCCACTGAAATTGGACTGTAAAGTGCTCCGTTTTCATTGCCAATTGATCTTTGGGTTGTAATCATTTTAATTCACGTTTAAATGGGTTCTGTGAAGAGTCCTTTCATATTAAAACAGCCTGTGATGAGGTGAACATCACAGCCCGGATTAATATCCGTCAGATCTAACTCACCACTACCTGTACAATACAGGGAAATTACTTACGCCGTTTTCATATTTTCACACAATGAGAATAATTGTTTTAATATGACCACAGATGTAAAATTCATGATGCTCATTTTGAACATGAAAGATCTGTTAATGGAGGCATGGTATTTGATGTGTACTAATTGAATTAAATCTAGTCAAAGAGCAGAAATATTTGTCTTAAAGGCTTTCGAACCCCCAAGCTACGATTATAAATGCATCCCATTAAATGAAAAGAATATATCTTGATTCATTAATCATTGATGAGACCGAGAAGAAATACTATGGGTACTCATTAATTTAACAGAAATAATGTATCATCGTTACGTAGGGCAGCATAGCAACAACTCTGCAATGAGTAAGGCCCCAATAGAGCCACAGGATAGTCGGAACCATCCAACCTGTTTAAATATGAAGTTTCCATGCTGAAGAGATGGCGTTGGCTGAACAGATGGCCAAAACCTGTGCTTTTCACTCCCGTTTCTGTTGAGCAATTAAAAGTTTCTTGCTGTTTTTCTCCCTTCCCCCCAAAGTACAGATTGCAAACATGACAAAAGGTCAAATATCTGCAAGGGAAAAAGGAGTGGAACAACTGTTCCACCGAGCTGCTCTGGCCTCAGCTGGTGTGCAAGCGGACGTGTATTCACCTGAACGAGGACTGGTAATCACCCCACACCGAAGTGAATAATTAGTGTAATAATTACCAGGAGTAAAATGAATCTGTTAGCTGCCCCCCTCACAATGCCATCAAGAATAACAGGTGTTGGAAGTGCCTAGAAGGGACAGAGATTAAAGATTATTTCGTTATCCCGAGTCTCCTCCAGGCACAACGGTCTTGTGTTTCATCTCGTCATCCACAGCGAGGGTCGTGTGGGGGCTCATTTTCCTCTGGCTTGGCAGTTTTGGGAGCTGGGCATTTGACAGAGAGTGAATGTTGTTTAATCTGGGAGTGTGCGCCGTCCTTGAGATCCTGGACACTCCATGTCCACATAACCTCCAGCTACATGGAGCCCGGCTGTACTAATGGTTGTTATTAGCTGCCACGCTGTCTTTTCCGTTAAATAAAGAAATAAGAGACACACTGAAATAGCATTTTCGGTGTGTGTTCATACCATGTAAACACAATTGTGAAAGGAATGTCAAGATTACAATCCCAGTAATAAATCAGATCATTACACAATTATGCTTTCCTAAATTGAGGTCACTTGCCAACAACACAACAGCCCATGTTTCTTCTCAGCGATGACCATTTAATAATTTCAATTTACTCTTATTAAAAGAGTGGGCACTACTTATCTGATTTCCGTGCCAGCCTAGTGGCTGTATGTACTCTCTGTTTTGACTTAAGCAATGAAGCAAGTAAGCCTTGGGGTGTTTGTTCTTGTAAGAATTACTTAAGACTTGTCAAGATGCCACAACTCGTGCTTTGGTTCCCAGGCTCTTTCGGTGTTTGTTATTCACACTTCCTGTGTGTTTTTGAAATTGCTACAGCAGGTGCAACAGATCTTAGACATGACGAATTAAATATTTGTTTCTAATGCTTAACAAAGTGTATTTTGTGTTTTACACAGGAACCGGAACAGTCCCGGTAGTATAACAGGGAAAAGGGATATAAATGGTCATTATATTTTCAGCTATAATAACCATAACATTATATTCTCCTGCCTCACAAAAAGGATCCTGCTTCAGAAATAGCTATTTTTTTATTGGATCCCTGTGTTTCCCTTCAGAAATGACTAGAATATGTGAATGTCTATGCAAAATCAAGATGAATGTGCCGTGGAAATAGACATTGGTTGATTATAGTATCAGCATGACATCCTGCACTTTATCTTTCCCCGTGCCCTGTTGTCTTATAATGTAGTATCATTAGTTTCTCTGACAATGATTTAGTATTCAGCCAGCTGCCCCATTGACCTGTGCGGTGTTTAAATGTAACCTTCTTTTAGCCTTAGTCGTCATTTGTCACCTCCGAGCTGTCAAATACACATAAATTGGAGACGACGCGGCATGGCCGGTGACAGGGACACACAGAGGGGCTGCAGAGCACAAGCGGGGCAATCAGTTGCATCTATTGCATTTACATGGTCCGTCCGGGAAGGTTAGCAAGTTGTTCCTGAAAGATTACCACCTCTAATTTCTTTGGGGAGGGTGGGACCTTGGTTCTGCTGCCAAGCCTGCTTTTCAGGTCAGGGCCTCCTGAATGTTAACTAAGACCCAGGAGCAGGTCAGCAGGCAGGCCAAGGGACCAGAGGAAAGCCTGCGCCCTGCTCTTGCACTGGCGGCCAGCAAGTCGAGCAGAAAGTTGCCATCCATCTTTGGCACAATGTTAATGATCCATTCTGGGAGAGGTCTGTGGTTAGGGAAGCTATCCAGGTAGTTCTCCACTGGCGCCTCCCTGATGCTAAGTGCAACACCCACTCTGAAATCTCTGCCAGCCAAAGAGACACGCTCACTTACCGGAAATTGTCTACTATATCTTCAATAGGAGGCAGAATTGTTTGATGTCCTCACAACTGCTCGTCAAACCCTCTGGTTGTCTTCTTTAAGCTATGCTGCAAGAAATGTTCATGTGGAGCCACAAAGGGCACCTTCTGCTATCAGTTTTTTTTTTTTTTTAACTTTTACTTTGATCTAAATTATTCTAACAGTTTCAACTCCGTCTCAAACTGTGATGAGAGCTGCAACTATGTTTCTACATCTGTTGGAACCCTACATCATGTTTTGTACGCCACTCAGTGAATTTAAATTGCAGGCAGCTAGACTGCATTGAATAAAGTAGAATATGCCCACTATAGTTTTAAAACATTATATATCATTACTATACTAATAGCACTGCACTTGCAGATGCAAGTGCATATGAAATCAAACTGTCACAGACAAGCAAACAGCTATACTAAGTGGTGGAAACACTAATTACAATATGTTTACTTCTCTGTTTAGACATACCCAACTCCCTTATAGCTCATTATAAAAATACATAAAAACATTCAAATTAAAAACGTTAGCGCCAACTAGAATTATATAACTCTTGGGAAACTGAATACCCACAATACTATTATTGATTGTTTAATCACTTATCCAACACTAATAACTAATTGACAAATACAAAAACAGCCCTGCTACAACACTGATTTATATTTTCAAAATACAAATCATAACAACCATCTGGTCTCGTAATGTACAATACGTATTATCCACTTATGACAAACAGTTCCTACACTTACGCTTTAATGAACAATTAATAGCAATAATAAATCCTATTCTTTATTTTTCAAATGAGGAAATATAATGTCCTGACCATATAAATACAAAAGATAAAGACAATACAATATTCAAAAATGTGTCAATGTCATTGTATCTAATTTGGTTTACAATGAAATGGCCAATTAAAAATGACTGCATTACTTTGTTAATAAAGCAGGAGACTGACTCGAGGGAACATTTCATTGGCAGTTAATTATGCCGGCTGGTATTCTCAGATGTTCGGGGAAAATGTACAGTGAGACTATAAAGCTGTTATTGTGGTCTGGTCCTCTTTCATATTTACATAACAGAAAGCGCACCGTGTGTTGCTGCTGCCATTTGCCAACGCTCAGCATGTTTCGCAAAATGATAACATTACTTGTATCTGTAGAGATGCATTATCAGTCATAACTCACTGGATTCAGATCCTGTGACATAAGGTGGTAATCCCTAATGTTTGATTTTCATAACAGGATTGTAATCATATATTTATATTGTTGAAGTACACATACACACAATACACTGCAGAGTTAATGTCCAATATGTAGAAGAGCTGCATATAATTTTCCATATATAAACAATTGTGCACGTATGAAGCATATATACAATTTATGTTCAATCTAAATGTATTCTATGATCTGAATTCTTTCATACTTTCACCCATCTTCATTGAGTTATGTTGTGACACTGTTTGTGTCTCTCTGGAGGTAAATGATGCTTGAACAGCAGGGAGATCGCTCACTGTTAACCATATGGTTTGGTGCAAAAGGTCACCAGTGTTTCTGAGGGTTAATATCAAAATGCCCGAACATAGACAAGAGGGACCCATGCATATTAATGATAGTCTATATTCCCTTGTGCAAAGCAGGTAGATGAGAAGTCATTGTTTTTTAAGACAACAGTGAACACGGGTGTACTTTCATCTATTCTACCTAGCAGACTAATATGATATATTTTTCTTTAAAGAATCGGTTATTCTTTATCAACTGTTTGCTCAAATTAATGGAAATCATGTGGAATAATTTCAGTCAGACAACTATCATGTCACAAGATAGACTGAACTCATAAAGATTACATATATAAACGTCACAAAGGGTTCATAAATAAAGCGATTTTTCTCCTAGGTATGATTTTCCACTTTGTCAAAATGTCTCTTTACATTGACAGTGAGCGGGACCGGTCTCCCCTCAGCGATAATAAGAAATATTGGCTTTTAACAACCACTTTAAAGCATATGGACGCTAAGGGCCATTCCAGCATTGTGTAAAAGCCTGCAGGGATTTATACAGTCTAGTTTCCCCCACAAATCTGAACACGCACCAAAACAACTATCGCTTTATGTGAGAATTAGCAAATAGTTATCATTTCTGTGACATAAAAGGGTCCATGCTAACATGCGCTGAAATAATAAAATATTGAAAGATCTATGAAACATAAATGCGAATCCTTGCTACATCTGTCTCTTGCTAATTGAGTTGCTACCAAGAATGTTAGTACTCTGGAGAATAATTTGTCAGTGCAAAACATCGAATGGACCAATTTATTGGTTGCTGCAGGCTGTAGAGTTCCAACAGTCTTTGATCAACCTTTTTAGGTCAGTATCTCTCGAAATACAGAGAGGAGAATTACATAGCAGAGAAAATATTTCATCTTTTTAAAAAGACAAGGAAAAGTATTTCTGTAGTTACACTGTTTGGCTGTAATGTTGAATACATTCTTTAGAGGGCTTGAAGACAGATTGGGGGAAATAGCAGCTTTTGTGCACAATATTTATTGTTTTGTGTGGATGGTAACTTAAATATTTATCATGAAAAAGTGACAGAAAGAGTAATTATAAGTTTTGCTTTTTCTCATCACTCACTGGATGCAAGAAGCATGCACTGACAGTTACCGGTAGGCTTTCCAGACTCACTGCAGAAACAGGACGCTTCAAAGAGTTTGGTGCTGTGAGGGCTTGATCAATCTTTGACTTTGAAAGATTCTTGGCATTTTGACAATGGATGTACTGAAGTTGTTTGATAGCTCAGTCAAGTGTCAAAATTCTATTTTGCCCAAATAATACAATAACTCTTTACCGAGTTAGGATTTGTATCCTCAGTGAACCTGATGTAATGGGAAATGTATCAATAGTGCGACACCTTGATGTATACGATACATAATTTTATTTTAACAGTAACAATAAACATGAGCAACATTTTGCTATTACCTGAACTGACTCTAAACTTACTCTGAATAGCATGGTGGAAACACTAAACTACACTATACAGTAGTTATGCTGCAAATATGAATGTATTCAGTTTTGATAGGATGTGAAAATAAAAGTTATGCATATCATTAGATTTCCTACAAACTGAACTTGTGTTTTATGTAAGCAAACCCCCTTTAAATGTTATTTTCAACCTGCCTGGACAGAAAGGTTCAAGGCGACGGATCCATCAGTCCTCAGGTATTTTGCAAACAGAGGTAACTATCAAATAATCATATCTCACATCTGCAGTCCAATGGTGCTTGAGTACAGAGTATTCTTACAACTGCAAACTAATGTTTTCATTTGCATTTCAATATTTTCTCGACGATCTGAATAAAGGTCCATAAAATGCACATTTATAGGTGGTATTCGTGAGTGAATTCAGCGCTCTCACTGACCACCCAAGAACCTGAGCTGTTCCTCCCTAACAACCTTTGCTCTGGATATGTACAAAGACCATGTTTACTATTTGTAAAGACTCTGCTTTAGCACCAGGCACCCTGGGTCTTGTTACCATAGAAATAGACAACAAATCATGTAGTGACTTTATAAAGCTATTTTTTTCTGTAAAACCACATTGTAACATTTTACATCAACAGGTGACAGCTGTATAAATCAGACATTGGCGTGTCTAACATAGTTTTACTGCAATGAATAGCATGGTGTGTTATTAAACTATAACATGTTATAGACCTTATTGCAACTGTTTTATTGCAATAATTTAAAGCGTTCAGCTGGCCTTTCTCTCATTCAGCAACTTTAAATGGAGTGTCTCTGCTGATCACCACCTTGCCCCATCCATTATACATATGAATGGTCCCTCGGTCACATGGCTGGAAACTGCAGTTATGCAGGCAGTGGAAGGAAAAATTGAGTAGTACATTTAAAAATGCTGAATTGGTTTAATTAACTTGAAAAAGGTAGACTTGGCTGGTGGAGGCCTATCCTCCTGTGTCCTTTCAGAAACACTGCCTCGACATCGGGCCATCTCTTTGTTGGTCTGTGCCAACACAAACGTAGCTTGGTTTGATTACATTTTCCCTATTGTTTGTAAAATAATGTTAAGAGTTGCAGTTTGGTACAAATCAACACACACCATCAACTGCAATATGGCACCAAACACTTGAGACCACGATGAGAACCTAAATCACGAAGCAAATATCAGATAAATATTTGTGTTTGTACCTCAACCAACACTATTAAAAACTCTGAATTCACTAGGCAATCAAACTGAACAAAGTCAGGAATATCAGTTAAGAACCGACGCAATAAACTAAAACATGTTTGCTTGAAATACATCCACCACTCCATAATAGTGAGGTCATACAATTCCTTTCTACTCAAAACATTTCAACAAGGCCCTCAAGATAAGATATCAGGTTTACAGCGCACACTACATCATTAGCTCACACATGTACAGAGTCTCAGAGGACCTTTAATTTGAGTAGAAAAAGTCTGTTCCTCCGCTATGAGGTTAAAGAGTGGGTGACAAGTGAGGAAAATCACAGCGGAATGCATTAATTAGACAGACCTAAAAGCATATTTATCAAAGGCTAAGCCATACGGGAATTATCTTAGAAAGGATCCAATAAAGACAAGACAGGTTAATAGAATAAAAGGCCTTGAATAGAATATGTGCTTATACATAAAATATCAACCTGATCTCACAAGTAAACGAATCATTAGGATGTAACTATTAAATGCTATGGCAAGCAGATCCTTAACAACTGAAATGACCTTCATGCGGTTTGACAGTGACAATTGGCTTCTTATGTTCACTCTGATTAAAATGTCAAAGCCTTAATTCATCTCGCCATGTGAAAGATTCCACATTAAATTGGACCAATATTTGCTCAGTGTGAAAAGACTCATTGCATGAAGTTGAATATACCGATAAAGAATAAATGTTTCATCAACCCCCTTAATTTAGAAAACAGTACATTGGTGCACAGAGGAAATAAACAGACCAGTGATTCTAACCGAATCATCTAAACGGTGTCAATCACAAGTGAATACGGAGGGCTCCCGTCCCGCCTAGTGATGACTGATGGCCCTTCAGCGCGATGGAGACAGACGGAGCTGATTGAGAGAGCTTATCTTTACGGTGGAGCCATTGAATTGTTAACAGGATGTGATGGCTTGTGTCCGTCGAGTTGAGCGGGGAAATAAAGCTGTTGGGCTCGGGCTACCTCGCCATCATTCATAGAGGTAATGATCTCCGTCTGGCTCAGAAGTAGGTAATAGTCTGCCCAGAGGTTAGTAAGGGCATGACACAGCGTCGCAGGCAAAGTTGAACTTAGACAGACAAACACCGGTCAATACACTGCTCCGTCTTAAAAAAGGCAATTTAATAAAGATTAGAACATATTGTAAAACTTAGGGTCCATGAAGTTTAAGAGTATGAATATCCCTTAATTTCTAATTCCTTTGGATATTTTGAAATTGTTCCTCCTAATGATCCAGGCATCATGTAGAGTAATGCAGAGGCTGCAACATTTAAATAGAGCTCTTTAAGAGTCCCACATGTCATCATACCATGGCAATTTCTGGGAACACACAGATGTGTTCGTGATGACCACATATCATAATTGATGGCGGAAATAATATTCTTCAGGATCAAGATGGAGGCGAGAGTATGTTGAAAGGAAGCAGTCAAAGATCCAGCTCCACTCAATTATCTTTAGCAGGATAATTAATCAATTCAGTATGCACATCCAAGTCTCAGAGGCGTCTTTGAGATAATTGTTCTCATTGACTTGAATAATTATTTGTTTGCTGATTTAATCATTTTCGCATTTGGAAAACAAATGAACTAAGCTGGTGCATACTCCAGATTGTTTTATGTTTTAATGTCGGTAGGTGAAATGTTTACAAAATGTACTGCGAGTGGCATACTGAAACGCTAATGTTATTATAGAACCAAATGCAGAACGTCTCTTGAGAAATTAACTGCAACAATATTCAGAACTTTTGTCATTATGTGTTTTTTTCCAGAACCCTAACCTCGACTTGAAGGGCAATAAAACATTAATTGTTTCTGCCTTGTGGCATCAATACAAACGCCACTGAATCAAAGGCTAATATTTCTCAGCTATGAGGTCAGCCCTGGGTTACAGACACAATGTCCTAATATAATGAGTGGCATGTTGAAAACAATTGTCGGAGTCTTCAGTTCGCACAGTTTTGAGTATGAATGAGACCTTATGGCTACTGCAGCAAATAGCACAAATTAAGAGGGTCATTTTAATGGCACTCACTACTATTTATCATGCCGTTTTAAATGTTTTGCTCATTTGTTTCCATTAAATATTTCATCTTCCCTTAAATATTCATTTAACTTCCTCTTTAAATTTTTTACTAGTCTCTTTGCAGTTGCTATCTTTTTGCCTCCCTTTTAGGCTTTGCAATCATAAATAATTATTCATCTACACCCAGAAAGAGATTGCATAAAACATGCACATGAATCCTTTTTGTCTTTTCTCATTAGTGATATACTTCGAGTAGCCTAAATACATCCCGCTACCCCACTTATGGAAATTGGTTGGAGAACCCTCCTAATGATTCTGTTTCACAAATAGGTTACAGCTTCCATCTCTGATCCCAACATTCATCCCTCCTTTCATCATGAAAGGAGGGGTCTGCGGCAGCATCTGTGTTGAGATCTGGAATTCTTGTATTACTTTTAAAAAGGAGACATATCCTGCATCAGACAATGCTACTTTATTGTTTAAACCAATTGCTAGGCTACAGTCACACTGTATGAACAACAATAGCTGCCTGACACTCAAGTGTATTGACAAGATATGGTTTATTATATTGAACAACGCAAAACACACATTTCAAGTGTTCTTTTACCATGGTTGTCTGCACTCCCGTTTTTTAATCTTAACTATTCTGGTCGGATTTTTGCTTTTAAAAAAATGTAAAGCTTCCTTGTTGAGATTTATCATTTCACATTAGAAAAATATATTTTAGTTTGCAAGATAAAAACAAGCTACATGTTTTAAAAAGGCATGATGAATACAAATTCAACTGTTATTCTTGGTATTTCTGGTGACATTTTTTGTTTAAATGTGAAATGAATTTACAAGGAACCTGATTATTCTATCTGTGTTATGTGTTAAAGCTATAGCCTGGCTCAATACATTTATCTTGGCTAAACAGGCAACATTTGTCTTAATTTGTTCGATAATTGCAACATGACTCATTAGCAAACAGCACCATGGTGGAAGGGAAGCATAAACTCTCAATTTGACTGGATTATCCTTTTGTGATGAGGCCTAATGATCCAATAGAGTAAATAGCAACGTGTTAATTAGAAATTACACTGAATGATCCGCTGCACACAGAGGAGGTATTAACCAGGCAGCATCATTATATTAGATATATACGCCTTTCCTTTTTTTTTTAACCATAGTTAAAGGGCAATTTAACCAAAAGAGAAATTATAGCGCATTTGTCGCAATTGACACCTTTTAGTTTTTAAGTGAGTGTTGCTGAAAGTTCTTTAAATTAAATAGACTGACATGACATCTCCAGAAGTATCTATAGATAAGGCCACACCTGAGAGCTGAATGCAACCATATCCATTTGACAATGTTACCATCACAAAAGAAATGTAACTTTACCTGAATTACAGGACAAAACAATGTGGTATTGCTAAATTCAGTCAAATCCGGAACAACCTGCAATTTAAATTTGCTTATTTAATTCTAAGTGGCAATTTTTTTACAGAGTACATCTCCGACTTTGGGTCAGTTTGCTCATCAAGAGGGTTTGAGCTATGGCGGATCTAGCATCCACCACACTGCAGTATTTAAATAAGCATCTGCCTCCACCTAGTGGAAAATAAAAGCCACTGAGGCTGAAGCTAAGACTTATTGAAGCGACTTGTAACTGTTCCAAAATCAGATTTTGACACAGTATAATACACCACACAAATGCATATAACATGTAGCCTTATTAAACAATTTAAAAATGAATAGGTTTTTTAATCTAATGGGATGATGTGTTTTATTATTCTGATACACTGCATGTCTATTCAAAGTACCTAAGAGAAAAATATATATTGTTATAAATAATATAAAAGATATGTTACATCTGATAATCCCTTCGCACGGGAGCTTAATTGGTCAATCTTACTGAAATAGAAAATTAGCATGTTGTGTACAGTAACAAATTTGAATTTATGACCGACTATGGGGCAGAGGCTGTACTAGCCAAGTTAGCTGTACTGTCATTGTTAACTTAGAGCCACATACATTCATAAATACCAACAATGACCCTTATTTTACCACACAAATCACATGTGTATCATCAAAAATGCAATCAACAAACCACAACTGAATGTAAAATAATGTGGTGACCCAAATAAAAAAAATGTTTAACTGCATAAAAAGTATCAAATGCTGTGCGGACAAAACAGTCATAAGTAGAGCATGCATTAACTATGATCTCACTATATATGTAAATATGCAAGTATGTGTGCCTTAGCTATCAATTTTTTATGTCTGCTTTTCTTATCTTCTGCAGTTGCACCCTGGCATGATAGTTTTGAATGTACGGTATACATTTTACTGTTTCTCATTGTCAGCTTGTGAAATTGTACATGTGCATTTTGTTCAATAAATAAACATTTAATATATAATCCCGCGTGTGGTACCAAAACGTCTGCGCGCTTCACGGGGCTCATTTGAAAACCTTAAGGAAAACATTGTCTGTACTCAGTGCTCCTCGGGACTCGGCAGGCCGTTAGAAACCGGCTTTCCTGACCACCTGTCAAGCGGTGAGCTATTGAGAAACCCTTTCTCTGTCCGGGTGCAGGTTCTCTGGCCTGCGGCTGAGAGTCATTCGAGCACCTCACTGCAGCATCCGACATTCACAAACACTAATGACCTCCTATCGCCTAACCAAACATGTCCATTATCATTACACTGCTCAGGGTCAAGACTCGCACATAAACAAAGTTGCCCACATGCACTCAGTCTCTCTCCTTCCCGCCAGCGAGAGCGCTAGCGTTAGCTAACGTAACTTAGGTCCACACCTGGCTATGGAAGCGTGCGTTATTTCTTTTTAGGATTAACGCTACTGTATGAAAACAGTTCTCCCGTTTTAACAAGATATGCGCCGATATAAAACTCCCATCTCTTATTTTTGACTATTCACAGTGAATCAACACATTGTACCGCAGGCGCAACCAGCGGTTAACTTTACGTATTTCATCCTTCTTCCCTCCCCCTGTTTAAGAACCTGGGTTAAGTTATTACTCATCTCGGATACTGATTGGCTAATAACAAATTGACACCTGTTCACGTCACAGATAAAAATTACCTGAGACGTTCAAATGCTATCAGAATCGGAATCGGAATCAGAATCAGAATCAGAAACGGAATCAGAATCAGAATAATGTATTGTCCAAGTACGTTGCACATACACGGAATGTGACTCAGTGAAAGTTGCATAACAATAAACAGACATAGAATAAAACAATAAATAAAAATAATTTAAAAATATAAAAAAATAATAAAAACAGTAAACATAGTAAAATAATAGATAAATATGTTACAACAAACAGATGTGCAAAACAGAGGCCATTTCAACCATCAAACTATAAATTGATCCATATCAATGCAAAAGTTATATACAGTCATTATTACACAAAAGCGGTAATGGGGCTGGCAAATATTTCAACATACTGTAATGTTATATGTCTAAACAGAAATACGTACAAACATACATACATAGATACTATACATATTAAATATTATGTATTGGATTATTGTTAATGATGGGTTTTAATTCATTTTAAAAATACAGGTACATTTAATATTTAACTTCCGTTACATTGAGTGACGTTAAATTGAGTGACGTATAAAAAACACAACATCAAAAATATTTCTGTAAAACAATATTTTCATAAATACTGTGAATACAAAGTAGTCTTTGTATTTACTTAAATTAGCTTCCCACTTACAATTTACAGTGAGTTACAACATAGACATTATTCATTGTGCAATCCAAAGTTTGCATACCACTTTGTTTTTTTCTACAGATATAACATATTTTAGGAGATTTGATGAAAGCACTGTTTCCCTAAAAACCCATAGGGAAATCAAAGTCTAGAATACAAAGAAGATCAACAGATTCTGCAGTGACACCATAACCTGTGTATGAGTGACACCTACAGGGATGCCAGGTTTGATTATTTCCTATAGAGCAGTAGTCAGAAACATTTAGCCCAATGTATTGCCTGAGGTCACGAACCTATAACAAAGACTCTAACTCTAATTATAAGATGTATTTAGAAGTTGGAGAGAGGTTGACTTTCTCAACTTTGTTTAGATCGTTGCAACTTATAAGGTACTGAGATGAAGTGACATTATTATATTATAAAAACATGTTTTTCACTTATTTAAGTTAACTATGAAGATGGTAAAAATAAAAATGAATCTTAACAAAATAAAGTATTATAATTCACTATGATTGTTGGTCGTGTATTGTCCCTGATTTAGGAACGTAGACAGTTCAGATACGACCCTGCAGGAAACACAACTGGCAACCCAATGGCACGCTCGTAAGCGCGAGCTGGGAACGTCACAACAGAACGCTCTGGTGAGAGAACGCTAGCTAACGGTCGCGTTGGTAGAAAGAACGGAACTTGATGTTGGTGGAACCGGCGAGTGATACCGATATCATACCTAACATGGATCCGTGGATCGGTTGTCCCTGTGTTGTGTCGTAGTTAACAACCGGGATCGATTCGTATCGATTAATGCCGGGCGTTAAGTGGACAACAGCAGCTTGGCTAAATTAGTGAGCTAGCTGTAGCACTAGCGTGACCAACGTTACGTCCACGGCAGAACAGTCTGACTCGTAGGAAGGAAGGAAGGAAGGAAGGAAGGGAGGACATTCACAAGCAGGAGCACGCAGTGATCCCGACTTATGTAAAGCTAGCATACTTTTTTTGGCCTCCCGAACTCCCGCACCGTGACGCATTTAGGAAAGGTGACTATCTGTGCTCCCTGTGTGACATGTAACACTATTTGGTTGCTGTTAGTTGTTATCGCTAAAGTTAGCTGTCAACAACAGCACTCTTCCTGCGGCAAGCGAGAGCTAGCACGCGAGCGTATTACTTTTAAAGAAGTCGTGTGTCTGACTCATTTAAGTTAACTAGCAAACCCGGAGTTTTAACTTGTCACTGTCGGAACTTTCTCCCCTCTCTGCTCCGCTCCAGCAGCAGGGCGACAGGAAGAAGCCATGGCATCGGACGTGATCGGGAGTGAAGCGGTGCTGAAGGGTGTAAGCGATGTGGATTTGAACAATAGAAGCCCTGACTTTGTCACAACCAGGAGGACTCACGAGGAGCCGGGGAACAGACCGTTGTCTAGTCCCTCGTCCTCTGGAGTGTCGGGAGAAGGTGACGAGGAGGAATTAGGCGAATTAGAAAACAGCACTGCTTCTATGGTTGAAAATGGCGAAGAGGCGCTTCAAGAGAGTCTGACCAAAACAAGAGGTACGCCACAGGAAAGGACAACCCCACACAATGAGCAGCAGCAGCCGGGAGCGAGAAGCTCTACCCCGGTGAGCCTTCCCAAGCCACGCTCACCGCCGGGGCCCATCGGAAGGTCTGTAAAGCTTTATGTACTCCTATGTTTGGCCCAGCGTTGTTGGCAACTTCCAAAAACAAAAAAAGGTTTCTGGTTTCATATCTCCCTTGCAAGAATGTTGTTCTTCAAGACCCCCAGCGCATGAGCCAGATGCCTGCCTAGGTTTAAGCGTTTGTGAATTATTTAGTGCAAATATCAGTGCTAATTGCCACATGATAATGGGAGCTTACTACACTGGCTTTCAAACATATAGTTTACAGAGTCAATGCTTATCCTACAAACAGGCTTTGGTACTAAAAGAGGAGGACACATCCCTTTCAAACTATGTAACATTCCTGTATTTGTAGCTTGGCTGGAAAAGCAGGAAAAGTAGAAGCTATAAAGAGGCTGATATTTTAGAGGGGGTGGACACAATAACAGGAATACCTGTACAATCTCATCTTATTATTTTGTCTAGACTAGACCGTTGAGTTAAATCAACACTTATCTGGTAAAATATATACAAAAACTGGAAACTATTAGCTCCGGGATTGTGGTATACTGCATGGGTATTTTTTTAGACAACATGATATTGTGTTGTCATTCTCTTAAGCCTCTGTAGGTTATAGTAAGCAATGTCTGTAGTTGCATGAAAAAACAACTTCCTAGTAAACATTTTGGTCAAACTTTCCTGTCTGATATGCTGCTTAATTCAACTCTGTGCTATATTATGAGTGCAGTCGTTCATCTTTTCCACTCCTGAATGTGGCTAATTACACTTGCATACAGTTTGGTCTCCACTGCACTGATTATACGGGTTTGTTTTCAGGGAACCACATTCCTGTAGCATTTCTACTTCTCTCACATGGATTTCAAATGTAATGTGGGGATACATGAGCTAAACTTTTTGAAATGTTGAGTACCAAATGCCCAGAATGTTTTTGTGTCTGGGAGCACAAATACATTTGTGTGTGCTTAATGCATCAAAGAGAGCTCTGTACAGCAGATACGGATACAATAACCAGCGTTAGTAAATAGCCTTATGGTTTATAAACTAAGTCCTTAACATAAGCGTGTAAGCTTTTCAGAAAGCCAGTGATCTGATTATGGGGCCATTGACCAGTTGCAAGCTGAAACTCTTTAGGATCCTGCCAAACAACTTTGCAGGACTGTGAATTATGGATTTATCAGCACAGCATCACAAAGCACCTGTCTATATCAAATCAAAGTATTTGGTTTATTGGACAAAGGCAATGCGCATATCTCGCCTCACCTTGGAGGACTGTTACACAAACAGCTTAGCATATTCAACAGGGTTTTCATTGTCTTGATGTAATGCTAAGGTGGTAATTAACAGCATACAAAGAGTGGTCATTACCATTTGTTTTAAATATATATTCCAAATGTTTATGTTTTCATAATTGTACTTTGTACAAAGTATGTCCAGTTGTGAATCAAAAATTGCCTCAATGCAACATTAACATGGACCATGTTTCATTACATGGCACATGCAATGTGACTAAAATCCGAGGTAATTCAAACTTTGGAGAAAGCTGTATTCACTTTGGGTGACAATATATTGCACACAATCTCTTACTACAACTGTTCTAGTGTTGTGTTGCATTTTCTCAACATTTCCCATCCTATTCAGAACATACTGCAACTATCCCCAACCTTGTTTGCAGAGTGTTAAATATTGTGCTTTTTGTGCAGCTTTATTCAAGTGTATTCATTTTTATAGCGTTTCATCACTGTCCCCAGTAATATCCACTAACTTTGTTTTTGTTGCTGATGTATTAACCAAAGAAAAAAAAAATGCTTTTGACTCTGGTTTTCCCATAATCCTTTTGAGGATTGTACAAGTCACAAGCAACTGTATTTGTAGTACAAGAGGGCTTTCGAGCAATTAGAGATTATTAAACAAAAGATGGCATAACCATTTTCTGTTTCCATTCCCAGCCTGGAGCGCCAAGAGTCAGTCGCCACAACAGAAGCACGCCTAAGAATGGAAGGAGTTGAACTGAAGGAAGAGTGGCAGGATGAGGACTTTCCACGGTACTGTCAATCACTCATAATATTGTAAATCCTGTATAAATCATGGTTCAGAGCTTTGTATCACATGTTTTCAAAGTCACATGAAACATAATCCTTCTGAAGGCATGATCACCTGCTGTTTGATTGATAGGCCCCTACCGGAGGAAGAGGAGCTTGAAGATGAGCTTTTTGCAGGAACGTCTGAAAAAATAGACCCCGGTAAGGATAACAGAATAGTGAACAGTGCATTTCCAAGTCTTAGTAAAAGCCCACGCTCTCATATATATATATGTTGAGAGAGTTATTAGTCACTGGAATCATTCCAGTTCCTTCTTGTTCAGACAAAATGAATATAGGGCTTCTATCTTAGACATAGTCTTTTCAGCACAAAATCCTCTCAGATAGTGTTTCCTTTGCTGTGGAGGCACATTAACACAAAGAGGGAATTTGCTACGTATAAGACTAACATTGGAAGATACTGCTTCATTTTTCACACTGATTAGAAGCCTCATATTAGCTCTGTATTAACTACAGAATTGTATTATAATAGACTTGAACAATCAGAAGCTGTCCTTTTTTAATAGCTATACAAACAGTATAACCACTGTTGATTTGGCATCTACCCCAGGCTACGCAAAGGATCATGGCAAGAAGGCAAAGAAGAAGCTCGCAGCTCCTGACATCAGTCTTACACTCGACCGCAGTGAAGGTTCTCTTCTCTCTGATGAGCTGGATGAAAGTACAGAGCTGGACCTCGACGACATAGACACACCTTCAGACAATAGCAATGAGTTTGAATGGGAAGGTAAGCACTTTATATCATGCAATGATAACAGTTTCGATACAGATGCAAAGATGCTCTCAAATTGGTCTCGGATTAGAAGTCCACGGTTGTGTAATGTAGTCATGAAAACACTTCTCTACTTGGGTTTATTTGTTGGTTTGTAACACAGAAGCAAACATGTTATCAAACTAGTGTTTTATATTCTGGTTCTTGGATCTATTTGCATCCGCCTTCCTTGATTGTACCGGTCTGGATAGGCAGCAGACTGCCTTAAGTGTAGTTAATGTGCTTTGTTGTTTTTGTGTTTCCACACTGCTGCCTTCCTCTTTTTCACGTGGAAGAATTGTTTCCATTCTCAGTCTGGAAACAGGCTGCAGGCCAGCAACAGGTTTCTCTCTTCCTCGTGGTAAGGCCTCTTGGACAGCCCCCATTGTGTTCTGCCAACCATCAGTCAATCAACTCCTATTGTGCAAATTATATTTTGTCTTCAGTTGTTCAAATAAATCATGGAGAAGTTGTGTGTTTCATACACTTTATTTTCAGTTACTGTTTTTGTGCATGTCATTTTTTCTTTCCTTGAAATTGTCCTGCGTTTTGAGGAAACAATCAATTCTGCAACTTGTCGATTAAGCAAAGAAGAAGTGGTTTAAACTGCATAGCAATGCAGCAGTTATCAGATATTAGCCTTTTGCTAACATGTGCTGTTTGTTTAATATTGATTCATATTTTTACAAGGCATCGTACATCTCAGGAAATTATGTTATATCATAAGGAAACATGTACACCTAAGGAATTTAGCCTTTAATCGCAGACACATTACATTTGTCATTTTACCACTTAAATCTCATATTTGGGGATTTTAAATAATTGATTTTGTAGATGATTCCAGAAACATCTTTCTAGTCACCTCCAATCTAAATCCATAAATGTGAAGCATACAGAAAGAGAAACACAGATCAATGTGATTTGGTATATTATAGAAATGGGCCGCTCACAGAGACATCCTCATAAAATCGTGTTGATGTGATTTGGTTGCACTATTCACTTGTATTTAATTCTTCTTGGCATGCTTGATATATGTGATGACTCTCCCACTTCACTTGATGTCAACATGATGCACAGAACATGTGGCATTGTGCACATCATGCTGCTAGCTATACATCCTACAAACGATACACAGAAGTCCTCCGGGATTTCAGCAGTGTTTGTTCATCACATTAATTTCCCATGCAGGGAACAATAGCAGGGTTTCCCCCAGGAAATTGTATCGGGTAATTGTAAATGCTGACCTCAAGTGAAAGGGAGTCATTGTTGCTGTTGATTCAAAGAGAAAGCATGCCATCCAGATACAAAAGATAAAAGCAAACCTTGTAATGTGAATGTCCATTGATTAAAATGCATGTGTTATTATTGAGAGCTCTAATCGTTTGATAAATGATTTAATCCAAACAGATCTGATTTGATAACGTCAGACATCCCTCACATCCAGGGGGTGTAGCGTCCTAGCTGTGGGTTTAAAATGCTTCCTCTCCTTTAGACGATCTCCCCAAGCCGAAAACCACAGAGGTGCTTCAGAAGGGGGTGGAGTCGGTGCAGGAGTGCTGCGCCTCGGAGGAGAGGGAGGAGGGCCGGCGCTGGAGGGTGTTTCGTATCGGAGACCAGGAACACCGAGTGGACATGAAGGCCATCGAACCTTACAAGAGGGTTATCAGCCATGGAGGTTGGTTGCATTACGGTGTGAAATTTGTCAAAAACATAAATGCAGATATTTTAAATATGTCTATGTTCATTGATGAACAAGCTGTATTCATTATATTTGTGTTTGACATGAGTTGATCAGTCTGTTTTTTTTTTCCTCCAAAATATGAGAAAAAGAAAGTTTTTACACTGCAAATATACGGTTTTGATCCTGAAACATCAACTTTTCGTGTTTGATTTTCTTTACTGTAGGTTACTATGGAGACGGTCTGAATGCCATAATTGTGTTCGCTGTGTGCTTTATGCCTGAAAGCAATCAACCAAATTACAAATACACCATGGACAATTTATTCAAGTAAGTGCATCTTTGGTTTCCTCTGGCCTTGTGATGGAACATTTTCGGACCACTGCTAATGGAAGTTTCCCGTTTCCTGCAGGTACGTCATTGGCACGCTGGAGCTTTTGGTCGCTGAGAACTATATGATTGTGTATTTGAACGGGGCAACCTCTCGGAAAAAGATGCCAACTGTTGGCTGGCTCAGAAAGTGTTATCAGCAGATTGATAGGAGGTGAGTCTGAGTGGCAATCGCTAAAAATTTTTTTATTTTGACTACAAATGCAGAGGCATCAGGCCAAACCCAAAAACATCATCATCATCATATGGGATTAAATTGTTCACAGCATCTCTCACTCTTTTTGTCCAGGTTACGGAAGAACTTGAAGTCTTTGATAATTGTCCATCCCTCTTGGTTTATTCGCACCCTGCTGGCTCTCACAAAACCTTTCATAAGGTAACTAATGTTCAAGGTGGTGAGAATAATGAAATGAAGATCTTCTCCAGTACCATTTTGATTTCTTGCTTCTTTTCACAGCTCCAAATTTAGTCAGAAAATCAAGTATGTGTTCAGCTTGACAGACCTTGCAGAACTGGTTCCAATGGAGTATGTGTCTATACCCGATTGTATCAAGCAGTAAGTATGCTCTACTCAAAACACATCAGCAATTTTCAAAACAAGGGCCCTGTCAAAAGACAGAATATGAAGGCGTCTGCAAGCTAATACGTATAACTCCAAGGCCATATTAGAAATTTGGTGATTTGATGCTCCGGTTTTAATACTCGAGTGTTGAAACGGTGTTCATGAACACTTGAGTCAGCGTTTCCTTTTTTTATGTTTACATATCAGATAAGGGTGGTTCTTGGTTCAAGTGCAGGATCACGTGCATGTATGCATACGCAGTATCAGATCTGACCGGTGATGTGGTTAGATTTCATCTGTAGGTGGTGCTACAGCAGCTTTTCCTGTGAGGACAGTGTGTCGGTGCTTATGAGGCTGACTCACTTGACATTTTGCTTCGTTCAAAGCCCTGAAATGACCGGACAGATGGCGGTAGAGATCCAAATGCAACGGAATATCTAATAATTTTCTTTTAATAATTTACAAATTTAGAGAATAGTACAGCCTTGTGAATCTTTAACATTTCATCAAGAGTTAACCTTTGCTGTTATGCATAACTATTGCACTCATGCTGGGAAATTGCTCATGCTGTATTTTTCCTTGATGTGGCTTAACCTGAGGTGTGTCTTCTATCCACGCGACATTTAAAAAAGACAGAAATACATCTTATCAAATGTTTTTGCTCTTTTGGATGTCTGGTTGCTGTTGGCTGTGTAATTCTCTTTTCCTTAACTCCGTTTCCCTGCCCCCTCTTAAGGTTTGACGACGAAAAAAATAGGAAAAGCCATAAAAGGTATATGCACTTGCACCCAGGGTCAATCTCAGCATTCTTTCGCAAATTCACAAAACTAACAACGAAATGATCCGTTGGCTTTCAGAAATGCACCAATACACCTCATTCTGTCCCACGTGTCTGTAGTGGGATGAATTGCTGTTACCTTCTCCCCAAATGTGCCACAGCTCTCTCCCCGTAGATTTCCCTTAAAAGCAGACTGAGAAGCAGTTTGATTGGTTTCCAAATAAAAAGTGGCGTGGTGATTGTTTAACCAACTAAATCCTCTTTCTGAGCCAATCCTGTGATATTAATTTCAAAGGCATTTCTTGTTAAATTTGTTCTCTTTTCATTGCCTCAAAATAATATCTGCTATATGTATGGGTTTTAAATGGTACCACGTACTTTGAAGCCCATGTTGTGCCCATAGCTCTGTTTCCACTGGGATGCTGAATTATTGATTTATGTCAAAAACAAGTTAGAATAGTTTTGAGGTAAATTATTAAAATGCGTCTTTCTGATATTAAAGTTGGGGCGTCAAGTAGAACTTACTTGCATGTCTCTTTTTAAAAACTAGGTTTTGATGTGGTTGCTGTTGGGTAAGTTTGTTAATGTTTGTTTAACTGAATGGGGTGGGACTATCAGGAACTAGCAGGACTTTGTCACGGTGGTTTTGTGGTTGTTATCGTGTCCTCACATGGTTCCTCCTCCCGGGACGTGCCTCACTGAACACTCGTTCTGTCCACTCTCACAGCTCTTTGCATGACTCACTGCATACCCATTCCCTGCTGTTATTGCCACAAGCCTTTGTCAGCCTTGCTCAAGCACACAGAGATATGCTGCTTCGTACTGAGCGTGAGGTTATTCGTTTGCAGAGATGTCGTGTCATGTTAGAAAATGAATAACTATCGGTTGTGGAAGGACTCTGTATTGTATTTATGCAACGTTCCACAATTACGTACACATTTGTTATCTGGTGGACGCGTTCTTAAGTTAAAGATGAATCCACTAAAGCCTCACACATTGCATGTTTTAAGTACAAAGGTTGCACTTATGGAATGTAAAGGGTTTCGCACAGATTGCTTAACCTGTATACATTTTCTTACTGTACACCTATTTGCAGTGTGTGCTGCAGATAAAGCAGTCTGTGCCCTAACATGGATTTATAGACTACATTAGTGCATTTGTCTTGAAAAGAACTTCATAATACAAACGATATCAGTGCCCATAATTTTTTAAATGCCTTCGGTAGAAAAAGCATGGACAAAATTTGGCATTCATATGCTGAAAGCTTAAGTCTGGTAAGTCTAACAAATAGTGTCGCCACCCTGTTAGGTAACGTGTCATTCCTGGCACACAGCTGTCTGATGACTACTGTATTTGTCTGCAGAATTGACCAGGACATGCATGGCAAAGTGGAGGTCGCAGCAGCTGCTGTTCCAGAGTGACCCTGCTCGCACTGCAACACGTGCAGGAGGAGGATGTTTCGAACAGCCATGATTCTTTGCATCGAGAAAGTGCCTTTTTGAAACTATGCTGCCTGTCACACCGTGGAACGTTTTACAGCTTGATCTTCGGCGCTTTTCCCACATGCTGTCTGAAATATTTTAAATCGTTTTTTATTTACTGCCGAAATATCATGTCATACTTAGCTTATTGGTGTTCCCTAGTTACTGGTGTATCTACACGCTATTTAATGCACTCTGTTACAAGTTGTTGATGCATGTTCTGCTTTATTACATTTAAATATATATTTATATTCAAAAGGTGACAAAGGAGAGAAATTAATATATTTTTATGGTTGTTCTGATTTATATAATGCATTTTAGGTCTCTGACCCATTGATTGGTGTTTCTTAGAACAAGTTTTGACAACACATTTTTTAATGTGCACCACTGATGTTCTCTATCAAAATCTTGCCTGGGGAAAATTAACGTTTTTTTTTTCTTTCTTTTTTCACTTGATCGTTCCCTCTGGAAAACATTTGTGAGAGCAAATATGTGTCTTCATTTTACATTTTCTTCAAGTAAAGTCCTTGATCCACAGCCATTTGTATGTTTTTATTGCATTTAGTAAACATATTGTTTGCCATTGTAACAAGATGGATATAAGTTGTATGTACAATAATATAAGAATTAATATTGTAGATGATAAATAACATATTGCTAATAACATTAACAGCCACGTAATAAAAAAAGCAAGATGGATCAAATACAATTGAAAGATATTTCTGTCAAACCCTTTTGACAATGTTGAATAAATTATGGTTTATAAAATATTAAATACAAAATAATGACAAATATTTCTGTCAAACCCTTTTGACAATATTAAATAAGTTATTATGGTTTATACATTATTTATCTTTCTTAAATATGAACTTTGAAATGTAAAATCCATTTTACATTTCAAGGAAACTGGTGCTGATCCGTTTCCCGTGCGTCATGGCTTAAAGCTTTCCAACGCAGAACTGACTCCATACATCTAATGGCAACATCATCAACCTCAGGATCAAACTTATTTGCAAAGAGTTGATGTTGTCTCAGGATCCACGATAGGTCGCCTGCTCCGTACACGCAAACTGCTCTTCTGTACACACCTGTGCAATGATCGTACGGGGCTCCGTTTCTCACATCTCCTGCCAGATAGCTCCACTTCACCAGCCGAGCGAGGGCTTGCATGTCTGACGCGTCGTACTTGATGTTGGCGGGGATCGATCCCGGAACGGAGGGCATTCGCTGTAGAGTGGCCCACAAGTGCTCATCGGGGCTGTACGTGTCCTTCTCCCACTCCAGAAGTTGCTGAACTTCTCTGTCCTGCATCACATGTTTCACAAAGGCTCTGGTGACCACAAAGTAGGCATTTCCTTGGAACATGGGGCTGCTAATGGGTGGGGGGCGTTTCTTCACGTCCGTCTTGATGACAGAAGTAGTTACATTGTAATGATACTGCCAGCGGCGTTTCTTGTAGTCATTGGTTACCTCAGACTCCATGCTGTTTCTCCCGTTGAGGGCCTTCAGTGCCTGAACCATTTCTCTGTTGGTTTTGATGGGGAAGTCTGCCCCACAGGTGTTAAGCAGGTACCTCCACTGGACCTGTGAGTGCAGCAGATCTTTCATGCAGTTCAAATCTGCCTGCACTCGGGACCATGAGGCATATACCACGCTTTCTACTCTACTGGGTATGAACACATTTGGAAAGCAGGAAAGAATAGCCTCCACGGCCTTCTGGAAGTCTTTGGTGGCTTTCTGGTCCACATGCACACAGTAGATGTTCTGAGGATTATAAACAGCTCGTAGGAGTCGCTCAAACATCTCAATCTTCTCATGGATCACCATGGAGTAGGCAATGGGGAAATTATATTCCTCCTCACTGAGAGGCGCTGTAATGAAACCTCTCTTTTCAATGTAAGATGGACAGTCCTTAGTCACATTCAGGTAGAAGTCCTCAGATAAAAGACTTTGTCTCTTCCTGGATTTCAGAAGCACTTCCAATTCGCCTTTCTTCCCGTCTGCGTCTCCAGTGATGATAGCCAAGCATCCAGGCAGGTCCAAAGAGAACTGTTGTATTATTTTAAGATCAGGCAATGACTTCCTGTTAAAATCAGTTTCCCAAAGGACAAAAAAAAGTAACATACCAATGACGATTAGTGATGGGGTCTTCAACATTTGTTTCTTCAACAGCCTTGAATAAGCCATGTTATTCCTAGAGGTAACCACAAGACAGGTAACCTTGTCTTCAGTGAGTTTGAGTTTGAGAGTTGCGACGCGTCTGTTGAACAAATGCTGAAACAGCCCCCTAAGGCGTGTCACACTAAGGCGCGCAATCCAATGGTTCATGAATAGCGTGTGACAATATATTGTTTGAACAAAAGGTGCAAGGTGTACAACTTGTCCCAAGACGCCAATTGATTACAATGACTCTACATTTTCTAAATCATTATTTAATTCTCTGGTTTGAACTGGCAAATATTCTCAGTACAGATTTACTCAGTTTTCAAGGTGCACTAACGGCATCAAGTAGACACTTTTATTTCATTTAAATATGTATTTAGAACAAATCATTCAGATATCAATTTGTATATATGATCATTTCACTGTTCAACAAATATCTACGGTATACACCTAAAATGTCCGTGACACAGCCCACCCAAACCTATCTCTTGATTTATTTCGCTGTCGAGTTCATCTAATTTGTCTATTGTCTAAATCATTGTAAACTAAACAAATACTTCAAAACATTGTTCCAACATTGTGAATCTGTGCTTCAGCAATGAACTAACTGCAGGTGAGCTCTGCCACCATGTCACCTCTGCTTGAACTGGAAGCAGCTGGAAGCACAAGCCCAAAAATGGTTTTACAACATACAAATACAACTCAGACCTCAGGAACTGACCCAAACTCATACATTTGTAACCTTTAGCCATAGAGGTATATAGGGAGTGTTAGGAACCTGAGTCATAACGCGTATTTTGAGTGTGGTTGTGTGTCAGTTTGTTCAGTTGCAGGTGGTGGCCGGATATTGGACCAGAGGCTGATGGTGACCCCCTTAAAATGACTCCTGTAGAGGCCGGTGTCACCTCTTCCTGGCTCCCAGCCAGACCCCGCTGTGCTGCTGAGTGGGTTTTTATCCTCGATTCAATCCTTGATAGCAACTGTAAAATTCTGTCGTAAATACAGTCCTGGTAGTTAAGCTATAATAAACTAATATAACTGGATTGTATGTGGAAGTCCAAACCAAAGTCCAGTCTCCGAGGATTACTGCTTGGTCTCCAGCTTTTCATTTCAATAGTTACTTGCAAAATGGGGTTAGCTCAGATTGTTTTATGTTCTGCTGGTTAGTGCACAGTTCTGCATATATCAGAACTTAAGCATGGTTGAGTGCTTTAGTGTACATTAGGCGGTAGATTGGCATCCAAATTAGAAGTGATAGGGTCAGGGTCCCAAAGCTGCCCTTCATAAGCGAGCAGGCTCCTCCTCTATTAATATCCCTTTTAAACAGAATAACTTTCACCTCCCAAATCAGGATGAGACTGTGTGTAGATTTTGGGAGGTACGTAAAAACACCTAGGTCAAAGGTTACAGAACAGTCGCCTTGCAACACCTTCTCAATACATATACACATGTATTTTTTTCTTTTACTCACAAATGCCTCAACTTAAAATGTGCACTATACAGGTACTTTGTAGAGTACAATAAACACAAAAAGCAACATACTAAAGCAAAATACCACCATGTTCTCTCCTAAACAGTGACTAAACTATTTTGAATTCATCTTGATATTATGAGCATCCAAAATACATTCCTTAGACATTTTAAGAGCTGGTATGCATGTATTTATGTATGTATCTAAGATTGATTGAGACAAGTGCTCTCATCCACATCCGGGCTTGCATCCGTGTCCAGGGGCCTGTTGCACAAAAGTAGAATTAAGACATCCGGGATAAATGACTCAGCCGAGCTCAATGAAGCCAAAACATGTGCGTCCAGGCTTAATTGGTTGCACAAAGACCAAGCCAGGATGAGCAGACACGGATTCATTAAGCCAGGTGAAACCAATCCTGGATAGGTGCGCGCTCACGGCTCACTCAAATAGACCCCGCCACAGATCACAGATTAACTGATTTACCATGGCAACTAGAGCCGCGTACTTTTCCCCGTCGGAAGCACAAATCCTCATGGAGGCATACGAGGAGGTAAAAGATATAATTAAGAAGAAAGGCAACACCGCCACAGTGATAAAGCAAAGAGAAAAAGCGTGGCAAAGTATTGCAGACCGCCTGAATGCGTAAGTAGTGCACAATTACACACTCACCGCTCCGCTGAAACATCACAATTACAATTCAAATATTTAATTCACATCTCCAAAAATGCAGTTGTACTGTAATTATGAAACGGTTACATTTTTAATTGAAATGCACTGCAGATATGAGTGAAATTGTGTAAAGTAACTCCATCACACTGTATAAAGCTATGATAAATTATTTATTTAAGCCTTACATTATTATTTAACGTTACTACGCTCAGTACGGTTTAATCGTTGTACTCTGCTTCTTATGTTGTCCACCGTTTTTTTGTGTTTCTCCTGCTTTCATTAATGTAAAGCTGCTTTGACAGAATGAAAGAATTGTGAAAAGTGCTATATAAATAAAATTTAATTGAATAAATAGATGAGCTATAATAATAATCACTTTAATTTATATAGCGCCTTTCAAAGGACCCAAGGTCGGTTGCTCACTGCACTGCAAAAATGTCTTTCTTACTTAGTATTTTTGTCTTGTTTTCAGTTAAAAAAAAATATCTAAAAAAAATCTTAAATATTTTCTTGAGCAAAATTACCTAGGAAAATAAGCAAAAAAATCTGCCAGTGAAACGAGAACTTTTCTAAAATTAAGTGTTTATGGAAAAAGTAAACTTATTTCAAGAGAAGTTTTATTATATTGACAGATTTTTTATTTGTTTGCTTGTTTTAAGCACACATTTACTTAAAGTTTATATTTTTTGTCTAAACTATACTTATTTTGCTAGGTCATTTAGCAAATCAAGAAAATACATCTTTATTTAAGTTTTTTTTTTTTGTTGATATTTTTACTGAAAACAAGACAAAAATACCAAGTAATTTTTTGCAGTGTGACTCCATTAAATGTGTGTGTGTGTGTGTGTGTGTGTGTGTAGATTAAACATGAACGGGCCAAAACGGACATGGCAGCAGGTCAAAATCAAATACAACAACATCATCTAAAAATCATTTTTTATCCAAAATCATTGAAATTAATGATCACAAACGTTTAAATAATGACAGTGGGTCTAGTTATATGTGATAACAATGTATAGTGAGCAGTGAAATAACTATTGGTTTCCATTTGTGGTGACTGCTGACTGACATTAGGGATGAGATTAAATAGATCCTGGAATTTAGCCTGGTCTGGAGCAGGCTAGCTCCACAGAATAAATCTCCATGGTAATTTATACCATAACATATCCTCCTGCCGCCTATCCATCTTTAGTGCAACCGGATTACGGATCAATTGAGCCAGGATCACCAAGATATCCTGGCTTAATCCCTTATCCTAGTTTTGTGCAACAGGCCCCTGCTCATGGATAAAGCTGTAGCGTCGATATACTGATCCACCTCTGCTGGTGTACACCACATCTACCTCGTCTCCGCTGTCCGGCTCGGGAACACCGTGGGGCATATTGACGCTGGCGCTGCCACTTAGTCTCTCATAGCTTTGGCCCCAGCAAAGCCTCTTCCTGCCATGGGCCTTGACCAAGGCAAACACGGCCAGAGCCAAGCCCAGTGCTAGCAGCAGGGCAATAGGAAGGCCAGCCGAGGTGTGCTTCAGAGTTCTAGAAGACATGTTCAGGTCTGTTACCTGATCCTCTCCTGACTTGGGTTGGGGGGCCTCCACACACAGAGCTAGAACAAAAAACTTCCTTTAGTAAATGGTCACATAAAAACCATCATGTTTGTTATTATAGGAGTGGTTTCTACCTGAGCGGCTGTCACAAACACAGCAATCTGTGTCATTTCCTCCAGCCTGACAGCAGCGGGCACAGCGGTTCTCCACGGCATGAAGAGCAGAATCTCGGTGACAAGTCAGACACTGGTCAGGTCTGGGGCCCGTGCAATGCCTACAGGAGCCGTCGCATGGCTCACAGGTTTCCTACAATGGTACAATTTTAGAAATTATATATTTTTCTGTACGTGGCATAAAAGAAAAACATGGCAGGTGCAGACATTAGAGCAATCAGTAATGTGGACTGTTTGGAACAGACAGTGGAAACTGATTCGTACAGATGTGCCATTTATTTATATCTGAGTTGTAGTGTCTGTCTGCACTTAGATGCTCCATATGATAAAACAACTTTCAAATACTAAACAATTATTCAAAATTGTATAAAAATTGCAATGTGGCAAACTGCAGCTTTCTAATCGCATGAAGTAAAATATTTGTTAAAGGCAAAATTTGTGCAAAAAAAAAAAAAACTGATTTAAAATTCAATATAGCTGTGCTGCAGAGATATCCTGGCCTACTCATCATATAGCACAGCAGTGTGCTGGGGTGTCCACTGGATACAGTGGAGGGAGACAGGAGGATGATGGCTAAGCTATCATCCCTTATCAACAACACCTTCCACCCCATGCGGGACACTGGCAGCTCCTTCAGAGCTCCTTCAGCCACCGGCTGATTCATCTCCGGTGTGTGAAGGAGAGGTACCGAAAGTCTTTCATTTCTGCTGCTGTCTAGTATCTCATTTATGGATTTAACAAAAGTAGATAAACTCTTACAATGTAGCAGCGTGCCGATTTAGTGAGACTGCTTTGCACTTTGTGGGAGATGAAAATAAGCCAGAAGTACTTATCTTGTGCTTTTTAAATATTACGATTATAATAATTCTACCTTTTCCGAAAAGTATTGCCCCTCCTCACAATGCGGATAGCAGACTTTGTCCTTTAAAGTGCCGCCCCAGTCGCACGTCACACATCCCAGAGGCGAGGCATCTACAAACACATTAGCACGCACTCATATTACGAGTTCAAATGAAAATATTCAATATTGACAATACGTGGCGTAGACAAAAGGATCTGAGAGCTGTGGTTAATAGTTCCATCATCTAAACCTGTGCAGGTCTGACAGCTGGTGTGGCACTGTTTGCAGATGTCATTGAGTTGATAAAAGCGACGTGGACAGCGCTCAACACACAGCTTGGTGCCTTGCAGCTCCAGAAGAGGGGGGGAACAGGTCCTGCAGGACTCAGGACCTGGTCCTGTACACTGGTCACAGGACTGGTCACATTTCTCACAGTGGGAGCCCTCTCTGTAATACCTGAAGAAATTAAGAATTCAGACTGTAATGAAACCAAAGAACCCACCGAAAAAGAAAACATTTTCAGATTTAAAAGTGCAGTCTGTATATCTGTGGAAATGGGAATAAAAGAAAGACATTTCATAGAAATGGGACATCTTGGCTCTGTTAGCAGCTTTGCTCGTTCTTCTTAGTTGTTGTTGGATTGGTGGATAAGGATGGGGAGAAAGTAAACAGACCATTTTGTTTCTTCGCAAAGTAAATATATTCAAACAAAAGTAGAAGCCTATGTTTTGTACCTTGTGGGGCAATGGGTGACACAGAGTTGAAGGATACGTAGGTATCTTGGAGAGCAAGTGAGGCAATCTTTGGGTGACGCTCCAGTGCAGGTGGAACAGGCGTTATCACAAGGCAAACAGAGCCCCAGCTCGGTTCCATCGGCATCCTGCTTGGTGTCGTATGTACCAGCTGGACACTCGCTCACACAAGTGCTGTCTGGAAAACAGCACACAGACCAACAGTTCCAGACTCAATTTATTAGTACACATTATGTACGCTAACTTACTTCTTTATTTTTCTGTCCTGTTTATCTGGAAACTTTTTGGCTCCAAAGTAGTTGAAGGAAAACATTTATTCACATAAGAATCGATTCTGTAACTGTAACACCCTGTTAGTTCAACGTGTACTTGTGTCTCCTGATTGTTCATGCTCAACACCTGTCACACACACGCGCACACACACGCACACACACTTTCCCTTGTCCCCTGCCAGATCATTGTTGTATGCCTATTGTGTTACAGCCTAGTGATCCAGCGTTTTGCCTCCTATCTTTTACCTCTGCCCCTGAGTCTTTGCCCCACCACACCCGTTCGTGACAGTATCGATGTTTTATTGACTCCTTCAGTCCTGGTACTTCAATATCAATAGCTCTTAAATAAATTACAAAAAAAAACAAATAAACTTTTGTATTAACGTTAGTTAGTAATGTTATGTTAAATTGGACTCCTTCAGACTTGGCACTTCAACATCAATAGTTCTTAAATGAAAATAAAAACAGTTTAAAGACTACAATTTTTGTTTTATACGTATATTGCCATCATCAATCTATCCAGCTGTTGTTATCTGATTGATCAATTACATGCAGATGTTTAAGCAAGACTGAAATGATGAAATAATCTCAGGAGAACCATCGTTATGCTGCCAGTTTTCTAAGTTTACTGAGTGCATCAATTACAAAGACTCAATGACAAAATCTATGACTCATGTTCAAATCATCAATTTTAAAAATAGCGGTTATCAAATCACTAAAGAACCAATGGTTTGGAGTTATGGGGTTGCATAATTGATAAATTATTATGATTCTAAAAATACACTTCTCTGCTCATTTCCATTTATTTTGCACCCTAAATCGCTTCAGTATGCAGGTAGAAATGGGTGGAACATGCTCACTATGAAGGTATTTGGGGACGGCACAGGTCTGGCATTCATCGTGGCCTGGCCCCTCACAAGAGTAACAGTGCTGATGGCAACGCATGCAGGTGAACTGGTCATCGTGTAGGTAGGTCCTTGGTGGGCAGTCAGTGTCACCGGTCACGCCACACAACAAGGTGTTTGGATCCAGCACCAGTCCCTTCTCACACTGGGAGCACTGGTTTGCATCTGAGCCAGAGCAGCTCATACAGGTCTGGTGGCACTCTGGACATGGTGAAACAAATGAGACGGGGTCAGGTGAATGTCATAGACTATAAATAAATAAATACAAATAAATATTGAGATAAATTATATATAAAAGAAATATGCAATTTGGTGCAATATCTTGTATATTCAATACTCTTCTTTACTGTTTTTATTTTATTATGTTTATTACTGTTTATTTATATTACTTGATTTCTTATCTTTTATTTACTGTGAGCAATGCTGCTGTAATCCTGTAATTTCCCCACTGCGGGACTAATAAAGGATTATCTTATCTTATCTTGGATAAAAGCATCAGCTAAATGAAATGTAATGTAATGTTTCTGATCAACCAGTTATATTAAACCCTTACAAGCCAGGGCACAATGCTATGCTAGATTTCATTATTTAAAACTGGCCAGAATGCATATTGATCACTTCAGACAAATATGTCGGGTACAAAGGCATAACATTGTCATATTATATAGTATGCCATACAAAGTATCAAATAGTCATAGTACAGTCTGTCAAAAACAAATTGCCATGTAAATCATCAAGGTGCAGTTCACATCCAAAAGGTCTTCATTTTATTAGACATTTGTGTGAAATTGTCATAAGGAAGATTCATTCTTGAGCTTTAACCAAAACACGTGTTTAGTGAGGTCACAGGGACCTTGACCTTTGACCACCAAAATCTAATCAGTTCCTCCTTGTGTCCAAGTTGACGTTTCTATTCCAAATTTGAAGAAATTAGCATACCTGAGATATCACAGAAATGCTGTTGCCGGTGCAGAGGCCTTACAAGGTGACACGTTTGACCATTTTAATTTCCATAGGTGAGCTGCCCTTGTGCATCAACAATGAGACTTGCATAACAATTTTAAAAAGGGCAGGGCCAGAGTACATGGTCAGAAAACTATGTTAGCCTGCGTATTCAACCCTGATTCAAAATGTACTTAAGTCATGTCGTATAAAGAGGCTTACCTTGACATTCCAGAGCTTCAGTTTCATAGTAGGTACCCGTGGGGCAGTCTTTGGAGCATGTACCCTTATAGAGTTTGGGGCTTAATGTCGAGCAGGTCTCACAGTCATCTGCCAGGGGCCCTGAACAGCTGTCACATGTCGGGTGGCACTGACCACAGCGGCCCTCCTCCATGTCCTCATAATAGCCCATGGGACAACTTGCCTTACACACACCGTTCAGCATCAGGTAAAGGAAACTGCATTCTGAAATGATATTGATTGGTGACACAATTGTATGAAGAGATTTCAGAGTGTGATACAATGTCTTACAATTCCCTTTTAAATATAATCCACTTGGAAAACTTTTTCTCCTTAAGAAAGCTGCCCATAGAGCCCAAAACTCACTGAAACAGGTCCTGTCATCTGAGCAGACGTCACAGTGGGGAGAACAGCGTCTGCAGGTGCCATCATCTGCAGGATATGCCCGCAGTGAGCAGTTGAGTCGACACACACCACTTTCCAAGTAGTGACCATCAGCACAGGATAGACACTTGGACTTGATCCCATCACATGACAAACAGGTGCTGTCACAGGCTTCACATGACCCCTCTGCGGTCTCAAAGAGACCTCTGAAATTAGCCAGTAGATTTGTTAAGGCATAAAGAGTGAAATCACACCATCATCACAAAGGTTTTCTTCATATTACTGCTTAGCTTATCCAACTGCTTACTCGGGGCAATTTGACCAGCACCTCCCCTGGTGGAGAAAAAGTTTATAACTGCCTTTAGAACAGCTGATGCAGTTATCACTGGCGTCCACGCAGGCCTCACAGCTTGGAGAGCAGTCCTCACACAACCGAGTGGCAGTGTTTGCATAGGAACCAGATGGACATTGCACTACACAGGAGCTGTCCTGACCCAAGAAATATCCTGTGACACACAAATGCACACAAACACAATGCACAAAAGGAACTGGGATAATGTTTAAATTTATAGTCACAAAAAGATGACTTTAAATACTTGTACCTTTGAAACAAGAAGAACAATCCAGTGCTTGTGGGCCAAAACAGGTCTTACAGGATGCCTCACATGCGTGGCATTCACTATATTTCCCTAAAATAAAGTAATAAACAGAGTAACCACATCTCACAATACAACGAAACATAACATTGGACAGAAAACAGAGACGTGTCCTGTTGACCTGAGCACAGAAACTTGACAATTGTCTGCTTTATCCACCTTTACCACTAGAGGGAAGCATAATACGCCTTTTCAATAAGTTGTGTTGTTTAGGCACAAATGGTGGTGTAATTCACAACAGGGAAGCCATTAAATTATCCATTATTGCATGTAAACCATTCATGTTTACCAGCAATTCATACACCCTTTATATGGATAAAATTGTAGACGAGGTATAAGGATTGCAAGTCAGGAATAATCAATCTTTAAAAAAAATACTGTTACAAGAATAAAACTCAGTTATACACATTGCTTTGATGTGACATAATATGATTTAAAAAAAAGTTGTTATTACTCACTAGTTTAGAACAAAATTGGTTAAATGACAAGTGCTTTTTACAATGAAGGTCATACCGATTGATACACACAGAGATGTAAATAATCAGAGAAGGCCAAACTATAAATGATCAGCCTGATTAGCCTGTATGGTTGACGACTATGGAGCGCTATATATTCCAATGCTGTTGAAACCACAGGTGAATCAGTTGAAGAGCCCTATGCTCGAGGCAGAGAAGCCTTTTGAAATAGCGCCACAAAAATGGCTCTTGAATGAAAGGTGCATGTGTGGCAGGGTGACCCAGAGAGTTGGAGAGCGTCCTTCAACCTAGAGGTCCTTCAGCAGGGTTCAAGCCGCCGTCTCAGCGGCAAGCCTCCACCATGCTAACATGTCCTTGAGCAAGACACTGAATCCCTCCAAATTCCTGGGATACTGCTCTGACCTCCCAAAGGAGACAAACAATTATATCAAGTATCATGTTATTCAGTAGAATCTCTGACTCCACGGTCACCTGATACTCCTGTCCCGTTGTCTTGTCTCTGATAAGTCAAAAATAGTCACCTCTTTGGGAACGATCACATTAACAATAGAAATGTGTCCGTATTTGGTTGTTTCTCTTACCATCAAAGTACTGTCCCAATGGGCAGTTAACCAGAGGGCACTGCCCATGTAGAGGAGGGTTCCCGCCAAGACACAGGTCACAGTTGGATGAGCGAGGTCCTCGGCATGTCTGGCAGGAGCTGTGGCAAGGCTGGCAGAGCCCCCCACTGGAGTCACTGAAGGTTTGCGGGGGGCACTGTTTTATACAATCCCCTCCTGACAAGGCAGTAAGGAGAGAAGAGGTTACACTGATTTGGTACAGCACTTCATCTGTATCAGCAAAGAGTAATCTTGAAAGACCGAGCAGAGACAATACTGCAGATAATATATCATTTAACATTTCAACCGATATTTATTGAAGGATGTGCTCATCAAAAGAGTTCATCTCTTCAGGTTCTCTCTCTCTCTAGATAGTCCATCCAACTGCACAGGCACATAATCTTGCTAAAATATTTAATAAACTAGACCTTGTGGCTAAAGAAGAACCAGATGACCTTCTGTGATAGATGCTGTCCGACACAATGTATGACCACATGGCCATGAAATATGTACACGTTAAAATCACATGGATAAAGTGGTTGTATGCTCGCTAATCTTTTATTTATCAGCTACAGGCTTTACTAACAAACTCAAAGCAATTGTTGTGTTTAGATGCTCATAGAGAACACAACCTAACAACACAATCAAATTCCTTGTTTGCATAAACCACTCACTTACATAACAAATGTTACTGATTTGCTGACATGGACATGATTTGCAATCCAAATGAAGACTCCAGAGACATCATTTGCCTTTTGCAGGAATGATTGATCACTATCACACACACAGTGATAATATATTACACCCAAACTCTACTAGTACTGTGTAGAACAAATAGGTCACCTGAATCCTTTAGTGTGCTGGTGGGAAACCAAATATACACAGAAATGGTAATTCTTTGCTACCGGTACCATTGAGGAAGTAACCAGGCTGGCAGGCAAGACATCGCGTGTCACTCCTGCAGTCCGTGCACGGTGCTGGACAGGGCAGACACAAACCCCTGCCCCAGTCTTCATAGGTGCTCTGGGGACAATGCCTGCGACACTGGTGTCTGAAACTGCAAAAGATAAAAGGTTGATTCACAACTAAAATCAAATACCATCAGAAGTGTTAACCAAATCCATAACAATTAACAAATCATATGTCTAAAACTAGGGTTGGCAGTCACAGCTATTAAACAAAAAGAGGCCTTTTTCTAAAACAAACAAAAGCAGAACAAAGCAAATGAAAAAGACCTGATGAAAACTATCGGGATTTAATGGCACTTTCAAAGCTCTCCAGTGAATGAAGAATGATTCTGCTGAAGGCAGGCTCTGCTCCCATGGAGGAGTCTGAGGCCACGTGAACCGAAACCAGGGAAAAGACAAAACACACCGCATGCAAGACAAAGTCATGCACTTTGTCAGTCCGCAGCACACCTGCAGCTCTATTGTTGACTTCAATACAGTCCTCAACCAAAACGTGCACTCAACCAAATAGCGGTAAAGACAGCAAACAGACGGCAAAACATAATGTAGGCTGCTTTACTTGAAGCTTATCATGGGTCTACACTCTTAAGGCAGAAAGTTAATTGGTGTTTTATTTGTAGCCCAGAGGCATGGGGAGATTTCTATCATTAACCTGTCCTATTAGTCCTTCGGGGCTTAACTGAGCTATTAAACATGAAACAGCTGTCCTAAAAAAAAGCCTGAAGGAGCGGAGATATTGGGTTGCAAAAATGTCACACATAAAACATTTAAAACAAGAATTACTCCTAATTTAGAGACTTAACACTCTAAATGAAACAAGCTAAACAGCAATCATAAGCCACTAACTTATTTAGTACAACACTGCAGCCACTTCCCAACATGAGATAATTTGACCACTGACAGTCTAGACGCAATTCCTGCTGCGTTGCCATGGAGTTGGTGCTAAGATGCGGCGGTTGTTTGAGAAGGAACAGCTGGAGGCGCCACACTGCATCCATCAACTCACTCCTAATACCAATTGGTGCAGACTAGGCCCCGTCTCTGGCCTGGAAACAGTCCACTACTCAAGAATCTGCGGGATGTTTAAGAATCCCTCTGTGCAAATATTAGACTATCCATTCCAGGAGAGCAGATCATCATTTCCAAAGGAACTTTAGTTTAGGGCTGGCTTTTACTTCTTGAATCAGTTCGGAAAAGACGAGAATATGCTCTATGTAATCCCTAAAGGTAAGAAAGCTTAAGTAAATAAACTGTATACATATATATTGAGTGAATCACAACTATTTATTGGTTTAGTGGCACTTATTCCATAGAGATGAAGATAAATGTCAAATAAATACCGAGCATCAATCACGCTGTGATTCTTTTCAATAGACAGTGTTTCATATGAGAATAACGTTGGCTCCACAGATTCAGTTGTGCCAAAGCTGTCTGGCTGAAACATTTTTTCATTACTACTAGAAAAACCTCAGTAGTGGAATTTATTTAAGTGCTGGAAGCTGTCACAATCCATCACAGTGGGGCTTCTTCCTGCAGTTGGTGATCGCCCCATGCTCTATTGGGTTTCTTTTATTGGTGTTTGCCTCACATGGTAGATGTAATAAGTACTGCTGCCACAGAAATGACTGAGAGGACCTGTTGTTTTGAATCTCTAAACAATTACTGCTCACACAATGAAATTCACAGAAGAAGACCGAGTAGCTCATTGAACCTACAGTATGTAAAGTCAGTAAGAGGAGTACAGTGAACCCGTCGCTGTGATTCACAGGAGCAGTCAGTGAAGTCAAGATGGTATATGATCAAACCTGATACTGGCTATGCTTTCCACTTGTACTTGTTCTCTTAAAACTCTCCTTCACACACACACAACATAAAAACACACAGTTAAGTATTTCTGTGAAGCAAACTACTCTTCTGTGCTCAGAGCAAGGCTCAGGTAACAGTGTAGGACTTGTGTAGTGTAGGGTAACCCGATTAACACAGTATACCAGGAGGCCCAACCTCAGGGGAGAAGTACACAATTGAAGGTCTGTTCTACCTCTGTAGCCTCCAAGTGATAATGTGGTATAAACAGAGTTTCTTGTGCCGAGAAGAAGAATTAACAGAATTTACGGAAAGGTATGGTGTAGCATCTCATAAACTGCATATTGATTTACTCTTTATGTTGCATGGCACACAAATACAAATATTTCGAGGTAATTTAGTTAGTTAGTTAGTTAGAATTACAGCCTAACAGTTGTATGCCATCATTTCATAATGTGATTCAGTTAGAATTTTTTTTTTTTTTTTAAATGTCATAATTAGCATATTAATTATTGAGGTATGGCCAAAAACATGTTTTGCGAGGTCACAGTGACCTTTGACCACCAAATTTAAACAGTTAATCCTTAAATCCAAGTGGACATTTCTGCCAAATTTGAAGAAATTTCCTATCAGTGTTCCAAGAACATTCTGTTCACAAGAATGAGACGCATGTGAGGTCACGGTGACCTTGACTGGATGTCCGTACGCAGCACAGACTGTTTATAAGAAGCATACGTAGTCAACGTGACATCACCCACTGGTTTGTGGACTGCTGTTTTGAAGGCCTGAGTTTTGGCATTCTGGGATCATAATTTACTTAATGAACATCATGCTGTATTTAAAAAGACTTCGCAATCGAGTCCCAAAACTCATGTTGACAATGTTTACTGAAGTAATAAATCAATAAGAAGTAATGTAGTTTTCCTCTTAGACTTCTATACAATCAGAGGAGTTGCCCTGCTGGCTATTAGAAATAATGCAAGTTTAAGGCCAGTAGGTACATACATACGGACAACCCCAAAAACATAATAATTATCAACAATTTTGATAATAGATAAATATTGTATTTATTGAAGTAGACAGTTTTTTAAAAACTATTTTTGGACATTTTATTAATCATGCGTCATCATGTCAATTAATAAAAAAGTTGGATTGATTAAAAATAATCTTTCATAGCAGCCTCAATATAAAATATCAGCTATATAAAATAACACCTAATAAAGCATTTGATATTACTGCAGAAAATATGGGAGGACAAAAAAAGTCTACATAAGACATTATAGAAAGAGAAACAAATTACTTACAGAAAGTAACCCTCAACACAGCTGTTGCAGATCTCAGGGTCCTCTGTGGCAAAATGAGAAAAGGTGATCCATTAGAACTCATAGGGAAAAGCATCTTTAATTGTGCACCACTATTATAACCAGGGTTATAAAAAAGACATCAACCTTACATCAGGGTGGGAATAGTATGGTGTTGTTAGTGTTGTCATGTTGATGTTGTCATGTGTGACTTGCCTGTGGAACACGTCTTGCAGCCCATCTCACAGTCGATGCACTCCCCGGTATCCGGGTCCTGCACCTGCCCTGAAACCCAGATATCCAACATAATGTCATTGAATGACTTTCTTTTACAGCTACAGCCAACACAGAAACTATACTTTACATTTACCTATGAGACAGGACGCAGTTTGGCAGACTCCATTTTGGAGTTTGTAGTGTTCCCGACATTTAGCACATATGTTGCCATCTGTGCAGAGTTCACAATTGGCTATGCAGTGCAGACAGGCATAGTGACCCCTGTCAGGATAGAGTCCCCGGGGGCAGTGTGTCCGACAGCGACCTTGGTGAAGGAAACGTTCCTGTCCATCTTCATCTGAGGAGGAGGAGGAGGAGGACACAAGGGATTTGTTAATATAAAGCCTACTGTATTTTCTCTTCTGATGAAGATGCCATTAGGCATATGGAACTCCTGCCAGGGAACACCCTTTCCAAAAATCTGGACTCTTTTGAAAGTGGAAATCAATGAACTTCTCATAATAAATGCACAAGTAGAGCCAAATGGGCCCGACAATTGCATGGAATGAAAGACGGATAAATGGACATGCTGCCAACTGGGTTAAAGTTCGGTGTCTTCAGCACTTAACACATATTGCAGATATCTAAAACAGAATTTAGTAGCTGAAGAAATTGATGTCAAAGCCATGAGCAATATCATGAACTGATGATGCTCCAACTAATGTAAACAATCAGAGGCAGAAGAGAGATCAGAGCTATTGGCAGAGACACAGTCTGCTGTTGGCTCTAATGATTCATTCTCTGCCACCTGCCACTAGCCTAGCTATGGCACCTGAGGCATCTCTGGAAGCATCGGACTTACGGCATTGTCTCATCTGCTCGTTGTTGCACTTAAGATGTGTGAGACAGGGAGGAAAGGGGTCACAAGACGCTGCTGCCTTTCTAACCCTTCCACTTCCCAGAGACTCAACCTCAGCATTCACAGAAAACAGAGCATGAGGAAAGCGGTAGAGTCTTCTGGCTTTTGAAGTTGGTTCAGAAAGAAGACACAAATATACACACACTAGGATCAAGTGACAACTACTGTATATTTAAGTCTTCACAACACATAATATCACAATGTATATTGAAATACAGTTAGTAAAAACAGAAATGCATCATTGTGACAATGTCAAAAGACATTAAAAGAAAGAGGTATGTGTAAGGGAACGAGAAAGAGAGGCTTTCTGTTTTGCAGGTTAAGCCCAGTGAACTGCAACAGTAATACTTCTAGCCAAAGGAGATATTTTTTTCCTTTCCCTCTGATTAACAAAGGCCCCATTCTAACATGATCAGATTACACTCTGGAAGCTCGGAAGAAAAATGATCACACCTTCATTTCTTACCTATTTCAAAAAGGTGCCCCCTGTGACAGAAGAATCCAAACCTAAAAAAGTTCTATAGACAATCTATGACTGTTTAACAAGGTTAAATGGTAAACCAGAGCTGAATGCTCCTCTTCTAATTCGAAAGCACCTAAACAACATTGCTTTGGTAATCATTAAATAGAGCTGCTTTGAAAAAAGAACTCCACCTCTCTTTCAGATGGATTAATGAGTCTGTGACATGGCTTTGTTTTTAATCAGGCATCTGTGAAGCCCCCCTCCCCCCTTAAAACCACAATAATAATAATAATCAAAAACAGAGGAATTATATCGGCCAATGGCAAGCAATTCACTGATCCCATTTGCACAGCTCATCGAGAAATGAGAAATGTGTCATTTGATGAAGGATATAGTCTAACTTCGATGAAGTCTTTGTTTACCTGGTGGTGATTTATTTGATGTCCTTGCATAACTAAGATATGCAAAACATTACTTTTTTTAAAACCCCTGTTAAAGTAAATCAAGGACATCGTAGTATGAGGAAAATAAAAGCTTTAACTCATTTATAATTCACCTTTTCCTTTGGAAAAGCCATCCGTGATGATATGCCGTGTTAAAAGTAGGCTACTGTGTTTACTCACCGACTCCACAGGTAGTGCATTCAAACAGCTCGTGCCCGTCGCACTCGGAGCAGGTGGGATGGCAGAGGACACACTGGCTCTTCAGCAGAAACTGTCCGCTCGGACAGGGCGACGAGGGTTTACTTCCAATAAATCCGACACAGTGGAGGAGGACGATCAGAAACGCGGCGGCGGACCGCATGGCTGTTCCCGAGCACTTTCACTGGAAGTGAGGAAAAGAGCAAATCAGTTCAGGAGAGCCTCCAAAGACGCAGCCGCGTCCGTGCAGCCAGCAGGTGGACGCTGGCAGATCGATATGGGGCTCTGAGACACCAGCCCAGAAATAACTCGCAGGAACAGTTTCGCTCAAGTGAAGCACTGGACAATGAGCGTGGTCTGCGGTCCGCATTTAGTGAAAGAAGGAGAGCAACCCAGTTTCTGTCACAATGGGTTCGACTATTTACAGCGACTAAGCCTTAAACCAACACACCATACACGATGTCTAAAGAAAAAAACGAGTTAATTGAGTTGAGTGTCTGTTTGCGTTTGGTGCATGCGTTTAGCCTCCTAATTAGAAACAGATATCACCTGTAAAAGCAAATTAAATGAAGACTAATTAGTTAGCTGTTGTGTAAGTGGTTGTGGCTATAACTAGGTTCACACATTTGGCAGCACAGAATATGTAGATACTTTTGGTCGTCTTGATTTATATAAATAAAACAGAACGGGTGTCCACTGTCAGGTGTTTTTATTCCTTCTAAAGGGAAAACCTTAACCAAAAAAAAGATGAAGAAAATACAATTCGTAGGAGACTTGCTTGTTTTATAGGCCACTTCTTAAGCACCATATTGCTTCTCGGAATGATACTATGAAACGTGCATTGTTATTAGTTTACATTGTGGACCTGTTTTAACAGTCTCACCGGTAATTGTAGTGTAAAATTCACGGATACATACAGCACGAGCATTTGTTTCCTATACAGTAGATTAATGTAAAGTCCAAAGCCACAGAACGCCACTATATGCCTCGGACTTTGGTCCAAAAAAAAAAAAGATTCAAGTTGGAGTGATGGCACAGCGGCCTCTCGCGGCTCATTCCCGGATGTGTGCATCTGAGGGCGCGTGAGCCGAACGTCTTCACCGGCGACGTCACGCGGCAGCGGCTGCTGGAGGAGGCGTGGCCTTGTTCTGCTGCAGCGGAGAAATATGACATGGGGATGAGCGAGAGAGAGAGGGAGAGACAGCCTGACAGGAATTAACGGCTCGACAGAGGTCTGGACTGCAAACCTTAGGATGGGGAGTAATGACTGAAAACAGAACGGTAAGAGACGGATCTGTTTTTTGATATAATTGTCCCACATGCAGCACCACAGGCCGACTCACGGCTCGTTTGAGAGAACACAATAGGCTACCACTGCAGACAGGTGCACCTGCCTTTATGCGAGTACGTGCTTCGATGCATTCAACTTCAGGTTCCGTGCGAATACCTTTAATTTTAGGTCGAAGGCAAATGCAACGAGGCCACACATCTCATCGACGGTTTGGTATGAGACGGTAGCCGGAGTCTGAGAGTTAAATGCTGTAAACATGGATGTTGTCTCTTCAATCTGTATGCTTAGTCACAGACCTTTGTGATGTAGAAACATATACAGTAGCATATGTAATACAAATCTGAGGGAGCTAAGTATATTCATTTGTGATGGTGGCACATCCTAAAACGAATAGTCTGGGTTATGAGTTTATTGAAGGCTGTGGTTCTTTTTTGCAGACATGCCATTTATATCATCACAGTGTATTTTGGGGCTAGATGGCTGAACATGTATGGAGATGGAATACATGTTTCATATAGTAAATCAAATCAGTTTCCCTCTTAGCTATCTGTTCATCTTAAAATGAAACCTTACAATAACTGCAAATACCACTGGCTGGTTTATTCTGGTGCCCATATACGCTTCTTTTATTGTTGGCCTGGTTCACAATATCTACCATACGTCTGCCTGTAAAGATGGTGAGGCCACTAATTCATTGCTATGGTATTTTTAAACCATCTTCCTGTCCCCTGACAAATACTTACATAATAACACCTTTAATCTGTCATTAATGTCAGATTATATTTGAGCTGGGTACAACACTAATAAAATGAACTCCACAGTTTCCTCCTGTTCATTTGGAAGATGCTGATGTGCATCAAATCAACTGTTTTGCTGTCTTACCATTCCAACATATTCTGACACCTATTAACCCTGTCCGAATGCTTCACTTGGACATATGAGATTGGCAGCTGACCGTAGTCGAGTCTGATTGGGAGACAGCTTGTATAGATGGGCAGAGATACAAAGCAGGGCCCGTAGCTGCCAGGCCATGCCGGGCCATGCCAGCTCTACAGAGGGCTTTAGTGCAGCAGGGCACTGGAGAGAGGGCGCTTGGCACCTGATCAGTTACCACAGTGAATTCTGTTCCTGTCACTGGCATTTAGCTACAGAAAAGCAGAGCAGAGATGACGGTTGTTGTTGAACCCAGTTGGGCTTTCATGTCACTGTGGCAGTGCCGCTTCATCAAAGTGCTTGTTGACTGATACAAAATGATATTCCTATGCAAACATCTGTGCCACTTGCCCACTACCTAATTTAATAAAAAACCCAAGGAGAAAATGTTACACTCATAAGCTTTAATGTAAACAAAACACTGGTTGCATTTTTAGAATCTTCAAGTTTACATTTATGCATATGTTGCACCAAAGGCCCATCAGCAATGATGCCGTGCTTTTCCTCTGGTATCATTAGGCGGGAATCTAAAAGAACGATCATGGTAAATCATCACGTGACCCCTAAAAATCACCTGGAAAGGGGGCTTAAATCTCTTGTTTCCTTTGACACAATTCCATGTATCCATGCCTGATTCCCCCAAAGTTTAGTCCTTCAGAGGACATGAAATGAGTCAAGTGCGCCTGGTAATCATGGCCCAATCACTGCACAGCTTTGTAGTCGGCCCTGTTCTTCAGACATCTCTACAGGTGGGATAACAATGTTAAGTGTTCTGTCTGCAGGCAGAGGGAGGTCAGCTAGAGGCCATGGAGGCAGGCACCGGGGCTCCTCTCACACATCAAAACAGGGGGAGCCTCCCAGAGTCACTGCACTGTGGTCACGTGTGAGTCTGTACATTGGCCTTGATGTTGGACAGGTGCTTTTGGGCAAATTGGTTTCCAACCCATTCTCAGATGTGTTTGTGAATATGTGGCAACATGAAATATACCTCCAAATCACTGACAAATGAAGTTGTAAGCCATGTGTCATGAAGCTGTAGTAAATCCTGACACTAGCGTTCCCTTCTCTGCTGTGGTAAAGGCTTCAACCACAGAAGTGGTGTAATATGTTTACTGCAGAAACCATTAACCACGATTTATGAACGTTTGTATTATTAATATAGATTTCAGTGTTTGCGAGGTCAGCGTCTGTTTTTACGTTTGTTTGTTTTTACGTTTGACTCTAAAGAGGTGCGTCAGGGATTCTTCATGGTCTGTAACCATAGTCCAAAGGGACCTATACGATTCTGAAAAGATGTTTCTATGCCTGGACTTTAGGTGGATGTCATCTTTCATATTTTATGCCTCAATGAGGAAATCTAGACACTCAAGTGTGAATTTACCTTTTTTGATTGCAATATGATTAAAGGGTTTATTATAATTACAATGTTCTGCCCCTGAAGACACCATAGAGGTGGCTTTTATGGCTATTATGATCTAGAGATATTATAATAATATGAGGTTTGAGTCAACCTGGACGTTTTGCAATAGATGATGTTTCTATTGAACATTTTCATGATAACCAAGTTTGGTGTTTTAAGTTGAGTTGGCATATACATATTTTTATATACACATTGAACTCTCATTACATTAAGATGTTGTGATCAAGACACTCTCGGACAGAAAGAGAACCACGGGGTGTGAGTCTGTGTGTGGCAAACCGAGCCTTTTCTCATTAATTTAATCAAACGTGACACATTCAGCAACAGGAGTTGGATGTTACATTTTATTTTGCCAAGAAGATATCCTCTGTGACAGACATAGGCTGTGTGTGTGTGTGTGTGTGTGTGTGTGTGTGTGTGGGGGGGGGCCTCCTGCACCTAATTGCATTTGTGTTGCTTCACGTCTGGTGCTGAGTCTGGGAGCAGGCTGGCTGCTGGAGACGTCTGTCATTGTGGCATTCTCCCCAAAAGGCCCAATGGGCTCAGCCAGCCCCTGTCCGGCCTCGAATCAGCGAGGGAGCAGTTTCTAAATCAAACAGAACACTGTTGCACAGGATACCCTTGGTGACTCAATTTAGATTCACCCAGGCCCACAACGTAGGTCATTTTCATTCATTCAGAAAAAGAGGTCAGGCCTCTCTGCAAAACCCAGCTGCATTTGTTGGAAATTCAGAATATCTCCATTTTGGAAACATAAAAACGGGAAAGGCAGATTAGTAGCCACCCTGAGAAAAGAGGAGCAATAGCACTCTTGTTCAGCTTGCTTTCTAGGTCATTCATTTTCTTAAGTAGAGAAAAGAAATGCTCTGCTGTTCGTCACTGTCACTACCCTTTCTTTCATCCTTCCCTTCCTCAGTTGGAGTTATAATTCGCCACTCTTCATTGTCTTCTTTCTGGTGAGAGGAATAAGAAAATGTCTGAGATGATTCAAGAGGGTCAAGAAGTACAGTAGCCTATTGTTTTGTACACTATTTCTCCTATGAAGGTTTGCAGGGAACTTATTTTTAAACGATAATACAGTTGCACATACTGTACAGATGTGCAACTGTGTGTGTGTGTGTATATATATATATATATATATATATATATTCATTTTACAGGAATATGTGGAGGCTTTCTGCTACCATTCTTTACCCTGCAGCTACTTTCCTCCCACTACATGCCTGTCCCACGCACTTCCATAAGCGTATTGACGACCCCGACCAACCTACATACTTTCTCCGCTGTGGGGTCTGCACCCAAAGTGAGGTCACTTGACATAAAGATTGGGTTTTGGACATTTCTTTGAAGAAATTGGTTTGGTTTGCAGGTTAGCTTGTGTATCAGCAGGACTATGGAGAGTGTACTGGCCTGGTTTTCAACCAACTCGGTGGACAGGTGTAGCATGGGCTTTGTACTACAACGGTTATTATAAAATGGGCAATTGGCCGAATCAAAAAAGTTCCATTTTATATTTAAAAAAAAACGTAGCATATAAAACATCTGATTTAAAAAACTTTGATTTGTTTAAAACGAGCCCATTCAAAGTATACATATTAAATAACAAAACTCCTCTTGAAATGAATCAGACCATAGGCTGTAGCAGATCAGTTAATAATTTAAACAAGCCATCTCTGTTGGTTCTTAAACCCTTTGAACTATAAAAAAAGAAGTTACTGATACTGGTCCGACACATCTTTTCGTCGCAATGTAACCACATCAGCTGAATGACCTTTCTGTGGGTGCACTTGAGGCCAGTTTGGAGAACACACGTCAGACAAAGTTACTAAGACTCCCTTTTTCTTCCAAGAAGCCACCGTAAAAGTTCAGGCTTGGATCCATTCGTCTCTCACAATGATACTTGATTTCTTTTGACTTTGTGCCTTTTGGGGGCACAGAGTCCATTTTGGCCAGAAGTAATGGGAGTAAATTCCACTTTTATCAGATTCATAGTATCTGCAGTTTTTGCAGCTTCCATCAACTGTTTCGTGGCTCTGGTCTTTTGACAGACACAGTTTGGTTGTCAACTTAAATTGGCTGTTGCAGTTAGCATCAGTTCCATTTGGATAGCTTATCGTTGGTGCTTCAGCCAAACTGACCACAGTAAACTGCCGGAAGCAACTTCAGGGTTGTATGAAGCTTCCTTCAGCAGTTTAGAAATGTCAGACCACACGCGTACAAAGTGCATTCAGTCCCGTTCTTCTGGTAAAAGTGTGTTAATATGGTAGCACGGTGTTCAGATTATTGTTTGAGTTCCAGTCTGTCTGTTTGAGCAACGTTTTTAATTTACTCGCTATGTTTGAGTCTTAACAATGCTTATCTTCAGCATGTTCTTTTACCTCTGATGAGATTACACTGGCCATGTTTTAAAATATGTGTTTTGTTCAGATTCTTTAACATCCACAATATTGTTCTTGCATACAAAGAATGTCAATGTTCAGCTCTTGCTACTTTTTAATAAATATTTAGCAGGAAAGGTGTCCAACCTTTTTGTCTGAATGCAACTGTGCATGTCTTAACAACCCAGCAGCCGTATCATAAGGCCAATTCAATTAATTTTTAAAAGGGTTTGCCTTGATATTCCTTTTCCAAGAAAATGCTAATATTTTTCAATTTAGTCAGTATACATCCATGTCTCCCAAAAGGTGAGGAAAAACTATAAGTACATACTTCCAACTCCAACTGAAGTGGCCGATCAAATCACAAATAATCCAGACGTTCCAGATAGGAAAATGTGTTTCCGAAAAGGAGTGTGACCGGATGAGTGTCTTTGTGCATGTGTTTATTTGTGTTTAATGTGTGGTTTAATTAGATGGGTGCACAGAACAGTAAAAACGAAAGGCAGTAACACCTCTGTTGTCAACTGTGGTGACCTCAATACTGAAATTCAGAAACTGCAGCGTCTTCGTGAACGTCACAGGAAGCGATAAACACGTTAATTATTTGTGGTAATTGGTAACTGGAACAAAAGAGGTAAAATATCATCACAGCATTCTTGTGGTTTAGTCAGAAAAATATTTTATTATTATTATTATTATTCAGGAACCTACTGGTTTCTGGGTTTCTTTTTCTTCACATACTAAATTGAGAACAAGGTCATGGTATTGCCCTCTCCTCCTGCTTGAGTGTGCCCACACATAAAGTCAATCCAACACTGTACACACAGATACTGTGAGATGTAGAGTCTGAGATATAATGGGTGTCAAAACAATCTCTTTCAGCGTTTCCTTTCTTATTGGATCTGTGGAGATGATACAATTCTTATATTTGGGGGTCATTGCAGGGCATCATAGCCACCCTATAATTGCAGCACAGTTTCAGCTGAATGCAATTACAGAAATTCCCTGATATTTCTGCACATCTCAGATGTTTGTGTAAGAAAAAACTACTGCAGTAGGAGATTTAGCCAACCTGGCATTGTGCACGGCTTTGCAGTAAATGCTGTTTTACGTTTTTTTCATGGTACCAAAATGAAATAATCAGGTTGACAAGAGCACATAATGTACAGTTGTGTGTGTGTGTGTGTGTTCAGAGGAGGCATCATAATAATAATAATAATACTGTCTTTTAGACCTAGATGTAAAACATATACATGTACAGTAACATTCCGAGCCCTCTGATGGAGCATATCGATCTGCTATCATACACACACACACACATATATATATGTATATATATATATATATATCAATCAGAAGGTCGGTGGTTCGATCCCCGGCTCCGGCAGTCTGCGTCGTTGTGTCCTTGAGCAAGACACTTAACCCTCATTGCTCACCGTTGCTGGGTCTACTGTATATCATGTAAGTCGCTTTGGATAAAAGCGTCAGCTAAATGAAATGTAATGTAATGTAATATATATATATATATATATATATATATATATATATATATATATCTTCAGGCTACATGTAGGTCTTTGAGCTGACGAGGTCAGTGGAAGAAAGCAAAAGATTCTGTATTCAAGACTTGAGAGGACGCCCTCCCTCAGCACAAACTCAAATAGAACATACCAGCTGGTTTCAGCTCTGTTTATCTCACGTGGGATTAGAAGATAAGTATTCAGATAGCAAGCAGTTCTTATATGCAACCTCCTAGCTTCCATGTTTGAAACGGGCTTTTCGTCCATGTCATTTCTACACCTCACACTGGCGGCTCAGTGCAATTTATATCCACAGTGGGGTCATTTCTGTCTTCTTCAAACCAACAGAAAAGCAGGAACCTTCTTCTTCTTTGGTAAGGCTTTGGTCTCTATTCACAGCTGTCTGCTTGTGGTATTCTGATGAAAAGGGGCCAGTCGGGAAAAGAAGTGTTGGTCGCTGTGGTAGGGGCGCTGGAGAGAGTGACATTTTAAGGGGTCACGATCTTGTTCTGTGCCCCTCAGCAACCAGCTCTATGTTTGGGTGCACGCTGCACAGACAGCTGAGCTGCAGCTCTGTTGGAACTGAAGCTCTGACTTAACTGTAAGGTCAGACGAAAGAATTATCAGTTGCTTTGTCACATGGATTTATTGTTTGTGGTGTCAATAATGCATGTTGCCTTTCGGATATATGATGTGCATCCTGTCGTTGTTAGAAAATACAGGCAAAGTCGTAAAATGCTTTGTGCTTGTCAACTTCTTGACAAATACTGAAAGGTATTCTAGGAACACTCATGTCCCTCAGGTACACAGTGCTTATGCTGTCCACTGCAGCACTAATTGAAATTTGCCTCAAATATTAATGCAATGATGCATTTAGTACAAATTGACAACACCTCTCCCCTCCATGCATATGCTGTGCTTGCAGTGTGCAGCGCAGCAATGAGATGCAAAGTGACATTATTGCTTCCAGCAGCATCTTTCTTGCAGCATGCGAGGGGCTGCTGCACAGACGTCTGACTTTTCTTTTAGTTTAGAAAAGGATTAAGAAAGAGAGGTTTTTATGGGAGTGTCAGTGCTTGTGCATGGCTTGATTAAAGACTGCAGTTTAGAGGTCAAGACTTTGGAGTATTACAGTCTCTTTGTGCCCTGTTTAGTGTTTGTCCCCCCACAGTTTTACATTTCTCACTATTGGTCTCTCCATCTTCTTGCCACTGGAAGCAGGGGCTCAGCATTGATTTCTTAGGGTGCTCTGAGGTCACAGCAAATAAATGCCATCTGTAGGTCCTGAAGGCAGGGGAAGTCCCGCAAGGGAATAGACCAGAGCATAATGGATGCATAAGTAGTGATTCGGCACACTCCCAGGTGGTGACTGGCGACGAAGACAGACGTAGACGGAGCTCTCAGAAATCAAAATGGCCTAATTTGATGAGACGGTGCAGGGTGAAGAGCTCTCGCTTTGACATGTCGACCGAGGCACTGATTGAAACGCATCATGCGTTCCACAGGCCCGCCTGGCATATCGTCTAGATGGCGGAGTATAAGCATGTACATGCACACGTCTGCTGGCCTGAGCGCTGGTGAGGAACATACACAATCACCACAAGTACAAGCTTGCCATTGTGACTGCAGGAGGAGGGACGGAGATTGAGGCTGACTGACTGATATGAAGGCTGAATAGCAAGTGGTGCTTCCAGTCTGCATTGAAATTCCCTGATTGAATCTTGTGCTGTCAAGCAAGGACTTTGAAAAAGTTGAAGTGCTTGGTTTGTAGTTTGGTTCGACATTATAATATCCCATTACATGAATTTTCCATGCCAGTTAAGTGTGCTGTGTTTATGAAGCAAGCTAATGGATTGTGTTGATTATTTGGTACTGATGCAAGGTGGAAATGATCTGTTTCCGTTGAATTGTGCTCATTTGTTTCTCCAACAAACAATTACCCCAAGTCTAATGTAATAGTGTTTCAAATTGCTGTATTTCTTCTCTTTCTGTCATAATTTATCCAATGACCACAATAGTGCAACAACACTGTCTGGTTTTAGTGTTTCTATCTTATTAGAAGAGCAAATAGCAATTGTTTTAGGAAAAAACTGACATTCTTCGGCCCATAACTGAGAGGATGGCTTGATATTTCGCTGTGCACAGGCATGTGAATAAGTACTGGAGAAGAATGAATGCCATCTTTTATTAGCTGTCTTCTGTGTTTTGGCAGCCCTTTGTTGCACCACTTGCTATGTTGGCGCTGAGATTGGTAAACACACAGAGGGCAGAATGAGTAGCGAACATGCAATAGTTAGTGTTTTTGCATACACACACACACACACACGCTTGCATACACACACATTTGCGTACTCACACCCTCACACACTCTAGAGACGGGGATCATAGGGTGTTTATCTACCAGTGTTGAACACAGCAGTTTGAGCCAGTTGGTGCTCGGCCCCGCTAACTGCAGCTCAGCTCACACGCGGGTGATGAAGCACCAGTTGGCTCGACGGAGCCGCGTGTCCAAGCCAGAACGTACGATTTCGTTCTCTGCCTGCCTTGAAGAATCCCAAATACTCTTTACAGAGAGGGGATCAGACTTACTTTAGGTTTGAGTAACTTTGTTTGTGTTGAACCAACAAGCCCACATCTTATGTCCAACCCTGGCTGGACAGGTCTCTTGGCACTATTTCGTTGATCAGGCTCATGTTTCAGGTTTCAAAGGCTTGAATCTCTGGACCAGTGCCACCTACTTACCTGTGAAGTGATCTAATCCTCCTCAAGAAGGGTGCATTGAATCAGTCACTGAGATCAACTGTCTCATTCATATATATATATATATATATATATATATATATATATATATATATATATATATACCTACCTACCTACTGGGGGCGACTGTGGGTCAGTGGTTAGCAGGTCTGACTTTCAATCAGAGGATCGGTGGTTCAAACCCCAGTCCGTGTTGTTGTGTCCTTGAGCAAGACACTTAACCCTAATTGCTCACCGTTGCTGTGTCTACGGTCTACTGTATATCATGTAAGTCGCTTTGGATAAAAGCGTCAGCTAAATGAAATGTAACGAACATACCACTAATCAAGTTAAATGCTTATTTTTATGAAATATCTTGCATTATGGGGCACACTGGACCAGACAATGTGCCTCGATACAAAGATTATTTCCACAGGTAAAGTGTTTATTAGGACTTAATTTTCAATTTACGTCAATAATAACTTGTAGTTTTGGGTTGCGATATCAGACTCTTAGATGTGCTTGTATCTAGACATTTACGTTCAACAGTAATAGAGGAAGAATTACATCATAAAAAATACCACAGATGCCAATTTCTGCATTGACAGCATCCTCAAACGACCAGAACAGCATCTCAAATACCATCACATTGTGAGGTGTTTCTGTACAGCATACTATATGCATCACAGCTCTCTTTTGGAAGCTGTGTTTTTGGGATCGTGGAAAACATTCTGTCAAATGCAGGAACTCAGAAGTCGAAGTAGAAACAGACAAGGCAGGTTTTAGACCCTTCTATTAAACATAGACTCTTGGAATTCATCAAACAGTTTGTAAAGGTTTAATTTTTCCATAACTGCATCAGTTTTTATTCTGTAGTCCACATAAACTCACATTTGCTAAATATAATAGCTGTGAAATCATGCCTTTGAAATCACATCTAAGAGAATGTATAACCTGCTATACTGGTGTGCATATGTAGGATTTTCTGCTGGACCATATTGCAGTTACGAAGGAGATGCAGTGTAAAGAGTGTAAGTGCTTGTACAGTATGTTCACCTCCCACCTGCTGTGTTTCTGCCTTGCATGTGGGCGATCATGGCTCACTATGGAGACAATTATCTCATCTATAACTCATCTCGTTACTGTCATGTGATTATGTACCCGTACATCATGGAAAAATAGCCTGTGCCACATTTGCATTTAACAGTAGACGGTATGGAAAAGAAAATCTGTGATAAATGGCAAATAAGCTTTGTGATGGAAAGCAATTGTGCATAATTGTTGATCGTGTGTGTGCGTCATTCAGAAGGATTCTCGGAGTAAAAGCTCCAAGTTTGCATTGTTCTCAGTAAGTCTTTTCACACGTTCTAATCAGCCAATACTGGTGGTTTAAAGTAGTGAATCTTCAAATGGTGTTGAACATAAAGGAAGTAGAATGGGAGGGAGTACAACATTAGCATGCATAGAGTAAGGTGGTTTTGCATTTAATTATTTTTGAGGCGGAGTCAAAAACAGTTTGCCAGCTTTTCTTTTTTTTTCACAAGTTCGCAAGAGATCTGTGACGGAAGGTTAATTAGATTTAAACACCCTGCAGCAGAATTCAGAGGTAGGTGTATTGTCTGTAAGGCGTGATTGACAGTTGGTAATGATTGATTTAGTGTAAGTGGTAATGTAACACAGATACTCCATTTTAAATGTCTAACCATCAGCAATGTATGGCTCTCAGTGGGGCCTTGTTTATATTAGTCGGTCCTGCTTTTGTTCTTTTATACTTACAGCGGCTATTTATATGCAATGTATTTGAGCTTGTGTGTATTAAGTAGTCATAGAATCAGTCATTTTTGTCCTGTCTGATGCTAAAGGGTAATACCTTTGATATGAATGTTATACTGTATAGCGGCAGTGTCTGTGAACCAGTGCTGTTGAGTGCGCACATCGAAGCTAAAGGAGAATTCAGTGGACCATCCTTCAGTGCTCGTGCAGTCAGATGATCAAGAAACAATTCCTTTGTCTGTCTTTTACTGTCTACAAACGGGCCTTTGTTTATACGGAGGCAGAGCGCTCATGGGTCAGTGGACCATACGAGGCAAAAGACGTGAGAATATACAACTTGACTCTGCTATGCGCCTGCTGCTTAGCTGTTCCACTGGAAGACACATCCAAGTGAGAAAGAGGGAGTAGATGGTTGCAAGGCCACACGTTTCCCCCGCTGTCTAAAACTGTAAAAGGGTTTGTATTGACACCAATAGATCAAAGATGCAGCCTGCAGTGAACATTGTGTGTTCACTTCTGACACAAATGCACTTCCATACACACGCCGACCAAATACCAGGTGTGGAAACAGTGTGTGTGCTCTCAATAGTGTAATTGAGCAACATTTTCATGAGCCTTTTGGTAAACTCTAAAATCAGGTATTCTTATTTTACTCATAGGTTTTTGTGATGTATCAAGTATTATCTCTTAGGTAATGGTAGTCCTTAAGTAATAGTCTCGCATTAACGACTTCACTTGAGTAAATTTACAGAGTAAATTGGTGATTATTGGTGATAAAATGTACTTATGTTTCTGCAATAGCCTGTGTCAGTGTTATATTATTATGTTATTGGATCATTATTTGTTTAATCTATTACAGTGCTACATATTTTGAATGTGGATCACATGTTTTACATGTAAAATCGGAATGTCTCTGTTGTCTTTGTCTTATTACCGTGGACAAAGTCCATGTATGTGTAAACACACACGGCCAATAAAGCTGATTCTGATTCTGATCTAAAAAAGTAGTAACTACGGTGTTCAGATAAATGTAGAGGAGTTTCCGCTCTGAAATGTAGTGAGGTAAAAGAATTAAGTAATGCAAATATTCAAGTTAAGTACAAGTACTTCAGGACTGTACTTCGTATAGTGCAGTACTTTGGTAAATGTATTTCGCTACTAATAAAAAGACAAAGAAGCCAGCAGTATAGTTATCGTGGCACAATGTGGAAGTCTTAGAGCAACACCCTGAACTACAATGTCCATGAGGAGTGTCTGCCAGATGGGATGTAATTATAACGTTTAAACTAGCATGGGCCTTTTATTTGGACTTCTACTCAGGAAAATCTTTTTTCAACATAAATAATCAGAATTTTACTCGAGTACAATACTAGTCAAGTAACTTCTGCTCAGGTGGAATACCCTCGTGTTATATCCACCCAAGCTAATCACATTTTAAATAGTCCTCCTCACTACCATGTTGACCAATGGTTGAAGTAGTGATGGTTGTTCCTGTATAGAACTGATGGATAATAGTCGGCATCAAATGTACTCACTACGAAGTGAGGAACTGCTCTGATTTCAAAAGTAACATATAGGACTGTGGTTTAAGTTGCTTTGATAAGTTGTACAAATATACAGAGCACACATACAGTATATGAACATTTTTACTGTTTGTGTGAATAATGCATGGTACTGAAGGATATTTCAGTCCCACTTAGGAGGGCGTTGACGCGAACTCCTCAGCAGTGATCCGCTGAAAGGGTGAAGAGTCGGTGGTGGCAGAATATCCTTTGTGTGGCTGCCCTCACACTCGTTCTCTCTGTTTCCATGTGTGTTTGTCTCCACACACTGATGATCTCATCTCTCTGCCTGCTGTACCATGCAGGATCATCCTGGATGACAGCAACTCTTACAGTGACCTCCTCCGCACTTACTGGCATCAGCATGTTTCCTCGTTTTGTTACGTAAAAGCAAAGATCGAGAGGCTAGCGCTGCACTTTCTTTTCCGCGTCAGTGTTGGTGTCACATAAACATCTGCATCTCAGTTTGAGATGCTGAAAATGTGATTACGCCTTCAGAAGGTGCGGTCTGAGAAGCAATGGTGCTGCTGTTAAGTGCAGCTGCTGCCCAAGCTTCCGGCTGTTCTGAGCTGTTTCAGGAAATGTTTATGAAGAAGAAACTAGGTGGTTTTATAGGGCCCTCACAACAGCTGACTGGTGTAGTTGCACACATCACAAGGCAGATTAAAACCCTGTTCTAGAAGTACTCAAGCAGCACATCAATGATGCAATTTCACATTTAAGTAAACCGATTAGTCTTTAGTTTTCCATCGGTGATTAAATGTAGGCTGTTTAAGAGCAATACTATACCAAGTGGTTTCTAAATGACACATGATGAAAGTAATGGCTTGAGGGGTCGTTTTGGATTTGCATATTAACACTGATGCTGTCGCAGGTGTGTGTCGGTTGGGTGTTTTACGGCAGAGTCAAATTGAGCTCAGTCGATTAGAACTAAGGGCCATAACTTTCTGTTTCTGGGTGATAACTTCCTCTATGTATGTGTTTCAGGGCTGTCTTCCTCTTCGCTGCTGCCTCTGAAGCCATGGACTAGAGCTGTGTCTGGTCCTGACAGTCCCACGGTCATCAGATGGCTTTTCAACAACCCTCAGCAAAAATACAGAAAGTATGTGTGATAACTAACAGAACCAAGTTGAATCACAGTCATCCACATTCTCACTGACAGCTGCTAAATAACACTAAATAGATAAGGCTAGACGTATTCAATATTTCTTTAATTACCAACACATGAAAAGACCAAAACCAACAATGAGTTGATCTTATGCAAGGACTAATTTATAATGCTGTGCCATAGATCTCCATTGTTGACCAAAAACTATTAAAAACACACAAATACTGTTCATAAGAACAGTACTTGAGGAAATATTGTACATTTCACTACTGCAACTTGTGCCATAAATATTCACAACTAGTACATCATCTGTGTCTTAATCCACCATTAACGATAATTCCTATTTACTCCTGTTTAAGTAACATTTTATGAGAATACAGTTGTTTTAGGAGATGACTTAGACATTTTTGATAATTGTTGATAAACTATTACTAAATATACTGTAGACTGAGTATCGCAGCAAAGTGAGAAAAATGTTAATAGACAGATTAAAGCGTTGTTGGTTCTGATGTTTTCATGCCATTTGTTAAGAATAAGAAAAATATGTCAAACATCATTCCTTTAAAGTAGATCTTGTTCTAGTTCACTGTGCTGCTGTAGTGCCTTCATACTTTGTAGAAGCCAAATACCTCATGCACATGTTCATTATGAGTAAAGGGAAGCTGGACGGTCCCAAATAGAAAAACATTCATTAGGGTGTTTCTGAGTCATAACTACCTCCCTCAGGGAAAGTGATCTGAATGAGGCTGTTCTTCGGGGAAAGGATGAGGTCATGGCTTATAATGACTTATAATATCCAGCTATTCCTGTGACTTGCTTCACACCACTAGACTCAATACGTTTTGCTCTGCAAAGCAATACTGTGAGTCTCACTTTCTTTTTTCAATCATTTTAGTTTAGTTTGTACATGTTACACACTAAATGTTACCCTCCAAAAGAATAGGACATAACATAACGGCTAACTATACAAACAATCAGACTCGCAGGCAAAAAAACATTGACGATCAACTATATACTGTCTATTATTTTGTACTAGAGTGTAATTATGTGCATATATGTTCTATCTTTGTCTCTTGAAATTCCTGTAAGAAGTGCCCTACAATTAAAATGTTGTTATCATAAACATTCAGTTGATTTCTAAGAAAGAATTGCCAATAAAGAGAAAGCTACATTAGGGGTCACCTTTGATCCGATAACAAAGTGTATCAATCACAATCTCATCAGCTCTGACTGCTGCAGCACATGCAACACAATGCAAGTGGCTGGCAGTAAGTAGGTCAGCTAAACTACAGCTTAAGTGCGGCTTTGACTCATTAATAATGCATATGATAAAGACTAAAGTTGCTGGGTCTTGAACAAAGATATTTTCTCTCTGATGCCAATAATCAAGCAGTGCTCTGCTGTTTTTTCTTTTTTTTTGTCTTGAGCTTTTAATTTTGACGTCATAAGACTGACCGTGAGCACGTAAGTCCTATCCATCATCATGCTCATCCTTCTCAGAAGCAGGAAACAACTACATTTATTTTGCATCAGCTGTATTTCCAGAGCAGAATGTCTGTGCCAAACTGAGCCAAAACCGGATGGACGCTCGTGTCATGTGTCACACCCGGAGTTAGAGCTGAGCTTACGGCTCAGCGATGTGGGCAAAGTATCAGCATGTCTCCAGCATGCTCTCACTCCTCTTTAGGTCAAAGGCACAAGACCTGAGCAGCCTTCAAGCCTCCGGTCTGCACACACAGAGGCCCGGTGTCAGAGCTGCAAACCAGTGGGTGTTTGTTTCTTCACTCACAAACGCTCTGAACCCACACAGCCTCCAGAGGAATGGAAGCTATGCATGGGCTCATTCGTTCCATGGGCCGAGGGAGTGAAGACTTGTGCATCTGAGGAGTGATAGTTAAGATTTAACAAAGGCACGCTTGTCGATCATTAGAGCCGTGATGTTAACCTGTTCTCTAACTAGGGTCGTACTAAGTAACACCACACTGACTCACGCCACAAACAGTTTCTAGACCGGCTCCCTGGCTCGTGTGCTTCAAGATACTGGATCATACCCAGAATCCCTTGGTTGGCACAGTGGCAGGAAGAGGGTTAGTGTGGTTTTACGTCATGGGCGGTGGGCCAAAGGCTTTGGAGATAGGCAGGTGTGTCCTGGATATGACGCGCAGTCGGATTGTTGATATTACGCCTGTGCTGTTAGATATTATGTTATGACTGTTATGAGCTGGGAGGAGTTCTGGGAGTGCTGTTCTCAGTACTGTGTACTTCCAGCTTAAAGCATTACACATCAGTACAAGCAGGCCGAGACTGCTGGCTGGGATAAGAACACGAAAGAGGAGCCGACCAGCTTCTGCTTTCTCACAGGGTTAGTGAGTGATGGGTTTTTAAACGTGTGGCTGAAATGGATTGACTATAAAATGGTGTCTTTTTCCAGATGACAACGTGAAGGCTGGCGTCCACCAAGGCCACCGCTGCACCGTGGGCAGCGCACACACATGATCACATGACTCTGGACATGGACGCGGTCCTGTCAGACTTTGTTCGGTCCACGGGGGCAGAACCGGGTCTGGCAAGAGACCTGCTGGAAGGTAAGGGACTGGAATTGTCAACCAAACTGTATGTATGTGTATAAATATATATATAGATCTAGATCTATATATATATATATATATATATAGATCTAGATATATATGACTCAATATGTGGGAATTTGTGTTTTGATCAGCTGCTCCCTGTTGTGCTGCGGTTGAACTCAAGCGAACAGAGGAGAGGGAAGAACAGAAGAGGAGAGGAAATGAGGGGAAAGGGATAGAAAGGAAACAAAGGAGGGGAGGAGAGGAGTGGGGCCTGTAACAGTGAGCCAGCTTGCTGATTTAGAGGCCAGTGTGACGGTTTTACGAGTGCACTCCCCAGGGAGAGCTTTGTGCCCATTCATTGGGACTCATTGAGGAGCAGAGTGCTACTGGCACTTGTATAGCTTACATACAGGTCCACTTTGGGGGGGAAGCAGGAGAGAAAAAGTGCACACGGCAACAGAAAGCCACTTGATGGTCAGTTGAATTGGCTTTCTTCACACCGTCAAGTGAGGTTTGGGTTTTTATTTCCATTTTTTGCAGCAATTTGACTTTCGGATGATTTCGCATTGCACTCAAGCATCTGGTCAAACTGCAGTGAAGAAATGCTGAACTCTTAATTTAGATCCCGTTTTGTCTACTTTACAGGAATAAAAGCATGCTCCACACAAATCAGACTTCCATTAGGGAATGAAATCCTTGTAGAGTGCGTCCTGGAATTTTTTTTTGTCTCTGCGTGTTTATTATGCAGCTGGTGTCTAGTCTGATAAAATAATTAAAGTGTCGGGTGTCTGTCTCTCACTCTCCTTCACTCATTCTTTTCTGATTCTGCTTTGGCACAAAGCCACAGGGACACTAACAAGACAGCAAACAAGACACAGCACTCAGACGAGACAGACGCGGCCTGGATGCCCTATTTCAGCATCAAGCCTGCTGCTTCTCTCTGGTGTTAGCTTAGCTCTCCAGACCTGCATCAATCAGCTGTGACCTGCTGGTCTGAGTCAGGAAGTGTGTGAGGAGCAGAAATATGACAGCGCGACATGTGGTGCTTCCCCCTAGAGGCTGGTTTATTTACTGAAGCATTTGTTTGGACCTTTGTGGATACATTTATTGACAGTCATTTTCTCTGTTCTGGGGACAGGGTTTTACATTTTCAGAATAAGAAAAAGGGTTAACAAACTCATTTTGGATATTTCATCTCATTAAAGATATCAGATAGTTAGTAAAGCTTGCTCATAAGGGTCTACTTCTATTGCCCTCAAATCCTTCTATGCACCTGCTTTAATTCAAAATCCTTTAATGAGAAAAAAGGGGTTCAGTGAAGCTGCTCTGTTTCTAGATAGGGATGATGCATGTTCACACTGCAGATGAAGTTATCAGTGTTTCTTTTACTGACGACAGCCATTAAAAAGGAAAGAGCTGAAACGATGCTTTCCATGCCACGGTAATGGTAAGCTAATGTAGAAGCATTTGAAGAACATGCATTAGGTGCTGGGTGGCTATGTTGCTGGACCTTGAGTTAAGTATTCCTGGATCTGTGCAGCTCAATAAAGTAGAAGCAGTTTAGCATTGATCGACGTGAGAGGCAGTGTTTAGTGGCGGCGGGTTTCATGTTCAGACTGATGAGAATCTTCATGGCTGGAAGTGAGGAAGGAGACAACTTCCTCCAGGTCTCTTACAAAGGGAGTCCATTAATGGATCCTGTCTCACAAACATGCTCAGATTACATGCGGGAGCTTTCTGAATGTTTGCAATTGTTCACATTGATGTGAGAGTTATAGACTGTTTTGCAGAGAGTTTCTGTGGCATCATGAGAAGGCACAGAGTTTTATAATAAGACTTGTTCTCTCAAACCTGGAAGGGATCTCTATTAGAGAGACAGCACCCAGGGGAGGTGTGTGTGTGTGTGTGTGTGTGTGTGTGTGTGTGTGTGTGTGTGTGTGTGTGTGTGTGTGTGTGTGTGTGTGTGTGTGTGTGTGTGTGTGTGTGTGTGTGTGTGTGTGTGTGTGTGTGTGTGTGTGTGTGTGTGTGTGTGTGTGTGTGTCCCCCTCCCTCCCTCCTGCACATCAGGATATTGCTGTCACTCTGTTAAAAGTCTCCCCTCAGCATCTTCATTGTTGTGGCTCCACCAAACCTCAACCTCTAGTTATTCTTCTTATGGTGCCGAATGTATGCTATTGCTCTATACCGTTAGGTCCATAAATATTTGGACATTGACACATTTTTCATTATTTTGGCTCTGTACACCACAACAATGGAGTTGTAATGAAAAAATCAAGATGTGCTTTAAGTGCAGACTTTCAGCTTTAATTTGAGGGTATTTACATCCAAATCAGGTGAACGGTGTAGGAATTACAACAAATTAAAATGTGGCCACCATCTTTTTAAGGGACCAAAAGTAATTGGACAATTGGCTGATCAGCTGTTTCAAGGTCAGGTGTGTGTAATTCCCTCGATATTTCATTTACAAGGAGTAGATAAAAGGGTCTTGGGTTCATTTCAGGTGTGGTATTTGTGTTTGGAATCTGTTGCGGTCAACTTTCAATATGAAGTCCAAAGAGCTGTCAAAGTCGAAAATCATGTGAAGACTTCACCAGAGTAAATACAGAGGGTTCACCACAAGATGTAAACCATTGGTGAGCCTCAAAAACAGGAAGACCAGATTAGAGTTTGCCAAAAGACATCTAAAAGAGCCTGTACAGTTCTGGAAGAACATCCTATCCAAAGCATACCACCTCATCAGTGAAGCATGGTGGAGGTAGTGTTATGGCGTGGGCATGTATGGCTGCCAATGGAACTGGTTCCCTCGTATTTATTGATGATGTGACTGCTGACAAAAGTAGCAGGATGAATTCGGAAGTGTTTCGGGCAATATTATCTGCTCATATTCAGCCAAATGCTTCAGAACTCATTGGACGGCGCTTCACAGTGCAGATGGACAATGACCCGAAGCATACTGCGAAAGCAACCAAGGAGTTTTTTAAGGCAAAGAAGTGGAATGTTCTGCAATGGCCAAGTCAATCACCTGACCTGAATCCAATTGAGCATGCATTTCACTTGCTGAAGACAAAACTGAAGGGAAAATGCCCCAAGAACCAGCAGGAACTGAAGACGGTTGCAGTAGAGGCCTGGCAGAGCATCACCAGGGACGAAACCCAGCGTCTGGTGATGTCTATGGAATCCAGACTTCAGGCTGTCATTGACTGCAAAGGATTTTCAACAAAGTATTAAAAGTGACAATTAGATTTATGATTATATTAATTTGTCCAATTACTTTTGGTCCCTTAAAAAGAGGGTGGCCACATTTGAATTTGTTGTAATTCCTACACCGTTCACCTGATTTGGATGTAAATACCCTCAAATTAAAGCTGAAAGTCTGCACTTAAAGCACATCTTGATTTTTTCATTTCAACTCCATTGTTGTGGTGTACAGAGCCAAAATAATGAAAAATGTGTCAATGTCCAAATATTTATGGACCTAACTGTATGTATATATTGTTACATATCAATATTATTTGGGCTCATTATTTCAAATTGATATAGAGCTGGAAATGTATCAGAATGTGTTTATATAAAAAAAACCTCTAATTGTTCACAAATTCAGGATATCATTGACTGAGTATTCAAAACAATATCAAAATGATACCCTTCAATAATCGTACCCAATATGTGCAATCAGTGTGGATGTGGAATCAACCAGACCTTTTGTGTGTGTCTCGCAGGTAAAAATTGGGACCTCAGTGCTGCTCTGAATGATTACGAGGAGCTCAGGCAGGTCCACACTGCCAACCTGCCGCAGGTCTTCAACGAGGGCCGCTACTACAAGCAGCCAGAGACACGTGACACGCCCACCCATGTCAGCAAGATCGACCGGCCATGTGCACAGAAGCAGGAGGACAATGCACAAGGTACGACACCATATTGCCACCACGATCGACCCCTACCTACTTTTGTTTTTTCCTCACTGGTTTCCCACTCATCCATACAATTCTCTCTTCTTCTCCCCTCTAGAGAAGCGTCTGTCCCGCGGGATCTCCCACGCCAGCTCTGCCATCGTCTCGCTGGCGCGGCTGCAGGTGGCCAATGAGTGTACCAACGAGCAGTTCCCTCTTGAGATGCCCATCTACACATTCCAGCTACCAGATCTCAGCGTGTACAGCGAGGATTTCAGGAGCTTCATAGAGAGAGACCTGATCGAGCAGTCCACCATGATGGCTCTGGAGCAGGCCGGTGAGTCCTACAGGATATAATATAATACACGCTGGTATAGGGCTTCTCCTACTACTGATACGAGATATGTAACCGAATCTTATGCATTTCACTGTTTTATATTACACTGGAATGCAGGAGGCCCACAAAGCAGTAGCAATGAGAAAATACCATTGAAAGTCAGTAATGTAGACAGAGACTGAAAGTAGAGATATAGAGCAGCAGCGCCTGGAAGCGAGACGACAACAACTAATTCAAAGCATCCAGGATCCCAAAGGATTCATCTCCCAGCTTAAGTTTTGAACTAACGGCTAGAAACTAGTTAGTGAAGTTTCAAATCTTCCTGCAGATTTCCTCACCCACTGACTTCAGAGATTGTAGAGCCTTTCTCATCTAATTCTGTTAATATTCCAGGAACAGTCGTCCAAAAGGATTATGTGGATGAATAAATGTATTGACCTTCACATTTCTAAATTGCAAAGTGAATAAGTCTAATATTGTGTATACATGTATTAATAAACATTAATCATTCTTGGATATAACATTATAAAAAAAACAGTGTAATGGTAATATTAATCCAAGTTTTAAAAAAAAAAAATGTACTTCACATCCAACATGTAAAAAAATGGAGAAATGCAAAAACATCTGCATGTTGGGCCCATCCACACTGAGGGGTAAATCATTCAGAGCTTCTTCTGTGTTTACTGTTGTTAAATAAATGATGCAGTCAGATCACCCCAGGCTCCGAGCGATGAGGCTTCCTGCAGTAAAGCAGTGTGCCGTGCCGAGGGCTGTGAAGCAGTCGTCTCTCCCTCAGGGACACTGGCAGGGCGGTGATGGAGCAGAAACTGGAGATACTGTAAAAGTCAGGCTGAGGAGGAAGATACTCAGAGTGGGTTTTTGAAGGACTGCTGGGTATTTGAGGGCGTCGGCAAAGCATATGGCGTGTGCTAATCATTGCCTTCAAAGTTCAGCTAATGAAGCTAATTATGCTTGTTGGCTAATTGTCCTCATTGGGCCATCACCGGTACCTGCTCCAGCATGTGAGACTGGAGGACATTACGTTTACAATTCATCTGAATAACAACGGGACAAACGGCTGTGACGGCTCCGGTAAATATTCATAGTGACAGAGATGTTTTTTACAGAATCTGAAAAGACCAATTAGACTAGAAACAGCCTATAAAACAGCAATTGACAATCTTTCTACAAGAAGGTTAATTACATATATCTCATGTTTCAAAATAATATAATCAGGATATAAACTACACTCAAAATGACACTAATTACATGTTATTTAATGTTTATAAATAAAGTACCCCATAATAATGTAATAAATAATTAAAAGAGATAGATAGATAGATAGATAGATATTTATTCATCCCCAAGGGGGGATTTGTTGGTCATAGTAGCAGCTTGCAGACACAAAATAACAGGAATATAAAAGATGCTCAATATATATTTATTGTATTTCTCTTGCTTTATCTGAAATATACTTGCTATTAACCTAAAATTGTTGTATTACTATTATTGACAAATCATTTGATTGCCTTTTTTACATCGCCCATGCAATAAACATATCTTGGAATTGCCTCTCCCAAAATGTTTCTTTTTTGTTATGCGCTACGACTTCTTTTTGGCAGACTGTATTCTCCTCTTCGTAGAGATCCCTGTAAAGCCCAATTAGACATTCTATTGGAAACGCTCAAATTTGTTTTGTGTTTTTGTGAAACTAAATGTGTTTGCGTTTCTGTTCCTCAGTTTTGTGCAGAATTCAAGGTCTCATAATGTCGTACGTGTGTGCAGGTCGTCTGAACTGGTGGTCCACCATGTGCACTAGCTGTAAGAAGCTGCTTCCTCTGGCCACCACGGGGGACGGGAACTGCCTCCTGCATGCTGCCTCTTTGGGTGAGCTGCTCATGTACACTCGAGTTATCAAACACATGATATCACCATATCATCCATAACAACTGTGCTAGACGGTGTCTATTAACGGTGTCAGTGCTGCGTCACAGATGATGAATCCAGAGGAGATAGAGAGAGAGAAAGGAGGATTGGAAGAGCAAAGGAAGCGAGGAAGAGAAGGAGATAACTGACCTATACATTGCAGGAAGCTGTCAGCTGCAGGGTTCAGAGGGTTGTCAGTTTATTCAGGTCCGTGCCGAAGGAGATTGTTGACTTCCCAGTGTGAGGAGTGCTGAAGCAGGAGCTGTCAATGTTAGAGGTGCCAGAGCTAATATAATTTACACCGACAGTCAAGACAACTAAGGCCCTTTGATGAATGATGAAAGACATTTTTAGACAGGAAGTTAAAGAGCTGGAGGTTTTCTCAGAATGATTATATCGTTTGGTGCAACGGCTGTGTCATTCTGTTATGTCCTCAATCTGAACATGCAGTAACGGTGTCTTGCATCTGTGTCAATCAGGGATGTGGGGCTTCCATGACAGAGACCTGATGCTGAGGAAATCCCTGTATACCATGATGAAGAGCGGAGCGGAGAGAGACGCTCTGAAGAGGAGGTGGAGGTGGCAGCAAACCCAACAGAACAAGGAGGTTGGAAGTGTAAATGCACCACAACCACTTTAACGAACGATGCATTAATAAATCCATAAGAGCAAGTAAAGGGATGAGCCACATGTAACCTCTGTTATTAACCTCTGTTATTAACCTCTGTTATTAACCTCTCAGATTTTAGCCTCCTTGCTTAGTCGCACATTTGAATTTTTGCTGCGAGGAAAATTGTATTTTGATGATACCAAGTGAGCGTTAGTAGTGTGTTAATACTGTCAAATCCTCTGCACTTCCTCTCTCTCCTCTTGATGTTCATGGATTAAAGTATTTGCCAATCTATTAGAAAAATTGTGTCACCAAAGATAGCTCAGGCAAAGAAGTAGTACAGATGCTCATATTTAAAAAATGCCTGTGGCGTCCTGGTGGCCCACTGATCTAAGACGCATCCCAAGTAAACGCAGCGTCCTGGTTTGTTGCATGTCATCCACCTTTCTCTAATTACCCATAATCCTTTTCTATTTCTTTCATCAAACCATCCAGGAACAGCAAAATGTATATGACAAAAATGACCCATGACATGTGTCGATGCATAAAGCTTCTGGAGAAAACGTTGTAGATGAATTATGATGAATAATGACTGTAAGATTGTGTGGGTGAACATCAGCCAGTGCTTATTAGAGTGTATCTATGTGTGTGTGTTGGTGCAGTCGGGGCTGGTGTACACGGAGGAGGAGTGGGAGAGGGAGTGGAACGAGCTGCTGAAGTTGGCCTCCAGTGAGCCTCGCACTCACCTCAGCAAAAACGGCAACACCAGTGGAGGGTAAGTGCTTTGACTCATATTTATCCCCATTTTACTCCCAAGACACGACGCACGTTGCGCTCGAACCGGAATCCAGCAACGTTTGCTCCGTAGTCGTCGTGTGAGATTGAGAATGGACCAAAACAGAGCAGCCGTAGTGAGTTGCACATCACGCGTCACACTCTCCTGCTGTGTTTTAATGGCTTGTTCATGAAACACTGCAGGAGGCCCTCAATTAAAACCAAAGTGACCTTCTCACTAAGATGGATTCGTCAGGGAAACTCATTGTTCCCACTCGCACTGTTGCTCTTTAAAATTGACTTCTTGATTTAATAACATTGTTGAAGCTGCAGTGTGAGACTGTGCCATCTACTGGCTGCCATCAGTATGAATTGTGTGTCCCCTCCCCCCCACCCATTGCATATACAAGTGTAAGAGTGGGTTTTGTCATAGGCTACAGAGGCAGATTGGAAACTAACTGTAGTTTCCTCTTCCTACGCACAGAAACCTTGTGGTTTGTCTCTTGTTTCCATTTTCCCTGAAATGATCATACATACTCTCTTATGTGCACGTTGGGCATAGCAGGTATTTTGGTGGAAAAAACAACTATGATGGAAATTTTAAAAAATGCCACGTTGTCTGCTGTTGATTTACTTACATAAAATATGATTTCTGCAGGTTGTGGTTGTCTCAGTGCTGACTTAAAAGATACATGTAAAAACCTTATAAGAAACCATGCAAAGACTATTTCTGTGCGACAGCAGCATCTGAAAACAATTAAATAACTCTGTTAATTAGCTGACCTCTCCAGGGTTGACTCGTCCAGTGCAAAGCCCTCCATCACTGAAAATATCCAACAATTTACTCATTTACTCTGGTGGTTTTAACCTCTCATTGAGTTAGGCTGTAATCAGGTCAGGGACGTTTGATGGTCCTAGTGTGAGATGAGCCCCTAAATAGGATGAGTGGGATTCACATATTAAGAGGCTCTTTATTAGAGTGAATTTGGCAGCGTGGCTGTTTGTGTGGCTGACAACTTAATTGTTGCACATCCTCTGGTTCCCTGGTGGTTGCATGCCTGATAGCTCTGCCTCTGCTTTTTCTCTCGGTCTCACCCTCCCTCCCTCCCTCTTTATTTCTCCCGCTCTCTTTAATTCAAACTCATGTACAAACAGATGGATCTTCGTACAAGTCTGTTAAAGCTAGCCAGAGGGCAAAAAGGATCAGGTTAGATCACGCAGGCACATGATTTGCACGGACATTAACTGTTTTGGCTGATCACTCAATTCCAAGTCAGGAAATTGTCATAGTATCCCATGATCCCGCTGTGTTACATGCTTGTTGTTTTTTCTGCAGGGTGGATAACTCTGAGGATCCGGTCTATGAGAGTCTGGAGGAGTTCCATGTGTTTGTGCTGGCCCACGTGTTACGCAGGCCAATTGTGGTGGTGGCTGACACGATGCTCAGAGACTCGGGAGGAGAAGGTAGACTGACTGCATCTTATGTTGATCTTCTACAATACAGGATAAGCAATGTACTGACACTAGATGTGGTGTTCCAGCGTTTGCTCCCATCCCGTTTGGAGGGCTCTACCTGCCTCTGGAGGTTCCTCCGAGCCGCTGTCACTGCTCCCCTCTGGTCCTGGCCTACGATCAGGCTCACTTCTCCGCACTGGTGTCCATGGAGCAGAGAGACCAGCAGCGAGAGCAAGGTAAGCAACGGTGCATCATCACGAAAGCACTGACCAGCTTGACGGAAAAATCTGGTGGCATACGCAGGTTGGGATGCGGGACATGAACCTTATCTTGACCTCCTCCTTTTGAAAATCTCAAGTGTCACCTGCTGTAATGTGCATTAGTTAGGCAGTGTCTGGTTTAACTTTAAGTGGGTAGATTGCAAGAATGAGGGCGAGTGGTCTGCTTGGAAAGGTGAATAATGTATGAAACAGCAGTCTAATTACCTGTGATCCATTATTAAAGCAGGCCAGTTGAATGCAGCAACCAGGAAGTAAATGGACAGCAGGCTGCCTCTTCTGACTCACTGAGCTCTGATCAGATCATTCAATTCTATGTTACATTACATTACATTTAGCTGACGCTTTTATCCAAAGCGACTTACAATAAGTGCATTCTACGGTTACATACAAGAATCAGAACAACAAGAATCAAGAGGGTACAATTTCGTCCAAAAGTTCAACTACAAAGTGCTATCAGTAAGAGCCATTTCAGTGCTACTAAAGTGCTACTTCCTTTATTCAAGGTATAGTTGTTATTGTGTGTCCACATTTCTCTCAGGTCAGAGGTCACTGTTTGAATTGAGATTGTTGCAGTAGGTGTGTCTGTTTAGGGTTTGCCTCTTTCACAGGGCTCTGTGATGTGGTGCTGCGTGGAGCACACTGATGCTGTTATGTCGTGGCGGGGGTTGATTTTCCGTTTTGTTTGAGTGACTCTTGTTGTGCTCCCACTCCGGATGTGTTGCTTATTCTTGAGGTCTGAGTAATCTTCACATGGAGTTCCTTTAATTGACAAATAGAGTGGATCTCCTTGACAACCGGTCTTAGTCACGGCACTCTTCTTTATCTGACTCAACGGGTGGAACTCACTTGTCACTTGCGTGGGGTGCCGGCCAACTCCGTCCCTCTGCCTCTTCTTCTCCCTCTCAAACACAGACACACTTATGTAAACTCTTTCTTTCGTCCTCTCGCCGTCTTTCTCCTTCTCTCCGAGCATGTGAGTTTACAATTCTCGGCGTGTAAACACCAACCCAGTTATTAAGCCTGGACCACTGCAGACTAGCAGACAGACATGATTACTAACCTGCAGCCCCTGCCCCGAAGTCATTCCCTTTAATGCCAGCAGCAGATCAAAGGCAGCCTAGCGCACAGCACCAAACTATTCAGCACTCCCACCTTTATCTGGGTGTTTTAGTGTGGAAGAGGGGGTTCCCTTTTTGTCCACCAGATGGCGCATTTGTCAAAGGAACCAGATGTACACTACTGCATGACTCTACTTTTTCATTCTGGTACACTGTGTCCTGTGAAAGGATCTGAGTGTGTTCTGTCTGCATTGTCTCTCTCCAAGATGTTATGAAAACATTTGTACGCTTAGCTTTGCTGCATTTGTATGTCATGTGATGAATCATTTTACGCAGCAATGATACAAATCTGTGCTGCTCCTGGCATGTAGTCTGCATTTGCTTATGTTAGAGGTTTAGTTTGATTTATTTTTGTATGATATTATAAGTAATGTGGGTTTCTGAATTTTAAGAAATGGCACAATGTTGGCTTATATTGCTGAACAAATGCCAGACAGACAGACAGACAGACAGACAGACAGACAGACAGACAGACAGACAGACAGACAGACAGACCTAATCTTCCACTGCCAATCAGGACGGAGCAGCGGCCAGCCGGCCCCTGAGCCCTCGCCACATCACCACATATGGGCAGGGTCCCAGACTGGGGCCTCCACAAACCGATGCTCTCTGCTTACAGTCAGGCCAGTGTGTGGACGGCTCAGGTAGAGGGTTGGTCTCAGTTTCCTCCGGCACAGGGAAGAGCATCCGAGAGGCTGTTGGCCGTGTGTGTTCAGGTGCCAGAGGCTGGGTTAGAATACTGGCTCTTTCTTCAGCCGTCTGTATGGAAGTTTCGAACGACCCCCCTCAGTAACCCGATTCTACATCCCACTGACACATCACACTACTGACCCTTTTATGGCCCGCTTGCACGGCTGATGAGGCTATATTGATGGTGGATAGTGAAAAACAAAACAAAAGGGAGGGGTGTCTAAAGTCAAAGGTTATTTCTAGGGATTTATTTCATTGTTCTCCTTCTGTGCACATCCCAACAGCACAGTCACATGTTTTCTTCTGAGTAAGGCAGTCAGGTGAACCCAGAGCTTTTTTTTTTATCAGCCCACTGCTGCTCACCTGCTGTGTGATAATGACTGGCTCCTCAGTAGACGCCGTTGGCAATGTCTTTTATCAGCGTGTTTGTGCTCCTGTGGTTAAACGATGTATGAGTGGAACTGGACCTCTAAAAAACGGTGGAGCTATTTCAAGCTCTGGTCCCAGTACCAAAATACTTCCAGGTTTTCTTTGGCATCCCATCATCAACCCCCTAACACCAATTTAAATGAAGTAAATGGTCGTCTTTTACACAAAGACCACCTACATAACAGTGCGGTGTAACCATCCAGCTCTGGCCAGGTTCTACTTCTCTATCTATTAAAGACACCCAGTGTGTTTCTCCCCATGCAGTCGGTGTAATTAAATCAATATGGCAACCAGAATTAAAAAGCTATTTGTTGTGGTTTTATGTTACTTCAAATGTGACGCTCTTGTAATTACCACCATGGTTCCGCTGTTAAAATGTGTGGAGAAAAAAAGCTCAGGCTTGTTTATATGCATGACTGCTGTTTAGTCCGCTGAATTGGGTCCTTTAAATCTGCAGCTGTGGAGAGTGACCAAAGTCAAGGATTCAAATGTGTGCGTTTTCCAGACAGTACAAATTGTTCTTGAATTGCAAACAGAGGAAACATTGGCTCAGTGTTCCTGCTGTGAATAAAAGCTTGTAATGGGTGAGTTTGTCCTCTGAAGGGAGTAAAAGAGGAGAGAATCCTCTCTCTTTCTACTCTCATGGCACAAGACATGATATACTTATCCATGTTAATTTTGTGCAAGCTAAAAAAAAAATCAAAACCTGTAAACGCATGCTTAGAAAGGTTATCTACCTTCATTTCCAACAGCTGTTTCCTCACAGGTTACACCCAGGGCCCCCTCTGAATCAAAGATGCAAGCTGAGCAAGGCGAGGCAGGCGGGCAGCTATTGCTGAGTAGACCGCTCGCATACCGCGGAGGGCTATGACGTCATCCATGCATAAGCTATGGGAAACGGTCATTCAAGGACAACAAAACAAGGCTGCCAACAGGGATAGTAAATACATTACAGCACACTTTAGTCCCCCAGAGCTCAATTGGCAGTGTTGAATCTCTGATTCTGGACCGGGCCCAAGTGGGAACAACAGCACACACAGCAGTTTGGAATGGCGTGAAAGGAGGACAGCTGCATCGTGGGAGCCAGGACGCCACCTCACGGACCTCCGCTGCCTGCTGCATGACCCTTATTGGGAACTGAGTGGGAGCTGGTTAACTGCCTTCTGTCTGTCTGTGTGTGTTTGTGATTATGACCGAATTTTTCTGGGCAAGAGTGTTCTAGGAAAGACCCTTCTTTAAGAAAACCACTCTCTCTGTTTTCTCTCCCAGTGTTCATTGCTTCCATGCCACTGCTCTCATTACTCTCTGTGGCTACAGGCATTAGTCATGCTTCTTTCTTTTGGAAGATGGTGTAAAAGACATTGCAATTTACAGGTATGACGCAAAGGCAACCTTGACATTAAGGACAGGTCTGTGGGCAAGTCCAGTTTGTCGGCACTGCTATTAGTGATGTATTTACTCAGCTGTTGGAATTTGTTTGCTTAGCGACAAATGGTGTCAGATACAAATAAGTGATCATGTTTGCAGTGTTACATTTTCTGGCATGGGAGTGGCCGCACTAATTCTGTTTCAAAAACGTAAGGCATCATCGCTATGCATGTACAAACAGCTTTTTGACACATGAGATGATTAATAGTGTACTTTGCACATATGCATAGACACTCAAGAAGAGACCCAAGAGGGAAAGGGTGAGTGTTTGACCTGCAGTTTCATCAGGGACACGGGAGGGGCCGTTGCATGAAGCCCGCAGAGCAGAGCAGCCCATTGGCAGTGGAAGAATTGATCCGGCAGGGAGGAGACTGTATCTTCCATCTGGGGCTGACCGTGAAGGCTGGAATGTCCTCTGCCTGAACAGCCTGCCTCTCTCTGCCGTCATGTGGGCAACAGCCCCCACAGCAGGCAGCCCGAGGAGAGCTGTCATGTGGGCCAGTGGGGTCTAGCTAGTCCTCCTCACACTCTTGTTTTGAAAAGCAGCCGTGCCCTCACACACAAACACACACGTCCGCACTGTGCACATAACATGAGCACGCCTCCCACGAGAGGAAGCCCGGGTCTGTTATATGTGCTCAGTCCAGTGATTAATGTTGAAAACATCTTCCTGCTTGTAAGTAGCTGATCATATCAGCAGGGTATGAATGAAATTATTTCAACAATCCTTCTCTTTTTCTGTACTCCTGTGTCTGATTGCGCTCTCTTACTACACTAAATCATCACGTACAGCCCTGAACGACTGCAGAGCTACTCCTGTGTATGTAAATTGAAGCAGCAGTCTCATCATGCACAGCTCAGACTATCAAATCCTTTAGTTTAGCTAAGGGATGGTTTCAGTTTGTCACACCCTGGGTCCTATGTTGGTAGTTTGGTCCATCACTCCTTCTGTTAATGATAACACTGTACGCACCCAGAGGTCTCTGACTTCTCTAAAAAGGAAACACACAAGGCAGACACCCAGGGTAGCTCAATTTAAGTGGATGAGAAAACAAAGACAAATGGTGAAATTATGACCCCAAGCTGTGTATTCTAAATTCATCACAGTTTACAGACTGACTTTTTACATCAACTTTGACCCAACATACTTCCCATAGTTGTGCACATTGTTTCCTGAATCAAAGGATTATTACCAACATTTTAAGTGTACTCAGTTTGGATTTACCTCCAACCAAAGTGGTTTAGATAATCTGACTGTAGTTCAAAGGCTTTTTTGCCTTGCCCCCACTGGACTTTGCTGTAGCAATGCCACTGTGTTCCCACATATCAGTATTATATCTCGAGATCGCAGTGTTATCATTGCAGATAGTAATGATACCAATGAAAATAGGACCCAGTTTGAGAATTAATAATGAATTATTGACCTTACTTGTCAAAGCACTCACCAAAAGGTCAATTTAGTAAGCTTTCAATAATTAAGCTTTCAATTGTATCACGTGATCTTCCTCAGTGGATGGAGTTCTCATGAAATTTCTAAAGACATCCCACCCATGTTGGCTCAAAAGTTTGGATTAAAAATTAAACAATCCAACCTACAGCTCCAACCCAAACTGTAATAAACCTGATTGTTGGGAAAAAGTAGATAGAGTGGTTACACTTGACCAGAGAGGCCAGTACAATAACATAGAACCGGGACAGGGACCAGTCTGTGTTATAAGAGGAGCAACCAATAGAAGTTAAAGCTGGTGACCGAGCCCTTCGCGGTCTGGATGAGTCAGCGTGAGTGACACTCACTGGTCACGGTTACTTCTCTGACTAAAAAATGGATGTCAGATAGAATGCACCCACAGTATACTTTACCCCATGCTGACAGGCATCTGGGATAATTAACATTGCATTATTCTAGTGTGTCATTATGGTGTCACTCTAGCTCTGAAACCGCGGTGGCCTTGGGCGAGAATGGGTGGCGTGCAAAGTAGACTCTGGTGGTAAAGCTAGACCAAACTAACCTTCTGATAATCTCATCTCTTCCAGCTGTTATCCCTCTGACGGACTCGGAGCACAAGCTGCTGGCACTCCATTTTGCCGTGGACCCGGGCAGGGACTGGGAGTGGGGGAGGGACGACAATGATAATACCAAGCTAGCCAAGTAAGTCCTGTATAGCATATCGCAGGGTGTTGATGCTTATCAACAAAGCACACAGTGGCGCTGACTACAAAAGTCCCATGAAGGGTGAGAAACTGCAAGCCAAGGCAGTTCTGTTGGTCTACCCACAGGGATGTATGTGTGGGATTTAACGCTCATTATGGCCTCCCAGCGCAGGTCACTTTAAAGAGTGAGCAGAGAGAGAACAAATTGTGAGATACGTCAGTCATCCATATGGTTTCCCAGGAATGGCCTCACTAAAGCACACATGCTGAGTTTACCGAAGAGTTTATGTAAGGGTTTCTGTTTCACATTCCTGCCAGTCAGGGGTTCAGCTTATCATTTAAAGGAACAGTTCACCCCAAAATCAAAAATACATGTTCATCCTCTCACCTGTAGTGCCATTTATCAATTCTGATTGTTTTGCTGTGCGTTGCCTGCTTTTGGAGATGGCGCCGTAGAGATTTCCGCCCACTTTCGGATATATTGGGACTAGCGCTTGTGGTGCTCAAAGCGCCCAAAAATACATTTGGAAAAACTACAGCAATGTCTCTTTCCAGACACCATGACCCGGCTGCTCAAGATAATCCACAACTTGTTTCATGTAGGACCTATTTTCAACCAAACTACACCTGCCAACCGTAATCCCTTGCTTCAGGAAGGGTGCGTCTATAATCGATACTGCTAGCTTACGTAGCACCAATGAGCAAGCTAATGTTACAGCTCAGCCGAGGAGGACGCCATTAAAGGTTACATCTCATCCATGAGTAGATGCACGCTTCATTTTGCGCTCTGATACCGTTGGCGGCTGTAGATCGTGGGTTCATGGATTATAGTGACCGGGTCATGTTTCTGGAGAGAGATAGTGCTGTTCTCAAATGACTTGTTTTGGCACTTTGAGCACCACAAGCTGAGTGTCCCATAGTCACATTATTTTGAAGCGATATAGTAGACATCTACAGCCAATATCTCCAAAACTAGGCATCTCTGACCAAAACAATATAGATTGAACTGTCCCTTTTTAAGAAGCATAACGAGCAATGCAGATATGCATTAAAATAATGTTCAAGGCTGTAATAACACCTCTTTATATTACCCTTAATGCATTGCAAGCATTCATAGTTTATTTGAATGCAATACTTCCTACACATGAATGAGCTATATATGCCATTGGGTTCTAATAAAAAAGAAATGTCAACTGTGTTATATCACTGCTTGTTGTTAATTGTGGACACGTGTTCTCCCACAGTCTCATCTTGTCTCTTGAGGCCAAACTCAACCTGCTGCACAACTACATGAATGTAACGTGGATCCGAATTCCATCTGAAACAAGGGTAACTTTTTCTCACACGTGTTTGTGGTTCGTCACGGTTCATTTTGCCCAAGAGAGAGACTTCAGATTCCAGATGTTTTTGAAACCACATACTGTTCATTCAATCAGTTTTATTTACTGTCAGAATGCAATAATCCCAGGAATTCACCGATTTGTTCTGAAGCTGAATCACCAGAAAGCAGACAACAACAATACTATTTAAATATTTTTCGGGGGAATTTGTCTGGAATAGATTGTGGGTCCCTGAGAAATGTCCCTGAGACCTCATTGTTATTGCTATGTTCTGTGTTTTATTCATTGCTGTATGTGTTTGTGTGTTTCTGCGCAGGCTCCCCTAGCTCAGCCAGAGTCTCCCACAGCCTCTGCAGGTGAGGATGTCCAGTCTCTAGCTGAGTCAATGGACTCTGACCGCGAGTCTGTCGGCAGCAACTCTAACGTCAACAACGGCAAGCCCGGCAAGGAGAAGGACAAAGACAAGCAGCGCAAGGACAAAGACAAGAGCCGGGCTGATTCTGTAGCCAACAAACTAGGTAGCTTCAGCAAAACCTTGGGAATCAAGCTGAAGAAGAACATGGGAGGTCTGGGTGGCCTTGTGCACGGAAAAATGAACAAATCTAACTCTGGCTCAGGTCGTAGTGGGGAGAATGGAGGGGAAAAGACAAAGAAAAAGGAGTCTAAGACAACCAAAGGGAGCAAGGAGGAGTCGGGCCAGTCCGCCAGCTCCACCTCCTCTGAGAAGGCCACTAGTCCATCCCCTACAGACAGAGACGGACCCTCCAGCTCCTCCCCACCCGGGAGACAGGACAGTGCAGGGAGAGACAAGACCCTGGAAAACTGGAAATACAGCACCGATGTTAAGCTCAGCCTCAACATCCTGCGGGCGGCCATGCAGGGGGAGCGTAAGTTCATTTTTGCAGGCCTACTGCTTACCAGCCATCGGCACCAGTTCCACGAGGAGATGATCAGCTACTACCTGACCAACGCCCAGGAGCGCTTCAGCCAGGAGCAGGAGCAGAAGAGGAAGGAGGTGGAGAAGAAGCCGCCTGCCACTAATGAGGTGGCCGTGAAGAAGCCGGAGCATGAGAGTGTCTTCCAGAGGGAGAGATCGGACAGCTCGCCGCCGGAGAGCTGCTCTCCCGTCCTGCCCCACCACACCCACACCTACAACCACAACTCCCAGCCCCCACTGGGTCTCAAGATGCAGGGCAGGAACAGTCCCACTCCTGCAGCCCCTCTCATCTCTGTCCCAGTCGCTCCTCTCACCCCGCCGATAGCCTCCCACCATGTCCCCCACTCTGCCCCGGCCCCTGCGCCTTACTCCTCCCCCAGTATTGGTGCTAAGAGACCTGGGACTGTTCCTGTGTCTGCCCACTACAGCCATACACCGCCCATCCAGCGGCACAGCGTGATTCACTTACAAGATGTCAACATACAATCCTCCATCTTCCAAGATGACCCCTATAAGCCTGTGGTGGGCACCCTAAAGACATGCGCCACCTACCCCCAGCAGAACCGCACACTCTCATCCCAGAGTTACAGCCCTGCTCGCCTGTCTGGGGTCCGCACTGTTAACACCATAGAGACCATGTCCTACAACATGCCTGGCGAACACAAGTCCCACACCTACACCAATGGATTCAATGCGGGAGACATTCAGGACTGCTTGGAGTTTGCTGATGAGGACAACTCGTCTCACACCTGGCTCAACCAAGAGAAAACCAAAGGGCGGAGCACTGGAAGCCCTTTGTACTGCTTTCAGCAGCGCCGCTGCAAGAGGGAGAACTGCTCCTTCTATGGCAGGCCAGAGACCGACAACTACTGCTCCTACTGCTTCAGAGAGGAGCTGAAACGCAGGGAGAGGGAGAGCAAAGTGCAGAGGCCTGCATAGCCATCACAGCCACTTCAGCCACTCGTCAGCAAGGCCGCGGGAGACTTGAGGGAACGACACCATCTGCACACTGCATTTAGAATAACATGATGGCAAACATTTTCTTATTTTGTGGAAGAATGCTCTTGTATTCCTGTCACCCCTCCCTTGTTGGTAAAGAGTATTACTTTATGATGGGGAAGCAGAACTTGAAACAGTGAGCAGCTTTGGCCAGAAATCGTGCTGTTTTGTTTTAGGTTTATTTTGTCTCATTGAAGTTAGTCTTTTACTTGTTTTAGAGTAAAAGTCATCTCTCTGTGATGTGAGTTTCTGTATGTGAGGGAAAGTTCTTTATTTTTTAAAGTACAAAAAGATTTGCATCTCATCAGGAGGGAACATTTTAGCTCTTTTAATCCGTTTGAATGCAATACCTCTGCTTGGTTCTTCAAAGGTTTGTAGTTGTTTTGCAATCAAAAGAAATTCAATGGGAGATTAATATTAGACTTTAAAGCAATAAATTGGTGATTTTTGCTACACCCTCTCCCAATTTTGTCTATGCACCAATAATATAGTTACTGTAGGTTAACTGTGTCTTGTACATTGTAAAGGATTGTCACGGTGTGCTTTTGTAAACAAATTTGAACTACAGGAATTAAAATGTGTAAGCATTATAGATTGTAATGTTGGATTAGGATGAAAATGTAAAACTATCTCATTTGTTAAGTGTACCTTTGTTCTTGCCACAGTACAAGGGTTTCCTGTGTCAGAATTGGACTCCAGATAATGTGTAAGATATCATTTCACATTCGTACCCGAAGTCGACCTCCTTAAGACCACGAGCACTGCCAAACTGGCTTCCTTAAAAAGATTACAACTCAAATTTTTCAAAAAATGTTTCCTGTGGCAACCACCGAACAATGTGCATAGGACGAATTGCTTCTAAAATATGCAGTGTTTATGGTGTGTTTCTCTGAGTCGCCTGTTAACTACTCTATTCAGTTAATGTATTAGATGAGAAGAATTGTGGGTAGTAAGAGCAGGCCGATGCGTATTTGTCTGAAGTGTGATTTACGTGTCTCTTCCCCTCTACACACACAACACAATGTGCAATCATGCTATTAGCACTATGTGGTGACCTGCAGTATAGATGTGTCACCGGTCCAGTGTGAGACTCTCTGTTCTTCTTCCATATCTAGAGGCCGTCAAAAGAAGCACCTGCTGCTAAGAGCACCTCAAGCCTTTGTGATCATCAGTGCTTTAACCAATCAGTGGGTTTGTAAAACCCCGGGCCTCCAAGTGCTTTCTGCTCATTCGACATGACTACTGTAACGACGCAGTGTTTGTGTTGTTGTTTGTTCTGGTGATGCTTGGATAATGTACCATGCTGTCCTTACCTAAGTGTGTCCTGGCCAAGGATGTCCACTGCTCCCTGGGTTTGCTTCTGTCTCTCTCCTGTACACACTGCAGTGTTGCTCCTCTTTGTTTCTATGTGACAAGTTCATGGACTCTCACCATGTTAGGACTGTAAGATATGATTTTGTATTCCTTTAAGAGTTTTACACTACTTTAAATTATTAATTTGCACATTAGGTACAAATGTAAATATGAAAAAAAAATAGTTTATTGTTACAAACATGGTGTGTCTGCGTCTTTTTTTTGTTTTTCCTCCAGGAGGTTTACATCAGGAAATCTAGAGTATAGATTTTATTTTTAGGCTGTGGATTTTTTAATATTAATATTCAATCAAGTTACAATGGATATCATGTTATTAGCTTTCTCTTGATCCACATATGCTACAATACACTTTTTTTGCTATCTATTTGCTTTCATCCTCTTTTCTTTTTTCTAGTGAGGCCTAAAAGCAAACGATAACGGGTTAAATTACTGTATTAGGGTAACAGAACTAATCAAAATGTAATATGATTATGTTGTTTGACACAACAATCACTGAGGATGATCATTTGAACTGTCACACTTTTTCCTAAGAGAATTTAGCAGCATCCGTAAAGGGATTCTCCGCTTTTAACATTGCACTTCCATAATGTTGGTGGACTTGTGAGAGAAACTTAAAAGAATTGATGCAACAGAGATCAAAATATGCCGATTTTTTTTGTTTGTTGCAAATGTGGGTCAAACTCCAAACAGACTGGATCCTACAATTCCTATAGTTTCACAGTGTGATTTAACAGTTTCTATTATAAAACATTTCTGGTCATTATACAACTGCAAAGTACACTGCAGTGCCCTTTAAGAGGCTATTGGCTTTCTAGAATAGGACGCTTTCGATGGTTATTTAAAAGACTCTGCATTAATGGAAAAGGGTAATTAATCTTGCTTTTTGAATGAGTCAAACAAAACAGAATGAGGGGGATATTTCCACCAAAGTTCTTCCGAGGTTACAGCGTTGAGATTCTTGGGAGTGAACGGACAAGTAGGGCAGCACTCCAGCCATGGCTCTAACTCTGCTTCCTTCCTCCAGAGATGCAGAAATGCAGCTTGTAGGAATAACAGAGAGAAGGGATTTGTTATATTACATAAAAACTGTGACCAAAGGCTTCCAGTCAAATTATCATCATTGGATACACATGGTTAAGTACATGTAGTGTCTTTAGGGTTGTTGTTTTTATTTCTAGCTGGCAGCATGGCTCTAGTGACTTCAGCCAATCAGTTGCTCCATCACTATTGACTATATTGTCATAGAATTTATGGAGAATTTACATTTATTGTTATGGAGAAGGAAACCTAATGGCCTTTTTACTTTTCCTGAAGTGCTACTAGCTGGTCAAATATTTAAACATCTGTCACGATTGGCACAACATCTTGTGCAAACATTCATGGTTCCCAGAGGATGTATCCTGTATACTTTGGTGATCCTCTTTTTTTCCAGTATGCTTAACTGCTCTGCTCTCTCCTTTACTGTGTGGGATGAATCGCATACTTCTGACTGAGATATGGTCTCGTGACTGGGCTGCTGGAGACAACAATGTCTCCAGCAAGACTTCTCCAACTGTTTCCCCATGCTTCAAGTCACATCTGTGGACTGCGGCTGCTAATAATATGGAATGACTTGTTCAGTTTTGAAGATGAATTACATCTCCACGTGATGTCTAATGTTAGTCACACAATGGCACACGAGGGGCTCTTTCTTCCCGGCAATGTATCCCAGAGCTCTTGAATCCTGCGTCCTTCATAACAAGTACTGAATGAGACAGAGTACATTGTCTTCTTTCTTGGATCCCCTTTTCTCAGAATTCCCTTTGAATTTCCATGAGGGACCCCCCTTTGCTTTTCAAAGCAACAAAGAGCTCTATCAGGCATACAGCAGTCGCTTGGCAGGCCTCTCATCCTCTCAACACAGCCTCCATGTTTTGTTAAATTCACTCAACTCGTTTTAAACTAAAACACCAGGATATAGTGATTCTGAATTGCCTATTATTTCCCTTTCAGATGCATCTGTCTCCTTCCTCACATAATAACCCATTAGAGGCCTCGGTGCAACACAATAGTTCATAAATATAGATTTTTATGGTAAGCAGTTGTCCCATTAAGATGGTGAAAATAAAACGTGGGTATATGAATAGAATATTCATATACCCCCCCCCCCACACACACACACACACACACACACTCCCATAGCTAAGTCTTGTTCTCAGCCCGTGCCAGCCTCCAATATCTGAACTCATCCCACCCGCTCTGCAGGATCTAGCGCCAGCCCCGCCATGCACTGCACCCGAGAGTGGGTGGCATCACATGGCCCCTCAGCCTGCCTTCTGGGGCTTGGCATGGAGGAAGAGGGACGTACACACACACACACATACACACACAGGCCTCTGTGTGATTAAGACCACTGCTGCACTGCTGACCACATCTCGCCCTCCCTTTTCTGTGGATTATTTCCACTGAGTCTCAAAGTCAGCGATGCCCACACACCTCAGTGGAGCGTAGACCCTTTCCAGCCCACAATGCCTCCCACGCTCTCAACTTTGAGTGTGTCTAGGTTGGGTGCACCAATCAGCAGCGGGTAACACCACCCACCCACCACCTCATCCTCATCTCCCGTCTCTCTCACACGATGTACTGTGCTTTCCCTTCGACAATGCATTTGAAAGAACTTGTGCTTGAGGTTTTCGCCGTACTGTAAATCACTGAGGTTATTCTGCGTGCAGAACGGGTGCTCGTTGATAATCCAAAGGAAAGGTGTGACTGAAGAGATAAATCAGTCAAACTGAAAGCACCTCCGCCCCCACATCCTGTCTGGAGGGTAATACCTGCCGAGATGTGCCATCATAAAACGGTGTGTACATTGCCCCTCTTCTGCATCAATATAACTCACCACAAAGGAGAGTAAACACGTGATTGAAAGACATGCAACACAGAAAGTGCCTCACCCACACAACCACCAAAACCTGAGATCTTCCTTGTAATACAGCAAGATACGTGTGAATGAGCTCAGTCAGTGGTCTGCTGAGGGTCCAGAGGGTCCACTTTCACACAGAGGAAAGATACAGGATTTGTACATTTTGAAGCCCAATTTACCTTGACAACAGCTCATTGCCAACATTCAAGGCTTAAAAGAATCACACAAAAAACTAGGTAAATATAAACGCAAAACGAACTATGCAGGAGTCGATCATGTTGCCACACAAATATGAAAAACAAGCTCTGGGAACATGCCGGCTGTGATGGCACACCAAGTTGTGTGGCGGTGCCAGGGGTGGCAGCTTGTCTGTTTGTGTGGCGTGGTGTGCTGGTAGCTCCAACCTGCCTGGCGACAGGAGGTGTACAGATTGAGTATGGAGAACACCAGGCTCCTCGTCAAGAATTGTAATGGCTTCGTTTTTCCTTCCTGTCTCGTTCCATATCGCATGATTCATCATGGAGTAGGAGAGGGTACACCTGCAGTCCCTGCATGGTGTTGGTGGGCACACTTAAGGGAGGGATAAATACATGTTGAGTGTTTTTTTTTTCTTCTTCGCCACGTTTAAAAGTGCACTTTGCTCAGTGGGAAGCTTCAATTGGTAGTGCATTATCCATTCCTCTGTATTTGCAAGTGCACTATATAGAGGAAACCTCCCACAAATGATCAGTCTATCTGGCCTGAAACACAATGGGGAAGGAAGGAGGCCCCAGCATTTGGTGCCGCGCCCATTGTTGATACCTCAGCAGTTACTGTAAATATTCGCATGGGTGAGCTAAGGGAACAAGGTGTACTTCCTGTTGCAAGAATAAAACTGAAGCACTTCTGAGGAAAGGCTGTCTAACTGAATAATATCACGCCCATTTATACAGCGCTCTGCTGTAACTCTGCTCTAATGTTTAAAATACATTTGCTTATATACAAGGAACTTCCTTCGGTGGGGTCAGATATCTGACATTAGATAGAAACACACTCTAAAATTAAAATGTTAAATGTATAAGCAACAAAATGCACTCAACAGCTTGTTATGTTAGCTTATGCAACTGACATAACCAGTCACGTGACTTAAAGGAACAGTTTGAGATTTTGGGATTCGTTTCTTTCTGAGAATTTGATGGGAACATTGATACCACTTTCTTATCTGAACGGTAAGTATACCATTGAGGCTACCGCTAGTTGACTTAGCATGAAGGACTGGAAACAAGGGGGTTTGCATGGCTCTGTCCAAAGCCAACAAAATATGCCTTCCACTAGCTCTGAAGTTCACCAATTCATATTTTGTATCTCAAACTGCTTAAATGACTCTTCTCTTCTGATACTAGCCTATCATTTATCATTATCCCAAAAGTTAAGCAAACATCACCGTGTCAACAGAAAATGAAACATTTTAGCTGCTTATTTTATGAATTTATTTCCAAATGTAAACTTCACTATATCATGCATACAAGTTATGACAACATACATTATTCAACAATCTGTTATTTTTCATATTTGCATAGGACATGGTCACAATATATTGTCTAACATGTAGAAAATAATGCCATAAAAAGGTACAGCGGAGCAGCTAAGACCAGCACATTAAATGTGTGTAGAATCCGAGGAACTGTACAACTGTAATACTTGAATGTAGTGATTTTGGTTTGCTGAGAGAGAGAAAAACAAAATGACACCTGAAGGTTAGAGTGAGGTCATAAGAAAATGTACTGGCCATAGCTGAGTCGAGAGTTATTTACAGATTAGATTATACTGGTGCTGAAAGGGGAAGCAGCACCATGGAGTCACTACAACAGGCAACTGATGGTGATGGGCAGAGGACAAACACACAGAGGTATCAAGAGAGCAACACTACACTGAGGAGGTACACTGAGGGCAGACAGGTACAGGAAACCAAACCAAACGGCTGGTGGGTGGCTCTCTTTGTACTTAAAGGGAGGTCATTCACAGCACTGGCTGCTGCATAACCTGGAACAGACTAGTCTGTTAAGGGAACAAATATTCAAAGCTTGAGCAAAATACCTTTTTTGTCAGCATGCATTTCTACAGTAAAGAGCAAATGCCGCACAGTGTCAGTTGGGGCAGTCAAGCAAGACCACATGGTCAGTGAAGGGTACAGACAGATGTGGTCGGCTCCACTGCATGTGCCTACTCACTCCGCCTCCTTTGTTTCTCATCTTTTTACTCAGTCAGAATTTGTTTGCTCGTAAGATGAACTGTTTTGTTCATTCAAGTGATTTTTCGAGAACGAAAAAACGAAAAAAAGAAAACAAAAGTTGTTTATTTGAGATGTAGAAAAAGGTCCATATCAAGCACAACATCCATTGATCAACACTTACAGCTTATAAAGTTGAACCCAAACTGGGTTGGGTTCAAAGTTACTGCCACATTCATCTTTCCCTTCATAGCCTTTGGTAACAACTTGTAACTGTGGAGGCTTTGATGAGCTGCGAGAACTCAACGCTCCTTCTCACTCTGAAGAACCACTCTCTCCTATCATGGCGGCCTCTTAAAACATTACTCCCCGAGCATCAGGGCTTACTCACAAGGGAGGACATGCATCAGCATGGCCTTGTCTTTTAAATATTACATATTATAATACTTAACTAAAATATTGCATGTATGTTATTCATTCAAATTGGCTTATCCTACAGAGCCTGCAGAGTATGAAGGAGAGATTCAACCTGGGAAATGTTGACAATGAGAAACGTACCTTGTGCACAATTCACAATGTGTAAAACCTCACAGTCAAGACAGACTTTGATTCTTAAACCTACAAAAATGCATCGGGTCCATGAAAGCAGCACATTTATAGCAAATGCAATTTTCAATCCTTTGGAATGGTTGGGCGTTCATCATCATTAAGATTGTTTTTGTCAAAAAATACCTGCAATAAGCCATTATACATCGCTAGAATATTGTACAGCGAAAAAAAACAAAGTAAAAATTAAATAAGAACCAAATGAAAACAAGGCTACACAATCCAAATGTTTACATAAAGCAGAAAATAATTATTTAACTTAGAGCACTTGCATATCAAATATGCAGAGTTGCTTCTTTAAATCCTGTACATTACATAAAAACATGTCACACTTTATAAAACTGTACACGTTTGTTAAATGTCTGATAGTAGCTAGATTTTTTACCCTCACCTTTTGTATCATTATGAAGTTACCATTATAGTTTTGGCACACATTTGCATCGAACATGCTTGCACACTGAGACCAGTCATGAAGATGGGACGATCTGATCAGTGATATATTCATGTGATTAATATGATTTTAACAAATTAAGATTCATGTTAGTTCTTTACATACTAGGCAGCAACCAATGCACTATAATATAATTTTACAATTAGCAGAAAAACATATAGACTGGTACACCGTTAGCATCTTGTAGAAACCTTGTATTTCCATTTTGTTGTTGTTTTTCTTTGACAGATGCAGAAATCTGTAATGTTACTGGGATTACAATCATAATGTTGGATTAAAAAATGCTGTGAAGTTTCAAAGTAATTTACAGCTTACATCATCCCTCATGTAGAAAATGTTTAAACAAAGATAAATATATGGAGCTCAGTAGAGGGGTGTATTAAATATCTGTGTAATATATCCCATCCATCCATCCATTATCTGAACCGCTTATCCTCTTTAGGGTCGCGGGGCGCTGGAGCCGATCCCAGCTGTCATTGGGCGAAGGCAGGGTACACCCTGGACAAGTCGCCAGTCTATCCAGGGCTCTGTGTGTGTAATATAAAATAATAAAAATAAGGTTTTATTATTGTTTCCTGGAAAGATTACATTTTTAATCTACAAGGATGTGCAAGACCCTGACAACATGGGATGATTATATAAAATTTTGCCCAGTGTTTTTTTGTTATGTTTTGTTTTACAGGAAAACAAGTTTCTGTCTTCTTTTCTGTCTTACTTTCTTCATTCAAGTAGGGACAAATAAAACCACCAACTATTTGTGCTACTCATTAAGCAAACATAAGCTACAAGATGGATGTTTTGAAAAGATATGAAGGTACAACAAAAGTCAAATATTTCAAGAGGTATGATTTTTGAAAAATATACAAGCATTTTATATTTTAAGACAAATAAAACAATAATACAAAATCATGACTACATTGTTATCTCACAATGTTGTGGTCTCTATTCTTATGGAAAACTTTCAAAAGAATCTAAATAATAAAGAAAATGAGTCACTCTATCTGAAATTGTCGAACATAGAGGTCAGGACGTTCATCACCCCAAACAATCCTTTCGTTTTCTGACTTGGAGAAATTTTTGGATAACAGGCTAAATGTAATAACCTGCATCCTGACATCAACAGAGTATTAAGTGTTTCTGATAGAAGGGGTGAACCCCATTTACAGGGATAAATGTATTATCTCTAACAAAATACGGTTCCTTTAAACAGTCTGTGATATATACAGGAAAGAGATGCTGAAAATGACCTGAAGACAATGGAAAATCTAGAAAAAAAAACCGAAAGAAAAATCAAACAGACTATACACCTTTCTCCAGAGAGGTTAATAATTATTTGACAACAAAAGCAAGTACAGTAAAAATGGACATGTACAAAACTGTGTTCAATGGCCTTTTGTGTTGAATTATTCAAGTAGATTTGGTACAGTGAGAGTAAAAGTCATGAGACATGCCTGTGGAGGCCTATATGTCACTGGTGCAGTCTGGTTGGATGGATAGACTGGGATGTTTACACTGTCACAGTCGGTTTATTTTCAGATGGTAGGAGCTTCCTGCCTACTGTAAGTCCACTGACACTAAAGGGTCAAAGGTGTTTAAAGGGGCGTTTCACTGAGAAGAGCGCCAGAGTGCCCAGTGCTTACTAAGGCACATAGCAGGACCGTAGGATGTTATGAAGACATTATAGGCAGGAGCTGGGCCCCGCGAGGAGGCGTTCCTGTGTTTCCAGTGTGGTTGAACACTGACCAGCAGTGAGCACCCAGCACCCAGAAACACTGGGGGATGTTACAACAAAATCCACAAACTGTCCCATATCTGCTTTGCGGATGTCAACCCTGAGGTAAATGTACAGATTATGGATTACGAAAGTGATTCATGAAACCTGCTTGAGGGTGAGCTACTCAGAATTCTTTTTTTTTTTTTTTTTTTGCAAGAGAAAGTTACACTACAAACCAAGTCAAAAATGGACTATAACAAAAAACAAAAAGAGTCATCGATAGATACCACAAAAAGCTGCTCAACAGCCATTTGAAGAGTTTGTTTTTCCAGAAATGGTAAATGTAAAAGCCTCTTTCACAAAGAGCTGCTGATCAGTGGCATTCAAAGTGTCATTTTTCAGCCTGGAAACTATTTAAACATTACAGAGGGTTGTTTTTTTCAAAAAATTTTAAATGTGGCGTTTTGAGGAAACTACTGCATTTGATCCAAATAAGGGATGTTTTCTTTCTGGAGGATGTGACAGAGCTGATTCTTCACAACTTTAAAGAGAGATGGCTGCTGTGGAGAACGAGGGACAAGGCCGGCCATTCATTAACTTACACCTGCCAGATCGCCTCAAAAACCCTCCACGCTTCCAAGGCGCAGTTGTTAACATGCATATAGTGTGAAGCATTGGACTGCAGGGCAAGAGTCGCCGGCAGAATAAAGCTAGCACGTGCATTTCATGATGACAGCAGTCCGGACGGGTCTGACAGAACCAAATGCATGGATGCAACCATTTCCGGCCATAGTGCTGAAGCATTAAAAGAAAATGTAGGCATAACACAGACTGGCTGGGCTGCAGCAGTTTTGATAGTGGTTCCCGCTTCCATGGAAGGTTTACTGTGCCTTTTGCCTGACTTATTGATGCATGTCTGTCTAGAAACACGTCAGCTTTCTCACGGGACATCTGAGCTTCAGAGGGAGGACGACGCGAGGCTGGTGCACTGCACTCTGCTGATATGTTCGTTTTGGTTCAAATGTTTGTACAACAGTTTAAAAGCCCCCTTGTTGCGAGAGAGAAGTTTGAAAGCAGCTGTTTTAGAGCTCTGGTTTATCATTATGAATTTGGAGCGACATTTTCCTTGGCATTGTGAAATCTGACTCTCCAGCAGTAGTAGAGGATTTCTCCCTGTGCTTAGAATGGCGTTGGGTACGTCCCACCCACACTGCTAGCGTTGTTTAGGTAGTACTGTTGTTCATACACTTCTCTTCCTACTCTTATCCTACAGGTTGGACAAACCCGCTAATTACAGCCAATTTTCTGCTCACGGTTTCTACAGTTGGAGGGAGGAAGAAGGAGGAGATGGGGGTGTCTCCTCCTCTGTGCTGCTCAGCTCGTGATAAGCTTCTCCTCTTTTTTTCAGGACCTGCCCTCTTTTGCCTGTCTGTTGCAGATAGCTGCTTTGTGTGTTCTGTACTGCACCATGTCGCAGCCCAGCCCAACAATCTAGCCTACATATGAATCCCCTTATGCAAGTTTGGGGAGTTGGAGCTTCACCCCTCTCTGACAGGACAGGTAGAGCCAGATGGGCCAGGCGAGCACGCCCCAGGAATGGCATGTTAGCACTCCTGCTGCGGGCTGTGATTAGCTTCTTGTGGGATGCAGCTGTTTCCTCAAGGGAGGTCACAAAAGGCAGAGCCACGAGGAGGGAAGTGAGCAGGCTGTCTGCTCTACCTGTGACACTGCCAGCCACCAGCCAGGGCCTCAATGAAGGGCAGCTTACAAGACTGAAGAGAAAGCTTGCATTCACTCTTGTCTTTGGTACTTTTTCCTATGTGCTTCAGAGAGGGATAAACATTGTTTCAACTAAAGTCCCCTTTGTGTCCGTTTTGTGTGAAATACTGGCTGATAAAAAAAAAACACGAACAGCTGCTTTAAAACTTAACTGTCTCTATATAAAGGCTATAAAGTTTCTTAAACTGAGTAAACTGTTAACCCAATATAACCCTGATCCTCCCACCAGGCAGATTTACACAGTATATACTGCACACCGCTGTTTAATTAAATACATATTTAACCCAGTGTAATGGCAACTGAATGTTGATGTTGCAATGGAGCAACAGATGTATTTTGTTTACTGAGGTGAAGGTTTGGGGATCGTCTTGTTAACACACAGCAATTGCATTACATATGAACCCCCCAGAGCACGAGGACATGAGTTCTGTGTACGATTGACCGTATGACCGCAGGGCTAGTTTTCTCGACAAAAAAAACAACAAAGAGTGCAAAATTGTGTTGAGTGTAAGGCTGCTATATATGTACTGTATGTTTCTCTTCACCGTGTTCATTCTTTCAAGCTAACAAGGCCATCCCTGAGCAGGGCGTAAAATTCAACCCCTGTTGAATTTCAGAGTAAAGTGATGAGTATATTGTGCAGTCAATGTGAGTACTGTGAAGTACTGTGGTATTACAGAAATAGCAACTGTCTTCAATCCTGAGGTGTGTGTGTGTGTACCCCTACTCCTCACCCGTTCCAAAAAATCAAAGAAAACCCCATTTTGATATGACTTGTCAGGGGGTCTGTTTTTTCTTCTTCTAAACCTTGTTTAGCTGACTGAGAACATACATTGGACAACTAGCAATGATCAGAAGCTAAAAAAATACAGACATATGGTACAGAATGTAAATATTGCCATCTGGGAAAGGCATTACCTTCTTTTAGGATCACACAAGTAATTGCACTACAATAAGCAGTTATGTACAGTATGGTACACCACAGCAAGCGCAGGAATAGCAAAGGGGGGTTGTTGACAACTGTGCAACACAAGTGTTAGGACAAAAACACAGGCCTCGCAGGTCAGAGGCAGAAAGTGCGACTGGGTTTCAGTTTAAGGCGAGTTGGCTGGGCTGAGGGCGGGGCTGATGGCGGGGCTGAGGGTGGGGCTGGAGGCATCCGAGCGACTGTAGTCGCTGAGGGAGCTGGGACGTGTGATGTTGCCGCTGCTGCCGCCATGGGGCCTCTTCAGCATCCCGGGCTGGAAATCTGAGTGGCGCCGTGCATGCTTCATGAGGTGGTCGCTGCGCATGAAGCGCTTGTCACAAAGTGGGCACCCGAACTTCTTCTCCCCCGTGTGGGTGCGGTAGTGGCGGGCCAGCTCATCTGAGCGGGCGAACTTCTTACTGCAGTCGGGCCAAGTACATGGGAAAGGTCGTTCTCCTGTAACACACAGATGGTAGGAGAGACTTCAGTGTTGAATCACACAAGAAGATAGCAACGTGGCATTAAGAACAACAACCCTTAAGTTAACCTGCTTATTGCTGACTATTTTCCACACATTTTGGACAATTTATCCCCATGTTTTGTATATTTTAGCACCTATACAGTTGACCTTTTTCAAATACGCCCCAATTCTGTTACATTCCATGCAGTCAGCATTTTACACTTGTGTTTATTTCTGTAAGCATCTAAGCTTTGATATGCAACAGTGACATTGTAACATTAACAGAAATAGAAATGATGAGCACTTTAATAAGTTACTTATCTCAAACTAACTATAAGTCTCTGCAAGTTGACCTTAACACAATACTGAGATGAATGACAGCCGGTGTCAGATAGAAAGTTAGAATAAAACTGCAAAAAAGAGCAACAGAGAATCTAAAAATCAACTCTTCTTGGAGGAATGGCGGGCCAGAATATAAAATATGTGTGATTTGTAGTCGATGGGCCAAGACAAGCGAAATACATCCTGAAGCGCTTTAGGTTGTAGGACTGGTTACAATGTACAATGATAAGTAACATATATACAATAAAGCAATTAGTTTATAGTGTCAGTGAGTGTAACATGAATCAAATGAAACACTTCTAGTGATGCAACTGGTGCTCACCATGATGGCTCGCCACAGTGAGAGTAGTGACTCATTATGAAGTGTTATGATGTGAACAAGTCAAGAAGAATGTTGTGTACAGCTAACAGACATTTTCCAAGCCTGCTGAACAAGACTGTGTTGTTTTCTGTAGCCATTAAGTGATAATGATCACAAGGGCATTGCAGGGTCGGATAGCTCAGTAAAGCGAAGGATATCCAAAACGCCCAAGAGATCTTCAAAATATAAAAATATGTGAAATTAAAAAAAGGCTGTAGCGAGACGTGGGACTATAGAAGTAAAAATTGGAACTGTGCAGGAGGAGCTGACGCAGTTTAATTATCTAATGCTAATCACACTCACAATGGTTACCCAGCCCATTTTCTAACATGCAACTATCTGTGACTTGGCACATGGGAAATTACACCCTTCCCCCCTCAATCAGGCAATAAAAGTGGGCTTTGACACAAATCTACTTAAAGCCAGATGGTACTATATATCTTGTGGTTTCCTTCTATTCTGATGTGGAAACAGTGTGCATGGAGCCTGAACGCAGCGCTCTGCATCCACTGGCCACATGAATAATACTGTATTCCATTTAGTTCCATTTCAGTGAGTTTCTGCCCGACAATAGCAACATCCAGCGTTCTAATTTTACCAACGTGACCTTGCAGTACTATAGCGAAGGGCGGCACTCTTTTAATGTTATGGCACTTTCCTGAGAATAAGGATAGTCAATCGTCATGTGCACGCCCATGCTGGGGGATTTGAGGTATGAAAAGGAATAGACGGTGAGATTCATGCATGTTTATAAGAGGCATGACAAGTACATAACAGCAGGCCTGCCAAATGCTGCTTTTGTTCTGTGGTTTCCCCCTAGGCCACAATGGAAACAGTGCTTTCAGCATCAAACAGTCATATGCTACCTGATGCCTGTGAGTCTCAAAAACAAGAACTCAGTGCACTACTAGTCTCGGCCCCTCCCCCCTCACACTGCATGGTTACTAAACATGCAGACAGACAGCAAGCCCAGACAGCCCAGTCTGTGTTCCTGCCTCTGACGCCTCACCTCAGCTCCAGACAAACTCAGTCAGCCCTGCCCACTACAGAACCTGTCGGCTCAGTGTATGTAAACTTTGACACTGACAAAGACATTTGCATATACACACACTGTACACAGCCTTGTCTCCTTTCCCCCAAAACACCCAAACGGTTCTAGCTCTGCTGCAAGAGTTAACACACAAAGAACCAATCCATCTGCTCTGCATTAGTTACAATTGATTGTTTTGTTTTTTCCAGGGAATGACCATGATCCCATGGTTATAACAAATAAACTAATGGAAGTGTTTCCGAAGCTCCAACAAGGGGGAGGCTTTGAATTTCTAAAACTTGTAGGATCTACTCGCAGTCGAAATCTTGCATTGCTTCGGTGTCCCAGCACTGGATACACCCTTGCCTATCTGAAAGATCCATCGACGATGATTGGACAGGCTACAATCTACATACGTCCACTTCAACAGGATCTACCCTTAGATTGTGTACATACATTTACAGAGATCTAGTTTAATACATAATCAAAACAAATATTACTGGTGACTTTTAATCATTAATTAAAAGCCATTTGTTTTTGTTAGGAGAGCTCACGTCCTGCCTCAGGTCCAGTCATCCCCTGCATCACTTGTCAGAAGGAATTTCCCTTTTCAGAGATGAAGCTGCACAGATTGAGCTGCAATGGGTATGTACTTCTTAAAGCAATGCAAGGGTAGCATATTCATTTTCTTTGGGAATATGTCTCTCTTAGAGTGTTGTGCACACAAATAAGCGAGTATGACCATCATTTCAATTGTGTTAACTTCAAGGACACCCATGCAGGAATCAGAAAGAGAACAAGAGGGAGGCCAAAGTGAAGAAAATGATAGTGAGACAGCCCTAGTCAGTGACCGTGTTCCAGTGAGGCCTGAAACATCAGCTGAGAGTGCAGTAGTACCGGCAGTGATTGTCAACGAGGCGTTGGATCGCAAAGAAACAGACAGTGGTTTGTGTCATCACAATAGTGTTGCTATAAGATTGTGTGTAACTGAAAAGTTAATAGAAAGATAACACCTGCAGGATATAATTAGATAAGATAATACAGTTACAGACAATTAATAACATCCAACTGGGTTTTTCTATTTTTCTAATATTTAGTTTTTGTTCAGAGTGCTGTTTTTATGTCAACTCAGCGTTGTGACTGGTTCTGAAGATGTTGGGTCTCACGTTTTGTCAGTGAAATGAACAACATGTTCCTCCTGTTCTGTAGAGTGTGAGGATATCTGTATATGCAGGTAACATGCCAACTCACAAGATGTCTCTCTGGAATAGATAACTTGTATTGTTGTTGTTTGTTTTAGAATGGAAGCTTATTAAAGAACCCACTCAAGCTGCCAAAGTTTTCAAAGAGAATCTGCTAAGGGAACATGCAACTGGGAAACCACTTAGAATGAAGATGGATGTAAGGGACTCTGAAGAGGACAGGGAACGGGAGCTTCTCTTATTCTATAAACAGCAGCAAGAATGGGCATGTCCACTTCATTGTACTCTGGTTGGTAAGTAATATAAAGTTTATAATATAAATACATCTGTACAGTTTATACCGCTTAAGTTGCTTATATGGAATTGTTAAATGGCAGAATGGAATGCACAAAATTATATAATTGATAAAAATGTTAGATGTATGTATGTGAATATTGTGCACAATATACTCTTGTTATCTGGAATAATCAATATTAAGGATGCTGTCACTGCACGATGTGAGTCTCAACACGATCTGAGTCGCGTCGAGTTGCGCATGCTCAGATTTAAACAATTTACGGCATAACGACAATAACGGAAGATGGGAACAGCAATTATAGAAGATATAGAAGGTGGAAATCATTTCAAAAACGTTTCAGTTATCAAATGCTATCTATCATTGTTTGATTGCTAACGTTAGCTCATAACACCATTCCAGTAACAGCCTTTGTTGTGTTTGATTGTTGACTTGTAGCCAGCAGTGAACCAACTTGGTCATGTAGCTCCATTTTTACTGACTTTTTTATTTTTTATTAACTGACGTGAGGGATCATGCCGTGAACATGTGATGCGTTACGCTAAATAATACATTACTGCCATTTCCACCTTCTATATCTTCTATTATTGCTGTTCCCATCTTCCGTTATTGTCGTTATGCCGGAAATTGTTTAAATCTGAGCATGCGCAACTCGACGCGACTCAGATCGTGTTGAGACTCACATCGTGCAGTGACAGATGCTATTCTAGAATTACAGCCAATAGAATGTTGACTGTTTTTCTCCCTTGCTTGTTAAATGTTACCTAATCCAGTTACCTGTATTAGTCCGGCACTTTTTTTCCACTGCGTTATTATCTGTATTTTATTTCAGGTGATGTTGCTATCGGAGAGGGTGTGATGCGGTACTTTATGACAACAATCATATCCAAACTCCAGTTTGGATTCAGTCTAGATCTTGGTAAGTATCTTACTAATTTTTTTAAGGTAAATCCATCTATAAATTGCAGGAATGTCTGTCTGTAGCGCATGTCTCTCAAACAGCTACTCCGATGGATTTCAAACTTGACAGGTGTCTTGCTATGGGCACGAGTAAGTGCAGTGCCAAGTTTGACGTTGTTTGGATAAACGCAAAAGATGGCGTTACATATATAGGTAAAAGAAGCACACATTGGCTTTTGCTGCTCTTGCCGCTTGCCATTCTCACACTGCATGCAACGCTGACTGAGCACCTGTTTGTGTCGTGATTCGCTCTACTCCGACTCTCTCTCACACACACATGCGCGCACACACACACACACACACGTACACGTACGTTCTGGTGGTTGATGAACGCAGATATGTGCTGTTTAGCGGAGGGCCGGTGGGCAATGTTTTGTGTCAGGTAAATCAGTAAGTTAGTAGTAGGGTATACAGGGGAGTTGCATTTGAAGTGGTTTGGGGGTCCTTCTGTAAGTCATTTTGGAGTAGGCTACAATTTGGTTTAAGTGAATTCTACAAGCGGCAATACCACAGGCCAGGTTTTTTTTAATTTTTTTTTTAATGTATTTTAAGAGGTTAATTGTTGTGACTTTATTCCCTGCTCTCTTGGTACTTTACAGGAGGAATGGGCCGAACACTGCTATTTGAGGGTGAACCTGACCATCTTGTTCCAGCAGCATCTGAGGCACTTATTGAAAGCAACCTCTTCCGGGTTGCAGGAAGGATGTTGGCCCACACCTTTCTGCATGACGGTCCCCATGTCACAGGACTAAGTCCTGCTGTAATTCATGTACTGTTCAATGGGGACCCTGAAATGGCAACTGTTGTTACAGAAGACTGTCCTGATCTGCACATCAGGAGCATCATAGAACTGGTATGTAACCTAAAAGAAACTTTGCCATGTAAAAAACATTGCTTGGGCAGATATAATAACTTGTATGGTCTTAATTCTAGCTTGAACATGAAGAACTTACACCGGAACAGAAGGACACAGTTTCAGATCTTTACATGTCTTGGGATCTTCCGGCAGTCACCAAAACAAATCGGAGATGGCTACATAACAAACTTATACTCCATGCAGTGAGTTCCTGCTGGTTAAGTGACAGAATTCATTGCTATACTTGTTGAAATTATAGAATGTGTTGTGAACCCTGGCTTGTTATGTTACCACGAGAGTTTAAGTACTAGAGTTTTAATGGATTTTTATAAAGCACTTCATTGTGCTTTTATTAACATTTTCCCTACTGTGCCAACTTTTGTCAAATTTGGGTTAAGGATTTGGGCTGTAATATGGGTCGGTCTGTCTCTTAGGTCGTTGGGAGGACCATGCGCCAAATTAAACAGTTGAGAAAGGGACTGAAAGATGTGATGGTATGGCCCCTGCTGACATCTAGGCCAGATGTTGTACCACTTCTTTTCCCCAAAATGGCTGAAATGCAGTTCACACCCCAGGTAAGTCAGTACTTTAGTTATATTTGTGACTTAACTTGATGAATTTATGTGTATTTTCAATAACTGAGCTGGTTATTTTTCCATTTTCCAAGAATGTGATCTGCATAGTCCTCCACCAAAATAAGTTCTCCCTTTTTTAAAATTACAATTTTTGTTTTCTTTAAGATGCTCCTAGAAAACATCACATGGCCAGTTGAGGACAGTGATGATGAAGACTTTGACTTAGACACCACCTGCCGCATCACTGGCTTTCTAAGGATGTTCATTGAAACGGGTATAAACCTTATTTTCTCTTTACAAATCCTTCTATGTCTCATGGATAGATATGATCAATTAAAGTTGAACTAAATGTCTTTAATCCATTTTATGACTTAGCTTCATCAGGTACCCTGGCCCAGCTGCTGACATTCTGGGTTGGCTGGGAGATGCTTCCTCCTGAACTGAGAGTGGAGATTTCTGGGGGAACCCTTCCTACGTCCTCCACATGCTTTGAAACCCTAAAGCTGCCAGCTCATTTCAAAATCTACATGGACTTTGAGAAAGCACTTGTCGCTGCCATAAAAAGTACTGGATTTGGGCTTGTTTAAGTTTTCAGACAGATGTCAATTAGGGCTGGGCAATATTTTAATATTATATCTATCGTGATATAAGACTAGATATCGTCTTAGATTTTGAAGAAGTGTAATATCGTTACATGGTAGGTTTAGTCTTTTCCTGGTTTCAAAGGCTGCATTACAGTAAAGTGATGTCATTTTCTGAATTTACCAGACTGTTCTAGCTGTTCTATTATTTGCCTTTAACCACTTAGTCATTATATCCACATTATGATGGTTATTTATCCGAAATCTAAATGTGGAAGATATTTTGTGAATGCACCAATTGTCAACCTTACAATATCGTTGCAATATCGACATCGAGGTGTTTGGTCCAAAATTTCGTGACATTTGATTTTCACCATATTGCCCAGCCCTAATGTCAATGCATACACAGTTCAGATGAATTGACACAAGTTCAGTGTCTTTAAAAACATGAACACACTGTGCAGTAGTTGACCATATTTTTTTTATTCTACATATTTTTTCCATTTACTGAAATCAAACTGTTCTGCACCTTCAGTGCTAACAGTACAGCATTCATGTTAGTCATTCTGTGGACCATAATGAGACAGGAAGCGTCAAAGAACCAGCTTTTTTTTTTTTCCTTTCTTTTAAAAGGAAAGTAAACTTAAATTTTGTCCTTGCTTGTTCTAACACAACAAATAAAAACATGGGTTGGACATCAGTCTAAGATTCTTGATAACACTTCCACAGTCTCTACATATAGTCTAAGTGCATCAGTAACAGAAACTCCTGGAGCTGGCAAAATTGCAACCTCTTCATCTGAGAGCTCACGGGCCAGCTGTACCTCGGGGACTGACACAGTGCCTCCATGAAGGCAGTGAGGTCCGTTCCAATCGATCCCATACTCTTCAGGAACCTGAATGGATGACAAGCATAATCAATCTTGTACTTAAAACTAGTTTGACATGTCCTTACACAAGATTGTTATTTTTGGTCAGTGACAGATGAAATGTTCCTTATTAAATTCAGTTTTGTAAAATAATATAATTGCATAATATGCACTGTAGAAACTACAGCTCGCAGGTTGATCTTTAAAAGCTCGGGAGATTTTAAAGAGACAATCTATAGTAAATGTTTAATTTAAAGTATCACATTTAGCACCATTTTTTTCTCCCATTATTCCTTTGGGGAAACAATTTTAAAAAAGTGTTTAAAGTTGATCGTTAACCTCAGTAGGATCCTCCTCAGGGCCTTGCTCTCTGTAACGTCTCCAGAGTTGCTGTGGTGACTGATTCCTTTCAGTTCTAAGACCATGAAAGTTCCAAGCATCTCGAAAAGAGTCGAGGCTTTGCTGAACCAGTGGAAGGAAAATCCGGTGCAGAGCGAAAAGATGGACTTCATTGTCTGGATTTAGTGTTCCCTGATCTTCCAATGAAGTGAAGATCTGATAGAAGAGGTCCAGGGCATGTTCATAAACATCTCTCCACATCCTCTCTGTTCTGTGTTTAGGATAAAATTGACAAATTGTTAATTTATGTGACATATGCTAAAGTACATTCAACTAGTATGTTAGTTGTGTGAGCCTAGTTGCCAAACATATTTCTTTACCGCTGATTGTGGACACTTCTGCCTGTGATGTGTGAATTCCTGTCGGTACCTCTGCTTCTGATCATGAATTCTGCTACATCTGCATTCTCCCCCCCTTTATCAGACCGTACCCTTGATGGCAGCCCATACTGCTCAACAGCGACGATAAAGCTCTGTAAGACCGTATGAGCTCTGTTATTGCCGGCCACAGTCAGGTAGACCACTAAACGACTGAATCCATCCACCCCACCGTGGACAACAAATCTCCACCTGTTGCAAACACATGAAAAAAATACAACTTTAATGGAAAACAATTGAAATGAAACATCTAGAAAGATGCATTGTTTATCTGCTAATATCACTGACCTGATAAGCTTATGGTGGCCATCTATATGCCACAAAGAGTTTGGGCCAGGAACAAAATACTGCCGTCGCCTTAATACACGCAGCCTCAGATGTCTCATGTGGACTCCCTCTGCATCAACTCTGCGTAAAGACTCTTGCAGTCTTGAGACTGAGGGGAGGAAATTAAAATGAATAACCACACACTCACTGGCTACTTATTTTGAGGATATAGTGGTGTCACAATAAAATATATGTATGTATATATGTATATAGATTCCACATGCTCGAACAGACATGACCTGAGATTTTTTGCCTCCTATGATTATTTCCTTTTCTATGATTATATTATACCCTTTACAGCAGGGGCGGGGGCACATCCGGACAGCTGAGAATATTACTGTCAGATATTGTTCCACCTCTATTAAACAGGAGGCTAAAAATCACCGGACATGTCTATCCTGATGACAAGTCAGCCGTCCTGAAATGTGTGTTTCTCTTCTATTATACACATTCTACATCTCAGAGGCGATGTCTTTCCATAAGCGTGCTTCGTTCAACTTATTATTATATTAAAAATACATTTAAATAATGCCCATATTATTATACTCACTTGGAACATGCACACCTCTTGCATTCAGGTGACCACGCATTAGCTTGTAGCCGGTGTTTGGATGACTGTGAATTTCACTTACAATACGGTCTAACTCCTCATCATTCACAGCTGAATAGAGATCTGTCTTTCTGTACAAACAAGAAAAACACAACATCAAGTAATGTTACCTTAAACGTCATATTCTTTCCGAGTGTATGAGAGCAGCAATTCATAAACAGAAAACTCATGAATTAAGTGTAAATACCTTAAACTGTATTGTTGCATGCGCCTCCTGATGGTCCTCTTTGACACTCCCAACATCGCTGCAATTTGAACTGCGGGAACTCCACAAAGAAGTTGATGCTCCAGAACTGCACTCGGTATGTCAAACGCCAAACGCCCCGGCCCCTGTGTGTGTTGGGCCTGATGCGCCCTGGTACCAGAGAAGCGGTGGACAACTTCTTCTAGATTTGCAATCACTCTGTGGTCGATATCTTCGTCGGAAAGTGCGGAAATGAGTCCAACAAGTTCAATAACTTCCTCTGCTTTACTAGCTACATGCTTTGGGTCAGCAGTTCCTGCTTCTACATCCTCTGCTAAGCTTAAAATGTCTCTAACCAACTCTCTGGAAAGTTCACTGAGATCCTCCATTGTCTCTATCCAGGTACTCTACTTCAGACCAAAGCAATGGATCAGACTAGATTTGCGTTAGCCCCGCCCACTGACTTTGATGGGTCAGTTTGACAGTTTTAAGTAATTCATGAAGCACTGCAATGCAGGATCATGAAATGTAAATGTAAATAGTGAAATTATTATATATGTATTTTACATAAAATTAATCGGTATTTGAATTAATTAATGACACATTTAATTACACATTTATGTATTTAATTCTAATTTTACATTACATTACATTACATTTCATTTAGCTGACGCTTTTATCCAAAGCGACTTACATGATATACAGTGTACAGTAGACACAGCAACGGTGAGCAATGAGGGTTAAGTGTCTTGCTCAAGGACACAACGACACGGACTGCCGGAGCCGGGGATCGAACCACCGACCTTCTGATTGAAAGACCGACTTGCTAACCACTGAGCCACAGTCACAGTCAATTTTAATTAATTAATGACATATTTAAGTAATTATTTAATGGTGTATTTATTTATTTAATTGTGGCACTTTTAGTCCTCCATATTAGTCCTCCGTAGTGCGGCCACCTGGCACTGCAAAATGAGTTATTGGCTAAAACGTGGAGCTAAGCTCTGCGGGCTGCTTAAGGCTCAATAACCAGTGTAACGGATCCAACTACATTAATTTTTAACCAGACACCAGAGAGCTAGGCCGAGACTAACTTCTCTGATACAGTAATGCAGTCATAGTGAACGCATCAGGTATCGAAAAGCAACTCACAGAGACGCATCAAATTATTTAGAGCTCAGTGACTTCTTAGATTAGAAAATGCAGAATTAACAGATACGCTGCCCATTTGCAGCCACCCACTCAATTGCTTTTGGCATTTAGGTCAACGATATGAATATGCATAAAACATCCTGCTGATTTAATGTCAGACATGGATGGGTCACTAACATAAAGAAAAAAATACAATGCCCCAATTAATTGTGCTTCTTTCAAAATGTGAGGATTGGGAATTCGATGAGGGCAGTAAAAAACAATTATCTGGTAACAATGAGGTTTAGGGGAAAAAAAGGCCTTGAACCAGAGTGGAAATGATGATAGGGGTTATTACCCTCAGTGGTAGGATGTCTCACTCAAAGATATTATAAAGCACTGCAGATATTACTCAGCATCTCTGTGGAAAGAAGAATGCTGTAAACGGCTTCCCTTACTGTTATTAATCCAATCATGAATTGTCACAGCAGGGCACAGTGGCGATCGTGACACCCATCTCCGGCAGCGTCCACATCCAGGGTGTGGTTTGTGTTTCTCAGAATGTGTCAGTTGCACAGGACGAGGGGCGAGGGGTGGAGGGTGGGTAATGAAGGAAGCTCTTCCCTAACGAACATAGTGACCCAGTTACCCGTAAAGTGAGTTACATCATGCACCCAAACTGTATCTGTACTAAGCGCTAGTGTCCCCCCTCCAAGGCAATGTGATTATGTCACAGGTACTCTTGTTATATAACTGTTCTCTCCGAGGCCACTGGGTCAGTAAATAAACAGCTCGTCTCTGGTACTCTCTCATTCATATCTCAGAATCCTTGGCTCCTCAGTTTCTGGTAAAATGATTAAGAGAAATGGAATCTGACTTTGTCTCCCTGTTCCTGTAAGGGATGCTGTCTGCAAAGGGGAGATCGAATCTCTTTTTGACGTGAGCAGTGGCGCAGGAACTCAACTCGGTCACCTGCTCCAACAACAGCTACCAGCATTTCAAACAAGAGCCGATAACATTCCTGGTATGTCCTCAGGCATGGGGCAAACTCACATGTGCAGCTGAAATGTGCATGTGAGCCTACCATAAGAGAGCTAGAGTAAACAGCTCTGCGGGGGTGAGGAGGGAAACAAATACAGTTCCTGTGGATACATAAGAGATCACCTTGAAGTTGACTTTGCTCTGCCTGCGCGGTGAGAAGCAGAGCAGGAAATATCTCTTACAGAGCTCAGAACAAAAACAAGGGCCACACTGAAGCTGCATGGACTTTTGCAAGCAAACAGCTCGAGCAGGGAAAGTAAAACTGGAGTCAGACTGTAGATCACCGCTCATTAGAGTTGGAGCTACCTCACTTCAGCACTAGCTTAGTGGCAGTCAGCTTGGCAGCATTAAATGAGAGGGACACCACTAACTCAAGAGGTAGGGCTCAGCACAGTCCTGTAATTTGGTTGGATGTTTACAGCAGACAATGACCTGTAACCAACCAGAAGCCAGCAGACAACGATCCGTGGGATTTGGGGTAATACTAAAATGACTGCATCCCTCATCAGCATAAACCACTGAAGCAGACAGGGTTAGCCAAACCGAGCCCAGCCTCTCCCTCTGCACTCCCCGTCACACGCTAAAATTATCTGAACACTAACTATGTGTGTGCAGAACAATGCATATACATTATGGCTTTTGCAGCTCCTCTCTTCATTGCTCATGCAGCAGTACATGCAGGCTTCGGTTGTGCAAAAATAACAACAAAGTCCTGTGGTCTGTGGAGATGGAAAAAAAGACACTACTCGATGTGAAACATATCTGAAATGAGAACTGTTCACATGGCTGCATGTCTAAGAAAAATGAAAAATGTGCTCAGTATGAAAGAGTCAAATTGCTAAGAAAATCATTCAATCAAAACATGTTTTCAGAAGCTCCATTCGGACTTTGTTGCAAACAAGAATAAGTAGTTACTGCAGAAATAGAGGAGGGTCAGGTGCTCGTGATGAGAACCGTCTCATGTTTGGAAAAAAGCTCAGAAAACAGGGAGGATTTGATCTATTCTCATCTTTTGTCTTTATTGAGAGGGACCTTGCTTGCCGTTGAATAGCATGCCGCCCCTTGTGGGCCGGCTGGTTATGAACAATAGCAGCAACCAGCAGGGAAAGCACTCCTGTAATGCATTTTAATCAGACAGGCTGTGCATGCTGACCGTAACTCACTCCCCTTGGTCTGCACTGCACAGGGTTATTGACACTCTCCCGGAGACACGCAGCTGAGTCGGGTGTGAGCGTCTGATTCCTGCACACACTTAACCATACATCACTTCATCCCTTTAACTCTTTCAGGGAACGGTAGGGGTAGCCCGCCTGTATTGACCAGCTCAGCACATTTGCCTCAATTAGTTAGAGTGGGCACTCTCTTTCAGCCTTGAGTGTGCATGCTAAAACAACCTGCAGCCTTGATGCGTTACAGGTAGTCTCCTTATCTTTTAAACCCTGGTTAACCAAGGACAAGCAAACAGCTGCAGCCATTAATGGGTGTTCACAGTTGGTCTGCAGAAGCAGGTGGGAGTAGGGATGCCCCATCATTCGTGACTCTCACTCACGCAGTACAACGCCAGCTCATTCCACTGATGGAGTCTGACACTAAAACTCAAAAAGGAATAGACAACCAGCATCAACCAAAGAGCCATAGCCCTGCAGATCGCTAGAGGCCTCACCACACTGCAATAAGAGGAGATACAGGCTAGAGATAGTGCCAGCTATCCAATGTTATACCTGACACTCTGGCGGCAGGCGGGAGAGCGATGTTTCCATGTCTTACAGAGAAAATATTTATGCCCTCCTTCCCCCCAAGACTCAAACAAAAATACACCTCATCTCGTGCACAGGGCCACACCCTTGTGTCGTGGTCTGCCACAGTCTGATTAATCACTCAGAAAAAGGGGACACACCTTACATACCGTAGGGAACATAACAGACCAACTGGAGGCAAAACGCTCCCTCTGACATTATCTCCACAGTCAAGCCTCCCTTCTTCCAGATGAGTTGAACACAGTGGATGCAGTCAGAGTCTAGCTCTCAGATAGGACCCTGTGAGTGCCGGGCTGACAGGGGTGTTCTCTGCTGCAGAGGTCACAGCCCTCGAACGTTAATCAGATTAGCTGCAGATGCAGCTGAATAAATGACCTACATCAATGGAGGGCATTGACAGCGGATATCCCGGTATCTTACCCCACCCCCACCCTGCCGCACTGTATATTCTCCGTCTTTGTACTGCCGATCCCTCCCTTGCATGCAAGATGTGGTTGGTGGTTTGTGAACAGGAGAGGTGAAAAAATGCTCCACAGGTCTGTATCCCTCTCTTCCTGCCGCGGGTAATCAACACCACGCCACAAGCCGTGGCCGGGCCTCGGCCTCACGACACAAAACGCTTCAGCACCTATTTTTCTTTGCAGGCTGGAGAAGATGGGAGGGGCTGGTGGGGGATAGACAGAGCAGCTTTTATAGAACTACTCCAGAGTCGACTAAAGAATACATGAGCCCTGTGGGCCACGGAAAGCTACAAAGCCGGGGAAATGCCGGCAGAGGCCTGTTAGTATTAGGAGTATTCATCATGCATGCTTCGCTGTTTAATCAGTTATATTAGATTTACATTCCAACATTAGTGAGGAACTATCCTACTGTGAGCTTTATGTGTCCTTATAGGATAGCATATGGACAGCATGTGCCTCAGAGATGTCTTCCATGGAGCAGGAACGCTGCACCAAAGGATTAGAGCAGGCAAGATGGTGGCTTCGGTTTGGTTTATTTACATCCCGAGGATAAAGTAGTTTTAACTAATACCTTGTTTCCATCTGACACATACTGTACTGCGACACGTTGCCTTCACGGGCCGACCAGATTTCTTTCACATGGAAAACGTCTCATCTTGCAGTAGAAGAAAGCGCATCACTAAATTCAGAACAAGACTATGAGTCTAAAGTAGCAGCTCTGTGGGGGTGTATTTAGGCTCAGATTTGCATTGAGCTAAATGCTAATGTCAGCCCACTAACATGTTATCAATGACAATGTTAACATTCTGGTGTTAAGCAGGTAAAGCTTACCATACTTAGAATGCGTCAGCATGCTATTGTTTGCTAATTACCACAAAGCCAAAAGTACGATAGAGGTTGATGGGAACGTTCGCAGGTATATATGGTCATAACCCAAATTAGAATTTTGACCTCAACCAAAAATGTCAACCTCATGGTGGGATAATATGAAAAGTCAGGGGATCACCAAAGTCATTTGGATTCATCATTCAGGAAGCATATACCCAGTTTTGGAGACCATGCTCGTATTAGGTGTTGATACTAGACCAGTGAAAACTGACTAGTGGGTCAACAGGAGAAAGTCAGTGAGGTCCATCCTCTGTGGACCATTAATAATGTCTGTACAAAAAACTCATGGCAATACTTAACATATTTCAGTCCAGACTTTGGATGGACTGCACCAGAATAGGGAAAAATGGAAACTGTGAGCATATCCTGACAGAGGGGTCCTCGTTTTATTGCACGTCAGGAGAAAAATGGCTCAACTGGGTGGGTTGGTGGAAATCCTGCCGTGTGGCAGGTAGACAGACTGACCTCTTGTGCCCCAGTAGAGTTTGCACCCATTGCTGTGCCAAGGTCAGGCTCAAGCAAGAGCAGGAAAACCCCATCTCCACCCTGCTACCTCATCAGTGCCACCAGCCACACAGGAACACTGTGCACTCTGTGGAGCAGTGCAGCCAAATATAAAGCCCCTGGCAGAGATGCAGTATATATAATCAGAGACTCCTGCTTCTTTTTCCATGTGGAATTTGGGATAATTTCCCCTTTTAAAAAAGTGTCATTAACCACAGTTATTTGGCTGAAAATAGACAGCATGCATTAATAACTGGGTCTACATGGCAGTGGAACTGTGCTGCCAGGTGGTGCCACTTATTTTTTAGAACAGACAGAAGAGGGATTTACAGCCATCTCGCGGCATTAGAGGTACCCCCAGCAGAACACAAAAGAGGTCCAAACAAAACGTCAAACCAACTGAAAAATATGTCATTTGGCTCTTTGTCTTTGTGAAATATTGACCCTTTTGGTCCCGGTGATTCAAATAGTTTTCGAATAGGTCCTGGACACTGACAAGATGGCCTTTTGTGAGGCCCAGCTGTGGGGGGGCACAGAGGGCCCGGGCTGTTCAGTCTGAAGAAGACTTGTAATGAGCTTGTCAGGAGCCATCACCCCTTTTGAGATGGTCATCTGCATGACACGACCAGAGCAGAGTAATGAGGCTTCACAGAGAACGCCATATACTTCGTGACCACAGGACACCTCTTGGGAATGTGGGTCTTCGTCGTTAGAGTCGGTTATGCTTCTTAAAACAAAGAGTCGACAAAGAATGAATGAAAAGAATCCAGCTGGTGCTGAGAAAAGTCTTAAGAAAGAATAAGGAGCAGTTTCACGTATATGACCTTCATTTGTTCAATTTAAAACTGAGTTGATCTGCGTTACATGACGGCATTTCACACACTGGAAGATAAGTGCATGTGTCGGAGAAGAGCCCCACCCCCCCACACCAAGAGACCAGACAAAAGCTGTCTGGTAACCTTAGTGCCATGAACTGTGGAGATTCCTCACCATCAAACTCAATGCAGTATAATGAGCGATTTAAATTCAACGTGTTCCCACATGTCTGCTGCATCCCGACGTCCCTCTTACAACTGGGAAGACACTTTTATGGCCCCACTTCAGGAGACTCTAAACCAGGAACTGTTTAGTACCATGAGAAGAGATAGTTCCCAGTTGCTCAGGATAATCCACAGGCCTTATTCATTTGTTTTATTCATTTGTTTTATCTCAATATGAATTCCTGAAAACCCCATTGCTGTTGTGCTTGTTTTTTGAATGATGCTTTGAGCACTGTTATTTACTTAATTGTACTGGAGTGGGAGGAAAAAACACATCAGAATAGCAAATTAAGCTGAATCTATCCTCATGGCTACGCTAATTCAGGAGCGCTGACCCAAATGTTTCAGTATTGACCAAAGATTATATACAATATACTGACTGATATTACTAATAAGTGAAGTTCCATTTCAGCTGTAACTGGATTGCTTTTCTAATGTTCAGCAGACAGTGCATAAGAAATACAATGTAGCTTAGGTTTCAGCTCCTCTTACACTCTGACAAATCCCACTCACACACACACACAAAAGGCTTTAAGCGTTAAAGAAGTTGGGCGAGGACGGCTTGTCCCTGGCTCTTTGTTGAGAGTCAATAACAGTGTTTCCCTCCCTCAATTAGATAGCAGTGTTTGGCCGGGACTGACTGGGCTGGAATCCATCTCTCCTGACTCTGCTAGTAGGGGCTGTGGGGAAGCTCGCTGAGAGTCTGGCTCTGTGAAAGCACTGCAAGGTTGGCTGAGGCAGCCCGGGTGAACTCAGCTGACCACATTCTGTGACTATCCAATCAAATGTGCAGAATAAGCCATTATTATCAGAATGTATGGGACACAAACCAATCGTGAAGCCAGACGCCAAAGCACATCTAAACAGAGAGGCAGGCGAAAGGAAAGGCTTAATGGGCAAACAGACTAGGGCTGGGTTTAAACAGAGAGAGGAAAAAAAATCTGCTCTAAAAACACATGGTCGGGACTGAAGGGGAGCAGTGAGCACCGGGGCTGGCTCTCTGAGAGCGCCCCTGCAAGTTGGGCTGAGACGAGGAAGCTGAACTCAGATGACTTACGTTCTCTCACTATCCAATCAAATAAGCAGGCATCTTATCTGAAAATTATAGGACACAGACCAATCACAAAGCCACAGGAGTGAATCCCAAAAGAAAGGAAATGCTTAAAGGGGAAAGAGACATGTTCAGTGATGCTAGACAATAATAAAACTGCACTAAAACACTCAGTGTACGAGACACCGGCATTGTATGCCCTCCATATAGGTAATAATACTGGAGTATTATGGATCCCTACTTTATCTACATACATAACTCAAATCGGTGTCTCATTCCTGTTGTTGACTAACACTGATTATACACCACTGCAACAAGCTGCAACAGACCAATACAATATTGTGATATATTCTTAATAAGAATTAATCAAATTGGACTAATCTATGAGGAAAACATCACCATATAGCAGGCGTGTCTTATTACAGCTTTATTGTGCTTTGTTTTTTTAATCACATATGGCATCCATATGAAATTCTTCCAAAGGATAATACATCTGGTCATACACAGACGCAAAGCCAGGCGGGGAAGTATATTCTGATACAAAGGCAGGTGAGGAGAGAGAAATAGGCAATGAGACAAGAATGTAAGGAGGTGTCACGGATTTTTAATATTGAGACAAATGAGGGGGTGAATTGTGCAAAATAAAACGGGGCTCAATGTCTATATGTTTTATGATGTGTTTTTCTTGCGCACATATCTGTGAAATGAAATGTCTATATGACTCAAATATGGGTCAAGCTGTTCACATGAGGGCGTTTCTTGTGTGAACCAGAGAGATGTGTGTTGTTTCTGGGCTGTCAGGCCGTGTGCGTGTGTATATATGCGTGTGTGTCTGTGTGTGTGTGAGAGAGAGAGAGAGAGAGAGAGAGAGACAGAGAGAGAACGAGAAGAATGGGGGGCAACGGCGGGAAGAGGGAGTGTGGGCTGCAGTCTCAGAGCAGAGAGAGGGAGAGGCTCCTCAGTCGAGGCTCAGCTAGCTGAGTCTGTTGCTGGCCAGATCAGCTGGCAGTCTGTCTAGCGGGGGTGTGGCACATCACAACAAAGGGCTTTGGGCAGACAGGCTACTGCACGGCTCGTATCAACCCCCTCAATTTGAGTCGATCCACATATTCCCCCCCCTCTCAGTAGCCTATCCTGCGGAATGCAAAGAGCAAATACGGAGGTATGGTCCTTCAGGAAAGCCAAACGCAGCCCACTGCTGGTGTGGAGCGCCTTTGATAGCCCTCCACTCTGCAGGGCGACGGCGCACGCACTGGATCGGTCTTGAAAAACTTTTTGCATGCCCATGTTTGTGCACACTTGGCTTATTATGGGATGTGTGCATTGCTGTGTCTCTCGCTCGTGTCGCCAGAGGTGGCTTTAATGAGTGCGCGCAGAAGAAGACTGGAAACCTGATCCGTGTAATTTTGTTCAGCTTTGGCACTGCAGGCTCGGTTTGTACATACTGTCCAAAGCAGGAAGGAGGGGGTTGCAAGAGGAAAGCAGTGACAAAGCTCAGAGACTTGAGTGGGAGTGGCACTATTTGTGACTCCCTCCCTCTCCCGAAATTAAGGGACATTACGCAAAGTTCATGCAACTTAAGGAACAATGCAATTATGAAACTACATGCACCAATTCTGGCTTTTACTCTATAGCTACTACCGATTATTCCAATTTAGGGTGGATCCGTGACTGTCCAGCCTACACACATGACTACAGAGAAACACAGCAATCATTCACCCTCTGTAGCCCACACATCGGGCTGAATGTAAGAGAAACCACACTTAGTATCAGTATTCTCAGTTTGAATGATCCATTCTCACATAGGCATGGGAACTACAATAAGTCAAGTGCACAGCAACACAAACAATCGCATCCAATGAAACTGACCTGTGTGTGTCCTTAGATGAGCTTTGAGGTGGGATGATTTGCCATAAACTTTTTCACAACCTGAATAGTGGCATTTGTGCTTTTTCTGAGGTGATTCTTGCTCAATTCGACCTCGCGATCTTTTGCCTCTTTGTTTGAGCGAAGGATCGGAGATGGTGGTAGGTGTGGCAGAGTTTCCATCATCTATGAGGTTCGGCATGCTCTCATCCTTTATTTTTGCCTGCTCGGCAACATTGTTGGGAGTCTGCTGGTTAAAATCCGCCAGAATCCGCGCCACCACAAAAAGAGAGGAGTTGTCTTTCACCAAAGGTTCTTTAATTTCCTCTCCGTTCTTAGAGGAGGACGGGGCTTCTGGTTTAATCTCCCTATTCCCTTTAGGAGCGTGAACAATTGCACGACTGGACATTGAAACAAGGCACTCTGCTGCAAAGTGATCCATTTTGTCTTTGAAACAGCCCCCTCTGCTTCTTAATGACATTCAAAAAATAAAATGATGGCGTGAGAAAAAACTTGTTCCGCGGTTCCCTTTGTGTGGTGGTGGTGAGGAGGAGGTCGTTCTCATCAGAGAGAACTGACTTTATGATCTTACCCGGCTTTCCAATATTGTCAACATCCTGTGAGAGAAACGCCTCGGACAAAAAAAACGCAGACAAGCTCCCTCAGAGGAAAAAAAATGCATGAACCCAAAGTCTTTGTTTAGTGCAACGACGCTGGTGACAGGACCTCTGCAAACTTGGATGCGTTAACTCCCATCGCGGCCTCAAACACGCTCCAGCATAGTGAATGTGTCTCCTGAGCGCCTGTTCCTGCTGGTTGTATCCATGCTGGGGGCGTGTCGACCGGCAGCGCTCGGCAGCATCGTCAGCGCAGCCGCTCATTCATTGGGTACTGCGTGTCCCCAAATGCACCGAGCAGCACGAGTTACTTGGAAGTTTCACCACAGGTTGCCTCCATGCATTCAGATGATGTATCTCACAGGCGACACGGTTATGCGCTGCAGAGACCTTTAGGAAGAGTACACGCGTTATTTTAGCGGTGGATTATTCTGCAGCACGCCGTTCCCCTCTGCATGCATGTGCCCCAAGATCTTTTGTAGTATTTGTTAAAAATGTACTGGACATCTTTGGGAAGGAATGCAACTAATATTCTGTATTAGTCATATATATATATATATATATATATATATATATATATATATGAATTATTTGGTTTCAGGTTCTCATATATATGAGAAACTGAAACCAAATAATTCAAATTAATTAAATTATGAATCAATAGTCAAAATAGCAGATTGTCTGTGATCCACTGCTCTTTCAGACCTACTATGGATAAAAAAAACCCAACAAAAACAAGTTTGGCTTTCTAAAGATATTAGTTGATGGAAAATCAGCGTTAACGTATTTCCTCTTTATACACTGAATGTGCAACATCTTTGTCATAAACTACTATGTTGAGGTGAATCTCCATACAAGCCATTATGTCATATTGACTTCCCCTGTTTCATATAATTCAATCATTAAGAGGAAATCATAAAAAAGCACACAGGTCACTTATTAACTTTCCTGAAGCAAAGGGGTTGCAAAACGAGCAGCAGTTCATCATCAGCAAGATGCCCCTTATAGTCTGAAGAACATCGTGTCACCTTCTTGGAGCGACCTGTACACTCTGAGGTCATTGGCCAACGAGTCGACGAGTCGATGCACAAGCAAAGAGCTTGAATGCTTCCAAATGCCAAATTATTGGTTTAGCCAGCTGAGACTTCAAACTAGCAACAATAATTATTCTTCACAGCCTCTCAAAGCCTCTTGATTCCTTTCGCTTGTTAATTAAAGAGATATACATTCTACTGTATTGCAGTCTTACCAAATAGCCCTGTTTTCTATTAATGCTCAATTATTTTAAATGTTTAAATGCATATGACAACTCAAAAAAGGCATTCAGCAATTGATATGCTTTTTGATTATGACCCATTTTCAAGATACATATTCTTATCAATGTTTTATCAGCAGCTTGTACATTTCTTTAGAAGATGGCAGCTTCCTTTCAGCAAACTAGCGATTCACCTCAAAACCCTCCTCTGAGCAACTCTGTGGTCTCTGCCAATTGAAACCCGGCCAGCCAACACAGGCCATGTCTTCTTCAATCTATCCTCCGGCAAGAGACAAGTGACACCATTGTGGGGAGGAAAGAGTCAAAGCTGTGCGATATGGAGGTTTTGTCATCATTAGACATTCCTTTATTTCATGGTGGTAGTTTTACGGCCGGTCAATGTCGACATAGTATCAGACACCTGGTATTGAAGCCATAAAAGGTGAACTCTTCACTTTAAACGTTTCATTCATTTTAAACTTAAAGATTCAATCACAGCCAGCCATGTGTGTAAAATAGCATGCCACAAGATACAAAGTCCTGGCAGAACACAAACCAGCTGATGCTATTGATTAGTAGCTAAGAACACACTTGAATGTCCGTGTTAACCCGTAGCACTCGATTAACCCACTGTTTCCTGGAAAAAAGACACGTTTTCAGGATGAATTTGTCTCAGATTAGGAATATAACAAAATGTTACATTGTACATAATGTTTCCTGTGTTCAGTGCTACATTGCAACTCTTATTTGTTCAGCTTGAAGCCCATTTAATAAAAATAAGCAAATGTATGACAAATAAGAACAAACGTGCACTCTTGCGATACAGGATCAGACCTGCTTTCCTGCCGCAGCTGATGCTCTCCTGTGAGAATGAATGCACACTTTCAGCACTGTGCACAAAAGGCCACACTAGAAAGTTCCCAGTGTTCAGTGTGAGCAAGGCGATGTGGCATTCAGAAGGCCATCTGGCTGTATTATTTTACATATTCTTTCACTACAAAAACGTGGTGTTCTTGTATTTCATGCGGTGCTTTGGCAATCTTTAATAACAAGAGCACGACAAGAGGGTATGGTTCCTCTTTCACAGGGTTATTTCCCAGAGTTGTGTAGAAACTGCAAGTGTTTATCAACTCCCACTGGGTGTTTAAGCACAAGAAGGCCAAAAGAGGCAGTGAGGAAATCAGCTGCATCTTATAAAACTGAATCTCTCCAAAGGTAATAAGCAGCTGTGGAAGTGATCATTTAAAAAAAATAGAATACAATCTCACTCAGTGGGAAACTGAAATGTCTCTCTGTGGCTGCAGCAGCAATATGATGATTCAAGAGACCTTTTGTATGTTCCCAAATCCCAGCACCAACCCCCAGTGCATAGTGTCCAAACAGCACACTGTCTGGCACTGACACGACGTTCTCAGGCAGGAACAGCGCTGTGATTGGCCTCTTCACTTCTGTGCAATGGGAGAGATCCTCTTTAAGCACAGGACAGCCTGACCACTATGACAATCTGGTGGGGCTGTTGTGTCAAGGCCGGGCTCCCAAGGCAGAGAGAGAGAGAGAAAAACAAAGACCTATGAAAGCATGAAACACCACAAGAGTATTTAAATTGTTGGCATAGTTTTCTCTTCCCTGCAGCAGGTGGTGATGTTCAGTGGAGGGCAGTGACCTTTGGCTTGTGACCTGAGTTTGATCCCCACATTTCGCTAAAACATTAAGTCAGACAGAGTTGTCGTTAACTTTAGCCAGAGCAGTTTATCTGTGCTTTTTCTCCCAGGACTATACTTCCTTTCATATTCAAAACAAAATCTTTGTTTGATTTAGTACACGTTTCAACAAGACTATAGCCATGCTAGCTGCTACGTGAGGATTCCACTTAGGCAAAGTTGTGCTTTGAGCTAAATTAGACTAACTTAACAGACATGCCTGCAACTACTGAGGCTTCCCTTAAGCACATCTAAATGGTCACAATGACAATGCCAGCTGGCTTCAAGTTTAATGTTTACCATGTTCATCAGTTTAGTTTAACACATGCGCATGCTAACATTCGCTAATTAGCGCAAAACATAAAGTAGGCTGACAGCTAAATTGGAAAAGAGGGCCATTAGGTTTTGCATGTCATTACCTATATATTTTGGACAAAGATTACCCTGATAATTTATCTAGCTTTAGAATTCAGGGATCACAATTATTGGTGCTAAAAAATTAAATTCAACTGTACTCGTGGACCCATCATTTATTGACTTCCTTCTGGGATTCCTTTAATCTAGTGCTGACATTGCAAGGCCACTCCAACTTGTCAAACTTCCTTGAAATGAAAATGAGCATCCTTATCAGAACAGAAGAAGTAATAAACCACTTCAGGTTGTTTAATTAACAGTTGAGCCAGTCTTACTGGAAATGTCACGTGTCTTGACTGTTATTGAATTAAATAATAATACTGTTTGAACTTCTGATTTCATGTAAATCAGAGACATTTATTAATTAATTAGAATGAACTCAAGTTATGTGAGTGATAAGAACTGATGCAAAATAAATGCTGCTAGTGTGCTTACATATAAGTCGTATGTTGTCTCTCTTTCTTTGTTGTTGATCTGCATAGCTTATTCATCCTGTGACACATCAACAATTGGGCCCCATGACTAATGATGACACAGCAGGCTGTAATTTCACCTGTATAGACAAAAAAGGATTAGTCAGATGGAAGACGTTGTACAGGTGTTCAAAAGCAAACATGTACATCAACAGTAAACACTAAACCTAACACGACTCTCTTTGACAATGTGGCTCACATGTGCTGGTGTTTCAATAAGCCACAGGTTAAATATTGTTCCTTGTTTCTTTGCTTTGACCAAAAAGAACAGCATGTATGAATGCAGTAATCACATAAGGTCAAATGAGTCAGTCAGGCGTAGCTGAGATGGGTAAACAAGTCCAAACTACCTGTTATTGGAGCAAAGTGTGACCTAGCTGCTGTCTAGCAGGATATACTTGTTACAGTGTTTTTGGGTCCTTATCATCAAGACTCAGGACTAGAGAGAAAGCCAAATAATTTCCTGACACATGTACAGATAAGATCACATGTCACTGCTCCTATTCCATAATATTCTCATAAATCCTTTAACTTTTCTCAGTATGGATTCTGAAAAAGTATTTTTCTGCAAAGGTTTCTTTTGATATTTGGTGTTCGGCCAAAACGGATAGGGCGTTCTGTTTTAAGTGAAGGATACTATCTCTCACAGAAAAAATACACTGTATGATACAATGTATATTAACTTTAATATTGAAGTTTGATACCTACCATCAAATAAGTGCTGATCAATTTATTATTACGGTTTTGATTTTGTTGAGTCCATCAAGGGTATGTTGAGTGAAGAGGGAAAAGTACAAAATATCTTCCTGGCTGTGAGTTAGATAAGAAGCTTTGTGTGGTAAATATAAGGCCACAGCAGCAGCCAGTTGGATCAGCTGAGCACAAAGGCTGGAAAATTGCACAACAAAACAACAAAAATGCACCTAAAAGATTTACATTTAGATTGTATATATCTTGTCTGTTTCACCTGTACAAGAAAATAATGATGCATCATAGATATATATATATACCTAGCAAAATAAGTTTTTCATTGTACGGAGTAACTGTCTGTTATGTGCATATGACAATACAAAATATCTTGAATCATAAAAACTATAAATGACAAGTGTGATTTTACATGGGATTATGTGCAGGACAAATGTTTTGCCGCACAGTGTGAGATCCGGGATGCTCCGTTGGTTGCTTGGTGACCTCAACCTGATTAAAAGACTCAAAGAAAATCATTGCCCACAGCCAAAAAACTGTTTGTCACGTAACATGTTGTGTTGGCACAGAGTAATATATTCATTCATGAGCGTGGTTTAGGAGGCAGGCCGACTCGTCCTCTAATCATTAGCTCAACAGTTTGATCTCCTGCTCCTCCAGTATACAATTGCTCCCGAAGACTGTGCACTCAGTGTGTGAGTGTGTGTGAATGTTTAGTTTAGATCCTGATGAGCAGGTGGCACCTCGTATGGCAGCCTCAGCCAGTGTTTGAATGCCTGAGGGAAAGAGTGAATGTTGACATGAAGTGTAACGTACTGGGAGTGGTTGGAAGAAAAATATGTTTGCTATAGCATAGCAAGTCCAAGTCAATTTGTTGTATTCAGATATGTAAATACACGTGCGAGCTGTTGATGTGGAGGAATCCTACACACTGATGTTCAAACAAGGTTCAAGGTTCAAGGTTTTTATTTGCTATTTGTGTACAGACCAACAGGTCTGACACATAGGACGTTTTTGTGCAGGGCACGTTTGTAATAACCAAAAAGCTTGACTTGCTGAGAGGACTACTTTATATTTTTGAAAGGGCTTTCATGCGTTACGTTGCAGAAAGTCCTCTATAGATGCTATTTTGTAACTATAAGTAATGCTTTTTACTTGGAGAACAACACACTGTGCATTGGTTCAACCAGTGGTAATTGACAGGGCAGAGAGAGACAAATATACCTTGGAGAACAGTTTAATAGAAATAGAAAAAATCACCAGCTATTTGTAACATACATTGGAAGCATAGCAGGAAAAGTACTTAAAAAGGATCAGGTTTCTCTGGCAGTGTCAAGTGCATAATAATGCATCATATAACAAGCTGGAATTGAAGCGTGTTGCTTTAGCAAATATATTCTTCTAACTTCACAATAGAAATAAAAGGCTAGTCTGGGGCAAGCACCATTGTAACTGGAGCAGGTAATTTTAGGTAACATACCATAGACGGACAAAACACAGTTTAAACCTATTCAATTCAGTTGCATTGCTGTTGGTCAACATTGATCGAGGCCCAGGGTCAATTACAATTTTCCTGAACTGGAAAACAAATTCCAAATCGAATGGTAATTGTTGGGGGAAGGGTTACAACTGTATTCTCCCATCATGCAACACTAAGGGGGCATCGACAAAATGACAATTTAAATTACTTGGATCATTTAAATGTCATTATTTTGGGGTCAAAACTATTTCAGATGTTTATAATACTTTGATGCTTTAATTATACAGTTTATTTTTTAAACTATGTTGACCGGCAGTGTATAAAGAAATATAACAGATTAACCCACGAAAGCAGTCCAGGGCAGTTTGTTTCAATGGTGCCATGCAGGTGTCCTTCTTAAGCAACAACGACTGGAAGGAAGAAGGGGAAGCATTTTAAAGTCTGACTGCTTCACAGAGCACTCTAAAGGTGCTCTGTGAAGCACCTCACAGGAAGTATGTGGAGGCTGAAAGGGGGGAAAGGGAGGCTGCATCAGTTCATACAAGGGTGGGAGGTGTTGTTTAAGCTGGAGTTCAATTTGGCCGTCATCCTCCCTCTGCCGATGCCTCCAGGCTGCCCATGTTCAGCCACACAACGGCCTTTTTCACCAGTATGTTAATCCTGCCTGCCTCCTCCGCCTCGGTGCAGCCTCCCCAGCACACCACCACAGAACAGAGTGCTGCCCAACACTCACTGATGGAACATGTTGAATTGTTGCATAATTTGAACGCATTAGAGCCTTCTCAAGACAGCCACTCTGTCCTATGACGTGAAAGGGACGACTGTCATTCATGAGGAGTTGAATACATGACCGCAAGCTGAAATCAACGTCACTCACTTGACCCTAGGCTGACGCTGAGCCATGACTATGTACTGCCATCATTGTTCCTTCACATCACAGCGTGGTGGCTTTGTTTGCTCCACACAATACAGCTCAAAAGAGCAAAGTGAAGCGGACACGGTTTTGTTTTTGCGCCCATTTGCTGGTTAGTCCTGGCCAGTCCTATTCAGAATGCAGTGATCAGTGCAGTGGCTGGGGAGGGATGTGCCTCGCAGGCAGTGGTGAGGGGACCTGACTCTGAAATACACCATTCAGCTGAGTGGTGGGTCCGCAGGCGCTGCATAGCCACGCTGATGCTATAGAGACGGAGGTTTCTTTTCTAAGGCCATTCAAAAGAGGCACTTATATGGCATGTTATCCACGAGGGATGAACCGGCACCATAGTCGAGTCTATTCAAGACTGCACCGATTGACATGGAAAATACATTGACATGTGAAACATGTGAATACTTCTTTTTTTGCTTGCAGAAATGCCTGAAATGATGAATTGATTATAGTCAACAATTCAATTACTAATTATTTGTGATCAAAAAAACATGCCTTCGGCTATCGAATGGATGAAAATCCACTTTTCAGTCTGAACTCCTTTGCTAAAAAACTAGCTTGGTCTTCTGGGGAAAAGCTTCACGATGAGTATGTCTGAATTCTATGCTAGACTACTAATTAGACCACTGGGTGACATAAATAAACAAAAGCTCCATGAGCCTTTGTGTCTGATTTGGCTCTATCAACTTTTCAAGTCCAGTTTTTTACAGACTTGTGTAATGCATCTAGTTTTTGTGTTAATCCTGACAATTCTACCGTTTCTCCTTCTTTGACTTAATAAGAGCAGATTTTGGTTTCGATTGCACTAACACATGTGCGCGTGCACCGTTAAGTCACGATCGGTCTGTAATGTGGATGGCGCAGCCTCGGCTCTGCATATATGTGGTGCAGCGCGAGTTCAAAAGGAACACATCAAGGTTTAATTTCAAAACACGCGATTTGCAAAGCGGTACTGTTGCATCACATGGCTGTTTTTTTCACCGCCTCGACTGGAGGGCGCTCCCATGTCAGCGGGTTCACTTGTGGGCGCGGCTGCACACAGACCGAAGCGGTGCGTGACCTCAGCTCGGTGCATGAACGAGGCTGACCTCTGGGATGAGCCCGATGAGCATTTCAATTCACCGGGGGGGGGGGGTGAATGCGAGAAGTTGCAGCGTCCCCCTTAAAAAACTTATCGGGCGTGCGTCGTTTCGTCGCTCTCGACGTAACGACGCCGTTTACGCGCGCTCGGTGTTTATCCTCGAATGACCCCAATGCTGAAGCGAGAACATCCCGTTCCTGAGATATTAATAGCTCCCCTTGCGTCACCGAACTGTGGAACACCGCTTTGCTAGACACGCAATGAAGCCACGAACTGTGGCAGCAACACATTTTCCTCCAAAGCAAACATGGTTATAAAACAGGTTGTCATCATTCTCTGCCAGCTGTCTGCGGTTGTTCCAGCCAACGTGATTGCCACTTGTAAGTGTTACACACGTTGTTATTAGGGTGGTGAGAGTTGAGTCTGGATGACAATAGTTCAGCCAGTGCACACTTGGGGAGTTATAGTGCCAAACTGAAGGGATTATTCCATAAACACAATATGGGTTAGTGTATCAGAAAACAAATGCTGTAAAAAGGTGTACAGCACAAGTCTGCAATGCAATGTTGCAGCCCAACGATCCTACACAGTTTGGCGCCAATAGGAGAGCCAATGCTGGTGATGAGCTGAAAGCATAGCGCACAATGCACAATAAGCCATATGTTAACTCAGTCCCTTCCCCCAATCCGAGAGCCAAGTGAGGCTGGAGCTACAGAGCCTGGCCTGCATAGCTCCAGAGGGAGGGAGGGAGGGATGGGAGGGAGGTGGGAGGAGAGTTTCTGTTGCTATGTTCTCTGTAAGTTTCCTGTCTGGAGGATCTATGGGCTGGCTGATTTTGAGGGCTGACATGGCAGTGTTGTATGTAGGTCAGCAACAGTAAAACAACTTCGGCAGCCCCAAAAGCACACTGTGGGAAACGTGTTGTCATGCAATGCCCATGCTGAAGTGTATATCTTTACATTTGATTGGTATGCAAAAACCTAACTTGCAGATTGTGTCTCACCCGGTCTGTGTGCTGTTATTTCCTCTTTTCCATGCATGCTATGTGCTAACTCCTCCACACTTGCATCCACAAGCACAAGAGTTGAGGCGTTAACCCCTGGTTGATGCATGTTTTGCAGATGCCAAAAACATCCTGTGGAATCATCACTAAAAATTACGTCCTAGGGTCACAAATGATTTGTGTATGGAATTTTGTTTTTTAAATAAACAATTGCAACTCAAGACCCACCTACTAGCCTTTTCTGGAGCTTTTGACTGAAGGACATAGTCCTCATCAGAGATATGATTTACTCAATTGCCATTAAAATACAGATCTCTACCAACAAAAAAAAGAAATCAACCTTGAGCCAGGACTGTTTTGTCATCTGCTGTTTTAAGGTCAAGAATGGGGTGATCTTAACTTGATTGTGTACAGAGCTTTATTTAATGTAATACTTACTTTAAAACAGGGAACTCCTCATTTTGAGTCACTATCATAAATATCTTTTATGGTTCTTTAATATGAAGATGTAAGTGCTTCATAATCATCAAGGTGCATGCTTCGCTACAGGGAGTGTCTGTATTATGTGAGCTTTGTCCTAGCCAAACCCTACTTCCTGTGAGTGTGAGTGTATTTAATGGTTTGATATGAGTTGACAAGAAAACCTCAGCAGAAACACAGGCCACATTTCGAATTGAATGAAGAATGAAGAAGCTCCAGTAAATGTGACTGACTACACTGAATGATATGAGTGTTTCGCTTTAGTCAGCTCAGGGCTTTAAAGATTTGTCTGTTGCAACCCCAACCGATTACCTTACTGCCGCTTGCTTAGTCTCCCACTACCATCTGTGTTTCAGATCATCCAAGGCAGTTCTCATTAATGACAACGCTGCTATGATCAGCAGGATTAGAATGTGCTGGTCGACTGGCTTTGACTCAGTCTTTTATGGTTTCTAACACACCCTGGACCATCGATGAGGATACGAGAACCTCACTTGCTCTATGTCTCCTGCTCACATATATTAACCAAGCAATTTCATTTTCCATGTCACCATTTTAGAGGCTTGATTATATTTGGTGACAGTAGTTTTGAAATGTATGTGATGAATGAGAACAATTTAAACTGCTGAAGTGTGTCTCAGCAACTTATTCAAATTTTTATTGAAAAACAAAAATCTGGCTTAACATTCAAATAGATAAAAACATTTAGTTGCAAGTTTGTCTTGCACAGACACAAAGGTAAAACGTCCACCTATTTATCGTAAAAAGTCATGTCAGGACGTTGGATGTTCTGTTGACATCATTGCTGTTTGTATGTGACCCCCTTGTCCCTCTTCTGGTAGCGCCATCAAACATTTCACTTGTTCATAAGAAATATAAAAATGAAAAGGGTAATTTGCCATTAAATGTATCTGAGCACATTTGTGTTCTTCAGGTGATAAATGGAAATCAAGTCCTAATGTTTTTAGAGACCTCCTGACCTTTGCTCCTGTGCCATTCGTAGGACACATCTTATCTATTTATTATGATCCAACTCTTTTATAGTGTGGACTGTAATAAATATGACTAGAGGAGCTTTAAACTTTTAATAACCTTTTTTATTAGCGTTCAATCGAAACCACATTAATTTGTGCCCATATGATTGCTACAACAGCTTTTGGTTAAGACACATCAAAACAGTTTTATTAGCTGCAGAAAATGTTTATTTAATAATTTATTCTGATGATCCAGATCAACAAGAATATTGCATTGTGTACTTTTACACTAATTCAGCACAATTAACCACATAGATGTATTCATTGCTTTCTCATACCAGATAAAACTGTAGGTCATGGCCTTAACAGCAGCCTGTGGCTCAGATGAAGTACTCAAAATATTGACTATTTTTGGCTCACAATGCCCAATTATCCCACTCACAGCAGCTTTTTGGCCACTGAGGTAATCAGACAATCACAGCAATGACTATTGATTTAGTTTGTTTTCATCCGACTATGACATTCATTTACATCTATTAAACGGTGGTCGTGGTCGGACACAAACACAACTGCATCATGTGGCTTCGGTTCGTGGTGCAGAAGTGTTGATCAGCAGTTTTGTGCTTTTTGTCTGTCTAGCTATCTGTTCCTGTCTAGCATCTCCAGAGTGTTACTGCAGGGCAACGTTTCCTTCGATCAAGTTTATGTCAGTGCCTTAAGCAAATCAGGAAAAGTAGTATGGACATACAGCTTTTGAGTGTGAATCCCACATGTGGATGTTAAGCTGTTGGACAATGAGTTGATTCTGGAAGTTTACGCAGCTGACTCAACACCCCCTCCTCCACTGAGACCGATCTGCTTCACTGCTCACTTGGAAAGGCGTATGCGCTTCCCCCTCTGACACCACACACACTGCAATCACAAACATGGAGGTTTATGAAACTCCTCTGATCAAAGGAAGGAGCCACTGTTCACTTCAGTATGACATATTGTGAAATGGAGTCAGTGGTTGGAGCATCTTCCTACAGGTCAAAAGAGCTGCTGTTTTACAGCCCCACTGCAGCACATGGATTCCCTGTTAACCCTTGTGTGGGCCCCAGGTCAATGCTGGAAATGACTTACGCCAGCATGTGCTATCTGAAGAGCAGCATAGAGCATAGAGCTGGCTGTTCAGCTGCAGCACGCTGGAGGTTCATGGAATGCATTTTTCCCAGGGGGCGGATTTCCAGGAACAGTTTTGCTCTGGTGGTGTGCAATGAGCCAGTCCGAGAGACGCAGGCCGCTGGGTGTGCACGAGCATGCAAGTGAAGTTGGTAGGCCACACGTGGACCTATAGTCTGCCCCGCCTACTTCCCTAAAACCCATTTTGTGCTGACAACAGAGTACAGAGGGACCACTCCTATAAACATATAGACAACATGAGTGTTGTCCTCATAAGACGTAACCTTCAGGAAGACCTTTGGCTCAACACTAGTGTCTATTTACCTTTCACCACATGCTGGCGCCTCCTGAGGCCCAGACATTGTAAACATCCTCTTTCTGACATCGGTGGACTTACAGACTCGTAACCCACAGGGGGCTTCCTCCTTTACCGTTAAAAGGCCGTTGTATAATTTACACGTGCATCACTTCCATTATCTGCTCATTAAAATGGGTTTGAAGAACATAAGTATTGTTTTGACAAGAAGAACCCACGTAATGTTTTACTTTAAGAAGAGTAAATAGTCTGGTTATTCCCAGAATCCTCTTTCATCTTTACACATTCATGATCAATGTGAAATAGTTTAGATCCCTTATCTGCATGTCGGATCCACGTGACAGCAGAAATACAACTATCTGAAAATAGTTAAAAAGTCCTGCATTCAAATTCCTACTTAAGTAAAAATATGAAAGTATTATCAGCTGTCAAATAAATGTAAAAAGTGCAATCTTTTATCAGGAATGTAGTAGAAGCTCAAAGTGCAGAAACGTGGATCACTTATGGGGTGTAACTAAAAAAAGTAGGCATCAGCCCTTTTTTTATTCATTTAATGTGTGCCCAACCACTTTGGTATATCATAAACAACCACAGCTAAATGCTGACTTAATATCTGCAGTTTATAATTTAAAGTTAGACTGTCTTTGATTGATATCCATGACTGTTTCATCTCATAAATATATCCCTTTGTTGGATTTAAAACATAGAAATCAAGTTTTACCGTGTCATGAGTGGTTATTATAAGGGGAGCACAAGGTGCCGTGGAAAGCAGAGAGCAGAGGGAACATGTGCTGACACGACCCACTCCAAACAAACCACTAACGACCATTTCCCTCCCGTAAGTTCAGGCAGAGTGTTTGTGGAGAGAGACGACAAGTCAGCACTCACACATCATCCCGTGTTGTTATCTTTCTCTCCACATGCAACGTTTTTTTAGCATTTGTCAAACTGTGTGCGTGTTATTATCAGCTGAACGTGTTTGCCCTCCTCTGCAGCGCTGAGGGACCTGAACACACCCGGAGAACCAAGGTCTCAGGTGAGGGTGTTGTCTGTTTCCTTAGCAACCAGGAGAAACACGGGCTGCTCACTGAATCAAAAACACATACCTTTTATTGTTTTGTTACTGTAGGTCATGGCTGATCACCTTGACAAAACAAATCCTGAACACACCCTAACCAAAGAATACGTAAATTATTTAGTTTGGTGTTTTCCGCCTCCAGGCTTCTGCTGCACTCTTTGTTGTAACTCCTTGTTACATATTTGGGTTTCCTTGCCAGGAGCGGCGCCTTTAAGCACTTCACCTGTCCACGGGAACAAAGAAGAACTTCCACTGCACAACGTGAAACATGTCCTGTTCCTTGAACGACGTCTCCTTCCAGAGTATCACATGTGGAAGTCGTTTCACCCTAACCGGCTTTCCAGCTGCTGGTTTCATCCCATCGGGTTTATGTGACGAAATTAGTCACACAAGACATTTACAAATGATCAGGTCCAACAATCAAGGTAAATTGAGCTTGATGACGCAAAGCAGAAGCCTAAAATAAAAAATAAAAAAAACAGCGTATTGTTTCTGTTAGTGTCGAGTATGAAGATTTCTCAACACAAACAGTTCTGGCTGAACTGGTGATGACCTTTAAGACAAACTGTTTCTTACAGACTATACGTGACCCCATGGTCAGAGAGAGCTTAATGCATAACGTCCGTGGCCATACAAGAGGTCAGAGCGCCCTCTTGTGGTAGAATCTTGGAATTAAATGCACTAAGTACTTTTAGATCTGTTTTAAATAGTCGTCGGTTTGAGGTACAGTGTGTAATGCAAGCTGATATACTGCTGCTGGTAATGCTAGCAGACATGTATTTTAAATAACATAACCTTCCCCTAACAAGGGAGATCTATTTCTTGAGTGTGATCCCTTCCTCATGCTGAAAGATACATGATGTCAGGTTGGACCTACTTTAATTATGATCTGTTACCAGTTAAATGAGATAATGTTAACAACCTGTAGTTGTGAATAGGTTTTCAATATCTCCTGTTACAAATTGTGCCAACAATGAGTTTGGCAGCAAATGTCAGCAGTAACCGATATAACCATATTTTCAGCAATATAAAATTTAAAAAGCAAGTGTGGCTCCTCGAATGAAGATAAGAAAAGACGATAAGATGTATTGCCCCTCTGGGGAAACTTTACTTGACCTCAGCATCAAGGGTGTTCCTCTCTAGACGTACATGGCAGCATAATTACAATGATTCATATGTTGAAATACATAAAGTTGCACATAGTAAATTTCACGGTCATGTCTTTTGGTCTCACCACACTTTTCAAAACCATATTAGTCGTTGCTTCTGCTCCATTCAGTGCTCTACCTTCTCCTGGAGACAAATAATCTCCAAAGCCCCAGCAGATGATAAAGCTCATTTGTGTCTGCTTACGGGGAGAAATTAAGCATGATCCATTCTTAGAGGCAGGCAACATCGAGACACATTACTGGAGTGGAGTAGGACAACACAATTCTGCCAAGTTTGAGATAAAGACAAGTGGAAACGTTCCTCAATGAGCAAAACAGGCAAGACCTTACCTTTCTCATGTTGGCAACATTAGAGCAGATGAGTGGTGATTTCATACTGTGGATTAGTAGGATAGTTATCTCCGTGCTGCACTTACTGCTTCAGCTGTTGTTTATTTGTGTGTCACAATGTGCTTCGGTGAGCTTCTCTTTTAGTACAGGATGATTTTGTTTATTCTCATAAACCCTGCTGTCCCACCGGTGGTCCGGTCAGTAAACACTTGTGCTGTGCAGACAGACTTTGTACAAGTGGATATCTAAATGTTTGTGCAGCTGTACATAATTTAGGTTTAAGTCTTGGGTTTGAAAGTTGTACTGAATATAAACATCATAGACTGTGATATCATATACACTTCCTGGTTTTCACTTCATGTTTCCATGAGCATTTCAATATTGCTATGAGAAATGTTATTTATCACGATTCCACTCAGTATCCAGTAGGGGGAGCTGCTGCATATACTGGATATAATCTAAAACTCAAATATTTTCCCATCGGAAGTTCACATACTTTTAATTTGATAAAAAGAAAAAGGAAAATCAACGTAGCATTGTACTTTGTTCCTTTCTTTTATGCAGCATCCTGTAACACATCTACTATAAGGTAGCAGATAGTTTAACTTAGATGTATATGTTGAGACTAGGGATGCACCGATACCAATACCGGTATCGGTATCGGTGCATCCCGGTGGTCGATACTGCGTTAAATACTCGTACTCGCATCGGTTTCAATGGCCGATACCAAGAACCGATACTCACTCAACAGTATTTCACTACAACAAACTGGTCGCGCTTTGTGGAGAAGCAACCCCGTGGCGGAGCCGGAGACACTCTTCTCTGTCTCAACTGTCTCAACAGTCTCAACAGTCTCAACTTCTGAGCAGCCAATCACGCTATCCAAGTTGTTTTGCCGTCCAATCAGATGGCCAGTTTGTCTCAACAGCAGAATCTGGAGCCGCCATCTTGGATCCTCGCTACGCAGCGCTCACTTCTTTCAATAGACAGGAGAAAAGTGAGACGCGAGTACAATACAAGACTTTATCGATATTGTGCTTATTAACCGGTGTTGCATACGTGTGTATGACATATTAGTGCTCATATTAGTGCTCTTGTTAGTGGCTGACAGCCCCGGAGTTACTTGTAATCAGTCCGTCCCAACGCGACGCAAATGTTTCGCGCGACCAGATTACATGTAAAGTCTATGCACAGACGCGTGTGGTTGCGACAGACGCAAATTTACGCCGGCGGCACGTTAGACGCGAGAGTTGAAATTTTCCATATTTAATACATCTATAATTGAGAAGCTCTGCGCGTCATCACCGCCGTCCTGCCGGTTTGAATCAAACGGCTGCTGATCCACCAGAAGTAGCGCTGGCAGCGGCCTCATTCAGACGCTGTTGTGCGGCTACGGATGATATTATTGTAGCCGAGTGTCTGTTGTGTGTCTATATTTGTAATTCTAATAAAATGAAAACACGCTGCAGGGTAACTTGAACCACTTTTTTTATCTCCTTCACACACGTATATCCCACAATTCCACTCTTTTCCTTTCCGTTTCTCCCTCCACAATAAAAGCACCGGAAACATAACTTGGAACACAGCTTCCTATATAATTGCTCGATACCTAATATTATCGCTTACATTATGAACCCGGGCACGGGGCGTTTTATGGTCCGACATTAGAGGGACTTCCACAAGAAGTTTAAAGCTTGGGATAGCCTTCTGTTAATTTTGTACTATAGGCTTGACATAATCTGCAGAGGATAAAATAAAATCTGCCTCCAAATTAATTGCACTTTCATGGAGACCAAATCTAAGAAGTATCGGTATCGGTACTCGGTATCGGCAAGTACACAAATAAAAATATCGGTATCGTATCGGTTTGTAAAAAATGGTATCGTTGCATCCCTAGTTGAGACACTTCAGACACTAAACATTCGTAATGTCACAATGACATTGTATAACAGGTTTCAGTTGGTCTGGAAGTGACAACATCAGCATTAAAGTGATATAATGCATTACTACTAATGCTTTTAATATTTCTAGATCTGTTAATGAATATCAAAATCTTTGCTCTTATTCGTCAGCATAGGCCAAATCATGCGATGTGGTATTAAGCCTTGATATTATTTTTGCATCAATTTAGTTGGTATTATATAAGAGGTCAGACTCTTAACAATACTTAACGTCAAGCTGCTCTAAATCTAAGACTTTATCTGGAACAAAACTACATGTGAAAGGCCATCAAGTGAGATCTTTCTGAAGAAGTTGAACAATGTTGAAGGTACAAGGTGTGCAGTTTGAAGCAATTGGCGAAACTATTCCTGTGTTTCTACCAGAGAACTGACTTCATGCAGATTCAAATTAGAGTGTTTTAATTCCAGCTTTTGCCTCTGCAACCCACTCTGTATCTGTGCTTGTACCTTTCGTGTGTGCCCTGATGGGACACTCCTCAGACCCTCAGAGCCCCATCAGGTGGGACAACATTTGGCTTTCCACCGGCTAACTTCAGCCTCACAGCTTGCATGGTCTCTCTAAGCCTGTTTTGGGTTTGTGTTGTGCCAAAGTAGATTTACCTTCAATAACCATTTATTAAATCTCTATCCATTAGACTCTGTGGCTTCGTAAGAGCCGGCTGCATTAAGCCTGATTATGGGATGCCCGGCAGAGGAAAAGGGTCTATGTGTCAAGTGTGTCATCGAGTGATTTATATCCCTGGCTCGGATCTCTGTCTTGTCAGTCGGGAGTAAGCTGCAGAGAGGAGAGGGAAGCGCTGAAACCTCGAATGATGTAAAACGTTGATCATTCTTTGAGGTGTGAATCCCGAGGTTGCTGCCATGCCTTGGTTCTGTAGTGGGTGTCGCAGGTTTCTGTATGGTTCTGATGTTGATGCCGCCGCTGAACCCTGACCCGTTGCCAGAAAGGATCCCTTTCTAAGTCAGTTTGACACATCTTCAATATGGACCCCAAGAACCAGAGTAGCAACTTTAAGCGGGCCTCCCTCAAACGCACCACATCTGGCTCGCAGAAGGTAAGAAGAAGCCTGTTCTGTCACATTCAACGGGGATTCTGCATCTCTTCACTGAGATGGATCTGAACTGGAGTGTATATATTTGAGTTTAATGTGTGGCATTCATTTTGAAAGTTAACTCTTTTTTTTAATTTACTTTTTGTATCCAGAAACCATGACTACTTTGACTGAGAATGACCTGTGTTCATGTCACATGAAACCATATGATCTGGCCACATTAGTTCCTAACCAATCGTTTCACAGCCCCTATGGCACAATGACATGCACCATTCATGACTGATGGTCGTATATTAGTGTGCACATGGTGTGCACGCCATGCACTGCAAACATACTGTTAAATGGTGTTTAGGGCAGAGCAGGCTTCTAAGAGCTGCTCACTCCAGTGCTGCAGTTTAATCCTTCATAATGGCCCACTATGGATGCCCATGGCCATGACAGATTAACAAACGTTTCTATATTTCTAAAGTCTGCTTTCATGTGATTAATACACTCCCGTTATCATGTCCTTGAAAGCAAAAAAGATACATTTTTTATATGCATGCTTCTGCTCCAAATCCAACAAGCGGTGCATGCTTAGATTAGAGTTTGCACACTGCAAAGTAACACACACTAAGTTTGTGTTGCTTTCTTTTAATGCATGTTAGCACAGGACAGTGAACGACAAAGAACTTCAAAACATTCTCATTTAAATAGTTTCAAATACATTTTTTAGTAAAAGATAAAGATGGAAAGTAAATTGAAATATCAAACAAACATAAAGCATTTAGAGTTAATTCTTTGTAGATTACATTTCCATAACTTCACAATGTGTGGAGGAACATTGTTAAATCAGTCCACCTCCTGATGGATATATCAACAGTAGGCTATAGCTGACACTGACATCATTCAAATAATTTATTGTGATGGGTTTCTATAAATTACAACAGGCATTATTTGGTGAGATTAATACTCTTCTATAATCCACAGCCTTATGAGATTTTACTCTGTAACGCTATCAGCAATGTCATGGCTCTCAGCTGCACTTTTAATGAGATCTGATATGTTGGTAAATATAAACTAATTTTCTGCACATACCATACTGCTGAGAGATATCCGTTTTATTCTGATTATGCATATTTGTCATGTTTGTAGTCTTAAATCATGGATTTATCTGCTTTTATTCAAATTATGTGTATACTTCATTATTCACAGTGGATCATATGAAGAAGGATTTATTTTTCATCAATGGTAGAGTGCACCAGAACGAGAGTAAATATAGAGGTGATATCTCTTTGAATCTGGGTGCCACATGATCAACATGATTAGAAATTGGGGTAAAGTTGAAATCTCTCCAACAAAGAGCACATTCAGTTAAATGTGTTCACATGATATCACCTTGTTGCCATAAATTAACTTCCATCTTTTCTGTCTACAGACTAAACACTGTTCTTTTGTAAATAAGCTGCCTCTACTGACCCTTTACCGCTCTTACAGAGAAATAGTTAGATGGGAAAGAAATATCCAGAAAACATTTGATGGGTTGGAATAATCACTGGACCCTTAAAGGAAATGGGCCACAATAAAAGGCAAAATCACAATAAAAGGCAAAATGATTCTATATGTGATTAATCCTACAATTTACAAGAATGTGCAAGATCATATGACTGTATGATATAAGCGCCAGGCTCAGGTCAGGTGAGGCCCAAGAATCCTGAAAAAGCTTTAAGGCTCCGGGTCAGGGGCGGGACTAGCAGACCCCAATGTGTCTGAGTTAGCAAAGCTTATGGAAATAAAAGTTTAACCAGTAAGTTAAACTAGTGTATTATTATTTAAGTGACCTAGTTAATTAATTAAACCTAATAGATCATCTTTTTTTTCAAGTAAAAGCAAAATTTAAAAGACTTAATTCTGCTATGGAGATGGAAAACTCTTACACCCCATAAAATAACATATCACAACAAGGTTACATATATTTGCTATTGGTTGGCCGTCTATAGTTTATAGACGGCCAACCACTATATTGTATTAATTTATATTTTATTCTTTTCAGCGAACTGAATTAGTGGAAAACCCGTGAGATGCACAACAAATGTAATTGAATTGACATTTAATTAACACATGTAATTGAATTAACATTTAAGGAGATGCATTTCATATAGTTTTACATATGTATGTTGCAGAATAATACAAACACTCAAGATCATATCTATTAATTAAATATTGCAGTGGTAATACTATCTTTATACATATGATATGGTATTTAAACCTTTCAAACTGTGTGTGTGTGTGTGTGTGTGTGTGTGTGTTAAAGAGGATCTGACTCAGACCTGTTTCCATACTGAGAAATGCTTCTCTTCTACTACAAAAGAACTGAAGACTTTTTATTTGTTTTTACAGAGGCACTATCTGTATTCCGGTTCCCTGATTTCATGTCAAATTAGATTTGCCCTCTTTTTCGGTCAGACCCTCCTTTGGGGCAAACCAGCAACTTTAAAACATGTCTTATGACTCCCTAACTCTTGGCGATAATCAGTGACATGTTGGACTCATGTGATGGCTAACTAGATTTTCAAACTCGGGAGAAACAATGAGTGCATTTACAAACAGGGCTGACTGAAAACAATTTGCTTCACAGTTAATGCAGATTGGCCTACACAGAGCCTCTAACTCAAGTGTGTCGTTTCGTCTGAATATCTTTCCCCCTCGGGTTAAAATATGTAAAAGGCAGCTTTTTATTCGGTCCACGTGGGATCGACCATGAGTCTGAAGTATTTTTTTTAGACAGTAAAGACGTCTACATGGGTTTCCTTCCTGTCACACTGCATCAGGCTCTAACCACATCGCCGTTCAATACCAAAGCCGAGCAATTAGTTGCTTTATCTTCAACCCTGGTGACATTCCATTAGGACCCCCAAATCCTTTCTGATCCATTTCACTTGTGCTGATGAGGCTTTTGTTGTGTGAAGTCCGTCGTTACTACAATATTCAGACTAAATCACACGTATATTCTTTACTCGCCGACGGTAAACGATTATGTGTTCAAAATGCAGTGCAGTAGACCAGGTCAGATGTCAACGTGCAGAAATAAAGCCATCTTTATACCTTTTCCTTATGACGGTTGGGAGCTGAATAGTCTGTGTAATTGTAGCAGCACTGGAACAAATTTGCTCTGATCTGGTTGCTCACTAAGCTGAGGGTCAGGAGACCAGGACCATGTGATTCCAGTGCAGAAAGGCATGCATGTATGGCATGCATCCTGACTGACACACATACTGTGTCTTATACTGAGAGAAACATACTGCGTTTATATATTTTATACCTTTTCTATGACCTCCTCAGCAATCGAGCAATTATTATTTTCATTCCACACAATTGCCTTTTGTCTTGAACAGTAATTTCCTCAAAGCATTCTGCGTGTTGGAATGACTGTTGTTTATTGTTCAGAGGCTTGTCGTAAGTCTGGTTAATTTGCCTGGTGTGACACAATCTGATCCTGCAGTATCTAATTCTTGAAGGTTTTTGTTGTTAAGTGCTCAAAGGCAGCTCTTAACGAGGCAGCTGGTTGCTGACTGGATTTTGGTTTTAACTGCTGACGTTAATGAGTTTAAGTAAGCTGAAAGACCTGTGACATAGTCACCAAACCCTTCTGGAAATGCGCTTTGTTTTCTTTGGAGGCCCACGTGTGTTTTTAACCAGCGCAGGACCAGAAGGCTTCTCTCTCTGAGTCTCTGAGTCATCAACCACCAACCTCCCTTGTCTTTTTCACTCTGAGTTACAGTCAGGCTCAAACTGCTCACTTCAACCATAAAAGGAGAGCTTATTACACCATTTCACATGAGGAAGCTTTTAAACGGATGTCTACAACTTTGCGCTTGTTAAACTCCATCTCAGCTTCTAGCTCACCTAATTTCTTCCTCTAGTTATTTAAGCATGCTCCCGAAATCCCTTAATGACTTTAAATATTATTAATTGAATTACTCCAGTAAGTCTAGCATGTAGAATAAACATGATTTATTTTAAATGGGTCATATTTGATTTTTCCCTGGTTGAGCACACAGTTGAACCTGTTGGATATCAGATAGAAGCCAGGAGGCTAAATGTGATTTGTTTAAACAATAATATCAATTTTACAGCCTGCTGGGAGTCTATTTATTATACAAAATCACAGAAATAAAAAAAAAGAAGTGAATCCACTCTACATGAGCAACATTAAAAAGCAAGATAATATTGAATAGCTGCTCTGCTGAGTCTTCTTTTCTGCCACAAAAACATGGTGGATGGAAATAGAGATTAACTGCAATTAGCATTGATTGACCTTGCCCTCGACTGGAGACCAGTCATGTCTTAACAAGGCGCCTTCCAAAAGAATGCCCGCATCCAATTCTCTCAATTATGCAAATTGTGTTGAAATCAAAGTAGTTGGAGGGGGTGAAAAAGTTTCAAATGAAAAGTTGGGGAGCCCCTGAACGAGACTGCAGTGCTTTCAGGTTAGCCAGTCTGCACCGTCTTCTCACACAAGCTAAGATCTTCCACACTGTGAAGTGAACACAAAGAAAGGAGTTTCAACAAATTGGGAGATTAGGGGCCGGTTATCAAAGTAGATTTATTGTGCCTTGTTCAAGCGAAGGATGAAAATACCCTGTGGGCATGGAGAAGGGGTCATGGGACTCCAAAAGGGATTACCTTGAACTGGAGTCATGAGACTCGGGCGAACAAAGAGCCTGCTCACATGCTCATCATATTAGCTGGCCCTCATAAAGTGAAGAAGTTTCATGTCTTGTGGGATTCAATGAGAGCTCTTGACTAGGAGTGCAGCACCAGGAGAAAGCTCTGCTGGGGGAGCAGCAGACTTGAGACTTCCTCTCGGCTCTCTGGCTTAACCTCCAGCAGGACTAGAGATAGGACTCTGCAGCTGGGACAGAAGACTGTGTGTAAGTGTATCTACATTCTGTAACTTTAACTCTTTTTAAATTAATTTGATTACTTTTATAGCACAATTAGTTAGGTATTACAGAGGTGTGGAACAAATTACAGATCATGGAACGTGAATTCAGATGTGGTGAGTGACAACAGGCGGCAATCTGTGAGTTCTGGGTGTTTAATGATGCATAATAACACGGAGATGGAAAACTGCTTTAACAAGACCAACAAGAACAACGGCATTACAAGTTGGAAACTACAACACGGGGGTTTATTTATTTCCAAAGAACTACCAATATTTGTGAATTACATACACTATTCTAATGTGTATGTCTTCATGCAAACAATCAGTTTAACATTTTAAAAAGGAAAACGCAACTAAATAAATAGGAATAGAGTGTTTTAGCAAAACATCACTTGGTGATATTATCTACTCAACCAAGTCATTATCAGATGACTCTTGAATGAGTATATTGGGTGAAACCAGGTCATCACTGTAGCATTACAGGGGTGCAGAAAAGAAAAATATGTATTTATACAAGTTTGAAGGGAAGGATGAAAACTGTTCCAGTTCAATTCAACAAGACCAGCAAATAGTAACACATGTATAATATAACCATGAATATGTAAAGACAGGTTGTAAAAAATAAAATAAAACTATAGACCTGATCAAAAGGTTTTGGGCTGGCTGAGACCAATTAAGCAGATAAAGAGAGAACAGTAACTGTTCTGTGTTATTGGAACGTGTGATTGCTGTTCACAAGACTTTAATTTATACTCATGACTTCAGACCAATTGGTGACGTTGAAATACTTATTTCACAATGTTTCAAGCTATTAATGCTGTTAAATATTAAGATGATTTTTTTTTCCACCACGCCCGACTTCCGAGTTTTTTCTTGGAAAGATTTGCTTCCAGTGCTTCAGTTTTAATTGGGGCTCCACCGTCAACAATGGCCCTTTGAACTTACTTATTTTTGCTCAGCACTGAAAAAGAAATCCGACAGCAATCAGAGCAGGATTTGACAAAGTGCGTGGGCATAGTACTTTTGTGTGATGATTTTCACTGGCTGCTTATCAAGCTCGAGCAGACAATGAGCGGTGTTAGTCCGTATCTACTGCATATGATGTTACTCCCTGTTAATACTAGTCACGCAATATAAACTATACAAGTCTCTGCAGAAACATTTTGTCTTCAATTTATATTTTCACTGGGTTTCTTTGAAGGATGCATTTAGTATTAATCGTATTACTTCCAAAAGGAATTTAATATTGAAATTTAAATACAGGTATTTGCAAAGATATGTAGTACGACACCATATGAGCTGACACTTTTCTCTCTCTTATATTTCCTCTTTACAGGCACAAAGAGTTTGGATTGAGAGGACCTTTGTTAAAAGAGAATGTATTCACAAATTTCCCACCAAGGACCCAACAAGGTATTTACACTCATCACACTGCCTTTTAAAAATGTTTTATTACTTTTGATAAATATGGCCTGAGCCGTGAACCACAGCTATCTCATTATCATTTGAACATGGCTCAAAAAACGCTAAAACAACTCAAATGAATCATCAAATTCATTTCAGTTGCTCTTTTCACTGCTAGAGAGAGCTTATATGCGATCAATTTTAATTTTACTCTCTAAAATAAAAATTTAAAAAATAGGCTATCTTTTACTTTACTTTAGGAATATGTAATGACAGTGTTATATGTGCAAATTCAGCTCGTAAATACTATGAGTATTATCTCGTAGTATCTAAATGTATTAGAAATCCTTTTAATTTAATGAATCATGACACCTATGACTGCAGGTTATCAGACGTTTACTAGGATTATGTTTCAGAGTGTATTGCAGGACATTGTTACTGTCCTGGGCTACGTGAGCAGCCAGGCAGTGCAGGCCTTTGTTCGCTGAGGCACACATTTCCCAGAAATGGGCACACAGTCATGAAAGAGCCTGTGCGATGTGTGTTTTCGAGGAAAAGACACAGCCTTCATGAGCAGACTCACAGCAACACTAAGCTCAGTTGCTTGATTCAACACTGAATAGGACACTGCTCGGGGATTTCTAGGAATAATCAACGCATGTTTTTAAGTCTACATCAACACAGACTGACAGTTTGTTTTGTGATCCATGTAGATGTTCCTGTGGTCAGCTGACAGCGCAGCATGTGGCCATCCCTGCTGGTGCCAACTCGCTAGAGGAAGCGAACCAGCTGGTGCAGATTGATACCCCAAAGGATAAATGGAGTGTGATCAAGCACACCAGAACCTACCCAACAGACGCCTACGGCTTAATCGAGTTCCAGGGTGGAGGATTCATCAACAAGGCAATGGTGAGTCTACGCCACTGAAAAATGTATTCACGGTGACTGTGTTGTTTTGATTAGAAATAACTGACAATACAGTTATTTCCCCTCATCTTCTCTCCTAGTATATCAGAGTATCCTATGACACCAAACCTGACAACCTCCTGCATTTGATGGTGAAGGACTGGCAGTTGGAACTGCCCACCTTGCTCATCTCCGTCCACGGAGGTCTCCAGAACTTCGACCTCCAGCCCAAACTCAAGCAAGTGTTCGGCAAAGGCCTGATCAAAGCTGCCGTCACCACCGGAGCTTGGATCTTCACGGGTGGAGTCAACACGGGTAGGACGCTGACAATTCAGGATGACGCTTTTAATGTTCACTTAACAAAATAACAATTTGTGACATTAGAAGATTGCCTTTGCTCTAAATTGTCAATACATAATACCTATTCTGCAATTTCCTGGGAGCAATTTGACTAACTCATTGTCACCGGTTTAAGCACTGTAATTAGAGCTTTTGCTGGGAAAGTTCATCAGAAATGACAATCGTGTGGATTTTGCCTGCAGTAACAACACTGTGCCCCATGATGCAGCCCCATCAGGCAGTTGGAAGAGTCATTATTCATGTTGTATTCTGCTCTTTACATTTTAGGGGTGATCCGTCATGTAGGAGATGCCCTAAAGGACCATTCCTCCAAGTCACGAGGGAAAGTGTGCGCAATAGGAATTGCCCCATGGGGGATCCTGGAAAACAAAGAGGATCTCATCGGAAAAGATGTGAGAACATTTTCTGCTTTTGGTTTCCCGAAAAGAAAAGACCCTTTCTTACTAATTTTTCTTCTTGAAACATTTCACACTAATTTCTCTTTCTTTTTCCAGGTAAACAAACCCTATCAGACAATGGCAAACCCACTGAGCAAGCTGGCTGTGCTCAACAACAGCCACTCCCACTTCATCCTGACTGACAACGGCACCTGTGGGAAGTACGGCTCTGAGGTCAAACTCCGCCGGCTGCTGGAGAAGCACATCTCCCTGCAGAAGATCAACACACGTAAGTCAAAAACCGCTCTGCAGATATCATAAAACATCCACGGTGTGTTTGAGTGTGAGCCAGAGTCTGGTTGGACATGCGGATGGAGACTCTTCTGTGGCCTGTGGGCTTCCCTTTGTCATCCTATGCCTGGAGCTCGGATAAGGCAGGGACAGCAAAGGGATGCTCAACTGTCACCACTGACTTCACTCCCTGCTCCGGTTTGGTCTGTTGAACCAAATCCATGTGTTCTGCTTCAACTTTTCATTCTTAAAGTTCTGTTCTCATAAGGTGACACTTGGGTGATAAAAGGAGGGAAGGACTGAGTGTTTCTGGCTGTGTGTTCCAGGTCTGGGTCAGGGGGTTCCTCTAGTGTGTCTGATAGTGGAGGGAGGCCCCAACGTGATCTCCATCGCACTGGAGAGTCTGAGAGATGATCCCCCCATCCCCGTGGTGGTGTGTGACGGCAGCGGCCGAGCTTCCGACATCATTTCCTTCGCACACAAGTTCTCAGAGGATGGAGGGTGAGCATTTAGATGATTTCTCCTTTACTATACTCGGATGTCATTCCTCTGGTAAAAACAAAAAGCTGATATGTTCTCTTTGAATCTTCTTTTTCCAGCCTAGTTAATGATGATGTCAGAGAGCAACTTTTAGTCACTATTCAGAAGACTTTTAACTATAGCAAAAGTCAGTCGCAGCAGATCCTGCTCATGGTTATGGAGTGCATGAAGAAAAGAGAACTGGTGAGTAGGAGAATACAAAAATAAGGTGTCGATATCTTCAGTATTATTTGATTAAATGACATGTCTGTGTGAAAAATATCTCTGAGTTGTGAAGCATCTGGTCTCCATCATCATTCATCCATTCCACTCATCTGTGTATTTCCATTAACATATTGAATAAACATAATCCCCACAGCATGCTTGACATCTCTCCTTGTGGTCATGTGTCATATGTTCTTGTAATCTGGGACATTCGCAGCTTCCCTACATCATCAATCCTCGTGTATAAGCACACAGCTGTAAAGCGGTGGTGGGTGTCTGATACTGCAGAGGTAAACTGTGCTTCAATGCAAACAATGCAGTTGGCGTCATGATGAACACACACCCTGATGAGAGTCTTCACAGACAGAAGATTCCCTGAGCTGAGTGTTGCCCCAAAGTGTTTGCTGGAGGCCGTGGCACATAGTGGCAGCATTTTTACATCTCCCTCAGTGATGTGATTAGTAGTTTGTAATACCCAGGGTATATTTAATCTCCAGACTATATAAATTTGGGTGGGAAAGATCAGCGCATACCACCACCTGCTTAGCAGAGACTCTTACTTCATCCATCCACAGTAAGCATGCAGCACACAGATGGAGGAGAGGATCCGTCTCTCTAATCCTCGGCCAGGTTCTGTTTTTTTCAGTCCTCAGAGTGCTATCACTTCCCCAGCGACGCTGCTTCCTCTATCCCCAACATATTAGACTGCCTAATGCTGCAACACTCTCAGTTAAGCAACTTAAACTGCTTTTTCAAAGATCATAGCCCTGTGGGCATTTAGTGGTCGCTGATACCCAACCCAGACAATGTGACAGAGCCGGCAAGTTCTTTGAGCTCTTTATACGCAACTAAAAGGCCACACTGCTGCCTGCTTTTAATCTAAAGTGCCATGACCAACCTACAGGTGAATCAGTGTCACCGTTTAGTCCCCAAATAATCCATTCATCCTAAGTGCATGCAACAGCTGGGTTAGACAAATAGCATCACTGATTTAGAAGGCTGAAATTTGCTGTGATGTAACTCCAGGCTGCAATATTTAACCGAATTAGAAGTTTCCCATTATAACTATAATTAGTTGGAGTGCTTCAGCATGAAGCACCCATTCTTCGAATCTTTATTATTCTATTTCTTCCGTACGTATTTTGAAAGGTTTCTCCTCCTTCATATGTTCAGCTACAGAAACTCTTCAAATATTAAAAAATTCAGCTCCTTCAGGAGAGGGGTGCTATGACCTTTCATATTTTTAACTTTTCAACTTTTCTTAATATTAATCTTTTTATGCTTTTTTTTTAACATGGGATTCCTATGGAGAAAATCCTCAACTTTAACAGCTTATAGGTTCAGCATACTTTCAGCTAAATATACCATTTCAACTTTAAAATGTAGACATATTTTTCATCTATGACTGCTTTCATCTATGATATTTATTAAATATCTCTCCCTACGGGGCAGAGCTGTGCTTCTCCAATCGCCATGGTAACCATGGCGTGTGTGGGTTTTTTGTCTTTGATGGTCGCTCTGTCTTTGATCTATATTGAGCTATTTTCAGCTTAATTTAGCAATTTTCTTTTCACTTATTCTTTTCAAATATTTAAGCTTTAAGCTTCAGCTTTTAGCACTCCAACGCATTTTCAGCAGGAAATGCTCTTTCTAGTTATAATCTCTATTTGCCAAAAAGCACACAGTCAATCCTGCAACTGTCTGAGAGAGGAACACGAGTTTTAAGTCTTCATTATCAACGCATCCCAAGACATCTCTGGCATCGTGCCATATATTCATACCAATTTAATCACATTTACCATGGCTGCACATGTGACAGAGCCGTCAGCATAATTCAATTTGATATAGTTGAGTCCATAACAAGGAAAACACTATTACACTGTCCGACTAGTAGAATTAGCTTGTTCAATGGTCAGCCTGCAATGAGAGGTTTAGCTGCAAGAATCTCTCATCAGTTCATCCCTACATGTCTGCAGCTGCAGTTAGAGTGGTTCATTCATTCATCCATTCATGTAGGTGGTTTGTCAACCATTACAGTACATGGCTTCACATCTGCTGTTGCTCCTTCTCTTTTCGTTGATTTTTCACTTGCAGATCACAGTTTTTCGAATGGGTTCTGAGGGACAACAAGATATAGAAATGGCTATTCTTACTGCCCTGTTAAAAGGTATTATCTGGCTGCATCACAACAGAAATCTTAACATGTGTGTGTACTATTACATCACAGAAATACTTTTCTTGCGATGTACTACATGCTTCCTATTCTCTCTCTGTCTTTCTTTTGCATCAGGCACGAATGCATCGGCAGCTGACCAGCTTAGTTTGGCTCTGGCCTGGAACAGAGTGGACATTGCTCGCAATCACATATTTGTTTATGGGCACAATTTACCAGTAAGTGGGTACAGTTACAAAGTCAAGGATGAATTTAGTACAGAAGAAAATCATTTGGTTTTGTAATGGAGTCCCTCAAAGTCCCCCTCCACTCAAAATGTGTTTGGCTTATTAATACTTCACTTTATTAAATCACAGATATTTATTCATATTCAAAGCAGAGTATTTTATAGGTCTTAAACTGTTTCTGGTGGGGATATTTGTGTTTTTAAGACACACATCATTTCAATTATTTAATGTAATCAAGTATTAATAGCAGAAACTAAATTGATATTTTGATGCTTACGATTTATTTATTCACCTTATTCCTTGCTTGGTAAGCCTGCTGGTGCCATGGCCAGCTCTACAACCTCTGCAGTCCCGGCTCAAGAGAAGCAAAAGAGTCCGGCCAGCGCTCCTCGAAACAAAGCCCGGGGAAAGAAGGGAAAGGGGAAGGGAAAGGCAAAGCCTGAACCTCCAGAGGAAACAGACCCGAGGAAGTTGGAGTTGATTCGTTGGGTAAGAGTGGGGTTTATGGCAAAAACTCTCACTTTAGTTTAAAATATGAACGTACAATGAAAGCTGTGATGGGTAAACGATAAGCCATCTTTCTTACTCTCAGGTGAACTCTCTGGAGCAGGCTATGATGGATGCTCTGGTGCTCGACCGAGTGGACTTTGTCAAACTGCTCCTTGAGAATGGGGTCAATATTCACCACTTCCTCACCATTCCCAGACTGGAGGAGTTATACAACACGGTGGGCCAGACATACTGCAGCAAATGAAAATGAGACTGAACCCCTTTAAAATACAGATCTGACAAATTTGAAAAAGGTTCACACTAATTACACAACCGTCTTCATCCTCCTCAGAAACTTGGCCCCGTTAATTCACTGAACGCTGTGGTCAGGGATGTCAAAAAGGTAAAATTATGTCATGTTTCTTTTCTGCATAATGTCTAACATTTTACACTTTTTCAGGTTCCATATAATCTTGAGACACTTGCTATATTAAATATTGCTCTGGTGGTTTTGCAGGGAAACCTTCCTCCAGATTATCAGATCACTGTGATTGATATTGGTCTGGTGCTGGAGTGCTTCATGGGGGGAGCTTACAGGAGCAATTACACCAGGAAGGCTTTCCGTAACCTCTACAATCATTTGTATGGACTAAAGAGGGTACGACTGGGTGCAAGGAAATAACAATGACAGCTGAATAATAAGCTGAGCAATAACAGCTTGTTCGTCATATTAAGTAACATTTTGGTATTAAGGATGTGTTGTTCTCTTCTTGCAGCCGAAGGCTCTGAAGCTTCTTGGAATGGAGGTGGGGTATCCTTTCAACAACAACTAAAAGAAATACAACCCACACAGAACAATAATCTAACATTACATTTCATGTTGTCAGGATGATGAACCGAGGTCAAAAGGCAAGAAAAAGCCAAAAAAGAAGAAAGAGGAGGAGGTGGAAATCGACGTAGACGACCCCGAGGTCTGTCGATTCAAGTTCCCCTTCCATGAGCTGATGCTGTGGGCGGTGCTGATGAAGCGCCAGAAGATGGCGCTGTTTCTCTGGCAGCGTGGAGAAGAAGCTATGGCGAAGGCCCTGGTGGCCTGTAAACTGTATAAAGCCATGGCCCATGAGTGCTCTGAGAGTGAATTGGTGGATGACATCTCCCAAGACCTGGAGAACAACTCCAAGTCAGTACATTGTTTAACTTACACAAATGTTTGACCTGTAGTTTTCACAAGGTATTTTCTCCCCAAATAAAAACACAGGGGCATATCAATCTAATTTTGAATCTGTACATTGGTTTCCTCCTGTCCTCTACTGAACAGTAATATCTGTTGTGTTATTATTGTAATTCACAACTTTTCATTTGCATTTCTTTTTACTTTTTACCCCATCAAACTCTTTTGAGTGTGCAAGTGCAATATAGAAATTAATATCATGGTTTCCTCTCTTTCATAGAGAATTTGGCCAGCTTGCCTACGAGCTGTTGGACCAGTCCTACAAGCATGACGAACAGGTAGCCATGAAACTCCTAACATATGAGCTGGTCAACTGGAGTAACTCCACCTGTCTGAAGCTGGCTGTGGCTGCCAAGCAACGTGACTTCATTGCCCACACCTGCAGCCAGATGTTGCTCACCGACATGTGGATGGGCTGCTTAAGGATCGGCAAAAATCCCGGCCTCAAGGTTAATATCACAAAATGTTTTCTTTCAGGGATCCACACTTTTTTTTGTACAATAATAATAGCATCACTTATTGTAATACTTGTAGAATTGCCTTAAAGTAAGAGTGAAATAACAACACACACATTGTGTCTTATAAAAACTGCTTTTTCACCAAGGTTATTCTGGGAATCGTCTTTCCTCCTCTGATTCTACTGTTGGATTTCCGTCTTGGAGATGATGCATCCTATCATGCACCTGGAGACAAAGAAAAGGGAAAAGAAAAGGAAGATGACACAAAATCCAGCAAAGTAATTAATACATTTTACAAATACTGTTTAAATACCTTTTTTTGTCAAAAGTGAAAAAATATGAACTGAAACTGAGAGTTCGCTGTTATGTTGTAGGACCCTAATAATGATGCAGTTTCCCGAAAGGGGGATGAAGAGGAGGGCAACACTAATGTGCGCAAAATCCCCATTGCCAAAAGGTTCTTTGAGTTTTATAATGCGCCATTCACCAAATTCTGGTTCAACACTGTAAGTTCCCTTCACATAAACAATAATTATTTTTTCCACTTAAAGCGTAGTGACTTAAATGCGACGACAATTTGGTATTTTCTTCTTCCGACAGATTTGCTATCTGGGATATTTGATGTTGTACAACTATATAATCCTGGTAAAAATGGAGCGATGGCCATCTTTACAAGAGTGGACTGTCATTGCATACATCCTCACACTTGGATCAGAAAAAGTCAGACAGGTACAATCCATTAAATATGATAAATTTGATCTAATTTGAGTCCTTATGTGTAATACTACATATACACACACACACACACACAGATATATATATATATATATATATATATATAGTGCCATCTGGATGACCTTTAAACCCTGATGTGTAGATTCTGATGTCAGAGCCGGGGAAGCTGAAACAGAAGATAAGTGTGTGGCTGGAGGAGTACTGGAACATCACAGACCTGGCTGCCATTTGCACCTTCCTCTTTGGTCTGATGCTCCGGCTGCAGCATGAACCCTACTTGGGCTACGGCAGAGTCATCTACTGCATCGACATCATCTTCTGGTACATTCGTGTATTGGACATCTTTGGAGTCAACAAATATCTGGGACCCTATGTGATGATGATAGGGAAGATGGTAACAACATTTAGTGTTTCACAAACCATGTGGGGAACCACATGCCATGCAACACAAACAGAAGGACCAGAAGGTTACACTAAGTTCAAATATGTTTGCTTCTTGTCCCTCAGATGATAGATATGATGTACTTTGTGGTGATCATGCTGGTGGTGCTTATGAGCTTCGGGGTCGCTCGGCAAGCCATCCTTCACCCTGATGAGGAGCCAACGTGGCGCTTGGCCAGAAACATTTTCTACATGCCCTACTGGATGATCTACGGAGAGGTTTTTGCGGACTCGATAGACCGTAAGACTAGAGTTCATAGTAAGATTCTGTTTCCTGATTCTGGGCAGATGATCAGTGTTACAGTTTTTCTTTTGTCTCAAATTCTGTGATGTTTATTCATAATATATCACACTGTAACCTCTCAATACTTTGTCTCCCTCTGCTGGCATATTTATATAATATATGAATATAATAAATGGTAACCATTTTGCATTGAGGAAGAGCAAGATATGTATTATTATCTAATTTCCTCAATCATGATCATCTGCCTTCAAGTAGATTGTCTGTCAGTGTTTCTTCTGTCAGGGTGAAGGCAACCAGCAGCTATCAAAAAAGCCTAAATTAGCAGGGTTATTACATATTAAAACAGATGTTTTCTGAGGAAGTTGCTGATCCTTCTGTTTGTTTTAATATACTAAAAAAAGAGGTCAGAGATATAACATTAATAAACTATATTTTGTGTTTGATTAGTGGCAACATCTTGATAACACCAGTCCACTTTTTCATGGACATCAGCTTGACCTTGACAGAAGTGCTATATAAAGAAAATTGTGTATATTGATTTTAACGTTGTCAATGTTTCTCCAAGTCTATGCGATGGAAATCAACCGTGAGTACAGTCTTCAAGCCAAGAATGCATTTCAAATCAGTTAGCTAAAGAGATCAGAACAATTTCTATAGCTAGAACTGTTCTTTCGCTGCAGCTCCATGTGGCGAACATTTATATGACGAGGATGGAAAGAAACTGCCTCCATGTATCCCTGGTGCATGGCTCACACCCGCCATAATGGCCTGTTACCTGCTCGTGGCAAACATTCTTCTGGTTAACTTGCTCATTGCCGTGTTCAAGTAAGTATATATAAATATAATGTCTGACTGCTCTTTTGTTTTACAAGAACCATGACAGTGTGCACTCACTGGTCTCGGTTTCTTATCCCACAGCAACACTTTCTGTGAAATCAAGTCCATTTCCAACCAGGTGTGGAAGTTCCAGAGGTATCAGCTGATCATGACGTTTCATGACCGTCCCATCCTGCCGCCACCTCTCATCATCTTCAGCCACATCTACATTCTCCTCAACAGGCTGTTTCGGCGGTGTGTCAAAAAGAGACAAGATGGAGAGCTGGATGAGAAAGACCGCGGACTCAGTAAGTCACACAGATTATGTTAAAAAAAATGAATACATGCAAATCATTTTTTGTCTCATCCTGGATCACAAAAAATAAAAATGAAAGAAATCATGTATTGGTTCTGACTGGATCACAAAGAATGCTTTCATGTCACGATTTGTTCCTACCAGAGCTCAGGCTGAATCCAGAGGAGCTAAAATGTCTGTATGAATTTGAAGAACAGTGTGTGGAGGAATATTTCCGTGAGAAAGAGGACGAGCAGCAGTCCTCCAGTGACGAACGCATCAAGGTTACCTCAGAAAGGTGAGCACCCCTTTAAAGCATGGCTCAGACATTCCTATTCATGTTGATTATAGTTTATACATAAACTATTGTTTCCCTGGCGTTCTCGGCAGAGTTGAGAATATGTCCATGCGTCTGGAGGAGGTAAATGAGAGGGAGAACACCATGAAGGCCTCCCTGCAGACGGTGGATCTACGTTTGGCACAGCTGGAAGAGATCCACGGACGGATGGCAGTTGCCCTGGAAAAGCTGGCAGGGGTGGACAGACTGGAACTGACCAGAACTTATTCACGAAACTCCTCTGCCTGTGACCCCTCCTCCCTACTGCGCCAGGGCAGTATTAACAGTGCTGATGGTTACAGTCTTTACCGCTTCCACATGGACATGGAGGAGTTTGCATCGAAGCAGAAGGACACGGATGAGACAACTAAGACTGGAGTAGAAAGACAGAGGAGTCTGCGGCAAGCCTCCAATATTTGTACTCTCAACCCAAAGGAAGGTGGTCAGACCTTAGAGGTGGGCGGTTTGGAGAGATCACGGCCAAGTTCATGTGTGGACATTCTCATATCTCCATGTGAACAAAAGCCTATCTCTGCAGCATCGAGTCAAGAGACCATATCCAACCTAAAACAAGGCAGCACAATGCTGCTAGACAGACTAAAGCCTTGTTCTCCACCAAAAAGAACTAAATCCTTGAGATACTATCCAGTTGAAGACCAACCCACTTCTCCTTTGACAAAGAGGAGGGCTATGAGCACCATCATTGTCAGCCCGCCTGATGAACCCGCGGAAGCAGATGAGCCTCCAAAGAAGGCACAACTGCCATCTGGAAGCTCCTCTTCCCCAAAGAGGACTAAATCATTGAGGTATTCCCCGACTGAAATCCAAAGCCAGACTTCCCCTATCACAAAGAAGAGAGCTATGAGCAGCATCATCTACAACCCAGCGGAGGCAGGAGATGATGTGCAATCTGCAGACTACAAGTCAGTAGTGGAACAGATCACTAAAACACCAAATCAGTGGCCGGAAAACTTGGAGTACCAGGTGCACCCGAGCACAATTGGCCACATGCCGAAGGTGTCAACTGTCAGAACTCTCGCGCAGCAGTTTCAAGCTAGCGCTGCACCTACAGAGCCCCAAAAAGATGAGAACCCGACGGATCCTATTCCTTTAGTAAGCAAGGAAGCTCGTCCAGCAGAGGACCCTGCAGGAGATCAAACAAAGATGAAGGCCAAGCGGAATCTATCAGACACTTCCGGGTGTCTGACTGTAGCAGATGAAAAGCATTATCCGTCCCACAGATCGCAGAGCTGTAATGTCAGTGAGAGGAAAGCAAAGGTGGTGAGCAAGGAGCCCGGAGCCTCAAGCAGCGAAAGAGACCTGGTTGAAGCCTGCAGGGACGCAGGGGTCGATGTGGGGAAGAAGATGGAGGCCGAGAAGAAAGAAGATGATCCACAGGAAAATAAATAAGAGCCACAAAGAGAGGGAAAGCGAATGAGGAAAATATATATAGAGGACTTGAATGCTAACAGCGATGCAGCGAACTAGCCTGCCTTTCGACTGGGGATAACAGTTCATGGATTCACATTAATGAGGAAAAATAGAATGACTTATGAGAAATCATTACCAAACTGACATTTTCAGTCATGCATTTGATGTTAGTTGGCAGTGCAGAGTCGAGAAAAATCAACATAATTCCCTTTTAAAGATTAACTTTCTTTACTGTCTTTCATTGGTTTAACATTAACAGTAACTCATAATCATTCACATTACAGCTTTCCTCAGTCCTTGTGTTTTCATGTTTGATATCTATCATTTTAGGGTGAAAATAAAGTATACACACATCAGTTAGTTGTGCCAAAATCATGACACTATGTGAACATCAAAAACATTCATTTAAATATGATTGACACTTTCAAATACTGTCTGTAAACATACTGTAAAATGTGCTTAATAATGTTCCACTCAGAGGTAACCATATAGCTTTCATGCAAATACTGACAATCGCATAACAATATGTAGGTACAGCGCCTAAGAAACAAACTACCTTTCACAGTTTAATTTTGACACAGAAACCTGTTTAAATGAAGGTTTCCTTAAAAACACAGCAGGTTATATTTGTACATATTTTTGTCTTTTCTATGACAATAATGTGACTCCTTCGAGGCACGCATGAACAAATAGAAATGGTGCCAGTGCAAAAGACTGGAGGCATATTAGTATACATGAATTCACACAGACAAGTACAATCAATGCTGAGACGTGGTATGTCCATCTGACAGCATCACCATGGTAAATATGATAGTAGATAGTGTGTATAAAACAATGCTACAATTTATGAAAGAATCAGCATTTTTCTTTTTTCCCCCCCATTAATAAGACAACTGTGTGGAACGTTATCATATTAAATAAAGTCTATTTTCAGGACATCCAACAGAGGTATTATTAATGCCAACAGAATCCCTGTCTCCTGAGAGCAGACTCTGCAGGGCCAGCTACAAACCAATTCTGATGATCACGCACAGGTCTTTTGCATGAGAGGATATACAGTATCAGGCCTCTTTCCTTATTGATCCTCTTCTGGTCAGCAGCAGATCAGGATGGCGTCCCAACCACTAGTGAACCTGTGAGCTTCAGCTGGCAGTAAGGAACTCTGAATATTACCACTGCTGTCGCTGCTGGGAGGACGCACGGAGGCTGGAGCCAGAAACAGCAAAGTCACGCCAGAGCCGCCAACACTAGAGATGAGCAGCCTAGAGGAGTGAACACTTGAAGAATTTTATCCTCTTCGACTTCTTCTCTGTGATCTTGATTGGTTTGCCTGATCCTCCGGCATTGTTGTCATTCTATCAAGAAAAGATGTGATAGTGGAGAAAATGTAATAAATAAAGTAGGGCTTCACATTAAGTGTAACACATGTCAAGGTTGTAGGTTTAGTTCCTGCATTATATTCATATCAACCCAGCAAATAAACACTATCATGAAACTGGTTATCAGGCTTTAAGAAATAAAGAAATGTTATGTTTATTGCATTACTATTAATAAACTAATATTGATTCAAACCTTTGTTTTTTATTTATAGAGAGCTCTCATACTATGCGACAAATATAGTTTAGGCCTATAGGCCTACAAACATCGACCTATCAGAGAGAAAGGGGGGGAGGGGGTGGGCGTTGTAGCCTCGGAGGTGAAATACAAGCCCTCGCTACTGCTTACAAAGCATATTTGCTGAAGTGAAGAATCATTGAAAGCAACCTAGATGAGCAAGTCATCATTATTATCAGCTCCTCTTATTTGAAAAATGGTGGCTTGACAGTAAGAAGACTGTTTCAAGAGACTTTAGTGACTGAATCTGAATCTGTAAAATCCCATTTCGAAAAGTGACATCCCCTTGCAATCTATAATAAAAAAATATCTTAATCACTTACTGTCTTTGAGCTCAGATTATGTAATATGTCTCTTCCAATGTTATAAAAAGCCTGGAATGACAAAAAAAAAAAAAAAGTTAAATGTACATATTTATTGGTCATGTTACATGGTTCCTTCAGGGTTAAAAAAAAGAATCAGCTTACCTCTTCCACATTTAGGCTAGACTTTGCACTCGTTTCCAAGAACTTAACTCCATAATCAATAGCCAGCTGAGTGAGATAAAAATACAATGTTAGTGTGTCACTCAACATGTAAAGAATTTTAATTTGTTCGGGACTATTTCTTAGTCATGAATGGCTGCAGAAACTCACTTTCTCCCCTCTGTCTTTGGACACCTGTCTCCTGTCAGTCATGTCACATTTGTTACCAAGGACCATCTTCTCCACATCAGACGAGGCATGCTGGGAATTAAAAGACTCATTATGCAAAGTTGTGCACATTATCGGACAGCAATTTAAATATAAAAGCATTTTATGTGAAAAATATAAGTTTAACTACTACTAGTTTTAATTCAGTGCTCACCTCTTCAATGTTTCTAATCCAGTTTTTTATGTTTTCGAAGGACTTCTCATTGCAGATGTCATAAACCAACATAATGCCCTGTGAAGAAAAACACTCCTCCTGATAAACAATAATTCAGATAACTGATATGTAAGATAAACCCATAGGGAGGAAGTACAGGCTGAAGTGCGAACATACCATTGCTCCTCTGTAGTAAGCTGTGGTAATGGTGCGAAACCTCTCCTGCCCTGCAGTGTCCCTAAACACATTGAATTCAAAGTGCAGACTGGTGTTACACTCAGAATTTAAAAAAAGTTTAAAAAAAGAAAAACATTTCAAATGACACTTACCAAATTTGAAGTTTGACTCTCTTTCCATCCAGCTCTATTGTTCTGATTTTGAAGTCTATTCCTGCATTTGGATAAATAAGCACAGACTGAGGCTGATGCTTACTGCATTGATTAGCTACATGTATATTATAAAACATTTTGCTCGTCATGACTAAGATGCATCACAAACTGGGCACTTCAGCAATACACAGCTGCCTTTTGTGGAAACATAACTTTTGAATGGACTGTTAATCCTATGTCAGGTTGTAGGATGACATCATTCAATGTCACAGGACAACTAGCTGCTGCAGTATCCCGTGGAGCTTAATGGAGGATATAACAATATTTTAGCAATTCTGAATGGAACAAAAAAAAAGGCCTTGTGTTTCAAAAAGGTTTCAAAAGGTCAAACATCATGACTATATTATTTGATCTCATTCCATATTTCCCCTCTGATGCCTACATGAGCCATCAAGGACAGGTGATCATTATAATGAGTATATCCCATTGTCTTGCTCTCGTGCAGTTACTGTCGCTTTAAACAATATGGGTCTGGGTAATATAAGAATATAAGAATAGTCCTTTATATTGACCAACACTCGTGCGATGCTGTAAAGCGCATTCAGTAATAAGAGCATGCATTATGTCAGATGTATCTTTAGGGGCGGCAGCAGGGTACTCACCTATTGTGGATATGAAGGTGGTGTTGAAGGAGTCTTCGCTGAATCTGAACAGCAGACATGTCTTGCCGACTCCGCTGTCTCCGATGAGCAACAGTTTGAATAAATAATCGTACGTTTTCGCCATTGAAACACCCCGTAAACTCCGACGTTTTGCTAATAATAGGCCGTATCGAGCCGGGGTCCCCCGTCTGGAAATCCTCAGCTGTCCGTGGTAGACTGGCAGCCGACCGGTGCCGCGGAGAGTGTCGTCACTTTCTGCTTTGCATTATGGTCTATGAAGTTTTAAGGGATAAGAGTCGAGGACTCACTTTACGTACATTCTTCTTTTTTTTAATTTGTTTTAACAATCACAGGATGTATGAATGGACGAAATAGAAACATCGCGTTTAGTCGCATACGTCACTGAATATTTCAGCTTTTTGAGCAATTTGATTAATCAATAACATTACCAGATAATTGTGGGTTTCTTAGTGGTTCACAGACCGTTATTTGACAGTTATAAGCCTATACCTCAGTCATAGATAGTTGAATAAAGTCACACGTAAACACATATGCGGTTTATCAACTGCAACAAACAAACACAGGTGCCAGACTTTTGTTTCTTCATTTAAGTAGTTGAAAGCTGAGAAAATGAGAAAATGTTCAAAGGGCAATATTGCAATCGGATTGCGAACCATCTCTTTTTCCTAAAACACATTATTATTATGTTTTACAATATCGCATCGAAGGACACGCTGGTGTATTTTAACATATCCTGTTTACAGCATTCAGTGGAACAACAGATCCTGGATCTGCTGCTCAGCCCTGGTCTCTGTGTTACCAGCAGCCTACGTGTGCGTAGGACAGCAGAGCTTAGCAGTGAACATGCCTGTGAGTTACAGGGGGTTTTCTGGGGTGCTTTCTTTTAGTGAATATATGGTGTTGTCAACTGTCGATGCTTCTTGTTGTCGAGTCCTCTCCGTCGCACGGTGCCGTTGTGTTCTTGGTCCGAAACCTCGGAGTTGTGTTGTTGAGACGCACGTGGAGCGAAAGTTAGCTAACATGGCGCCGGGCGGCGACTAATTGCTGGGAGGCAACAGTATCAAACGTGTCAAACGTGCTGCGATAGAGCCAAGAAACGGTCTAACAATTACGTGTATTTTCGTTCACACAAGGTTGTTAGTCTCTCCGGATGCGGTATATTAACACAAAGACCAATTAACTAATATTTGTATTTGAAAAACTTCAGCGTGAGTATCGTTACGTATTTTTAGTCTGTCCATGGCGAGTTATTGCTAAAACGTCAGCTGGCTAACACCTGGATTTATTTGCCATGTTGTCTGTCATACTAACGCTATATTCGATAACTCACTTTAAGACGTAACATTACATTGTCCAACACAGGAGTCGTTTTATTATAAAATATTGAATTAGCTCGATTGTTTTAACTTATTTGACTAAACATGGCTCAGGTCAACTTCCTAAAATCTGTCAAACTAAATGTCACCTATGAAATGTATATTCACTGTAGCTGGCCAGAGACCTCCTCCATCCTTCAATTGACCTTGAGAGAAGGCAACATAAGAAGAAAAGACTCGTCCAGAGTCCTAACTCCTACTTTATGGACGTGAAGTGCCCAGGTACAGTAGATTGAGGTTCTCCTAGACATGCAAAAATAATAATAGTTGTATATGGGGTCACAGAGACTCATGTGTTTGCAGTGCATCTTTTATCATTTTACATTAATTTGTGACAACTTCAGTTAAGTGAATGTATAACCATATACATTTCCCTGTTTGATCAGTTACATTGTTTCTTTGCAGGCTGCTATAAGATCACCACAGTGTTCAGCCATGCACAGACAGTGGTGCTCTGTGTGGGATGTGCAACAGTGCTGTGCCAGTCAAGTGGAGGAAAGGCCAGACTGACAGAGGGTAAAACATCCCAAAAAGTTCAATCATTGCTAGATGAATTACTTGATAGATGTACATAATGTCAGGTAGTAGAAGGCTGCCTCACTCATTTTGATTTTTGCTTTACAGGGTGCTCATTCAGGAGGAAGCAACACTAAAAGACAGATTGCACACAATGTCTGTAACTAAGCCATGCTGTTGATAAATCCCTTATTTCCCCCACTGATTACGACGCAGTTGTGCATCTTTTGTCCAACTTTTATGATAAATTTATAAACTAACGGAGCCACATTTTTAAAATGCAAGATGGTTAAAAATTAAAATATCATTAATGCAATAAAGACATGTTACAAAATTGGAAGCATTCTGGGACTTTTATTGAGGAATAAACAAACAGTTTGTCACAATTGAAATTACCTTCACAGAAAGCATAGAAGTAGTACTTTTGGGCTTCTGAAAATGTGCCATAGATTTAGGAAACACATCAGATATAAAAGACATTATCTTAAATACCGAACATATAGGACGGTGAGCCAAAATACAGTTTTGATAACTTTGGGAGCACAAATGAAGTCTAATGAGTACTCCACTTGCATATTTGTAAATGGAGAGTTTTTTGTCAACTGTTTTAAACCTAATGATACTTATTTGTATTATATTACTCTGAAAAAAACAGAACTTTAAAAGCTTGTTCACAAAAAAAAAAAAAATCAAAACCCACATGCTCTACAACATATATAAATGTTTTATGATTACTGTGTCTGACACTGCACTCCACTTCTGGGACCCTCTTCATCTTCCTCATAAGCTTCCCCACTGGCGCTGCGTCCTTGTGTCCGCACATCCACCTCACAGAGTTGTGCCTCCTCCATGTCATCTGTGATCATCACGTCCTCCCTGGGAGGAAGCAGTCTTTCCAGCTGAAACACAAGATGCTCTGGAAGCCAGCCGTTCTCTGGAAATTCCACCTGCAGGATGAATTCCAATTAGTTTAAATTAAAGTTCTCTACAACCTAATTATTTAAATAGAGTTTTGTCACAGCGGTGAAGTGTTTTGTGTTCCTTACTTTGAAATTAATGAAAAGCTGTCCCTTTTCAAAAGGTTCCTTGTAAATTGGCATGCCTTCATTCTGAACACATTTGAGGTCACCGTGCTTGATTACTTCACCTGTTGATCAAAAAAAACATTTGTTGATGAAATGTTAATCACAAATATGGTAGACAAGGCAGCACTGGAGCCCAGCTAATCTTTTATCATCAATTACCTGGCAGTGAGCTAATCACAAGCGTTCTGTCGTCTAACGTTTGAATGGTCTTCTTGAAACCACACAGAGCCTCGGCAAGTTTGATGTTCATCTTCATTGTCAAATTATGGTCTTTTCTCTGGAAAACAGGGTGCTCCTTCTGATCCAGAACAATGATCACATCCCCAGGCTCCAATTCAGGTTCCTGGTCGCCTTCTCCAGTGAATGTAATTTTCTGACCATCTCTCATACCTGCAGAGCACATTTATCTTCAGTTAAGTTTGCTCTGCAAACATTTACCATACCAACTACAATATCAAATACAAATGGGGGAATTAACATACCTTTGTCAACGTGCACTTCAAGAATTTTCTTCTTGCGTTCAACTTTGCGTCCATTGCAGGTCTTGCAGCGGTCTTTAGAGTTAAATTTCTCCCCCTGTCCCTGGCAGTCAGCACACATGCTTTGGATCTGCTGTATCATGCCTGGCCCAATCTGTTGCACCTTGATTTGTACTCCTCTTCCTTTGCAAGTTGAGCACTTCTCCAAGGCACCTTTCTTACCACCATAACCTGCATTAAACAGGATATTGCAATTTATTAAACTTAAAAAAAAGAAAAGACATTGAATATGTGATAACTTTTTTTTTATTTTTTTTTTTTTAACATTACGTACCTTCACATTTTTCACAAATTACACTCTTTTGAAGGCCGAGCTTCCTGGTGCTGCCGTTGTACATCTCATCCAGAGTAACACTAAGCTGGTGGACAACATTCTTTCCTACAGGAAAAGCACATATATATGCAAGTTAAACAGTTTTGCAAGCCATGGGAATTTTAATATATAAACAGTCTGCTGCTAGAGTATTTAAATCCCACCTCTTCTTTCTCTCATCCTTCCTCCACCTCCAAAGAACATGTTGAACATGTCCATTGGGGAGGTTCCTGCACTCATGCCTCCCTCTTTGATTGCTTGTTCTCCTCCTTGGTCATACAGTTCTCTCTTCTCCGGATTTGAAAGCACTTCATATGCTTGAGATATAAGCTTGAACTGTGATAATAAAAAAGAAAGAACATTCCGTTTTTGATAACAAGCCTGCATCTAAACGTTTTCATAAACAATTAATCACTCAACTATTCTTTCTACCAAGTGCCAATGACTAGTCGAGATATTAGTTTGATGACCTAGAGATTGTTTAAATATTTCTGGTGTACATTGTCAGATTATTTCAGCTAATTTCTGTAATGTTCTTCCCAAATGGATCATCCTAATGGGCAGAAACACTGTACTGTTATCCATTTGTCCTTGTATGTGAAAACATACGTGGCAATAAGTGGCTCTGATTAATGAGCCCTGAAATGTTAAAATAGTGTCTACAATAACAGTGAAGAACCACTTCCTTGTATTATAATTTCCCAACTTCTTGACATGCCTGATGCAGCTCAACCAGTATCAGGGGGCTAATCTTCCTAAACAGACGAGCTCATTCCAGAAAGTTCCAGGGGGGTAATTCAACGAGTGCAGTGTAAAATTAGAAAGGGCGTCCCTGACGTCCACGAGCGGCAGCAGGGACTCACTTCACGTCAGCCGTATGCAAGTAGCGCCCACTTACCTTCTCGCCTTCATTGGGGTTCTTGTCGGGGTGATATTTCAGGGCTAGTTTTCTGTAAGCTTTTTTGAGCTCATCCTGTGTGGCTTTGGGACCGACACCCAAGAGGTCGTAGTAGCCGGTTTCGTGAACCATGGTGGCAACCTGGAACACAACAAAGCGGATACACGTTAATCCAATGCTACAGTCGGCGTAGTCACCGCGAAACACATGACAAACATCTGATATTAACGTTAGCTAAGGACGGTAACACTCGGGAAAAAAAGGACGTCCGCTAAAATGGTTACCAATAATAATAATGGTAAGCTAGCTGATAGATATAAGCGTATACGGTTTACGCTTCCATCAGATAACGCGAGGAAATTATTATAGCCACCGGCAGCAGCACGTGTACATTCAATGTAAATTCCTCGCACCGATACAACGCTCGTTAAATTACGAGCCCACGTTATGCTCAAGCTTGAATGAAACCGTTCGCATTTATTAGCTAGCCGTGTAGTTAAAGAGCTGCTCCGGTCACCGCGTCGTGTACTTACTTTCCGGTTGATGTTACTGTTCTAGCGTTTTCGCTCGAGTTTCGCTGAGACCGGAGGACGGAAGATGGCTGGTTCTTATGAAGGCTCTACAGCGCAGAACTTTCTGGAGAGCCGCCCGTGAGAAGAGTGGCCGGAAGTGTCGTTGGGCCTGGGAGAGAGAGAGAGAGAGAAGAGAGAGAGAGAGAGAGAGAGAGAGAGAGAGAGAGAGAGAGAGAGAGAGAGAGAGAGAGAGAGAGAGAGAGAGAGAGAGAGAGAGAGAGAGAGAGAGAGAGAGAGAGAGAGAGAGAGAGAGAGAGAGAGAGAGAGAGAGAGAGAGAGAGAGAGAGAGAGAGAGAGAGAGAGAGAGAGAGAGAGAGAGAGAGAGAGAGAGAGAGAGAGAGAGAGAGAGAGAGAGAGAGAGAGAGAGAGAGAGAGAGAGAGAGAGAGAGAGAGATTATAGAAGTTTCTTTGGTGTCAGAAGTGGGCCAAAGGCTACTCAGATCCTTTAACTGTATTATTGATGCATTGAGGCAAATACATCAGCACTATATAAATATAGTATAAATACAGCTAAACTGTACATATTGAGTAAATGTACTTGGTTTTATATTCCACTGTAGGGTCAAATGCTCGTAAAGTATTTTACATGAAACCATGAGATACTTAACAGACTTTAAGTTGATCAAAAGTCTGTCACGATTGTAAATTTGAATGAAGTACAAAGTATACTTGTAGACAGTCTTTCCATTTGGAAAACATAAGCTTTTTACACCATGCAGTTTACACCACATACATCACCAGGACTCTATAACAGTATGCATGATGAGGAGAACTTAAACTAAAAGTAAATTTAGTCTCTTTTAAAGATTTATTATGTGATTTAAACTGTTTCAGATCAGACAAAATGTCAATCAAAAACAATTTAATTGAGTGAGAGCGAACAGCCTTTCAGCTTTCATTGAACACATTCTGTCAAACAAAGCTTAGAGGCCTTAGCTCTGCCAAAAGCCGGACATTGTGCAGGTTAGACAACACAGCCGAAAGTTAAACCCATGTGATGAAATGATAGCCCAATTCTCACAATGTAAGGCGGAGGGTTTCCTCTGTTTTTCAGAAGTGTATGCAAAAGTAAGTTTTATTTAAATAATTCCTATCCAATGTGAGAAAATCTGGGCCAAACCAAACAGAATATGTAAATGTATTTTTAAAAGAGAGAATGTTATATTAATATTCAACTTTATTATTAAAAACCATTCCTCCTCAGCCTGGCTTACAGCCTTGTGCTGTAGAGGCTGAGCTGGGCCTGTCTTGCTGTCAGAAGTCAACGTAACCTCTGAGTCAGGGAAATTTGTTTTTGGGGAAGCAAAATTGTCATGGATTTCCTCAATATGGAAGACAAAACAAGAGAAGCTTTGGATGAAGATGGATGGCTGCATTCTGGAAATCTGGGGAAGATTTATTTTACATCACAGGGTACAGAAAAGATATAATAATGTGAGCAAATGAAGCTATTGTCAAAAAATATCTCTTCTTAGATCACCATGCTCACATTCTGTACACGCACACCTGAGTCCATGTTGCTCTGAACAGAGCATGCAGCTCTATTATCCTTGTTATGACTCATGTAATGTCAGGGTGCCCTGTCAATCTTTCTTCATCCAGAGGTGATTATCACAGCTGGAGGGGAGAATGTGCCCCGTTCCCCCCGAGAAAGCAGTGAAAAAGGAGCTACCTATCATCAGCAGGACAAGAGCAGAGCTTGTCAATGCTTTTAACACCAAGGTAATGCCTTATTATCCAGGAACATGGAAAATGATATGCTGTATTCTTGACATTAACCATATCTCTTGTGAAGTCATGTGCTATAACTGTATCTTTGTGAATTAACATTCATTTGTAGTTTGAATTTCTTGTTTTTTTTTAGAGATTTGTAACAAACTAGGGGTTAGGAAGTGATGCAATTATAGTAAGTGGTCTAACTGCAATTAGTCATGATTTATGTGGAAATATATATGTATTCCAGTGTTGTAGCAACACAGAAACCACGGAGCCAACAGAGGAGCTGAGCATGGAGACCGTGCAAGCAACCAAGGTGTCTGACGTCATCGGGGGAAAGGACAAAGAAGTGTACCGAGTCCTGCAAGAAGGAATTTGCTGAATCAACGCTACACATACAAAAGTGTATTATTCTAAGAAAAGACTTGTGTTTCTGGAGAGCTGGGTAAGTTTGGCAGAACATGGATCCATAGACAATGTTATGTACTCAATAGATATTCTCTATGTATTCAAAGCCATGCAATTTTAAGGATTGCAGGCAACTATTTCTCATTATGTTGTTGTCTGGTCCCACAATGAAGCTCTGATGCTCTCTTGGTGTTGGAGATGTACCACAAGGTCAGAGAGAGCCTCTACAGAACGACTGTAAGTATGAAAATAACACCACATATTGCATCATTCTTGTGGGAATGCATGGAATTGAATCATCTCTCTGGCTTTTGTTAAAAAATAATACAGGAACCAAATTTGATTTTATAACACCATTTTGATACATTTTCTCTTCGGCAGAAATATTTCTTTCTAATTCCTGTTTCTGGGAAACTATTTATTTGTACTGCTGTGAAATCATACCAGTTACTTGTATGACAGGATCCTATCTGGTACGTTTTGTAAATATGAGGTATTCAGTTTAGGGTTCATACCAATTTAAAGTAAACATAAAAAATGTAACGTAGACATAACTTCCACCAGGAATGTAATAACAGGAATCATTGTCATAGCAGCTGAGATGGTTTATGACACACACAAGTCATTTGCAAAACACTAATAAAGCAATTAATTATTTATGATGTCATTAATTAATATTCATTTTTCTTTATACATTCATTACATTTGCAGCAAAACCAAAACACTGTGAACACTTTAGTGCAAAATATGAACACTTTTCATAATAGAGATAACTATAACCATTAACTGATCATATTTAAATCATTAAAGCTTAATCAACATTTTTTCATAAATTAATATGAAACAGACACAAACATAATTGAAGGGTTTGACCCGTTGACATTTTCTCAAGTTTTCATGGAAGTTACGAATTGCATCTTTTATGTAAAAATAAGAGTGTCACTTACATAAGACAATAGTTGAAATGCAGCCAATAAATAGACAATATCCACCACAGATTAAACAGTTCAGGAATAAATCCATATCTATATATAGTAATTGTTTCTCAGGAGACAGGGCAACAAGAATAATACAACATTGGAATGTTCCAAGTGCTTTTTTAAATACATATCATGGTTTAAAATGTGCAGATACAACTTGACAAGAAATAAAGTTGCTGTAACAAATAACTCGTGGTCTTATTAAACCAGATCCCGCACTCGTTGGCATATTGCTTCTGTGAATTCTGAGCACTTTGAGTTTCCTCCCAGGTCTTTGGTTAGAACCTTGAAGACGGGTGATAAAATCCCATTAAATAAAAACATACAACCAAAATGGCATTTTTTTGTTTCTTGAAAAGTAGATTACCTTTTTGTCTCGAATGACGTCAAAGCAGGCAGTCTCAATCCTCTGGCCGTGGCCGTGCAGGCCCATGTGCCGCAGCATCATGACAGCACTGAGCAGCAAGGCGGTGGGGTTGGCCATGTCTTTTCCTGCTATATCTGGGGCAGTTCCATGAACCTGACAAGAGAAATGAATCACAATTTATCATCATAGTTCAGGTTTCTGAAAAGATGAGAAACATGAAGAAGCCTAAATTCAATGTGCCACCACTAACTCTCGGGCACAAAAGGAGGTCTGCACACTCCAATTGGTTTATTTTTCTTGTACGACAACATTTCAATCTGCATCATCCTCCGCAGGTAAACGTGAAAGAGAAAACAAGCCTCTCTGTACAGGTAGCCATCAGTCCCGATTACTATCACCTGCTAGTCCTAAAAAAAATATACCACTAGGTAGCAATACTGTGGGCGACTGTGACTCAGTGGTGAGCAGGGTCGGCGGTTCGATCCCCTGGCTCCGGGGAGCCAATGTGTCCTTGGTCAAGACACTTAACACGTAGCTGTTCTATGGTGTATGAATGTTAGTTAGCCCGGATGGGCAGGTGGCACCTTAGCCACTGCCATCAGTGTATGAATGGGTGTGAATGGAAAAATCTATAAAAGTCTATAAAATACAATGTTTAATTTGATAAGAAGGTAGAATAAAAAACAACGCGCCTTTGCTTGTCACATGTGGCACATTTTCTCCCCCTGCTGTTTGCTGACCAGCGATCTGGGCTACAAGGAAGGCCTGTTTTCTCTTTCACGTTTGCCCGATGAAGATCTTTGCAGATCGTAAGTAGAGAAAGAGAAATTAACCTTTTGGAGCCATGTGGAACTGTGTGCAGTCCTCCGCTGTGCCCTACAGTTAAGTTGTTTGTCTCACATATTATATATTTGCCAGGATGTGCACACACTTGGTCATGCTCCTTAACAAGCTCATCCCACACCATGAACTTCTAATGTGCAACATGCACTTTGATCATCACTGTGAGGAAAAAGAGAGGGAATAAAAAGAACATACCGACTCAAATATGGCAACACCATTGGCACCAATGTTTCCACTAGGAGTGACTCCAAGACCTCCAATTAGTCCAGCACAAAGATCACTGTAATGGTAAACACACAGTTACCATGAGATGTGTTCTTGTGCATATCCATTGACCTTGCTAATTAGATTTAATTTACATAACAAGCACATCATTTTCAAGTGATGCAGATCTAGTCATTGCAATACTCAGAAGAGAAGGTCTGTAGACAGTACTGTATGTACAGTACAGTATTTAGTTCAGATTTCAACTGATTTTTTGTCTGAACAATTCAATTATAAATATGTGCTTTTTACAAAAGTAATGGGGAAAATATTGCACAGGTACACTATGTAAGAGGTTTACTTACCTCAAGATGTCTCCATACAAATTTGGCATGAGTAATACATCAAACTGTGTGGGATCCTGTACCATCTGTAAGAACATGTATAAACCATGCAATTATTAATTAATAAGCAAAACCTTCAGAAAAATATTTCTTTATATCCATCTAAAACATTATACACAACAAAACCAATTAATTAAAAAAGTTATTGGGACTTACATTAAGGCACACAGTATCTAAGTACATCTCATTGAATTTCACATCCTTGTGATTTTCAGCAGCTTCTCTGCATTTTCGTAGGAAAAGGCCATCAGACATGCGCCTATAAAGAGGAGGATAAACATTTAACTTAGCTTTTAAAAAATGACAAATTACTTCAAGTAATCTGTACTGAATAAAACTTACATAATATTGGCCTTATGCACAGCAGTAACACTGGCCCTCTGATTATTTTTGGCATATTCAAAAGCATACTCTGCGATGCGTTGGCTGGCTTGCTCTGTAATGAGCTTAATACTCTGTACAACCCCATCAACAATCTGAAAATATACAAATCCAAGAGACATTCAGGTAAAATATGTAAAGTACAACTTGTGTTTGAGATATTTCAAAAACAATATGTGAACGGTTCAATTCCTTAAAAAAGAAGGTGTCTTCACTGGGGAAGCTAAAGAAGACGATGAGATACAATGTTTTAAACTACTAAATGAAATAAGCCTATATGTCAATTCAGTGAGGAAATAATCAAAATGTCAAAAGAACAATTTAATGTATTAAAAAAAAAAACTGTAAACAACTAAACAAGGTATGTGTTGTTAAAGGGTCTCACCACATGTTCAATCCCACTGTATTCTCCCTCAGTGTTCTCCCTGATGGTGACCAGGTTCACGTCAGTGTAGGGAGTCTTATAGCCCTCAATAGACACACAGGGGCGCACATTGGCATAGAGGTCAAAGGTTTTCCTCAGCAGAAGGTTCATAGAGGGATGGCCAGCAGCTATTGGTGTCTTCAAAGGACCTGTAGATTGTTAAGCAATTCAATATTATTCACTCGAACAATCTAAACCAATATGTCATGTTTGTAATTAACAGTAAAGTATCTGTCACTTGTTTTTAGACCTCTTTCCAACACAAAGGATGAAGTGACGTTATTGCGATTGTTGTTTCATTAAGTAATTATATGCTTATTAAGCAGGTTACCTTTTAAGCCAATTTTGTTCCTGTCCATGGATTCTTTGGCATCAGGAGGGATCATCCACTTGCCACCAGGTCCTTGGATGGCTGTAACATTTCTCTCCTCCCACTGAATAGGTGCCTAGATTAAATAAAAGAGTGTATGTAGATTACAATCACTAGATTAGTTTTCATTATGCCGCTTTTTCAAGACTTTGATTATTTTTCTAATTTGAACTGATTTGTGTCTTGAGTATTAGTGCTGGAGTAGCAAATATAGCGTTATCAATCGCAACCCCCCAACAAATGTATGGCTGGTTAATGTTCCTGGTGAACAATGATGTTTGGTTCTGTTCACCCAGTACTAACTTTAGCAACTTCAAATATCTTCATGACAGCAGTGGAGATCTCTGGACCGATTCCATCCCCAGGGATTAAAGTAACAGTATGAATCTGTGAGGCAGAACAAAGACACATAACAGTCAATGATACAAGAATAATTACCCACTTCAGAGCCACAGTTTATTACAACCCAAAAATGACATCAACGGTCTTTGAGATGTTTTGTGCAGCACAATAGGAAAGATAGATACCCCACGCATGAATGTCCCGGGTTGCGGAGGCTCTTTCTTCAAAGCTCCAACCACTCGTGACACCTGACAATCAAAATGGTCAAGGTTTGTACAGGCAAAAATAAACAAAATAAAATAAAACACTGCCTCCAACCACAGCCTCCTAACAGAAGTATCAAATAAGTGTACACTTCTGTTACAAGACTACTTGATCTGGATAACTATTCCCTAGTGCAGCACTGTTTCTGACCAAAAGGGACATAATTACGGTTGTGCCAATCCTTAGTCACTCTAGTACAGCACACAAAAAGCATTATGTCTGGATGGATGAATTCACAGCAGGAGCTCTTGAATAGCATGTTTATTGTATTGAAAAGGCAATGTTGTGTTGTCTTGTTCAGTATAATCAAAAAATCAAATTAGCCTTTGCTGTTGATAATCATCACCACCTCAAAAGAAGGTAATGCAGATCACTAATAGGAAAAGCTAGAGGTCACCTTTAGCTTTAAATCACACCTGACAGTTTAAAGTAAATAACACATTATATCGTAGTTTAGTTGAATTGCAGAACTTATAACCATGCAGTAGCAAAGGCGCTGACAGAGAACATTTAGCAAAAAAAAGTGCCCATTCCAGATTTGATTATCATTAGCGTTACTGCGGGAGACTGCTAACGCTAGCTTTTTCCAAACGCAGCAAGGATAGTGCACATTGTACCACGTAGCTTTATGCTGAACTTACTTCCTGAGCCTTGATTTTATCCTTGCCATTGAGCGACAAACCCCACTGTTTTAGTAGGTTAAGAATCTGTAGATGAGGGACATTTTCATTGACATCTGTTGAGCAATCACTAACACTAACTTTAACAGCAATGTACGATAACATAAGACATGTAGCAGCTAACTAACCGAGCTAACTAGCAGGCGAGCTAAACAGTCAACAATCAGGTTGCTATAGTAACAAGCAAGTAGCGCTTAGCTAGCTAGGTTAGCTAAACGGGTCGTACACGTTAACGTTAATATCTGATCTGCCTGCAGTCTTAACGATACTGGATTAATACAAACACAATGTTAGGCGTTTGGCAGAGCACTTAAAACGATATTTCCACGTTCCCCCCGTACATACCGCTGACCTCCACGCCGTCCCTGCCATCTTCAACTAGCCAAGGTCGATGCAGCAGCAGCAGCAGAAATGAAGCTCACCGTAACTCAAGCGGAATTCCGTTCGGGACTATTTCCCCCACAAAAATCAACCCGTATTAAATAAATTCACGCATTAGTTAGCGTCATGATTCGTGAAAATGTACTTATTTGTTTTGTATGGATGCAGCGTTCAGTTATTATTATTATTACATAGAGTTCAGTCATGCTCTTATTTTGGTAGTCTTCCTGTCCTGGATTAGCAACATTTATGGAAATTACTTTAAGTACAGTCTCAGTTAATAAATACCACACTATGAAACAACTAAATGCAAGCTTGTGAGATGGAAAAAGCGTACTTAATAAGATCTTATATGATCTCATTGCTGGTCCGAAGTTTGGATGGACTGCGACTAGAATTTGCTTTGCAGGACCACCACCAGATGGCGCTACTGGACTGCTCCTCAGAGTCCCCGTCACACCATTAATACGTGTTTTCTTTTGGCTGTGGATGTACCTACAGTACCGGTAAGTGATGAGTAAAAAAAAGATGTGAAGCACAACTTTATAAGCATTGTATTTGCCACAAGGCGGTTCCACACAAAATAAACTGTATGATAGAAAACAAGTAGAAACAGCTGAAACAATCATTCTATCAACTTTTGCAAAAGTTCACCTGACAAAGAAAGCATACAGCATGGGAGACATTTACTCCCAAAATTATCCAGCAATGGAAAATGGAAAAAAAGCTCTTAATTACTTAAAACCTATAGAAAATCTTAAGCAGCATATCTCTCAGCATAAATGCAGGCTACAGCATGGTACAAAATGCACACTGTGCAAGTAAAGACATCTTTGAACCAAACTGAAGGGTGTCAGTATGGACACAGGTTTTCAAACCACTTACATGTATCCTTCGATACATAATGCATAGGATGAGATAGAATTTCAACAAATGCCTCACACTGCAACACAAAGCATGTGTCTGGCAATGATACTTATCAAGCATTTGGATGCAGCTTAGTAATTTGAAAAACCTACAGTACATTAGCCACGGTATATCATACAACAAAAACTTGCACACAAATGTGTCTAAAATAGCCCGACTCAGATAGCATACTGCTTTGGCTGCTTCTTCAGGCTCATAGATCTTTCAGTTTGCGAAATTACATGAGTGGCTCTGTTGTTGAGGAGCCTGCATTCATGAAGTACATCTGAAGAAAGAAATGGAGGGAAATGATTATGTAGGATACCACAGTGGAAACACAATATAGTTGAGTTGATGGTTAGTGTAGATCAAATGCAACACTTTTCTTTTGTAAAAATGGCTCTGCAGAGAACCTCTTACCGTTAAACTGTTTGTAGGCTTCTTCAATAATGGCATTATTTGATCTTTTTATCTCCCAGTAATTATCCTCGACCCATGGTTTGCAATCTGGATGTTCAACAAGCTGTCCGTTCTTGTATAAACCAGCTGGACATTCATAAAAAGAAGACCAGTTCAGTAATATTTGACTTGAATATTAAAACGTTTATAACTGCAACTGCATCACAGAAATGTCAGGGACACCATTGGACGATTGTCTATGCAAGATAACTTTCTTGGTTAAACAACTGAACTTAATAATGGTGTTGTAATAATACGTTATCAGTCATGATACAGTCACACACTAATTAACAAACATACCTTTGATGGTATCATCGATGTCCTTGCATAATTGGTACAACTCACTCCCACGTCCGACCACTCTTTCACCTAAAGTTTAGAAACAGATTCAAACATTTAACAGAGTCTAGGAGTTAACCTTATGCAAGAGACTAAAAGAAAATGATAACAAATCTTACCATCCAGCACTTTGATGTTGGGGAACATCTCAAGAACTATGTTTCTATATGATGAGTTCCTGCACACTGCACAGAGAAAGCCATCGTGAGTTATCTTATCAAGATATTGCATTCATTGTGTTGTTTTCAAATAAAGTCACCAAAAGCATACCTGGATTAGTATAATTGTAAGTGTTGTCTTTAAGACGTATATTTTCTAGCTTCCTCAAAGGCTGAAGGCAGTGTAGGCTCTCAATGCTGTTAAAAAACATAACTATATTTTTACACAACCAATTCAGGATGTTGTACTTCAAAGTAGAATTACTGGTATCAACATATTATTGTGTTTACCAGCAATGACACTCAAATACAATGTAATTCATATTATATTTGTGACCTATGCACAATCTTATTCATTGAGGAAAGCATTTGGCCAATTGTCATATTGCAATACCTGGATATGATATTACCAGCCAGGTTTAAATGCTGTAAACTCTCACAAGTGCGCAGGGGCTCTGAAAGCACAAAAGCAATAAAATAAATATAATCATATTCATGACAGAGATTTCCATGAAAAGTGAACATGCAGCATGGAAGGAACCAAAGAATATTTTGCCTTCTTACCTAAATTGGAAATCCTGTTGGCAGACAATCCGAGTACAGAAAGAAGCCGAAGGGATGCTAGAGGAGCTAGATTTGTGATGTTATTTCCAGAGAGGTCCAGTTTCTCTAAACTCATACACTCCCCAATGCATCCAAGATCGTGGATTCCTGTAAAAAACACAACCAATCATGAAAAACAATAATGCATTTTTGAAGGCATTAATAATAGATGCATTAATTCAATCTTACCAAGACCTCTCAATTTGAGAAACAGTATTGACTCCAAATCAAATTCTCCTGTACGTGACTTGAGCAGCACAGCAGTTATCTTCTCACAGTCTCCATCTGAACATATCAAGAGAAAAAAGAATGGAGCATAACAAACCACATCCACGTTTCTGTCCTGATATATGCAACACAATCCCAGTGTCCTTTAGTTGTGAGTCAGCGATGCAGAAGCAGAATGCTGGAAGCATTGTGTCAGCTCCATTTAAGACGGAACCATCAAACCACCCATGCAATCATCCTGTAAACAGTAAATAGCATACACACATATATATCAAGCAGACCGTGAGTATCTGGCATCACGCTGAGCTTTCCCGCACCCAGCTGTGGAGAAACGGGACACAAACAGGCAGACGTGCTGTTTGTCGCATGCATGAATAACAACTGAGGAAGTTATATTTGGTTTGATTTCCTCAGGCAGAATCTGTCCCTAACTCCAACTGCACATGGATATTCTTTCATGAGCCTGAACAAACAAAACACTGACTCCCTGACAGGTTGACCATGAATAATGATGCCGGGGTACATTATTTACTGTGGAATTTACATCACCTCAGGTTTATGAATGTATTTAATGTGCAAAGGAAACGGACTGGTAGACAGGGTGCTTTAACAAAAAGGGGGAACCATTCATGTGTTGGACATGTAGGGCCATCAAACACAACTTACAACTCATCAACACACGCAGAAATAAATAATAAAAACAGAAAAGGTGACGGTGTTTAGCTTAGCTCGACACCAGTAAGTGTCGTTAGCTAATGTTAGTAGCTGCCTGTTTCTTGGCTCCGGCTGAGTGGTTTCACGAGCATGATTCAGCCGGATGAGAGTGGGTGGGTTAGTTAATGAAATTATAATTGTTCATGTCTCCTCTGACGGTGACACGCGCGCACAATGCTATGTGACGGACGATGCGCCGCTAGCTGCGTGTTAGCCGCGGCTAGCTAGCGCGGACCGCTGCTGGGTAGCATAGCAACAAGCTATCCGTCACAACTTACCTTGGTCTTTCTCTCGCTTTGAGTCCATCGCGGGCAACTTTGAGACTTTGAAAGCGACTTATCGCACTAAAAGGCGACGGTTTTAATCAACGCAATGATAAGGGGAAAGGCAGTGGTTGTTTTTTTGGAGGGGAAATGTACAAACTGGCATCTGTCCTGAGGTGCAGTCAGGACACGCTCACTGTGCTGCAACAGCACGCAGGTGGAGGAGAGAGACGGACTCTGCCTCGGAGATGGAGGCGATGCTCTCCGTCAAAGGGGGGCGAGGACGATCGTTGCACTATTTGTTCGATGTTGTGTTTGTGCAACAGGTTCGTGGAAATTAACAGTTTGGTATTTGTACACAGCGATGACGAATTATTTAGCTACTCAATGTTATTCTGTGTGTTGTTGTGAATGTGTATGGTGACGTTGGTCCATTAATTAAATCAAGAGGATTAAAAATGTATGAGCTCGCAAAATCTAATCCATTCAGCAGTGAAGTAATCCATGTAAATATGCATTTCTAATATGAGTTCATTTGTTTACAAAATAAAGGAGCTGACAAATATGGAAATTGGGTTAAGGATAGTGTCATGGCATCCTTTCAGGTTTGTGTTAGTACTTATATACACTTATATGGGCTAGTATCACATGGTTATACGTATACCTAAGGAATGAATGTCAGCAGAGAAAGACCACACAATAAAGAAAATTGAATCACAGGGTGATTCAATTAATTATGAATTAGTATGAACTACATACAGTGTTTCCCCTATACAACTTGCTTTTTTCATTTTTTGTGAGGGGGCGGGGGGGGTCGAGGTCAGTTTTTGGCAAGAAGCCAAGAAACGGCGAGTCGCGCATGCGCAAGCGTAACCTGTATGGGCGTAACATAAACATTGAATGAAAAGTACTGTTGCAGATATTTGTCTTGACATGCAAATACATAAGCTGTTGCCATCTTCACCCTGGGAGCGTTTCAACAACGCAGACATAGCCGTCTGCTTTTCAGTAGGGGTATTTAATAATGAATAAAAACGGCTCCAAAACATAAAAAACGACTCAAAAACGGCTTCGTCGAGTGACGCAAATATTGAGAAGACTAGAGTGATTGACATTTAATAATACCTAAAACAAAGTTAGACCGAAGGAAGTGATTAGATGAGTAACAAAGATCGAAATCATGAGTGTGAATACAGATCGCGAGGAGTAGCAGACTGTGGGCCGTATTGGACAAGCCCAACCCCGTCGGCCTACCGGGGATCCTCCCGGTATCCCCCATGGCCAGTCCGTCCGGTTGCTTGGGTGCTTCACGCTCAAGCTGTACTGCCAAGGGACTTGAGTAATTTAAAATAACTTAAAAACATAGAAAATTACTAAGTATTATGACTACTATTGAGACAAATTGGGAATTAATAAAGCATTGGTCAACGTTATTGTTTAACAATAATAAGAAAAAAATGTCTGAGTCAATGCTTGGGTTATTGCAAACACCTCCTAACTGAGCTCCCACGGGCCCAGGTGTACACACTGAGGGAGCTTGCACGTCAAGGAGTTCCTTACAGGGAGAGTGCTCCTTGAGGGGGCGTCTCTCAGTTCTTCCAACCCGGAACTATGGCTTCAGAGGCGGATGCCTTACCCATTAAACCACTGTCTCAGACAATTATATATGTGTCATTCATATATTTATCTTTAGTTTCATTGGTTTGTGTTTAGAGTGAGTTGCCATAGGGTAGAATTAGTATGAACTACAGCTTGTTTTTTTTGGAGGGGGGGTCACGAGGTCAGCTTTTGGCAAGGATATTGGAACAGCCCAATCCCGTCGACCTACTGAGGATCCTCCCGGTATCCCCCATGGCCAGTCCGCCCCTGGATGGAACCAACACTACAGTTATGTGCCATCTAAAGAAACCTTTAGCCTACTTTTCAGATTAAGAGTTTATAAATAACATGTAATAATATTGATAATAATACTAATAATAGAAGTAGGCAGATTGACTGATCATACATTTTCCACCACTTCACGTAACACCCCACTTGTGTCCCAAAATAATGACGTTGTTGACATGCTATAACTGCATACAAAGCTGTATTCAAAACATGGAATTCCATGTTTGGTTTTGTTAACATTAAGTAACCCACAATTTATAGACAGCGTCTTCATTACCAGCAGGTTCTGGATTATGCATGTATTTATTTATTTATTTATTTATTTACCTGAGGTCCTATTGGTTTGCACGTGGCTCTGGTGGACAGCAGCTGCCTGCCTGCTGCAGATCCGTCTGCAGCTCCAGGTCTCCGCAGACAACCTCCACTGGCTCCGACACTGGACACTGGTTTTCTACTTTCTTTTCATGTTTTTCATGCCTACGTTTTACAGGTATGGCGGACATCTCATGTAAGGACAAAAGTAACAACCTGTCTTAAGAGTGTGCAACGTCGTCAACACATCCTGTGCGGAGACTTTGTCTTTGCCGCGGACCCCCTAAATGCCTCTCAATGAGAAAAAGCTTCGGACGTTCAGTGTTGTGAATGTGTACAAGCAACAAATTACCTGATTAAGATGGGTAACAAGCAAACGATATTTACCGACGAGCAACTTGACGCCTACCAGGTGAGTCTACCTGCAGAAAAAAAACAACATAAGTATATAAGTAGACTGTAAATCAAGAAGTATGCTTAAATACATCGTTGTAATGCTCGTGTCAGTGTTTAAAGACGTAATTGCATGCATGTGCCATTAATTTTTATTACTATTCCATTACTGTATTAGTATATATCACTATTTATATTTTACCCTGATATTACCTATATCTTGATTTTACTGAGTAAAGCAAAAAGTACTGAATATTTAGTGAGATTGAGAAAAAGGCTCATGGATGACCTCAATATGGATCATTACCAGATGGCTTTGATCCCCTTCAAATAATTATAGGCAATAAAACATTCCCCACTAAAGCATGGTCAGTTATGACTGTTTAAATATTTATGCAATCTTGGGTGTGAACAGAAGGTTTTGATTTCACTGCAAACTGGTGAATTGTGTGCCACTATCTGAGAAGATCTGTCCCTTTGTTCCCTATAACAATAATCCAGGTTTTCCTGGGAAGAAACACATCTTTGTGTGCACAGGTTTATCATGTGATAAGGTGTAGACTTAATAATTTATGCCAAACCGGTGTGACATGCTGTGAAACTCTACTCTCAGGAGACCGTTTGGTTCTCAAGAGCCTCTCTGGTTACTCCTACTGCTCTTTAAAAACCTTACTAACACACTGTGGCTTTCTGCGTGCATTAGTTTCTGTCTTTCATGTTTAGTATAATTTTTCTAGCATCAGATGGTTTAATTCCCTAGCCTGATTTCAAGTGTGTGAACTTATTTGTTTCGTTGTTCATCACACACCGACTTACTGGTTTAATCTTACACAATGGAGACAAGGTTATGAAGAATAGATATTGCTTTACATCTAAAATGATCATTAACCCATATATCTTCTGTAGGGCTGTTTTGAGTGGATAGATCTGTCTCAAGCTCAGCTGCACTCTGCTTCTCACACTCATGAGCTCAGCTCAGACAGAGTGGATACAAGGGATAATGTAAAGTCAAGTGCCTCCTGTATGGCTGTTGGATGACGTGTGTGCCAACATAATGCATGTGAGACAACAGCAGATATAGTTCCTCTTGCCACATCGTTCCTATTGTAAGTGGCAGGTGATAACACTCACATACGTCATCATTTACGAGACACCAGTGTCCAGTAAGAGTTGTGACTTCAGAGAAATCGTGTTGTTTTATGTGCATGATTCTCAGATGTGTCATTGAGAGTGTTTTATAAAATATGTAAAACAATTTGTCATACATTCTTTTATCAAAAGTCCCTAATTCTCATATTTGTGTTTACATTGTTTTGTTTTTCTCTCGTTGCAGGACTGTACGTTTTTCACCCGCAAAGAAATTCTGCGGTAAGATTTTTTTAATCAACTATGATTCTGATGCATTGCTCACAGATGTACTGTTATTTTTGTATTATTATTTTTATTTATTTAACCATTACATGGACTGTAGGTTATAAGGCACTTGCTCTAACCATAAGATTAGCCTGTACACATAATTATATTGGTGATTAGCATATCATTTATATATTTATATGTATAGTTCAGTGGCTACTACATTTCCTTATATGGACTGACATCTTAAATGATCTTCTTAACAAACCATTAATTATCTTCTTTTTGCTCCCCATCAACTTAACATCTCAGCAAATACAAACATGTAGCATAACACCCAATCCAGACCCATGTTATTGCATCTAGGAATGTCACAGAACATGCATTCATTGTTCATGGAGATTGCTTAAATCTTAATCTTAAAGTGTGTCAATGAAGATCTAGACGATTCTGTCCTGTAGCATCAGTATGTTACCTAAACCTGTGGAAGTCATGTTGACCTTTTGACTGTGGTGTTGTTTTCAGTGTCACATTTCCTCCTCTTTCGACATGTGCAACCTCAACACTTACAAAAATGAAATAAATATCTATCTACTCTCAGTGATTGGGAGAAGGTATCAAGACTCATCGGGCCGCATCATTTCTCTCTAACCCTTGATGACAGGCATACATTAAACAAATCGCTTGCTTTTCTTTTTAATGGAATTAGCCGATGATGCTCGTGTTTCAGGATCTTTTATCAGTGGTTCTAGATGTTGGAGGATCCATAGCTACTTAAATAAATGAAAAGCTGATACTCAAGAATGTTGCAGTGCAACATTAGAAAAGGATGAGAGTTGCCACAGGAATCTGGGGTCTGATTTGTGCAGTAAAGATTGTTTTTTAAATGATATCTCGAACAATAAGACATTGAAGTCATGTGTGTTTTGTGGAGCATTGGTTACTGTTTTCTAAAATTACACAAACTATTAAGAATTAATGAAGGATTCACAGCAACATGCTTGTTTGATCCTATATTTATTTAAACCAGAGGTGACTAATTCACTACCTGACTTTAAACCCACAGAAACCTCATTTTCTTAAATACAATATTTGTATTTTTTCTCTCTCTTTTCCAACAACTATGCACATACTTGTTCCTCATTAGTGAAATTGGCCTGACTTTGATTCCAAGGACATCATTGAACTGGAAATAAAATTGATAATCAGCAGAGGGCGTGATTGGGTCCTACATTTTATGGCCTTCATAAAACACTTCTTATTTCAGTCTCCAGCTGCAACGATGATGTCATAAGGATTTGAACCCCTCATTCTTGTGTCATATCACTAGATTAAAACATTTCAGTGCTTCTGTTTATTGTGTAATTGTGTTGGAAATTAAACCTAAATGTTATGAGGCCAACTTTGCAGGAGCTGTTCGATCTAAACATTTCCCCCGGTCATGATACATAATAACTGCAGGTTTACCCGCTCATTTGTTCGGTGTACCAATGAAGCTCCATCATTTTGACAGGTTTATCTGATTTAATTGGAGTGACTTTGTCCTCTAAGACCAGTGTTCCTGCTGACAGATGGCTCTGCTCTGGCAATGCAGGTACCCCATGACAGGATTAGTCGAAGGCCAGAGTGTAGATAAGCACACACTCTCCCGACGTTGGGTCTTTTATCATTCACACAGCCTCTGATATTGTTTTCAATAATGAATGGCATTTTCATAGCACAAGAAGAGAGGGGCAGGAGAGAGGGTATGAGAGGCTTACCACATCAGCTTACTAAATTAGCTGTCCTCTAAAACTTTGTAGACAACAATTTCCCCACGGGATAAATATCTTGTATATTTTCTTTTCTTTTTTTAATTTTTCAAATGTTTTCCACATACATAGCCAATAAAATGTATCACGCATGAAAGTATATTTTATTTTATGTCATCTTGAGTTAAATTAAAGTTTTATCTATATATATTCTAAATAATCTAAAATATATATTTTTCTGTATATTGTTGTTTCTAAATGCCATTAAACCAGAAGCATAATTGTTCAATATATATATATTTTATTCTAGGTTGCATGGCAGATACCATGAGTTGGCTCCACATCTTGTACCAATGGACTACACCAAGGATCCTGATTGTAAAGTGCCTTTAGCCTTAATAGTCAACATGCCAGAGTTAAAGGTAAAAATCCTTTGCTACCATATACCCTCAGTAAGTCCTTTTTCCTAATGGATCAGCCGCACTTTGCTTTTGTACCTGTGTTGTGTGTTCTTATTTTGGATTGTGCTATAAGAACACTAAAACAAATGCGGCAGCCACAACTTATGTGGGCAGACATCTAATCAATACACACTCTCTTTCAGCAGACAGAATAGATTTCTAACCATCGTCATCACTGATCTGATTGTGTGACACCACTCTGTGAGCTCATGAAAGTTAATGTGCCATGAAACGCTCAGCCTTTCTATTCGGACTGACGCACCCCCTCCTATTTTAAAGCACCTGCCGATTGAAAAGAACATCCAGGAATCTTGGATTCTGCATGTTGTGTAACATTGCAGCCACATTTACCTCCACTTTTCTCCTGCGCACCAACACAAATACTCACACAGTTTCATATGGAGTCCTTATCCACCAAGGGCTCAGCACAGATACGTACAATGTGGCCCTTGCCTGTAAAACAGTCACATGACTGCATGGCCTGAAAGGATGGTGGGGAGAAAGATGGAGACCACTCAAGGCAGGGTTCAGGAGACCTAGACAATACACAATCACCCAAAGTACTCTACAGCTTCTCAACCATAAATACATTCATATCTGGAGTTTTAATGAGCTGGGCTGATAATGAGTGGGCTGGATGCTACAGGCACTGACATGTCTCAGGAGGGTGATGGCTGTTTAAACAAATGGCTTATTTTGCTGATCTTGTATTAAGCTCAAACATGCTAATCGTCCTCTGGAGAACAGATGTGTGTATATTAGATCAAAGTTAGTGAGATTCCAAGTCTCTTCCGTGTGAGTTTATTGCATCAAATAAGCACTTACCTGGGATATAAAATATTTAGTAGCAACTTATGGTTGAGCAACGGAGGTGAAAATAATGGCTTCACCATACTAGCAAAGAGTGGCAGTCATCCCTTTTCAGATAAACCTTGTGATCAGCAGAGCTTCCAGTGTATACCTCTGCACATCATCTGTGAAACTGAAGCATGTCACATAGTTCCTTTAAAGTGTTTTTAAGATATCCGTTTTTCTTATCCAAACCACTTGGTGTTTAATTTGCAGTAAATCTTACATTTTCATTACAGAGTGGCAACCTTTGCACTGGTCTATGTAAATGTTGTCATCCCCTTCATCTGTAGGAAAACCCCTTCTGCAGCAGGATTGTAGAGTCTTTCTCAGAGGATGGGATGGGGAATCTCAGCTTCAATGAATTTGTGGACATGTTTTCAGTCCTCAGTGAAATGGCTCCTAGAGAGCTCAAGGCAATATATGCCTTCAAAATATACGGTAATGACGAATTTCTAAAACAAACCGTTATCATTATTTAAATTTCAGAATGGTTCAAATGAAAATGTGTTGGTTCTTTTGTTATACATCTCTGTTGCCCACAGATTTCAATGTGGATAATTACCTGTGCAAAGAGGACCTGGAAAAGACTCTGAATAGGCTGACAAAGGAGGAGTTGACTCCTGAAGAGGTGCAGCTTGTGTGTGAGAAAGCCATCGAGGAGGCGGATTTAGACGGAGACAACAAACTCTCTTTTGCTGACTTTGAAAATATGATTACGAGGGCTCCTGACTTTTTAAGGTGACTAAATGTTTTATGAATTTGTCAACTTTGTTTACACCTCATTCTATATGACAAAGCATTGGCCCTTTAAAATCAGGAATTCGTTCATTATGGCCTGCATTCTGCAGCGCTGTGAGCTGTGTACCTGCTTACTTACAGTTTGCATTCACTAGATGTTTGGTGATCATTTTCATCATTTAACAATTAATTGAATCCTGAGCCACTACTATGCACATTTACTTATTTTAATGTTCTGTGGAACGTGTGTCGGCACTGGAATGATGAACACATCTATTCTGGATTCCTGTGTGTTTATTCCCACCTCTACAGTAAACACTGTTAACATGCACAATGACTACTACTAGTTCTCATATTGTCTCTTTTCTCACTTCAGTACCTTCCATATACGAATCTGAGAGGGCTGCGTGGAAGGTTTCCAAGGTCGACAGCGTGGTGAACCTCAGGACTACCTGCACCCTGTCATCGCCACAGCACAGTGCCTGTCTCCCAATCCCAATGTCAAAACAAATCTGACCTCCCCAAGCAAAATACTGGATAAAGCTGAATTCCAAGGACCTGTTATTTCTTTACTTTACTCGATGAAAATGTATTTTCCTTTTTTCCACTTATGAAAGGGCTTGACCTGGATTGGCCTCTTGTTGGGAGGAAGACAATTCTTTCCACATTTTAAGGTTGAATCATGGTCAATGAAACAAGTGTAAAAAGAGCCAGATTGATGCATAAAAAGCTCATCTACCTACAGTATATTGCACATGAGCTACTCCCAGTGACGTCTTCCTACACACTATATGTTATATTCATAAGGCTAAAGAAAAAGCTTGAAGTGAATGAAAGCACAGCATTGGCATTAGGGGCATACAGCTGTTTTATACGAGCTATGCAACATTTAGAAATGCAGTGTATTGCTCTGAACATTTTGGGTTGGGTTTTTTGCTTGTGGAACTGATGATGACGACAATCATATCTTACTGTTCTCCAGTTACACGAAGGGCTCTGTTGTCTGAACAAATGTTGATAGCTTTTGTCTGCCTCAGCCATTATCATTAAATACAGCCATCTTTTGGATAAACATGTTACAGTATTTAATGTGACTTCAGGTATTTGTCTTACTTAGAATAAATGTGTTTTTCTGTCTAGATTTATTTTTGGGGTAAATGGATTTGTGATGTTATTTGTTGTCACTGAAAAAGCATGAAAAGATCCTTGTTGTTGTTAACCAAAAATGAATCATTTCAACTGAATAACCTGAGCTGCAATGTTAATTCAGTTCAGTAATGTCTCGTCCATACAACCAGTTTACCTCAACCCACCCACTGATGATGATAAGGAGCGTACACAGCAAAGATCAGGAATTGACTGCATCTCTGCACAGCACATCATATGAGCGGTAATAACTTGTTAAGCAGGATGTGATCATTATAGGTGAGCTGCCTCAGCACCCACAAGCTCATTACATCCTGCACACACAGTTAATCTCAACAGGAAGCTGCAGGAAATGGCGTTGGTCATGTTATTTGATCAATCCTGGTTTCTCTGCTGTAGGGTACAGATGGTGTACAGTAGGGACTACAAATAACTATATTATGTTTTCAGCTTAGGTTTTAGTGCGTCATACTGTGGACCCTGGTTAATTGGGTCTGAGTCTGAAAAACTTCATCTCTAGTGTGTTGTGAGGCAATAGTCTCTCCTGTGTCAGCTATAATAGCTAACAACTACAACATGGTTGACTTTGTTACTAGAATTGTGATGGCAGTTAAGGCTGGATATTGTGTGTGATATCAGACACAAAGTATATCCATGCAGGCAGATCACCATCAAAACACAAGTGTACGATTCTTCTCACTGCCAGCTATGAAACATGAGGAAAAGCTGATACTGAGTGTCTTAATGTGCGGATGTTGAAGTCAGTTAAACAGTGTGCAGTCATCAGAGCAGCCAGTTAATTCTTCCTTTATCTCCAGGCCCCTTTATGAGGGCAGCACCAAATATTCAGGGCAATGCAGTGCTGATTGTGTGGCTTCATTAATTACAGGTCTCACAGAGAACATCTGTTTAATTATGATTCCAGCAGAGAAGCTTCTGGTGCACTGTGATACTGGAGCTGTAAAGCAGCCATCACTAGAAGCAAGTTTCTGTGGTGTGAAACTCACTATTATTTATATTACTTAACATTTTTAACCCTATTTAGCAGTATTTAATAAGTAATTGATGAACAATTATGTTAAACCGTTCCAGTTATGCAATACAAAAAACTTTTCCTGTGAAGCCTAGTTGGTGTATTAACTAATAATGAGTGACAATATAACACAGTTTCCCATTATACATTAATATTCATATTTAGTGTTTTCTTTTTTTAGCAATGAGGTATTTTTTCATACATTTTGTCTTTTCTTTTGCAAACCTATATTTCTGACACTAAACCCTCAAGCTAAAGGGTTATAAATAAAGGTGTTAGAGGGGTTAAAATAAGTATTATTTGTTTTCAAATATTTTTGGCTTATTGTAATGTTCTCTATCCACACCACAGCACTACACAACTGTGTTGCTATGATCGTAAAATGAGGATATGTTTGATCTTATTTGGCATCTACTGAACCTACTGCATTGTGTTATTCACATAGGCTGAAACCCATACACAACCAGGCATTTTGTTTCTCTGTTTTAAGAAGTGACACACGTTTCCTTTTCCAGTGACACATCTAAATCTAAGTTGTGAAAGTGACTGAAATGTCAAGATATTGTTGACCCTATAAGCTAAATTATTTTATATTTTATTAAGTTATAATATCCTGGTTGGCTTACAGTGGAAACATCTTATTTCCATACACCTGCCACCTAAGTACATAAAGCAGCACTGCATCTGTTCCTGTATGTAATCCCGACCATGGAAAGCAAGTACACAGAGAGGTTATACTGTCATTTTAGTACATTACACTAGAACTATAATTAGAGTAAAAGAGCAGGAAATGATCGAAGATAATAAACTCTATTTCAACATATTTTAAACACTTCCTCATTATAGCTCTATGCAGACCTTTGAAATATGTATGCAAATTAAGTTTCCTATGAATGAAGTGCAGCATTGATGGTAGCAGCCTGTAGTCAAAATGTCTTTAAAGATCAACCGTAAACACAGAAAATAAAGAATTTCCCTTTTTGAATCTGTCATTTATTTAAATATTAAAAAAGGCAAATTTAAATACAGCAATTTTAATAAATACATTAAAAAGCAAAAATACAGAAAATGCCATTTGAATAGCTATGAACAAGCCCACATTGAAAATAAGCTTTCACGGAGCATATATTAGACAGGTCCACTGTAGTGTCAGAGAAAAACTAGTGAACATTTGTATTAGTAGCTGGTAAGATAACGCCTTCACAATTTCCTCTTGGCCTCAGGGAACAGCCATTTCCATTTATCATTCTGTAGGAGGTAAAAAAAAAGAGTTAATCAATAAATAAAATAGGATCAACATTAAATGCGACCTTTCAAGTGTTCAAATGAAAGCTTTTGACAACACTACTAACCTTTAACCCACTGTATGAGTGTTTGGGTCGGATGTCCTTCACAGACTCATATGTGTTGCTGTTGGGCTCAGCTGTAGTTGTGTCCTCGTGGCCAGAAATGATCTCATATGTGTTGTCATGAGTGAAGCAGCCAACGACGGCTTCATTGGGGACCTCAGCGTATCTGGTCCCAAAGGATATATTGTGTGGACTACCAGGCCTGCCAGCCAGGTGATAGACAGCATCACTTATGCATTCTGGGCTGTGGCTGCTGCTTGCTCTGCTGATCAAGTCTGTCCTCTCTGGCAGTGGGTCAAAGCAAGTGGTTTGTCTCACGGGTTTCGGGGAAAGTCTCGGAGGAGTGTGTGGGGGTGCACTCAGCCTGTAAGACTGCTCTCCATCAGAGATGCTGTCCAGAAGCGGGAGGGATCTGCTCTTGCAGTTCAGTAGGCTGAGCTCGGAGTAAACAGACTGTACTCCGGATGGAGGACTACACCTGCTCTGATCCTGGGTTGTGGCTCTATTAGCTCTCCCAACATTATCTCCTGGGAAATTGTCCTGGCAAACGTGTTGAAATCTCGGGATCTCCCTGGGGGATTGCTTCCGGATGTGCGCATACAAAACCCCGTCCGGTTCATTCATGGGGTCACTTGCAAGGGGCCTGCTTCTTCGAGGCAAAGGTGGTACTTCCTGTTACAAAACAAGCCAGGTTCAAGTCAGATTGGAGGTATTAATACAGCAACAATGTCTGTGTCATATAAACATCAGAATAATCTTCTTGTATATCACGGACTACACTTGCCTTCAGTGTCCTGTTGCACTTCGGTGGCCGTGCAGGCGGCTGCTCTGAGGCCGAGTTCTGTGGTTTTTGTGTGTTCTTCACACCTCTGACAGTGGCCACAGGCTTTTCTTCAGGGCAAACCTGGATGATATCATACAGCTCTTTGTCCAGTGCCTGCAAGAATAAAACACCAGTTAGACCTTCATTCTCGATTAATGTTACTTATAGAAAGTGACTCAGGGGTTTTGTCTCACCTCAAAACACGAAGATGCCAGGTACTCTCCAAACGGCTGAATGGGGCTTGACTTGTAGTATTCTATGAGATCAGAGACTGAGTTGTGTGCCTCAGTGTCTCCACACACTAAAAGCTGCCCTGATTCACTCTGGTTTATCACGAAATGTCGACACCGATCCCTGCCTCTGCAACAGGAAATTAAAATGAATTAGATTAAAGAAACACAAAAGTATATGGGTTTCTTCAGCTAAAAAAAACTATTTTAATAGGAGTTTGATTAAAATCACTTCAATAAGATCTGTGATTTAAAAAAAAGAAGAAATAGAGGAAGTGTGATGTTTCATTTGGAGCTTTTTAAAATACGCGTTACATATTGTACTTTAACATTTATAAAGCAGTATTATTTGTGAAGATATACATGCAATAACCTATTAATATTATAAGCAAGCATTGTAATAAATAATAATACATGTAATGCATTTAAACCATAGGAAATGTTTGGCACACAATTTCATTACAAAATATATAATGCAGAGGTTTATTTTGAAATAATCTCTCTGAAAAACACACTCAGAGGTTGTTTAGAGCAAACCGATACTCACTTATAAGACAGTACGTATCCGATGGCCTTTTCACTGAGACGGATCAGGAAACAGCCCAGCTCCTTTTCTCTGAGTATTTCCTCAGCCTCCCTGTAGATAGACCACAAACAACTTTAAAACACAAACGGGTTTCCCAAAAGCCAATTTGGCTTGAGTTTACAGGAACAGGGAGGCTGATTTTGAGCAGAGTAAGGCGGATTACGTAATTCCCCTTGGAAATTACATAGCATCAGAGGAAAATCCATTTGGTTTCAGGTCAATTACACACAACATGTCATCTACCAATGCATCGCTTCTGTAGGTGTCTATGTATGTCTGAAAGAGGATAGATCTTCAATGTCTGCTCTACTAAAATGTCACTGCACCAGATGTGCATACTAATAACCTAGAATTATTTTATTCACAAATATAATACACCTTGTATATAAAGAATGCAGCAACTCTGTAATAAAGTTTTATAGTAGTTATATATTTGTCAAATATAGTAGTTATTTATAATTGTCCATATAAATAGGACGGAAAATGGAATTTCTTTGTTGACACAAAACAATTATTCTAATATCAAGTGTTAAAGTATATTCTTAACATTAACCTTAACCATGATAATTTAATGAAAGGTTTCATGAATGAATACTTACTTTCTGGTGATGAAGCCCAGGAACCAGGTGGGGAAGAAGCCGTTTTGGACGATGAGTGGCACTTGAGTCTCTATGAACCACTTTGAAGCCAGTTCCCTGAGTCTTCCTTCAGCTGTAGGTTCCCTTTGCTCCATCCTCGCCTGGTCCTTATTAAAGCCACACAGAGAGCCGATGAAGACAACCAGCATTCATTTTGAAAACATATACAGCGAGAGTGTGTTGTAACAAACGAATTTGTTTATTTTCCAGGAGGTGTCAACCTAAAAGTATCTCAACATTTTCATTGTGGCAGGAAATAACTTGTTCAGTCATGTGTGTACTTCATCTTAAATGTTAATATTATTTCTTAGTAACAATAAGTAATTATTTAATTTAACATAATCACAACTATCCAGAATTCACAATGTCCAAAGTCCATTCTCCCTCTACATACAAATAAGGCTGTTTTCCCTTTTCATCCATTAGACTTATGTTCACATGGACCTCCTCTACTGTAATGTCACACTGATGTTATGCAAACTTCTACTTTGCATTGAGATTATGTGGTTAATAAGTTAGTCACTATAGCAGGAGGGGACCAGTTCTGATGTCAGTACTTACCTTGAAGCAAAACATCAGGCAGGTCCTGAGGCAGGGGGATGTTGAGTGTCTCTGGTCCTTTGTCCGTGAACCTGAAAAGTGGCAGATCCTCTCAGATCTGGGTTTCTGTTGTTTGTACAGCACGCGGCAATTTCTTTCAATCCCTAAAAAAAAGATGGACAATTACAAATGTATTTTCAGCTGAATGTAATTTTCAAAAACTGTTAGGCTGTGGAGTTACTTTCTTTAGTTGAGATGGAGTACGTACCTCTTCCTGAGTGTGTGTGGTTTGAACCTGGTGTCATTTCAGCAAACATTCAAATGCTTCTCTCGACTTCTGAACTGTTCTGAGGGAGTGACCCGACTGTACACGGGAGATATAGACAGATGACATTTACTATTACACATATTTTTCCGTTGGCTTGGAAAGCAGAGTTCATGCAGCTCATTTGCATGAGAGAGACGTCTGAACTGTGCTGGAGCTTCCTGAAGAGAAACGGAAAGCAAGCTGTGGTTTGTGTGCACATGAGTGCGTTGGTTTGCAAGGGGAGATGTTGTACCCACAGACTGTTTGATTACTGTAGTAATGGGAGGTAAGTTGCGTCAGCAGTGGATCTTTTGTGTTTTCTGACCGGGTTTTACAATGCATTTGGATCATGACCGACAAGGCAGGAGCAAATGTGTGAACAAATGGAAATGTTTGGGAAGATCTACAGATACTTTAAAGGCCATAAACAAAACTATAACAAGATGAGATGTTTCCCAGCCTTGTTTTTGAGTTTGTCATAAAACAAATTTCTAACTCATTCCCCCATGGCCTATGGTGGTTGTGAATCATGTTTTCTGTTGGTTCCTGCTCACTGGTGAGCAACAACCACTCCCTCAAGGGGAGAGACCATAGCCAGGAAGAGTTCATGTCATACTGTGTGGGATTAGACTGAGATCTCAGCATTCCCCAAAATAATGTTGCTCCAACTTTGATCTCAGAAGACACACTGCTGCTTTCCCCTAGAAGCAGCTGAGCGAACCTGTTTATGGAAGTGTGATCAGTGTCATTCTGAATGTCTACAGTTTATTTTTTTATTTTTTTATATAAATTAAAAGCCTATTATCAATCAAGCCACTGTTTACACAATACTTGTAACGTTATGTTCCATGTATGACCAAGTATTGGGACATGAACGTGCCATATAATTTCAACATCATCACAACAGTAGTGTCTGTCAGTTGTAAACCTCTTTGTGAGTCATTATGTGCTCCTCTGGGGGCGTTGAGAGGTTTAGGGTCCAATGTTATCACTGTTTCCGTGTTTGCAAAGATCTAATGTTACAGGCTTAGTAGCATACTATATATAATGACCAGTTATCAGTGTGAACAACATAAAACAAATGTTTTATCTACTGCAGCTGTGAAGTAAACAGATTCATAGAAAAGGAAGCAGAGTTATCAGACAGGTTCCAGACAAAAGGCTCAGTCTTCTGGCGACATACGAGGGGGATGTGCGTCTGTTAAAGGTCACAAGTCAGTTGAAGTTTGTAAAATGTCATTTCACTTAAACTTCAGCACATCACCTTTAAAGCTCAGGGTTAAACAAGCATCCTCTCAAACAACCTAAGTAAGCCAAAATGTAATCTGACCAACATAATAACATAAAAAACACAATTTGCACAGCTAGATAGTTGTTGGGTTTCACTGTTGTTTGAAATTGGCTTATATCCAAACATAAGTCAAGTGATACATGTCTAGGACGCACATACATCATGTCTGAGCATGTTCACATCTACAACCATCAATCAGCCTGAAGCTTGTTGAGCAGCTTTCTGCAGCTTCAGAATGAACTCTGAGCCCAGTAGGAACTATTCCAACAAGCTAATCTCTGTTCAGTTATAGACCTCCATTTTATTGTATAAGTCACACTCTGAATAACCAAGTTAAGAGCAAGTCAACATCACAGATTTTACTTTGGTGATAAAACTGCTGTGAACTAGATTGATTTATTGATCAATATACTGTAACTCCAAGAAAGAGTAAAAGAGAAATAACTAATTTCATTTTAAATACCGTAATACAATTATCTTGTATTTCATTGCATCCCCTTTTAATTTCTTAATTCATAATTTGGAAGTAAATGTCAAAGGTTTTTTATGCAATGGAAAAGGTCCCAAGCCAAAATCTAACCAGGACACTGAGATTATGCATCCGAACCACTCAGCCATTGCACCTTTCACCTCACTGCATTTATCCGTGGTTATAAAGTTTGCTTATTAACTATTATTTTAGTTTCTATTCTAGTCACATAGTGCACATATATAATATTGCTGTTTTGAAGTACTTAACTTGAATTATTCCACTATACACTTGTTTTCCGCTATATTTTAGAGACAAATGTACATTCTACTCCCCAACATTTATTTCACAACTTTAGTTACAGTACAAGTTACGTATCACTGTTTACATACAAGGAGTTTATTAAATGTGACACATTGTATAAATGAAACCAGCCCAACAGTATATGGAGCATTTCAAATTAGCCTACACTATTAAATAAAAATGTATATATTAACGCATCCATAACAATAAAATATTAAAATAATGTAACACTGACAGGACCCATTCTGCCTCACATGTACGTTTACTATAAATACGTTGGGTACGTTTTGTTGCTAATCCTTCAGTACTTTTACTACACACCACACGTTGAATGGAAGACTTTTATTTGTAATTGAGTATTTTTCTACTGAGGCTTCAAGGGCACATTTTTAACCTTGTCCCCTTGACAATTTTAATTTTATATATTTTATATTTCCAATTTCTTTGAGGATTTCAATATTTTATTAGGACCAAATATGTAAAATGTGTCTCTAAATGAAACAAAACACCAGCTATCATTTTTTGTTTGCCCTTTGCAGCAGCTGGAGTATCTCAGGTTGCACATCTGGTGCAACACCACCACCCAGAGGTGCCGCCGCGCCTCGTGCCCGCACGCGTCGCACCCGCGTCACCATTGAAACAAACTACATCTCCCATGCTGCCCTCGCATAGAGGCAGGCAGTCATGCGGATGGAAACAGTACTGGGCATCCGCCGCGCTGCACGAACACACTTCGAGAAAAGATGCACGAAGAGGAGGATGGCAGCGACGCGAGCGCGTGCACAGCTTCCCGGATCGTGGCCACCAGGTCTGTGGATGTGGCCGAGGTCGAGGGAGCGAAGGAGCAGCCCTCCAAGCTGTGCGGATACCTGAACAAACTGTCCGGCAAGGGGCCTCTGAGGGGGTACAAGCCGAGGTGGTTCGTGTACGATCCGAGGAAATGTTACTTGTATTACTTCAAGACTCCCCAAGACGCCTTGCCGCTCGGGCACATCGAGATCGGCGACGCGTGCTTCAGTTACGACGTGGAGGGGGAAGAGGGTCAGTTTGAGGTCCGCACCACCGGGAAGGAGTTTCTCCTGAAGGTAGGAAACTTTTCAGCATGTGTTTGCACTCCTCTGCTGTCATTTGTCACTTCCTTTCTCGCTGTGGAAACGCAGACACACCCATTCCAACTTGTTTTATTCACAGCTCTGAATGTAACATGCAAAGATGTCTGCTGACACGGTTGTGATTTATCTTTTAAGAAAAGCTGGCTTTAAAAAAAAATCTGTAAAAATCAATAGGACCACACGTGTTTACCAGACAAGAGCTTAATCAGCACGTTACTCAGCTGAACGCCCCCCACACACACTGCCTGTCCACTATTTGCTTCTACAGATAATTATAGACGCAGTCTGATGTGCACGTGAGCTCATCTGACCCCATGACACCTCTGCCACGTAAAGGGTCATCTCATGTGATGGTGTCTTCTTTGCTGTCACAAGACGGTGACTGGTTTCAGTGACAACACACAGGTGTCCCTGCTCTGACTGAAGTCTGGAGCCTTTTCAGCAGATGGTAGGAATGGCTAATACCAAACAGCTTGCACGGCCCGAGGCTGGAACTGAGACTGAAACCAGCGTCTGGGCTCATTCACATGACCGATCCTAAATAACCTATCTAAAGTGTTCTTGGGCAGTTTCATATGCTTTATTTATTTCCACAGCTGTTATTATTTTCCTAGCCAAGGTGTCATTCCATTTATATGGATGTTTCACTTGGCTTTTTTACTTCTCTCAAATATGTATTTGCCTGAATTGTTTTACTTCTGAGTAAACGTGTCTTTCTCTCTCTCTCTCTCTCTCTCTCTCTCTCTCTCTCTCTCTCTCTCTCTCTCTCTCTCTTTCTCTTTCTCTAGGCCCCCAGCAGGCAGGTGATGCATTACTGGCTCCAGCAGTTACAGCAGAAACGTTGGGAGTACAGCAACACACGAGGCTCCGGTCACCGAGACAGCTGGAGCTCCCCGACCCTGGCCTACGCTCCCACGGGCCTCGTAGGCAAAGACAATGGTAGGCAGGTACACACACACACACACTCCCGTACATATACGGTGTGTATGGACACCCGATCCCAATGCTCAGTTTCATCACTTCCAGGCACCAGCTGAAAGTAAACACCTGTAGCTGATGGATTAATATTTACACAAGTGCTACAAACACAAGTCGAGTTATTTTGTTGCCAGGTTCCCGAGGTCCTGCACAACGAGCATGGAGTGGTTTGTCAAGTATTAATCAAATGAATAACGAACAAACGGGATAGTCGTTCACGTTTACTTTATCTGGGGTGTGTTTCATTCAAATGCTAATAATAATATATTATTAACCCTATCAATCCCAGCATTCAGTGTTATGGCGATCTGTGTGTGCACCACCGTTTAGTTGTATCCCTCATGGGAAAAGAGGCTGTACACAGTTCACTATGTATTTATCTCTGTTATTTTTTGGTTACAATTCCTTTGTAATCTATTCACATTCTAGGTGTTGACCCTTGTCCCTTATAATGTTAAACAGGGTGGTCACATGGTTTGACTGAAGGAAAATAAGTTGTATGTATTATGAAGTTTGTTGTTGCAGTTCATCCATGTTTGGCTTGTTATACTCATTGGCAATTTTGTCACATAATTCTTCAAGGCAAACCTACATTTTATATTTATTTAATCCACCTTAATTCTTAAACGCAACTACTCACAGCAAATGCTGACAACCCTGGTTATCCTAGAAAAAGAAAATGTATAATACATCCATTTCATATTCAGATACTTTTTAACACAATGTGTTATTTTTTGTCTAAGAAGTCCTTGAACATTTGTCGGCAAACTTCCAGGAAATACATGAAATCATTAATGTTTCTGTAACTGGAATTCTCCTTCTAGCTGTTGAGAGGACATTTAATATTTCATGTCCTTTTTGCACGGCCAGTGAAACAGATTAACATGCCTAAGCTTCTCTTCACAGTATAACCAAGATTTTACCAGAGCAAAAGGAGTCTGATCATTGTTATACTTAAAATGCAGTGTAACAACACTTACGTGGTTCCAACTGGCTTCCCTCTTGGGTGTAAACGTTGTGCAGCTGTTTGACTTTTTATAAACTGTTCCCACACTTTCCAAGCAGATTTCATGCAAAGAGGACACTTTATATTTAGCCCTATTGGCTCAAAAAGGCTTCATACTGTATTATTTGGCTGCTCTTGAAACCGCAGACATCCACTCTGCTGTAAATATAATTCTGGGTAACTCAAGATGTTGCTTCACTTCACTCAGGAAAGCACTAAGACTCACAATGATCACATTTACTAAAGAAACAATTAAAATATATATGCGGTCCAGCACTACCACAGTGGCGATCTGAGTAACGCAATAATATTATTGAGCTGTTCTAATTGTCTCTATATGTTTTATTTCAGATGCACCTATCTTTGAGAAGCTGAGTGACAGCATGGAGAAGGTCCGCAGCGACTTTGCCATGGAGACGGAAACCGATGGCGGGGGAATGGTGGGTATCCAGTCAGCCAGAGGGCCGTCTGCTGCGAACCCCCTCAACTTCTCCCTCAAGAACTTCGGTACAGAACTCAGGTAAGGCTGAACGAAAGCTTTCTGTAGATGATATTGTACCCACCGTTTCTTAAAAAGGAAGTGTATTGTTTTTTTTTGTTCCTGTCAAACCTGCACAACACGTTTGTCTGCTATATGCCCCAATAGAGCCGTTTTGAGTAACAGAGGTTGACTCAATGAGAGGAAATGGTCACATCCATAGTTCACTGGTTGCTCTAGCATGCAGCCATCGACTGTTCCGCTCTAGGGTCATACTGCACATCTATTCAAGTGATTCAAAACACTGAAATGCTGAAAATGCAACGTGTTTTAAAGTTTGCTTTGTATCTGTGATGGAAAGCGGTGAATATTGAAGCATTTGAGCTGCCATGCTGCCTGTGCCTTAAAGCATGGGCCCTCACCACTTTGTTTTGCTTTTTTTATGATGATCGAGCTTCTCATATTATGAAATGCATAGAGTTTTACAAGAGTTTCTGCAGTTGTAACACAAGATCACAGCAGAAATGTGATGTTAAAAGATGCCGTGGGTGTCGGCTAAGCTCATAAAGCCTGAGTGAGTCCGCTGTGAAGCTGACAAATGCTTCGATTTCGATTAGATTTCACATTCGATTTGACTGAAAAACGTGACTGCAACACGCTCAGTGTATAAGTGGTGTGAGGAAGGCAAGAACTGCATTCAGCTGCACACAAGCGGTCATGTGGTTGCAGTGATCTCACATTAAGAAGTGTGAAAACACTAGTCAGTACGTGTCTCTAATGATGGAGGACATGGCCCCTGTTCATCTCACATTCAAGAATGCCTTCCATTTATGGTATACAGACACTTTATTTGTAAGCTATGCTCTCCCTTCGAGTGTCTCCTGGACACTTTGAGCTGTTCCGTGTGTTACCGTTTACTTGAATACAGCTGCAGTTCTGTGAGCCGATGTGTGTAAACTATAAAGACCTCAACAAAGGCCGTTTGTGCTGATGTTGCCTTTTACAAAGTAGCAGAGGCATCAAGCTTCCCTGCAGTTTGCCCTCGATCACTGAGGATTTGAAAAGCGTTCACACTGAAACTCCATGGTCTTACTCGGCCTCTCATCTGGTTTCTGTTCTCTCAGGAACTCCATGTCTTATCTGCGGCCGGGCCGAGGAGGGGAGAGCAGGCGCAGTGTGTTTTATACCAACAGCAACAGCCACAGCAGCGCCGAGGACTGGGAGCTGGTGGATGCTCCAACCAAGGACTTCTCTGAACACAAACAACATTCAGACACACACAGACGTACGTCCACTCCTTCTTCTCTTTCTGGCCGGGGTTTAATTCTTATACTCATTACATTCTCCTTTGATGAATTGTCTGTTATTGCGCCTCTCATTTGCTCAATACTATGACAAATGGAGAAACAATGCATTTTTCCAAATTGTTTCTGCCGGCTCCCCCTGATTCACATATACTCCGTCTGTATCTCTTCTCTCTCAGATTCCTTTGGGTCAGCGTTTAATTTCGATTTTGGGCGCAACTCCACGCGTCCTAAGAAGCCTTTGCTTCGAGACATGATGGGCTCCGGGAAGTTTGGGCGCACCGCTGAGACGCGCAGTGCCGAGAGCTCCCCAGTGGAGTGTAACGGCAGCAAACCATTGGAGATGCAGCTTCGCCTCCAGAGCCAGCAGGAAGAACTGAGCCGCATGCAGCACGAGCAGGTCAAACTCCGAGAAGAGCTGGCCAGTCAGAAGGTACAGTTATCTCACTCTGATTATCTCGGCCAATGTAGTGTCATTTAAAGAAAGAATGTTGTACACGTACATGTATGGATGACATCCAGGGGTTGATTGGTCTCAGGAAAGAGTACGAGGAAGTTGTTGCAAATATTAGATGTTGTCATCACTTGGTGCCTGAAAGCTCTCTTGTTGTTCATCTTACCAAAAGAAAATCTCAAAGAGTCGATGGTTTTCACATGTACCTTCAAATCTCCAGGATTTATTTAATGTGTTAATTATCCACATTAGGGGTAATACAATGCTACTTTTACTCTCATCTTTCAGTTCAGTACTAGCTTGAGGTTGTGGTTTCTGACTTAGCGGTTTGGTGTTATCGCTTGCGGTAATACAGGAAGACGGCAAATGATGAGTCACGCTTAAGGGAGAACCGAGGAAACAGCAGTTCTCCTCACAACAACCGCAGCTGCGTCGTTCCCATTACTCTGGTCTGGTCTTAGTGTTTTGAGACCAGCCGGTTGATCCCAATGGCTCCAACACTCACCAGATGAATATATAATGTAGGAGTGTGTGCCTCCCTTGTAAAGTGGTTTACTGCCAGCTCAAACCTGAACAATACTTAACCCAGTAGAGTATCTGACTCCACTGGCTGTAACTGCATTAGTGTTGTTGGAAATATTCAGACACAGCTGACATTGTATTGCTATTACTATTAATGTATGGCCTCCAGGTAATGTTTGGCCTAGACTGAATTTTGTGTTCCCCACATACTGTCCCTTGTTTATGGTGCTCAATGGTGTTTTAAATACAATGGCAATTGTTTGTGAAAGAAACAATGATGTCTGTGCTCAATTTAATCCTCGGACCTCTCCGTGGACAGTTTGTTCAACCAGATAGTTGGCAATGAAACTGGAAGCTAAAAGTGTTTGTTACACTACATCTGCATTAGTGTGACCACTTACAAACCCATAGCGGGAAATGGGTGAGCCAAGAATTTGCATCAGAGGTGTTTCTGAGAAATTGTTTTTTTATTTTACTGTGAACCAGGCGACTACATTTTCAGGCATTATCTTTAATAATGCAATGTGTGAAAATCCTCTTTACTCTTTAATCAGGAGTTGGTGAGACTTTTGCAGCAGACTCTGAGGACCTCCCAGTGCGACAGGCAGCCGGTGCACCGCCCACCCCTGGCTCCAGATTCATCCGCAGCTTCAGACCAGACTCCAGGTTCGGAAGCGACCCTGCAAGAGGCCGGCCAGTTGGAGGCTCTGCTTGAGGAAAGAAATGGACAGATCCAGGACTTGTGTGGCCACATGGAGCGCCTCGCCTTGGAGAAGGAGAGTCTGCAGCAAGAGCTGAAGGGCCTGAAGATAAAGGTGGGGGATATAAACGACCAACTGGGAATGCTCATGGAGACCATCCAGGCCAAGGATGAAGTCATCATCAAGCTGTCGCAGGAGAGTTCAGAGCAGAGCGGCGCTCCAAACGAAGGCTCGCCATCCCCCAACAGAGATCAGGAGGAGGTGGACATCCTGAAGGTACAGAGGACACTTTTAAACCAGATATATATAGCTGACATTATACAGATGATAAGAACTGGGAGTGAATAGCACTATAGAACATATCTTAGGTTATATAACTTGTCTTCTTGTTGTCTGGTTAACTGCTCATGTGTTTCTTCTATTTCAGGACAGTCTTCAAGGCTACAAATCCCAGAACAAGTTCCTGAACAAAGAGATCCTGGAGCTGACAGTATTACGCAGAAATGCAGAGAGTAGAGAAAAGGCTTTAGAAGCAAAGGTACTACCCTCTGTGTGTTAATTGTGCATTATTTTGTTAGAATAGAAACAGGAAGTCTGAGTAGCTTGTAGGGGAAGTCCAGTATTGACTTAAGCCGGTGCCTCCTAAACCAAAAAATGCCATGTAGGAACAATGAATAATAAACTATGATTTTGCCGCGGTCAGTTATATTAGCAAAGACACTGATTCCATTTTTCTCTTGTCTTTGCCTCAGTATACAGCCCTGGAGGCTAAGCTTTGTCAGGTGGAGAGTAAGTATCTGGTGCTGCTTCAAGAAATGAAGAACCCCGTATGTTCATCTTCAGAGCAGAGCCCAGCCCGAGAGGTCATCTCCCGATTATTAGAGGATGCGCTGCAGGCAGAGAGCTCCGACCAGCAGGAGCACCTCATCTTTAAACCAAATATTGTCAGGTATGCCAAAAAAGCCTTTTTAAAGTTATAGCAGTGTTGTTGTAGAGCAGATGAAACCATTTTCCAGCACTTTAACATTTGTACATGTTTTCCAAAGACAAACAGCTAAATGTAGATGGTACACATTCATTGCTGGATGTAGGAGCACAACACTGGTGTTGCCTCAATAGCCTTAAGGGGTGGCTGTAGCTCATGGGGAGAGCGGTCGTCCTGAAACCGCAAGGTAGCCGGTTCGATCCCTGGTCTCCCAATAGTTTGCATGGCGAAGTGTCCTTGAGCAAGACACCGCTCCCCGGGCGCCTCACAGCAGCACATTAATTACTAAGGATCGGTTTAATGCAGAGACCAATTTGCCCAAGGGGATTAATAAAGGAGTATTTCTTGTTCTCCTTAATAGAATGTAATGCAGTCCTCATATCTGTTTTCGTTTTTCTTGACTGGGAAAACTAGCTCTGCTAATTGGTATTTTGTTGGCTGTTGATGCTCTCACTTCTTGACAAGCTCAGGCTTGTCCTTTGAGGCTCGTTAAAATGTATTGCTAGAAATTCAGTGATGTAGCAGATTAAGCAAACGTGGGTCCCACTAAAAGAACATAATGAACATCATTTTTTTTCTAAATTTTCTCTCTTCCTCTGATTTCAGTGAGTATGACACGTTTGGCTTCAAGACTGTCCCCGAGGAGGAGGAAGAGGAGGAGAGGCTGGTTGCGAAGGTGAGAGCTCTGGAGTTGAAGTCTCTATCCATGACGGATCAGGAGGTGTCCGTCGGGGTGAAGTGGGAGAACTATCTGGCCAGCACCATGAACAGAGACCTGGTGCGCTCCCCTGAGCTCAAGGCCCTGTTTCGTTACGGAGTGCCGCATGAGCACCGGTCCCAGGTGTGGCGCTGGTGTGTCTCCTTCCACGTCAAGAAGTTTCGTGACAACTTGGCACCTGACTACTATGAGACCTTACTAAATGTTGCAAGGGACAAGCCCAACCCGGCCTCGAAGCAGATCGAGCTGGATTTGCTGCGTACTTTGCCCAACAACAAGCACTATTCCTCACCGAGTGCAGGCGGCATACAGAAGCTCAGGAACGTCCTGATGGCGTTCTCCTGGAGGAATCCAGATATCGGCTACTGCCAGGGGCTCAACAGGTACAGGAGGGGTTCTGGTTTCTCTCCTTCTGTCCCTCTGTGTCTTGTAACTAATCATTTTTATTGCATTTGATTTATTCAGACTGGCAGCTATCGCCTTGCTCTACCTGGACCAAGAGGACGCCTTCTGGTGCCTTATAGCCATTGTGGAGGTCTTCATGCCGACAGACTATTACACCAAGACTCTGCTGGGCTCACAGGTGAATACGGTTATATTCTAGCATTGGAAGGTGGAGGGAAAATTCCCTTACTAGAGTTTACATGTGTCTCTGGTGTCCGGGATGTCATAGTCATGTGACTGTGCGGCTCATGACTGATCATACAAAGAATGTGTCGCAGTAATCACCACTGTTTGCTTTCTTTCTCTCTGCTGGGTTTGGCCTTGTGTTTTCTTCTGCTGTGAGATGCAATGAAGGATGTAAATGTGTCTTGTTGGTTGTCTTTTTGCAGGTTGACCAGCGTGTGTTCAAGGACCTGATGAGTGAGAAGCTCCCTCGGCTTCATGTCCACTTTGAGCAGTACAAGGTGGACTTCTCCCTCATCACTTTCAACTGGTTCCTGGTGGTGTTTGTGGACAGTTTGGTGAGCGACATCCTCTTCAAGATCTGGGACGCCTTTCTTTACGAAGGTCCTAAGGTAAAAGAGCCGGAAGAGAAAGTACAACTTCAGATCAGATTCAGATCTGTCTTGACATGCTGACAGAGGTCCGAAGAAAGATAAAACATTAGATCAGGAGAAATGTGTTCATTTTGCTTTCATTTTGTGTTGTCTTTCATAAAAAACAGCTGGCTGCTGAAAACAACAGTCAGAGTTGTGAACGCTATAAACCTTTGTGGAGCTGAGTGCAACTGCAGGGTTGAGATACATACAGTTAGTCATGTGATCCATTGTTGATATAAAACCATTGATTATATAAACTTTATTAATATAGAGCCTAGAGTTATGTGGTGGGAATCATCATTTCATTCTTTTGCCTCATAACAAGAGGAATATAATGAAGCAGGTCATCTGTAAAAACAAAAACCGTGAACATGTAATAAAAGCATTCCACAGGTTTACATTTTGGTCAAGTCCACCAGTCTGCATGTTCAGACATTCCTCTTATATAGATAAACACAGTCATGCATGGAAAGCTATGAGATGGATATCACAGCTTTGTTCATTTTCTTCCACAGATCATATTTCGCTTCGCCCTTGCTCTCTTCAAGTACAAAGAGGAAGAGTTTTTGAAGTTGCAGGACTCCACAGCCATCTTTAAATATCTTAGATACTTCACAGGCACAATCCTGGATTCAAGGTACAGCACCTGGAATGTGTTTTGATATGTGTGTATGCAGTAATAAAGAGCAAGATAATTAACCTTGGAATAGCTTATTATATTCTTCTGCTGCATGGACAAAAAATACTGGTTATCTACAGTCTGAGTTTTACATTTGTACACAGAATAGTCGTAATAGTTGTTCAAAAAATTACTCTGGGAGATATTGGTAAGAAATACACATTGTAACCTAAATCAAATATATAAAACGGAGACAACAGGATGTCAAATCTGCACCGCATGCAGAACAATAGAAAACCATCCCACACTGACTGGACTGTCTTTTTTTTCCAGGAAGCTGATGAGCATCGCCTTCGGGGACATGAACCCTTTTCCCATGCGACAAATTCAGAACCGCCGCTCCTTTCATCTGGAGAAAGTACGTCTCGAGCTGACCGAGCTGGAGGCGATCCGGCAGACCTTCCTCAGGGAGAGGGAGACGAGTCAGGACCGACGGAGCTTCGTCAGCGACGATGAGGAGGATAACTGACACTTCAGGTTGTCGCTGAAGTGTGATGATAAAAAAGATCCTCTCCATTTGGTTGTCAAGGGATTGTTCTTAAAAGATAGTTGGAGTTAGATTCTGAGTCAGACCAATCAACTTTCTATATGTTTTTGAGTGAAATCACATCAAAGACTAAAACATTCCAAGCCAATTGTGCTTTCCATCAGTATTCCTGCCATTTACATGCTTTATTTGTTGTGAGTGTGAGTGTGAGTGTGTCTGTGTCTCATGCACAGCTCTTCAACCTTTAGTGCCAAGCTACACTCTTGCAGTCCGAATCAGTATTTTAAAAACATCGCTATGATCTTTAAAATAGTTGCCGATCCGTCTGTTGAAGGAAGTTTTTTTAATTCTTTTTAATTCTAATTTTTTGCTTTCTCTTCCCCAGTCCCTTTCATGCATGTCTTAAAATTGTTTACCTACATATTTGTTTTAGATTTTCCACTTTACCACTCAACAACACATCGTATGTGTTTGATCCATGTGTCTCTTGATGCCTTCCACCACTTCAAATTTTGCTGAAACTTAAAATGTATATCTTTCAGCCTTCTGATCAATAAGTCGTTCCAAAATTATTCATATAATTCCATCCTCTAGAGGTTACATGAAGATTTCAAACCTAGGATCAAAAACCTAATCTTCCCACTCACATTAACACCATGTGGACTATTTGGGGAAAAACTATGCTTGTATTTCTTTTATATCTCAGGATTCAGATAAAATAACTAGAGATGCTCCAAATAAGTCTTCGTACTAACAGGACAATCGATCCAGGTTATCAGTCCGTATTTGAGAGATTGTTTTTTAAGGTATTACTCTTAATGTTCTTTTTTACTTAACGGTCATTACTTAATATTCCCAAACACATGTCTGAAAATCTCAAAGTGTTTTGCACCTTCATCTGTACTTAAACTAAAGACAACATTGTGTCGGAGAATATTTCAAATTGGCATCGACGTCAAAAACTATATCAGAGTAGTCTTACAAATTACCTTGCCTTGTTTTAGTAATGTTCTTGATTTTCTGTTTTAAACATTATTTGGATTATTAGGTGCAAAAAGGATTTAATTTACCCTGACTAAAACCTATTTAGCGAGATATGCATGCAGTACATGCATAGTGCTGGAAATCCCTTTCAGATGTATTTGCATCCATTGGCCTCAGTGTGGCAGTATAACATGCGTCTGTCCATTGTTTACACAAGTTCACATTGACCCACAGAATGATTTTAGAGTCCATGATAAGGTATTGATAAAATGGCTGTGAAGTCAACATGGTGGCTTGTAATCTATGAGGGAAGTGTTTCAGGAGTGTGGCAACATCTTTCCGTCTTCCACATCCAGGTACTTAAAGAAGACCGTTTACGCTTTAGCACTGTGACCATATTCTCTATTACACTTATTTTACCATGTTTACTGTTAAGTATACCAATATGAAACAATGACTTGCTTAGAACGAAACATTTATATTAATCAACAATGTACAACTTTAGTTTGAATGGTAATCTACAAGAGAGGAAGCCCCTTCTCTTGTGTGCTGATTTATTGTTTACAGTTTGTTATAACTTTACATTTTGAATAATTTTTCCTTTTATTTTTATATTATTTCACTCTACTTGCTGTTACCAGATTTTTCTTTGCTGTTACTTAAATAATTGACTATCTTTTCTCTGCCTACTTTTTTTTTGTTGGACCACCTGAACTTGTGAACGAATGACATAATTGTGTTTGTTTTAATGATGGAAGTGTGAAAACTTGTAGAAGATATTTAATGTGTTGTCTTCATGGGAGCAGGTCTTTCATGAGACTTAGATCAGTTTAAGATGGAAAGATGTCTGAGGTCCAGTCATTTTGTCAAAGGGCTCACACAGGTTTGCTCATATTTGTAATACATATATGTTCTAAGCATGGTTTGCATGCATTTTCTTGTTTTCTGTCAGAATCATATTCACATGGAATAAGCTATGTTTAATGTTATCACCTATTCTTTAATTTCTCTTTTTATTTTGCTTTTCCCAGCAATGTATTGCACACGTGTAAGGACAAGGTGACTTCAGAATATTATAGGGCACTTCACTTTTTAGTATGTCAATCTCTATGGTATCTTTTTTTCCATTGTTAATTTGTATCATTCAATAAAAAGCTTTTATGTTACAGAATTAACTATATGCCACTGTATGTTTTTGTAAAACCAATTTAAAAGACAAATTCAATAAACCACAGCTGACTGAATGTGATCTGACTCATCTGCAGGTGTTCATAAGAAGTAAAAAGAAACTGCTTGTGGTACTAATCCTCAATTCCTTAAAGTGCTTGCCCCGAATAAACACCAGAGGTGTCGGTCATCTTTATTGATAGCCTGTCTCCCTCAAGCATGCAGTTTCATAATAGAGCCATCAGGGGGAGGGACTTCTGCACACACAAAAGCCTGATGGTGCTGCCATCAGCGGCAGAGAACAACAGAGACGCTAAAGGAGCAGTTCTGTGACAGCCATGGGGAGAGCACACCGGCTGTAGGAGACGTGGAAAACCGATGCAAGTTTATCGCCAGCTCTGCGCCTGACAGGAGGTTTGTGAAGCCATGAGACTTATCAGATAGCAAGCATGTTGTATATCAGTTTTTTTGTCTTCATATCTTTACATGTGCATAAGTGATCACTCTTTTAGTGTCCACTTACTCAAATTGATAGCAGTAAAATGTGTAATGTGGGTAGAAAGTATATTTTTGTCAAACAAAATGTTTCACAACAAGAGAAAATGTTGCATATCCTGTCCTAATTACCGCAAATGCTCTTTTCTTTTAATTAGTTATAATCACAATAACTAGCCACTGTTGCGCTGCCCAGCTTGGCACAGTTGAGATGTGCTTGTTTATTTTGTTAAGCCAATAATCAGAGTTTAAACAAGGGAAAGACAGACTCTTGCTGGTGAACATAATGTTTAGGCTTTCTCAACAGGAAGGTGAAAAGCAAGTACAACTCTGAGATGGAATGCAACACAAGCTGGAACATGTAAATATGTGCATCACTCCAGTCAGAAAGCAACAGGTACACCTCTTTGTATCATCAGGGTTGGACTGGAGGAGAAAGGGAACGAGCTGGATAGATGGGCTTTAGTGTACACATCAAGGAGATACACTACATCAATGAAGACACCTGGTATGGCGGTATTCAAGCAGCAGCATGTGGATGAATTCTATGAACTTGGAGAAGAACTTGGAAGGTGAGTAGTTTTCAAAGCTGTACAGTGGAGCAGTTGATCGTCAGAGATGTTTAATTCCACCAAATAGAAAACGATCACCCTCACTGTGTGACTCAGAGTGTGAATCAGCTCTCCCCTGCACGCCTGTTGACACCGTGGTCCTCGTGTGCACGTAGGTATGCAACAGCTGGCCTGTTTAAGCTTGAGTTGGGGAGTGTCTCTGCGTTGAAGTAGGTTGAAGTTTACAGTGAGAGATAACGTTTCAAACGCACTCTCAGAAAACAAGTTCTCTCTGGCCATGATATGTCCAAGAGCTGATTCTGGGTGGGGGATCAATGTGGATGAAAACGTTGAGGAGGAGTGTTAATCAAGCCACACATCGAGGAAACTGTGTCCCATGGGGAAATAGTTAAAAGGAAGTTGGCAGGTTGCAGTGTGTTTTGGGGAAGCTTCAAATCAACTCGCACGGACAGACGGCTTTGGGCTGTGCACCCCTCGCTGACAGATAGAGAGGGTGTGAAAAGACATCTAACCTTTCACTACCAGTCAAACTATACACTCTGTCCCTTTTACAGCCCAGCTTCTTTGACACACCCTGATAGAAAACACCAAGAGCTGCTGTTGAAATCGGTGCTCCAGCTGCATTTATACACTGTACGCCTACAGAGGAAGAATGTTGTGTCCAGCATTGATACTTTCATTGTATTTTACGTTGAGGTTCCTCAAATATTGTTCTCATCCATCCATCCATCCATTTTCCACCGCTTATCCGGGGTCGGGTCGCGGAGGCAGCAGGTCAAGCAGGCTGACCCAGACTTCTCTCTCACCCGCAACATCTACCAGCTCATTCTGGGGGATCCCGAGGCGTTCCCAGGCCAGCTGGGAGATATAATCCCTCCAGTGTGTCCTGGGTCTTCCCCGGGGCCTCCTACCAGTTGGACGTGGCTGGAAAACCTCTAAAGGGAGGCGTCCTGGAGGCATCCTAATTAGATGCCCGAACCACCTCAGCTGACTCCTTTCGACACGAAGGAGTAGCGGCTCGACTTCAAGCCTCCTCCTGATGTCCGAGCTCCTTACCCTATCTCTAAGGCTGAGCCCGGCCACTCTACGGAGGAAACTCATTTCGGCCGCTTGTATCCGAGACCTCGTTCTTTCGGACACGATCCAAAGCTCGTGACCATAGGTGAGGGTTGGGACGTAGACCGACCAGTAAATTGAGAGCTTTGCCTTTCGGCTCAGCTCCTTCTTCACCAAGACGGCCCGGTGCAACGCCTGTTTTACTGCTGCAGCCGCACCGATACGCCTGTCGATCTCCCGCTCCATTTTACCCTCACTCGTGAACAAGACCCCGAGATACTTGAACTCCTTCGCTTGTGGTAGGCACTCTGTCCCCACCCGGAGGGAGCAATCCACCGGTTTCCGGCAGAGCACCATGGCCTCAGATTTCGTGGTGCTGACTCTCATCCCCGCCGCTTCACACTCGGCTGCAAAACGCCCCAGTGAATGCTGGAGGTCATGGTCCGAGGAGGCAAACAGGACCACATCATCTGCAAACAGCAGAGAGGCTATCCTGAGATCCCCGAACCTGACATTCTCCGCCCCACGGCTGCGCCTAGATATCCTGTCCATGAAAGTCACGAACAGGACTGGTGATAAAGGGCAGCCCTGGCGGAGGCCAACACCCACCGGGAACGTATCTGACTTACTGCCGAGGATACGAACACAGCTCCTACTGCAGGCGTACAGAGACCGGATGGCCCGTTGCAACGGGTCCGGCACACCATACTCCCGCAGCACCCCCCACAAAAAGCCCAGAGGGACCCGGTCGAAAGCCTTCTCCAAGTCCACAAAGCACATGTAGACTGGTTGGGCAAACTCCCAGGACCCCTCCAGTATCCTTGCAAGGGTAAAGAGCTGGTCCACTGTTCCACGACCAGGACGAAACCCGCACTGTTCTTCTTGAATCCGAGGTTCGACAAACGGTCGGAGCCTCCGTTCCAGCACCCTGGCATAAGCTTTTCCCGGGAGGCTGAGTAGTGTGATACCCCGATAATTCGAGCACACTCTCCGGTCCCCCTTCTTGAAGATGGGAACCACCACCCCGGTCTGCCAGTCCATGGGCACTGTGCCCGACCCCCATGCGACATTGAAGAGGTGTGTCAGCCAAGACAGCCCAACAAAGTCCAGCGCCTTCAGCATCTCAGGGCGGATTTCATCCACCCCCGGCGCCTTGCCACCAAGGAGCTTTTTGATTACCTTAGTGGCCTCTGCCAGGGATATGGGTTCATCCAACCCCAAGTCTTCAGGCGCTGCCCCCTGTTCAGGGGACATGTTGACCGGGTTTAGGAGTTCCTCAAAGTGCTCCTTCCACCGCCCGACGATATCCTCTGTCTGGGTCAGCAGCCCCCCTCCCCCGCTGATAACAGCCTGGGGAAGGCCCTGCTTTCCCTTCCTGAGTCGTCGGATGGTTTGCCAGAACCTCCTTGAGGCCAACCGAAAGTCCTTCTCCATGGCCTCCCCGAACTCCTCCCATGCCCGAGTTTTAGCATCCGTGACCACCGCAGCTGCAGTCCTTCTGGCCTGTCTGTACCTGTCAGCTGCTTCAGGAGACCCCTGGGCCAACCAAGCCCGAAAGGCCTCCTTCTTCAGCTTGACGGCTTCCCTCACCCCCGGTGTCCACCACCGGGTTCTCGGGTTGCCGCCACGACAGGCACCGATGGCCTTCCGACCACAGTTCCTAGCGGCCGCGTCCACAATAGAGGCTTTGAACATGATCCACTCGGATTCCATGTCCCCAACCTCCCTCGGGATGTGTGAGAAGTCCTTCCGGAGGTGGGAGTTGAAGACCTCCCGGACAGGATCCTCCACCAGACGTTCCCAGTTCACCCTCACTACACGTTTGGGCTTGCCAGGTCTTTCTGGCCGACTCCCCCGCCACCTGATCCAACTCACCACCAGGTGGTGATCAGTTGACAGCTCTGCTCCTCTCTTCACCCGAGTGTCCAAAACATACGGCCGCAGATCAGATGATACAATTACGAAGTCGATCATTGATCTCCGGCCTAAGGTGCTCTGGTACCAGGTACACTTATGAGCCACCTTATGTTCAAACATGGTGTTTGTTATGGACAAACTGTGGCTAGCACAGAAGTCCAACAACGAAACACCGCTCGGGTTCAGATCAGGCAAGCCGTTCTTCCCAATCACTCCCCGCCAGGTTTCTCTGTCGTTGCCCACGTGAGCGTTGAAGTCTCCCAGGAGAACTATGGAGTCGGCAGGCGGCGCCCTTTCCAGGACCCCTCCCACCAACTCCAAGAAGGCCGGATACTCCGAAATGCTGTTTGGTGCATAAGCACAAACAACAGTCAGAGCCTTACTCTCCGCAACTTGTAGGCGCAGGGAGGCGACCCTCTCGTTCTCCGGGGAAAACTCCAACACGGCGGCGCTCAGCCGGGGACTCGTGAGTATCCCCACTCCCGCCCGGCGCCTCTCACCCTGGGCGACTCCAGAAAAGAACAAAGTCCAACCCTTCTCCAGGAGTTTGGTTCCAGAGCCAGCGCTGTGCGTGGAGGTGAGCCCAACTATATCTAGCTGGTATCGCTCCACCTCCCCCACCAGCTCCGGCTCCTTCCCCGCTAGCGAGGTGACGTTCCACGTCCCTAGAGCTAGTCTATGTCGCCGGCGATCGGCTCGCCCAGGCCCCCTGCCCGGCCCGCCGCCCGGTCTACATAGCACCCGACCCCGATGTCTGTCCCTGCGGGTGGTGGGTCCACAGGGTGGCTGCACCATGGTGTTTCTTCGGGCTGAGCCCGACCGGGCCCCATGGGCGAAAGCCCGGCCACCAGACGCTCGCCGACGAGCTCGCCTCCCGGGTCTGGCTCCGGGAGGGTGCCCCGGTTTCCCTGGTCCGGGCGAGGTAGCTACAGTCTTTGGGCTGCTTATCATTGAGGTTTTTTGAACCGCTCTTAGTCTGGGCTCTCCCCCGAGACCTGTTTGCCTTGGGAGACCCTACCAGGGGCAGATGCCCCGGACAACATAGCTCCCAGGATCATTGAGCCACTCAAACTCCTTCACCGCGTTAAGGTGGCGATTCGCGAAGGAGATATTGTTCTCATGACATATTAAAATGCATCTGTGTATGAAAATAGTTCACATTAATAGGATACATTGGGAATTCCCTCAAATGATGAAGGGTGCCATTTTTAAATAAGGCCTTTATTAGTTGCAACTAATGATTTATTAAGTGTTTATAAATCATGTATTCATTCTTTATGGATCAGTTATAAATCACAAGTAAGAACAACTTTCTTACTTTGTGGGAAAGAGCTGCAGAACATATGGACTTAAATGCACTTGTTATTATTCTATTATAACTTGATGTATTATTTCCTTTGTCTTGAAGTATTGAGTTATCATAATTTATAATATCAGATTATTTGACAACATTAAAGGTGTCCTCCTGATTATTAACAAGCTTAACAGACAAAGCCAGTGTCCTACTGGCCAGAACCTGTGAAATCCAAAGTAGTCCTTATTAATGGATTTTAACTACTCTATGAAAGATTTCTAAATGATTTCATGACATCGTACAAACACTTGAAACAAAGAGTGTATTAAAAGTCCTTTCTGAAGCGTTGAAGGGTTAAGAGAGGGGGGAGTAATACATCAGCTCGTCTGTCATTGGAAACAGAAAGCTAACGTGGTTAAAGACCGCAGATGCCTTCAACTGAAACCCAGAGTGTTTCAGATTTCTGTCACCGATTCAGCAGCTGGATTTATTTTTTGCATGCAGTTCCACTGTGTTGTCGTGACAACTGTGTTGTGAGTTTTCGGAGGATTGCAGCCCACAGTTTGATAGAGCCTCATGGGTGCAGACCTTTCCACCGTACGCACCAGTGGAACTGTTACTCAATCGTCCTCTTGAGAGGGTGGGGAGACTTGGTGAGGGGGGCCAAACGCTGTGTGGAGTATTTAAGATGTCCTGTGCTCCATGGAACTGTTGAGCCATTCGCTGCAGGAAAGTCAACGTATCACCCTGCCTACCTACGGACAGATCTTTATCACAGGGCCCCACGCAGTTGTAGTCAACTTTTCTTTCCGCTACTTAGGTGTTTGTAAAACAACCCTTTGCTTCCGATGTGAGGCTTTTACTGACCCGTTTTACCATCATAGAGATGACACTGATGATGACATGTATGAAAGTGCCACAGTGTGAGCCCACAGCCGCCACCTGCCCTCCCACGGGACGGGTGAGACTGAGGTGAGCTGTCAAACAAGCAGATGTGAACTACCTGTCAACAACAGGTACATTATGGTCCATATTTGGTTATAACACCCGAGAACTACCGTCTTTGCTAGACGCCGATATGGCGGCCATGAATGAAAACACATCATCTCTGTTTGTTATCATCAATGAAGGGCAAGAATTCACAGCGTGCACCATTGAAAAGGAATTGCCACTGTTATTGCATGGCTGAATAAAAATAAAAGGCTTCTAAACGGGCATCCTCTACAGGCTTCACATTGGTTAGAAAAGAACGTTGCGTGTCTGTGGTGTTTTCAGCCTCGCTAGCGGCTTCAAAGATGGAAATGTTGGTCTGAAATGTCTCGACAACTATTGGATGGATTGCTGTGTAATGTGTCCATTGTGTCCACCTTTTCATGGCAATGTACAAAAATGCTCAACATAGACGGTGAACATGGTACACGTCATCATGTAAGCATGATGTGCACGTTGGTATGTTCATGTTCAGCATTTACCTGAAAACACCTCTACTGAGTACAGCCTCACAGAGACAAATTCGTCCTTTGTTATTATACTACTCAAATGTCTAGTTACAACTGAATGCAGGAACACTGAAGAGCTCACATCATTGTATGCGTAATGTGTTTCCTGATTTGTCTCCAGATGTGGTATCTGTAATTCTAGAAATACTCGCCACATTCTTGCAGAAGGAAATGAATTAGAGAAATGGTTTCAGTTTGCAGAAGTTTGTTCTTCAGAGAAGATGCAGGAGGGGCAATGGTGCCGATTTAGGGCCGCAGCCTTCACACATTAGATGTGTTGAAGTGGAAAGAGCAGACAGGTGCTACTGATGCCGTAAAGTGCTTGAATTTCTCCAAAGAGGTTTACTGTAGATGATATATCTATAGTACAGACAGTAGGCATGCGTGTACAAGGTGCGAGACAAGAATGCATGTAATCAGCTCTGAGTCATTTCTGCTGTTGAGTGGATGAAAAATGTATTTATTCAGTGTAGCGACGGAGGGAACTCCACTCGCCCACACTGCTACTCCCCAGATGCATTGTTGGCATTGGACCACTTCAAACAAGTGGCATATGAGAGTATTCTGAACATTTCATGTGCATGCGTGTTGAGATATTTCCTGGTAATAGCAAATAAAGGGGGTTCAAGCAATGATGAGTCACATTTTAGAAGTTTGAGCTGCTTTTCGGGGGTGGATAGGGACCGGGCTTGGTTAATTATGAATCTGGCCGCCTTGGTCACGCCGCCCCAGAGGTTCAGTTGAGAAATGTGTTTAAATATTGGGACGGCGCCACTTGTCTGAGCATTCCTCCAACCTTGGCTGTGGATAATGACCTTCAGCTGTTGGATGTGGAAACTCTGCAGGGAGATGGTGCTTTCAGTCCCACTGGCCGGCTTAGAGCTAAGACAGCAGGCACGCCTGGCCCGTTGTGGAATACCACTCCCAGCATCACCGCTCTCACCGCTGTTACTCTGCACCTCGTACAACACCACAGTAAAGCCCTGGCACTGACATTCGGTGACACTACGAGGGGTCGTTACGTTCAGTCTTATCTAACATTGTTGATGCTGCTGCCATGTAACAGTTCCTCCTCTCAGGTTGCTTGATTTTTGTTTTTGCAAGTGGAATTCATTTAGCGAGTTACACTCCTCCTCAGTTCACACATTACTATGGTCGTCTCGAACAGGGTCAGCTCTTCGGGGATGTCTCATGGGTGGAAATGTGCTGTGAATGGATCAGATAAAGTGCACGCTGCTGCTCTGCTTCAGCACCCCTCCCTCCCTGTTTTTTATGTTTCCTTTGTGGCATGTGTGTCACTCTTTGAAGAGCATTGTTATGATGTACAAACCTGTCTCTCTCTCTTCTTCCCTCCTGCTTTCTCTGTTGGCTCATATTCACACCGTCATCTGACCTTTCAGTGTTTTTGTTGCCCTGATATGAAGTACCTGAGTTTATTCATTCCAAGTTACTATTGATTATTAATAACTCCTATACTGAGGATCCTTTAGTGCCCGGCAGTGTATACTTGTTTGTGGCGCTTATAATCTAGTTTTTCTTTTCAGACTGTGCCAAAGAAATATTGATTCAGACATTTGAGGTCAATGTTTGCAGTGTGGTTGTACTTGATTGCATAATAGTGGACGTTCTATCACACATTTTGTCCCCCCAGTGTCATAGCTGTTGAAGGTCTGGGGTTGTGTGGGGAAAGTACACCTCAGTAACTGAGCAAGGCAACTTAAAGTCTTCAGTGGAGCTATTCCCAGATGTTACTGTAGAACTGGACAGGGTGTGCCTCAAAAAGAGCCAACTGTCTCAATCGTCCCACAGTAATGCGCTTAATGAAAGGCTACTTTGTATTTAATCCATGTATTAGTTTTATGATGAGCTGGCGCTTTCTCAGTGTGTAAACTGATTTGTGAAATGTGAGAGGCAGGAGCACAGGTTTTGGACAACCTTTTAACAGCAGCTCCAGCTCAGCAAGCTTTCCCCGTTCTCCCCAGTAGCAGCAGGTGGAGAGCGAGCGTTTGGGCCGGTCTATTCTTGGCCCTTTAAAGACACCATGATGATAGTGGACGCAGACTGGATAGTCTCTCGCAGCCACTCTGGAATCTCTGTGTGGACAGTTATGTCCAAAACATATGCCTGCCAGTCATTATCTCTGTCCTCTGTGTGTTCTTTAACAATGTCTAAAAATACAACGTGTCTAAGTTGCATTGAATCATTTGCAAATATATTATTATGTCCACCGGCTTTATTATGTTTTAACCAATCGCTAGTCACTGCTGATTTTTCGAATTCTGTCTTGTGAAAGATAGCGTTCATCTTCCCCAAAACCTTTTGCCAGCTCTGCTGCCCTCGTGTCTCTCTGTGGCCTATTACTGAGGGATCAGTGACTGAGAGGCTTGTTTTTCTGAATGTCCAGAGTGGGCAGGTCAGCCCACAGCATCAGGAGTGACAGCACACTGAGGCTGCTGGTCTGATAATGAAGCCTTGGAGACTCACCACATATATTTAACTGGGCGACAGTGCTGGAAGAAGCTTTCATACTTATCATTCAGTCTGTCAGTTGGTCAATGTTATGTTTCGGGGACAGTTATAATAGAGATTACTAAATCTATACTGGTGGAGTCGCCCCTGTTTTTTAAGATGAAATGCTGATTCTATGTTGGTATAGCTCAGGATTTAAACTCATTAACTATATGTCATGATCACTCCACAGTCCACAGGCTGTAGCATGCAATACAAGAGTGAGGGTCTCTAAGAAATATTCAGAGTTTCTGGGATTCTTTCAGTGGACTGATCTCTCATGGATGGCTAGAAATTTGGCAGGGAGGTTGCTGCAGTGGGAGGACAGCAGCTCTGTCCACACGGCCTGCCTGTCTGATTGTTCTCTGTCTGCCAGGGAAACAGGAAGCGATGGAGTCTACCTCAATATTTCAGCAGGTTTTGACACGCGGCTTCCTCTCTGACGTCTTTCTTCACCCGTAGTCATTTCCTGTTGCTAATTGATAAGAATGTCATTGTTAAGATTATTAAAAATGATGCCTATTACATATGAGGGAGACAACAGTACTGTAATTAAGTAATGTCTTTACTTATTCTTTGCAGTGGGCAGTTTGCAATCGTCAAACGTTGTAGAGAAAGGAGTACAGGCATCGAATATGCAGCCAAGTTCATCAAGAAGCGCCAGAGTCGGGCCAGCAGACGTGGCGTAAGAAGAGATGAGATTGAGAGGGAAGTGGACATCCTGCAGCAGCTCCAGCACAACAACGTCGTCTCACTACATGACGTGTATGAGAACCGCACAGATGTGGTGCTCATCCTCGAACTGTGAGTCATTGCATGATTTAACAATGCATCACAATATATCTACAGCACTACACCTCAAAACATCTCCACAGAGTATTTGTAGATGCCAGAAATAACCAAATGATTTTCACCGAGTCAACAAGGGTTGTGTTGAAAAGAGGCCTCAGAGGGATGCGTTTGGGTCCAGCGACTGCCCGGCAACATAAAGGGCACAATTAGGGCTAAAAGAAAGCTCTGTCCAATCAAAGCAGGGGTCAACTGACTGACTGACAGAAGAGTTACTGTTCAATGCACACTGTGCGTCATTCAGTCTACTATGTTTTCTTCATATGAATATCAAAGAAAATCATGTTTATCCACTGGCAGCTGGTCAAAGGACTCTTTATACCACCTTTCAGCAGCGTTTCAAGTATTTTATTATGAAAAGGTTGAGAGATAGAAGGATTTGTATGTAAGGCAAATTGTTAACACAAACAATCATATCTCAGGCATCCTGAGCCAGTGCATCCAAATTCTGAAAACTCACTTTAGATAATGTTCAAGAGAGGTATGCTCCAGATAGTTTGAGCCCACAGGATGTGTCTCTGAGTGTGTCTGAGTGTCTCTGAGTGTGTGTCTGTGTGTGTGTGTGTGTGTTACAGGGTATCTGGAGGAGAGCTGTTTGATTTCTTAGCTCAAAAAGAGTCTCTCAGTGAAGAGGAGGCAACTCGGTTTATCAAACAGATCCTCGATGGAGTCGAGTACCTCCACTCCAAGAGGATCGTACATTTTGATCTGAAGGTACAGCATGCTCCATCTGTGCATCAGTAAATCTATATTTGTCTCGTGAGAAAGATGATATTCTTTACTGCTACTGAACTGCACGTACATGCAAGGTCAAGCCTGACTAAACTCCAAATATACAGAGCAGGTGTTTAATGTCTCGCTGTTCTGAATCTCACATTCTTCCTGTTTTCTGTGGCTGAAGTCCAGACGCTCAGTTATAGACGCCACAAGGTTATCTGTTTGTGTCGCCCACGCTGCTGGTCGTCAGCGTCCTGTGTTTCTGCAGCTGCAGCGCCTCTTCGCTCTTTATGCTTTTCATTTGGCAATTAAGGAAAAAGAACACTGAGTGAAGGGCTCGATTCAAACCTGCCTGAGGCGGCGACCTTCACTTCACAATGACAGATCTGTGCACTCATTTTCAGAGGGTTAATAGTCAGTCGAGGAACATTTTTTAAACTGTCTGTCCAGTCAGCGGCGATGTGACCTTTATGTTGATTTATAGGAATCCAGAGCAACACAGTTGCTACGCTAATCTCATGAATTAAGTGTGAAAGTGACAAGTTTACTGTTTTACAAAGAGTTATGTGCTGAACTATTTCCCGGCAATTTTGGGGTTGGGACCACAACAAGACGTTACTGATCCCACAAGAAATAGTCCGGCACATAACACCCATAAACGCTTTTGCTTTTGGGATTTAATAAATTGGATTAAAAGTTAAAATTAATTACTTTCGAGGTGCTAAAGGTTTTCTTCCTTTTGGGCAGAGGCAGGCGAGCTGTGTCATCACGGTTACAGTCTTTGTGCTAAGCTACAGTAAATAAGCTGCTCGCAGGAGCTTCATAGTGAGCGTACAGACATGGCAGTGAAATTAATCTTCTCATCCAACACTTGGCAAGAAAGAAAATAAGCACATGTTTCAAAGTGTTGTATAATATTTAAAAATGTCACACTAACAAGTATGACTGTCACTGTTCCAATGTTTTTCTTTACTGCTTACACAAAAGGCGACTTTAACCAGGTAACTTGTTTTACTCAGGGTCGTTCATGAATGGTCCGATATTGGTAGAAATCTGCTTACAAATAAGCCTGTTTTTTGTTTTCAACTTCAGCCTGAAAACATAATGCTGCTGGACAGGAATGTTCCTCTACCCCGCATCAAACTCATAGACTTTGGACTGGCACACAAACTTGAAGCTGGGGCGGATTTCAAAAACATTTTTGGAACCCCTGAGTTTGTTGGTAAGTATTTTTATATGAGAGGTGTTTGCAATGGGGATCATTTTAAGAGGAGGCTTGGTGTTTGGCCTGCCGCTGTTTGTGATGCAGGAGTGGTTGCTGTCTATTTTCAGCTCCAGAGATAGTCAACTATGAGCCACTGGGATTGGAGGCAGACATGTGGTAAGAGATGTTAATTACCTCTGTCGGCTGCCTTCCATACAACAGGCTTCAGTGCATAACTTTGGATTAACCTTGTGCCGTTCTTTCACAGGAGTATTGGAGTCATCACATATATACTGTAAGTTGGGATGATTCATTCTTACAACTGATAATCTTAATGTGCACCTCAAGAGATTATGGAGGACACTCAAAGTGTGTGTGGGAATGTTTTAGTTTGAGCGGCGCATCGCCTTTCCTCGGCGACACGAAGCAGGAAACGCTGGGAAACATTTCGGCGATGGACTACGAGTTTGACGAAGAGCTCTTCAGAAACACGAGCGAGCTGGCCAAGAGCTTCATCAGACAGCTCCTGGTGAAGGACACGAGGTAAAAAAAAACATGACAAACAGCTGAAGGCCAAAGGTCAATTCTGACAATACAACGCCCAGTGTTAGAGGCTACACGGCAATAAATCTCACGCACACACAATGTGCAGACCAGATCCAAATGAGAATTAAAAACCAGCCAGTCTGCAGAAATCTAGTGCAAAGATTTAGGCACATTTGTTTTTGTTACACAATATGATACACTCAATAATACGAACAAACTGATGACAAGCAAAGAACTGTGCTTTACTTTGTAATATGTGATCTTGTTCTTGTTGCTTAACATGTGTTTCTATTTAAATGCACCTCCAGGAAACCAAATATGTCTGTGAAAGTTATCCCGGTGTGCTTGTATTCCTGAGAGATTCACTTCCTGAAGTGTGACTGCTCACCATGCTCTGTGTGTGATGTTGAGTTGTTTGGTGTATTTGTTCAGCTGCATTTTCTTTCTCTCATCATTTAAGAAAACGGATGACCATACAAGAGGCCCTAAACCATCACTGGATTAAGGTATGAGCTTGATTTATGTGTATTGTAGCATGTTTTTGTTCTCTGAATAACGACTGACAGCCACATGTGAACACAAGATGTTAAAGGCAACTGGAAGGTCACAGGTTAGTTTCGTATTAGAGAGGAAAATGCATCTTTAAATTTATGCTGAAAATGTTCACACCCGCTAACTTCATATATATATATATATATATATATATATATATATATATATGCTCTGGTTTTTTGAAAACATACTGTCTCACAGTTACTGTATATTATTTCCATCACTGCACCACACCTCTCTGAGAATATGTTTTCACCATTCATCAACACACCTTTTTTCAGAAAATGTATCTAGAATTTCAAATGATCAAACTGAAGCGATATGCCACTACCAATTGTGTTTTTAATGGCATGATCATTTAACAACCTGTAATGTTGGAGAAGTCAACTCCAACATTGGACTCTGCGATGCATGTGAACAGTGTTTTGCTGTGGCGTCTCCGTTCTCTTTGGACTCAAGCATGAAGCCAGGAAACATAACACCCGTAACGAGATTGTCTGTCGTATTTCTGGCGCTCTTACCTGCCATGGCTTTCGCCGTAGGGTCACACACTAATCCTACAGTGCCAAGGCTGCTGGGATATTCACTGCTGTGTGTGTTTTCAAGATGCAACAATGAGACAGCCTCTCACTCAGTGTCCCCCCTCCCCTCCACCCTTCTGTCTGAAGTCCTGGGACCTCATAGAAGAGGAAAGCGCAGCCCGTGAGGCTGAGAAGAAAGCGGAGCAGCTGAAGACAAAGCGCCTAAAGGAGTACACCATTCAGTCCCACTCCAGCATGCCCCAGAACAACACGTATGCCAACTTTGAGCGTTTTGCCCATGTGGTGGAGGACGTGTGTCTGATGGAGAGGGGGCTGTCGGAGGTGGCGATAGCCCACCACACTCTGCAGGCAGATATAGAAGCACTGCTCTCCATCTACAATGACAAGGAGAGCTGGTTCAAGGAGGAGAGTGAGACTGCGAGGAAGCATCTGTCCCAGGTCCGTTATGAGTTTTGTAAAGTGGAGTCCACGAGGCGGCTGCTGCAGGAGGACTTGAAGTCGATAGATGCCAGTCTGGAGATCATCAGTGGGAAGTACAGCCATAGGCAGAGTCAGCTGGATGCTCTGAGGCAGGAGCTGAACTCTGAGCTAGTGTGGCTGCAGGAGGTGATGGGCTCTCTGCATCCGGAAGGAGCCGACAGCAGCAGTATGAATACGGACGTGAAGCATGCGATGAAGGAGCTGCTGCATCAGGCCTGCAGGAGGGAACTGAGCCCTGAGGCCAAACAGCCACTCACAGAGTCTGGCTAACATACATTAAGATACACTTCAATTCACTTTAAAATTCGTTACTTTTTTTGTGAAAATGATGCTGTTTGAATTCTCCACTTTTTTTTCAGCAGCACAAACTGAATGTATATCTGTGTAGTATTTACATTTGCTTAATTTTCTAACTTGAATGTGTTTTGTGGACTCTGAACGCCAGTTAAAGTAATAGTAGGAATAGGAATTTGAGGAATTAAACGCATTTGCGTTCTTGGATACTACGTTGAAATATGAAGCTACAGCCAGGAGATGGTTACCTTTGGATAGAGGCAGGCTAGCGGTTTCTCCCAGCCTTCATTGCTAAACCAAGCTAAGCTGACCATCTTCTGGCTGCAGTTTCATATTTAACAGACAGATATGAGTGTCATCAAACTCTTGGCAAGAAAGCTTTTTAATTTGAAGAATTGGTAATGTAGATGATTGTCAGTTATAGATGGTTTTACACTTTTCAATGTGATGTGTCATAATTTCACATTTTTTAATTGATTTATTTGTTCATTCCATACATTTTATTTTATTGACTGTATATATTGATATGTTTATTGTTTTTCACAAGGTTGTCCATTTGTAAAGGTACTTGTGTAGTCTTTTCTTCGGATTATCTAGGATCCATTTTTCATAGATTCAAATGTGCACTTTTACTAAAGACTACATTTATTTACATTTAAAGGTAACTAACTAATTATTTAACTATTTTCTTTCTTTCTTTGAGATGTTTTATGAGACATCAGGAACAGCAACAACATTTACAATAAGACCACATGTGTTTCAAAAGTATGTCACCTCCTTGTCAGTGTGTTTAGCATCACAACAGATGATCCTCTACACGGCTCACACTTTGGGCCTTTGATGTACACACTGATGTTATCCACTGTTGTCTTAACACTGAAATAAATGTCGTTTAATATGTATCTGTTTGACAGATTCTTCTGTTTTGTGATCTGTGATTTTAATACATTTCCTGTTGTTCCTCAGATGAGACCAGTGCCATAGCATTATGTTTTTAAATGTACTTGAACATTTGTCATTAATATTAAAGATACTTTCCCTGTTATTTCATCCCTTGTTGTGTTTCTGCAGCCTCTGAATACCAGACAGGCCATGGTGAAGAGGTTGTCAGTGGTCAACTTGGAGAACTTCAGGAGACAGTATGCCAGACGCAGGTGGAAGGTACGGCTTCAGTATTTGTTGCATTTATTTCCTTACAGTGATCAGAGTTCTATGAAAGTATTGCTCTTCACGTCTCATTCTCATTGTTTTTATCTGTTGAACAGCTGTCATTCAGAATTGTGGCTCTGTGCAATCACTTAACGCGGATCATGAAGAAGGGATCCAAGCTGCCTGAGCAGAATGAGGTAAGAAATTACTTTTGTAAAGATAACAGCAATGGGTCAGTCCGAACTGTTTGGGAAGTATTTTCACAATCACTTTCATGGTAAAAGTTATTTGATAAGATTGATAATATCTAACATCTGCATGGTAAATATGAAGCTACAGAGACTGGAAAAAGCTCGCTGGCTCTGTTCAAGAATTCCAGGAGCTTTCCTGGTGTCACTGTGAGGTTGCAATGAAATTAATGGAGAGTTCAGGAAATCACTCTTCCCGGCCCCTAATAAAACCGCAAATTAAAAAGTTTACAGTTTTTGTACAAATTAAACAAACAAGGTATAAGGTGTGAATTTGTGAACTTTGGAGGTGCTGGCAAGTGGATTTTGTTACTTTCAGAATAAGCCAGGTAAGCTGTTTTCCGTTTCCTTTTGGGCTAAGCTAAGCTAATCGGCTGCGGGCTGTAGCTTAATATTCACCACACTATACAAACATGATGATGTCATTCTCAACTAACGCTCAGCAAAAACGTGAATACGCCCATTTTCTTAAATGCCCAACAGTTGCTTTAAGAGTAACTGTTGTGTTGATAATGCAGCAGCATACTCAATATTACATGTTTACGCTGGTATTTTGCAGCTAGTTATTCATGGACCCTGCTTTTTTTTGTGGGGTCCTAGAACTGTCATCACCTGTCACCACATAATCTCACAGCTGTTTTCTAAGGGCAAACATTTTGATTATTTCAGAGGGATTGTGAAAGTGACCAAGAAGAAGAAATCCTGAAGAGGAGGCCGAGGAGCAGAAAGAGAAGCAGCACTTCCTGAGAGCAAGTGTGCCGGTCGACGGTGTTCCGGTTAGAAAATAGTGACTCTTCACCTTTTTGACGCACACTTGCGTGTCATGAAGAGTCATCTTACACTGTCTGCTTGGGTGGCTCCTATAAATGCATTTTCATTGGAAAAATGTGCTTGTCTTGATGACCCACAAAACCAACTGCCGTATGTTAAATTGTGTTCTGCCATTTCTAAATTCAGGCTACACTTTTCTGACATAAGAAGATATAACTGGAGTGTTGTTGACAGGCCAATGTTAGCACGCTCACAAGAATGTAGGCAGCTTCCTCTTATGACTGTCAGTCTTAAAAGTCCCTCAGCTGTTGTTTAACATCCGAGTATTGACAGTTAGATTCTTTTCTTTTGTTATGCCGGCTGCTTATTTGGATTTATTTTGTGTATTGTCCAAAGCATTGACTGATAAATAAAATAGTAGCAGATCTTCATAGCCAGATGTTTACATTTTGTTCTGCTCAATATACATGTCTGTGTAAACACACATTTACCATTAACCCCTTATTTTGCCTTATCAGAATAATTAGCTTGAAGATTATCTTATGTATTTAACAAACCCATTTTCAATTAATGTATATTACTTGTGTCCAGTGTATAAGTGCATTTCATCTTGTGCATACATAAAGGCAGTTGTTAGAATCAGATGTTTTTATGGTGTAAATATAGTATCATCCAAATGTCTTAATTTCACTGTTACTTATATCTTAGCTCATTCAAATTACCATACACTGTTTTAAATACACAGGTTTTTCTTTTCACTTGTATGTATTGTAAATTGAAATTGTGTTCAATAAATTACTTAACATGATGTTTTCTTTGAGTTTCTATAAAGTAAACAAACAATAAGGACTCATCAGAAAAATCTGAACATAAGTCAGTTCTATTTAAACCTTTTTTTTCTTTTACGGCCATGACATTATTTCATGGTCTCTGTATCTGTGATCTCAACGCACAGTTGTGATTATGACCATATGTTGGGCTTGCCCTTTAAAAAGAGTATCAGCGAATAGATGACGCCCAGAGACATCTTTTAGCACATCCCACAAGACAACCATGAACGTGCTGTACAAACATGCTTTAGTCAGTGTGATGCCTCGAGGCAATGTTCCTGTCAAACCACATTATGACTACAAAAGGTATTTGAAAGCCTGTGCTTATATATATTATTAATTATCTCAACATCGGTGAGCAGTAATTGTGATGCATTCCTATGGATTTTTCCTGCAGGCACTGCTCAATTATTTAGTATCGCAACTGAATGTTGTTTGGGCCCAGTTGGGCTGATGGAGATTGGAGGGATAATTTGACCTGAACTAAATACATTTTTGGCAACGACACAATGTAGGCCTATTACACACGATGGTAAGACAGAGTCGTAATCAACAATTGGGTCAGTCTGAAATCTGTAAGCCGGTTTTTATACACTGCGTAGTACTGCATGTTACAGTCCGAGGGGATTAAAGGTGCAACAGAATAAAGCAACGGAGGCTTTAATGTGGGTGAAGCTCCAAAAACGTGATCTTACATTACCTACAATGCAACCAGTAACATTTATTCATTTGACCCTCCCTGCATGATAAACACTCACATTTCAACCTCCATGACCCCAATTTAAGGCTCTTTGCTATAGTCTCCAAGCCAAAACAAGAGACAATTTTTTAAAACTTTATTGACACCCAGAATATACAATAAAGATACAGAGAAAATGTGCAATACGCTATCCAATGCAGACATCAAAATACTTTAAGTATGATAACACCAGTCATTTTCAGACTGAGTAGTACTCCTCCTCATGATGAGTAAACTGACTTTTGTGTGTAAAATGTATGGATTGCCCTTTAAAGTCTTTCCAAGAAGCAATGAGAGAAACTGTGTTCATGTTTTTGAGTGCATTGATATACATTACAATTTGCATTTCGTGATTTCATTTTTTTTTAAATAAACAAACAGCAGATATAATTATGTTATTCACATCATAGTACTTTAATAGATTGAGAAAGGTCTGCTGAGCTACAGTTCCCCTCTAAAATATAATCATATTTGGCATCGTTCTTGTATAAATAGCATTCTTACCATAAGGGGACATTTTTAAAAGCCTTTTGAATTTATTGTTTACTTCAGCCGGTATTATTGAAGTAAAAAATTTTAAAAGTTACCGTCATTCAGAGCAAGAAGCTCAATATGTCGCTGTCAACAGTCCCACTGTTGACTTGATGCACTTGGAGCCCTTATTAGAGCATACACATACACTGTAATTCAACTGTACAGTAGTATGTTTCTATTCTGTGGCAACATGTGATTTACTGGCAGACGATGAGATAAGAGGAAGCATGTAAAGCTCGCTTGGTTCCCTCGTCTGTATGGATGTATCTCTCCAGGCTGGTGACTGTAAATATTTCAGCCATGTCTCACTGAAATATAACCTGAGTCCTTTGTAGCTTTGTCACTGATAGAGTGAAATGACATGGCTTCCAGTCAATCGCTACAGTGAGGTCTAAAGCATCTCATGTAACAGAATCACAGCTGGTATGTTGGGATCAATGCTGTGGTCTTCCAGCGGCAGGGTTATGGGATCAAGGGATTCCAGCAGACTTATGGATGATCCGATGGATGGGTTGTACACAGACAAATAAGGAGCGCTGTCATAAATCATATGCTACATATGTGTAACACAAAACCATGTCCTTTATTGAAAGAGATACAGATATTGTTGAGGTCGTTCTTGACACAGTGAAGTGTCTGTAATATGTAATGTGGTTTGCATGAAGCAGGTGTAATCCAATCACTCTCATCAGAAATAATATACCGTAGATTAGTGTGAGGCACCATGGTGACTCTTAACATCATATCATAGGCATTTGACTGTAAAACAGGGGCACTCGTAATCCATATTGACTTTTTTAGAAATATAAACATTATATTTTTATGGCAGTGTTTTGCAAAGTAAATATAAGTCCACCCTGTTAAGACCATCGCATTGGCAAGTGAAACATTACCTCATTGTTCAAGAATTAAACTTTGGTCAGAGCTTCCCAGTGATACTTTGGGTTTCTTTCACAATTGCGCCACCTAGTGGCCATAACAAAAACGTGAGGAGGAATGTCAATAGTACAGGTAAAAGCAATGATTTCTAACAAGAAACTCATGCAAATGAAATGATCATTAAACATTCATGTACCAAGAATAGTAAATGTTAATTTTAAAAGAGAAGAAAAAATATAATTAAAGAGACAAAAGAGACAAAACATAAAACTCACATGAGCACATCAAGTGAGACATTGTAAGACTTCAACATGCATTGACAACATAAACAAAGTCAAGTCTTGTTTACATTTCTGAACAAAATATTTGTTGTATGTATGAATCTCTCCTTAGAATATAGATGAAATTCGCAGCTATATGTGCAAAGATATGAAGGTTTAGCAATCTAGAATGGACTTCCCATCAATCATATGTCACCTGAATATAGTTTGAATTGTGCAGTTGTATTGAGAATGACATGTCTGACGTCACATCAAACCGTGTGCATGGTGACATGTCAAATACAACTCTGACTCCAGTGATTCATTATGTTTCTTATTTTCTTGCGAGCATCCGAGGCCTGTGTGTGTGTGTGTGTGTGTGTGTGTGTGTGTGTGTGTGTGTGTGTGTGTGTGTGTGTGTGTGTGTGTGTGTGTGTGTGTGTGTGTGTGTGTCAGAAGATCTGACAGAGGAGACTGTAATTCTGGAAACAGACCTGAGGGCATTACTCATGAATGCCAGCCTCTCACTTTATCTGTGTGATCATTAGGCTATACTTTAGCATGACGATCACTCTCTGGAAATGAGCTCCAGGAGCCTGCTTCCATTATTCATACCTACGAGAGCGCAGCCTGCCCCCTATTCTTGGAAATGAGACTTAATGAAGGGTGGCCATATTTAGACTTGATATGCCACTGCACTGAGTGACATGTCTTTGTTAGTGGTCTTAACCCCCCCCCCCCCTCCCCCCCCAACCCCTTCATGATTCATCCTTATCAATCTGCTTCCCCAGTACCTGCATTTGTAGATCTAAAAAAGGTGATAGGTGTTGCTCATTGGGATGCAGAGGTTCACTTGTATGCAACTTTAAGGAAACGTTATATATTTAGTGGGTTGACCAATTCACCAAAGTTATTGACCAATATTAGAGCACCATCAATGCGTCTTCCAGGAATACCGAGAGCCCACAAGAGTTCAGCTCTGCTCCTGGAGGGGTTGCATTTTGATTTCACAAGTGAGGGGTACACAGTTATTAGTACGGAGGCAAATCCTCAAAAGGACATTTGTTTTTCAGACACCAGGTAGAAAAAAAACACAAACATGTTTTTCCCCACAGTTTTGAAGATTATGGTTATAAAAAAATATGTTTATCATAAAACTATTGTGGACTTAGAGTGTGTCAGAAGGGGAGATTTCACGCAGACTGAAGGATTTTACAGAAGGTAATACATTATGGTATGATGACACAGTTCAGGCCATCACATACACAAACTATAAAGTAAAGTAAATTGCATTTATTTGTGCTGATATGTAGCAACATATTCAAAAATAAACTGTTAATATATAGTTACACTTTTGGAGATGTATCAAAAATAAACTGTTGACTCCATTAAACCCCATGGAGCTCAAAAGTGGATCAAACACAGATAAACAGAGATAAACTATTTACACTACAGAAGCCAAACAAAATGTGCAGAGATAACATATATATATATAAAACTATATATACGTATTGCTAACTCCATGGGCTCTTTTTTGACACGTTTACATTATAATGGCTATTTGAATGAAATAGGACACTAATAGTTCTTCATGGCAGATTTTACACAGACTTTTTTCTGACATTGTTATGACATATATTTTGTTATATAATCTGACTCTCTCTGACATACCATATAATTATGTATTATGGTATGCTACATTATGACTCTTTAATCAGATTTCCATTACTGACAACATGATTTACAACTATTATTGTAACATACTATATTATTATGTTTTATGACATATTGTACAATTACTTTTATGACATATGACTCTTCCCTTGAAGTACAATATTATGGCATTTAATATATATATATATTTCTATTAAACATTTTTTATGACATACTATAATGTGACGCATTCTATTACAGTTTAATGGCATATATTGCATAACTTTCTTTTAGATAGAACATTGTTTTTTCCATGGCATGCATATGACATTATATTCCATTTGTACTACATTGTATACTGTTAGTTTTTTGGGGAAATCCATATGATGACATACTAACTATAGTATGCCGCATACGTTTTCATGTTATACCATACATTTATTCATGGTATACCATACAGTGTCATTGGGTGTGAATGAGTCCATTGCTTGCTTTGTGGGGATTATATTAAAATGTGTGACAGTCTCTTGCAGAATGTTCTGAAACATGCTGTTCTTCCTCCCGCTGCTCTGAAGACCTGCAAATAATCAAGGAAGGCATTTTCTTTTTTGATAACCTGCTCAGCAAAAGAGCAGATGTAATGGCTGTGATTCCTTGAATTCATGTCCAAAAAGCTTGAGTGACCTTAATCACTCAATTATCTGACATTTGAGACTTGGAAGTTAATTACACAGTGATTCATCCTTGTCTGGGTCTGAGATGCTAGCAGGTTACAATATGCTGATAGCAAATCAGATTTGGTTGCTGCATACATATTATATGACTCTGGTTGTGACTGTCTTTTAAAATTCCAGGGTTAAAGACCACATATGAGTAGGAAAACAAATTGTATCTCACTGTTGCATTACAGGATGCATTTTAATTTTACAGCAAGATTTCAAAGAAGATTCCACAGTTATCTGCCCTTTATTCACAAGGCCTTTTTATAGCATGAAGAGGTTATTTTTTTCTCAGTATCTTATACATTAACTGGGGGGGTGACTTCACATCTATCTCTAGACTTGAGAAATGAATCACATAGAAATGGTACATGTAAATTACTGCAGCACAGTGAAGCAGCACCACCTTGGCTCTGAGTCAACGCCTTGTCGTTGCACACTCAGCTGGAGCTCAAATCAAGGCCAATTTACAATGAAAGGGTAGCTGGAGAGAATGAAGCTGTATGTATTATCCTTTCTATCTTTTTGCAACTGGAACCATGGACCTGTCCTCCTCCCTCCTCCCTTTTTCTCTCTCCCATTTGCCTTTGAATGCTTTCAACAAAAGGCTCTCATCTCTGCTCCTCCATAATGATGAGTCTTTGTAGTTTGGCCCACACATAGCCCAGGCAAAAACACTATTTTGTAAAGCACAACCTCTGTGAACCTTTAAAATGGAAAGCAATATAAATGCTTGTCCTTTGTAATCTATAATGTAACCAAGTATATGTCCCCAGTTGAACACATAATTGATCAAATTAACATGCAGTTCATTATCACTTATGGGATATTCTGGTTTTTCTGTGCACTCGTGAATTTCCTTTTTTAGACCAACAAGCGGAAGCAATGCAGTACATTTCACAATTTCTTTTATCATTTGTGAGAAGTATACACCAAAAAACATGTTATGTATAGAACATCCATCCATCCATCCATTTTCATCCGCTTATCTGGGGTCGGGTCGCGGAGGCAGCAGGTCCAGCAGGCTGCCCCAGACTTCTCTCTCACCCGCAACATCTACCAGCTCATTCTGGGGGATCCCGAGGCGTTCCCAGGCCAGCTGGGAGATATAATCCCTCCAGCGTGTCCATTTTTAAGGGTTTTCCAAATGACAATAAGGAAAAGTCTGCTTCATGACATGCTGTGTAGGATAATGGTGATTCTGATTGCAGAGCAACAACGGGTGAACGCATGATGTCTACCTTTTCACCTATAGATGGCAGTATTCAGTTGTTTGGTGACAGTTATTTTTTTAATTCAAGTTGGCAGAAATACTTCATGTCTATTGCCAATATAGGTAAAGTTTCTCAGAAGCAACGCTACAAATGTTTTCTTGTATCACTCAGAAAAGTGTATTTAACTGCAGCTAAATGAGAAGTTTTTTCTCATTTTTTTCGGCAGTATCCTCGTTGCCTTTTCCTGACGTGCAAAAGTGTTCCTGTGATTTGTTTTCTTTTTACTGAAAGTGATACTTGTATATCTGTCATTTCCTCGATCATAATTAATCTATGAATTGTCATTGTGCACAGTTCTGTGTACAAGCAGGTCACCAAGCTCATGAGAAAGTACATGTGGGTAAAACAACCAAACCCACGCTCACTTTCTGAGGAATGTGAAATGATACTGGGCTGGTACATTTCACTGCACTTCTGTGGCACAAATTGCTGTGCAAAGTACTGAAAATTGCGTACTTCCTCACGAGCAATACATCTTATTATTCCTCCAGGAAGTGAGCTCCCTTTGAGTATTGCCGGTCGACTCACCCTATAATTGGTCTTACTGATATAAATCAGATCTTTGCTGCTTAATTGAGCTCTGCTGAGACTTACAATGAGCTTTTTCATATATTCCATTATCTGAGTTGGTCTTTCCTCCTGTGTCTTACCTTTTTAAAAAAATGTTTTTAATGTACAGTGCTGCTTTTTTTTTATTTTTTTTATTTTACCTTTATTTAACCAGGCAGATCATTAAGAACAAGTTCTTATTTACAGTGATGGCCTGCTGACTATTTAATTAAACTTAAACGTGGAAGAGCTGAATATCACATTACAATAAAGAGATATATGATATAATAAGGGGCGACTGTGGCTCAGTGGTAGAGCAGGGTTGTCCTTCAATCAGAGGATCGCCGGTTTGATCCCCGGCTCTGCTAGTCCATATCAATGTGTCCTTGGGCAAGACACTTTACCCCAAATTGCTTCCTAGCTGTTCCTACGGTGTGTAAATATTGTTAGATGGGCAGGTGGTACCTTGTATGGTAACCCCTGCCATCAGTGTATGAATAGGTGAATGATTACAAGTGGTGTTAAATCGCTTTGAGTAGTCGGAAGACTAGAAAAGCTTTACAAGTACAGCCCATTTACCATTTAATCATGAGAAATTCAATGTGGAAAATAAAACTGTAAAGCTCAATCCTTGAGCAATTGCTCCATCTCTGCATTTAAAGTAAATTCTACCAGCCTGTATTACGCATATTCACAATAAAACATCTGTAGCCATTTTGCATCAAACAAATATAATCACATTTATTTTGAAAGTATAAAATTTCACACTATAAAGGCCACTTTTCAGGGAAAATCAACAACCTTTCTGTAAGATTTACACAGAAATACCTTGTCCCTCTCTGCTGGTCTAACATACTATCCAGTTCTGTGGCAAAATAAAAGAATTGTTCTACTCCACCACAGAAAGTAGTTGGCAAGATCTGAATAATTTACTCGATACAGGAAAATGGCAGGAGAGTGAGAATTCCTGATTTGTACATCCCACAGAGGAGCAAGTTTTCTGAACGCTTCTCTCTTTATCAAACCGGCTTACAGGCACAGCTTGACATTACAGGCACTGTTTGCCTTCTACTGGGAGACCCAAAAAACAAAATCTGTAGTTGACATTCTTTACAATGGCACCAGTCAGGCCACGACAGCATCCCCACGGAGAGAGAATCCTCTGTTTGTCCAAACAGAACGACTCGTCCTGCAGACCTCCCTGTCAGAGGCCGCTTGGCTCGCTGCAGACGAGGTGTCCAGTCTTTGAGTGTAGCGTTCACATTCCTACCCACTATCTGTGACGTGGTGCCCACTGAGGTAGAACAGTTGTACCAAAAGACTTATTCATAAAGTATACAAATGAGTAACAGTCACATCGATAAACTCAAAGAGTGGAGTCATGGGGTGGGGAGGGGGGAGTAAATAACATCACATTTCACCCACATTTTCAGCACAACAATATGTAGACCACTGACGTATCTGGATATCTGGGAAAAAAAAGTCCCTTCCAACACAAACTACTGCTGCAGTTATTTCCCTTTCAGGCATAATGGCGGTTTCACAGATACTCAAATTGTATTATTGCATCTACAAGCCAGTGGGAACAGTTCAGTTGTGAAATGACTAGCTCCGGTGGTCTCGGCATGTAAAATCTATCCTTCCCACTCTCACACACGCTATTCAAGAGTGCAAACAAAAAAACAAAGTCAACAAAATGGAACTAAAGCGGACACTTGTCATGTCAGAGAGGGCGCATTCCCATACAGAGAGTACAACGTGTTCGTCAACACTCCTTCCACATTAAAGTGGTATCTGCGACGTCCCTTTTGAAGGCTCCCGTCCCCCCTGAAGGCTGGAATGGGCTAAGCGAGCTGACTGGCTCCCGGCATGGTGGGCAAGGCTAGCCTGGGCTGTGCTGCGCTTGCAGCTGGACACCCGGCCGTCTGCGTGGACTAGGACCAGCTGCTGTCCGTCAAACCCCCCGTCCCCTTACGGACGATGATGCTCTCTGTCGACTTGAGGAGCCTCTCGAGACAGGGCGCGTTGATTTTGCCCGGCGGAGGGCCTCTGGCCACCGAGTCCGTCTTAGCGTGGCTGTCTGTGCTGGAGGACACAGCGTTGTCCTGCGTTAGGTCTCTGGGGGACAGCAGGTGCCTGGAGCCAGCCTGGGCCTGCTCTGCTGCGGGGGAGCAGATTGGTGACGGGTGGAGCCACTTCAGGTTACTGGCGGAGTAGACTCCAGGAGGAGTGAGGTCAGTGACCCTCAGGGTTTTGACGCCTGCTGGAGGATCCCTGACACTGACGGGGCTCATGACTGCAGTGGTGGTCACTGGAGATAGCTGTTGGGAATGAAGGAAACACAGTTTAATTTCAATTGTTTTGTAGTTATTATTGAGGGAAATGTCCATTGATCAACAAGAAAACTGTAAATGAGCCAGAGTTCTCCTAGAATACCTAAAATTGTCCCTAACAAATATAAGGCACATAAAAAATAAAAATAATAACATCTACACTGCATAACATATAATGTAATGTGTAAAACTCTGTCACAGGCACTGGGTGAAGGGTTTGAAAATGTGGCGGCCCCAGTGGTATTATCTGACCCTGGACCATTAAGATGTCTGCTGGTCAGGAAGAGCTTTATCACTGAAAACAGATACTTTCTGTGGCTAAAAACAGCAATGATGAGAGCAATGGGAATGAATCAAAACAGTTAAGTTGAGGGCCATTACACAAAAACAATGAGCTGAACGAAGCTAAAACGCCCTGTGGAGCTAAGAACTGCACAATCGGGTGATACTACTTTGCTCATAGTGAAACATTGTGTAAATGACACAGACCCGTTCACAATATAAATTCTAATTACACCCTTTGTTAATATAATAATATATACGGACCAATTAATTGCGAAGGAATGTTACAGAGTGTTCTGGCCTTTCTTATCCATAAGAACATACACAATTATCTTTTCTCCTCTGTCATTGTTCTTAGAAAACCTGAGACTGTAATACCTCAGTAAAAAATAGCTTTTAATCCCCCTCCCAGGACATGCGATTAAATCACAATATATATTTTAGTCCCTCTGTCACTGCGTCGTCACCGTATGTTCTTGGCAGCAGGAGCAAGAGCTCTTACATAACAGTTCTGCTTTTGTACAACTTTACCTTCGGTTTCTTGGTAGGAACAGCTTCCTCTGTCTGGGTGACGGTAAGTTGGTCTTGGAGTTTTACATTAGGGAACCAGCTTTTCAGCATTTCCTCCATTTTGAGAATGATATTAATATATTTCTCCCTGGAAAAAAACAGGAAGGAAGATGAGAAATAAGCAGGAAGTGAGTGAGAGAGAGGAGAGAGACATATTTACTCAAGCTTTCAATAAATCTGAGTAATCTACCAATATATTCTTGCCAATCTCTTCTCTGAAATCGTATCTCTCAATCAGGCTCACACAGGAAACAGGCAATCTGAACAGTAGGTGAACACTTACACTCACGTAGAAAAGCCTGGACTCTATCTGTGTGTGTGTGTGTGTGTCTCACATGTTTCGAGCTCACACGTGGCCTGCTGTATAATAGCTCCTCTCGCCTCTAAATATAAAACACCAAAGCCACGACGGTCTCCAACAGCGTCATTGTGAAAATAAACTAATCACGGTGACGCAGTTTGCGTTGGAGGTGCGCAGCAGAGTGCTGCACCCCATTAACTACCACCCATCAAAACCAGATGGTGTATGGGGATTAGCCCGTGTCATATGATCAGGACTTTCCTGCTATACGCCATTCAGGGCATGTTAAATTCATGTGAAAGATTATCCGCAACAATGACTGCTAAAAAAGTCACTTTGATCCCATCTACTATTGTGTTGCTGCAGGGGCTGCCAGCTGGCAACCCCGACATGCACAGAGAGCGGCGGAGGGAGGGAGGGGTTAGTCCACCTTCCAGCCTCTGTCCCGGCTGTCTGGACGTAGACTGCCACACCCACTCTTTGTCTCCCATATGAAGGCAGCAGCTGGTGGGTGAGGGCTCCAATTAGTCTGTGCCAAACTCAGCAGCACTTTATCTTATATCTGTAGACCCTGATGCTTTGCTTCCCAAACAGGTACCAGTAGTACTGCTGTAAATTCAGAGGAAGATGGTACATGAAGCTACTATTTCATGAATGGACTTTCAGTGTTATTGTGATAATGATGTGCTATTATGCTAGAACATGTTGTCCAATTCAAATGATCATTTTCATTGTTTGGTTATTCAATCAACAGAAAAATGTTTGACGAAAATGTGGATAATTGCTCATCACTAATTACAGATTATCAGATGTAATGGGCTTTAATAACAATGTAAATTAAATGACGAACAAAGCAAGCACTTTAAAGACGTCACATTGGACTTTTCACTACTGTCTGTCATATGTTAAACAAAACTAATACATTCGGAGAGATTGAGCAATAGAAAACATAATAATGTATTGCAGCTCTAGTAAATAATTATTGATTTAAAGGACATTGAAAATAATACAATAGCTACATTTGTGACGGACGTTTCTGCTTTACACAGGTAAAGAGTTTTCTGTCAAATCAGTATATATCATTATAGATATTGTGATATTGAGCCTGATGCAGCAAGACACAGTCATCTCGTGTGTAATGCATCCTGAATGTGTGGGGGTGGTGGCTCCTCACAGGGCTACCTGCTGTGCACCATGTGTTACCGACATGCTGTAGACCACTTGGACCCACAGACCACAAGCAGCATTGCTAGCTATTAGAACTGTATGTTGGGTTGAGTGTATTGTATTACTGATTCTGATCAAAATGCCATAAAAATATAATACTTGCACACGCAGTGTGCCACAATGTGTTTGTAGCTACAACAAATACAGGAGATACACTGAATGTTTTAAGATAAGAGCTCATTGTTTCATGTACAACAGCATGTGGGTCATGCTGAGGACACTTACCCCATGCACGGGTTCTGCAGGACACCCATGATCCTCTGGATCCTGTCCATGGCCACACTCTCCTGGAAACTGCTGAGTCCTGGAAAAGAAGAAAGTTGTACCATGAGCCACATGAACTGTGTGGACAGCAGGGCAGAGTCTGTGGAGCAGATGGATTGTGGGAAATATGTGTATGGGGGGACAGACTCCCTGCCTCTGTGGCAAGGAAGTGTTGGGTCACACAAGGATTGACAAAGATCCCAAACGAAGCAGTTTCCTGAGCTCGTCTGAAAATGGAGCCATCTTCCAGAGTCCCTTTTAATGCCTATCACACGACTCACAAACAGCAGCTGCTTTACTGCAGACTCTGTGGTACAGTATGTTCTCACTCCCCTCTGCCAAGCAGCTAATTCATAATAAGGTCTGAAGCTTGATATTGCTCGACAATATATATTTCAGACATCTCTCTCAAATCGCAGAGACACCGGGCGATATTCTGAAAAAAGAGCATCCAATCTATTGTTCTTGATATTGCTTTTTTCTGAGACACAAGGAAGACAGGCAACTATGCAATGATTGTGTTAAGACAGTATAAATCTACTGAGATTTAAAACATATATTAAATGATCGACTTACGTTCTCTGTATCTCCCTGAACGAAGGCCATTCAAGATAGATGACAGTGGATGAATGTAGCATTGCAGCTCCATGCACTGAAAACAAAAAAAAACATTCATTTGTATCTGATATCATGCTATATCAGGTTAGTATAAAAGTTGCTGAACATGATTTAGATAAGCCCATAACCCCTCCTTACTGTTGACAGGAATGAGTCTGGTTCTTCAGAAGAGCATGACTAATTCTGCTTCTAGTCATCAGATAATTCTTACTGGAAATGTGATGCATTAGACGCTGTAAAACCAGCAGGGGCCTTTGATCTCGGTGATAGTACATGCTCTACTTTTGCTGACACTGTGAACCACCTACTGTGGGAAACAGAAGGAAGTCAGAGGCGCTCACCTTTCTCCTGAAAATTCGGTTTTTCTCTGTCATGTTGGAAATGAGCTGCCGTTCCTTGAACTGCTCCTCTGTGGAGCTGTGAGTTCTCTTCAGTGCTTGCTGAGTGTTTTTGCCATTTGTTATTTCTACTTGCTGTGTTTTACACAGTCCAATGGTGCTGGCCCATGTCTCCGTGCAGCCAGGGGGAAAGCCCCGGCTGGAGGCCTGCCTGACCTCGCTACAGTTACTGCTGCCCTCCTTCACCTCGCCGCTCCGGGGGCGGCCGCTGTCAGACAGGCCCAGGTGTGGCGAGGTGCTGGGGGATGAAGGAGCCCCTGTCTGGCGGTGCTTTCCTGTACAGTCAGACTCCTGCTCGCTCTCATTGTCACTTGCCAGCCAGTCAATGGAGTTGTCCGAATCTGTAGCAGACATCCTTGGCTGCAGGCTTTAAATAGCACTGACCATCACTGACCTGAAAGATAGAAAGTCATGGTTACTATGATTACATGATACAAAAACGATCAGCAGGTAGAAGAAGAGTGATGGAAATGAGAAACTGGAACTAGAAATGTAACAAACTCAAGCCATATAACAGCTTAAGTATATGCAGAGTCCTTACACAAACACTGCAGGTGAGTCTGGACAACAAAAAGCACCTCCATCCAAGCAGACATGAATAAAGGCACAGACACAGCAGACGGCAGCCGTGAGACCACAGTTGTTGAGACCACAATGACCTGTTTGTTTTGCAGATCCAACACCTGAGCCAGTAAACACAGACTTGCAGCCATTCAAAGAAAACACCAAACATCCGAGTGTCCACAGCCGTCCAGAGAAGCTTTCAGGCGCTCAATTTTTGTCTCTCTCAGAATTGTTATTATAAATCTCCACATCATGACACGAATAAATACATATAATCTACATTTAACAATAACCAGATATTTTTCCCAATTCAGGCTGTATTAGCTGGCCTGCCAGCTGCTACCACCACAATCAATCATAAACATTGTTAGCTTGTTTATTCAAAGGGGGCAGGGGTCTGCCACCATGCCGACTAGCGCCTCAGACTGCCGCCCTCCCGACAAGACAAGTGACACTTGTGGGGGGAAAAAAGGATTTTACAAAATGAGGAACTGGCACTGTTTGTTCATAACATGAAGAATGCCTTGTGAAAAGCTCCTCTGGCTAAATGCTCTTGACGGATGTTTAATTTGTTTATGGGATCTTTAGATCCCTCCAACATGTTTCCTCCGTGATTAGTAGATGAAGGACAGTGAAAACAGCATTTTCAGCAAAGGGATTATTTTGGTGTTTTGAGTGGTTAACGCCCGGCATGTCTCTTGCCTCCTGTGAAATTTGAGGGTAGGAGAGTTAATTGCTCCCTAGGTCTTTGTCAAAGGACGAACACCTTCTGATCTTATTGTTTCAGGGCGGGTGGAGCAGAGGTTTTACAAGCTCTGACAAAACGCAAAGAGAGAAGCTACAAACATTTATTTGGATATTTCCGATTGCAGGTTATAATATTGCACCAGGTAGACCACAGTTGACACATTTTAGTGAGAGCTGAATGATGTGAAAGGAAAATGTTGCAGTGCAGTGGTCAGATTACCAAACAACACAGGAAAAAGCTGAGCTGTTATAAAACGCTGAGTTTATGTCATATCCAAATATAGACTCATTGGAATTAAACAATATCAAGATTCAAGATGTCCACTATCAAATATAGCTTTTCCTGGTTGAATCCCAGATGGTCCTTTAAAAATTATGACACAACACACAACAGCAAAAAAATGTGTATATACATATTTACATAGTGTACTGTATATCACATCTAATGTAACATTAATATAAGCATAACTGCTTTTTATACATGCAAGTGCAAAGAGTCCATCATCAAACTTCTGTGTAATATAATACCGTATTACGTATATTTAGCTAACATCATACATTTTCTCAGTCACACGTTTGTGCTTTCTGCAACACATTAACACCAGGGAGATATCAAGTACTAGTCAATAAAAACCTGAATTCCCTCTGAGCATTAGTTTTGTGCCGTAAATGATAAATTAAAAAAAACATTCACATACCACACTTGTTCAAATAGGCACTTTGAATGCACAACACAGGCCTGCAGTGTTTCTGTGTTTCAGACATAAATTCATGTCACTTACTGATAACAGCTTCTACTTGACCATGTGCTTTCAAAAAGACATTTCTTTGTTAAAAAGGTCTACCTGTAAAGGTGCGGCACACCGAGATGCACACTTCACACATAACACTCTGATTTAAAAAACGGTGATAAAAAGGAATTATTTGAAAGTATTATCTCCTTCCCAGAGAAAACTATTTTCCAAAAATGTAATTAATGATCCGATCTGTCCGCCTTAAGGTTTCAAATCAGTTGGGTAACACAATAGACTTCCTCATCAGACATAGTAAATTTGGCAGCAGCCACTGTTTGATCGTATGAAACCAGAAATGCAGACAGGACTAATTTTCACTGTAACACCTTAGTCTGAAATATTGCATCCTATTAATAATCATTCACCATAAATACACGTTTGCTTATTTGCATGCCTGCGCCAAATTCCTGTGGATGCTTTTTTTTATAAATAAAATGATTCTACTCATTGAGTGATGCTTATCTGGATGATTAAGATGTGGATCGGAGAAGCCTCGTACCTTCCCGGGATGGAGCGGCTGGTCCGACTCTTCCGTTGTTCAGCGGTAAATCCTGCAGGACCGTCGGGCGGAGAGCAGCTGATGCGTCGGACGCGCGGTGTGAGAGTGGGGACACGGTTCAGCCTGCGATCGGCCCGTGTTGCTTCTCCCAAGGCAACGTGTCTGGTAGGGCGGGATTAGCGGGGAGCGGCTCTCCCATTTGCTCCCCAAATGCCCCCGACCGACAAATCGGCTTCGTCTCTCGGTGCAGCCGCGGAGCGATAGGCGGGACTGGTTTGCATATGCAAATGACATGGAAATGACACAGACACGTGGACACGCGGATCGGTTTCACTTCAGCCAGCAGCAGGGCGAAAAGTCAACCCTGGCTAGTTTTGGTCCTTCTTCAGGCCTTCTTCCTCCTCAGGATATCATCTGGATGGTGATGCCTGACCTGTGGCATGGCAGGACACCGAGCAGCCTGGTAAATGTTTCAGGGACAAAATGATAGTTCATGTGAGAGAATTTGCTCAAGGATGCATAAGCAGACTGTCTGGCAATGCTGTCTAGACAGTACATTTCCTACATACAGAAAGAAAGTATTCAGATCATTCAAGCTAATTTAGTAAAAAAATAACAAAATGACTACAAAATATGATAGAAGTAACACAGGCACGAATATTAATTGTAGTCCCTTATATGTTGTAGTAGTTATACATGCTTTTGGTAGTAGACATATAATGCTTCATAGTGTATAAACTGATCATATGTTATGTACAATTTTTATCTGAAAAGTATAGTAACTATAGTGGTGTGGTAAAATAGATAGAGTAAAAAGTATAATATTTCCAACTACAAAGTACTAGTATGAAGAAGCATAACATATACATACTCAAGTTAGGTATAATATCCCAAACGTTAAATACAGTAGGCCTATATAATACAACTAATGTAATTAGTTACTTTACACCATTCAAATACAGTCAAAAGGTCTCTACATAGTGAGTGAATAAGTGATAAATTACGATGGACAAGCTCAACGGGCTGCATTAACGATGCTATCAACATGCAGTGTGTTCTATCTGCATCTTTTTTCTTTGTTGGACACAGTGGCGGTAAAGGCGTGACTCACAGGATCTCTGTGTGACTGCCTGAGAGGGAGGGATTAGGATGCTCTGTCAGAGGCCAGACGAGGATCCTGAGCCTGGAGCCAGTGAGTCACAAACCCTCTCGCAACAAACACGATCACGTGTGTTTGGGAGACACCCATCCACAAAAAGCACAACCAGCCTCCTCTCCTTGTCTCCCTCCCTCAGTAGACAAGGACAAGCATAATTTAAACAACACGTATCTACAGAGTGAACAGGTCACATGTTGAAAAAAAGCACTGTGAGGCATTTACAGAGCCAAAAACGCTGCCCAGAATGTTTTAACAACTGGGTGCAAATCTGTCTTAAATAAAATGCAGAAGGACTTTTTGGATTGTCTTCTGTGCTTTCTATAATGATGGCAATTATATTCTAAAAGCACTTCATGGTCAGGTAGAGCATATGTGGCTATACCTTTGTTTTATCTGCTGCTGTCAAAGTGAGGAGCAGGCTGGACAAGGCCACCAGAGTCCTAACAGGGGGTTTACTCTTTGCTGCTGTGCCTTCAATGAACATCCTACTGTGAAGGATGCACCACCACAGACACCATAAAGCCGGCCCATGCCTGCTGAACCCAGTGAGCCGCTCATGTTGAATTTTAATACTCTTGTAAGCCGCTGCAATCTACCAAACATCCCATAAACATTCTCCTGCATGCCGTTCTGTTCCCGAGACCCATATCCTCCGGTGACCCCAGACTTTGTGACGACCGAGAGCTTCCTACAGATTCCCAGCGAACTCTCATTTCCCTTTTTTGTCTTCAAGGCTCCCATGTCACTGAGGAGTACGTTGCATCCACTTCAAAGCACAGGAAACAGACATCTACATTTTTTGGGGGGGATCAAAGAGACATCTCATGCACATGCAAGGGGCACTTTAAGCTGCACAGACAAAGTAGAACATGTAGATAAGTAATGTTTATATAACTAACAGATTAGATGTGACTGCTACTCAATTGTCTCTTGATGAAAGTGTTTTCTTTTTAGTGATAAGCCGCAGATTGTTCTGAATGTTTCAGTTTATCTTCTGATCTCTAGGAACATGTATGTATTTACAATAATCCGACTCCATTTCCTTGCTCTGCAATTTGTCAGTCACATAAAGAAAGAACAACGGCAAAGCAATTTGCAATCTCCTCACAAAGAGAACTTTTTTTATCTGTGCAGTCTCCTCTCAGGATCCGGGATGAGTCACACAACACAAATTGGCACAGTGATTTTCAATTTGTCAGAGAGGCTGGCTGATTCTGTATCCCACGGAGACTGGATGCCTCCCGCTCTCATTCATAAAAAATAAAAGCCAAAGCCGAGCCCCACGCCTACTTTATTATAGGGCATAGACTGAACATCTGCCCGAACCAACCCTTTTAGAAAAATGCAGCATGTGTGCGTGGGGGAGCGTCCGTGCCACACCTCACCCGATGGACCCAGAAACCTTGGACGCCTTGGGGCTTATTGAGGGATTCATGCATTTGTGTACAATATTGCAAAATCTGTTTCTCATTTTCAGACCGGATAATGTGTCTAATGCAATCGCTAGCTATTGAAAAGATTCCCTGGAGTGTGGAGCGCTTGCTGATGGCCTCAGTTAACCCTGCATGCCGCATAGTGAGAGATTGTGTCTTTACCTGCAAGTATGCAGCAAGTGGATACGGGTGAGAGTGTTTGGGTGCTGCTGGCAGGGGCACATGTTTGTGTGCGTCTTGTCTTACCAACAGCTGTCCCTTGCAATGAGTTGTGCATATGACTCAGCGCGTCGGACCCTGGCTTTAGGCCACGGGCGGTCCTGTACCCAAATCTGGACCCACGGTGACGTGTGTCTGTGTGTGCAGGTTTTACACTGTGCAGTGATTCTCAAAGTTGGAACACCAATCAGCAGGCTTTCCACAGCGTTGCTCACATTATAACGGCTCACCACTAATAGCTAGAGTGTTACCCAGTCACGGGTTTTGGTTTGAGCTCGGAGGGCGGAGAAGACCGACAGGAACGTTCATAACTGTGTAAACGCGGGGAACACAAACATGTGAACCATGACAGTGTGCATCAGACCTTAGAAACATGCGCTGTCTGGACACAACTGATTTTGGGACAGAATATTTAGTCTTTGCAGCGATTCATAGCTTTGACAAGATTACATAATGCATTCTGGTAAGGTTTATGGCCTTGGTGCAGCTACTCTCATCTTTGAAATACATTATGCATGTCTCCCACACCAATGGATTTAAAACCTTATTGCACTTATCAATATAGTTGAAACTGAAACTTTGTAGCTTGGATCTCAGACCTGGATCTCAAACATGTTCAGCACATTCCAAATGCCCTTGTTATATAATTTTCTCCACATGTGTACCACATGACAGGAACAGCCAATCTTAAATTCATGGACTGAATATTACAATCCAAGCAAGTTTGCTTCTTGCATAATTTGTCAAAAGCTTCACCGCGTCTGTACTGTAACTCTCGTTAATCTTGTTAGAAAACGTGTCCTCCACTTCTCTCTGGAGTAGCTTATTCCTCCAGATATGTCATCCTGTTACTGTAAATGCTGGTTCAGTTAACCCCACCCACGCAGCAGGAACGTGGCCGCACGTAGTGTGGGCACGCTGCAGCAGTGTGAAGGGGGTGGGGGGCAAGTTGTGTGAGGCAAGGCTCAGCCAATAGCATTTAGAGTTTGTGTTAGAGGTTATGCAGTCAGAGGAGAAGCGATACTGGACACATTTTTGTGACTTTAAAGGGCTGGACTTCCGGCACCCCGTCATGTACCCTCCCTCTCCCTTTGTGGCTTCTTCCCGGTCCAACTCCACTCAGTCACATGCGCTCCACTCAGAAAGAAAGCTCCCTGACTATTTTCCACACACAGTTCACAGTTGAGAATGTCTGGCAGCAAATCACTCTCAAATATTCTGTAGCTCTGCGTGTGTGTGTGTGTGTGTGTGTGTGTGTGTGTGTGTGTTCATACTCTCTCTAATGTCTGAACGGCTGCCAGAGCAGTTCCAGCAACAGTCTTTCTGCAGGACTGAACGTTACATGTGACTGGGGTATATTTTAACTGGGTTATGTAAGCGCTCCAGCCTGCGCTCTCCACGCACAGATGAGGAGGGCTGCGAATGATGCAGAGGACTATGAGCTCACCACAAGCATTACCTTTCGCACATTGAATAATTCCTTCACTCGGTTGGAACTTGGGGTCAGTGCGTATTGTATAGAAACAATAGAAATGGTCTCTTCAGTGTTGGTTTACACTTTAAATAAACTGGACACTGTTGTGATACACCGTTTATCTTCCCCCGTGAGCAAATGTGTTCATATTGTTTCAGATGCTGTAACATTTTGAGCTGGTAGCTGTATAATCTAATCTCAATTTGAAGGTTAGAGTTATGTAAGGGGATTTGTCAGATAAAACCTTACAAGCGCTGACTGCTCCACTCACCTTTCTGCCATTGTTAAATTCACCTGAGGTAGGGATCACGTGGTGTGACATAAGCAGATAATTGTGCAGTCATTACATGCAGACATGAGACCGACACACAGGTTGACCAAGTCTTTACTTGAAGCTCTCTGTGGAGAGCTGCTGAGTACTGACAGGCTAGCCGCCAAATCTATGTCCAATGTAGAACTACCCACGCTCCCTCTGCTAGCACTTTTATGGGATCATTATGTGGGCGTTTTAGTGTGAGATGCTATCTAGAAGTGATGCGATATGGGCTGATAATTTCTTAGTAGGCAGCGATCCAATTTCACTTGGAGAGGAGCTGATGATCATAGCGCTTTCATAGAAGAGTTTTAACCTTAAACTTCATCAGTCTGCATCACAGATGTGTCCTTTCAGGGGTTGGAAGAGATGTTTCATTAGAAACATGTCTTTTTATTCTATCTATGTTACATAACTTGATAAGTGTCATGAGCAAAATCAAATTTGGGTTTAATATACCTTAGTTTAGTATGCCTTGTGAATTTCAATACCCTTATTTCTTGCGATTACTGCTTGTGCTGGGGTGTAAACTTTGTGTGATTTGACACCTAATCTTTCGGCTTGTCAGCCAGTTTTAGCTTAATTGTTTTGGAATTAAGTGAAAATTGTTGTCATATGATCAATTGTTGTCATATGATCATCATATGAATATATTTAAGATTGGTTGACAGGTCTGCTGAAGAGAGACTCATCTACAAACACACACACACACACACACACACACACACACATACTTGCTTTCAGGGCCACAAGTAACGTGTCTTTTTACAATCAATTAATCTGTGGATTATTGTCCCGATTAATTGATTATTCATTTAGTCTAGAACATATAAAGAAACAGAGAAAATGGCCATTAGAAGCAAATCTTTGGCAAATGTTACTTTTTTCTGTCGATCAAGCAATCAATTAATAGAAGTGCTGAAACGGCAAATTGAAGAATGCTTGAATCAGCTTGCTGTAGTATTCATCATGAGGCAAAGCCTTCTCTCACTTAACAGAGTGCACATTCAAAATGTGCAGCTGTAAAACTACATCATGAAGTTGTTATTTTCACTAACAATAGAAATGATGCATAATAAAGTAATGGAGCATCTGATCATGTCATTAACGATAACATTCTCATCTGTGTATTATATTCTTGATCATCAGTGAAGACAAAAATGTTCAGAGTTATTTCAACTGTCCCTTTACGATGTTTGTCAGGGCCGTGAGCTGTCGGGGAACACGGTGCGTTTATCCAGGAGGCAGAATGTCAGACTTCATAGTCACGCCTCACAGCTGTAGCAGATCACCAGACATGCATTAGTCACTCATTCTGAGGTACTTTACAGTTTGGTTGAGAGTCAGACGTCAGACATTTCCATCCAGAACAGACCTTTAATAGCAGGTTTTTTGTGTGGCTGTAACACGTGTCCTTGGCCCTGCCCCAGGTGTGAGGTTCCTGCTTTCCTCGCCAATAGGAACAGAATAGCTTTAACGTGGGCTTTATGCATTTGTTTTATTAGTATTATTATGCCGCTGCAGTCATACACTTGCATTACATTGTGAGGCCCTTTTGTATGGATGTCATCCCAACCTTTTCAAGTGAAAAAAGTAACTGGCATCTCTCCAGTCTTCTTCAGAAGAGCAGTGGAGAGATTCAACAATTGCCATAGAGAGGAGATTGCTTCTTCTCCACCACATCCTTAGAAAAGGGAACACCAAGATGGCCCTTTAAGTGATGACAGTGCCCTATACTTAACCATAGGACACGTACTCCTGCTCTTATGCATGAGCTGAAAGGAGGCAGCTCATGTGAAATGGCCTTCAACATACAGTACATGAACAGAAAGGCTATTCTGACCATGCTCACTGAGTATAGATACAGTCATTCAAAATCCTCTACAAAATGAGAGAAAAGCTTGGGGGGGAGGTTAGATAAGGTGAGGGGGAGGACAGGTGTCAAGGTGCTACTGAAAGTACATGTGGAAGGAGCAGGAAGGACCTGAGGGATTGACTTGCTGCTGCTGCTGCTGCTGAATCCAGAGATCGCCCCTGTGCAGCTCTGTGCTTATTCTGGCATACACGTGACACTCTCTCTCACTGCCCCCAACACACACACACACACACACAGACACACATGCAAACACACACACACATGCACACACGCAAACACATGCACACACACACACCTTCTATCACTCTACATACAGCACTAATCCTGTTCCTGCCCCCTCACTACCATTTCTCACATTTTTACACTGCTGTTTCTAATTCCTAACCCCCGCCCCCTCCCTCCAACCCCCCGCCATCTCTTTCTATCGTGTCATCCCGTCATGAACACGTGCAAACATCTGCATCCCTCCTCCATGTGATCTTTAGCATGATGACTTCATAACATAAAGCCTCTGCTCTTAGTACTTCATATTCAGCTTGCACAGGAAATACGTGATGTACAGCCTTTCTTGCTACAGGCATGGCTGGATAAATCTTTTACAACTTAACTTAAAAAAAAGGTAGATAAGTGTCAGTCTTTTTACAGTTTAGACAACATGAAGAGAATAGAATATGACGTGAGCTGCAGTGTGCCACAGGTTTTTTTTCTGTCAATACAGAGTGTGCTTTAGAAACCAGTCCGTCAAGATCAAGGGTTGGCTTATTCAAACAGCAATTTCTGCTGTTATGTTAGTAAGAAGACATTTGTATCTCTGTCATCTTTATTTTGACTACATTTCAAGGCCTGTGCCCCATATTTAGGTCACCCATAATTCCGTGTTTTAAGAGACCAGATTTGTCATTTTTGACGAAAAAATATATTATCAATACATATCAATAATGTCATATTTGAAATGGTTTCTATACTACATTTTTGTGATCGATACGAGCTGCGTTTTCTTTTCTCTCGTCTCTCTGATAATGAGTTCACACGCACAAAATGCTATTTCTTTTAATACAAATCTAAAATTGTATAACTTCAATATTGTGTCAATGTTTCCCTGCGGTATTGCAAATGGTATTGAATATTGATCATTTTCAATGTATTACATCACAAAACTGCAAAGAATAGAAAAAAACAATAAATTGCAATAGAAGGAGCATCCACACACACTGTAATCACAGATCCCTTCAACAGCGACATTTCATACAACTACTACTTTATTCACAGACTATACAGGTAAAATACTACTTTGACACTACTTTCTTACCCACAATGCAATACATTGCTTATGAATGCCAAAATACCGGTTAGTGATGATGCAATTTAGAAGCGTCCAAAATGTAAATTTACTGTTCACTAAAGAGGAAACTACTGGGTTTGTATTAAACTATCTGAAGTAGTGAATGAGTTCATGAAGACGTGATTTAGACACAGCTCAGGATCATCAAACATTGATGACACCTGTGCTTTTCCTATCATGACATGTCCTTTTACAACTTCAACAATGGCTACATTTAGTGTCATTGTAAGCCATGACAGTGCAAGGACACTGAACACTCTGGAAACTTTCCCAAGCTTTGTAATGTACCTGAAGGCACCTCGAATCCAATAAAAACGGTAAATCTATAAATGGCCACAAAGCAGTCAAACTTCACACTTCACAGACACAAATATATGTTCTTGCTATCTTGTTATTTTCAATCATTTAATTGATTGATCAATAATAATTGTTACTATTAATAAAATAATGGCACACGGAATGTAGCTACCTCGCCCGGACCAGGGAAACCGGGGCACCCTCCCGGAGCCAGACCCGGGAGGCGAGCTCGTCGGTGAGCGTCTGGTGGCCGGGTTTTCGGGGCTCAGCCCGAAGAAACATCATGGTGCAGCCACCCTGTGGACCCACCACCCGCAGGGACAGACATCGGGGTCGGGTGCTATGTAGACCGGGCGGCGGGCCGGGCAGGGGGCCTGGGCGAGCCGATCGCCGGCGACATAGACTAGCTCTAGGGACGTGGAACGTCACCTCGCTAGCGGGGAAGGAGCCGGAGCTGGTGAGGGAGGTGGAGCGGTACCAGCTAGATATAGTTGGGCTCACCTCCACGCACAGCGCTGGCTCTGGAACCAAACTCCTGGAGAAGGGTTGGACTTTGTTCTTTTCTGGAGTCGCCCAGGGTGAGAGGCGCCGGGCGGGAGTGGGGATACTCACGAGTCCCCGGCTGAGCGCCGCCGTGTTGGAGTTTTCCCCGGAGAACGAGAGGGTCGCCTCCCTGCGCCTACAAGTTGCGGGGAGTAAGGCTCTGACTGTTGTTTGTGCTTATGCACCAAACAGCATTTCAGAGTATCCGGCCTTCTTGGAGTTGGTGGGAGAGGTCCTGGAAAGGGCGCCGCCTGCCGACTCCATAGTTCTCCTGGGAGACTTCAACGCTCACGTGGGCAACGACAGAGAAACCTGGCGGGGAGTGATTGGGAGGAACGGCTTGCCTGATCTGAACCCGAGCGGTGTTTCGTTGTTGGACTTCTGTGCTAGCCACAGTTTGTCCATAACAAACACCATGTTTGAACATAAGGTGGCTCATAAGTGTACCTGGTACCAGAACACCTTAGGCCGGAGATCAATGATCGACTTCATAATCGTATCATCTGATCTGCGGCCGTATGTTTTGGACACTCGGGTGAAGAGAGGAGCAGAGCTGTCAACTGATCACCACCTGGTGGTGAGTTGGATCAGATGGCGGGGGAGTCGGCCAGAAAGACCTGGCAAGCCCAAACGTGTAGTGAGGGTGAACTGGGAACTTCTGGCGGAGGATCCTGTCCGGGAGGTCTTCAACTCCCACCTCCGGAAGGACTTCTCACACATCCCGAGGGAGGTTGGGGACATGGAATCCGAGTGGATCATGTTCAAAGCCTATATTGTGGACGCGGCCGCTAGGAACTGTGGTCGGAAGGTCATCGGTGCCTGTCGTGGCGGCAACCCGAGAACCCGGTGGTGGACACCGGGGGTGAGGGAAGCCGTCAAGCTGAAGAAGGAGGCCTTTCGGGCTTGGTTGGCCCAGGGGTCTCCTGAAGCAGCTGACAGGTACAGGCAGGCCAGAAGGACTGCAGCTGCGGTGGTCACGGATGCTAAAACTCGGGCATGGGAGGAGTTCGGGGAGGCCATGGAGAAGGACTTTCGGTTGGCCTCAAGGAGGTTCTGGCAAACCATCCGACGACTCAGGAAGGGAAAGCAGGGCCTTCCCCAGGCTGTTATCAGCGGGGGAGGGGGGCTGCTGACCCAGACGGAGGATATCGTCGGGCGGTGGAAAGAGCACTTTGAGGAACTCCTAAACCCATTCAACATGTCCCCTGAACAGGGGGCAGCGCCTGAAGACTTGGGGTTGGATGAACCCATATCCCTGGCAGAGGCCACTAAGGTAGTCAAAAAGCTCCTTGGTGGCAAGGCGCCGGGGGTGGATGAAATCCGCCCTGAGATGCTGAAGGCGCTGGACTTTGTTGGGCTGTCTTGGCTGACACGCCTCTTCAATGTCGCATGGGTGTCGGGCACAGTGCCCATGGACTGGCAGACCGGGGTGGTGGTTCCCATCTTCAAGAAGGGGGACGGGAGAGTGTGCTCGAATTATCGGGGTATCACACTACTCAGCCTCCCGGGAAAAGCTTATGCCAGGGTGCTGGAACGGAGGCTCCGACCGTTTGTCGAACCTCGGATTCAAGAAGAACAGTGCGGGTTTCGTCCTGGTCGTGGAACAGTGGACCAGCTCTTTACCCTCGCAAGGATACTGGAGGGGTCCTGGGAGTTTGCCCAACCAGTCTACATGTGCTTTGTGGACTTGGAGAAGGCTTTCGACCGGGTCCCTCAGGGCTTTTTGTGGGGGGTGCTGCGGGAGTATGGTGTGCCGGACCCGTTGCAACGGGCCATCCGGTCTCTGTACGCCTGCAGTAGGAGCTGTGTTCGTATCCTCGGCAGTAAGTCAGATACGTTCCCGGTGGGTGTTGGCCTCCGCCAGGGCTGCCCTTTATCACCGGTCCTGTTCGTGACTTTCATGGACAGGATATCTAGGCGCAGCCGTGGGGCGGAGAATGTCAGGTTCGGGGATCTCAGGATAGCCTCTCTGCTGTTTGCAGATGATGTGGTCCTGTTTGCCTCCTCGGACCATGACCTCCAGCATTCACTGGGGCGTTTTGCAGCCGAGTGTGAAGCGGCGGGGATGAGAGTCAGCACCACGAAATCTGAGGCCATGGTGCTCTGCCGGAAACCGGTGGATTGCTCCCTCCGGGTGGGGACAGAGTGCCTACCACAAGCGAAGGAGTTCAAGTATCTCAGGGTCTTGTTCACGAGTGAGGGTGAAATGGAGCGGGAGATCGACAGGCGCATCGGTGCTGGTAGATGTTGCGGGTGAGAGAGAAGTCTGGGTCAGCCTGCTTGACCTGCTGCCTCCGCGACCCGACCCCAGATAAGCGGTGGAAAATGGATGGATGGATGGAATAAAATAATGAATGTCAATAGAATTATTAAAATATAGTAATAATAACTGAGATAACTAAGAAAACTGCTCCTTGAAATAGAGTTTATTTACTTAACTATACTGATAAAAACATCCAGAATTTACAAGCATACACGTGTGTGTGTGTGTGTGTGTGTGTGTGTGTGTGTGTGTGTGTGTGTGTGTGTGTGTGTGTGTCTGTCAAGGAGGGGGAGGAGGGAGAAAAAGAGAGAGATGGCGGATAAAGTCACGTGAGTGATTGCGCTGCGTAAGACTCCACAATGGCTCATGAGAGGCGAAAGAGATTGGGGGAGCAGGGAGGCGGACGTATGCACGTAAAGTAGTCACGTCCCGCAATACTCCACAAAGGTGGTGAGGCCGGGATTATTTAAAGGGGGAATGCAACACACAATGGAGGCCGCGCTTAACACACCACGTGTGTATGAAAAAAGCAACGTGTGTGTGTGTGTGTACATGTGTCTGGGTTACGTAAGAAAGGAAACACTCAAAACAAAGTAGATCCTCACTGCAGCAGTAAAGTACAGTAACTGTAATTAAATCCCACAGGAACCCAACTCAGATTAGGCTGCTCCACAGCTGGTCCTTCAACTGATAAAATACAGTCTACCGACGATACTCGTGGTGGCAGATTTGCATTAAAGGCAGGACCAAAAAGAGACTTGCCATTCTTGACGAGTAATGTTAAACTTCATATTAGATTTCGGTACAGAATATGGAGTCCCTCAACCAAAGAAATGTAATAAAAATCTCATCGGATGGTGACCCAACTAGGTCTGGCCTGGTATATTATCAAACTGCTGTCAAGTAAAAGCTGGTAATTTTCCACCATAGTCGATTATATGCCAACAATGTGCACCTATCCTGGCCTGTGAACTGGGTGTGTAAAGTATGGAAAATTCCAGGTTTTATGGAAAGGAGCATGTTTACTCCTTCATCTCTCCAGAGACATTAACTAGGTCAAGCGCAAATGAATCTGCCAACAGCCTAAAGAGTAGTGGTGACAGGGGGAGGGAGGAGGTGCGGCGGATTCTGTAGACTTTGGGCACAAATCTCATAGTCTGGATGAAACTCAGTTATCTAATTTTAGCACAAGCCTCCCACATGGCCCATTAACTTTCCAAAGAGGTCTGTATTCACGCAGCATGGGTTGGAGCTCAGCTAGCAGCATCCTGGTTAAACTGTTTAATGGTCACACAGCAAATGATGTATAGCCACAAACTAAACCAGTCAACTCAAGGACAGGAGTCAACACCATTTTTTAGGCTAATTTGTGGGTCTGCCTTTCCACAAGGTCAGTAAGGTTCAGTGTCACAGATGTGTGTGTGTGTGTGTGTGTGTGTGTGTGTGTGTGTGTGTGTGTGTCCAAAATGTATGTGTCCAGAAAAGTGCATTAGTGTGTTTGTATTAGCTCCCCAATTATTTTAAGAGCAATAAATTGGTGGACCTGAAATTACATAATCTCATTTACAGATGTGTGTCAACGTGGAACAACACATTTTAAGTAAAGGACTTCACCACCCCGAAGAGGAATGCAAGAAGCAGAAATAAAATCTCATGCTGTGAATCTTAAAAACTTCTCTCTTGGACCTGATTCTGAAAGCACTTGAGAAGTTGACTGAGCACCTGCTGGTGGTCAACACACACAGACTTTTCATTGTCTTTGGTTTTAGTAGAGCTTTTGTGTTCTTCTGTTGTGTTATAAACATTTCCTTCCTCTGCTGCGACGTAACTCTCACTCCACATACATGAAGAGGACTGGCTCCATTTCAGTGGATATTGTTGTTTGTCAGTTTTACAAGTAAATTAATGTAATGTAATGACTTTTATGCGATTAATTGATATCAAGCATTTGCAAAAATCGTCATGTTGGATTTCAGTGACAGTTTACAGCTAGTATATACAGTATATTGTATTTGGAGGAATATTTAAACAATTTAGGAAATACTATTCATTAGCTTTCAGACAATACGATTGATACCACTCTCATGTCTGCATGGTAAATGTATCGTATATAATGTAACCACCAGTAGATGGCTAGCTTAGCATAACGACTGGAAACAGGTGGAAACAGCGAGTCTGGCTCAGTCCAACTCTACACAGTAAACTTGTCAAAGTAAATGTTACTCAAATAAAAAAAAAACGTACTCTAAAAAATATAACATTTGGTCCCAGTCCAAGGGAAATCTACTCTTGCCTCAGAGTTAATCATTCAGAGTATTTTTTACTCTATGTAATGTTCATATTTAACTCTACATGATAATATATTTACTAAAATTGGATTCAACTCTAAATAGAATTCTATATAGAATTGGATTCAACTTCAGCTCTCTTCCGTCCCATAAACCATCCACTCGTTCCAGCGTAGCGAGAGGTGTCATGGCGGCGGAAACGGAACTTAAGGAACCGTGGTGAACTTGGTCACGCTGTTTTACTCCAATAAATTGTATTCTGAATATTTGCTCCAACCTTACTGACTACGGCTTGTAATTACGCTCCAAAATGATGAAATATTACTACTAAAATAATAGTAACTCTGGAAAAACTACTCCCCCGTGTACTAAACTAAATCTACCTCCAAGTTATGCATGAGGCTATTTCTTGGCCTGCAGCTGGTTGCATGCTTCCAACAAAGTAAAAGTTCAGCACGTAAAAATAACAAATTGACAGTTTTCCCTTCCGTTTCTGAACAGATTAAACAAATATTATATAATCTTGTTACCTTTGAGCAGAGCCTCTGTTTCCATTATTTGAGTTGATCTAAGCACCAGCCAAGGCTGTAGCCTTATACATAACAAATATGAGAATAAGATCAATCTTCTCATCTAATTGTAGCATGCCCCTCCAAAAGTCTGCCTTTTGCATTTAAAGAACACCAACTCAGCTACTTAATCTATTCCAGTGAAGACTATAACGCTCCCATTAGTGAAAGAGTAAAGACACAGTGGCATGTCCTTAATTAATCCGTGGACTCAACTTGTAAACAAACTGTCAGCATGACTAGACATTTGTTTATTGCACTGAATGTATTAAATATACTCATTGAGTAATATTATGCTAAGATTTTGAATGTTGACACTAAATTACACAGTCAAACCACAAGCTTCAATTTGGTCATTTTTCAAGTTATTTCTTTCTCCATCATGTCATTGGTAAAACATAATGATTAAAGTACAGTAAGGTGCAACTGAATTCAGGGCATAAATAAGTCCATTTTTATTCCATTGAGCTTCTACAGGAACTTCCTCGCTATTCTTACAGCGCCTTACATGACCTTTGGCTTGACCTTTTGACTAGAATGTAACAAGACAGAGTGAAATGTGAGGTCGAAGGCTGACCTGCCGGAGAATATTCACAGAGCGACAGCTAAAATGTCACAGCTGAGCCACATATCATGCAGGAAATCATGTGAATGCGGTGAGAGGTCCCAGGGTTCACCATGAGAGGTGTCAGGTTTATTTATTGTCCGGTGAAGATGACCAGAGGTGGAAGGTTTCACTTCATCTACATTTCAGAGGTAACTAAATGTACCTGACAGCTATAGTTATTTTAAATTCGTTTTATCATATAAACCTTGTGCTCAGCTTGATTTTAACATGATGTATTGTTCACTGAAAACAATCTACCTCTTATCAAATATTTATTGTGAAATGAGTCATCAAGTTTCATTTTCATATACAAAGTGAAAAAAGACTCAGCCAGCGCTGACTTGTTTCAAGAATGAACTTTTTTATAACTAGAATGACCTGGGGCTATTTCTTGTTTTAAAGCAGAGACTTTTGAAACTTTTATTGAAAATTATTTGTACTGCTCTGCAAAATAAAGCTATAGGATTTAATTACAGGCAGAAATGGCTCCATAAGATACAAGCTTTTGCAGAGTGCATGCTCAGCGCTTTATAAAGTACATATATATATATATATATATATTGATATCAGCTCTACCTCAACTAGCAAAAATAAAAAGGCTGCTCAGGGGCCATTTGGCATAATGAGCATTCATACATACATTGCACTTTTACTGCTTCTCTTTTGCACTCTGGACAGATGCTACTACATTTCGTTGTCACAGTACTTGTACTATGTACTATGTGACAATAAAGTTGAATCTGAATTTGTTACATTGAGAACATTTTGCTGAAGTACGATATTGAATGCAATACGTCTATTTTTGCATTGTTATATACTTGATAAAAAAGGATCTGAATGCTTCTTCCACTCCTTAAGACAACTAGACTGATGATAGTGTTTATCTGGCTGAAACAAAGCTTGTTAGACCAATAGAATTCATGTTTAAGTTTAGAGGTCTGGGCATCAATCATGTCAGACAAGGTTAAGCGGCAGGTTAATATCGCATTGAGGCTCCAATCACATAGTTTTGGTTCCAAAGGTTTCACAGCTACTTTGAAAACAACTCATTTAACAGTGTGTATGCATTCGGGTAGTTGTTTTGTCTGCCTTGTGGAGTTAATCGATCTTAGCCACATGACAGGGAGCACACATGTTCAACGTTGACCTCGCATTGAAAGCATTAGAGACTGTGGACCTGAGTGGCAGATTAGTCTGATGCTGCTGTACACATGAAGGTTAGACACCATGTCTCTTGTTGTTTTTCATCCTTCCCATAAATGTTTCCTCTGCAATTTGAGCATTGACAACAAAAGAGTGAATGCATTATGAACTCCAGTTGAAAGCCTGTCATTATAAGTAACGCGCTCATGTGCACATGCTGTGACTCACCATCGTGCTTCATTCAGCCTCCCACTCCTATCTGCACATGTCATCAGCTGCTCTGTCCTCTATCCATGCTAACGTCAGAGGAGGCTGGCTGTCCTCCTACATCCCCTGCAGAGTGCGACCAGTTGGATAAGATTCCTGCTCCAAGTGTGCAACCTCCCTGTAAAGGCTGTGATCGACAGCCGACACAGAGGGCCCTCATACTGCCTGTCTAATTACCGGGCCGCATGGGGGACGACCAAAACAGCACACGGTGTGCGATATCAGCTCAGTGTGTTCCTTCACATCCTGCACTGCGTTCGATTCTGTCCTTGCCTGAAGCCCAGCCAGGAAGCATCATCAGTGTCTTCACTGTCTTCCCCTTTAGTACTCCTGTTACTCCCTCACATGCTCTCTGGCCGCCGTTCGGCAGCCTTTGTGGATGCTCTGACAGACGGAAACAGAAATAGCTCCACAAATAGACCCATACTGGGGCTCACAGGGGAGCAGTAGCCCCACTTCTGTGTTCTCTTGCCTACTATTTTGCATGTGCCTCAGGCAAAAACAAGTTAGCTAAGGACCGCAGGGAAATCAAATTTGGAATTATAAGATCAAAAGTATCAAGGGAGTAAGACAAATGTGTGCATAAATACATTGTTAAGGAAAGGCTGATTGTTGGAAGCTCTGGTGCCTGTCAATAACACAATCTGGAAAAGTTGAATCAGAAATGTCAACATAACAGCAGATGTAGGTGGCTGTTTTTTTACTTGGACCACGTGATTCCCATTAGTGTGGCGATTAGATTACTTAAGGGCTCCCTTTTTAGTCAGAAATGTTATATGTTTTATATATCATATATGCTTTCTGGGTGGTAGCAGCTCTAAAATAACATGTGGAAACTGAGACTGCACAATGCCAGCAAAATGTGTAAAACAAAACCCAAAACATCTGTATTGAATGTTTTATCGCATTTCACTCGTTCAGCAGCAAATGTTTCAAATTTAACTTTAGCACAGAGTGTAAATTCAGTAAAGCTCACAATCTCGATGCAATTTCACAGCGTAGGAAAGTGGGAGGTGAGAGACTGTCAACGACTGAGTCAAACCTCCGTCTGTGTGCGGATCCCAAGTCTTTTTTTTTCCTAAATTGTTTGTGTTGGGGGTAGGGGGCGTCATGTTGAGACACATACAAACATAGTCTCTTCCCTGGACTCTGTGTGTCCTTGAGCCGGCCTTCTGTTCCCCCCTGCAAAGATGCTGCTCTGCATCATCCCTCTTTACTTTATCTCCTTCGCTGTTGCATCACTCATCTCATTTCACCTTACACAACATCAGAATCTGTGTGCAGAGACCAATCTTAGCTCTCAGGTTTACGTAATAAAACCAGCACTGGTGGACTTGAATGTGCTGTGTTACCACACACAAGTGATTTTAATTTGACTATAAATATTAAAATAAAAAACAAAGCCTGTGTGCATCTTGTATTTCACCAAACCTAGGATTATATGTCTACATATAACTCAAAAAGACTACAGCTCTCTCAATAATTCACAACTGAGGCTCCAAGCAGAAATCCTTTGAGTTGCTCAAGCAGGAAACAAGGAGAATAAATTAGGCTACCCTAGGACAAGAGAGGGGCTTCAAAGGGACTCTGCTACATTATCAAAATGGTCTCTCCATCTGCAGCCATGACTCGAAGAACAGACTAACACCTGCCAGAGCAGATGCAAGGCAGCACACACAAGTGTTGAAGTATAAATGCAACAAGCTCAGCATCAAAATGTTTTTTAAAACGAGACACAAGGGTTCGTTTTTCTCATCGGAGTTTGTTTACATTCGTCACTTTGTGTGTCTTTTATCCAGATAAGATTGATATAAATTCCATGGTCATGTGGGCAAATCCAAACATTTGACAAATAGAAATACAGCTGCATCTACTCTGTAATATACAGTTGTAATTAATTATTTTTTAAATATTAATATGGTTGGTGAAAGTATTTAGCTTTTACTCAAATAAGAGTAGAAACACAAGGTAAACTACTTCATTACAATTAAAAGTTGTTTATTCAAAATCTTACTCTCAGTAAAGTAGGAATGCACAGTATTATTATAAATGTGTAGTTAGAATATAAAAAATTGAAAGTGCTCATTTTCAGAAAATGTACTCAAATTATTTAACTAGTAAGGTTGCACTGATCTAATTCTAACTACCTTCTAATCTGTAATGATTCAGCACACTTTTATAAAATGATCATATGTGTTTGTGCAAATGATTTATCTGCCATGGAACTACAGCTAATAGATCAAATTGGTAGAATTAAAAGTAGAATATTTCCCTCTAAAGTGTTAAGAAGTAGAAGGTCACAATAAAAAAGGAAATACTCACACATAGTATTTGATACGATAATTGTTTTTTGAAAATCAGATTTGACTAATTATATTTGACAGATACTTAGAGGAATCGGATCTGCTCAAGATGTAAATGTACTCATCACCTACATGTAATAATAGACAGAAACTGAAGAATGTGCAGCCTATTTACACCATGTTTCATTCAAGAGGAGATCCACTGTCTAGACTGCATTACTCATCTACATAGTATTGTTTTAGGTTACAGCCGATACCCTGACTCAGACTTTTATGAGCCAAAGCTTTGCGTTATAAAAAGCAGCACAGTCGCTGATTAGTTGCTTCAAACACCTGACTCAGCATCTGATATCACACCGAGGCTCTGTTCTCAGTTATCCTGTAGTCAATGTGATAGAGATCAATAGGCCCTGGACAAGCACTTCAAACCCCCCCCCCCCCCAAGCCACAATCTTTCCTTTTAGCCAATTTAAATGTTTACCATCATTTAAAAACGTGTACTATGTAAGTTGATAGACATTGTAAAACCTCACCAACAAGTGATGCTTCCAATATGCTTTCGGCTTTCTAGTTTTAAAAGCTCAGATAAATCTGCTTTTTGAGTACACTTAGCTTTAATTGTCTTGACTACATCCACGCCAGAAGCTGGTTCAAAATGTTTTATTTGAGCTTAATGAAATCTGATATACAGCATGGTTTGTGCATGCAACTGCATGTGAAAGAAGTTTTATGAAATCTGTCGATGGGAGCTCAAGACTACACGTTTGAAAATGACATCAAGCTGGAAGTGTGGAGTTAAAAACACGAGCATATCAGACCTCTGCAGTCCGGTCCTCTTCTCTTCTTAAGGGTTGCAGCTCAAGACTAACTACATTAGCCTCTATTAGCATTACAGACCAGGGACCAGATTCTATGAACAGGTCGAGTTGCATTGTGTAAATGTCTTTAGACAAAACATATGATAAGCTATACTGTCACCTGCTACAACAATTGGTGGAGCAAAATAAAAAATAAAATACAGATTTGACTAATAAGTAAATCATTTAAAAACGCCCCCTGCTTTTTTGTGTTTTGTGATTCACATTAAAATGCAAAAAGAATAAGTTTTCCGAACTGAATGCAAAAGAAAGCCACATGACATCAGAGCCTCTCATCTCTCCACATGAAGCCACTTGTGGAGAGCAGCGCATCTAATTAAAGGATAAGAGAGTTACAGAGAGTTTCCCTTGGCTGAAATGTTGTAATGAAATTTGTTATTCTAATGGAGCAAGAGTAGCAAATTTAATCAGTCCCTTAGAATTACCATTTTACCCAATTTTCTTTCAGGGGAACAGAACTTCAATCTTGCTGTTCATTTAGTTCAGAAGTGCCCATGTGCCAGTGAAGAAGCTCCTTCTCTGTTCTTAAAGATTTGCTTTTGGTCGGGAGGTAATCTGAATCTGCACATTTATTTTGTAATGAGATGTCCCCATGAAGTACATGGTGAGACTTTACGGACAAAACATTTATGAGCTTTTCAAATATGATAATTCTTCATAATATACCCAAACATATACAAAAAAGTCTCAACCAGCTGCAACATGAAATGCTGCTAATATATTACTGCATGGTTAAAATAATCCAATAATATAAAGATACATTTAGTTTTTCTTACTTCAGTAAAACCTCTGAATAGCTTACTTCTTCCACCACTCTGTCAGATACTTGAACCTGTTGAGTGGGTTGGGTTTCTTCGGCCGAAATTGTAATATGAAAACAACAAGTTGATACAAAATTAACTAACTAATTATGCTTTCAGTGAGAAGGTTTTTATAATAACATCAAAAGGTGAAATCCGGCAATGTCACATCCTACAATGCTGCAACTGAAACACGGCAACTGAAACAAATCGGTGTTTTTCTCTCTAATGTCTACTGAAGCAGGTCATAAAGATACAATAAGATACAATGTCTCATCTGGCTTCAACCAGAAACCTTTTGGCAAAATATACCACTTAGGTACTTTTAAAACTTGAACCATCAAGCAGGCTGTTCTCATACAAGAAGCTTATAATTGCAAAGTGTGGTCTGTTTGAAGCCATAGTTTACTTGAACAAGTTTAAACGCCTTCGCAGTCCCTCCTGGAGACAGACGAGTTTGTTACTCGTGAACTAGCCTTTCGACAGCAAAATACAGTAAAACCACACCATGGTGAAGGATAGTGAAATACTCAACTCAACTTTATTTGTACCTTTCATACCCCAAGAGCTTCCCAAAGCACGATTAAAACAGCGCAGACAAAAGACTATTTTGAAAAACTAAAGATTACAAAAATAAACAATAAAATATTCACATGGGATAAAAAAAAATAGCATGAAAACTAATTATTAAGACTTTAAACTAAGACAACAAAAGTCTTAATTAAAAGTCAGGCTGAAAAGATAGTTTCATTTACAGTTGAAGGCAGCCAACAGCTTTTTATGATAACACAAGAGAGCATTGCACTAGTCAAGATGATGTTATCAATATAGCTTTGACATTCAATCTTATGCGTTCTGATGACATCACCAAGTGGTAGCATATAGAGATTAAAAAAACAATTGGTTCCAAAATAGAATGTTCCAGGACCCCCAAACCTTAAATGACATTAAAAAATAATAATTGACCACCACAGTATGCAATATAATGTAATATTCCAGAAGCGATTGAAAGGGAAAAAAGCATTTGCATTTCCTGAATTGTTTGAGATATGAATCTCAGACACAGTGAGCTGGGTTAATGGTGCTGCATTGCTCATTCAAAAATCAATTCACACACTTAGAAAGTGATGTATGACTTTCACAGCATAATAGGATGATTCAACATCAAATAGCCTCAACATAGTCTTTTCAGACACACACTTATCTTTTGTTCTTTAATGCTTTTAAGGACATGCAGCTGGGCAACAGGTCTTTCCAGTTCGTTACCTTATTAAAAAAATGCCCCTACAGTGGAAACAAACAGATGAGTTATGTTTTTACATGTCTGGTGTTGAGTCCTGTCTGCAGCAAAGTGTGCCTCGGGAGTTGGTCTACCTGGAACTCGTAAATCTTAATTAACATCTGTATATTTCTTCATAGTAAATAATATAGTAAGCCTCTGTCTCTGTGCAACAACAGAGTTATATGTATGTCATTTGTCTGGGGCTTTTTTGTATATTATAACAGCACATGCTATATTAGCATGTGCACATGCTCACTGCGTCAATTGTTAAATGTGTATTGTTAAATGTTAAATGTATGCACCTTCCCGCCAGGACAAATTCCTTATATGTGTAAACATATATGGCAATAAATGGTTCTGATTCTGATTCTGATTCTGATTCTTATCATCCAGCCTTGAGGCTTTTCCTTTGTCACTGTAATCTGTTTCATTAAAGCGTAACCAGATGTCTACAGAGCTATCATGGGGAGGAAATGCATAGATAATGAGATTATATCCAATACAAATGTGGTCTGACTCAACTAAATTTGCAAATGTTTGATTTCACTGGAAAGTAAAACTACTCTTAAATGGACTCTTGATGCTTGTTTAATGACTTAAAAGCCAAATATTTTTGAAACCGATCTTGCAGCTGAAACCACTATAACCACATTTCTCAGCTAATTGTGTTTCATGTAACCAAGCACACTAACTGATTACGCATTAAGGAGGGCCGGCAAATAGACTTCATATAGAAGTGCTGTTCATTTTGTTTGATTAAGTATCACAAATCAGAACAACTAGCAATAGAAAACAGAAATATGATATTGTTACTGAATGCAATTTAAAACATTTTGCATTGAGGTGCACTTACAAAATACACTTTACTGTCGCAAGTGCTATAATTCTGCGATAATGGATTAATACACACCTGCTAATGGATCATTGTTGCCTCAGAAGTGGTCATGCATTGAAGTTGTTTTTATTTTTAAGCGGCAATTAAACACAATTGATGAACCTTTGTATTGTAACAGATCTAATTAACATGATCATTATTAAAACTGAAAAATTCACATTCAGATGAAAACTTTACTGTCCATCCCAAGGCAATGGGAAATTGTCTTTAACACATTTAATAGGTAAACACACACACACACACACACACACACACATTATGTGTCAATACAAAATAAAGAAAAACAGTATCTGAGCGCACATCCTCGTGGGATTGAATAATGCCAGGTTTCTACAGTAGCCCAAAGCGACCAAACATTGTCTAACATTACCTGAATGCCAATGTAATTCTCCAAAATGGTTGGAAAGGGAGGCGTGAGCAGAGGGATGTTACGTTGGATGCAATCTGCAACCTCACCACTAGATGCCACTAAGTCCTTCACACTGCTCCTTTAAATCTATGGTCATTCTTCAGAGATGCACCCATAAGACGGGGAGCACCCATAAGACGAGGAGCACCCAGCGTCAGAAGCCTGCCATACGTCGTTTGCATTGCATTTACAGACAGACACGCTCACCTAATCAACCTACTTAAATATGTCTCACGATCTTATAACATGATTCCGATTGCAGGCACAGTCACTTTGCTCCTAGAGAACCCTTCCTCGATCTCTGACATCTATATCTTATATTATCTTAACACACCGTGCAACCACACACATTTTTGCACTGTGTATGTGTTCATAACTAATCTGGGGGAGGTGTGTGTATTATCTTAATCAAACTATCAAATGCTATTAAAGGAAGAGTTTGGCATTTTGAGAGATTTGCTTATTCGCTTTCTTGTTGAGCGTTAGATGAGATGATCAATACTTACAGTCAACAGTCAATAGGTTAGCATAAGGCTAGCCTGGCTGATGCTTCATATTTTACATTTAGACGTGATAGAGGTATTGATTGACTTATCAACTCTCACAAATGAGATATTTCCCAAAAGTAACAAACTATTCCTTTAACACTGGAATCATAAGGATTATTGATGAGGTAATTTGTGTGTAACTTTATTGTGAGTGTCTCTGAAATTCTCCCTGGATAACATGGAATTGAGACAGCCTAAACAGGGCATGTCTTTGTAAGAAGGCCTCATGTCCAACATGTGTTGTATAAAAGGTATAAAAAGGGTAAAAAAGCACATCTATTAAATATAGATACCAATCTGAACCAAGGCATCATAGTCAGGTCTTAAAAAGTCAAAAGTCACAGAAATGTTCTCCCTTGTGGTCCAGCATTTCCATCAAGAGAACTGCAGGAGTTTCTGCAGTGTCCTCCTGAGTGGCACCTTCTCCTCAGGCTTGCTGTCTGGGATCATATCAGCGCTCCTCTCTGCACTCAGCTGGATGCCCGGCCTCATCTTCCTGACAGCCTGCAGGCCTGCCTGAGTGATGTTCCTGCAGAAGTCCACCTTGACCTCCTCCAGACGGCCTCCGTGAGCCACCACACCCTCCAGGCTGCAGTCGGTGATGCGGACACAGTTCTCCAGGTGGAGGCCGCGCAGCTTCCTGCAGCGCTGCAGTACGGAGATCACATCCTGGTCAGTGATGTGTCCACAGCCAGACAGGGTTAGCCAGAGCAGGTTGGGACACCTGTAGCACAGACAGCAATCAGTTACATCATTAATCAGTGACAGGTTAGCACAAACAGGATGTCGTACCGACAGTGCATCACCTGTGTTGTGTCATCATTACTCATCACGTCAAAGGGCATATTGAATAGTGGGGAGGGATTAGTTTGTTAAGTCTTCGGTAAGTCTTAAGGAGGCGATGCTGTGTGTGTGTGTGTGTGTGTGTGTGTGTGTGTGTGTGTGTGTGTGTGTGTGTGTGTGTGTGTGTGTGTGTGTGTGTGCGTGTGTGTGTGTGTGTGTGTGTGTGTGTGGTTGCTTGAATAGAATCTGATAACAGAGGAGAACATAAATATTGGAGGACTGATCTGAGCCATGAGTGAATAAGATCCAAGCAATTCCGCTGAGAGGCAGCACATGATCTGTTTAACAACAGAGCAGCCTAGTACCGAGAGCAAGCTATCTTTTCTTTACACGCTGTCCTACTGAGCATGTGTTTCCGTCCTGTAAAGAGCTTTTGTATGGTGAACTATTAGAGGATGTTGATGATGAATTACAGCTTGACAAAAGCATTTTCTCATGCTCAATTTTACAGGAGATTTACTGCTGTGAAATGCATGTTTACTGCATGTGTCAGGAATGAACTGCAACCTACTGGCAGGCCAGGACCTCACAGAGCTCGCAGACAAACACTCCAGTGGCAGCGGATCGAGGATCTCATTCACGTTTCCTGATGCAGATTACATAAAGACTTACATAATCTTACCACTTCACCACATGTGAGCCGCACATATTCCAGTTGCCTGCAAGTGTTGAGGGGGCTGCCCCAGTAACCTCTGAACATGGGGTAGCACAGTCAATCCACGTGCCCCGTTGCATTGGTACACGGGGCCATTGTTGCTCTTTATCAGCGGATGTGACGGCACGGGAATGACTTTAACCAATAAAAAAGAAAAAAAGAAGGGGTGGGGCTGTGGAACAACAACAGCTCAAAGCAAGCAGTAGTTAGAGATGTATCTGTCTGTCTGTCTGTCTGTCTGTCTGTCTGTCTGTCTGTCTGTCTGTCTGTCTGTCTGTCTGTCTGATGGTCAGAGCACAAGCAGAACACCACCCTGCTAACATGTAATCACCAATTTAATGGCCGGTTTGGTTTCCGAACAGTTATTTTGTCTGGTCAAATTATCCAGTGGACTATAAAAGGAACTGAAGGCATACATTTAACATTCTGCTGCTTTCGGTCTCTCAAGTGAAAGGGTTTGTACCAACTATGCTAAACTGAATTTTTGGACATCTTACTCTCATCAGTTATTTTCAAAAGCATATGTCAGCTGAAACTGTTAGCAGAAGTCATAACTTATAACTTAAATATTAGGCCAGGACGTGCACTCGTTTTGAAAAAGAAAGGATCAATTTATTCAAATGGTGTACATGACATTTTGGAATGAAACTACTCAGAACTATGTGCCCGTGCCAAAGCTTCTTGTGCCACCCACACTGGCATGTCGAGCATGTTAATTTATGTTGTATAACTCTTCTTGTATAACTGTGACCTCAAGATAATCAAGTCGGAGTTCTTGATTTAATGTAGTCATTTAGTCATAGTGGACCTTCACACAGTAAACCCCACTATAAAGATTACATGCTGTGTTGTATAATTCTTGCCATCCAGATAAAGAAAAACAACACAGACATGAGCTTGGCGTCAGAGTTTGCTTGGAGTCTCATCGAGGAAGAGGCAGGCAGAGACTGACGCACATGTTCATTCCTCTGACAGCAACAAAGAGCCAATTGTAGACTCCACCTGCCTGCATAAACCTCCAGTCTGCAGCTGACTGGGAGGGTCTGTGGCCAAATCACTCTTTATCACCCCACAGCCTCTCTGCGTCCCCTCCCACTTTGTCACGTGCACTTGCTCTCTACTCCCTGAGACAATTTGGGAGGGTTTATCAGTATGCAACGAGTGCGCCTTAAGGGCGTTGAGATACAGCACCCAGAAAAAGTAGGTGGTTCTGGTTTTGAGTGGCCTAACGGCTCTCGTGTCTTGCGTCTCACATTTCACAATACAGGAAACCCTCACAGGGGCATACACTGAGCCAATGAGCCAGCCCCTGTTCCCTCCTCTTGTCCCGGCCAGCTGCGGCGGCCAGACTCCCTCACATCAACGGTTATTACTGGCTGCCTTGAAGAAATGATCCAGAGACCTCATTACGCCTCTCCAGGCCGACTCCTGCATGCAGCCGGCCACGCACACAAGTCCAAAAGCCAATAGAGCTACGTTTCAGGGACCAATCAAATCCAACGCCACATCATTCAATAAATATAGTTTTATATCTGACCACAGTTATGTTGTGATCATGTCCCACAGATGTGTCACCTTTCTGCCTCTAGCCGGCTCCAGATACTCCATCTGTTTCTCGGGATTTTCTTCCCTGCTGCCTACAGCTGAACATGGCAGTTTCAGTAAGCCATGTGCCTCTTAATGGAAAAAATGTGTTCCCTGCAGTGGTGTGAATGACCCCAAAATACATCTTACCAAAAATGTAAATTAAATTAAGACAAAGGTTTGTGAAAAGCAGCCAGTTAGATAAAGTGACAGGAACACCTTATAAAATAAGTTCTGATTAAAGATAAGTTGTTAATTCAGCTCAATGGTCATGTTTGAGCTTGTGAATTGTACTTTTAGTACAAGTAGCAATAGTCTACAATGTGAAAATACTCAACAAGTAAAAGTCCTTACTTTTTTGTGAATTACGAGATCATATTACTTTTTGGGGACTCCAAAGGGACTCTTTTTATAACACTGGTAACTAACTCTTTAGTTTAACTGGGACGACGCTAGCAGGTATACATTATTTAGTTTAAGGCGTCACAAGCTAAAAAGCCCCTGCTTTAGATTAGATTACAGTAAAGTACTAGTGTTGTTTTGTTCACCCTCTGGTGGTCTATTTCATTACATAATACACAACAGAGCAGGAGGGGGGAACCACACACAAACACTCACATGCGGCAGACATGGGTCAGGAAAGTGCTGACCCGGCTCTCGTGTTTACTGCAGATGTCCTTCTGAAACGAGCTCTTCAACCAGTCCTCAATGTTGCACACTTGCAGGACCCTGCTGGAGTACCAGCAGACTGTCAAGTAACGCAACGAGGGTCCCAGCACAAAGTTGTCCCTCGTCAGCTGACACGGGGAGCTGAAGTGGAGGAGAGTCCAGAGGCAGGGGTCCAAGAAGGCCTCGCGCAGCTGATGACAGGTAAAGGACAAACTCCTCCGGCTGTCCTTGTCTAGGAAGGAGAAAAGGTGGAGGAGACATTCGCGGTTGAGCTGGGTCAGCTGCATGGTGAGCCGTCCTCAGACAGATAGAGAGGCCTCGTCCCTGTGGTGGCAATCGGCCTGCTGGTAAGCAGCAACAATGCGCCTGCAGCCCGTATTGTGTGGCCCAGATACATGATGCCTCCTCCGGCACATGCTGCAGGCCTGCACATATAAGGTTGTGGAGTGCTCGCTATTTTGGGAAGACAACTGGCAGTACGGTCAAAGATGGAAGTGTTCGAGCCATACGCTCCCTTTCCATCTGTCATGGCTCTCAACAGGCGGCAAGCGCTGGACTGATCCAGATGTTTACACTGTGCTGGCCTAGTTCTCAGATAGCCCTGCAGATATAGTCTACCCACTCACAGAGTGACACAAACAAAGAGAACGTATAGACTGTAGAATGTACAGTCCTATAATAGCAATAATAATTTGACGCTCACTGCAGAATGATAGTATTCATAAAGTATTCATTAACATTCATTATTTTTCAAAAAGGAGTTAGTCTAGATGCCCTTTTAAGAATCTTTAAATGAGTAATTCAACTTGTTTTTGATGAGAACTATTTTGGACTGAAAATACATCTGTTTGTTTGTGTCATATTAAATGGACATTTGTTTGTGCAACAAATGAAAGTTAGGCTAATGTTTTGTCTGTTTTGTGTAGGGAGGAGCAAACATACCAGGATCAAATTAAAATATAATGCAATCTAACACCATCTCAAACATAAATCCCGATGAGTTGAGTTAGCCTCTCTGCACAGCATTAACAACAATAAACATACGTTTTACAAAGGTAGTGCAATTTACACTTAAAACCTGTTGAACTCGTTGCGCTGAATCAAATAAAGGCCTAAGAATAGATCTGTACCCACTTTTGATTCATACACAAGGTAATTACACAGTCTAATCGTGTCATGACCTAAACCTGACGAGCCCTTCATGTGAAAGTGTTGCGCAGTGTAACGTAGGCGGAAAGGAACACAGTGAACTATGACTCAAAATTTATCACTTGAAGCACAGAGGACATAGTGAGATGGCAAAAAGGCAAAGTACCATTAAGTCTATGTCATGACCCAACACAACATCACCAGTTAGGTCCTGTTCCACTTGTTATTACCAATCTAAAAAAAAAAGAAGAAGGAAGGCCGATTACGGTCTGTGCTGTGACTCAGTGTCAGGGTGTTCTTAACCAGACCTCTGATCTGACAAACACATTGCAATGTGAGCTTATTATTAGCATCCGTGATCTAGCCTCCAAGAGGAAAGGAAGAGGGGGGCGGGCACTTGTGTGTCATTAATGGGGACAGAGTAGCGAGCACACAGCCACCTGTGAGCAGGCGAGGAAGAGCAGCTGTTCATCATCATACAGGAGTGCTTGTTCCTGCCTGAGCGAGGAGGCCGACTGGCTGGCACGTGTCCCGAGGGGAGCGTGTGTGTGTGTGTGTGTGTGTGTGTGTGGGCGGAGATGTACGCAAGAGGAAAGAGGAAAACATTAAAAAAAAGGCTTGCTATTAATGTGCTCTCTCCTTTAAGGTCGTACTTCTCCTAGGCTGTTTCTTAACGGACACAACTAGAGCTTTGTGGACAATAATGTCAACACAATGTATCCTCTGTGTCGTGAAAGGACATTTCCTAACATGTGCATCAAATGGTACACATATTGGGGCTTATATTTCAAATTTGCTATTAATCCTGAAGGGACTTAAACCACTGAATTAAAAGAAGAAAATGCAATATAAGCTACAGTATGTGCTGAAAGAATTAAAGGCATTTTGATAAAGGTTTGTTGGCCTTTAATTTAGAGCTTCAACCAATTTTCATAATTAATCTGCCAATTCATTCCTAGACTGATCAATGAAGTGTTTGGTCTATTTAACTTTTATTTATCAGATAAATGTCCCGCGCAATTCGTTAGAGCCTATGGATAAACTCAACAAATCATGTTTCTGGCCTGAAGAACCATCTCAAGCCCAAACATATTCGGCTTATAAGCCAGACGAGGACAAACTGTACATTCTCACATGTGTTTGCCATTACTTCAATGCAGAGTCGATTATCATAAGGGTCGCAAATTCATTTTCAACTGTCCTGCAGTTTCCTTGATCTTGTTCTTGTTCTTAATGCTGCAAAGTAACACATGTGAACACTATTAACTCTATAAAAGTTTAAATGTCTTTCAACTCTATATAATTAGTTTTTTTAAAGGGTGAATCACAAATAAATTCCACATGGTCTACAATGGAGATTTCTTCCTATATGAGACAGTGGCAGCATAATTCTAGGCTTTTATTATTACTTTAATAATTAAGGAGCTTCTGCCACTTCAACATTAATACTTTAACTGCTTAAAAGAGTAATGAATGAAAAAACAAATCAAGATTTGTTTTCCCCACTAAAAAAAAAACACAACTACTTTAAAAAGATCCTCCATTGTATTTTGCCATGCTGACTTTGTCTGATACATGTTTTATAAGAGAATATCATCGAGGCCTGTTTCTAAGACTTCTTCAGATAAACGTAACAGGACAAACAAAAGAATTGAGAATGATCATTTCCGTTACATTGGTTCTGGTCAAGAAGTTGAAAGAACTTTCTGAAGCCTTAATGTCGAGGTGTCAACTAACAGAACTGGAAAACAGAACGACAAGGTTCTTAAGAAGTAGATTACAAATTTAGAAACTTTAAAAACAATAAAAACTTCAAATATTGTTACAATGACAGTGTCTTGACACAATCAATTTCTTCAGGCTAAATATTGGACCAACTGAGGTTTTCCCAGGCTACAGCTTTACTTCATCATTTTTAAACAATCACATGTGGAATCTATTACATACAGAGAAGTCTACCTCAACTGAGGAATACAACATCAAGGAAAGAAATGCAAATAATCATACTAAAAGCAGAAAATTATACAGGATGTTGCCATGCAGGTCATAAAAAAAAGAAGAAAAAGTAATAGTTGCACATACATTAAACGTGAAAATGACTATTTAAACTCAAGCTCGATGAGAAATGTGATTGAGGTGAAGCCAAAATGGAGTGAGTAGCTGGTCTGAGGCAGTCTGACAGAATCATTGTGCAGCGGCTTAAATAGCTTGGCTGGCTTCCTCTGTGGCCACCTTGTCTGAGGTATCACTATCTGTTGCAGCATCCATTGAGGCCACGCTAGCTTTATGCAGTTCAACCCCGTCTTCACCCACATTTTCCAATGCAGCATTATCTCGGGCTGCCACATCCTGGGTGTGTGAGGCTGGCACATCCATCAAAACCATGTCCGTGGCAACCGTGCCTGCTGCAGCCTTGTCCTGAGCAACTTCTTCTGAAGGACCACTGTCCGTGGCTGCTGTGTCCACAGCAGGCTTGTTTGTGGCAGTCTTGTCTGAGGCCACCTGTTCAGTCCGCTCCACGTAAAAGAGGATGTAGGCCTTGGCCTTCCTCACGATGTCCTCATTGGTCAGACTCACTGTGCTGTCGTTGAAGTGGTACCATCGGCTCTCGTGGCTGCCATATGCAGTATAATGCCCTGATCCAACCCTGTGAACACAGACACAAACATCACATTCTGCTGTCTGGCTTCTGATAAGACCGGCTGCTTCAGTGAGATGGACAGCGCAACATCGCCACTTAGAGGAAAGAGGTAAAACAGCAGCACTTTCATGAACAGGGCTTGGTCTATCATAAAGCATTTTCAAGGACCCTCAGCCTAATGCCTTGAATTGTATTGCATCTGAATTGTTTATAGTGTAACTGTGTGACTTTCAGCCAACTGTGTAAGCAGAGCTGTTCAGTAGAATAGTATTGAGCATAAGACTGAATACATTTCTTAGATTTTACTGCAGGAGTTGTGTGAGAGTTTGTAAATGCAAGTTGTTATATACTTGTTCTGTTAAACACCATTCACTTCAATTAATCAAGACTTTTCCGTTTAAGGATTCTTTGTTCATTGTGGAGGCATGTGAGAAAAACTAAGATTTCTCCATAAACTCAAGGTAACACAGGGTGAGTAACTGATACGAGTCGGGGGGGCTCTTTATAATACTTCACTACATGTTTACAATCGGGCAGATCACATCAAGAAAATATGCAATAATTAAGAATAGTGTATATGATGGAATAGTGGCTTTAGAAAGAACCAGATTTGTAACCTAACCCGCTCGATGGTTTGTAACACAGCCATCCAACGAGCTCACATTGAAAACAGCGGGCACATTTTTCCCCACTGGCTGGCTACTCCATATTCTTGTGGAAAGCCCTAGATATATACAGTATGCAATATATGTTTGTGCTAATTAAAACAGCAAACTGTAATCAAACAGATGAAGATTGAACACATTCATTTTAACCTCTCCAGTTGTGTGCTTAAACAGGGTGTACTCCAACTCACCCGGATCCGTGATGGACTACGACAGCAACAAGGTCATACAGGCAGCTTTCTGGTAATGAATTCTCTGGCTGCAAACATAAAAAAAGACAAGAGAAGATATTTCCTTATTGTGCTGAACCACAGTACCAACCCTGATGCATGGCCGAGAACACCGGCACAAAAAGAGTGACACCATCACCAGCAAGCGCTACGTTATGTCATGTAAACAAATCACGTACACATCAGCTGTGCGCTCAAGATCAGACCAATTAAAAAGGTGAGTGAGTAGTGAAGTCTGTACTTTCTAAACCGAAAGCACACGTTTTATATTGTGATACTGGTAATTACATACAATACAGCCAACAGCAAGTCGTACACTTTCAGGCAATCTCCCTGTAACAAAAAAGATTGATCAATCTTGCAACAATTTTCTCTAGTAATTATTTTGTTTTTTTGAATGTTGGAAAACCCCTAAAATCTTTCGAAGCCCAAGTAATGTCTCGTAATGTCTGACCAACAGTTCAGCACCCAAATATATAAGGTATCCATGAATTTTAAGCATCTTTGCTGAACATTAGTGTATATATAATGCAATTCCAAGACAATTCCCATACTCTGGTCAGTGAGCAGATGCCAACATTGATCTCTCTGGTCGTAACCTCGCAATTTTTTCTTCTTCTTTTTTCTGTAGATATAAATCCATTATCACGGGATTCAGAATTCAGTTTGAATTGATCTCCATTTTGACGAATGAACAATTCAATGTGTTCTATATAAAAAGACCTTGTATATGTACAATTCAAATAGTTTATTCTTCGTGCTGTCTGGCTTCTGTTTGTGCCAAACTTGCAATGCAGCCATTTTAGTCAGCTGTCTAGCATTTAACTTGAGATCTTTCCATGGTCGGAATAGTGTCTTGACTCCTTTTTAAGTTAGTAAACCATACCCCTTCATTACAAAGGTTTTAATTTGGCTCAAAGTTCCTGTGGTATGGGGAAGTTTCCGAAATGCATGACTGAGGTAACACCAATAGAAATTCCACTAAGATCAAACTTGTTTTTCTCTTGGAATCTTCCATAACAGCAGACACAGAAAGCAGAGCTGGCATATTAATACGAGTCTTAGTGTCATTTTGAAGGACGCCTGAACTGAAAAGAGCAGCCGCCCTCTGACCTGTATCAGTTCTTACTGTGCCACTAATGTGGCCTGCGAGCCATGCCCAGTTCCTGACTAAACTGCAGCATTTTCATTGTCTGTTCATCATTTTTAGACTCACCTCAAGTAAGTAGCGCTTCATGTCCAGGCCTTTCAGTGGAAACTCCACATAGGTATCCACCTTGTTTCGTAAAAAGGCCGTCCAGTGGAACCTTTTTAGATGCAGACACAAAACCTGATATAGGAAATAAAACCTCAAATTATACACAATATTTTCTTCACTACTTTACTTTCATAGAATTACCATCAAATGAATTAGTTGTAAAAAGAAAGAAATAATTGAGAATTTCTGTCTTTCTGACCTTTGGCAGTTTCTGGATCCAGAACTTCTTTGTTGATTTCTGTCGCTTTTTACACTTATGGCAATAGTACAGCTCCGTTTCATCAAGTTCTTCCAGGTCAGTGAAGCTACGCAAGCAGTCTAAAAGATAAACAAACCAATACAAAAGGTTGTCATTAACCTCAGCAGCTCACCCTTAGATACTAATACTACCAACAAACTGTCTAATGAGTCATTATCTCTGACAGTGGGAAACTTACCACGCAAAGTGCAGGTCGGCCCTGGCTCCTGGTCCTTACTTCTCTTTTGTCTGAACTGGCTGGGAATGTCCAAAGACAGATCTGCAGGAGAGAAAATGTGCAGAAATGATTACATAGATCAATACTGAACCTTTCAACATGCTGTATGTGGCCATTTGAAAACAAAAAAATGTCTTAAGGCCCAAACACAATAAAAGTAAAAGTTGACGCGTCTCATTTGGCAATTGATGGTTCTATGGCATTACATTTGAAACGCCAACGCCACATAACCATCACTATTTTAGTTAATATATGTATATATATATATATATATATATATTGTGTCTTTATATACTATCTTTTAGCTTCACGTGTGTGTGTGTGTGTGTGTGTGTGTGTGTGTGTGTGTGTGTGTGTGTGTGTGTGTGTGTGTGTGTGGATTAAAATATGCGTCTCAGGCGCTTTGAGTTGGTTTGGGCCTTTACCAAGAAAAGGATCAAACTTCCGAGATTCTGTTCCACATATCAGGCAGTTGACTTCATTCTGAAGGATGCCACCAAAATTGGATGTGACAACACTGGCAGTCCCATTTCTGTAAAGAATCAAAAAGCAAACAAGCAGTTATCAATAAATGTACATTCATTCAGGTGTTCAATCCATGCATTAGTGAAGGAATATATGCAAAAAGCCTATTCTGGACTAGTCAACGTCACAAACTAGTAAATGCTATTATTTGATCAAAATCATAACTTCTAAATGGCAGACTACAAACCTAACCTACCAAAATGGGCTAATGGAACAACAAAAAACAAAAGAAACTTATGTAGAAGATATCATGGAGTAGCATGCCTACAATGTTATACATGTCTGCTTTTTAACCTTAAAACCAACTGAAAAACTGAATATACATATACAAAATAATGTTATGGTTGCATAGGCTTACATGCAGCATTTGCCCTCTGGAGTGGAGAATCTGACCGCATCTTGAGGGGAGACTGGGTGAGACGCCCCGTTGCGACTGTACTGGAGCTCCCTGTGGAGGTGGTCCAGCAGGTAACGCATGAACTCGTGTGCATCCTGCTGCTGATAGCCCCTGGACACAAACACACAGCTTTAAATGGCATTGTTCCAGTCCGTGATGCTTATTACATCTTTGACAATACCTTCACTACGATATGCTCGAGGCAAATGTAATGAAAGCAGAACTGAGAAGGAAACGGTTTACTCCTCAGCATGAGGAGCTTAAATCTGGCAAATGCTCTGTACACCCTTACCATACCTGAAACTTGGCATGATCTTCCATATGGCATAAAATAAGGAGTCTGGACTGAAGGCTGTCTGGCTTCCCTGCCACAGGGAACAAAGAGTTTTCCTGAACTCCTCCACCAAAGACCTGTTCAACATAAAGCAAGCCCGTTACCCTGACAACCTGGGATAATAAAACACCAAAAGCCTGTCCAATACTCTATCGCTCTATGGAGGACACCAAGACTTTCAAATACATGACACAAACACATTCCCAAACTTCTGTCAGTGTGTTTATCATTCATTCATTGTATAACACCATTTCTGTGCTGTGTATTATTCTGGTCTAGAAATAAAGTAATTATTGCTGTTCAGTTAATATTTTGAAGAAGGTCTCTATGATGATCAATTAACAACTCTATACTTGCTGGAAATAATTGTAAAAATAAATCCGCCCTCCGACAGAATAGGACCTTACACACTGGTGTCCCCTTGGCTGCGGGTGTGGTACATCCTTCTTCCTGCCGTCTTACCACTGCGTAGAGCCACTGCAGGCAACTCCTTGAAATAACAGCTGAACTGCTTGATGTTGCTGTCAAAGAAACCCATTTTGTTATAACATGCTTCACACCGGAGATTAGCACATTTAACAGAACATGCAACAGGCAGGGACATCCATTTAATTATATGAATGGTCTAAGGCACCACTTCTTGATTAGTTCTTATCGGTCACCAAAGAAAACAGACAATAAAACCGACGTGGTAAACTGGTAAAATCTTGATTTGTAACTGTTAATTTCTTTCCCAAAATGGCATGTATGTGAGAGAGAGAGACCATTGTAACAGCGGGGTTTTTTTACCCACTAAATGTATCTGTTTAAGTCTGTGTGTGTGGGAAAGATGGAGAAAGATCCTACGTATCATACTATAGGACGTGCAATAATACTAAGCAACAAACCGCACTGACACTCTTCTAAATCATGCCATATATTTTCATTTACTGATGATGTGAAATATGTATGGACTTTAAAGGGGGTTGAAATGCAAAGATAAAATAAATACAACAACTATAGATTACATACAACTAGAAATTCAGTCATGAATCAGCCTCATGAGGCATTTCAAGTTTTGGAACATAAAACCATACTATAATGAATGTTATCTAAAGGCTGCCTGTAAAGTAGTAAAACACAGACACACACACACACATTTGGCTTTGGTAAATGGTCCGCAGTAATACAAAATGTACTTGATAAAAAGTTATTGCAAAAATAAACCAAGAAAAACGCATGTTAGCTGGGAAATATGTCCTTTGACCGTGTCTTGTTCCCAAGCAGCCTGTGTAATTCCCCTGACTGTGCCCCAGACTGTATTAATAAAGGATGACTTGTCATGGGGCCCTGGGTCTACAGGGGCGGAGCTACTCAGCCGTGCTGAAAACCCAGTTTCCCACCCACAACTCCATCTTCAGTGGAGAACCTTACCTGAGGGACTGCAGAATAGCATTCATGAAGCATGTGTTTCCTAGGTTCCGCAGGCCAGTTGCACCTAAAGCTGCCCCATCCTGTCAGAGACAAGTGAAATGCATTAAGATGTTAATAATCAGTATATGTAAACATAAATATTTTCTAAAAAGGCATAGGAAAATTAAAACCAAGTTTTAAGCTAACATTTAAAGATAGCTCAGGTCACCTAGTGTAGAGCTCTATAAAGGCAGCTAGGACTCATTTAATTGGAGCTGTGTCCCTGAGTGTGAATAAAGACATGTAAATTGAGCTAGGTTTGTGTGTTAAAACACCACTATGGAGCAGCTCAGACCTACGACTTCTACATTCAAAAGAAAATCAATCATAATATTGTCATCCACTTACATTGTCTTTCAACAACTTGCTATCTGCAGCTGGGTTTTCCTGAAGTTTTCTTTTCCTCTGTCTGTCACCCATCATTACTGAGCTGAAGGAGGAAAACATATTTGATCAGGACACTGATCTTGTCTAGAGTATGATGATGTATCTTTTGATCAGGCTTTTTGTTTTTCAGAGATACATCTTAACTTGCCTTTAGACATTATAAAACAAAATATCAAAACAACCTCTTTATTATAATTACTTATTAAACCATTTGGAAAGTGCAATGATGATAGAGAAAAGCAATGAGACAAAAATAGTTGTCCTTTAGATTTGCACTTACTTTTCTAAACTCTGCAGATGTTCCCTGAGCTTCTGCACCTGGCCAAGCTTGGTGTCATTAACAACAAAGTCATCACATCTGTAACTATAAAATCCACATTAGTCAAGACATTTGAAAACACAATGAGCTTATTGAGATTCTGACCCATTAAAACGTTGCATAAAAAACACTATCATTAATATATTGTATTGGGTTTCACTGGGGTAGAGTGCACCATTTAACCATGTGTGAATGTGTTAGGAGTGATTTTTATTTTAAAAGAAATTCTCAATATATAATAAAACTCAGATCACTGTGTTTTGCGTGTAATTAACATGTTATCATGTGTGGCAGATTACAAGAAGAGTGTAACAAGAAAGTAAATGAATATTTTCGAAACATTAATGATGGTGATATAAAGACATTTGGTTCTTGTTACCACACCATAACAATCCCTTGAGTGTACTTTTGTAAGGTCCCACTGTGAGTAACAGATTGTAGACCTAGACGTGATGGTCATGAACGACACTCACCAAAATACGCTGTAGTTGCTGCAGTCCATGCAGACAGAATGATGGGACTTCTCTTTCTGCTGTTTCTCACCCTTCTTTTGACTAATGCCAATGCCTTGACTATCTTCAAAGTGTTTCTTTGCATGCCCATTGACATATCTATAAGAAGAGATTAATTTAGGACACACCACATATAGAACCACCAGAAAATAATATAAACTTAAGTATTGGCCAAAGTATGCTCACACATTATATCATAAAATCTGTGAAATTAAATAAATAGACATTGCAGTTTAGATCTTGAGGATAACTATGGTGCTCCTCGTTGATGACAATTAGAGCATTTTTTTCTTAACCCTACATGCTCATGTTTGACAGCTTCAAGAATCCTCAAAGATCTTTCTTACCATCTTGATAAACACAGTATGTCTGCTGTACAATACATAAAAAAAAAAGAAAGATTGTAACCCATTTGCCAAGCTCAGACAACATAACATGTCCTTGTTAAAACAAAGATGTAAACTGAAAATTAAATATTTCCTCGATTAGATTTGAAGTCTTTGAGGAACTGGAAATGTTTCCAAAACAGTGTTTAAGTCTTGTCAGATGACCTATGTTTTGTAAAGAGTTCTAAAGACTAAAACATGCTTAGCAATTGGATTTAAATGATTTTAAAAACAGCTCAGAAAATTTCTTGGCGAAATACTTTTCTCTTTTAAGGTTTTAAAGTGAAATGTGTATACACAGCAATATTAGTGACCACTTCTTGATTTAACTATATAGACTAAACACAGTAATGTATGAATTGCAGCCCTTTCATGGTTGTATAATTGATTTGTCTGTCCCAAAGTCACAATGGTGGCCAAAAGCAAAAGGTCTAAGACACACAGGTTGCTAGTGAGATAATGTTTGCTTTTACAACTATAACTTTAGTTGTAAACTAAATGGCAACAACTTACCTTCCACAATGGACCATCAGACAGGTAAGGCAAATCCATGGACTCTTATTAGACCTACAAGCTGGAGGATAGAAAAGAAGAAGTCTTAAATAAGAGGAATGTATTTGTATACGATAGTGTATTGCTGTGACTTTCTTGTGAATGGACCATTCCTTCATGTGTTTACTGTGATCTTGTCCTAGCTCTAGAGTTGACTTGTAGCTACTTAACGTTGGCTACATTATCTGTCAGCGTTGGCTGATATTAACGTGGAAGCAAAGGCTGGAATCAAAATAAATGCAGAGACACCTGTAATGTTTGCATCCATCTACGTGTGTTTTAGTAGCGCTGGATGAAAAGGATGACAAGCACTTCTTACCATTGCAACACCAGGAGAACGGAGTGCCGTTTGGGAGCCTGGAGGTGTCGATAGGACAGCTCACGTTGGAGTTCAGATGAGGGCACTCCATCGGCTCACAGTCGTAAGTCAGATAATGTCCGCCAACACTACAACACACACGGGAGCAGGAACCAGGCAGCGAACAATAGTTAGCCAATTAACCGACACTAGCTAGCTAACGTTAGCTGGCCAACTACTTCTGCTCGCGAGCTCACGTTTTCCTGTCTTTGCTGACGCTTTAACGGTTTGATAGCTGCAATATTTCTTGCATCATTTCAGGCCACCGCAGTTTACAGATGATAACGGCAATGCCGTTTCCACTCCGGCATAGTGTTGGTTGAAATAGTAACGTTAGCTGTGGTGTAAAAGGTTCTTGGTAACTGCTGGCGTTTGCCACAAACAAATGGAAATACCTTGAGGAAGTGACGTAGTTTCTGCCGGCTCGGCCTTTTGGCAGCGAACGTTATAAAAACAAAGATGAAAAAGCTTCTGGGGGTTAGTTACGTGTAAGTACTTCCTTCTTCGGTTACGTTCCCCCTGGCCGTTTACAGATACCACCGTGTGTGCCCTTATATTTGGGTCGACGGTTTTTTATATTGGGTTTATACCTACTGACATCTATAAGTTCTGACATTTAACCAAATTAAACCAGGTTGTGAGACTTTGAATGTGTTTAGAAGAGTCACGCATGCGCAGTAGCCTCACTTCCGATCGTTTCATATAGATTTACTATGCAGACTATTGGATCCATCAAATATTGAGGCAACTCCTCCCAGAGGGGATAGATCATTGCTTTCAAAGTAATAAGTGTTTGCACTCAAGTCCCAAGTTAAGTCCTGAGTTCTATACAAGTCATAATGTATTTTATTTGCCAAATGTAATGCCATTCTAGCGACAAAGTAATAATATATTAAATTTACAAAAAGCATGAATGCTTTTAAAATGTGTATGTTAAAACAAGTTTGTTAAAATATGTATGACTAAACAACATCAAGGTTAAGAAAGTCAGTGTATTATTTATTGAAAAATGCAGTGACTGGAAATTATTTTCTTATGAATATTTACACCACCTGCAGTGAAAAAAAGTTTTTCAAAAGAACTCCAAACACGTCCCATAAAATATGACATTCCAGTGATTATTAGGCAAAATTGCTTTTATATCCCAAAAACAAGGCATAAGCATAACCATTTGACATAACAGCCACACATTTTAGGAAAATGTTTTTGACACTATTATGTTGAGATGTTTACAGACAAAAAACAAAATATTCACAAATGTTGAGCCTGAAAACATAATAACAGAGTATGCATGCACTTCTCAAAAACACCTCTAAATATATGTCTTGGGTTTAGAATTGGCAGGTGCCTTCACAAGACTTCAGAGTTTTCAGCAAATCTTGGAGCCAGGTGATGATGCAGTTATATTTTGGAAACATAGAAATGCTTATGACTACATCGTTAGAAAGCATTTAAGGTAATTGTGCACAAGCAGATTAATTCCTGAAATAGGAATGATGCAGTTCAGCTCCTGTTTATTCTTGAGTAATTGTCATAACGTTTTTTTGCTTCTGATGGAAATATTTCCCAAAACGTATAATGAGGCCTGCACGTAACAATTAATTGAATTATTAACTGATGTGCCCACTGTATTCTCAATAAATCAATTGGTCTCTAACATTTGAAAGAAATGTCTGTCACAATTTTCTGGATCCCAAATTGTTTTGTCCAGCCAATCCAAATATATTCTGTCTGCTATCACATTAGGCAAAGCAAAGCAGGACATCCTCACAACTGAATAGCTGGAACAAAAGAAACCGTTGACAATCATCCTGGGGAAAGGACTTCAACGATTAATCAACTATTCAAATGGTTTCAGGTGAATCAACTGATCAATTAATAGACTAATCGCTGCATCTGTGGTTTCTTTTGATTACACTTTACAAAGATTTATTTAAATGCAAGTACAGTATAAAGTTCCCAGGAAATAACTTACATCACTTTGCACATGCTGTAGGTGAAACAAAACATGAAATAGAACACAATTGTGATGGCTTTTACATGTCAGTAAAAAAAAAATCAAAATTTAACTTAAATGTTGTAATCAGTTATGTTTGGTATCAATACTATTAGAGTTATAATACATACACAAGCTGATACATGTTGCCATGAAGGGGACATTATTTTCTATTCCATTTCAATCCCCTTGTCCTGAAGAGGTGCGCTAGACTGGGGCTCTTTACTTTTCCCTGCCTTCGTTTTGGGGCTCTTTTTCCTAAAGAAGAATGATAAACATTATTACAATTACAGGTGAGTGGCCATTAAGTGTAAGTCATGTTATGGCTTTTTAGTTTTGATTATTTCTGTAAAACTAAAGACAAAGAAAAGTAGTCTTACTTTGACTGAACGGTCAAGACAATCACCGTTATGAAGATGGCGACAATAATGACCGAAAGCAGAACTCCACAAATGATGGCTGTGAAAGAGTACAGTTGAGTAGGATTCAAATAGATTAAACACTGGAAGTATATAACAACATTTCTATGAAGATGGTTGCAACAAGTTAGAGCCGGATGTAAAATGTGTAAAAAAAACTGTTTCAATTAACAAAACAGGGATCTGTTCTGCTTGAGTGTATTGTGTGTCTACTGACCAATAGGAGTGTCTGGCTCGTCTTCCTCTTCTTCCTCACGGTCATCTTAGAACCGAAGCAAATAACATCATCATGATGAAAAACATCTAATTGTATCATGTTTTTTTATAGTGTCATAATGGGGAGAGATTCGTGCTCACCGTGGATGCCAGCACAGGTGGAGTTGCAGCTCCCTTGGTCAAAAAACCTGTTTCCATTTCCAATGCATCCGGACCAGAGGAATCTTTTGCATTTGTCATGAACAGAATCGTAGTAGTATCTCAAAAACTGACCACTGCATTCACCTACGGCCTTTTTGAAGTGGCAAGCTTGGGACTCTGTGAAGAGAAAGCATCATCCTCATTCGAAGTACTCATTACAGGGGTTGCAGTTTATAAGTAATATTAATAAATACATTTAAAAAACAGAAATATGATTGTTTGTGTCAGAAACTGCTCAGCTATTGATATGGCACATCATTAGATGATTCAAACTTTATCAAGCAGTATATTATATTATATATAGTATATTATTATATTAATTCACATTTTCATCTGTCATGAATTGTACTACTCTTCCACCACTTGGTGGCGTATTGCTAACACTCATGCTGACACGTGTCTTTACTCTGAAGACATAAAGTAATAAGGGAAAGTAAAACTCAATTCATGGATCTATTAAACTTATATATATATGAATGAATGACTCTCAAAATAACATTGACATTGAAAGCATGTTGATTTTGCCATCTTATAATGAAATGGTCCTATGTAGATATAATAATAATTTTGGTTGAGGCAGATCTCAAGAAGCCCTTCCTCTCATTGTCCGTTAGGCCATAAAACTCTCCCTCATTAGTCAGTTTCATGTTCCAAAGTCCTTACAGCCCGGAAGGAGGACATATGTTCTTTCTAGACTGGGATGATCCACGTTTAGGTGAATCAATATGAATTACATTAATATTCTTTCACTAAAAGTATTTAAAACTATCTTACCATCAATGGGGTAGGTTTTCTCTGCATTGACCGAGCAGTTTCTTATGCACTCTTTTTCATTTTGAAAACGGTTGGCATTTCCTCCTTGGCCTTTGTATATGAAAGGATTGCACTGGTCTTTGTTGGGGTCGTAAAACAAAGCAAAGGTAAAGCTTGTACCTTGACCTTCATCAGGGTCCAATTGACAGAGACCTGTTGGATGATAAACAAAATACTGTTAGTTAGATAAGTTTTGTTTGCAAAAGGTGATGCTCTGGTTTTGTGGTTGGAAGAACTACTGGCTACAGAGTAAGCTGGTGATTTGACCATTGCACAACTTCTGGTTAACCGTCTGATATATGTTTCGCCCAGCATCATCAGCACATAACTAATGTTTAACTAATCTCTTCACCAGATTCCCACTCCCTCTTTTTATGACAGCAATAACGAGTTTCATTTAAGGTACATTTTCAGTCCTCCCGCCCTTCATATCTTTCACTGAAAGGAAGTAGTTTCAAACATTTTCTTTTAAGATCAGATTTTTTAACCAAAAATGCACAAATGTTTGAAGGAAACTAACTAACTAACTGGCCATTCCTGGGTGTTCAATAATGTGCACAGCTGTGAAGTGAGATGAAGTTGCTCAGACAGAAATGGTCTCAGTGTTTAAAAGTTTAGAATTATAGAGGAAGGAATTGTCCAGTCAGCTTAGCGCAGCGTGGAGCAGTGTGTAAATAACATTTCCAGGTGAGTGAAGGTTCAGTAAATACCGCCTGTTTTCTTTTTGGTCACATCTAAAGACAATCATTGTTGGCCTAATTTGCTAGTTACAGCATAAACATAACGTCAGTAAAAAGGTAAAATGCAATTATATCTTGCTAAGAGATGTAGTCTAGAGTTATACAATGTCCTGAAACATGTTTTTTTCCCCCGTCTATCAATTTCCCATCCTAATCACTGTTCTGGATAATGATTCCGCCTAATTAATTTTGTCTTCCGCCAATGTAACCGCCATGTTGCTCTGAACACTTTTTCTCCTTGAATCAATTTCGTAAATATTATAAAATGTGAAAAATATTATCAATAATATCAAAGATGAAGAAAATACAATATTCCACAGTTATGTTTAAAGAAAAAGCAGCTATACACAAAGCAAACACTTGATAATGCTTCACTAAAGATTAATCTGTGTGCGAGTTTCCTGGCCTATTCGGAAAAGCACTCCTCTGGTCTATAAACCATTCCTTGTTAAAAAATTTAAATTAAGAAGAAAACAGATTGATATACCTGGAGGATTCGAGTGGCTGAAGCAGAATGCAGCAAATGCAACACCCAAAAACAACAGGTGCTTCATCTTGCTGCTTGTCTTTGTTCTGTCCTTTGTGAAGTGAGTGAGGGTTGTAAACCAGAGTGGGTTGTCATGACCTTTGGACCGATATATTTCCTCAATGAGCACTGCAATCGAAACAAAGGTTTACGGCAGGGAAAGACACCTTCCTCTTTTATTACAGTAGGTAAGAGGTGTTCTCGGAACCAACAAGCTCAAAAATGCAAATAATATGCAATAACATGTGATCATATTGTTGGACGTTATGTTTAAAACACCTCACGTCTCATCCAGGTAATGTTCAGGATGACTCCTGCCACCTAACAGCAGCATACAAACATTAGAATAGATTAGCATATTGACTGATAGATGTTTACTTTTGTCATTTTATGGAGCCATTGAGCTTTTGCATAGCAAATTGCATTACCTGAAGCTATTTAAATGTGTCCAAATGCAACCTAACCTTTTTTCAGATGACTCCATTAGAAAGCATTTTTGGAAAGTTAAAACCTCAATATTCTTATTTTTCATTTGGACTGAAACACTTCAACTTTCCATTATCACATTATGATCTTAAATGTGCGATAATCCGCATCATGAGCCACGTTGAAATCTAATAAAACAATGTATACTTGTTTTGTTTTCCATGTCTTCAAATAATAAGATGGACGATAAATGTGAAAACAAACTCTGCCCACAAATCATTCTGTGTTAAGCTCAGAGGGAACTACCAATTTGTATACATTATACACAGGACTGTGAATGCATCGTGGTGAAACTAGCATTGGTGTACACTGTTTCTGTACACAGGAAAAATGGTGGAGTAATTTTTCCGGAGTTACTATTATTTTCCTCTAAAGTAGTAATAAATGTAATAATTTTGGAGCGTAATTACTAGATGTAGCAGTGGAGGGAAGCACACACACGGAGAATACGTCTTTCACAGGTTCCATCGGTTCTTTTATTCAGGTTTCGCACAGCAACTCACTCTTGCTCATCCTGTCACCGGTCTACCTCCCCGACTGATTACCCAGCCGGGCTTAAATAGCCTGGCCCACTCAGTAGAATCAGCTGTGGCTAATAAGCCACAGCTGATTCGAGTGTTTTCTCCCTTCCCTCTCTCCCGTCGCAGGTGCGCTAACCACGCCCCCGCCCACATACCCCCACCGCCCGACTTAGGCCGGGGAGCCACCGGCCTAACCAACTCCCCCCCCCCTCCCTCCCACTGGGAGCGGGAGCGGGAGTCAGTCCCGACCATCTGCACCCCCGACCTATGGACCACCATGGAATTAACCCTGCGTTTCCGCCAGATGCCACCGGGTGGTCCGGGCGTTGGCATCCTCCATCCGTGGGGGCCCGGGCGCGGGACATGGCCCGGACAGAGGGCGATCGAGCGTCCCGGGGGCCGGCTCCTCGCTCTCTCCGCCGGCCCCCCCGGGACCAAACCGGCTCTCCCCCTCCGTCCGACGCGGCAGCCTGCAACACAAGAGAGAGAGAGAGAGAGAAAATTAGGCACACTATTCTGGCATGTACCACCCCCATGCCCCCCGCTGCCCCTCGGCACGGGCCCGAGCCGCCTGTTCGGCCCGCAGCTGCCGGCTCAGCCGCCTGATAGTCGCCTTATCCCTGCGCCGGTCCTGCGCGGCCCATCGCAGCTCCTGCCGGAGCCGCTCAGTCGCCCCCACCTTCCGCGTCGGTGGGGGCCGCCGCTCGGCCGCGTCCGGGGTCTGCGTCGCTGCCTCGCGCCGCTCTGCCGGGCCGGTCTGGGCGAACTTCTCCCGCCGGACCACCCTGTCCGTCTGGACCCCCGTTCCCTTCCGCGAGGTCGGGGCCGGCCGGGACAGGACCGCCGGCCCCACGGGCGGCTCCTCGGGCAGTCCCATGTCCTGGTAGTCCTCTGCCAGGGAGACTGCGACCAGCAGCCCCGCCGGCTGGCGGCCACGGACCCAGGTGGCCATCATGGGCGGCAGTCCCTCCAGGAACTGCTCCATGGCCACCAGCTCCAGCGCCTCCTCGAACCCTCCTCCGGCCGCCGACCGCAGCCACCGGTCCGCCTGGCGCCGCACCTCCAGCGCGTGCAGGTGGGGCGGAGCACCGGCCCCCAGCCGCAGCGCTCGGAACTCCCGCCGTCGCTCCTCGGCTGTCTGACCCCACCGGTCCACTGCCGGTGCCGGCGCCTCTGCCGGGGCCGCTCTTCCTGCCGCCGCTGGCGTCGCCGCCGCCCCGGCTCCCTGTTTCTTCCGGGCTTTCTCCCGCCGTCCCTCCGGGACCTCTTCCGGCCTGAGCGCCCTCACGGCGCCCACCATCTGGCCGTCCTCTGCCCTTGTGCGTTCCGCCGCCCGCCGCTCGAGGTACTCGCGCCACTCGTCAAACGTGCGGTACGGGATCGGCTTCCGCTCCACCGCCTCCGGGGTCCGTTCTGGCCCCATGTTGGGAGCCACTGTAGCAGTGGAGGGAAGCACACACACGGAGAATACGTCTTTCACAGGTTCCATCGGTTCTTTTATTCAGGTTTCGCACAGCAACTCACTCTTGCTCATCCTGTCACCGGTCTACCTCCCCGACTGATTACCCAGCCGGGCTTAAATAGCCTGGCCCACTCAGTAGAATCAGCTGTGGCTAATAAGCCACAGCTGATTCGAGTGTTTTCTCCCTTCCCTCTCTCCCGTCGCAGGTGCGCTAACCACGCCCCCGCCCACACTAGAATAGCCAGTAGAGTAGGAGCAAATATTCAGAATAAAATCTATTGGAGTAAAACCGTTTCCGCCACCATGACACCTCTCTACGTTGGAACAAGCTGACGGTTTATAGGACAGAAGAGAGCTGAAGGGAGTTGAATCCAATTCAATATATCATTTTGTGGGGCGGGGCGTGGGTAGCGCACCTGCACCAGACGAGAGAGGGAGGAGAGAGCGGGAGACAGCTGCGGCTTATTAGCGCCGCAGCTGGTTTAGATGAGTGGGAGTGTTGATGCGGGAATAAAAGGACCTCATGGGAACAGAGCAGGGACACATAGCGTGAGAGAGCACGGGATGAGTGTAGAGCTGAAGCTATTGTGTGTAAGAATAAAGCCTGTTAAACCCGCAAGAGCCGTGTCTGACCTGTATGTCCGGAGCCATGGATCCCCGGGTAGGAGGAACCTTCGCCACACTGGCGCCCAACGTGGCCTACCGCGGGGGGATGGAGTGGTTCGTCCAGCGGACGGAGGGCACGGCACCAGCGGGGATGGCGCTGAGTCACACGGAGACCCGCGTCACGGAGATGCGGCAGGAGCAGGTGGGGGACCGGCGAACGCGGACACCGGAGGACTTCCGCAGGAAGTTCCGCGCGCTGCGGCTGGGGCCCGGTGACCGGCCCCACCTGTTCGCGCAGGAAGTGCGATACAGGGCGGGACGGTGGCTGCGGCCGGAAGGCGTGGGAGGAGTGGAGGAGGCGCTGGAGCTGGTGGCCGCGGAGCAGTTCGTGGAGGGACTGCCGGCCCGGATGGCCGCCTGGGTCCGCGGCCGCCAGCCGGCGTCGCTGCTGGCCGCAGTCACCCTGGCGACGGGAGGTGGAGAGGCTGAGGAGCCAGCTCCACTACGCCGCCCAGGACAGGCGCGAGGATAAGCGGACCATCGCCCAGCTGGGCCGGCGGCTGAAGGCGGAGCAGGTGGCTCGCGCCCGCACCCAGGCCCAGGCCCAGCTGGCCGAAGAGAACCGAGAACTATTATCCTCGTTCTGGTTTCCCCACCCCTAATGTCTCTCTCTCTCTCTTATGTTGCAGGTGGCCGCGGAGGGCGGAGGGCGGGGGCCGTTTTGTCCCGGGAGAGGAGGCGAGCCGAGACCCTATCTCCCGGGGCGCCAGATCGCCCGCTGTCCGGACCACGTCCCGCTTCACTGACCCACCAGATGATGGATGCCAACGCCCGGGCCACCCGTTGGCATCGGGCGAAGAAGCCGTTACCTCCATGGTGGTCCATAGGTCGGGGACGCAGATGGTCGTGGCTGACTTCCTCTCCCGCTCCCAGGGGGGGTGGGGGGGGGAGTTGGTTAGGCCGGTGGCTCCCCGGCCTAAGTCGGGCGGTGGGGATATGTGGGGCGGGGCGTGGGTAGCGCACCTGCACCAGACGAGAGAGGGAGGAGAGAGCGGGAGAGCGGGTTTAGATGAGTGGGAGTGTTGATGCGGGAATAAAAGGACCGCATGGGAACAGAGCAGGGACACATAGCGTGAGAGAGCACGGGATGAGTGTAGAGCTGAAGCTATTGTGTCTAAGAATAAAGCCTGTTAAACCCGCAAGAGCCGTGTCTGACCTGTATGTCCGGAGCCATGGATCCCCGGGTAGGAGGAACCTTCGCCACACATTTTATTTAGAGTTGAATTCTATATAGATCCATCCATCCATTTTCATCCGCTTATCCGGGGTCGGGTCGCGGAGGCAGCAGGTCCAGCAGGCTGACCCAGGCTTCTCTCTCACCCGCAACATCTACCAGCTCATTCTGGGGGATCCCGAGGCGTTCCCAGGCCAGCTGGGAGATATAATCCCTCCAGCGTGTCCTGGGTCTTCCCCGGGGCCTCCTACCAGTTGGACGTGCCTGGAAAACCTCTAAAGGGAGGCGTCCTGGAGGCATCCTAATTAGATGCCCGAACCACCTCAGCTGACTCCTTTCGACACGAAGGAGTAGCGGCTCGACTTCAAGCTCCCTCCTGATGTCCGAGCTCCTCACCCTATCCCTAAGGCTGAGCCCGGTCACTCTACGGAGGAAACTCATTTTGGCCGCTTGTATCCGAGACCTCGTTCTTTCGGTCACGACCCAAAGCTCGTGACCATAGGTGAGGGTTGGGACGTAGACCGACCAGTAAATTGAGAGCTTTGCCTTCCGGCTCAGCTCCTTCTTCACCAAGGGGAACCAACACCCCGGTCTGCCAGTCCATGGGCACTGTCCCGACACCCATGCAACACTGAAGAGGCGTGTCAGCCAAGACAGCCCAACAACGTCCAGCCCCTTCATCATCTCAGGGCAGATCTCATCCACCCCTGGCGCCTTGCCACCAAGGAGCTTTTTGACTACCTTAGTCGCCTCTGCCAGGGATATGGGTGCAACCAACCAAGTCTTCAGGTGCTGCCCCCTGTTCAGGGGACATGTTGACCGGGTTTAGGAGTTCCTCAAAGTGCTCTTTCCACCGCCCAACGATATCCTCCGTCTGGGTCAGCAGCCCCCCTCACCTGCTGATAACAGCCTGGGGAAGGCCCTGCTTTCCCTTCCTGAGTCGTCGGATGGTTTACCAGAACCTCCTTGAGGCCAACTGAAAGTCCTTCTCCATGGCCTGCCCGAACTTCTCCCATGCCCGAGTTTTAGCATCCGCGACCACAGCAGCTGCAGTCCTTCTGGCCTGACTGTACCTGTCAGCTGCTTCACCACCGGGTTATATTCAATTCTATATGGAATTGAATATAATTATAGTAAATATATCATCATGTAGAGTTAGAAATGAACACTAAATAGAGTAAAAAATACTCTGAATTTATAACTGAGGCAAGATTTACTCTATTTAGACTGGGACCAAATGTTGATATATATATATTATATATGTACAAAAGTAAAAAGAACTCTTCAATTTGAGTAAAATGTACTTTGACAAACTTACTGCGTAGGCATGCTGTTTGTAATGTATTCTTAATTTAGCCAAATTCTTCCCTGAGAATGTTTACATAGACTTGTAGCTCCATGTTACCTGAGGGCACCAACGTATTTTACGTAACACCCAACCTTTTGGCTGGAAGGCAAAGGGAACCCGGTTAACCCGGTTATCCCTCATTTTACAGTGTTCTGCTTGAGTTCTGGGGGAACTTTACGAATGTTAGCTTGTATTTTGACACCAAGCTTTATATCAAACATGGTGACCCCTATAGTAATTCAATAGTGTTACACATTGTCATAATGGCAGCTCAACTCCGTTGCTTCTAGACCTATTGTGCAGGTGCGTTTTGTAGAGCCTTCACACCTCCCTTTTTTGTAAACCTCCAGCTTCACAGAATCAGAAGGGGCCACATGTCTCTGCAACAACAGGCGGCTCTGCGTTTCCCGCATCTTGCGTCCGCCGGCGGCAGGTCGAGCCCCAAATGAGTGACTTCGCTTGGATGCGGTCTGCTCCGTTGAGTTGTCACTCTCCGCTGACCCGATGACTCTGGAGGCTGGTTTTGTTGTCGCTATGACGTCAGCGCGAGCTACAATGGAGCTGGCAACATGAGTGGGCTATAAAAGCGGGTTTGAAGGCTGGCGCTCGGGTGCTCCAAGAGCAGGCTCTGCACCGGCTTGCCATCAGGCTGCCCAGCGCACGAGGGAGGGCTGAGGGGATCAAGATGCGCTTTCTGAGCTTCACACCCATCGTTTCACTATTGATGACTTTCCTGGCTGTACTGCATGGTAAGTTATTTGATGCGTGAATAAAGTAAACTGTTAGGATGTAAATACTGTGGATGCACTTTTAGAGATGTGTTCAGTAGAAATTTTGCACTTTGTGAACAAAATGCTTCATGGCAGGTGTCTCCATCCACCTGCATGTGCTCTTTGTGACACTTGTGACAAATGAAAACTTTAAACGTCTGCCCTAGTTTTCTACTCATTTTTGTTTAATTTATAAAATTACTAATATACAGCACCCTTTAATATGTGTGGAAGTGCAGTTATTCTAATATATTTAAATTTACTGCGAGTGAAAAAAATATTTTTTTTGTTTCAGGTGCCAAATGGACATACAGTGGTAAGTCTATATATATATATATAATTAGGAAATCCTTTCGAAAACCTTCGGTGCATTTGCAAAACCAGTCCATGTGCACTTTTATCATACAAGACATGCAAGTTCAAGTTCAAGACGTACAAGTTATAATGCGGTAGTACTCTATCCTCACCATTAATGTTAGAATAAAATGTTATGCAACTCTCTGATAATCAATACCTCGGTTAGAGAAGATGTTACTTTTCCCACATCAGAGCTTTGAGCTGACAACACCTAATAGTAAGACAATATTTCTGTGGGGAAAATAGCATCTTCTCTGACTGAGAAGATGTTACATATAATAATACTATATATATATATATATATATATATATATATATATATATATATATATATATATATATATATATGAAGACAACCTGTATGACATCTTTCTTGTCACCTAATGTAACTGTATTGTTAAGTACAGACTCTGCAACATTTCATAAGTGGCTTACTGGCATTGGCTCATGCCTTAAGGTCTATGAGCAACCATCCATAAACTGTCCTCAGAGCATGACCTTGTGTCACTGCCTCTCAAATGTCTGTTGCTCTTCAGGAATACAAAACCAATAAGTTAGCAGGTGAAGCAATTCAAAGCATTTGTCTAAACTAAATATATGGACAGATATTAGGCACACTTTTGACTTCAATCATTGGTCAAATCTTTTAGAGATAACTTTATAGTGTGCATCTCTTTCACAGGCACAGAAGGAATGAATAAGAAAAAAACTACCTCTCTGTACAGTAATATATGTGCAAATAATTATAGTTAGAGGAAATTATACTCGTTTAATTTAGACATCTGAAAGAGGCTGATCCACTCGGTTTTTAAACACAGCATTGGCTTGGCATTAATGGGAGAAAATGGCCCTTTGTGGATTCTACGGACACAGCTGTCTGTTTTCCTCTTTGTGAACTTTTTGAAAATTTACAGAAAACCCATCTAAACAAGCAACATAAAATTAGAGTAGGACATTTGTATGTGTCAGTACAGGGAAACACTTTAACTATGTGGCAAAATAATTGATGATTCACCCGTGCTGTATTGGCAAAAGTAATTTACACGTTAACACTTAAATCCGTCAAATACAGTGCATTACATTGAATAAAATACAAAATCATCACCATTTAGAAAAATCTACAATTGAATGAAAGTCAAAATAGAAAGCTTATATATATATATATATATATATATATATATATATATATATATATATATATATATATATATATATATATATATATATATATAAACCTCTGGCCTCATAAGTGTAGCGTGGTGGATTTCTTCCTTGGTTACAGTCATACCCTCAAGAGGCCTAGTCATAGTAGTCAGTAGTCTTTAGGACTAGTAGCACTTTCTGTTGACGGGGGCACAGCTGAGTCATACGATTTATCTCCACCTCAACACTCCACCCTGTGGCAAAGGACACAACAGTGAACCGTAACATGGCTGTAAAATATATGATGTTCATGGTGAGTGTAGTTTTATCACCCTGCTCTTGTTTGTTTTGTTTTTATACTCATACCACTGATGTAATGTTGAACTATTGACTTATATAAATCTTTTAATTCAAAATTCCTTCTTCATCGAAAAGATCACATATTTTCTTCTAAAATACCCACAGTATTGTATGATCTACCCAAGACCTCCAAGGGGCCACCAAAGGCCACTGAAGGCCATTATTAAAGGGCATACTGAGTCTAATTAGAACAGCAAATGAAGTGGACACTGAGTAATTATAGCCATAAGAGTAACCTTCTTCCTTATGGGTTTGCCTAAATTGAACTTTGCTTCAAACAAGTATTCAGTGATTTCATAGCTTCATTTGATGCCTTGTGGCATGTCTTGTACAATCAATCCACATTTGTCTGGGGACTGACAGTCGGGGTGGGGGCAGGCCTCATGCTGCATCATTCATATTTAACCACGGTCAGCTGGCATATGGTGAATGGTGCGTTTTTGATGAATTCTGGATAAATAGTGAATCAGTTGCAAATATGCGGAAGGGATGTCAGCTCTGGTACATTAAGGGTCTTTCATGCCATCTTCTGTTCTGCTACAATTATGTTATTTCAGATTTGATAGGGTCCATTCATTGCAAACTATTAGCCTCACTTTACACTGACAGCATTTATGAAAAGCTCAGCACACTTCAGTCAATGCACTGAATGAAATATCAGAAATGAAACTCTTAAAGTTTTCTGCATCATTTCTAATTGACATGTCTTTCTCTCTTGTATCATCTTCATGGCCAGTGTGCCGTGTGAGAGACACCCTCATGCAGCTGAGGTCACTTTGTAAACTGCATGAGTCTTTCTGCAAATGTGGCAGTTTTTAATGCCCTGCGCTTTATGGAAACCTTTCATTTGGAGAGAGATGGTGTTCTCACCGTCTCCACAACCACAGCCTGCTTCTCACTCTGCTGTAGAAAGGGCCAGGAGCGAAGCCACAGGCCTCTCTAATGCTGCCTTGTGCATAGATAGTAATACTTCACTTTGATGACAGATACAATGTTCAGTAGGCCAAGGACAAGCCCTGGCCCACCTTGGAGCCATCCCATATTCAACTTGCTTTGCACATTTGTCTTCACAACAGAACCGTTTAAAATTTTGAAAAGACATGCAATGTTTTCCCTACTACGTTTGGATGAAGGATTAGAATATCACTAGACAGCATACGCAAAATTACATTTGGGTTACATTAAGGTGCAGACATCCAAAAGGTGGTTTATTAATAATAATATGAATTGATGCTGTTGCAGGGCCAGAAGGACAACACTACTGGCCAAAGCAATATCCATACTGTGGTGGAGCTTTCCAATCTCCAATAGACCTCAAGCCAGGGCTGCTCAGGTTCGACCCAACTTTACGCCCGATTGAGATTCAAAACTACAACCTGTTGCCCAATGAGCAGCTTACACTGGGAAATAATGGACATTCTGGTGAGTATAAATCAACAGTTTTATCAAGAAAATATATAAGCTACAATACGTCAAAATGTATAATATATGTTTTTTATTTGTCTTGATAAAAAGTCTTCATATCTGCTCTGGGCAATGTTTTCATTGGTAATGCTTCTACATAAACATTGAGGAGTCTGGTCTTGCTGTCAATGCCTAATTTATGGGTCATCCTAAAGAAAATGATAGGAGGATCTTCTTTCTAAATCTGCCACAGCAATTTTCCATAACCACACTCTTATTATCTTAGCTGCCCTTCCATGCAAGGAAAGAGCTTCATGTTTTGTCTGGGGAAAATATGAACAGAGAGTCATCTGTTTGGAGTCTGATGCATCTTAACAACAGATACCAGCTCCGGTTTAATGTCCAATTTCTTTACATAACGCATAGCAATCAGAACATAGACATCCATGCCCATGTGCCACACAAAACAATACATTTAAATATTACTTTGGCAGATGAATAAGATTATTCCACCAAATTGATAAATTATTTTGTTTTCAGTCAGAGAAAAGTGAGGCTGTGTGACCTGTGGCACCTAATGGTATGCTGCAGAACTGGTGTTTGCTTTTTACATGCTACTTTTATGTAGCTGCATAATTTAAATGTCTGTGGTAAGCCCAACATGCATGTAATGTCTGCCCTGTGTTCGTGACCATGCAGTTACTGCAATGCTGGTGTAGGTAAACTGTTATGTGCAAAGACTACCAGACAAATGCTTATGTATGCATGCCTGATTGACCTCAACACCACAAGCTGAGCGTGACGTCAGCTTCTGAAATAAGCTGACAGAAGTTTTTCACTTGTAAACATTCGTCACACACCAACGAACAAGTGGACAGCGCCCCGCGTCTCGATACCATAAAGTACCATAAAGTTACCGTGGCTACACAGCTTTTCCACACTGACTCCCTCACTGTAGATCACGTTGATGTGTATTGATTCCCTGATGTTCACTGATAAACCCCTCCCACTGCTCTGTTATGTGTGGTGATCCACAGTACAACTATCACTGCCCTCTAAGATGCACATCTCCAGCCTGCCTCAGCGTTACACTGCAGCTCAACTTCATTTGCACTGGGGCTCCTCCATCAGACTGACAGGCTCTGAACACATGGTGAACAGTAAGCAGTATGCAGCCGAGGTGAACACTTCTTACGACTCACTAAATGGTGCTGGTAGAAAAGTAACTAAGTACATTTACTCTTGTACAATTCAGAGGTGCTTGTACTTTACTTGAGTATTTCCATTTTTTGCTACTTTGTACTGATACTACTACTGAACTTTTTTCTCCACTACATTTATCAGACACTAATAGTTACTTTGCAGATTAAGATTTTAAATCTAAAACTGTTTATACAATATGATGCATTGTTATAGAAAATGCCATCCAATAATATTAGTAATACTGTATCTATAAGTGATATATGGTATGATACATAATAAAGGATTATGTTATACATGTAACATTGTACTTTTGATACTTGAAGTACAATTTGTTAATAATACCTCACCTACTGTACTTTTACTTATAATGGCATGCTTTACACTAGTGTTGCGACATTTATTGAAGTAAAGGTTGTCAATATTTTGGTTGAAGGATAATATATTGTTAGTTATCAGTAATTGAACAGGTCTTCCACTTATGACAGATGACAGCATCTCTGGCACCAGACATCTAAAACCTTGGTGGGACTTTTGATTGGCAGAGGACTGAGAGACACTGAATCTCTTTGAGGCTTACAAACGCAGCTCAAGCTCAAAAACTCTGCATCTGCACATTACATATATTACTGTTCCAGTTACTTGACAATGTGGCAGACCTTGAGTTGACATCTACTTGACAGTCTGAAATCGCGTATCGTGCATCTTATGTGATTGACTGTCAAGTACAATTAAGTGTTTGTATAAAACACATTCTAATTACAGAGACTCAGACATTTTCTAAAGTATGTTGGGAGTCTTTAACTACTGAGATTATAAAGAGGGAAAAGTTATGGTCATAGTTGTTTTTTTGAAAATAAATCATACCTATAAAATTAGCATATATATCTTTTCTTAGTTGCACACCGTAGAAGGCAAAGACATCATTCTAGTCAGCCTCAGTATGTACAGTATGACAGCGTGTCTTATTTCTGCAGGTTTAAAGAGATTAGAGTACCAGACGATTATAGGCTTTGGTTTTCAACCGACTCTGGAAAGGAGTGACTGTCTGTGCTATTAAATGTGTCAAGCTCTGAAAGCAGTTTTCATACACTAGTTTGCTCTTTTCAAAGTGAAGCAGACAATAAAGTTTAAACGTAAGAGTCTTTTTTATAATAGAAACCAAAATAAGACAGTTTCTCTTTATATGATTTGAAGACACATGAATTACAGTGGGTAGAAACAGAAATGGTTACAACCTGTGTGCTCTTATGTAACCATGCCCGAGCTGCAGGCATCCCAGCCACATGTAAGGTGCTGTGGTTTGACCTGCAGTTCTGGGTGGACACGTTGAGAACATGCCTCTTTTCAAGTCGCTCCAGACTCCAGAACCACAGTTGCTTGATGACATGTTGTTTGTCGGGATGGAACGACGGAAAATTGAACATTTGCCAGAAATGTCCACGTCAGAACAGAAGCTGTAAATACAATTTCGTCAAATTTGACTAGAATGACAATAATATCCCTTTGTGTTGCATCAAATTTGCAAACCTGCTATTTTTAATCTAATCTAAGACCTCTACCGTGTCTGGGACACGTGTCATAATTTGTGACTGTTGGCTGCAAATTTGTTTTTATGAAAAGAAAATCTAAATGGAATGTGAGAAGATAAGATGGCATGAAGATGTAATGTACAATATCCTCTGCCTGTAAAACATAATAATATAATTAGTTTAAAAATAAAAACAGCTGCAAGATAGGTCATTCTATTTATTTTTTACCCACCTAAATATTTCTGTGCAAGATATTTTAGGTTGATGTCTTCAACAATTACCAGCCATGCCTCCAGTGTCGAGGGCATGCATCTTTTAAACTTGCAAACCAATATTTTAACCAAATATCTGTTACTTCCCTCATTATGTAAACAACAGCCAACAGTCTAACTCACTGTAGCAACGGCAACATTATAAGTCTTGTTTCTTTAGATTTTGATCTGTAATTCTCAAGTGAATATGAAAAGCACAAATGAAACACAGAATAATCATCCTGTGGTTCCTACGTGCAACTATATGCCACATGCTGGATGCAGATTACATTATTTGTTTCTTTCACAGGGTCTTGACTTTCTCTTTTCTGTCGCAGATGCATATTGTACACTTCAATTCAGACAAGTATCCCACTCTGTCCATGGCTGTAGACAAATCTGACGGCCTGGCTGTCCTTGGTGTCCTGATTGAGGTGAGCCATGAAGGGAGAGGGATGGCAATGTGGGCATTTCCTGTGGAGCAGAACATCTCACTATGTTTGTCATGCAGGTTGGAGACTTCAATCCGGCCTTCGAACAGTTTCTGAGGTTCATCAACGGTATCAAATACAAGGGTAAATCCAAAGTGATGGTTTTCTTTCGTAGTAGGACTCGTGAACAATATCATACTCAAAACTTGGTTTTGGAGTCAGAATCTTTCAAGTCTTCATCAGTCCATTCTGGATTTTGCTCTGACGTAAACAGTTGTTAAATGGCTACAAATTACTTTTCTCTGGCAGACCAGAAAGTTCAGGTGCCCGGATTCAACATCAGACAACTGTTGCCTGCACGTTTGGATGAGTATTACCGCTACGACGGGTCACTCACGACTCCTCCGTGTTATCCCAGTGTCCTGTGGACAGTGTTCCGAAATCCTGTCACAATATCTCGCAAACAGGTGCTCCTAAATGTTTTTTTTCCCCTCAACATTTTAATGGTTTTATTGTTGTCACCTTAACATGTTTTTGTTTTGTTGCATCTCCTCAGTTTCTGGCTATGGCAGCATCTCTCTACTCCTCGAATGCCCAAAACTCAGCCCCTGTTCCTCTGAATGGCAACTACAGGAGACCACAGCCACCTGACAGCCGGGTGGTGCTGGTTTCTTTTAAGGAGGGTAAGTATGGTCTTCAAAATTCTTGCTTTATTTTTTGAGCAGTAATGCAAAGGTCACATAAAGACCCCTGCACTGCTTTAAGAATTGCAAAAGGGCAGCTTTTGAATGATGGATGAGCATTTCAGGGCTGTCACACTTGTTTGCTAGCACCTGCGTGTGGTTGTGCTTTCACTTTAATGTCTTTCTGAATCATCTTTAAAGTTGATTGACTTTGATGAGCTTGTTTGAAAGTAGGTCATCTTTTAAGACCTAACAAATCCGCAGTCTGCTGTGACAAACTGAAAAAGTCTGCAGCCCTTAAATTATTCTTTGAAGTCTTACGTTTTTGGGGATGACTGGTTTACCACAATGTACGGTATTTAGCTTCATATAGTGTGGTATGAATGTGCATGTTTTCCTCATTTCCAAAGCTTCCCGCTCAGAGCTATGCTTTTCTAATGGCATATGTGTTTTGAAATGGCAGCGTGGAATCCTCTGCTTTTAGCTTTAATGAGCAGCATTTAGCAGGCGATTGTTGTGCTTCTAGTTTAGCACTACAGGCAGTGCTGTTGCATGCTGGCCGTGAAGATCCAAAGTCGTTCCAAGAAATATTGCACAGGCTGGGATTTTTAACAAGCTGTGATTGGCTGTGTGTCGATGCAGGCCGTGGACTGCAAGGTACTCTTACAGCCGCATCTCCACTCACGAGGAAGCGAATTGTTCAGCAGCTGCTGGTTGGTGACCTAGCAGACCTGGCTGATGAAGGGCTCTATGAGCTCCTACCAAGTGGCTCAGAGAAGCTTCATGGCAAGAAGAAAAACCACAAGAACCAGGAGAGTGAGACTCCTTCCAAATCCAAACAACAAAGGCTGAACTCATCCCTTTGGAAGAAAAGCCAGACTGACCACTCTGTGGGAAAGTCAGGGCTGGCTGAAGATGCCCTGTGCTTCATCTCACTAGAGCAGAGAATTAACCTTCAGCAAAAACAGGCTCACACTGAGGGCCAGCTGGTTCATGCTCTCAGAGATGCAGCTTTCCCTGAGCTCAACCTCAAGAGCTACCTGGACTGTAAGTCGGACTTAGCCCTCCCCACTATCAGACACATTCTCCACGGACGGCCCACAGATGAAGCTAATGAGTTAGAACACTCCCTGAAACTAGCCTTCAATAAAAGAAAGATGTCCACAGGGATCAAGCAAAGTGTGCCAGTGACAAAGTATGGCACTTTCCCCACAGCTGCTGTTCCCAGGAAACCACACAGCCTGGGCTATCCACATCCTTGGCTTTTGCCAATGGAATGGGAAGACTAGAGGGATTCCTGAAATAGTTTGACTCACATTATGTCACTTTCTGTAGCAGTTATCAGCTGTTTGTCGCTAAATGAAAGACAGCATTTCAAGCCACACTCTGCATTTCTCATTTAATGTATTTTTTCCAGTATGAGCACATAATAATAAAATCATTTCTAACAGAAATAGTAGTATGAGTTAATTGACTTACTGTTTTGCAAACATACGCCTTTTCATGACCAGTGACTGTGCTCAGCATTACATTTTATTTAGCTGACGCTTTTATCCAAAGTGACTTACAGTAGACCATAGACACAGCAACGGTTAGCAATTAGGGTTAAGTGTCCTGCTCAACGACATGGACTACCGGAGCCTGGGATCGAACCACCGACCTTTCTGATTGAAAGACAGACTTGCAAACCACTGAGCCTCAGTCAGCAGATTCTCAAACATTAAGCCAATCTCAATATGTCATTTTTTGTCATGAAAATCTGCAAAAATGAGAAGCATTTACATTCTCACTGGGCTTTATATCTATTCATATCATTTTGCCACACCACGAAGTGCTTTAATAAACACACACACACATCCCATGTTGTAAAATCTATATGCATGAAGCTACATATAGTACACAAAAATGTCTAGCAAAGAATATTGATAGTGTTTTCCTGTACGCCGAGTACAGTTCTATAGTATGGTAATTGTGGAGCTAGACTAGTAATTACTGTTTTGCACGATATAGAAATGCAGCTCAAGCTAAAGAATTTGCCAGAGCATAATCGCTTTATGTCTCATCCCTTTCTTCTGTTTGAACACTTTGTTCTTTTGTTCAAAATTACACTTACAACCAGTAATCAAACAGCTGCTGTACATAGGGTACTATCTTCAATAAAAGCATTTTACATGGAGCGATACATGGCACATTTCTTCCCAGATGCATTTGAACCTTTCACTGTGAACTTGCATTTAGAATATAGTCTTTTTCAGGAACACATTATGGCTGGAGTCTCTGCCAGCATACACTGGGAAGAACTGTGCCAAACTGCCTGGAAATGAAACCATTATCATAAGAGAGTATTTATACATGTCCAGTCATATATATGTAAATACAATAAAATTCAAAAAGCCAGAAATCCGAGAAGTGATTGTATTTGCTTTCACAAAGTTTTAAACTAGAGACCTTATTCTGATTGGATCACATACCACAACGCCAAATCAGGTTTTAGCACACAAAGGAGATTGTGCCACAACAACCGATGAACTGCGTTACACCCACACAGGTTACAGGGCTTCCTGTCTGTCTGTGGCTGCGTACAGGCTACCACTTATCCGTTTCATCGTGGAACCGCTTGCTTTTCATTTGGGATTAGAACCGCCACACAGTCGTGAGCGGCGCAGCTGGCGCCGTTGAACTGTTGTGGCAAACAGCACTGCTTCTGTCAGCCCGCAACAGATCATTTTCTAAAATAGGCAACACGAAGAGTCTCTAGATGAGCCATCGCTCTTCATGTGCGTTGAAATATAAATGTCAGCTTTTGGTTTCTTCAAAACAAAAATAATACTGTGAAAAATAATATTGGGTCACGTTGCCCACCACTAAGAGTTGTGTGGCTGCATCTTGCACTGTTGCGACGCCATCGCATTCACAAAATCACACACGTAGACACACACCCTTGCTTGGACCATGCCCATCTTCAAACACAACCTTCATTTTGATCTCAACTTCACATCTGTGAAGTCTCGTGACTGCACCTCCTGCAGACTGACTCATAGGGGGAAAGCAATACCAGTGCAATACGTATGCACAGTTTACATTGTTGTTTCTTACTGAAGCTGTCTACGTCAGGACCCTGGTGCCGTTTAGAAGAAAATACTCACTTCTAATCTGAGGTGTAAAGCAAGCTTTTGTGAATCAGAAGTGGAAGACTCCGTTTGGCATCGTCTGGAATAAAGGCCTCGTGCTTATGCTATCATCACGTGCAGTGATTTAAATTAGCTTGATGTATAATATAAAATGAATATTCATTAAGACTTATGTCTGCTTATCTAAGTGACTTTGAGTTAGTCTCGATACTGTCAGCCTGTGCTATGAAAAGACTTGTTTCTTACATAAATTACATTCAAGTAATTACATGTGTTTTATCTTTAACACTTTAACTATTTTTCCTTACATAGTACCATATTTGATGTATATTCCTCTATGCATTTCATTTCTCCCTTCTCTCTCTTTTTCTCATTTTACTCAGTTTACCTTTCTTGGATAAACACTGGTATGTTACTTTTGTATACTTTGTGCTTCTCTCCTTGCATGTGTTTATTTGAATACGCAACATCAAGGGATGCTCCCTTTGTAGGCCACTAACATATAACAGAACACTTGAACACTTTTCTCTGTCTTTCAGAACTCATTGCCACTAATTTAAAGCCAGAATAGATCAAGAAACTAAACCATCAATTGGTTTACTAGTTGAGAATATAATAACATTACAAATATCTCTTCAACCACTAAAACATTTGATTCGACAAGTAAAGCATTAACCTTTTGGGTTATATATTTAAATATTGTTTTAATTTACAAGAATTGATTTGCACTTTAAATTTAATTAAACACACATATTCACACATGCAGTCAAATGAAACACAGAGTGTGATCCTAAATATTGCATAATCTTTTCTGCTTGTGTTGCTCCATGCTCTGCAGGTTTACTGGTTCCCATACTGGTGGGATCTGCACTGGGACTTGTTATCATTGTCTCTTTAATGTGCTTGCTAATAAGGCAAAAAAGGTAAGCAAAGGGCAAAAACATAACAAAAATAATAATATTTATGTTGGTTGAAACCACACTCTGTACATAATACTGTATCAAAACTGCTGTTTTATTGAACTAGACAGCTGGTCAACGGTTGCCCTCAAACTTATTCAACTCCCATTGCAAATTTGTTTTTTTACAATTTAAATAGCCCAACACAACTAATGTTGCAAGTGGTTTCTCCAAATTCAACACAAAATGCCACTTGTATGATTACTGTAGTCTCAAAATGATTCAACCCCTTTATGAGAAGCATAATTGGTACTTATAGTAGAGCACCCTTTTGCTGTTATGACCTGATGCAAACATGATGCATAGCCAGACACCAGGTTCTGACAGCGTTCCTGAGCAATCTTAGCCCATTCCTCATGGGCAATGGCCTCCAGCTCTCTGATATTCTTGGGTTTGCGTGCTGAAACCACCTTCTTCAAATCCCACCAGAGAATTTTTATGGGGTTCTAGTCAGGCGACTGTGACGGCCATTCTAGAATCTTTCAGGACTCTTTCTGAAACCAAGCCTTGGTGGACTTTGAGGTATGCTTGGGATCATTGTCTTGTTGGGAGGTCCAATGACACCCAAGCTTCAGCTTCCTCACAGACAGCATGACATTTATCCGAGGATTTCCTGATACTTGACTGAATCCATCTTGCCCTCCAAACGCTGCAAGTTTCCAGTGCCAGAAGAAGCAAAGCAGCCCCAGAGCATCACCGAGCCACCGCCATGCTTCACTGTGGGTGTTCTGTATGCTTCATTCTTCCTCCTCCAGACATACCGCTGATCCATCGGCCGGAAAAGTTCCAGTTTTGTTTCATCGCTCCACAGAACAGAATCCCAAAACTTCTTTGGCTTATTAATATGATTTTGAGCATATTGGAGCCGGCTTTTCTTGTGCTTTTGGGTCAGTAATGCTGTAGGTCTCGGGGTTCGGGTATGGAGACCTTCAGCGTTCAGTATGCGTTTATCCTTACAGTGGAAACTAATACCTATGAGCCCGGTGCCACCAAGTCATGCTGCAGGTCTTTTGCAGTCACTCGAGGGTGTTTGGCCACCTGCCTCCCCAGAAATCTGGTGGCAGTCTTTCTGCCACATCCAGGTAGTAGCCAGTGTTCCTTTAACAATTTTGAAAATGCAAACTATTCTTCCAACGTTATTTCGAGGAACATTCATTGCCTCTTTTTCCTTGTTTTGTGCAAGGCAATGATCTCTTCTCTTAACCTTTTGGACAATTCTCTTGTCTTACCCATATTTCTAATATGCAATCAAACGTCACTGCCAGTCCAGGTATTTGACGTGTTTCATCTCAAGCACACCTGATGCAACTAATGAGGCCCTTGATTAGTTGCATCATGTGTGCTTGCGACGCCTGCTTTGCAAATGTGTGCTCTCATTGGGGATTCTATTAAGAGGGTTAAATCATTTTGAGACTGCAGTAGTTTTCAAATGTGGCATTTTGTGTTAAATTTGGAGAAACTGTAAAGTTTGCCAACCAACCCAATTTGCTATATTTGGGTTGAATCATTTTGAGTGCAACTGTATATACACACACACACACACACACATACTGAACAATTGCAAACGGGTATTTCAAGAGGATAGTTAACCTTATTTGATCCACACATCAAGGGTTTTTTAAAATAATAATCCTAGACTTTATAGGGGTGGTGTTCTCATTAGTTGAGATTTATGGGAATGTAACCTCATGCACCTCACCGCTTAAATTATGAGCCCATTTTGTATGAATGGAGTTTTCTATAAAAGACTAGTAGTGCCCTGGAGAGTGGTTTCTTGGTTTTGCATATTGTCCAATTTTTGTGATACATAGTTGAATATGTATTTGCTAACTTTTAAATTGGAGAAAACTTTTGAAGAAAATATAATGGTTACAGTAACTGTAGCTATGCATAGCAGCAAACATGAAACAAATCACATTTTGGCTTTTTACAGGACAAACAAGATGATCCTGTTAATCTTTTCAGGTTTAGTGTGCATTTAACTGAATCCTTGAAGAAAATAACAATTTTAGTGCAATGTAATCAAACAATGTTTTACATTCAGGAGGAAATAAATATGGAGAGGATGAAAATATAAATATGTTATGTTGTGTAAACTTTGGTGGCTTAACTACTGACGTGAAAAAAGAATACAAGAACGTTTCCATTCTAGATTTAAAAAAAAAAGAGGAAATAATAATATAGTATTTTTAAGAGATTCGCTAATTTAAAAATTAAGTTATCCTAACTGATTTCAATGGTGAAATGGCCATATCTCATACAGATTATGTATACAATATGAGTATGAAGGCATTATACATTTAAAGAAGTTATTGCATGTTACCACAAATATATCTGGGGAGAATACATGTATTTGAGATGAAATATGTAAATAGGAAGAACTTGGGAGGTCTCATAACTGGATGGCACTTCTCTGCTTTCCTTTCATTATGCTAATGATGCAAAATCGGCTTTTGGAGGTGTAAGGCTGAGCGACACATAGATGGGTTGGTGGCAGGCTGTCTGCATTAAACTGTTAAATATTCCTTCTATCTTTAAATGTTCTTTTTCTGTCTCTTTTTCCATCTTCCTTAGTAAATACTGTATAAAATCCCATACACCACTAAAATCATTCAGTGGCAATTCTCTGTTTTAACATGGGTAACATCTTGCTCATACATCATGGAACTAAATAACAAACATTGTTTTGAGTGCAGAACAAACCTCAGCAAGAGATTCTTGATGAAATAAATCTACAATTTAAGGGAGAAGCCATAACTTAAGAATGCAAGTTGTATTTAGGGATGTAATGTCACATATCCTCAAATTCTAAAAGCATTATGGTAATTGTATTCCTTAGAGCTTGTGATGCTGAACAGGACAAAGGCAAAGGTGTTGGATACGACATTGGAGAGAGAGACGAGTACGGCTCAAGAGTATAGCTCGTCGTTCTGGACCGCTCTTCAAAGGAGATCATGAGACCGTTGTCCTTTTGCATCACTCTGTCGTATTTGTAGCCCATGGGTCAGCTGTGGAAGCATGACAAGTTTAAGTAGATGCATGATGAAGTTTGCATGCAGCTCTAGGGTTTTGGGAAGCACTCCTTTTTTTCTCAAGCCACATTCTGGACTTCCTTTGCTGTGGCAAGCAGAACAAAGTAGGCCTTGATGCTGTATGTTTTATGCTGCATGACTGCTTCCTTAGAGCAAAAAGAACAGCTGTCCTCTTTAACCCCCCTTTTTATTTATCTGACATGATGTGGTACGTTTTTCTTTTTTTTGAGGAAAGTGCCACGGAGATGCTTCCAGGCAAACACAGTAAAGTCAGAGCTCAACTGGTGAGACTGAGGTTTGCTCGTGGCACACGTTCCCTTGGGCTGTCCAGACGTGCTGGAAAGCCCACAGTCCAAACAATAGAGGGGTAGGAGTCGACAGACATCCCTGATGGTAGGGTGCCCTGATGGGCTATACCACATCTTTCCACCAACGCTGTACTTAGAGCTGCTCTATGGATGTTATAATAAAAGGGTCGATACAAACACAGAAACACACAGCTCCTTCCTTGCGAATATTGCTGAGAAAAAAAGGCTTTTGTGTTTTCAGGCTGCACGTGGGCTGACCCCTAACCCCTGTCCGCCTGTCTGATCACAAGACTAACTCCCCAGCAATCCTGAGAGCCTCTCAGTTAGACTGCAGCCTGTAGAGTAAACCACTGGACCGCTGGGGAGTTATTACATCATCATGTCATTCTCACAGGGTTTCCCTTGGCCATTGTATCATCTTTTCTGCCTTTATTATATTCATACATTTCTCATGGGTCATTTTAGATGTTCAGTGTGCAGTAGGACGATGTGCATGCTTATAGCGTAGAAGTTGACACTGTTGCATTAGGCTGAATAAACAAGCTATCTGGTAAAATGAGTAAATGGTAAAGATAATTGACTGTTTCTCCTCAATATAGTGTTTTTAGAAAAGTACATAAAGTGACATTTACCAGTCCTCCAGTAGAAGATTATTTAGCCCATTCATTGCCGCTCGTGGCCTCATTGCACTGTTGATATCCTGTTGCCATACCTCAAAACAAACCTGTGTTAAACTGTAGTTGTTTCATGTGCCATGATGTTCTTCAGTTATTACGTTGTGTATAAGTGCTGTCTCAGAATACAAAATAAAACTAATATTTATGAAGTAATTGCATTTTCATTGCATTTTATAATTCCCAATGAAAAGTCCATGTCTTGCAGGCTTACTTGGCGCTATCAGTTCTACAGAGTCATATTTTGACCTATAATATCTTTATAGGTCATAATCACCCAGATTTAACATAAATAGGTCTGTTTTACATGATTCCAGCCATTTGACCCTTTAAAAGCAAAAGGATGCCCAATGGTGTCACTTGTCCTGACCAAGCGAGAAAACCTGTTGAACAGGACTGCCATCTACTGGCTGCTTACGTACATAACAATACGTTTTACTTCCGGGGTCTTCGAGATTTGAGTGCTCGCTGTCTACTGTAAACCTACGTGTTTTGTTGTGCATGCTGCTTTCGTGATGTATCGCCAGCCTGTGCTAAAAAACAGGCGCACTCTCCTCGAGAGAGCAGAGAAATTCATCTCTGATGTTTACTTCACAGACTGCAACCTGAGAGGACGGTAAGGCATCTTTTCATGCAGCTGCATTGACGACTACAGTCGATTAAAGTGCTTAAGTGCAGCAGAACAAACATGTGATATTAAACAGAGGATTGTTTAATATCACGTTTATTCATATCCTACACGTAAATGCACATTATGCTGCTCAGTGTTTATTTTAATATCAGTATTAGTTTCCCAAGTATGCCACACACTGGTCATCACTGTAAACATACAGTGAATTAAGTTGACATTATAGTTCCCACTAGAAAAGTTAATTATCACTCCCTCCAGGAAATACATGATGCTGTAGTTCTTGTTACTGATGGATTTATTCCGTCATCAATCCATCAATAACAAGAACTACGGCGTCGTGTTTTTCCTGGAGGGAGTGATAGTCGAACTCGCTGGCTGCACACAACTGAGGGAAATGGGTCCACTCAGAAACAATAATACTTGGGAAATAAACACTTTGTTGTTACTTTTAACGTCCCAGCACAACATAGAACGTACAAATAGTTCATTTTGCATGTAAATACAAACAATCAATATTCAAAATACAATTTGTACAAATAATAATAATATGTAAAAAGTATGTTAATAACGACATAAATAATATTTATGGCAGTTAAACTCTCACCAAATCACATCCATTTGGGATTTCACCTCGCAAATAACCATAACATTCATTCTGCTTCAAGCAGTAAAACTGTCTTGTGTACAGGCCTGTCAAGATAGACTGGCTCTGTGGTGCGTTTTCCCAGGTTGTCTAAGGTTGAGTCACTAATTAACAGTTTTACCTTTCTGACTCTTCCATCAGTGCTAGGGTACGCCTGTGCTACTCTTGCTAATCTCCATTGATTTTGTGGAGAGCAGTCCTCTTGTAGGATGACAATGTCCTTAACCTTCGTATTTATCTTATCCTTTTGCCATATTTGTCTTTGCTGAAGAGTAAGGAGGTACCCCTTCTTCCACCGTGTCCAGAATTAATTTGCCAAGAACTGTACCTGGCGCCATCTTTGCGTAGGTAAAGATCCTGACTCACAAACTGACCAGGAGGGGGAATTGTTATCTTTGACTTCATCATGAGGATATGGTTGGGAGTGAGAGGTTCAAGACTTGTTCGATCATTTAAGTGCTCTGTTGTCAGAGGTCTGCTATTTGCAATAGCCATCACTTCATACAGGAAGGTTCTAAGTGATGCACTGTCAAGTCTTTTACCAGATTGGTCAAGGATCGCTGTTGGGACTCTTCTGATGGTCCTAATTTGTCTCTCCCATACACCCATGTGACTTGATGATGGGAAGTTCATAACAAACTCATATCCATGTTCACTTTACCTGTTCATGATCCAGGTCCTTCATTGCATTCAGGAACTCTCCTTTTGCGCCAACAAAGTTACATTTCCACGTATTGCAATGAATGCAGGCAGTGCATTGCTGAAAGGATCTGTAGTGAGATCAATATGTATGGCTCTAGAACACATACAAGTGAAAAGAAGACCATATCTTTTCCGTTCCTTTCTTTCTTCTTTCACATAGAATGGTCCGAAGCAATCTATACCACAATATGTGAATGGAGGCGTCATTTCCAGTCTCTCTTCTGGCAAGTCTGCCATCTTTGGTTCCTGTGTGTTCCTTCTATACTTTCTGCATGTTTTGCATTTGTAGATGTGCGAGGCAACTGCGCTGCTGCATCCTGTAACCCATTTTCCATTGGATCGCAAATTCATTGTGGTGGTATTGTGGTCACCACGAACAATGGACATCCCCATTGGTGTTGATTGTTCTGAGATAAGTACACTCCCCACAGTCTGTGACACTGGCGTCTGAGAAGCGGTGAAGCTCGTACTGTTTGACATCCACGAAGTTTGCTGGAATATAGCACCTTCTGATCCTTACATTAGACAAGTTTTGTAGATCTTGTAGCCAAGATTCCCACTGTGTCTTGAGCTCCTCTGAGAGTGGCTCTTCCCAACCGGCCTTGTCTCGACACAGTTGTTGCAATATCTGCTTTCCCAGGAGAATGAAAGGGGCTATGAACCCCAATGGGTTGTAGATGGAAGCTACTGTTGATAGCACTCCTCTTCTGGTCAATGGGTGTTCCTTGACTGTAACTCTGAACTGAAAGTCATCAGAGGACACGCACCATTGCACTCCGAGAGCTCTTTCCATGAATGGCTCTCTCAAAGCCATATCAAGGTCTTTGACACTTTCAGCGCACTCTTCCTTTGGTATTGATTTCAATACATGCTTGCTGTTGGAGACGAACTTATGTAGTCTTAGCTTGCCTGTGCTGCAAAGACCTATTGCTTCTTTGATGAGTTGAATTGCCTCAGCATCAGGGAGTGATAGTCGAACTCACTGGCTGCACACAACTGAGAGGGAAATGGGTCCACTTAAAAACAATAATACTTGGGAAGTAAACACTTTGCAGAGTACTAAACTTTACCGCCGCTGCTTTACCGCGATGTCTGGAACTTGTTACCACTAAATGCGTCCCAGCACAACATAAAACGTACAAATAGTTCCTATTGCAGGTAAATACAAACAAAACCAATATTCAAAATACAATTTCTACAAATAATAATATGTAAAAAGTCTATTAATAACAACATAAATAATATTTATGGCAGTTAAATTAATACTGGCCTCATCATACATAATGCACGTAGTGATTTTGGGCTCTCTAAATAGCTTTTTGTATAATTATTTTGTAGATTGTATGGAGGCTCCTGGCCGCTGGAGTCCCTCGGCTCCTTCTTGTCCTCAAAACGGATCACATTCACAGAGGCCTTTCAGCAGACCTTTGCTCCTTATAAAGTTGGTGATACCTTTGGACCCACGTAAGTACAATTGTCAGATTTGTATCACCCGCACATCTTTATATCCCCCCCTGATCTTGGCAATGAACCAAGCTTGATGCTTGCTGAAGGTGGTGGACTTGCTGGTTTAAAGTGACCCTGAACATCCCAGAGTCCTGGAGAGGAAAAGAGGTTCATCTTCTTTGGGAAAGCGATGGAGAAGCAATGGTTTGGAGAGATGAACAGCCAGTTCAGGTAACACATCAGTCAGGCTAGATTAAAGTGCCAAAATCCTATGCAAATAAATTACTATATTTCTTTGTGACATGTGTAGGGCCTCACCAAAGAGGGCGAGAAGACGAGTTACATCCTGTCAGACTGTCTGAGAGACGAGGAGCCACACAGGTCAGTTACTCAAACAGGAGTTCATCGCTGCTTCTGTCACCAAATTAATATCTAACAATATTTTCTCATGTTCTTTAGTGTCACCCTGTATGTGGAGGTGGCCTGTAATGGGCTTTTTGGAGCTGGTCAAGGGTCCATGATTGCAGCCCCGGATCCCAACAGGAAGTTTTCTGTACAGAAGGCTGAGCTGGTGGTATTTAACCGTGACGTACGGGAGCTGCTGACTGATTTTGAGATGCTGATTGACATCGTAAAGGTGAAGTCACACAAAACGATACACGTTACTTCAGTTTAGTTGAAGTTTATTGGAAGTTACCTTTTTTTCTTCCTTCACAGGAACTCGGAGAGGGAGAGCAGCGAGGATACCAGGCACTCTTCACTGTCAATGAGATGGTGAACCTCTGCGACCCCTGTGATCCCAGCTCTTTCTCCAACGCTCACAGCCTGGCCCACACCTTCTTAAGCCAGCGGAACGGGGACAGCCAGCACACTGCTCATGCAATGGGTCACTGCCACATAGACTCAGGTCTCAGTCTAATGTCTAAAATGTGTCCTTTTGAGAATGGAAAACGGTTAAGAAAACCTGGGGTTGTGGCCTGGTCAGATTTGTAATTCAATTTACCAAACAGTGATTCGATATTTACAGATTTAAATCATAATTTTGCTATTTTTTTCTCACGTATTTTAATTCTGTATCTGTGGTAGCAAAGCAATACTAAAAACATACTAAACAGGATACTCTGCCCTATTTCGGAAGTAGAAACTAATAGAAAATGCACATCAAATCTTCCAAATTGGTTAATATTTCAAAATGTCTGTATCTCCAGCTTGGCTGTGGCCCTACGAAGAGACCATTCGCAAATGTGGCCGAAGCTGGGTGACTGTGATACGTTTGATGGAGAAGAACCCAGACTTTGTTTTTACATGTTCTCAGGTATTTTCCCACTAACACAGTGTATTATGAGCCATAAAGGTTTTACAAATATGAGCAGTCCTCTTGAGTTTTGACTTTTTCTATTTTGTTCAGGCCCAGCAGTTCCAGTGGGTAAAGAGCTGGTACCCGGGACTCTTCTCCCAGATTCAGCAGTACGTTAAGAAAGGCAAATTCATTCCGGTTGGAGGAACGTGGGTGGAAATGGTGAACCTCATCTTCCAAATAAATCACATTTCATGTATCTTATGAATTTAACTTTATGAAAGGGGCTGCTGCCACTTTGCTTTTTTTTTTTTTTATGAATATCCTATCCTATCATACGAACGACATTTTGCCTGTCAGGATGGCAACCTGCCCTCAGGTGAGTCCATGGTTCGGCAGTTCCTACAAGGCCAACGCTTCTTTAACCACGAGTTTGGGATCCATTGCAAAGAGGTAGGGATTCATAACAAATGTTTTCATAACCTACTACATTTGTGGCCATTTTATCACATATACAGTGGGTACGGAAAGTATTCAGACCCCTTTAGATTTTTCACTCTTTGTTTCATTGCAGCCATTTGCTAAAATCAAAAAAGTTCATTTTATTTCTCATTAATGTACACTCAGCACCCCATCTTGACAGAAAAAAACAGAAATGTAGAAATTTTTGCAAATTTATTAAAAAAGAAAAACTGAAATATCACATGGTCATAAGTATTCAGACCCTTTGCTCAGTATTGAGTAGAAGCACCCTTTTGAGCTAGTACAGCCATGAGTCTTCTTGGGAATGATGCAACAAGTTTGTCACACCTGGATTTGGGGATCCTCTGCCATTCTTCCTTGCAGATCCTCTCCAGTTCCGTCAGGTTGGATGGTGAACGTTGGTGGACAGCCATTTTCAGGTCTCTCCAGAGATGCTCAATTGGGTTTAGGTCAGGGCTCTGGCTGGGCCAGTCAAGAATGGTCACAGAGTTGTTCCGAAGCCACTCCTTTGTTATTTTAGCTGTGTGCTTAGGGTCATTGTCTTGTTGGAAGGTGAACCTTCGGCCCAGTCTGAGGTCCAGAGCACTCTGGAAGAGGTTTTCTTCCAGGACATCTCTGTACTTGGCCGCATTCATCTTTCCTTCAATTGCAACCAGTCGTCCTGTCCCTGCAGCTGAAAAACACCCCCACAGCATGATGCTGCCACCACCATGTTTCACTGTTGGGATTGTATTGGGCAGGTGATGAGCAGTGCCTGGTTTTCTCCACACATACCTCTTAGAATTAACGCCAAAAAGTTCAATCTTGGTCTCATCAGACCAGAGAATCTTATTTCTCATAGTCTGGGAGTCCTTCATGTGTTTTTTGGCAAACTCTATGCGGGCTTTTATATGTCTTGCACTGAGGAGAGGCTTCCGTCGGGCCACTCTGCCATAAAGCCCCGACTGGTGGAGGGTTGCAGTGATAGTTGACTTTGTGGAACTTTCTCCCATCTCCCTACTGCATCTCTGGAGCTCAGCCACAGTGATCTTTGGGTTCTTCTTTACCTCTCTCACCAAGGCTCTTCTCCCACGATTGCTCAGTTTGGCTGGACGGCCAGGTCTAGGAAGAGTTCTCGTCGTCCCAAACTTCTTCCATTTAAGGATTATGGAGGCCACTGTGCTTTTAGGAACCTTGAGTGCTGCAGAAATTCTTTTGTAACCTTGGCCAGATCTGTGCCTTGCCACAATTCTGTCTCTGAGCTCCTTGGGCAGTTCCTTCGACCTCATGATTCTCATTTGCTCTGACATGCACTGTGAGCTGTAAGGTCTTATATAGACAGGTGTGTGCCTTTCCTAATCAAGTCCAATCAGTTTATTTAAACACAGCTGGACTCCAATGAAGGAATAGAACCATCTCAAGAAGGATCAGAAGAAATGGACAGCATATGAGTTAAATATGAGTGTCACAGCAAAGGGTCTGAATACTTATGACCATGTGATATTTCAGTTTTTCTTTTTTAATAAATTTGCAAAAATTTCTACATTTCTGTTTTTTTCTGTCAAGATGGGGTGCTGAGTGTACATTAATGAGAAATAAAATGAACTTTTTTGATTTTAGCAAATGGCTGCAATGAAACAAAGAGTGAAAAATCTAAAGGGGTCTGAATACTTTCCGTACCCACTGTACATACTATAAGGATCTTTTCCCGTTCTCTTTAGTTCTGGCTTCCGGACACGTTTGGCTACTCTGCCCAGCTTCCTCAGATAATGCAGAGCTCTGGCATTTCCAATTTCTTGACACAGAAGCTCAGCTGGAACCTGGTCAACACTTTTCCTGTAAGTCGTACTTGCCGCTTAGTTTTAAGACATTGGATTGTTAGGTTTTTACTTTATGTTTTTACTTCTCTTTCCTTCAGCACAACACATTTTTCTGGGAGGGTCTGGATGGCTCAAAGGTTTTAACCCACTTCCCACCAGGAAATTCCTATGAAATGAAGGGAAAGGTTGAAGAAGTGAGTTTTTGGTACACATAAGATGGTGAATGTTGAGTCTGTGACAATAATATTTACAATCCTCACAAAGATGACATGTCTGCCCACAGCTGATGAAAACAGTAAAGAATAACAAAGACAAAGGAAGAGCAAACCACAGTGCAGTGTTGTTTGGTTTTGGCGATGGAGGCGGCGGCCCCACACAGCTGATGCTTGACAGATTGCACCGGGTCCAGGACACAGATGGACTTCCCAAGTTAGTTCCTGTCCCACACTTAAACTCACATTCGTCAGTAACAAAAACCAAGCCCAAAATGAGACAGAAATACGTCCCAGAAGTACATTAGTCATGGGTTTATGCTGTCTTTTCCTGCACGTGGACTTTCTGTCATAGGGTTTGCCGGCATGGCATGTAGGCAGTGAACTCCTCCAAGCTTGTTAAATACAAACGGATATGATGTTTACTGATGTTATCATAATGTGGTCATACAATACTATGCATTACACTTGTTTTAGTCAGAATTAATAACAAAGGTGTAGCCAGTGACATCATTGGCCACTTCCATGTCCGGTTCTTGTTTCTCAGGGTCCAGACTTCTAGTCCTGACAAGCTTTTCTCTCAGCTTCGGGCTGACTCCGCTCTGCTTTGTACTTGGACCGGAGAGCTCTTCCTTGAGCTGCACAACGGCACCTACACCACGCAGGCTCAGGTAGAACGAGATCTTTTAAAAGATGCTTAGCGAAAACTACACTAACGGAAAAATAACCAAGCACAAATAGACCAGAAAATAAAGAAATAATATTATATATAACATCTTACAATATAATAGAGACCCACACAATGCCACAAAATAAGCACAAGTGGGAGGAAAAAGATTGTACATGTCCAGGAAATATAAATCAATAAAATGCTCTCTTCCAGATTAAACAAGGGAACCGGCAGTGTGAGGTGTTGCTTCATGACATTGAGATAGCGAGCAGCTTGTCTCTGTGTCGGAACACAACTTTTCAGTATCCTGTGGAAAAACTGCAGGAGCTCTGGAGGTCTAGACACACGCATTAAAGTTTGATGATTAATAAATGAATGGCCTCTGTAAATTATTTATCTGAATTTTCCCTTTCAGGCTGCTTCTACTAAATCAATTCCATGACGTGATTCCCGGCAGCTGTATAGAGATGGTTGTGGAGGATGCACTGCGGTATTATGAAGGTACAGTTTTATGTCTATTAAAAACAGCCATATTCATGTATTGCTTTCCAAAATAAAAAGAATGCCGTGCTGTGTATCAGATATCCGCAGGGATGGCGCGGCACTGCTGCATGATGCCTTTGGAGCCCTGGGGTCAAAAGGCAGCTCCACTGGTGTGTTCAACTCTCTGCCATGGGAGCGCCATGAAGTCATCCAGAGTCAAGATGGGGCTGATATACTTGGTCTAGGTATGTATGAATATTTACAATAATTATGTTGTTGCCTTACAAAGTACAGCTGCATATTTGATGTTGTGGTATCTGTTGTGGTAGCTCTGGTGACGGTTCCCAGCCTCGGTCTGTCCCTGGTCAAAGACACAGAGCCTGCAGCTGCAGTCTCTGTCACTTCTCAAGTATGTACTAATACAGAGCATTTCATTATTTTAGCTATGTTGTCGTTTCATTTGGCTAACTGAGGTGTGTAATGTACAGGCCGACGGCACCATCCTCATGGAGAACGGGATTTTACGGACTGTTGTAAACAAAGACGGCACTTTGGCGTCGCTGTATTTGATCAATGCTAACAGGTACTCTCGGATCACGTGGCCACATTTTCTACGACCGATTATACGCTGAATACTTTTTGCTGAATTAACATGTCTCACCACTTGGTTGGTTTCAGAGAAGCCATCTCTGACGGCTGTCATGCGAACCAGTTTATCATGTTTGATGACGTTCCTCTGTACTGGGATGCTTGGGATGTAATGGACTACCATCTGCAGACAAGGTGTCCGTCATTACTGTTGCATACATCTTTTGCCATCTTGATACACATCGCAGTATTTGCAGGTGACCCTAACTGCAGGATTGACCCCGTAGGAAGCCGGTTCTGGAGGTGGTGCAGCCTCCGCATGTGGTGTCCTCGGGTGGGCTCCGTGGCAGTGTCAGCTTCACACTCAGGATTAGTGATAAGAGCACTATCACACAGGAGATTGTCATGGACGCCATGTGTCCTTACATCAAATTCAACACAGAGGTACAACATGTGTGAAATCTGGAGAATCACTGATCCAACAGTTGACACATTCTTCAAAACCCACAAAATACCCAGTGCATCCATCCAATTTCAGGTGAAGTGGGCAGAGTCGCACAAGTTTCTGAAGGTGGAATTCCCAGTGCGAGTCCACAGTCCCAATGCTACATATGAGATCCAGTTTGGCCATCTGCAGAGACCCACACACAGGAACACTTCATGGGACTGGGCCAAATTTGAGGTATAACACCGGAAGGAACTGTATAAGTAGGATGATGTTCAAAGATGTCAGCAATGCTGTCGTAACAAACATAATACTGTTGAAATGCTTTGTATGTTCTTTGCCGTTTCTCATCATGGCTTCCTTCTCAGGTTTGGGGTCACAAATGGGCCGATTTGTCAGAGCACAACTTTGGGGTTGCGCTGCTGAATGATTGCAAATATGGCTATTCAGTCCACAAGAACACGATGACCCTGTCCCTGTGAGGTTTCCCTACAATTCATATACAATTCAGTTTCACCAAATGTAAATAACCCTTGCTTCTAACAGTACACGTCTGTCACAGACTGAGAGCACCCAAGGCACCAGATGTCAACGCTGACATGGGGACTCATCATTTCACCTATGCAGTCATGCCACATGCGGGTAGGGATGAACTCTTCTCATTAAACCTTAGCTCTCTCACCGTGGACCTTGTGATTTCATGTTTTGTGTTTAAATATAGGATCTTTCCAAGATGCTTCCGTCATCCAGTGTGCGTACAACCTCAACTTCCCTTTGAGGCCAATCCAGTGCACTGCCGACACCGAGCCCTGGAGTGCCTTTTCCATCAACACTGCATCAGTCATCGTTGAGACCATCAAACAGGTATCCCACTAAATGCTAAGCTTGACCTGCCTTGACCAAATCGGCCCACTAATGGTTGTTTACCGTTTCCTGCGACAGGCTGAGGACAGGAAAGGAGCACTTGTAGTCCGACTATATGAGTCACATGGGAGCAGCGTGACTGCAACTCTCTGTGCCACTCTTCCAGTCAGGGAAGCCTGGCAGTAAGTATTTCCATTTTTACGTTCACTGTTGTCTGGCATCTTTTTTTAATGTTGTATTGTCTACTAAGAATGCAACTTTTTTTTCGACTTTCAGTTGCGATTTCCTGGAGAGACAAGACCCCACTCGGCCTGCACGCATCACATCAGAGGGAATTACTCTGAACTTCAGCCCCTTCCAAATTGTGTCACTTCTCCTCATCTTGTAAAGGACACAGACGGGAACCAAATCTCAGGGTAGTCACACATTTTAAAACCTAAACGTAGAAACTAGGAAAATGCTATAAAATGTATCATCTGGTGCTACAGCTTATTAGGAGACTTCAAATGGAGGGCATCAGTTTGAGCTACTCATGGATGACAATGTGACAAAAATAAAGTAATTACTTTGCATCAAATCAATACAAAGTTTCAGAACTTATTTAAAAACACGTTTTATTATAAACAATTTCGCAGTATAAAAACATACATCCCCATGCAGTGGTGCATCCTTTTTATTTGTATGTGCTGTTCTGCCTGGTCACTCTTTCGCTACGCCTCTGTGGACCTGCAAGAAGGACACATTTTTCTAGTAGATTTTGAGAATTTCTTCTTATAATTTTGAGATCATTTTATAAGCTCACCTGTCGTTGGCTCTGCATTGCTGTTTTTTTTTGCTGTTTTGTTTTGTGTCTTCCTACGTGCAGTTTCTCTCTTTTCATGTTGAGGTGTCTTTACTTCTCGTCTTTTGGATACGGCTTCCTTTAAAGGTGCATCCTTTTCCTTTTTTGGTGTTTTGGTTACAGTTTCCTGTTTGATCACGTTCTTCTTTGATGTGCTCACAGAGGGACTCCTGGTTGTAACCTTTTTATTTTCTGTGTAATCGTGGTCATCTTCTTTCTTGGCTCTCTTTTTGACCTTAGGTGCTTTTGAAGCTATTGTGTGGAAAAAATACAGATCAGTTTATTCATCGACTATTCTCAGATACATTTTAGCGGAAGTTCTCAAGTTTCATGTATTCAGAGTACCTTTAGGTGTCATGGGGCCTGGATCTCCCTGAAATTAGAACAGTACATATGTGTCAGTGACATGTGAAACTCTGTCAGAGTTTAAAATACAGGATTTTCCTATTAACTCACTTTGAACCACATAGTTCTGCCATTGTGGTCCCGTATGGATTTCATTCCATCCACATAGTAACACTGCAGCCACGCCTTAAAGTCAGAGTAGTCTGCCTTCTGGGGATCGTAGCCCTTCCCACCTGGGGAAACACGTAAAATAAAGTGGTCATTTTACAGGAAATTCAATGTGTTATCTCTGAATGAAATCATTATGAATTAGTCTTTCACTCAAAAGGACCAACCTAGGTTCACCACCTCTAGAGGTACTGTGTGACACAGTCTGAGCAGGTCACCCGGCTCTCCTTCCACTGGTTTCTGCTCAGCTCCGTCTGAGTTCTTGTGCAAAGAAAGAAAGAGGCACTGTTAGAAAATGTAAAGCGGGGATTTTTGCTTGGCTGATGATCTGAAAGATTTGAGTCTCTGTTATTTGACCTTTGTGTCTGTGATCTCATTTTTCACACCCTTCTTGTTTTCAAATTCATCTTCTGACTTCAGGCCTTCCAATACGGTCCTTGCGGGCACGAACGGTGGGATGTTCAACCTAAAAAACACAGAAAGGCTCCTTTGTTTCCAAGTTTGTCTGAATCAGTGTGCTAGACGTAAGAAACCAAGAAGTCAAAGAAAGCCATTCTTTTCATATCTGGACCTTGAGTCTCATGAGAGCCGGTTCTATGTTTTGGTAAACAAAGCAAAACATACAATCTGCCTTTTTCGAAGGTCACAGGAAAAACAGTTTTGTGAGACAAAAGAATTTTAGTAGTCTTTCTAGTCTGACCTTGATTGTGTCCTTGTAATAAGAACAAAAGCAAAGCTACTCCCTAATGCTTTCTTTCTAATATGTTTCTTTTTAAACTGTGCAGAGACCTATTAATATCAAGGTTTCTCTGTCTCAGGCTTTCTATGTGCCTGCTTTCGTTCACATTTTGTTCTTCGCAGCCACTAGTTACACCTAGCAGATGCAAACTAGCCATTAGAACTATAGTAATATTTGTTGTTGCCCTGTAAATGAGTAAATACTGTTATTATGATAAGGGATGCACTGATCCAACACTTTCCCTCAGTATGCTTATTATGATTACTCAACACAGATTATCTGTCAATTACAAAATACCAATCCAATGTCAGTGCCTTCTCAAATATGAAGATGTTCTGCTTTTCTTTATCTTATTTGATTGAAACTGAATATGTTGGGGTTTTAAACTGTTTGCTGGACACAAAAGTAATTTAAGGTTGACATTTTAATGGGATATGATTACAGAATTCAAATAATTGTTAGTTGCATGCCTATATTTAAATTGGATCGTCATGTCATGGCTGATTCCCTATCCCCTAAATAAGGTCAGTATTGAACCATTACAAAAACATAACCGTATAATGTGTAATTTGAGTAGTTCTGAGGCTTGTTTGAAGTTTATCACCTGTAAAGGACTTCAGCCCTGAGGTAGTTCCCGATACCGTTGAAGTACTTCTGATTGAGCAGAACTTCACAGATGGGCCTGTCGAAGGCACGGTCAGACAGGTGCGACACTATGTTCTCCCTGCAAAGATATTGACTGGTCAGTGCGACAGTGATACTTTGAGCAGGTGACTCAAGTTAGAGTCTCAGCCTTACGAACCTGAAGTTTTCGTACTCAAACATGATGCACGGCCCTCTGTCAGGCTGCCACGTCCCATTGGGTTGCCAGCTGCCAAACCTGCGTGCATCCACAAAGCTCAGCACTCTGCAGGGCTTCTCTTCGGAATAAAACCGCAGATGGGCATGTTTGGGCAGCTCATCCTCTGTGGTGAAGCGGAAATAGCCTGACATCCCAAAGCGAAAAACTATATCCATGGGCTGGTCTGCTTGTCCCGGCTTCACTGTCTTTTTTGAATCGCCACTCTTCATGGGCGTCAGTGTGAGCTTCACTTCCTTCCCTCTGGAAGTGGAACTAATGCGATAGGCCTCACAGGTGAAGGGCACATCAGGATTCTTGCTGACTGCAGATTTTGTGACTGGTCCAGTGAACAACACTCCTGCGCACATTTTGTTCACGAAAAGGCTGGCCAGGTGGAGCTCTGGTCCCTCAGGCATTTTGTTTGAACAAATGAAGCTGTTCTGTAATGGTCATTGATGACATTAATACACATTATAAATACAAGTGAGCTTTGAAACACCATGTATAGGCCTAATTCTTAGGGTAATCTAAAATGTACAGGCTTAAAGGAACAGTTAACTGAATGAATAGAAAATCAAAAATATAATTTGATTCTAAAAATGTTTAAAAAGCCCTAAAGACCTTGGGTTATGTTGTTATATTGAAAAGAATGGAGGGGTGTATGTTAAAGTGGACTTGTGACCTCAATTTAGAACATTGGCCTCTCTGCACACATCCTACACCCAAACGCACGCCCTACGTGATGCACATCACGCCACCACATATCATGCGTGTCCTGACTGGGTGCACTTGGTCAGTCTGAACAAATCATTATGTTTCGGCCTTGCACGGCTCCTTACGAGGAAACAACAAACAAGCTAAATAGTTGGGGAAGTGGGCGTTTGCATTGAGTTACGAGGATCACAGGGAGTAAAACAACTCACCCAAAACAGGGAAACCACGCCGTTGATGAACTGTTTAAAAGACGTCAACTAGAGTTGCATAACAGAGGGAGTTATCGGGTTTGTCTGCTCTCTGCAGGGATGTACAATGAGCAAACCACGGCACTGACGAAGACGCTTTCACAACATGCCTGTTACCAAACATTCTTCTTCTTCTTCGGTTTAATTGCGGGTGGAAACCAGCGTTAAGGTGCATTACCGCCACCTACTGCGTTGGAATATTAACTATCTATGTGTAAACCTTTGGCACCAGACTGTCTGGAAATATCGTGTGATCTCCATGCTTTCACGCACGTTTCTCATCCAAGTGAATGTTTTGTTTTCGCTGTTTTCACTTCATTGAATGAATTTTCCAGCAAACGTAAAGTAGAAAACACTACATGAGCAAACAGTACAGCCTCAATGCATGGTGGGAAATGTAAGCTTTGCAGAAACCGGAAAGGATACACGTATTACACATTTTATTTTGTAATGTATGAGCACAAAAAGGTCAAACAGTAATTATAAGCATAATTCAAATCAAAACGTGTGAACCAATATACAATTATTTTACAAAAATAGTCCATTCAGTGGTCTTGTTCAGTCTGGACACATTTCCACCAATTATTATCACTAACGTGGTAGAAAAATAAAACTAAATATCAGTCAATACAAACAAGGAATGAGCCATTCACATGACCTTTGAGATGATACTGTCATATAAAAAATGTAAAGATGCAAGTATGGCACTTTTAAACAGCATCATTTGTGTCCGTCTGTCGATCAGACATCGACGTCTGACTTTACTCTCCACTCTTCATTGTAGTGCATTCATCCTCGTCTGGGCTTGTTTGAGCTCTGTGGAAACACAAAGGAAGAAATTCATCACACAATAATTCTGACCCATAGAACTGCTTGAAAATGGACATACTATGAGAAAACTGCAATTTGACATGACGCAGAACTAACCTGCAAGCAAGACTCTGAACTTGTCTGCAGAAATGGAAACAACCGTTGTTTCTGTTGAGGCTGACTCTGCTCCCTCTGTCTGCAGTTTAAGCTGAATCATTGGTTCATTCACCTCCATCAGTTCACTGGAGCTCAGAATGTAGTCAACGCGCCAGGACACTGCCTCCAGTCTGCCCACTGCAATTCATGACAGGGCAGAATTATTGCCATCTCTCAGTCAGCAACCTCACAGAGAACAGCTCTGATCATCAGTTATTTTTGTCTTCCTCTTTTAAAAAAAAAGGACAAGACAGACAGAATTACTTACATCTCAGACTTGTCTCTCTTAGTTTGCCTTGCAGCGCGGAGTGCTTGTCTTCATATGATTTGCAGAGCCCCGTTGTGTGTTCTAAAATAATGAGATAATGTGTAGAATTAATAGTAAAGTCAAGATTTATTTTAAGTCCATAAATCACATTAAAGCCTTTTCACAAATTATTAGCAGAAGCACATTAATACAGAAGCAACCAATCCATTAAAGCAAAAAGTAACAAATATCTATCAAACAAAGTGCATCACAACATTTGAAAAATACCATCCCAAGCTGCTGGAGAGTTCATTCTGATAGTTTTATTCCATCAATGTGCCAAAGTCACATTGCAAAATACCCCCCATCCCACCAACTAGCATAGTTTATATTGTGTCACCTTGGAGTGCAAGCTGACGGCAGTGTTTTATTTAGTTCCAAAATACCCAATTATGCAATGCAGCAGGCTCCAATATTGACATGATAGGCTGTGGTCGTGGACCTGTATGGCGATAAAAGTCCAAATCTGCACATCATTAAAATATGTAACTCTATATTCAAGATTCCTTGGTCGTCTAGGAGCCATTGGTATCTCCCCTAAGGGCTCCTCTTAATACAGACATTACCTCTGAAATAAGACAATCATAAACAACCAGTCCATGCATACGCTTGGCACTAATACAAGTATGGAAAGTGGTCTGTCCATGTTTGAAAACAGATTAAAAGACATAATCATCATTTATATACCAAACATGGGGAACCACAGTGGACTCACCTTTAGGCAGACCGAGCTGCTGCAGCTCACTTGACAGGGACTCGCTATCAACATCATGCTTCGCTGCACTGGAGAAAATGAAGCTGAGCACTGCCACACTAGCTTTGATATCTCCGCTCTCTGGAAGAGGGATCGATGTCATGAATGAACATGCAATTATGACAGTTTCATAGGCTTGTGTATTAAGTATATTAGTTATAATTAAATGCAGTACCAGCAGTAGTGGAATATAATTAAGTATATTAACTTAAATACTCTGCTAAGGAATCATTTTTGCAGTACTGGTACATTAGAGTTATTAAGGCTTCCTTATACTTCTACGTTCTAATAGTCTGCAAATTAAGGTGTTACACACAAAACACATGATGGACTTATAAAACATGATGCATTGTTGTAGATTTAACTACCCAAGCAGTATTTTAAGTCAGTTTACGTCAAGCACATTCTCTAGAAATACTTCAGTACTTTTAATTAAGACACATTTGTAATGTGGGCCCCATATTTGTAGTAGAGTATTTATATACTGTAGTGCTGCTACTTTACTCTTTAATTTGTAAAAGATCTGCAGTATGAGGGAGACTTACCAAACTTTGCATCTGCAGTAAGCTTTGTAACCTTATCATACTAAAAAAAAAAGAGAAGATAGCTCATATCAGTGATATAATTGTGAATATGACGCGAGGTAACTGATTATGTAGATGTGTGTTAAAATTCTTACATCAATGCCATCCCCGAGCAGATCTTTCAGCACTTGAGCACATAGTAGTTTCATTTTGACACTTGACTGTTGTGTTAGAAAGGCAGAAAAAAACAATTATAATTATTTAAAAAACACACCATAAACTGACTCTTGATTCAATAAAAGTACTCACGATCTTGGTTAACGTGCTTATTTCGGCCAGTACCCAGTCTGGGCAGTCCAGATCGCCACAGAAACGAAACCGCTAGAAACAGACAAGACATCATATACACATTATTGTTTACTGTGTCATTAAAGTCAGTCCTTAAACACTGAAACGACAGCAAGCACGTTGACGTTAGACGTCCATCCAGTCACTAACTAGCTTAGCCTGCTAACGTCAGCTACGTAAAAGCCGGGTATAAACATCGATAGTGTTGACGGTAACAATTAACGTGACTTAATGAATACATTATGAAAATAAAACGTCTCGTAAAACCGGCTTCTAAAAGAAAACTAGAGTTAAACAATACGATTATTGAGTGTTTACCATGGCTGTCAGTCGTCGGTCAGCTGAGCAGCGTTACGCTGAAGAACTGAACCGGAAGTAATTCTTTCTTCACATCTGATTGGATATTAAACGAATATGGGCTGTCCTTCAGGCAAAGACGATGGTCCCGATCTTGGCAACTCATGTTCATTACAAACACCAATTTAATTGTACCATATCAATGTTTGATTGTGTGTGCATTGTTCAGCTCTCAGATACAGTTTTAAAAAAAAAGTTTGCCGTAAGTATTTAGAATTTTGTTGAAAGACAAACCTGGGCAAGTTATATTTACAATTCTGGACAGGTAATCAGAATCAGAATCAGAACCATTTATTGCCATGTTTGTTTTCACATTCAAGGAATTTGTCCTGGCGGAAGGTGCATACATTTAACATTTAACAATACACATTTAACAGTAAACACAGTGCAACAAATGATAATGAATGAATGAATATTTGCAATTGAACAGTAGAATATCAAAACATCAAAAATAAGATAAAGTGCATAGAATGTGCATGGTATGTAAGTGTTGTGTGAAAGTGGCATGTGTAGTGTTAAAGTGTCGAGTGTATTTAAATGTAAGGCATGGGGGTGTGTGCAGGGGAGTGTCCAGTGTGAAATTGTCTGGGGATGACAGTCAGTCAAGTCAGTGGGGCACCCGGGCTCTGTTGATGAGCCCGAATGCAAACGGGGAAAACACTGTTGGTTTTGCGTGATGTCTTGGTCCGGATGGACTGCAGCCTCCTGCCAGAGGGGAGGGACACGAACAGTTTGTGTCCAGGGTGAGAGGGATCAGCTACAGGATCTTCTAATCATTAGAATCTAATGAGTTAGAAGATCCTTTCCACCGTGCAAAGAGACCCATGCAGGAGTTTATATGGACTGAGAACGAAAGAGCAGCTGGAACTCCTTGCTGGTGTTTATATTAAGAGAAAAGTGGAATGTTTCAGATCAGATGAGTTAGTAGATCCAGTAAACAGGGGAAGCCTCCCTGCATTTGTACAATGCAGCTGGAGAATAAATACGTACATGAATAGAAAATGTTATCTTCTTTGTCTGTCGTTTGATTTCCATTTATGTTTGTCTTTCCCCCTCAATAGAGCCTAATTACACAGTTTTCTCAAATTGCTTCTGCATTAGGCTATTTGAAATAACTTTCAGTGTTAAATGTTGGTGCCTTGCACGTACGGTTTCTATTTGCATGTTTATAAATTAAATTAAATACAACATATTATATTTATTTTTCTTCTGTCTGTCTACAAATGTGTTCTATGTAATGCAGTGACGTACTTGGTATAACGTCAGAAGTGTCCCACCCAGCCACCGCGCTTGCCTGCTCAGCTTCGGGGTTGTTCTCGCGGGAGCGCACAGAGCACAAATCAACTCCTCACTGGATGGACACCTGCTCTTTTATCAGGTCGCCCGTCTGCCAACAGACTGAGGGATCGAGGACGGTTTATACAGAAATAAGTATGTTAAGCGTATAATGCGCAAAATGTGGCGATTTCTTTTCATTTGGTTTGATCTTCAACTCGTCCTAAATTCACCAACTCTTGGATCTAAAAATAATCCCAGACTTCTGCGAAAAGGTACGGTTCACTTGTCAACGCTACGACTGCAATGTTTCAGATTTATTCAGAAAAAAACAATGTCTCAAATTAGTGTATATGGTTAGAAGAGTCAGCTAGAGTTAATCTTCAAATCCTCCTTAAACCCTCTAAGAATAAGATTTAGTTCAATTTAGATCACCCAACTTTACTCTCCAAAGGGACCAGACCAGAGTATACCGTTTGATGTCAGTGCACGATGATACAGCCATTGCTATGATTCAGTCTGACCTTCACATCCCTCCATAAGTCAAATATGATAATGTAATGCATTACTCCCTCAGATATAAACAGTGGTGGATTTGAATACCCAGTCTGTCAGAATCATAGCGTGTTCTTCTATAATGAGGACTCTGAGCAGATGTATGTCGGGGGGACAGATTTTGTGCTGAAACTCGATGTGGACGACTATCATGTTATAGAGGTGGGTGTTTCTGAACTTACACTTTTAAATTGATCTGTGTCTTTTGTTTATTTAATCACCTGCAGTACATGTACTTCCTGTATACTCTTCTAATATCTTATTGATTTCTGTGTGTGTGGTTAATGATGGTGATGGTGGAGTGTGTGATGCAGCTGGGCATAATTAAAAGCTTTAGCAGATGGTTGTCACACACCCATTGTTACAAGAGTCTGCCTGGCAGAGCCCATTGACAGATGTGGCCTTTCAAAGCCAGCTGTAACATACAGTTTTAAGTCAGGAGCTGCTGATGGCAAAAACAGACCCTGATGACTTATACAAGTTTATATAATAATCCAGAAAATGGAGAAATTATGGAGTTGTGCCGGATGCAGCTGAAGCTACTGAGGAAGTAGACATTAGTTTGATTAATTTTTGCCTGAGAAAGCAGACATAAGAAAAAAAACCAAACATACATTTCTGATCTTTTGTTTTTATCCATCATCTAGCTATTTCAAACCTAGCCCAAAACACCTGTTTGTGCAACTGTCATGCTTTAACGATACAGGGATGTTTGAAATGTATATTTTATCTTTCTAATGTCTCATTTAAAACTGTCCCCATGTGAAAGGTTTGTGAATTTGTCCATCTATATGTCTCCCCGACAGAAATTTCTTTTGAAACCTGTGGGGCAAAAACAGTGCCAAGAGGTCAGTAAATAGAGATGTACGTGGTCAGAAATGGCTGCTCAGCAAATTAGCAAAATACTTGTTTTTTTAAATGAAAGCATAATTAATTATGTGTGATACCTTGGTGATAATAGCTTCTGTTTCTGTAGGGCCAATGTGAAAATGTCATCACTGTGATTGAGAAGTTTCAGGGCAGCCTGTTTGTCTGTGGAACAAATGGACACAACCCGCAGTGTTGGAAGCTTGTGAGTGTTTGCATGAATCACTTAATATGTTCCAGTTAATGTCACTTGTGCCTGACAAACTGTTTGCAGTTATTGTGTCTGGCTAACTTTACTGGCAACAGCAGGGCCAAGCTGATTGAAGCATGCAGCTTCTTTGTGTAACGGCTAGGGTTCTCATTAAACTTGAATCAGCACCCTGTCTGTGATTTCAGTCGGGTGTCGGGTGGCTGGTGTTTCGATATATTACACCATCACAACTAACTATGGTGATATTCTTTTGACTTCCTGTGGTTCTACAGTTTTCTTCAGTGAACAACCAGTCTCATGAAATAGTGGAGAGTTATGAGGGGACGGGCATCTCTCCATTTGTTTACACACACAACTCTGTGTCCCTCACAGCAGGTATGTTGAATACCGCAACTTGCACAGTTGATAGTAGCCCATGTTTTATACGGTTTCAAAATGTGACTGGGCTGCACACTTATGTAACCGCATCAAGTCATGTGTGATAGCAGAGTTGGCCAACCAGTGCACTTTGACAAAAATATACTCAATAATTGAACATCTTTGCTCGTTTTCACATGATGTCTCTCTGCTATTTCTAGAGGGGGATCTATATTCAGCGGCGCCTTTGGATGCTGAAGGAGGTTCTTTACAATTCAGAAGGCAAGCCGGCAGCAGAACTAATGTCTGGATGTATGACAGCTGGGTCTCAGGTGACTACAGTTTATTCATAATGCACGATGAATATAAAAAGATACCTTACTCAGGGAAAATCAGCAAGAATTAATATGACTTCATAACGCACCTGAATAGTATCAGTCAGCTCTGAGAGTGTACAGACTTTAACTCATAATAGTTATTTGCACTCTTTAGTGCCCTGTCATTATCTCTTGTTTTGGTCTCACATCTTGTTTTGGCACGGCCCTTCAGGCCTACTGTAAGCAGTGAAGCCGTTTATTAAACATGTCCTCCTCTCACAGAGCCCACGTTCATTGCTGCCTCCTGGGTGAAGCAGAGGGAAGAACCCGACAACGAGAAAATCTACATCTTTTTCCGTGAGAAGAACTCCGATCAGAATCCGGAGGCGGACCCCTGGATATCGAGGGTGGCCAGAGTGTGTAAGGTATGCTGCACACTGAAGTGGGTGACGCTTACGTCAATGAAGCTCTCGTCTCTCACTAGACCGCGACGGAAGATTCCCCAAATTCTCTTCAGTCCTATCTATATAAGATTATTTTGTCCATCATTGTTCCCAAGGTTGAGGATACACTTTGACTTTACACATGCATGGAAAAGGTTGTTCCCATGGTGTGTTATAACGCAGTGCATACGTTTATATTTTGCAAGATATGCCCACAAGCATAATCACTTTTTCCTTCTAGTTTCTATTAGAATAAACAGACAGTGAATTGTTGGACACCTCAGCAGATGTCAATGTCAGTGTTCTAGAGTTGGCTGTGTCTCCGACAGTAACCGGTCCTGAATTTGCAAAATAAAGGAGAATAAAAACCTGCCATCTGTCATATCAGTGTTGTTTGATGTTGAACAATGGCTAAGGTCGGCCACTATTTACAGTACTTGAGAGAATGAGGAGAGTATGGCCTACTGTTATGCTCGTATTGAAAGCTTTGCTAAAAAAGCAAAGGGAGTTGACAGGGAGCTATCCTGTGGTATGTGAATACAATGCCAGTCTTTGACAAAGGCATCCACATGATTAATTCATTAGTGCACGATCTGCACCACAATGCTCTCATTTCCACTACCTGCACAAACAAATCAGGCATCTTCTATTTCAATTAACTTACGCGGCATGCTATTATTGTGGTGAAATACACTCTTTTCAACACCCTTGTTATTCGACATTTGTGCAAAACAAGACTTGTCCTAACAGAGGTCTGGTGTTTCATTCCAGGTGTCATGGTCCAAGTAAAGACAGTCCTATCAAATAACAATTAGTTGATGAATTTTAGTCTGTAAGAAAAGTGAAAGAGCGTCTTCCTGGTGTCATTTATTGCTGTCATTTTGCAGGTAGATGAAGGTGGATCAAAACGATTCTTCCAGAACATGTGGACGTCTTTCCTCAAAGCCCGTCTTGTCTGTGGGTTTCCAGAAGAGTCGCTCTATTTCAACCGTCTCCAAGACATTTATGTGATGCATGCTGAGGACTGGAAAGACACCCGAGTCTATGCTCTTTTCACGCTGTTCACAAGCAGCTGGTGAGACACTTCCCCTTCCTTCATTATCAGCAACTAAGGAACAACACAAGTAACACGCTGACAGGGCAACACAAAATAGCTCCCACTTGGAAACAAAACATGTCTGTCTCTCTGCCTGTCTGTCTCTCTGTCTGTCTATTTATAACAACAATCCAAATCTGCTCCATAGGTAACCTGATTTACTATTTCTACCCTCTTATGTGAGGGTTCCAGTTTGGTTTAGTTTAGTCTCACATTAGACACAATTTAGTATTGCACTTCTTGAAGGAGGTGGGTGATTCAGAAAAGATATATATATATATCTCCATAAAAATAACTTGATGGAGGCTTGAATAAAGGTTTGAATAGATTTGAATGAAAGATCTTCTGCTAAAAGTCAATGGGACAAAACCACCACCACTGATATACAGATGACAACTGTATTTTTGATCCTAACTTCAGTTATCTCATTGCTCTTCTAGGAACTCCACGGCTGTGTGCATCTATTCAATAGGAATGATTGAGGAGATATTTGAGGACTCAACCTTTAAGGGCTACAACAACGACATTCCCAAACCAAGGCCAGGAACGGTAACCATTTGTTTTGTTGCTATGTTGCTGACCAGAGACAGAATAGTTCCTCTAAGGGTTTTTTGTTTGTTTCCAACCCTCTAATGTATTTTTGATTTAAACGCTTATCAGAACATCTGTTCCAAAGTAAGACACAAGCATGTGTTACATAAGTGGGTGGAAACATGGAAAATGTGTGTCTGTAATATTTATATATCCATCAAATGTGGTTCAGTGTTTCAGATTGTTGTTTTTTACATGAAGTCTTTTTGAGTTCAACCCTGTAGAGGAACTAAAGAGGCCCCACAAACATGGATACATTTCAGATTACTTCTCATTGTAGTAAACAGTTCACTGACCCAGTGAGTAATGGTTCCTTAAAGGAGGTTGACTTGTAGCCATGCCATGTAAAGAAAACCCTGTTCCTTCCATCTGTTCAGTTTATATCTTGAGGAAAGTCTTATTTGTTTTTATACAACTTTGGGTGCCTTCTGTTTTGTATACCTAAAGTATGTTCCTCTTCCTACAGTATACAAACTACTTGTAAATGGGAAAAAACTACCACTTTTTGTCCACGTATTTTTCAGTGTGTAAAAAACAGCAGGATCCTGCCACTGGCCACGGTCAATATGGTCAAGAATCACCCAGAAATGACCGACTGGGTTCACTCCGTGCATTATACAGCTCCATTTTATATAAGCAACAACAACTACACCAAGATAGCTGTGGACCGCGTCCAGGCAGCAGACCAGCACATGTATAACGTTCTGCTTCTGGCTACTGGTATGTTCTGGTTGGGAGGAAATACTATGTTCCTTCCGTACTTTGTTTAGCTGTTTATGCCTTGTTGATCTGTATTGTAATCATGTACTGTCTGTAATCTCTGGGAGGAACAATGGGCAACAATAAAAATACAGTTTCACCCCTGAAATAACAACGTTACAAAACGTTTGTGTGCTGTTCCAACAGATTCTGGGACAATCCATAAAGTGTTGGAGTCCGGGTCAGAACCTTTCATCATCTCTGAAACACAACTCTCCAGCCGCTCAACCATCAAATCAATGAAGCTGGTCTCCACAAAGGTATTTTAAATGTCATGCATTGTGCGGCAAGGTGTTCTCAGTTGTGTTTTTGTCACACATTTCTCACAATTGTCTATTTTTATGCTGCACTAGTCATCATTATATATTAACTTGATTAAATATGGAATATGGAAGGGATCGCTTGTGAAACCCAAGAAAGGGCACAATACTCTATCAATACTTGGTCTTTCAATGGTTTAAAGTGAAATTATTGTCTCTGTGCACAGAAAAAGTTAGTGGTGGGTTTTCCAGAGAAAATTGCTATCATGGACCTGCAGAGGTGTCAGGAGTACAACCAGTCCTGTGCAGACTGTGTCCTGGCCCGGGACCCATACTGTGCCTGGACCAAGTTTGGATGCACTCCAACTTTGCCGTAAGTGTGGACAGCATTCATACCAACAACTAACAAGACTGAAAGAGCTGCTCTCCGCATGTCCATCTGAATATTAACTTTCTGCCAAACATGAATACATGTTGATGCAAAGATGAGGGGGGGGAAAATAATAATTTTATGACATGAAACAGATCATCGGGGCAACATCAAGTTACTTATCTCTCAAAATGCTTATTATACTTGTTGGAACATGTTTTGTTTTTGTTTCCAGTGGAGGCATTCAAAATATCATTGACGGGAACATAAGTCTATGTCCTGCATCAGTAGAAGGTAATTAACGATGAGATTGTTATTTATACAAACCTGCTAAGGACTCAAAAACCTTTTATCACATCTGTATTTTATCTTCTTTTTATTCTTGTAGAAAAAAAACTAGTAAACCGGACCAAGCGGGAGACAGATTCACCATCAGCATCAGCAGTGGATTTGAGGACAGTTTACTCGGTCCCCCTTAGTGTCCCTTTCTATCTGTCATGTCCTATAGAGTCCTACCATGCTGTCTACACCTGGGAGCATGAAGGCCAGAGCAGCCCTTGTCTCCAGATGCAGTCTAACTGCCTGCACCTCATCCCTGCCATGACACACGAGAACTATGGCGGCTACAAGTGTGTTTCCAAAGAGAAAGACTACACCAAAGTGGTGAAAATGTATCGGCTTACAGAGCAAATTATTCAAGATACGAATGAAAACACTAAGAGGATCAATACCTCTTTCAAGATAAATTATGCATCAGCTGTCGTGTCACAGAAGATGTGGATCACCCTTGGACTTGCTGTGGTGGGGATTTTTAGTTAGGATTTGCAAAAATGACTATTTAAACGTAACACTCCTATACTTGTGGCATAAACATCCTCAAGTCCTTTGTCCTAGTCATTGCTCTCAGGCCAGGACACAGGCAGCATGAAAGGAAATCCACCAATAAAGCTTGCAACTTCAGAATCAGAATCAGAATCAGCTTTATTGGCCATGTGTGTTTACACTCACATGGAATTTGACTCCGGTTACACATAGCTCTCATTGTACATATATACACATTTACAATAAGCAATAAATAAGATAAAAAAGACATTAAAAAGAAAAAGTAGTCCGATTAGTGCAAGTAGTGCAGATGGGGGAGTCTGATTCATTATTCATCAGAGTGACGGCCAGTGGAAAGAAGCTGTTCCTGTGTCTTGTAGTTTTGGCGTACAGTGCTCTGTAGCGCCTACCAGAGGGGAGGAGGTGGAACAGCTTGTGTCCAGGGTGTGAGGGGTCTGCAGTAATCTTTCCAGCCCGCTTCCTGACTCTGGAGGTGGACAAGTCCAGGATGGAGGGCAGGCTGGAACCAATAGTTCTCTCTGCAGACCTGACTATCCGCTGTAGTCTGCCTCTGTCCTGTTTAGTGGCCGATCCAAACCACACAGTGATGGAGGAACAGAGGACAGACTGGATGATGGCGGAGTAAAACAGGATCAGCAGCTCCTGTGGCAGGTTGTACTTCCTGAGCTGGCGCAGGAAGTACAACCTCTGCTGGGCCTTTTTCCGGATGGTGTTGATGTTGGAGGCCCACTTCAGGTCCTGTGAGATTGTGGTTCCCAGAAACCTGAAGGACTCCACCGCAGAAACAGTGCTGTTGTGGATGGTGAGGGGGGGTAGTGTTGGGGGGCTCTTCCTGAAGTCCACTGTCATCTCCACAGTTTTGAACTTGTTCAGCTCCAGGTGGTTCTGACCACACCAGAGGACCAGCTGTTCAACCTCCCGTCTGTACGCAGACTCATCACCGTTCCTGATGAGGCCGATGACCGTTGTGTGGTCTGAACTTCAGGAGTCTAACAGACGGGTCCCCTGAGGTGCAGTCGTTGGTGTAGAGGGAGAAGAGCAGTGGGGAGAGCACACATCCCTGGGGGGCGCCGGTGCCTATAGTCCGGGTGCTGGAGGTGATTTTTCCCAGCCTCACTTGCTGCGTCCTGTCAAGTACCTCAACATCCTTCATGAACTACTTCAATGTTTCATTGACTGAGCACTTTTTTCATTTTCTTTCTTTTCTGACCAGGAAGAAAGGGAAGCTGTAAAAAGTAATCTGAAGGAATTCCTTTAAAAGGGGGTTTGGGCCGGTCAGAGACCCACATACAGCCTGTCCACAGTAAGGTGTGGTGTAGTAGCATTGTGTGCACTTTTGAGGCAAGTCATTGGTCTATTCAGGCTCAGAATTATTTTTAGAAGTTCTTGTATAAATTCCCTCTGCTGTGGAAGGGTGGAGGCCGACAGGGACCCTCCCTGAATGCCGCTGTGCTGTTCAGCCAGTGTTCAGAGAGGCATTTGGAAAATGTGCAATAACAAAGCAGACAACGTCTGACTTTTAGAGAATGTAGTACCTTGTTAAACTTACAAATTCATTTTTGATAAAACATTTTTTGAATTTTGCTTTGACATACAAAAACACATCAATAGTAGCTGCAGTGTGAGCAATCAACATATTAGTCCCACAGTCCAGTGAAGTAGAACAGATTTGAGAAGGTTGAAGGTGATAGTTTTGCATCTACAGAGTGCACATATATTTTATTAAAGTTTTAGTGTTTTGGTACAATCTTTTGTGTTTCTCGCTGGAGTTGTTTTATACGTGCAAGCAATATGTGTCATCATAATTTCAGAAACAGTATATTTTTGCATAATATTAGCTTGAAAAGGCTACCTGAACAATGTAAGAGATTATTATGGATTTCCTGCTTACTGAAATAAATAAATAATGAAACTGACTGTTTTTTTGGACTGCATTTTACAGCCATACCTCTCTTAGATCCACTCGTAAGTGGTTTTCAGGGAATAGTTTATACTTCCCGAGGTCATGCCTTCATCAGACGTGGCACCTGGCAATAAACTACATGCAGCCTGATCAGAGTAACAACAACCAAGGATCTTCAGCTTAAGCTGTCTTATTCCTGGATACACAGTCTCAGTGTATGGTCTCAATCCTAACACCATCAATGATGCGAGGAAAATACTACACTACTACAAACTACACTGTATCTCTCTGGCCATCACTCCACAGTCTGAGAGGAAATGGTGCATTCTTGTCCGATTTTCTTTCAGATTAGGTAATTGTAGTTTAAAAGCTTCGGTAGACTTTTCCTGCTGTTTATATTTCTGTTATCTCAGATCGAGAATTATTCCTGATGACACATCTATATGGCACAGTTAAATCTGATTTCCATTATCAGACATTGAATTCCTCTAAACTCTGCCACACCTGCCACATAAATAAACATTTATTTCTGTTACTGAGGCAAAAACAGAAAGGAGGGAGCATATTCATCTAGGCATGTCAGTTTTGTTGTTTGTGACCACACCCTGCTGTTACTATGTTGGGTGGTTGTCCTTAGTAAAACAAATATATATATCACTACAGTGTCTTACATGGAACATATGAGGTGAAATACAATGGGTGGGATTAGGCTCCACCAAATGATGTCAGTTGTTTTCATCTGAGGTTCCAACACAGACTTCTGATGGTTGAGAAAGAGACTTGTCTTGTTTTGTGGTGCAGGGCACAACTTGACTACAGACGAGCCACCTACATGCGTCTGGCTGTCAGGTCACTTTAATGAAGATCAGGGAGTATCTGTTTTAAACCGGAGCTGACCCGACAGATCAGTGCCACCTGTGGTTACGTGTCTATCTGACCTAAGTGTCTATCTGACCTAGGCTGCTGAAAAACATACTCATAGTTTAGGTGGAGCTGTAAAATATGTTTTCATACATCATTTGTCTGTGAGTCATCGTTTGAGCCACCCTTTTTAATTAAATCCAGACCTTCTTTGCTCAAACTAGAGGCAATGTGGCATCACTGATAAGCTTTTATGTAAGACTACTTTAAGGCGCACTTAGTGTATCAACTTCTCTAAACTGTCGGCACCTCAATGTGGAATGCGCCACATTGTCTCAACTTTGAGATACGGTGATCGTGAGATTCTGGTGTCTCTGCTGTGTTCTGATATGAGCCCAAATAGACCTTGAGCCCCAGAGGATCTGGACCACAGTTTACATCTCCCTGTTTTCATGCTGGGCCTCAGGAAAAGGAAGGTCTTGTGATAGATTGCCAAAGATAAGGAAATCTTGGAATGAAAACAAAAGATTGTATTATACATTAAAAACAAACTGTACTTGCTGAACATAACACATACAATTAACATTATCCCAAGTTTGTTTTAATATTAAAAGAATAAACTGTATAATTTGCTTACAGGGTTGTTATTATTGCAACAATTAGTATGCAGATTCAACCACCTGTACACTATTATATAAATATATATAATTCAGTATTGTAGTTTTTGACTGTTTTATTACTGTTTGTTTATTATTTATATTACTTGTTTTCACTTGCTATGTCTCTTGTGTGCACTTTACCCTGTATGCTGTTGTAATTCTGCAAATGTCCCCACTGCGGGACTAATAAAAGAATATCTAATATTATGTATTTAATTGCAGCGTTTTGACACTAGAGGTCACTCTTGTCAAACAGGTCTGACACAAAAACCTAAACACACTACAACAACCTAGAAATCAAGTCTTTAAGTTCAGTTTTAAAATACTCACTTGCCCATGTATACATATAAACTGTTGTAACTTACCAAACTATTGTGTACCTTTCTGTTCCAGTCTATTAGGTAACGTGAGGCTTCAGTTAAGCAAATCAAAGGAGTATCTTCCATTCAGACACTGTGTGTGTGGTTTCTAGAATATCGGAGAATAACAGAAATATCACAATTATTAACTAGAATATACTGTAACACAGAACACAGTCAATTAGTTACACTGAAAGTTCCATGAAACTTTGTCCATATATCTATACAACATCAGATATACTGATCTAATTAATCTAAAAAATAAGAATTTCAGTTTATATTAAGTGAAAAACATTAAATAAAATGTACTCACTTGGCCATTTAAAAAAAATAACATTAAGGACAAAACCATGTCTGAACGCAAAGGTTGAGTCTTTAGATCCATCACAAGTGTATATTACACATTTAGCTTTGTTATAGGCCAAGTGGTTCGTTGTTTGAACTGACAGTGAGTTCGCACTGCACGCCACACGGTGGCAGTATTTGAGCAGGAAATACATCTCTTCTGACAGAAACACTAATCCATACGACTCAAACATTTAAGGAACAATTATGACTTATTATGTTCATTTACAAATAATAAAGTAATAGGCGACCACGTGCCTTTCAAACAAACTAGTGGATTGATTAGCGCGACTGAGAACTATTTCCGATCAAAAAGATTAAGAATTACACATTTACCTCAAAGAGGCCTCTAATCTATTACCTTTCTATGCCACTTCCGGTTGTAACGCAATCACTAAAGTTTACTCATCAATTTTGACGTCACGTCACATAACATGATGAAAAGCCATCAAATGATCTTCCTCTGATGTGGATCAAGTTTGTGTGTATTAGCTCATTAGCTGGAATCGTCTGAACTCAGCCTCGTGTCTGTGTATTTGCTTGTTTGTTGTTGTCGTAATTTAATATTAAAGACCAATTCATATAATGCAGCAGTGAGGGAAATCGTGTCTTTAGCCTTGTGCTCACAGAACAACTTAATTTAAAACCTGTCAGTGCATTTGGAAACTCTCGTCTGTGCTTTAATTTAAGACAATGGGCTGCAGCCAACCTGAATGAGGTCAAAGATTAGGCTTGGGTCGGGGTAATAAATTAAACATCGGATCCTAAATTATTTATATTGTTTTGAGGGTGGAGGACCCGCGGAGCATCTGTATCTTTAATAGTGAGGAGAGAGATGGGAGAGGCTGCGCGTTCACGGCTCCTTGTCTCGCTACGTGGCGTCGGGCACGCGCAGTGAATCCCATAGCTGGAGAGGAAAAAAGAGCCGTCGGACCTCAACAGCGGCTCACCGGGAAAAATGTTCCCTCCACCGCCCTTCATCAACGCTGTCGATGTCTGCAAAAGTCACGTGAAAGGATCCGCAACATATGAGGACTCGAGTTTTTTGGACCATTAAACTTGTTTGAGAGGATTGTAAACTCCAGGAAGTGATTGATAAGAGACAGGAATTGAAGTTAAAATTGGACAGGTAAGATGATTCAGTAGTTAATGGGGCAGTTACTGTCGATAAAGGATGAAAAAAGAAGCAGATCAAAGCTAAGGTGGAAAAACATCGCCTTGTAGGTTAGTTGTAACTGATAAATCACAAGGACATCTATTGACGTGGGCAAAATCTACCTCTGTATAAACTGACATTGGAAAAAAATGCAATTCAGCTTTTGCTAAAAGGGAAATGTTTTTGATTGACTGTAAAAATCTAAGATTTTATTATCATGAAAAGCGCCAGTTTGTCCGCACAGGATTGCGGAGATGCGCTCAAAGCAGGAGAGACCATCTGACCCTGGAATTGCTGCTAATATGACTCTCAGCCTATATGTGCATTTATGCTTTTCTAACGTGCTCAGACTTCCAAATATGTCTTTTTAGTGCAGTTTGGTTAAAGTACCATGAAACAACAGGGAACTTTGATTGTTATGCATTGAATCCTATGACAGCAGCAGCAGTATTCATAGGGTTGTTTTTGTTTCCTGTTTCTTTCATTTAACGAATTTTGTAATGACATCTTGAGCTGCATTCAAGTGCTTTGATGCCCCTTTAAATAAAACAATCTACTGGTAAAACATATTTGAGTGGATGTGGAATGTAAAAGCTTCCACTGTGTATTTCCGCTGCTCTAATGGATGTTATGTTATGTTATTGTCTGGTAACAATTTGACCTTCCTTTAATGTCTGATAATTGATGCTTGCAGTGCAGAAAATGGCGAGACGGCTCCTGCAGCTCCTTGCCTTGTGGACAACGGTGGTTGGCAATGTGCAGTGCTGTCCAGAGCTCTGCAGCTGCCAGGATAAATTTGCCCACCAGTTTGCTGACTGTGCTTACAAAGACCTGCTGGCGGTGCCCGTGGGTCTCCCCTCCAATGTTACCACCGTGAGCCTTTCTGCCAACAAGATCAAATTACTGAAAAGTAAAAGCTTCATCAATATCACACAGGTCACCTCTCTCTGGCTGGCCCACAATGAGATAGTTACAATAGAAACGGACACCTTGGCCCCCCTGATACAGCTCCGCAACCTGGACATCAGCTACAACAAAATTGTGAACTTTCCCTGGGAGGATCTGCTCAACCTCACAGCCCTGCAGCTTCTGAAAATGAACAACAACGAGATGATGCACCTTCCAAAGGACGCCTTCGCCTCTCTCAAGGACCTGCGGTCGCTGCGCATCAACAACAACAAGTTCACCACCATTGTGCAGGGTACCTTCAGTGTTCTCTCCTCCATGTCTCACATACAGATTTTTAACAACCCCTTCATGTGCTCCTGCAGCCTGGAGTGGCTGAGGGATTGGATCACAATAACTAAGATCTCGGTCCCCGAACCAAACTCCATTGTATGTGATGCCCCTGAACACCTGAAGGGTACGATGGTTTCGTCGATTCCCAAACTGGACTGCACGGCCCCTACTGTCAAAATTACATCCGAGCCCAACATTGAGAACACAGAGCTCTATGAGGGATTCATGGTCATCTTGAATTGTGAGACAAAAGGGAGCCCCACACCACAGGTTAGCTGGGAGGTGACCGCAGGAAATCAGAATTTTCTGTTCCCCTTGCCCTCCACTGGAGAGATTAATGATGTGCCAATTAATGATAAAACAACCAACAATCGATTCCTCGTCTTTAGAAACGGCACTCTCATCATCCCTCGGATGAGTAAAAAGGAAGATGGAAATTACAGCTGCTCTGCGGTGAATGATTTAGGCAAAGCGGAGAGCAGCATTAAAGTGGCTATGGCAGTCACCCAAAAACATGGCAGCGACCCAAAGATCGATTCTACGCTGGACAAGATCCGTCCGTCCGTTAAAAAGCCTGCAGAGACCAAGATCTCCAAAATCAATGTGATTAACTGGACCAAGCCTGACGAAAAGACAAAGGGCAGCCCTGAAGGTTCATCAGACAAAGATTTTGGCACTGGGAAGGTCGGAGGAGTTTTGAAGGACCCCACTTTTGCAAGCAAGTGCGGCGTGAGAGAAAGCAGTGAACACATCTCCAACCACGCCTTCAACCTGAGCTTGGACGACCTGAAGCAGTACACGTTTGATTTTGGTGTTATTGCGTTAGAAGTGTCGGAGACGGAGGCCAAAGTGCAGCTGAATCCACTTCAGCTTCCTAGCAGCAAATCTAATCTTCATGTGAGTCACACTGAAAACCAGGAAACAGTTAACAAAGAGGCCCTTGGCCTGTTCCAGTCCTCATCCAGTAAAACCACCTTGGACATGCTCTACCTCTGCGTAAATACAGGTAATGGGCACTCCATGGTTCAATGGTCCAATATAGAGGAGGGGGTTAATGCCTACCGCTTCCATGGTTTACAGCCTGGCACCAATTACACACTGTGTCTCACCTATGGGGGGCAGGACTGCCAAGTCCAAGTGGTCTTCACAACCAGGAAGAAGATCCCCTCCCTGCTTATCATAGTGGTTGTTAGCATTTTCCTACTGGGTCTGGCCACTGTTCCCTTACTGGGGGCCACCTGCTGCCATTTGCTATATAAGTACCAAGGTAAGACCTACAGGCTGATCATGAAGGCTCAGAATCCGGATCAGATGGAGAAACAGATGACAGGAGATTTTGATCCCAGGGCGTCTTTTGTGGAGTCTGAGAAAACCTTCGACCCCAGCGAGTTGGGCGAGGGGGAGGGAGAGGCCGATGGGGAGGAAGGAGACGGAGACGGGGAGGCTGAGGGGAGCGTGGTGACAGAATCCATCCCCGGATCCTCATCCAAAACCAACCAGGAGGAGTTTGAGGTGGGCTCGGAGTACAGTGACAAATTACCGCTGGGAGCGGAGGCAGTCAACATCTCGGAGGAGATCAACGGCAACTACAAGCAGCCAAGCCGCTGAGCTGCGCTGACGTCTGCGATACTGTCAAATATTTTACTTTCAAGCCGGTAACGCACCCACTATTACTCCACGTGAACAACGACGGCTTCTCATACAAAAAAAGGTGGATCTTTACATTTTTTTTTTACCTCCGAAAGTAGTCCGTCAATCACTTGAGATTGTGAATTAATTCATGTGACATTTGTAGTCTACTGTAAGGTTAAATTAAGCAACATAAGTTTACAACACAAGCACAGATTTCTACAGTTTGTAAGACCTTAAAACTGACAGGGAATCAGCTAAATGTTCCCTTCCTGCAGGACAGACGCGGCACGGGCGCACACTGTGCAAATGGAGTTTTACGCAACTAAAGGCAAAAAAAAAAAGATGTTAAAATGTATTCACCGTTTTTTTAGAGAGTATAAAAAACAAAAACATGTGCCATATTTTATAAAAGCCATTTGAAACAAAGTGACAACAGGGACCAATTCAGCTCTTTCTTAGCTGTGTGCGTCTCTGCATGCATGTGGATGAGAAAAACCATCTCCCACTATTCCCACGTCCTCAGGTGTGGACACCGCGGCTCCACTTCACTCGCCATCCAGATTTGGATGGTGAAATTTGATTAAGTGATAGATGCAGATATTTGGTTTCGGTGCTGACCTGTCCGCTGTCCTGTGAGACCAAAAAAGGGAAATTTCACTTTCAACTGTGTTGTGCTTGACGGGAAAACCCCAGGTAATTTACGCACAAAATGTTGTTTAAACGTATTGTAAGGCTTTAAAATGTGCGACGTTAACCTCTTAATTAACGGGTGCTTGCTTACTCTCGCTTTTTACAATGAACGTGTCCATGGCATGTCACGTAGCCTTGTGTGCTTTTTATTAGTGTAGTCTAGAAGACTTTAGATGTTACTGTCAACCTGTGATGTAAAGCCATGTCAATTGAAATTATTATTCAATTTTTTTTTACGACGGTCAGTTTCTATGAAGCCTTAACACTGGGTGTCTGGCGGCTTCACTGTCTTGTAATTGGATGCCTATAGTACGTTTTTGTGAACTGTTGTAAAAACAAACGGAAAACCAAACCCGTGACCTTTTAAGATTTTTTGATATCATTTTATGTAAGTGGAATTAATAAAACATGAAACTATACCGAATACCTTCTGGGTTTGTCTTTGACATTGCGGGAATTATTTAAGGAAAAAATTAACATTTTCAAAATGTATCCGAAATAATAAAAAAACAGACATATGTAATCAAACTTATAGCCTAGAATTTGATATCTCCAGTGTAAGTTGGAAATCGATTGAGATTGCAGCCCAGATAATAATTATGAATTGATCTTTTTATTTATTTGATGCTTTTTCATTATGAGGTTTTTTTTTATTTGGTTCGATGTCTTTGTCATATTTCATAACACAATACGAAAAAGTAGACAGGCTCCGTAATTTTGGAGAGTGCGTTTATGCAGAAGGTAGAAAACTGCGGCGTTTGAAAGCGATGATCAACACAAAGCTTCCCTTTGTCTTCATTTTCCTTTTGGCCCTGCACAGTTCATTTCGCTGAACACAACAGCATCACACCGTGCATTTAAATTAACCCACTCTAGAATTGTGAATTTCAATCATTTAAACGATGAAAAAAGAGAGAAAACTGTTTCATAGGTTTTATTTACACAGTAATTAGAAGGAGAATTCGGGTGTTCATATTTTCACTTAAAAGTCGACAAGATAGAGACAACGATGTAAAGCTGGAGAATATGAGAAACAAGAAAAGACCAAAATAAGAAAATGCTGGTAACAGCAAATAGTTTGCAACTTGAAAATCTACAAATAAAACAGAAAATGCATCGTTTAATTTGTCTGGTAGCTCCTATTCCACAGGTTATTGTTAATTACACAAAATGTGTACAATTGAAAAAAAAGAAAGAAATGTATCTCCCTATCTATGAAAACACCTCATTATGTAAAGTCATAAATAGTGAAATAATCTACACATTAATACCCTTGTTAAAAGGATACTTCAGTGGAATTCATGTCCATGTGTTTAGTTTGGGCGACAGCAAATTTGCATTACCTGCACCGATGACAACATAATGGAAAACACATGCGATTAACCTTCAAGTTAAAACATTAAGCAAATTAGTGCCATCCCAAAATAACCACATAAATGCATTGAAAATTACACATAATGAGTGTGTTCAGTTGGGAGATCAGTGCCAGACAAGCTCTCACATCAGACTGGAGACGTTGGCCCTCATATAAACAACCAGTTTAACATGAAGAGCACAAAGAGGAGGCACAATCTCCAGACAGGAAAGGCTCTGTGGATGTCTACATGTGGCGCTGGACTATAAGTGCACTTATTATGGACCAATAATATGACTTTAGAACTTGGCCAAAACCAGAAGAGGCTTTACCAATCCTTAATTAGGGTCATATTCAGTTGCTGGCATCTGTCTCTCCTTGGTTGCTGCCTCCTTTTTGCGGTTGAGGCTTCCATTCAGAAAGCTCTCTGCTGCCTGACGCTGGAAGTGCTTCCTGGTTCCCACCAGGGAGGGGTTGTTGACCAGCGTGTAGAGGAGCTGCCAGTGCCGGCGGGCCCTCTTTGCGCTGGACACTTTGAGCAGTTTCTTCTCCTGATTGACCAGCTGGATCCCTGAGGACATTGGGACATCATGATAGCACCAACGGTATGTCATACATAAGTCCTATAGTCGCAAGAATAACCTTTTTTCTTAGTTTTTTTTTATCTTAACCGAAATGGGAAAAAGACTTTAAGGCCTCTGAGGACCATCTTCGGAAAGAGTAATAATAGAAAGCAATCATATTCTAATCCTCTAAGCATGGAGCCAGCATATTGGGCATGCCATTAACACACTGAAAGCATAAGCCCCTTGGGCCACATGAATACCAAACAGGCAATTATCGTAGCTCATCTGTGTAATCAGCTACTGGAGAACTAATCTTTGTAATACAATAGATTATTTCTGATAATGCATTGTTCTGTGGATGAAAACAAGCAACATCTGTACTGCACATGTGTAATTGGACTCAAATGTGACAAGAAACCATGTGTTGAATGAGGCAGTTTCTTGCTAGTTGTCACTATAATGTATGTCCTCTTGTCATCACCTCAGTTTGAGGCAAAACCATCACTGCAGAACAGCAGCCAGCCTCAAAGTAGCTGTTTATATTTTGTATGAATTACATAAATGCTACATTGGTTGAATAATGTGTATAATGGCAACACATTGGACTACATAGTCTCTTGATGACAGAGGATGAGGGCTCAGACGAGTGTGGGCACGCCATAAGGGACAGCTGATTAGTTTATGACAGATTTGATTGAGACCAGCAGCAGGACTGTAAATTATTCCACAGTGTGACTCAATGTTCTCCCAACATATTAAATCAGAACGGCGAAGCTTTCATTTCTTCTGCGCGTGCAAGACAGTGTTATGATCTGATTACGTGAAAGAGTGACCTGCCACTAAATTCTCAACCTCTCTGGAGAAATTAAAGACGCTGCACTCACTTTAATGTAGATATGAACGTTTTTCTTTAGAGGACAAGACTGGCTGATTCTATATTTTTATTATTGTCATGAAAAGACCAAAACCTAATAAACATTATTTATCTGACCTCCACTGTTATCCAACAACTATTAAAAACATTGTCAGCCACATTGTTGCATTCTTTATTCCCATAACTGTAGTTTATTTTAAATACATGTCAACATACACCACCCCGCTGTTATAAATGCTCAGTAAAGCATAAGATATTTATTAATGCTATATGAAATAGTCCCCAACAAATGATTGTGAATGAATGGGGTGCAGACTGAGATGTGAGTTTTGTGCTACAAACCCTCTTCAGCATCCTGTGACCTCTGTGCAGCATTGCTCTCCTGGCCCATGGACTGCAGCAGCATCCCGCAGAAGGCCTTCATCACAGGGTGCGACTGGCTCACCTCAATCTTTAGATAATGAGCATAGCAGCGGTAGGCTGCAGACAGACACAGGGAGGGGGGTCACTCTGACTGGGCAAAAGCAATAAACACATAGGACTGCGCCCCATGTTGGCTTTGAGGCAATCACACATAATGGGCCATACAATCACACTTCTTTTTTTTTTTAACCACCTGCTTTTTCCGGACAACAGATGTCTTAAATCTGCAGCCATTTCAGAGATCGGTGTGCAATTACAGTCTATCGCACAGAATACAGATATCATAAGAGCTGCAGTGAGCTGCTAGCAGGGTAAAGTGGAAAGGAAATGCATTGGCCTTGAACTGGGATCAGTAAAAGTGCATTTGCTCAAAGGAAATTGCTTCTTTTTAGGCCTCCAGAGGAAAAGTGGAAAAAAGCACATGATGTTAATAGCAATTAATATTTTAACATTGGGTGTCTAAGGCTAAGAACAAAAGAATTATGGAAAGTGGAAAATAGAATTGTGCAATGAAGCCAAAGACATTGACTTTTCCATCAATGCCTTGTTTTTTTTTTATTTGAGCCGTAACCTTAGAGAGTCTAAGGTCACGCTATCCTTAATATTAAGATACATTATTAATGCAGGTGACATTGAACTTGACCTACTGCTTTGGCCGGGTCAGCATACCAGACAGGGCCACTATGGCTGTGCTGATCACCATCTGTACTCGGAGCAGAATATCCAGCTCACCTGGGTCAAATGTCTCCACATTGCGGTTAAGAAGACTGATGTCCATGCGTCCCATGTGGACAATGTTGAACAGGGCTGTGATGATCATGCGCCACACTGCCAGTAGCACCCCAATCAGAACGTTGACTGGAAACAGCAGGTACGTCAGCAGGAACAGACTACCCCTGCAGAGCAGCATAGGATGCATTAAACATAGAGGACAATGATGCAATTATCTCACAGTAAAAACATAAAATAAATAAACATGAGATCATGCGTAGCTTCGAATATAGTGACTCACCTGTTGTCTAGGTCTCGTGTGCCTGCTGTTTTTTTGATGAAGCAGAACCTGCCGGTGATATGTTGAGTCAACACAGCCAAGAGAATCATCAGCCAGAAGGGCCTGAAGGGACACAAATCAAACAATCAAACATCTCCTGCAGTGATAGAAGAAAGACAGAAGGCACAGAAATCATTTTGTAACTGACAGAATAACATATGACAAAAAGCCATTACTGTGCAACATACAGTACATGGAGAACAACGTTGCTGTTGATTGAAAACCTTTCCAGCTGTCAAGTTTTCAGGAAGTGAGAAAGCAGCCTCAATTCTATATTAATAAGCACACATTTTTGAGTTATCCAAAACAGGGAAGTGAGATGTGATGCTCACCACATGTGCCACAGGATCTGAAAGAGAATAAGATTCTCTCCGTGCAGTACAGGCATGATGATGAGGAAGACGGCGATCAGAAGGCAGAGGAAGAATACCATGGTTTGGACCACCATGCCTGCAGAGGAGAGATCACAGCTTCAGGACCTCACAGATACCACAGTGAAGCGAGGGGTGAGCAACGGTTTCTTATGAGAAACCTCACGAACAAAATTTGAGAAGTATCCAAAAACAAACATAAAGGGAGTTATGAACAGACAGAGTGCCAATAATATGACTTAACAGGTTAAAATGTAATGCCTGGCTGAGGCTATTTGGCCTAAATGAGGATATTTTTTGTTATTTGCCATATCCGTTGTACTCTTCTGGGGGTACAGTATGTAGAGTTACTATATGATACACAATATCTAATGTTATCTAATAAATAAAAATGAAAAAAAACTAAATAATAATAAAAATCTATAAAATCTAAACATACTGGAGATATGGTTTTAAACAAACAAAGGATAATGTATATTCTTAAGTATTCAATATGTAACTGTACCGATACAGATGTGCGCTGCAGTGAAGCTGGTGTATCCCATCCAGCAGACCAGTGCTGGTCGCGAAGCCCTGATTCTTCTCTGGCAGTTGTAAACATTATAGATATCTCCTCTGTACAGCCCCTTCAGGTTTGACCTACAGATGCAGAAACACTATCAAGACAATGCAGCGCTATGCAAAACACAAACTGATTCATCCATAAATGTACCAATTACATACTTAATTGAAGAGGTAATTTAGCACAAGATACGACCGAAATGCAATTCAATACTCGAACGATGTAATTTATGGTAATGGGAGAGTATTTCATTTCTTATCTTAATAGCCATTTTCAATTCTAGCGGCAGTTAAAGCAGAGTGAATCCTATTCTGTCTGTCTGCATGATTAGTACTCTATTATGTTATAATAACTCCTCTGTGAGCCATCACATTATAATGAAGGAACCAGAATGAGAAGCATGCTCGTGATTCTTGTAAACAGTGGGAAGAAAATAGAAAGAAATAAGGAACATACAGCTATTGCACTGTTCCTTTTCACACCTACCGATGCAGAACCATGGACCGCATGAGCATGGCCAGGTTGACCAAACCAGACAGGGTCATTGCTGAGATATAGCACACTGCAGGGAAAGGAGCACAGGGCATTCAGGTTGTTCACTGTGGGAGGATGTCATTTATCAAAAATTAGCATTGCAACAAGCTTATGAGGAGGGCCATGTTAATGTTCTATGACTCGAATGTGACTGAATAAATACATGTATGTTCTGCATCCCTCAAATCAGTAAATGACTGCTTCTCCTTTCTGGTCTCACTCACCTTCTACACACCATATGTAATGAATCACTATTCTGACCACTTCATGTTTGTCTGGCGACAGAATAATCTTGAAGCTAGCTAAAACGTTAGCGATGTCTTCATCGACTCCCAAACGGGCAATCTGGAGATGCGGCACCACAGCCGAGATCAGTAGAAGACCCACCTAACAAACAACAACAAATAAACAGGAGTCATTGGAAAGGAAAGCATCAACCAACCAAGTCAATCATCTTACCATCAGGTGAAGACAGTGTGTAGCCCTTAGCCTTTACTGACTGGATTATGAAGTCTAATAGACATGGTACTCACCTGATACAGGGTAATAAATGACACCACACCCGATATAGCCAACTTCAGTGGAAAACGGAAAACTGTTTAAAACAAAAGAAGTAGTAGTTTTACATGACAAGACATCACTTTAAGGCATGACCAGACACAACACAGGACCAACCTTTACCTTCCTCTGGTGTATAAATATATGACTTCACAGCATCAATTATTCTTTGATGGAGCTCTGGCGTCTCTGAGCTCGATGTGCTGAGGTGAAAGGTAAACAGAGGCACACATTTACACTTTAAGGAATTCATGAGCCATTTTTGCCATCACCTTTCTACACATCAAATACAAATTAAAAAAAGTGTTTCTTTGTAGGTATAGATATATACATTCTCTACATATGGAAAAGAAAATACAGTATTTGCTGGCGCTCATTCAACTACATCATGTAATTAAGTTCTTTACACAAATGGCACCAACGGGGCATTTCCTCGAGATAGTCTCCATTCCACATTATTATTGATATTTCCAGTGTAATAGATATTTTCCTCAGATAAAAGTTTATTTTTCATTTGGGCAAAGAAGGATCAGCTGGATGTGGGAGTACTAAGTTCATCCATTATACAATTGTATTATTTTACAACCCTCAAACTGTTTAAAACTAGCTTAACACAAGATGATAAATGATAGAAATGTAACAAGAATGTGGGCACATTTTACCAGTAAATGTCACTTTGAGATGCTGAAAACAATCACAACCAGAATCCCCACAAAAGTGTCCTTTTAAGGGATCCCTCTGTCATACTACCAGATCCCTTAAAGCAGTAACATCCAGCAAAAAAAGTTATGTGAATCCAAGTTTCTTATTTTAGGAAAAGAGCTTTCACTCCAGCTGTGTGTAAAGTCAGACCTGAACTGAAAATAAAACAAGGCTCAAGCTGTTTGTCATCTGCAACATTTTGTATTAATGTTTAGCTGAATAGAGATCTAAAAGAAAAACATGATATCTAACAGTACAGCGAATCACATTCTCACCAGATTTTGATGGGCTTCTTCTCAAGTATTTTCTTCACATAATCTTTATAATAGCTGCTGCTGAGATCCTAATAGAACAAAAACGGACAGCAATCATGAAAGGAACCAAATTATATTGTAAATAGGTTAAGACAGTGCTGCAAAGTTGAATTATATGATTGAGTCACGCTATATGATTGAGCCACGCTTCAGTTAGGCCTTCATATTCCCAAACTCCTTTGTAGGTACTTGGCATGAGTTGTGTTTTTTAGGAACATATGGGAACATAATTGGTCACAAAATTAGCCTCCTTAAGATAAGTTTCCATATCTGTGCAAACGTATGGTGTCAGGTACGTTCCCGTGGAGGGGAGGGGAGTGAGTGACACTCCGGGCAATTGCCTCAGCCTAGGCAGCTTTGTCACACCCATACTGCGATTAGCATCACATAAACACAGCATTGTGTCTCCTCGGTGAAAAAACAAGGTGACCTTTTCATAATCTGCTCAAGAACATAACGTAAACCAATAATGTCAAATCTACTTAAAATGATTAGACTGGCATGCTGCGTTGGACTTCACATTTTCCCTCAGCCTAGACTGTATGAGCTCGATAAGCCCCTTGATTAGAAGGTGGCTTATACAGGTTCCTCATGTGCACAGATTCAGAAGAAATGTGCGTCTTAGAGAGATTTTGTTTTTAATAGTTCTTGCTTAAGTGAACTTAGAAAATCCATCTTGTATCCCGTTTGTTGCGTAAACAGCCCAAACGATTAAGGGCTATTCAGTGCTGTACAACCAACCTGAAGCAGACATGGCAAAGGAGCTGCACTCAGATCAAGACTTACCTCTGAAGCATTGTTCTTTTCGGTGCCCTTTAAGCCCTTGAATAGGAAAAGGGGATACTGGAAACTAAGGAATGCCAAGCAAGCTATCTGGGGCAGGCTGGAGAAAAGGGAGTAGTGCTTGTGTATCTGCAAAAGAATAAAAAAGACTTTAAATCACCTTTAAACAACTTGTTTTCGGAGTGACACACTAGAAAACTAGTGAAAACGACATTGTATTGACACAAAAATGGGACACAAATGGCTTCGTGTGATGCGGTGGGAGTCTGCATATTGGCCAAATGGGAGGTTTAAACGTAACACCAAATGGCGTGATATAACAGTGTGTGATTTTTCATCTTGCCGTGTTTAGAAATAAATACTATCCTAAATATAATGTTTAGTATTCTGTTGTCTTCATGTTGAGCTTAGTCATGCAGATGAGCTCAAATGTTCCCCACTGCGCTTGGTGTGTGCCAGCTCATGGTGGGATCCTCGACACTATTAAAAAAAAAAGAAAAGGCAAACCATCCAAAGCCTGGGTGTCTCTCTTTCCTGACACACACTAAACAGATTAACTGTGACAAAGCTTTTGATTAAGACCAACAGACAGTGGAACTAATTATTTTGAGTCTGAAACATTCATCCGAGAGAAAACCCAAACAACGTGGACAGAATCTGGGATTAAGTAAGGTTAAAAACTCCAACCATGTGTCCGTCTGAAAAGCCGGATATTCATCTTTTCAAATCACATCTCTTACATGTACTACAGACCAGCTTTGTTTGGCAAGTAATGGGTTTCCAGACCAGAACAAACCTGCCTTTTCTCTGAAATAATCCCTGAAACTCAGACAGATGACACATTACTAAAAAGGTTAATCCAGAGACAATCTCGACAATATAAATCACTCTAATCCTCATGAATCTATTCATGTCTAATAAAATCAGCCATGGATGCCATCTTTACTTACCAGAGGTGTTTTGGGACAGTCAATTTTTTGCCAGACCAGAACACCAAAGTGGGTCCAAGACAAGAGGCTACCAAGTACATAGCCAACTTTATTATGCAAAGTGCCACATGCCAGGAGAGGGTAGTATAGTGCGGGGTAGTAGAAGACTCCCAGAATCACCCAGTTCTCTGCAAATACCAAGTAGAACATCAAAAGCAATGCACACAGATTTGTGAGAGAAGCAACACACAATTAAAACTTTGAAAAAAGAATAATTATGCATCAGTTATACCCTTAAAATCCCTTTTCTCAAAATGTGTGGTAACTATGAAGGATCTAATATCTAATTATGCTGTATATTCACAATATTTTCTACTCTGCTGAACCTTGTACTTTTGGGGATTGTGTAAAGTAGCAGGGAACCGACTCCTTCGAGTCAATTCTTATGTAATTTCATTTGCAGAAAAAACCTTAGTTGAAAAGCTTAGTTGAAAATAACAAGAGACACATGGAAACAAAATAATCCAATTACATAATGCAGATATTTAATACACTTTATTTGTATACGTTTTCATTTGAGGCTGCCTAATTATCCTTTATCCACGCAGTGACACATCTTGACTATCAAATTAAACAGTAAAAAGTGTAAAATAATCACAATCTGTGTAAAAAGTGAATGCAAATACAAAGAACCAAAACGACTTTCTTACGTTTATTCCCTGTGTCTGTGGTGAAGGGGAGGGGGTTTGGTGATATGATCAGGCCCCACAGTTTGCACAGGAGCACTCCAAACACAGCCACTGCAAGGCCCTTGTGCTGAGTATGATCCAGGAAGTTGACCGGACTGTGAAATCAAGCAGCAGGTATTTAGAACCCACATGTTAGCAGCCTCACATTTGAATGTCACTGTAGTATAATCAACTATGAGCCTTAAAACTGGGTTGAGAGTGAAAAATCCATCACAGTTTTCCACCTAAATTCATCGAGCATGAAAGCTCTCATCAGTACCAAAAATCCACAATTGCACACATTCACACACCCTGTATGATCACCCTGTATGATCACCGCGCTAGTTTGAGTGTGTGTATCTGAGTGTAGTGTAGAGAACCAGTTCTGACGTTCAAACAAATCCTGTTAAGTTTTCTGATTAGTATTTTTCTTTATAAGTTATTTATTGTTCTGACAGCTCAGGTCCCTTTAAACAAAATGTTGTGCAAAATGTTTTGTGCACTTTATTTAATAAAAGCCTATATATTTGGCAGATATAAAGCATACATGTGTATGTTTGTGTTAGTCCATTATTTGTATTATTATTATTACTTTAACAGCTCAGGGATGTTCAAGGAGCAACCTGTTTGTGCACTTTCTGAAGATTTTTGCACCGTCAGTTCTGTTTTTGAATAAAGGGTTGGAAAGTAATGCTTTTTTGTTTTTTATCCGATTCATCGATTAATCGAAAAAATAATCGACAGATTCATCGATTATTAAAATAATTAGTTGGAGTGCTTCAGCATGAAGCACCCAACTATTGTTCTTCGAATCTTTATTATTCTATTTCTTCCGTACGTATTTTTAAAGGTTTCTCCTCCTTCATATGTTCAGCTACAGAAACTCTTCAAATATTAAAAAATTCAGCTCCTTCAGGAGAGGGGTGCTATGACCTTTCATATTTTTAACCTTTCAACTTTTCTTAATATTAATCTTTTTATGCTTTTTTTTAACATGGGATTCCTATGGAGAAAATCTTCAACTTTAACAGCTTATAGGTTCAGCATACTTTCAGCTAAAGATACCATTTCAACTTTAAAATGTAGACATATTTTTCATCTATGACTGCATATTTTTAAATATTTTCTATCTTTTAAGAATTTTAAACTATGAATTTTTGAATTTATTAAATATCTCTCCCTACGGGGCAGAGCTGTGCTTCTCCAATCGCCATGGTAACCATGGCACATATGGGTTTTTTGTCTTTGATGTTCGCTCTGTCTTTGATCTATATTGAGCTATTTTCAGCTTAATTTAGCAATTTTCTTTTCACTTATTCTTTTCAAATATTTAAGCTTTAAGCTTCAGCTTTTAGCACTCCAACGCATTTTCAGCAGGAAATGCTCTTTCTAGTTTCACTTATTCTTTTCAAATATTTGTTCAGCACCATTTCCAACACATTTTGGCCTGTGCATTTATCAGGGTGGGTTTGGGTCAGGGTTGATAAATGCACAGCTATATTCTATTTTTTTCAGCTTTATTGACCTATATTCAGCTGTATTCAGCAATATATAGCTATCAGCTATATTCAGCTTTATTCAGTAATTTTCATTAAGCTGAATATTAAGCTGAAAATAAGAAAGGGTCGCGGCCCTATATCCGCTAGCGAGGGGTCTCGGCCCTATATTCGCTAGCGAGGGGTCTCGGCCCTATATCCGCTAGCGAGGGGCCGCCGCCCTATATCCATGAGGGGTCGCCGCCCTATATCCACACACTCACAACTACAATTCATATTCATTTAATGCTTTTATTTATGTGAGATACTTATATGCATCACTGAGGTTTTTCTTCCATCCATTTTCACTCAATTTAATAACCATCTTTCTATTACTTTACTCCTGTATTGCAGATAAACAAAACAACAACAGGAGATTGGATTTCTGGGATTCAACATATGGTCAAATACTGTATGTATTCTCTAAAACAGGTTTCTGAGTCATGAAGATATCTCTGGGTTTAAGGCAAACTTAAAAAATTCAAGTCATGCCGTTAACCCTGGACTCACCTTTTCTCCTTCACTTGCACTTATCTGTTGGCCACTACAACCGATTTGGAGGCTGTTCCTCAAGGGATCAGCAAGTCAAACGATGGAATTAGTGCCGAGAACCTTTGTACCATTCATTAATATTATATTAAATATAATATAAGTTGCAAGTACACACTACAGGATATTATTTAATTAAAAGACAATAAATTATCATATATAATTTTTACCCAGCGCTATTCATCTCTTATGCCGAATGTTCACTCAACCTACTGTAAGTGTTTATGAAACATAACATATTGAAACTAGAAAGAGCATTTCCTGCTGAAAATGCGTTGGAGTGCTAAAAGCTGAAGCTTAAAGCTTAACTAGAAATAGCAGTTCCTGCAGAAAATGCGTTGGAGTGCTAAAAGCTGAAGCTTAAATGAAAAATGAAATTAAACTGAAAATAGCTGAACATACCTCGATATAGCTTAATATAGCTAATAGCTGAACATTTTGAATATTGCTGAATAAAGCTCAATAAAGCTAAAAATAGCAGAATATAGCTCAATATAGCTCATTATAACTGTAAATATCTGAAGAAAGCTGAATATAGCTAATAGCTAAAAATAGTTGAATTTTGCTGAATAAAGCTCAATAAAGCTCAAAAAAGCTGAATATAGCTGAATATAGCTCATTATAGCTGTAAATTGCTGAATAAAGCTGAATATAGCTAATAGCTGAAAATAGTTGAATATTGCTGAATAAAGCTCAATATAGCTCAATAAAGCTCAAAATAGCAGAATATAGCTCGATATAGCTGTAAATTGCTGAATAAAGCTGAATATAGCTGAATATAGCTAATAGCTGAAAATAGTTGAATATTGCTGAATAAAGCTCAATATAGCTCAATAAAGCTGAAAATAGCAGAATATAGCTCATTATAGCTAATTTTAGCTGTAAATTGCTGAAGAAAGCTGAATATAGTTGAATATAGCTAATAGCTAAAAATAGTTGAATTTTGCTGAATAAAGCTGAATAAAGCTAAATAAAGCTTTATTCATGCTGAAGCACTCCAACTAATAAAGCTGAAAATTGAGCTTTATTCAGCTATTCAGCTAGCTTTATTGAGCTTTATTCAGCTATTTTCAACTATCAGCTATTTTCAGCTTAATATTCAGCTATCAGCTATTTTCAGCTTAATATTCAGCTTAATGAAAATTACTGAATAAAGCTGAATATAGCTGATAGCTATATATTGCTGAATACAGCTGAATATAGGTCAATAAAGCTGAAAAAAATAGAATATAGCTGTGCATTTATCAACCCTGACCCAAACCCACCCTGATAAATGCACAGGCCAAAATGTGTTGGAAATGGTGCTGAACAAATATTTGAAAAGAATAAGTGAAACTAGAAAGAGCATTTCCTGCTGAAAATGCGTTGGAGTGCTAAAAGCTGAAGCTTAAAGCTTAAATATTTGAAAAGAATAAGTGAAAAGAAAATTGCTAAATTAAGCTGAAAATAGCTCAATATAGATCAAAGACAGAGCGAACATCAAAGACAAAAAACCCATACGTGCCATGGTTACCATGGCGATTGGAGAAGCACAGCTCTGCCCCGTAGGGAGAGATATTTAATAAATTCAAAAATTCATAGTTTAAAATTCTTAAAAGATAGAAAATATTTAAAAATATGCAGTCATAGATGAAAAATATGTCTACAAGTTGAGGATTTTCTCCATAGGAATCCCATGTTAAAAAAAAGCATAAAAAGATTAATATTAAGAAAAGTTGAAAAGTTAAAAATATGAAAGGTCATAGCAGCCCTCTCCTGAAGGAGCTGAATTTTTTAATATTTGAAGAGTTTCTGTAGCTGAACATATGAAGGAGGAGAAACCTTTCAAAATACGTACGGAAGAAATAGAATAATAAAGATTCGAAGAATGGGTGCTTCATGCTGAAGCACTCCAACTAATAAAGATTCGAAGAACAATAGTTGGGTGCTTCATGCTGAAGCACTCCAACTAATAAAGATTCGAAGAACAATAGTTGGGTGCTTCATGCTGAAGCACTCCAACTAATAAAGATTCGAAGAACAATAGTTGGGTGCTTCATGCTGAAGCACTCCAACTAATGATGTATACACAATAGAAAACATAGGTGGGGGGGGCGGCCATGGGGCCGAGACCATTGTCATCATCGACCCCTCGCTGTCAGCGAGGGGTCTCAGGCCCATTTCGGCCATAGGGCTCTCGACCCCTCGCTATCAGCGAGGGGTCCCGTCCCCATGTCCGGCATAGGGCTCTCGACCCCTCGCTACAAGCGAGGGGTCCCGTCCCCATGTCCGGCATAGGGCTCTCGACCCCTCGCTACAAGCGAGGGATCCCGTCCCCATGTCCGGCATAGGGCTCTCGACCCCATAGCGGATATAGGGCGAGACTACTCCTATATATAGGGTGAGACCACTCATGGATATAGGGCGAGAATCGTGCGACCTGTATGCGGAGGGACTTTCCTGACCTCATGTGAGTCCCCTGGATATAGAGGGACTTTCCTGACCTCATGTGAGTCCCCTGGATATAGAGGGACTTTCCCTACTTTTGTTTTTGTAGACGATCATAGCCTTAAAAATATATACATATATATATTTTGGAAAAGGTGAGGTGTCATTCACCCACAAATGGAAGATGTTTTCAAAGCGGCCCACTGTGAGTGGGTTTGTTGATGTTGTTTCCGTGAGAAGATCTTCTCCTCCCTACTTTCTGAAGGCCCTGCTGCCATGACAACAGCACAGATGAAAGTGTGACTTCAGGGTTAGAAACTACAGTTTTGTAATTTTGCCTTTCGCGCTGCTTTTACAAGTTTTGCGGAACTATATGGAAGACGTGATGGAATATAATTGCGGATTTTGCCGGTTTTAGTCCATCAGCTGTTGAGTCACTCGGCCCTCAGAGCCCAGACAGAAACACAAGTCCACGGTTTTCATGGAAATCGCATCATCCATATTATTAGATGGCTTTTCATTCACCGGCCTGGCTAATGGGGACGCCCAGATGTCTGGTCCAGTTCACTCCATTACAAAGCCACAGAGGGAGGGAGGATATTGTAGGAGAATTTGTTCAGACTTTTAAAACGTTATTCTTCCCTTCGGTCCTCGTTTTACCGAAATTATTACTCAACAAAATGTACTGTTAATCTCCAGTAATCAATGTGCCTTATTCTACAGATAGCTTTCTTTGCTTTTCATATTTTAACATTATAATTGTGGCAGCTTCTTTAATAAATGAGCAAAATGTGCTCGACGTGTTAGTTTTATAATCAGAAAATGGGTGGAAAAAAACAGCAGTCAAGTCATTTTTATGACGATAATCTAATAAATCACGACACATCCTAAATCACATGCATTCTTCAGGGCGCTTAACAAATAAACGGCATGAAAATATGAAATATTTGCTGAAAAAGTAAATCTCAGTATTGTAGGTGTGGGAAGATCTGCATGACTTTGAGGAAAAACAAAACGTTAATGAGTTCAACAAAAGAAGGTGAACCGAAAAGGAAATCTTTAAAGTAATTATGTCTTACAGTGAGACAACTTTAGTACGAAACCCTCTGATTATTTCAATAGCGTTCGGCACAAAGGAGCCAGTTGATGCACTTGGAAGAATGACTCTGATATCCCTCATAATGAACGGCTGTCGACTGTCATCGACCGGCGCCATCTCGCAAAAGTGATGCAGAGTAATTGGCAAATTGTGCAATAAAGACTAGATAGTCATGTCCTTTGGAACAGTGTAATTGGCTTGTCATGAGAACATCAGGTGGTTGTATATGCCTGCAGGCTCAGCCTCACCCTCTGCACCTCACCTTATCTGCACCCTCTGTGTAAAGAAACTTGTTCTATTAGCAGACAATGCACAAGTTATATTCTAAATTGGTGCGAAAGGTTACAGTAAGGAGGCCCACTCTTCAACCCCCTTAATAAAAGATTACAGTCAGCCATAGTTACACATTTAGAGCTGTATCTTATTTTGCATAGCATGCATAGCTTGTACTGTTATTTTGTATTTTTAAAGGTGAACGCTGTGGTCAAAAACAGTTGAATGGCAGCACCTGCAGAAAGAGATCTGGATGTGTGGCCAGCATAACATTGTTATCTGGTATACCATATGGTGCAATCTAACAGAGAAGACTGGGCAGCTGTGAACGTCAGAATACTAGAGAGGAGTCCAATGGAAATTTAGTTTACAGCTTTTGGAAGTATTACCTGCTATACATAAATAAGTGGAGTCCCTTCCTTTTTGCCTGTTCTATTGTGGGACCACACTGGTGTGACTGAAGAACACATCCTAAATACCAATATGAATCAAATGATCTTAATATAACACTATTAATATGAGATTGAGAGGGCATTCATACAGTGGAGTTTGTTAAGATAATAATTTTAAGAAAATAGATCATATATTTGCTCACCCGGTTGAGCATGCTCCCAATGCAGGCAACTTGAACATGAGAGACAGGAATTAACTATCAAACAAGATTCTGACAAACACAAGGGGCTTGATGTGTGGATGGGTCAGGTGTACAGGTTGATTGGCAGCAGGAGAAAGTGTGTGTGTGTGTGAATGCCACACAGACACACACACACACACACACACACACACTCAGACGTACTCAGTTGTGTAGTAAAATGTGTAATACATCTTTTACAAGTAAAAGTCCTGCATTCCCAATTACTTATATACCAAAGTATCAGCATCAACATACCTATAAAGTACAACAACTAAAAGTATAGCCTCACTCATTATGCAGAAACGCCCATTTCAAAATAAAAACATAACACAATTATTTATTGAATTTTTCATTAATAATATGCAACTTAATTGTATACTTTATCAAATAAATGTAGTGGAGTTAAAATTACAATATTGAAGCGTCCACACTCACAACTCCAGACACCTGAACAGGGTCGCCACACTATTCCCTTTGAAATGTGAGTGCTAGCGTACTACTCAGTTACTTTACGCCAATGCTAATTTAAATGTTTCCACAGATCATCATTTTAGCATCATCAAGTTTCTGAAGTTTAAATGTTGATGATGAAACTAGAAAGAGCATTTCCTGCTGAAAATGCGTTGGAGTGCTAAAAGCTGAAGCTTAAAGCTTAAATATTTGAAAAGAATAAGTGAAAAGAAAATTGCTAAATTAAGCTGAAAATAGCTCAATATAGATCAAAGACAGAGCGAACATCAAAGACAAAAAACCCATACGTGCCATGGTTACCATGGCGATTGGAGAAGCACAGCTCTGCCCCGTAGGGAGAGATATTTAATAAATTCAAAAATTCATAGTTTAAAATTCTTAAAAGATAGAAAATATTTAAAAATATGCAGTCATAGATGAAAAATATGTCTACATTTTAAAGTTGAAATGGTATCTTTAGCTGAAAGTATGCTGAACCTATAAGCTGTTAAAGTTGAGGATTTTCTCCATAGGAATCCCATGTTAAAAAAAAGCATAAAAAGATTAATATTAAGAAAAGTTGAAAAGTTAAAAATATGAAAGGTCATAGCACCCCTCTCCTGAAGGAGCTGAATTTTTTAATATTTGAAGAGTTTCTGTAGCTGAACATATGAAGGAGGAGAAACCTTTCAAAATACGTACGGAAGAAATAGAATAAAGATTCGAAGAACAATAGTTGGGTGCTTCATGCTGAAGCACTCCAACTAATAATAATAATAAATGGTGTTTATTGCCATTCAAGAAAGGAGAGATAGAAGTTAAAATACGGCCTCACCTGAGTAAACCTGAGAGTCCTTTCTGTCTTTCACCCACCTTCACGCGTCTGGCTAAGATTGCGAGGATCAGCATGACAACGAGCTAGGAGGAGAAGAAATGTCAGTTAGCCTCATCTACACAGTAGCATGCAGCTGTGGGGTCCCCGGGGTTCAGGCCTGACCCCTCTTCAAACCTGCCAAACCCCGGTGCCTCATTAGTGCTCCCCATGGATGCGGTCTGAATGAATCGTCATCAGTCAGGATCACTGACCAGAGAGAGTTCAATGATCCGTCATGACCTGTGACATATTAGGATGACTGCCTTGCTCTAAAATGGGACAGTCTGGACCGACTACAGTCTTTAAAGCAGACATCAGAAGGTGAGAGACTAACCTAATGGGAGTGAACATTACTGGATCTCAGGGGTCGAGTGACAAGATTGGTAAATCTTCTGCACTCATGATTATCTTAAATTCATTTTTTATTTGTATCACTTGATTCATATGATGAGATGGAAATCACTTGCGAGCGAATATATTTCATATTAGATATATTAAGTCACCATTTTGGGGTGAGGATCTCCAGAAAAAAAACATAATGATAGGCATATAGTCATATTTTGTAATGTGAATCATTCAGTGTGGCCCACACCTGGATCATGTGGTCCTTGCACCAGGGTCCCTTTGCCCACCAAATTAAAACCTGTTCCCATCTGTTTAGAGACATCCTGTAAACCAATTGCTAAACAATGAAATAAAATGTGAGACAAGGCTGACTTCGATAGCCAAACTGTGCATACGGTTTTTACAGGAAAAAAAAAGCATCATATCTCTATGGCACATCATAAAACATGCTAAATGTCTGAAAACAATGTGATATCGGGCACCCAGTGAATTTGAATGTCAGGACAGCGTAATGTTGTATCACATAGATCCAACAGAACTTACAGATATTGCAGTGATGCATATGTGGTACAGCTTGTCATCAGCCGTAGGGTCACATGGAAGGATTATTCTAAAAAAAGGAACAAAACATACACACATGAGTAAAACAATCCAACTTAAGACTCTAGGATTTGAGTTACTGAGCAGACCCACACGTCTAAACCTTTTACACGTCACTGTCAGGACCATTTCTGGCTGGAAACATTGTAGCTGAAATCCCACAGAAGACATTTGCATTTTAAACGGATTGGTATCAGCGTGACACGGGAGAACAACAAATGCCTACGTTAAAGTTCCTGTCCACTTGAAGGGCAGGAATGCCTGGTCATGGGGTAGTTATTACAACTCTGATATTCAGAGAAGCCTTTATACATGATAGATTCTAGTTTTGGAGATGCATTGAGGAACATGCTACACTCACTGCGGTCTGTAAGCATAGAGATGGCAGCTTCCAGAATTCATGTTTTGACTTTTTTCACAACAGTCTCTTACCTGTCCAAACGATGTTTGAATTCGTAACATGGAACTCAGAGAGAGAGAGAGGCAATGTCAAAATTCTTATTTAGTTGGCTGAGGAGGAGGCACACCGGGCTAGCTAAAATATAGTGAGCTACAGTAGTGACAACACAAATGCTTGTCACACCACAACTCAACACAGTTTACACAACAACCAGACAGTTTAATAGCTTTACATGGTGATAAATGACACTTGTACCATTGTATTGCTGTTCTATTGCTCATCTGAGGCCATTTTAAGATATATCAATATTATATTAATCAGCTGGTGACAAAGTACAAATGGAAATGCAATTTTCGTGTAAGAAACATCCCAAAAAGAACTGGACATACTGCATGTGTCCTGTTGCATTGTGGGATGGGCCAGGAGAAAAGAATGATGCGATAAGACTGTTTCGAACTGTACATCTTACTTTGTATGGTACACTATATATATTATTCACTGTAAAAACAGAGTTATTTTGGGTTGAATGCACTTTTGTTAAAACTGTCGTACTTTTTCTGGGGCAAAACCTAAATCCTGCATTCTCGAGGCATGAAAATGAGGCAGCTTCTCCTGAACTACTGAACAGAAACAAGACCACACATTGACACTGGCACTGTAGAAATGTGGCGTGTCACCTAATATCTCAATGAGAGCTGTATCTTGAATAACTCGAAATACAAGATAAATAATGAACAAACTGGACATGGAGTTTTAGACAAACAAAAATAAAACATACAAAACTAAACTAAGTTGACATTTAAGCCTCCAATAAGATGAAGAGATTGTACTTACTCTGTTTCGATTTTGGACGGCAAAGGATCCAGGTCTGGGTACTCATAGTCAAGTGGAGCATACGTATCCATTGTGCTGTCACTTTTTTAAACAAGTCCAAAGTCTTACAGAAGGTTGGAGTACTTTTAAATCACAATCTTTGCCGACACACTGCTGCGATCCACTTGACTCAAGAGATAAAAGTGTCTCCCAAGTTGGACTCAGTTGCTGCTGCAGAGGCGTCCTTGCTTCACTGTGTTTGGTCTAGCCCTCACTCAGACTCAGCTACTCTCCCTCACAGTCTGTATTCAGGTGCCCTCGTCCCACTGTGGAGCTGAGAGTAATGTGACAAGTCCTGGCTGCAGCGTGCTGCCTCCACCCTGCAAAGGCCCTATTTCAGCTGAGGGTTACCACCACACTGGGATCCTGGGGAGAGAGTGAGAGGGGGCAGTGTGAGAAAAGAGGGAACAAGTGGAGATGTGGGCAGCCAATCTGGAAGGCCACCTGCGATTTACAGGGATTACATCTACTTTTGGGCTTGTGTTATTGGACCTGAGGCCGATAGTTGACAAGGTCAGATATGCAGAGTTATAAAAACTCCAGCTACTGTAGGACTGTGTGGGTAGCTGGGAGCGATTGATAACAGAGACATTCACATGTTGTTCCCCTCAGTCATGGATCAGTTACATTTGTGAAACGTCACCTAGTGGAACCAAATAAAGCAGGATGGATGAACGGCATGTTTTCAGGATGGCCAGTCAGATCACACCTCACTACATAACTCTGCACCTTCAGCTTTATAAGGATCAAGAAAGGGTTCATTTAACCCAGTACTTTGTCTTCAGCAGATAAATTAAAATACAGATGTCCATGGGCATATATTTATGTTGAAACAGTTTTCTAAACCAGAACCCTGTATCTTTAATTTTCCCCATTGGTATCCAGTTATTATGTTGTTTAAAAGAAAAACATGGTTTATCGGAAATGGGACAACTGGTGATTTCCAAACAGTAACAAAAGTAATCCTGTTAACGGCTGATAATGATCAGAAGGAGAAGGGTAAATCTATTGTTTTCAACATGATACGAGTACATGATATGTGACTGAAATGGATTTAACAATAGGTACAGTCACACTGCCCCGAGCAAAGGAATTTCATGGAAGCTTTTGTCTCATACCAAAGGTGTCTTTTGTCAGCTCAAATAATGTCCAACAATAAACATGGACAACTCTCCATTGTATGGACTTACAAAGGAGAGGAGACTTCAGAATATCTGCCTGAGAGAACAAATGCAACTTACCAATGAACTTTTCTTTTTTTAAATTACCACAGTAATCCAAAAAAGCTCCATAGCAAAATATATTGCACTGTTGATAGTTACACCACTTACGATTCTCCTACTTTCCTGTTCACAAACATTTGTGTCAAAAAGGTTTAATCATTAAGTAATCTGCAAAGCAAAAATGCCAAATGCTCTATCATTCCAGCTCCTCAAATGTGAGGATTTCCATTCACCAATGGGTTTTGGGCTGTTGTTGAGAAATTGCAATGGACATTTTTACTATCCTCTGCCACTTTATTGACCGACTGATTGAGAAATAAAATAAAATAAATGACATATTGATCAATAATCGCAATGATTTTTTGTTGAAACTGAATCACATGTGATGTGTTTGTCTTAAGAAAGTGTGCCCTGGCTCATCTCTTAGCACCAGCCTCAGTAGTGGCTTAGAGGCTCAAAACCCTGATTAATCACGTCTGAGTCATGGCAAACATGTTACATATTAAATCCTATCAGGCTGAAGCCGCATTGGTGGATCACAAACAAAATACTTTTATTTTTCCTTAAAAAAGACAGGCCGAGGTCAATGGTCGTGGCAACACCCTGGCAAGCACTCAGACCCATTTCTGGAGTTTGTTAAATGCACAACAGGTTGAATATCTATTTAGCAATATCTCTGTTGAGATGAATGCTGCTCAGCTGCAGTCGGCTGAGACTAAATCAGTTTTGCAACACTGCCTCCATGTCAGCATACACTCATTACGCCGGGATTACCGTCACACAACTTTAAAAAGCAACAAAACGTCCCTCCTAACACTCCTGAGAAAACGCGCTTTCTCAAGCATAGTAAACCACTAAATCAAATGTGCTCCCGAAGAATAAGCAGGCCAGCAAATAAAGGGGTCACTGAACAAAGAATGCTTTGAACAGTTATAATTACATCACAGAGAGGCACAGTTTTATTGAGCAGGACAGTTCACTTGTATCAGGTTTAGGGAAGTTGGCTCGAAAGCCCTTTGGGTGGAAATCAATTAAGCATGAGCATTGAAAAAACAATCATAATTTCATCACTGATTTACTCATCTATTTCTAACATCAAGACAGCAAAGTCAGGCATCCACAAAACTAATTAAACGTGGGAGACTCAGTTAACAAATACTTACAGTGCTTAAAAAAGATGTAGTTACAAAAAAAAAACATGAATATAGAAAATGTTGACGGTACCTTTAAAAGTTCTTTGCCCAGCCCTCCAGGGCCATTCCTGCTGCTAAAGCCCTGTCCGTTTAGTAAAGATGCTCTTCATAACTTTTCATGCTGACTTTCATATCCACAATATCATCCTCCGGGTAATTTAATAAACCCAAACTTTGATGAACTCGCAGGCATTTATCGGTATTTTTATGAAATTACACTTTATTGTATTTCGCTAAACAACATCAAAGCAATGAAGCAGGCAGACTATTGTCGTCCTGCTTCCCACCGCGGAGCATGCGTGTCCGCGGTTTCTGTGAAAGGCAGCTGCAGTCCGGTCCTCTGGATTTAGTTTCACACAGACATCGTGGACAAATGTCATGCCTTTGAAGTTGAGCCGATCTACCGACAACAAAGAGACGTTCATCTCGAGAGCTACGACAGGTAACTTAATCACCTGTGCCTCTGTTTCACGTGCACTGGACTAACTTATCTTTAATAATATCATTATTAAATGTGGAGGTTTTTTTTATGCATACATGACTTAACGTGCGTCACATTGACTGTGTTTCATTTGAAGTGCTTTTTATGAGCTAGCCATGTGAATCACTTTGACGCACTCCGAGATGCTAGGAGATGCTAGGCTAACGTTATACTTACCGACCGCCTGCAGGTGTGCTGCAGCGCCGGGTGGGCGTGGAGCTGGATTAATTTCAAAGCGGGTCTGCTGGCACCGACAGGTCATTTTATCATGCGCCAAAGACTACTTTCTTTTCTTTTTTTAAATAAGTCTGCGTTTTTGTTCATAACCTGACACTTAAATGTCCTCAAACATGTCCACACTGAGGCCCATATAGCCAACTAAATGCTCTACAGTCTGAAATCAGGATTTTCAGCCTCACCTCGGAGAATAATCACATAAAGAAACAACAAGCTAGACAGCAGCATGTCTTCACGCTGGACACCTCACATGCGTGTGTGGTAAGGACTTTGACCATCTGTATCTTGTTGTGGCGAAAACATCATAAAAGTGCTGCTGCATGCAAAGGTTCTTGTGAAACAAAGAGGTGACTTATACGGTCAAGATCATGATAAGAATAAGAATGCCGACATTTCGCAATATATGTATTACACAATACATATAAAGCCTTTGCCATTTGGGTTTCCATTTTAAGGATGAGAATCATATTTGAGCCTTTATGAACCAAAGTATAGGTTTGCATTTGTGTCTTCATGTTAGGTATCCTCATTGACCTTTGTGACCGCCTACAGATATTTCAGGTCAAAGAGGAGACTGTTCCAGCCATTGTTGCTTCAGCATAACAAAAAGTGACTTTATATTCTGACACATATTTCTGAATTTACAGAAGTTTTGGAGGTGTTGACTGTGAAGTTTAACCAAGGCATTCATTTCTGATATACACTGACAACCTGGTGCTTGGAGACTTCCTTCAGATTAATTATTGATGCACTGAATATCATAAATCTGATTTGTCTTTACCGTTGTCACCATTTGTTATTTCAAGATTAATTTAATCAGAAACATGGCGTTCACCTGAATGCAGAGGCTCCACTTGTGAGAGGCTCAGATCAACAGGTTGATGTCAAAGTAAGAGATTCAGTCGTATTGTGGCCTTGATGCGACTTTCTGTTGATGCCCTGAGAGCAGTTGGTGTTCGCTGTGTTCCTTCATGAAGTCAGACCCATTGTCAATAACATCCCTAGTCTATTTTTGTTTTCGTGGAGGAGAGTGCTCAGTGACTCTAAAGGGAGATGGGTTAGGCTCTATCCAGGATCCTAGAACAGTTTTTGGGTTACAGCAACACCAGCCCCACATATAACTGGAGCCGTTACAATTCAAATGTCACTACTAATATAAGCTATTTGTGGTTTTGGCATCATTATACAAGATTTTGTGCACAAAGATGATCTTCACAAATGCATTTTTAGCCACAAGGCTCCACTCTCTTTTCATTGCCTCATTAGTGACAACAGTGCAGGGAAAGATATTGTCTTTATTGACCTCCGAAACAATATTCTATTCATGTTTATATGACCAACATAATTGTATTTTTTTTACCTTCAGGGCTCACACAGCTGGTAATTGTGTGTCCATTAGTTTGAATTCAAGAACTGTTTGTTATTCTTCTCTTGGTTAGCTTCCTGCCTCCGACACTGAAGTGGAAATCTCAAGTGAAAGCTTTTTATGCATCCAAAGAGTCCTGACTTGTTCCCCCACACACCAGCCAAAGATGACCTTCCTTTGACCTTCACGTGAAAGCAAGTGAGTACATCCTGCCCTTACTGTTGCTTCCCAGTAATTCGGTCAAACAGACTCAAAATAACTCCCGAGGAAGCAAAGTAATCATACCATGAGGCAAAGCACAGCAATTAGCTGACTCTGCAACTGAATTAGCAATCTGCCATCACAGCTGTCCTAATAAAGAGAATGAATTAGATTATGTGATACACATTATTTTACATATACTACCCAGTCTAGTTTTGATCTATGATGCCTCAGATGAATAAAACAAATTCAATTGTATCTGCCTTGAAATTCCAGCATTTCATTGTTGGCCAAGTCGATTCAAATTGAGTGATATTGAGAAATATTGCCTCAATATTAAATCATGTCTCCTGAAGGCCTCCTGGGTGCAGGGGGCTAATTACCAGGGATATTTTTCTGCAGCTCAGTCGGCTGCACTGCCTCTGTCATAATCAATGAGCCTTGTAACACTCAATTAGAACATAATTGGATTTGTGTGTGTTTGAGGCTGAAAAACATGTACGTTTGAGCGAACATGAAAGAACTGCTTATCTCTGTTGACAGCTGTAATGAAGTTGAATTGAGTCGGACAGTTGTACATTTTATAAAAATTCATTCACCCCCATTCTACGACCAGATGCCTCAAAATTGGCTAGGTTAAAAACAGCTTGGATTTATATTATAATGTTGATTAATAATTTACTCTTGGGCAAATGGCCAAAATACAATGAGTCCACTTGTACCGTACACATTGTTGTATATACAGTGTGGTTGAGGTGTATGAGATTTACAGTCGATGGAAAATCTATTTAATCAATTTTTGTTTGAGGAACTACATCGATACTGAAGCAATTGTACTTACTTTTTCAAACGAGGATAAAACTGTTTTTGGACATATTTGTGTTAACGGTGTCTAAATTCAAGCCTTTCGGTGTGTGTTTCCATAACAGCAGTTGACTGACATCTGAGGGCCGCTGCTGCTGGGAGACACTCTGTCATAGCACGTCATACAGCTCACATACATTGTTATAAGACCCCTTTTTCAAAAAGCTCACATAGCGTTAGTTATGTACCGTTAGAGAATTAAAACTTCTAACCCTTTACAACGATCAACATCCGGGAAGTCTCTGTGTGCCGTGAAGTCTTCAGAAGTCTTCAGCAAGCTCGGCTCACAGCTGGTTAACTGCCTCTCTATTACAGACTATATATGTAGTGCCTGCTTAGATAGTGAACACGTGATCAATACCAACAATACAGACCCTCTGGAGAAAGTTATTGTGGCGGAAATATAAATATGATTTAAATGTCTTCTTTTTAATTTACAATTTTGAAAGAATTAGTACACAATGAGTCAAAAATAAACACAAAGGATATACAGTATATACTGATGATATTTCAGCTTAAAAACTATTTTTATTTCAGTTTGACAAAAGCAATCAGTGTGATTATATCTGGATCACTTATCTGGAAAATGTTCTGGCCCTATAATAGTAATAATATGTGGTAGATAAGCTTTCGTATTGCATTTTGACATGTAAGGTTGATTGAACCTTAACGGCAACTGGAAAGAAAAAATCAATTTCAGTCTTACAGGTCGTTTATGCTTTGATATATTGCTGTTATTGTGGTACGCTGGGGATATATCTACAAGGAGCCTGTGACAAGTACAAATCTTCCTGATAGTTATTAAAGTGGTCATGATCACTTTGCCGCAGACCCGCCTGTGTGCAGCGCTCAGTCTGTCACGTTCCTGCTGCGACTGCCTGACAGGCGGCTTGAATTTATAGCGGGGAGACAGGGTCCTGTCTCGGTTGCTGTGTAATAATCCTCTTTATATAACCGTTTGGCAAACACCTTGGCAAACACTCAAGAATTAGATTAGATTTTTATGATCTATTCATGGTAAATGACAGTTAATATTGAATGTTTTTACATTAATAAATACTTCATAGACATCGTGTGTGTGTGTGTGTGTGTGTGTGTGTGTGTGTGTGTGTGTGTGTGTGTGTGTGTGTGTGTGTGTGTGTGTGTGTGTGTGTGTGTGTGTGTGTGTGTGTGTGTGTGTGTGTGTGTGTGTGTGTGTGTGTGTGTGTGTGTGTGTGTGTGTGTGTGTGTGTGTGTGTGTGTGTGTGTGTGTGTGTGTGTGTGTGTGTGTGTGTGTGTGTGTGTGTGTGTGTGTGTGTGTGTGTGTGTGTGTGTGTGTGTGTGTGTGTGTGTGTGTGTGTGTGTGTGTGTGTGTGTGTGTGTGTGTGTGTGTGTGTGTGTGTGTGTGTGTGTGTGTGTGTGTGTGTGTGTGTGTGTGTGTGTGTGTGTGTGTGTGTGTGTGTGTGTGTGTGTGTGTGTGTGTGTGTGTGTGTGTGTGTGTGTGTGTGTGGAGAGCTGGTCTAAATATTTTCTTAATATAATGTAAGGAAATTACAAATTAATCAATACTTCCTTAACACAGTGTAGCCAAAGCTGTGTTATGTGGTGTAGTGAGACAAAGAGGATGAAACAGAGTTTGTAATTAGAGAAAGGAAACTATTGATATCAAGTTTTTATTGCACGGTTCACATGTGTCTGTGTGTGTGATGTCTGTTTTAGTTGGGGTGTTGTGTATGTCAGCGTGATAGATGATGTCCTTGCCATGGCCTCTAGTGTGTGTGTGTGTGTATACGTTTAAAGGCTTTGGCCATGTGGATCATGTGTGCAGTGAATTTTGGTTTGCTGTTGATTTTCGGATGTTGCAGTCTTATCTTATCACCTGTTAACTGGAGTGTAGAAAGTTCAATCACATTGCTATGTTTTCATGACCTTTATTTCATGTCCTGAAATCAGCAGCATGATTTGCTTTGTTTATTTATTTTGCACTTTACTCTTTACGAATGGTATTTCCTATCATTTAGGTGTTCGGGAGCTTTTAAATCAGGGAAACACAACAAATGTCTGATATAGGAAAAAGAAAAAAAGACAGGCACTGTCATCAGTTTACATTGGGAATTAAGGATATATTTTCTACATTATGCAACACAGAGTTACAGAACGAAATACAGTTTTAGCCCATTTGCTACACAAAACAAACGTGACAAAACAAAACTGCTGTGCATTGCAAAAGTAAATTTGCATCAGGAAGAATGTCAAATTATCCCAGAAAACATGCTATGAATATGGATTTCCTCGTCAAAGCAACATGACCTGTGTTTGTCTGATGGGGGATTTGCATTTTGCACAACTGAGAGTTTTTAATGATGAAATTAAATTTCAGCTCAGAGTGCCTAACGTGATTGCTTTCTAAATTGAGATATTTGCCAAATTGTCCCAAAGAGCTAATTGATGGCAGAGAAATACTGGTTTGAAGCGCACAATATGAAGCATGGTGTGTGAGTGTGTGTGTGTGTGTGTGTCTGTTTTTCTTTAGATATGTATAGTATGTATTTATAAAATTCTTAACATATAAATACAGTGGAACCTGTATCTGACTTGATGTGGGCTGTATAAATATAAATTGGTTACTCTGATTACCACTGTATTAAAAAGTATAAACATTTATCGTAACATTGTATAAAAAAAGCAAAGTGTGTTTTGTTTTGTGTATTTTTCATAGCTAGAATCAAAGTAACTCCTTCATGGGGTTTGTAAATCCAATGTCTGGCAGAGCATCATTTATGCCACAGGGCCTGAATTTGACCAGTTTTCATAAGAGAGCCCCCCCCCTCTCCCTCCCTCCACTCCACTCTGCGAGAGTTAGATCTTTCTGATGAATAATGTATTCATAGTCTGAAGCTGCAGACCCGTCTCACTGTGTGTTCAGAGACGCTTGACTTTCACACGTCTCTGCTGGAATGAGGCTGAATCGAGAGCTTGTCTCGGATATGAACAGCTGTGGGGAATATCCTGCTATGTACAAAAGCCAGAGAAGGGAAATGTATGTGATGTTAGGATATTTCTAGGGCTACACCAGGAGGCTGTCTAATGGCGACTGTAACACCCACTTATCGGCCACACAGGTGGAACTGTGGCTGAAAGCTAGATTTACATCCATTCAGATTTTTTTTTTTAAATTGTAATGGATAGCAGGGGATTGAGAATATTATTAAAACCATAACAAAAAGCAATAATAAAACCAGTAACTCTCAGATAAATGTTGAAATAACAACAAACACTTTTTACACCATATTTTGGTAACAATTTTGATGTGAGATGTTTATTCTATATGTGTCTGGTCATCATGGGAGAGTCTTATACCTGCAACAGACATTATTATGGAGTCTGAGACTTCTGGTTTATGGCTGAACTGGATCAATATTAAGGATCACATTGTCTCCGTTGGGCACAAACAAAATGTTCATAACAGAAATGCTTGTAGCATAGGATGGTTTCATAACAGCGAAGATATTGGTTTCTACCTGGTCTCCTGTCAGCGGAGGGATTTTGACTCGCAGTCATAAAACGTGCCTGCCTTGAGGTGTGTTTCTGAAGCGGTTGTTTTTTGAAAATGTTACACTGTTGATGTAATGACCTGTATTACAGTCTGACAGCAGATACTATTTCCACATGAAGAATGTTCATAGCCCCCTCACATAAGACATGCCTCGCTATATAATACAAAAATGTATTTGTTCAGTGAAGAGCTCTGTTTGGAGTTTTAAAAATCTAATTCCATCACTCCCATCACCGTTAATAGGTTGCAGTGCGTTCTTTGAAGACAGGAAAGTGGTCGGTGTGATGATTTATAAAAGTCAGTTCAGCACAAATGGCCTGACGACCGGGGAATCTGGGTGTTCTCTGAAGCCGACGGTAAATCCCACAGAGACAGCGGTGCTGTCACACCACATATGCCTCCTGCAAAGATCACTCACGCCAGACTCCATTAGCAAAAGGCTGCCCTCCACATGTCACCACTTGAACAAAGACACATGTATTCATCCAACATTAAAGGAGGAATGCTTGTGGCCATAAATTAGGTTTTGGTAAACACGGTCTGACACAACAAAAAGCTGGTGCAATTTACAAAATACAATGTTGTGAAATGCCTAAACTGTCGTTAAACCATTTTCTGTCTGGCTTGATTGAAGTGTTTGACTTGAAACGGATCTGTAATGAAAAGACTTTCAGATAATCTGAACTGATGCGTCGGGATCCGATGATAAAAGAGGGTAGCTGATTCTTAAAGACAGGATTTGATTATCAAAGCAGCATTTGTGTCACCTCCTGCTTCTGTGTTGTCTCTTAAAACCTAGTAATTTGTTGTGTGGAGAATATGGGATGTTATATGTGACATTATTTCTGCCGCTCAGCCTAGCTGTTGAATTATCCACAGAGAAGAAATAATTATTACAATCATTTAGCGGTCCTGTTTTAATGCACTTTTGCAAACGTATGCCTAGTATTGTGTTACTGCAGTTGCGTTCATGGTTTCCCTGATGTATTAACGGTATTGGTTTTGATATCCACCTGCTGTCACAATGACATCATGGTATTGATTCCCCGGATGACTGCCGTGGAGAAATGAGTCAAGTTTCCCGGAGAGGTTTGCTGATAAGCCAGTAAGGAAACCCCCTGTGGGCATGCTATGGGCAGGGCAGAATACATCATGTCACTTCTTATCCTTTGTTTATTGCATGGCGCTTGAATTCAGCTTAAAAAAATATTCATGACAAACTTTTCATAACCTCAATAGGCTGCTCACAGTGTAATAAAACGGCTATTTGAGCTCAAGGAGTCGCACAGCTCTCTTTCACGTGACCTAGACCTTAATTAGTATGGCAACAGATTGTCATTTGCATGTTCGTGCTGCATTGAGTAGATGGGAGGTGGCTTGCATATGAGGGAAGGATGGCGGCACTTCAGGGCCAGTTTGCTTAGCAGACCCCAAAGGTGCAGTCAATTCAGAAGTGTTGTTATCGGAGCTAATTATAATAGTGGATACATTTATTTCATCTTGAATAATTTTGTGTGGAATTAGCCCAAAAACTATTTTGTCAGATTGTCTTTTCACATTATTCAAAGTGACAATTTGTGTGTATTTTTCACTATTTAAGAGAGAGTGAAAAAGAGTTTGCATTTGACACAGTTCACCATCTCCATCCTGCCATTGATATGCACAAACGATAAGAAAACTATACTAATACAAAGCGCCATTATTTTTCAAAGCGTACCCTGATCCTGACAAAAGATCCGCCTTTTACCTGCTGGGAATTCCTGCCTCTGGAGAACAGGAGCTGTGCAGCACAGTAAGACTCCTCCTTTTATTTAGGAGGCAGCAACATTTAGACGTTGCATGCCTTCGGCTGTTTGCTTTAAAGTAAAAAGGCCTTTGTTCTAGCATTGATCTAACATCTATTCTGTGGTATCAGGCAGTGGATTTTTGCAGTTATTGTGTCATGAAATGCTTGTACCAGGTTTGTGTTTCCACTCAAACCTGGATCCATGTAATCTACCACATTGGTTAGATTACATGTAAGCTTTGATTTCAAACAGGAAAAAAACAAACTACATAACAGCAACAACGATAGGAGTGGTTTATCGACCAGATTTGTTGTTTTCCCGTCCTGTGTTAAATAAATGTTCCTGTAATAATTAGAAAACAATGTTTTTTTTCCTTAACCTATCATCATAATTCATATATTTTCTTTTAATAAGAACTAGGGTTGTACAATATTTCAGAGCCAAATCCTCTGTTCTTACTCTGTGTTGAATTACTTTTTGTAGATCAATATCTCTATCATTTGTCAGGCTGGTTGTCAGTTCTACAGATGCTGCTGGCCAGTTTAATATCTGACATCATCACTCTTACTGTTATCAAGCTGCTAACTACGACTCTGCAGTGATTTGCATTTGCGCCGCAGACGCTGACCAAATAAATGTCTATCTGTCTCCTATATGCGTGGCACAGTGATTCCTACACATATTATCTCTTATCACATACATGTATCTGATAAAACAAAAGCCAGAGAAAATGGAAGTAAAATGTTTATTTTGCTGTACTCCATTTTGACCGGTCCCCTGTACCGGGTATCTTGTTGATTGACAGCTTAAATCCCTGAAATCCTCTGGTAACAGGTTATTGCTCTGGGTCAGAAGCAGGCAAACAGAAGTCAGCCTTCATTCTCCCCTATATCTACTCTTTGCTCTTCCTCCTTGCTTTTTCTCTTCTGTCCAATATCTTTCTGCTTTCTTATAAAATGTCTCGCTCTGAAATATTGACTAGTCTGGAGCCCTGTGAGACTGAGCTCGTGGTGTGTTGTTGTCCAACAGCAGCAGCACAGTTTTTTGTTTTTTTGAATCCCAAAACCAAAATGATCTTCATTTTCTGAGGCAAGGGAAGGATCACATTTCACTGCATCAAATAACAGCTACACACTGTACTGATGGGCAGACAATAGGGCATGAATATAAACATTTTTAGTTTATAAATTGGACTGCTTCAGATGAGAGGAAGGATAAAATAAAGTGTGTATATACACATACACGCGCATGCTACTTTATCCTCGAGATTTGATTTTACCTTTTTAGCTCAAATCGTGTAATCAGTAGACCCGGTCACGAAAACATGAACGATGGCTGCAGTCTGTTGTGGAGTGACACTGGCGCTGCCTTTGTGTAGCATGGAGCGCTCATTAAGACATTAAATACACATGTGTTTATGTAGCTATGAGGTCCAACAACATGTTTGTGATGGAAAAAAGTTGATTCTTGATTTGTATTGATTGGCTTGTTGTTGTGTCAGAATTTGCACTCAAAGTTTGATTCTTAGCAAGAAATAGCTTTTTAAGATTATCAGTACAACAATAATGATAACATTGACTCTCCAGACTGAAAGATCACCTGGAAAGGGGCGCTTAAATATCTTGTTTCCTTTGAAACAAATTCCATGCCTCCATGCATGATTTCCCCAAAGTGTTAAGGATTCCCTTTGAACAATCTCCACACACAGTATGATACTACCACAGTCTTCCTGTCTGAATCCTTCAGACTTGATCACATGGTTTTACCTCAATATTTTGAAAACTCTAAACGTTGTAGAGGATCTTCTTGGAATCCACCTCGTGATGGATCGGTTTTCATCATAACTGGTTAAACCGGGCAACCTGTGCCTGGAAACATGAGGCTGTGCGGGGGAATGTTGCTCCATGTGGCGCTGAAGAAGACCTTGCTGCTGAAGATGAATGCTGCTTCATTGTGCTTCATTGTCCTCAACTAATTATTCCAGTGACAAGTGTGACATCGCCCCCTCCGGCTTTGAACAGAGGTCTATGAACAGTATTGAGTGGCTCAAGGTTGCCATCAGATGTGACTTTAAATTGGCTAGAAACCCTGCTATGAAAAGCTGCTCCTGCACGTACAGCAGCATGTGTTGTGAAATTACCTGTTGCTTAGAAACCAGTGTGACTTGCTGCATGAGAGCAGGCTTTGCCAAGGCCTTTGAGCAGGAGCATTTCTAGTGTTAGTCAAATCTACATTTTTTTTAAAAATATTTTCCATGTACTGTCGACTGTATGTGGCTCAAGTGTAGAGATGTCTAGTCCTTTTACCTTGCTGAGGAGCTCTTTATTTTGTATTATTTGGAAAAGATTAATATATTTTTAAATGTCTTGTTGTGCTAACATGTGAATGATAATGGCAATAATCAGCATATTGTGTTACTCATTTATTACTTAGCATATTGTTTTATTGCTTCTTCTGTTTGCATATTTCACAACCACCTAAGAGATGTGTGAAAACCTCTTTTTAAGGTTCCATGTTCATTCCTTTCCTGCTGAATGATTTAATGGACATCTGGACAACATCTTGGACTCTTCCAGTAAACAAGAGTAAACCTTTGTTTCTCACCAGTTTCCAAGAATTCAGCTCACTACTAGTATCTAATGTTTAGATTAGTATCTAAACATTTAATTATTCATTATTAATGGACCTTGCAATGTTTAGTTTTACCAGTTTTTTTTTTTTTACTTTTTCTTATAACTTTTCTTTGAGAAAGTGTGCTAAAATATAACTTTTTGAAGAGAATAAAAAGGTGTATGTTATTAATTTCAAAATGACCCTTGTGCAATGATTGACCCTGTGTGAGACTGAAGCATAACACTGGGGCACAAGTTATGGCCTCTCGATTGTCTCAAGGTATTTTGCTGAAATAACAGGGCATCCAACAAGTGATCATTTACAATTTAAGGGTATCAGGTGCAATATGACAGGTATTACTAGAGGTAAAACAAATTAAACAATGAGTATTTTCTTTCTTGTATAATATCATCTAGAAATCTGACAAACACCTACAAAACTACTGTGTACTGTGAGAAAACTGTGGGGGCGAGTTTATAGTTGGTACCTTTTTTAAAAGCAGCTAATCAATGTATTATTGTTGCACACAGGCAAAAGAAATCTGTCGTTGATTAGTGAATAGTGTAAAGCCATGGACACTGTCCCACTCTCTCTCCCTGATTAGCACTCCCACTGTGGAAAGGCGCGGGTCGAATGAGGGCGGCAGACGCAGTCGCCATCAGTGGGGGCAGCATCAGAGGAACAGCAGCACTTCAAATGGAGGTTTTCAAGGCATACAGTCATACATTTTTCATCTGCAACCCGCTTTGAGGCGGGAGAGGGGGCAGGCTGCAATTGAAGGCTTCTAACAACAAACCAGGGCTTTCAGAGACAAAAGGTAGACGGGGGAAGGGCACTTGAAATGAGAAACATCAAAAATCCTTTGTTACAGTAGATGAACAAAGAGCTGTAAACAAAGTAAATGTTTAGCTGCAGAAACCGCAGCGTGGCAATTATCATGCGAGCAATCAATTGATAATGACAGAGCTACAATTGTGAATTTGGTATGTCTCAAATAATGGATGCCACAACAACATACTTGAATAGATTCATAAATTGCAACACTTTCCATTTTGTAGTCATCTTTTTTTTTTATTGTGCAAACACCAAACAGCTTTTTCTATGATGGTGTACATTGCACATTATTTTGTGAGCAAATATTATAAATGTTTTTAAAATCTTAAACATTAGTTGTCCAATACACTCCCTGGCCACTTTTCTCAGTACACGTGTACAATCTCACAATCTTAAAACCAACACAACAACACTAAATGACATAAATTCTACCTTTTGTGTCGTTTATGACGTTCAATTTCTTGTTATATGGTTGGAAATGTGTGAATTCACTTATGTTATTATCATATATGAGAAGTGTTTCTAATTTCTTTCTTCCCTAATAACATACACAAGGGGGGCCGAATATCATAAACTCCTCAAATGCAAAAATTATACAAATGATATAATGCTGAGTTGATCAAGAACAATACAATTATATTAACACCTCTATGACGGTGTACAAAAACTGAACATTATAGTCATAATGAAAACTGGTTTGCATTAAATTGTACCAAATAAAGTGGACGATAAGTTTCAAACAGCCGTTTAGGGATTATTTTTATTGAATAATTTTACAACATCCAGCTTTTTTTTTAAAAGCACATTTACTTACATGTAAACCATTGTTAAGGATTACAGTATAATAACGTAAACACCTCGTATTGTAAGCATGAAGTGCAGGCAAATATTTTTAGCACAGTCTTATTAGTATTCTGTAAATATTGAATGGGCACTTTCAAGACCCTGCTGTTCAAAGACGGCACACTATCTCTTTAGAAATTCTGTCATCAAAATATATTGCCCATCTTTGTACAACTAAACGTCACCAAAACCATCATCTTTGTGTCATATTACAGGTGACTCTTTATCTGTGGGGGAATCGGAAATATGAACCTGTGCTGTGATAAAAGCATCCTGGCCATAAAGTGCTGTCCCTCATCCCGTAAGCAGACGGTGGAGCTCTGCAGAGCGCCTGCAAATTTAATGACTGATTTTCCCGGCACTGCGGAATCCTCTGGGTGCAGAGTCTGCCTGGATGCTAATGCAGCCTGACATCTCCAGCCTTGTTTAAACATCCCGTGTTATCCTGAATGGGCTACTGCAACAGCAAATTAAAGGCAACTTTGATACAGAGAGCCATCTGAACTCTGCTTTTCCCGTACACTCAGATCTCAACCTGGTCTGATTTGATCCTCCTTGATTGTGGAAGCCGTTTGTGGAAGACGACAGCATTGTGCTCTTTTTCAACACAAAATACAAGATTTAACTCATCCACTCTTCAGTCGTGTTTTTATGTATGCAGCGTTTAAAAAAAATGTACCACGTCAAGTACAAGTATAGTTTGATGCGCCAAACAAAGTGGATTCTCATACATTTCACGTATTTGTCATCGTCTCAGCTGAGAGCAGTGGCGCGAGCTCGGTGGAAACTCGGCACATCTCCACATGCGTTCTCCTAAAAGGTTCATATACCTGACTTCAGATGATGTTTCTTCTTCGGCAATTCAAAGTGCTTCACATAAAAGCATCAAAACATAATGCAGAAGAAAACAAGATTTAAAAACAATTAAGAACATTCATTAAAACAAACAGTTTAAAAGCCAAAAATACAGAATTGAATAAAAGTTGCAGTGCAGTTTAAGAAATAAAATACAGTAGTGAGATACAGAAATATCCTTGAAAAAGTTCATATTTTTTAAAGTGTGTCTTAAAACAATACCAAACATAAACATTTATACATCCAAACAGTTTTTGCTTGCCATTTATTTCTTCTTTTTTCCCCCATACAGACAATGTTACCATGAGCTGTGGTAGACGGATAGATGGCAGAGTTCTGTTGTAACGAGACAGTCAATTTGGAAGACATCTACTTCATTTTTTTAAGTCGGTCTGCCGGAGCGGTATATTGGCTTAATATACATTTTGGAACATATATGTGCTCTGAATGAGGATATAGGATGTTGTACCTCATCACTTTTATTGAAGCAAATTCGGAAGAGACCGCGTAATTGCCAGTATGAACAGACTTGAACAATTGTGAATCTATTTATTAGCAGAATTGATTGTCTCATAGGACTGCCCGATAAATGTTACTTCCCCCTCACAGACTTTGTTTATAAATGAGAAAAACGCTAATGTGTTCATTAAAATGTCTAATGGATATTCTGGGTCAAAGTCTATTAATCCCGGCCTGGAAGCCAGTTCAAAGAATTGTGAATTTTGGAAGTGATGGTGGAAATATGTGTGTATGCTGTGGTGAGTCCAGATCAAGCTGGGCATCGGGATGAAGCTATGCATTTGTTCAAGAGATTAAGGGCAGCGTGGTGTCACAAGGGCAGTCAGGCCTCGAGCTGTATGACTGGAAGCAGGTGGCACGTTTCTTACCTCTTTGCTAAGAGGGATTAGACCTCTGGAGGGAGAGGGAGCATATTTGATTAGCCCGTTCAAAGGTTTGGGAGGATGGTGGGCTGTTCATGTGATTAGCCAAGCATTTTGAGCTGGACTGATTTATGTGGAAGTGTGTTTTATAACATCTTGCGAAAGACTACACTGTTATTTCAGTGGAAGGGACCTCTCTGCCTCCTCTGGAATTTGAAAAAAAGCTCAGATTAGATCAGCTCAAGTCAAACTCTGCTGCATGTGTGCAAACATAAAATGAATGAATTTGTACTACTCTACTGAGAAGCTGTTTGATATATATATATATATATATATATATATATATATATATATTTGATATTGTTTGTTTGTATACTTCAATGGAATCCATTTGTATAGTGATCGATGTCTTAATCTTTTTCAGAAGTTCAACATGTTTTTTTGTTGTAGCTGGTATCAACCTGTGTATCGTACAGTTAAGGAAAATAAGAGGCTGACTAGCTTTATTTGAAAAAATAAAATCCTACGAGTGTTATCTCCTCACAACATTGCATATGTTTGCATCAGAGTGGAGTGGATGAGTTCTGTGGGAGGAGTCAGGTGACCCGTGCAGCCACCTAGCCCACACACTGCAGGCCTACGGGGAGGGTGAGCAGCCAAATAGTGCAACACCTCCAAATAGCACAGCGTTATGGGTTCATGTTGCGTGGGCTCTGCTTCAGATTGAACATTACAGTACAAAGAGCTTCGAACATGTAACTTGATTTGTCTGGGTCAAGGTTAACCAGTTTGCTGTGGCTTTTTTTTTTTTTATTGGGATGATTTTTGGCAAATTCCTTCTTTATTTATGTAAGTTTACAGTATTTATGTTCAAACATGCAGGAAACTGTTCCCTGCTTGTAGTTAATGATGTACTCAGAACAGTGTTACCAAGATTCAAGACATTAGCTATAAATACATACAAGTACGTGCAGTGAAATCTTGTTTTTGGTCAAAAATACAATAAATAGCTACACAAACAAAGCACCAGTTAAAAATATATGTTAGTAGACCTAGTTAAAAGTCATATAAACAGTGCAGGTAAAGTGGAAGTATAAAATGTCAGTATAGCTGGTATGCATTGCATAGGTAAATGCCCGTAGCTATACTATCCCTCAAGAGTTTATTGTGCATTGTTCAACAGGAGATATGTCAAAATAGAGACAGACTTTATAACTGATATGTGATATCACAGTTTATTGAGATCATGGCTGTGCAGGCATCAAATTCTGAAATGATGACACTTTTTGTAGATTATTGGGCAGCTGATGTACATCATGCTAGCTCATGCTCAGGTATGAGTTTAATGTTTCTAGTGCTTTAGAAGTTTATATTTTCAGCCACACTTACTGACTCAAAGTGAAAAGCCGAGCTTTGTGACGGTTCAATGATGTGTTTAGAACATGTCGGTGAAATCTTAAAGTCCCACCAGTTCACCAGTACAGCTAACCTTTCAAGTACTGACTGAACTCCCTACATCAAGAGAAGAAACATGTATTGATGCATATGTCTCTGAAGTCTGTCTTCCACTGAGGAAGAACATTCATTTGTAGGGGAAAAAATTGGGCTTATGCTTCAGAGAAACGGTTGCCTGTTTCCATCTGTGGTTTGTCGGGAATATTGGCAGCAAATTGTACAGATCCGTGTAAAAATCGCTGAACCTTGATGTGCTCACCGGCCCAGGAAAAGACTTCAGTGCTGATGATAATTGTCGAGCACGGGTCTGCTCATTCACGGAGCGTGGTGTCTGCCTGTCATGTGACAGAATAATTACACGCAAAGCTAAATAGGGCTCTCAGTGAGTGTGGGCAGTGATAGCAGTGGATGTGGAGGGAATACTGATGGTCCAACAGTGTTTCTGAAGCCTCCCCCTTTGTTCGATTCCCTGCTTTATTTGCCCACGGCTGCCTCCTCCCCTTCGCGGCGAAGCAAGCTCATTGGAGGACAAGTCCCGGGTTGGCGTTCAGGTCCGCAGAGTGAAGGATTCTAACTGTTGCTAAGGTATTCTGAATGGTTAGTTGACCGTTAGAGGAGTTAATTTGCTGTCCATCTTCACCTGCTGAATGCTAGGAGATTGCATGGAATGTGCTGAAAGTGTGAAATTTCAGGATTACTCAGTTTCTCATCAGCAGGCCAGACAGTCTGCACTATCACTTGCTGTCTGGGGTGTTGACGGCATCAGGCAGTATTTGTTATTGAGATTTGACCCGTATCGTGTTGGATTTCTTTATATTGAACGTCTTTTTAAATCCTCTGCCAAGAGAAATTTGGCAGCGACTCCTGCAGTCTACAGATATGTCTCTTTTAGAGAGAAGTACAAAAAGGAGCTCAGGTTCAGCCTCAGTTCAGAGCTCATGTAGAGGGCAAGCTATTTCAGCGCTGCAGACTGAGCACATCACTGAAGGCGGGAGTCAGAGGAGCTTCCTTTCAACCCAGTTATCTCTGCATCTATTCACTTATGTTTTAATCTATTGAGTTTCTGTATTAATGTGAATTAATGGCATTATTTATGTCAATTAAACTAAAGGAATGATGTCTAATGTAATTGAGGTTCCAGTGCACATTCATTTGTGTTGTAGCCATAATCTCTATCTCCTTTTTTAATTCCACTTTACTCACTTATAAATCTTTTTTTAAGAGTATCCTGTCAACATAGACATGCAGTTGAGTGCTACAGACAAACAACATGAGATGGGTAACACAAAATATTCTATCTGTCTTTCTATCTGCAGTGATGGGACCACTGGCTGACAGTCGGAGCATCACCTCCTCCTTGCGTTTACACCCCTGCAGCCTTTCCACAGCTACCATTTGGCGCCAGTCCAGGTGAGCTCACCCATCCACCCAAAGACATGCATTTCAAAGTCTCTGTCTGGATCACAAACTGGTGCATGGAAATATGTTCAGTGCATGTAGCTGCACTACACTGAAGGTGACAGTGTTACTGCGTAACTTTCACTGCCTCCTTGCACCCCCACCTGTCATTTAATTTGGTATGACAGGCCCTTGTGCCCCATTTGTGTTACTTCCTCTCCCAAAATAAGCTCAGTCAACGCTGTCAGCACTTGCCCCCTGTTACCTCTCCGCTCTACCACTCTCCTCCTGATACTCTAGTTTAAATTTAGGTTCACCTCAGACCACACACCATCGTTATGTCTGCGTATAGAGAAGGGAGATGAGAGCCGCTGGCCCTGTCTGTGATTCTGGGGGAGCTCATCATCACGGCTGCACGGAGCAGCATGAGGCTGGGCTGCCTGGCTCTGTTGGTATTGAGCAGGGAGGAGCGCCCCGAGCACAATCCATCAAGAAGGAGCCGTTTGCACTGTGGGAACAGACATGAATAATCCATGCTTTCTTTACCCTTTCCTGTGTAACTATGCGTATCCCATTACATTCTCTATTGCCTTTCCTTCAAATATCCAACCGCTGTGTTGGTATAAAACAATTGATGTTATTTAAGCTAACTGTGATGAATATCTCATTGAGATAGGCTTTTGAGATGTGCTAAATATTATTTATTTTAATGTAAATGATGCATATACAACTCTGACAAATTTTTAGATTTATATATTTGCTTCTTTTTACATCAGTCAAGTTTTTTTCAATCAGGGTGTCAAATGTAGTTCAATAGGATGTCAAATTAAAGGAGTATTATTCTTACTGTGCTGCTAAAAAGGAAGTAAATCCAGGTGAACAATCACCCTGGGTTAAGTTCCTTATTATGTATTATGAGATAATCTATGTTTCATGCGGGCAGAACTCACTTTACTATAATTATTTTATTCATATAATACAGGTTTAATTGAGCAAACTGTCTGTAGATGGTATTTTGTAGTAGCACAGAACATTACATTTCCTATAGGTATGGCCTATGAATTTGCTTCACAGACCTTTGGCCTACTCTTCTCTATATTCTACTTTAAACGCTTGTAATGAATATCGTTGTGATGCTGATTATATACAATATTACCGAAACAAGATCAGTATAACTGGGCTGTCATACCAGTGCCTCACTGTTCTTAATTTGTAGTTGTTGGGACTAAACTGCCGGGTCAGATGAAGGGCCAGTGGACTGGTATCAGGTTAAATCAGCTTGGATCTGGTTGAATGAAAGAACAGATTTTATGGATGATTCGGGCTTTGGGGGCTTTCTAGTTAGCAGTTTTTTTATGGTGGTCATAAACATTGATTTGTGCAGTGTTTTTAATGGAGGACCCTCTCGAGAGCTCTGAGCAATAATCACTGTTTGCGAAGTCCTGTGGTTCTAGTTTTTTTATTTAAATCCCCCGATGACCGATGCTAACTTTACTAACCATCAGCAGTATTACTTGCCAGGTGAATTATGCTGTGAATGATGCTGCTGCTGCTGAGGAGATTTCATAGCTTAATGGACTACTGCCCCACTGTGGCAGTAACATTGCTGTGACCAAGTGCCTCGTCTGTCTCTTTCCTTTACTACTCACATTTACAACCTTCACTGGGTTTGAGGTGAGCTCGCTTTAACCCCATCCAGCGCATGCTAGGTTATGCATTTATTATCATCCCTTCATTTCCCTCTATTTGCTTGATAAATGGATACAATCCTCTGGTAGTGAGGAATATCCAGTGAGATTTCAGGAGGGGTTTTACGAGCTCAGGATTTGAGCAATTATAATGTGGACAAATCATTTTGTTTTAATTAGATCTTGGAATATCTGATAAGACATCCAATCTCAATTTCTCTTCCGCAGCTCTGTGCCAGCGGGATGAAAAAGATGCTAACTTAATCAAAGTAAAGTGAGAATTTGATATTAACGGAATCTTCCCATTGATCTTCTGCTCCCCAGGTGTTATTGCATAGCGTAGGTCCAAATGCCTGCATGTGATGCTGCATAACTTAAACTGACCAAGAGAGATGTGCCATGTTTGCAGACTGGACCGTGTGAGGGATTTGTGGTTTACGTCTCTTTTCTCTCCTGCTCAATAAATCCGTCTTGCTTTTAGGCGCTCCTGCAGGCTACGGAAAAGCTCAATGAAGAACGCTCTACAGTCGGTCTTCTGCTCACTGTGGCCAATATTGTCCCTCACTATCACTCAAACAGGTCAGTCAGAAAAAGAAAAAAGAATCCCCCCCTGCTTTTATTCTGCCTCCATGAGCAGTATAATCAATATGCTCTGGCTGTATTGTGCAGCTGGTGGGCGAGGCCGGGAGCTTCTTACAGAGAGGGCAAATGCACACCAGCATCTGCACATCCTGTAACGCACCAAATGCACCTCAGGGCGCTGACATCAATTAAGAGGGACAATGGACAACTGTCCTGTGCATGGCGGGCTAAAAGGCTTGCATGTGTGAAGGAAATGTGGACGTTGTGAAAGGAACCGCCATTACCGATTAGACCTCCGTCATTTTTTCACTGAGGTCCCCCTTTAGTTTTAGTCAATTGTCTTTTTAAAGGAATAGTTTGACATTTTGGGAAACATCAATATTTGCAGTTGCATGAGAGGATTGATATGCTCATGTTTGAATGCCAAATAAACAGTCGCCAACCGTTTATCTTAGCTTAAAGACGGAACATTTTTAGTCTTTATGCTAAGCTAACCTCACAATGACAACAAGACTCTAGGAAGTCACTGCTCCCGACCAAGAAACAGTCTGCCACATAACACCACTGAAAACCTGAACATGTCATTTTTACACTTTGTTTTTTGCATGGAATAAACAAGGGAGTTATAGCGTATTGATTAGCAAGCGTCCGAGGGGCTGGCAGTTGGATTTTGTTACATTAGTACAGAGCCAGGCTCGTGGTTTCCGGTCCTTATTGCTAAGTTAAGCTAACCGGTGGCTAGTTGCAGCTTCATGGTAAGTGTACAGATATGACAATAGAGTATCTTCCCATCTAACTTTTCCAAGAAAACAAATAAGTGTTTCCTTAAATGTCTAACTATTCCTGTATGGGTCATATACAAAAGAAAAAGAAGATTCATTTAAATGGTTTTCCTTTCCAATATTCTATACTAGGTGTTAATTATTATTTCACATTAATAAATCAATAAATCAATTAATACATTTTTATCTCACTTCTCTGATAATAATAGTGAATGATATGAGTTCTGTGGGGAGCCTTTATCGTCACAATATCATTTTCAGACTGGGTTATGCGTGTGTTTCTCGCCTGTCTGGACACAGTTGGAGCTTTTCTGTCTCTGTCTCTCCTGCACCCACCGGTCTTCTAATAATAGTAAAGCTGTTGCCAAGGTGCAAATGGTGAAACTCAATGTTTTATTTATTTTGTTCGCTCAAATGGATTTCCTAGCTGTGTGTCAGAACCTTAATCTGCAGCAGGGATGGCGGTCGACGCCCACATCATGTTTTCATTTATGCCTTTTTGTGAGTGGGGGTGGCCATTACGATTTTTTATCATTCTGGAAATCTGGGAGCAATTTTCTATTTCCACGGAAGTCATGTTTCCATCATTCATTTTAATGTAGATGGCATATTCTGCATATACCGGTACTAAGAGCTGAATGCATTTTTGTAATACAAATATTTTTAGACCATTGCATATTAAAACCACGAATATTCATTATTTATATTCTTAACGGAGAGGGACACAACATATTGATTACTAACCAAAGCTATTGAGAGATCCTCAGTAAAGCAAGACGGGAGACAAATGCCAAAGCGTAAAGACAGGAAGACGGATAGATAGGTAGATGAATGAAGGCGATGGTTCAGCCAATCGATCGGTCGAGGAAGAGTGGAGCTCCCTCGAGGGGAGTGGGGCCTTTTTAGCACCGTGTGAGAAGAGAAGGATGACATGTTTCCCTTTTGAGGTGCTGAGTATGTTAGGGAACGCTATGCCATCGGGGCCAGGATGGAAAGACGCATGTGAGAAGAGTGTGTGTGGCCACGGCCCTCTGTGGCGTGACAGACGGTGATAGCAAGTGACTGAGAGAGGAGAGGAAGACATACTGGTTCTCCAGACTCCAGCTCCCCGCCATGACTCTGGGATGTCAGCCATGCCCTGCCCATGCTCGCTCAGTAACAGCAGTCAAGAGAAACACAGAGCTTTTGAATTGATCTGGAGCCTTTTTTTGATACATATTCCCGTCATCTTTCTGGAAGCACTTCAGGGGGAAACCCAATTAAAATGGGCCAAAAAGAGCACGGCAAGCATACCTGCAGCCACCCCTGTGCAGTGAGTTGTAAAGGGTGGAAGCAGGAGGGTGGAAAATATTATGTCGTCAAAAAGACAATCACACCACTTGTAGGGTGGAAAGCTTCATGACATCGTTTGAATCCCAAATGTGTCATTTGTGTCAAAGTTCTAATCTTTGAATGTGTCATTCAAAGATTAGAACTTTTTAAATAATAATTCATTATTTTGAATTCTACTACCTAAATAGCTTTGGTTAGTAATCAATATGTTGTGTCCCTCTCCGTTAAGAATATAAATAATGAATATTCGTGGTTTTAATATGCAATGGTCTAAAAAGCAGGACATCCGGCACTCGGTATGCACTCATTACATGCAGTGAGTGGAACCCCTCCCACTGATGCAAATCTCTCACTTTGTAATGGATGCAGCCTGCTTGGATTTTGCTTTCCCTAGCAGTTCTCTTCCAAATGTTCCTTAGATTGCTTTTTTCCCTCTGCATTCAACCCCCACGCGAGGAGTATTGATCGGGCCAGTGCACTAATTATCCTGTTTGGCCTTGGATGTTTCTGTGAACCGCAGTCAGTCTTTGATCGACATGTCTGGATGTCTTGCATTCCCGTTAAAAGATGGAAAGAAGCTGTTTTGATCACAGAATGAAGAGTATGTTGGGTTTCTGACTCGTGATCTTTGTAAAACACGTGTGACACCTTCTTAAATGACCAATATGTCTATCTGCAGTCACTTCCTGTGCCATACAATGAGCTCTTAACTTGGCTGATCAGCACCTATGCGTGGGTGTGTATGTATGAGGGCAGTATTCACATATGCATTGATGCATATGTGATTATGCTGTATGTATGTATGTGTGTGCGTGAGTGAGTATGTGTGTGCGCGCGCGCCTGTGGGCAAAAGTACAGGTCGGTACATCCTGCTCTGCCACCATCTGTGCTCAGGCAGGCAACAGGCCACCTAATACACACTCACCCGCTCCGTACAGCCACATAGCTCTGTTTTTGTTTGTTTCTTCTTTGTTCCTTTTTAAAATAAGAAGATGTCTTCAATTCTAAATAACAAATATGTGCCAGTCGTATGCCAACATGCTGTTAAGGACATTGTGCTATCAACAAAATGTATACTACAATTGATGAGGGCTACAGTGTGTTCAACCTTAAGTAGGTACTAGCAGGTGGCAATTCATAGAAAACATTTAATTTGGAACGGAAACAATAAAAAAAGTAAACTTTTGCACACCACTAGGTTCACAGATAATTTGGAGAATACCTATGGTCGACAATGTGGAACAAAAAACTCTGACACACTGTCACCTTCGCTTATATTCAGAGACCTTCATCAGGTAACTTTGATCTGATACGTCAATATTTTTGAATGCAAGTGAAGAAGACAGTATGTGGAAGTTTTGTTATTCTATAACAGAAAAAATAAATTGTAGCTGTTTTTTATGATTTTAGCTACATACCTATCAATTTAACTTCAATAACACAGTTGCCAGATTAATACTTTATGTCACCCTGTCACATTTTCTGAGGGGATATTTGTACATCACCATTTTTCCCCATGCAATATATGTCTTGAATTAACGGTAAAGGTTTAATATTAAAAGTATTATTATCATTAAATCACAACACCGGCACCGGTGGAAATATGTCCACCAACACACAGGGGAATCCATGACCTTAAATTGAATTATACATGTATTTGCACTACATTATGATTCCAGATACATCCTCGGACTGAATGCATTTCCATGATTAGAATTTCAGTTCCTTCTGTAATTGTCAGGAATAATGGTGCTAGATTGGGAATCAATAAGGAGCTGGAGATACTAGTGACCTTTTGTGTGCGCTCAAATGAGGCCCAGCCAATGACATTTTCAGCTCAAAGGTCCCCATGGGTAAGCACTCATCAGGCGGTGTGTAAATGACACTCTTGGCGCTCCCTGTGTTTCTAAGCAGTGCTCAGCCTGGCAGAACATATAGATGCATCCAATAAATCCACAGCGTATGTTTAACATACACTGCATACATAGAACATACATACATAGAAGCATGTAGCCCGATATTATTGCAAACAGGTTACAGAGAGATGCAGACATAAATAATTTAGTTTTTCGGTAAAGTATGCAGATCTGCTTTATAAGCCCTAATGAGCAGAAACATCTGTCTGCCTTTGGCATACTGTGACCCTTGGAGCCCCTCTCCAGTCAAGTGCATTGGAGTCCTCTGTTTCACACCGCTTCCTGTCCTCACCTGCAGGCGCCCTCCTTCTTTGGGTTCTCTCCCAGGGAGTACGGCTAAGTCGTGCTCAGTAGATGAGGATGCACACCGCAGTGTCAATACCATCTGCCAGCTCCCCTCGGGGCACCAGCCAGGTGCTGGGCACGCTCTCACGCCAGCTATGCCACAACAGCACTGCCTGCTGCGATCAGCCTCGCTGAGCCAACTGTTGATCACCCTGTCCTTTCATTCCCGCCCCGGGACTCATTACTAACACGCCGTGCTTAATATAGATTCTAAAGATGGATTCAAAGTATGTTCACATTTTTGATGATTGCGGATAATTTCATGAAGCCAAATTGAGCGTTTGTCTTGTGTTGCTAAGCTCCACCCCTGTGTTTGCGGCAGGTCTCCCGGGTTGTTTCCCTCGAGATGCAGCTCGTGTTGAACCACAGCTTTCCCTTTCTGGAACTATGCAGTGCGATGTTTACTGGAGCTGCTGCTCTGATGTCTGAGTACGACTCCAGAACAGCTGGAAACTAAGCCTGTGCTGGGAGAACATTGAGAAACTAAAACTGTTGATAACTCAGGAATGTTTACACAGTTGTGTATGTGCCTTGAATCTTTCCATCAGTGCCAAGTGTTTCTAGTGTTTACTGTGTGTTTGTGATGTATGCAGATAACTCATTGATGACTCATCCACCAAGCGCTAGACAGGAAGCTGATGAATGTGGAGAAGCTCCACCCTTAAAGGGTGAGTGAAGGGCTTAATCGCTTCTTCTTCACTTTGTAAAACTTACTTTTGTACATCGTTATTTCATATCTAAGAGGTACAAAATGTAACCAGTAGAAGTGTGGACACTTTAACAGTCAGCATGTCTCATTAATTCAGAAGTAGTCCACAACCTGTCAAAACACTGGTATCTTTTTACACATTTACAATTCCGTTCAGTCAGAATTATCCATATAATAACTCAACACTGCAAATCCTGAACTAATCTCTTTGTGGCAAATTAACTTTGTTCACAGTTTTCCCTGCATTACACAAGTTCAATAATCTTGATATATAGTAGTTTACCAGATACTTCTTACTCCTACGATAAAGATGTACATCATCTTAAAAAGATGAGTTACTTGGCTTTAATCTATTTTTCTACATTGATACTTTTGATCTTACAGTCTACATCTTAGAGGTTCAATTCATCCCAATTTACAGTTGATGTTTTTTTTGGTAGATACCCAACATATCCTCATGGAACCATTCAAATGATATCTTGTGAAAAGTTTTTCACCATGACCTCATCTACATGCATACAGTTTTTTCTAAACAAACATCCGTCTTCACAGGGAACATCTTGGTGAGGTTTAGGAATATATCGAGGATTGGGTTACAATAAGTACGTTTAAAATACTTACGGTCGCCTAAAAGAAGAATACAGCTCATATTCAAGTCTACTTTGTCACAAAATGATTTTCCTTTTCTTTCTTTCAAATGGAGGCCCCCAGGTAGCCGTGGGGCCACAGGTCTCAATTCTCAGCTCAGTTAATAAAAAAAAATACGTGCGCCACTTGCCTGAAGAGGGTACTAAACATACTTTATTGCTCTTTAATAATTGCTTTTTAACATTATTATCTTAATGCAGCCCCTTTTATGGGATCTGAGAAAATACCATTTACTAGCTCTCAGGATCAGAGTGAAAATCTGAGATGTGATGTGTTTTGCCACCTACGTGTCCCGGTCTGTCTCTCCCCTGCTGTTTGGCTCCTTTATGAGGCCTGATTCATGGGCAGGCTGGAGCCATATGATATTAATAGATCTCTCTTCAGCGGGATGGCACTCTTGTATGTTATGCTCGTAGGTATTATGCTCTCGGACAATGATTCTCATGAAAGGCATTCCCCAGACTCTCACTTCAATTCTATACTGCAACTGACTACAGATCTTTACTTTTCGGCCTTTTATAGTCTGCTCGAAAATCAAGAGTTGCTACCCAAACTTGTGTTGTGTTCAAGGTCACAATGTATAGCTGCATAGAGGGGAATGTCATGCATAATGTATGCAATATAGCATTCATTGCTAATTAGCACTAACAGGAAAGGATGCCCCCAGATCTCCCCTGATTTTAGTCCCATTTGCATAAATATAATGGGGCACAAGAGAGTGTAAAGCCCAACGTCTGTCCTCCCCTTCGGGAGGAGGAGAGGTGTTACTAGGATCTGGGTGCACAAGTGATAATTGTTAGAGATCTGTTATTCTGACGCCCAGACCATAAACGAGACGGTGTGGAGTGAACAAAGAGACGAGGCGAGCAAACAAATTCAGAATGAACACCATGAACCCGAAAGTGACGCAATTGAAAGATAAAGCTTTTACTGAGTTTGATTTTGAAAGATGTGGAGATAATTAGTTTGTGTCCAGGGCACCAGTACAATTAGCTCCTTCTTTTAGTTTGGCAGATGGCTATTTTCCACTACATTTAATGGGGAGACCTTGAATAAATGCTTGTTTTAGACAAATGCAATAATTATTCAAGATGGTTGGCCATTCGGATGAGAGCAGATTGAGATCAAACACCAGCGATTCTTTCTGGATAAATGTAAAATGTGATGGAAGACTCCTTTTAACGTTTATGTTATCTATAACTGGGAATCATAAAAAGAGGGTTGAATAATAGTGGTGATTTGGGGGTGGGGGTTGCGGTTTGAGGGAAGAGTGATGCATTATTCACAGAGGTGGGGGCCTTAAGTGCCAAATTAATTTGTTTTTTCTTTCCAGTTGGATGGCAGAATAAATGGGCGCTGTCAGTCGTGCAGTAAAGTGCCATGCATTCATTTAGACAAGTGTTATTGCTGCACCGGAGCAATACGGTTTTAGCGAAGCAGGCCAGCCTGGTGGGTGGAAGCTGTGTAATTATCTCTCGTTCCTATGATGGCAATGATTGCTAAAACAGCCAAGTGGTCCCAGAGCACAGCAGGTGTGACTGTCAGGCTGCAGGTTGGTGGGCCTGTTGACGGACGTGAGCGCACATGAGCCGTTGGGTTGATTGTGACTGAACAGATCAGTGCCGAGATTAGTTTGTGGTGCATCTGTGATGACAACAGCACACTGGTGATTACTTGTACAAATACAGTAGCTGGAGTTTTAATCATTCGATCGTCCGTCGTCTTCAAGGGGATCAAACACTATCGGAAGCCTTTCAGCCTGAGGTCTTGCCTGTGCCGACTCCTTTACCATTAAGGAAAGCATTAACAGTGTTTTTTTCAGCTTGTCATGTTTCACAAATCTGGATAATGATGTTGAAAATAGATTGGTGTTGACAGATATGGTGTGGCACTGATTAAAGCAGGCCTAGCGGATGTTTTCTTTTTTTTTTCTCTTTTTCCGGCATTTCTTCTAAGCAACTCTGACAACGTGCAAATGCAGAAACACAGACATCTGCTGCGTTTCAAAGAGCCAGCGGAACGGAAAATGAATACTAATGTCGCCGGACCGTATTTATCAGCCTGACATTCAATAGAGCTAAGCACTCTGCTTATTCTCTGATTCAGAGGAAACTTTGAAACATGCAGGACTTTCAGCGGTGTGAGTCAGATAGTGGCTGTGACAGATGTTTGCCAAGAGATATGATTTCTATTGATGTTCACACACGGCTTGGACTGAAACATTTCCTTTGCTGGTTAACTTTTCATTTTGAATCCCTGTGTCAATTTCTGCAGTGGCTCAGCAACTATGGACAGACAGAAGCAAATAACAACTTTGTTAGAAATGTAATTATAACTAGCAGGCAGAGCATTTACACATGCAGTAAACAAATACACACAAGATGTACTGTACAATACACACACACAATGCACAAAATGTAGGTCCTCTTCTGTTAATAAGTTAATAAGTCTCTGCAGTAAAAAATACTCACCAAGGTTTTTCATGTTGTCTCACATCGGCCTGACAGAGGAAGATGTGTTCCTGCTCATACTGTTGTGTGGTGAAGACACTCGTTTGACTAATGAGGTGGATTCAGAAGGGGCAATGGGGTGGGTTGAACGTCTTTGTTGGACAGGCCTGCAGCCTCTTTTTTTGCAGCCTTGCTCCCAGGAGAGGCCTCACAGACTGCCTAATTGAATCAAGTACACATAGTGCCTCCCCCTTCGCAGCTCGGCCCCTCCCCGTATGAGAGGAGTGAGGAGGAGAGCTCTGGCTTTGATGCTTTTGTTCTCCTCAGCCTCATGGACAGCGCCAGGGGGCTTCGCTGCTACTAGTTGCCCGCTGCTGGATGGAGAGGCTCATCATCACTGCTGCACTCTGACAGTTGCTATCTCTGCAGATGTTGTCACTGCACTCCTCTGCTGAGGCAGATGATTGGTCTGTTAGACTCTGCAACACCATAAATTACTAGTCCAGCTTTGGATAGAGGGAGCTGGCCCGACCAGAAAGATCGAAAGGTTCAATGGTCCATTTAACCTGTATTTGATAGAACACGGGTAACACCCCCACACAATAATTCATGTCAATGTGGGCAGGTGGCCGAGACGAGCAGAACAAACCAATGTTAAGAAGACGAGGACTGTGCCTACGCATAGCTTAGTGCCTTGTATTTCCTCAGTCACCGTCTCTCGTCTTCCCCAAACACGCCCCGTCGCAGACTAAATGTCCTTGGTGCTCATCGCGGCTCAGCACCATCATTTCAGAGAAGCAGATTGGAGTTGTGCTTCAAGGAAAAGTCTGCTTATTAGATGGCCTCCAGATGCCAGGTTAATGCAGGTTATGTTTGTGAGCCAACATTCAAATTGCAAGATGCAGAGCAGAGAGTCCGACTGGAGTCTGTCTCTGAGACGTATGCAGCCTCATCCTACTGGCCGAGCTAATTTCTGTAAATGTCATGTTGTATTTCTTTATTTCTTCCATAAATGTTCTCTTGTGATCCAGTTTGCAAACTTTGATCTGGCTCCCTTTAAATGGTTTCTAATACAGTGCATGATAATTGGATTTTCTATGTTGGTTTGAATTTTTGTGTCATACTGAGGCCAATCTAGGTACAAGTGTTGTACCAGCGTAACACAATTCCCTCTGAATCTTTCTTCCAGACATGGGCTGGTATCCTAAATTTGGACTATCCATTAAAACAAAGGTCTTTCTTCAATCAAAATAAGTCCATTTCTTAAACTGAATTGGCTATGAGTAAGGTTCCTAAGTATTTTTACAAGACTCCCTCTCCAGCCAGTAACTGAATCATAAAGTCGTTCCCGGAAAGCAGTGTTGCAATGAACTTGGGTCAGATATGTCTAAGAGGCTAAAATGTGATTGTGGGGAACAGCTGGATTAGTCCAGCCAGTGTGTATCCGCTCTTAATGATATTAGATAGGAGTCTGGAGAATACCTTCCAGCACACAGCTCTCATTTTGATGAGCCATAGGAACCAGTTTCAGTCACATGTGATACAGGCTCTTTCCTTTCAAGCGTAGCAAGGTTATTTCTTAATTACATTTTAATTTCATTAACGTTCAGCATTGATAGCTCTGACCCCATGCATTGACTGTGTGGTGGTATTAAACATCCAGCATCTCTATTGCTCCATGCATTCTCCCAATGGGAGTCATTCTCCCAGCTGGAGGCAAGATGAGGGGTCCTTCTCTCATGTTGCCCCTCCCAGGCACGAGTGCCACGCCCAGTCCAGCTCTCTGTACGTCCTGCTGCTACAGTGTCAATGCTATATGTTGACTACACTGTTGACTATAAAGTTACAGCACCTCTGCTTATTGCATGCAACATAACACTACGATCAGGTTACGTTATATTAAAACGTGTAGATGAATGGTATTGTTGATTTCACTCCCATGCATTATCTGTACTCGTGTTAGCTTTATAATTATAAAGTTATGTATTTTGATCCACATATTGATTGTAAATCTACATGGGCTTTCAAAAGTCTTCTGACTGAGACTGATCAATATCCACTCTGAGTACAAATTTCACATTCATCAGGCCTCCTTATATGGTATTGATTTTGTGCAACTGCTGCCCTGAAAAGAATCTGATTACTTTTTCTCCCATCAGTCAGAACAAACAGAAGCAGTCAGGTAGATCTGCTGTGCATTTATACTTCCACTTTGCCTTTTTGTGACTGAAAGATGCTGATATGACTACAAAGACAGGACGGAAAGAGAGGAACAGGATGAGGAGCATTTTTATACATGTATTCCTTTTATATGTGCTTTTTGTCAATTGGGGTTCCTCCGCTTTAATTATCTCTCACCCCATCTACTGCTGGCTAAAATAAAATCAACCCAGCACATGATATCATTCAGAATGGCCATGCATTTGATTGTCAAACTGGTTTTCAAGCATTATCACCACTGATTATTTCAACAATAACACTACGCATGTGTGGAATCCTTTTATGTATTTTTTATTGGCAGGGCTGCGGTACTCCCTACAGGCAGGACCTCGGGTTCAGATGCAGCATTATGTATGCAGTCCTACTCCAGCAGAGCTGCAGTGTACAGTAATTTCCGAGCCTCCTGCCGCCGGGCACTGTTGTGGTTTGAGAGTATTGCAGACAGAGGGACGGGAAGTGTGGAACTGCGCCCTGAATAGTAATAGCTTTACAGACTCCTTCCACACATGGCAGCTTTGCAGTTCAGACACAGCAGAGTGAGCAGAGTCTCTCAGCATCACAGAGGTTAGTGTCGGTCCATCAGCTGATGAGATGAAATGGAGCCACAGTGACATCTGGTGGCTTTGTTTTGTGTTGTCGATTGTGATCATCTGGTTTTGTCTCGACTACTTTGGCCATTACAAACACATTGTCTGGTGAGAATCTACCTACGTTTTAGAATACAGTCAGAACATACATTAAGTAATTTAATTTGGGTTGATGCTGGCTATTTTAGCTGCTTTAACTGAACTCCGAAAAGCTTTAGAATATATATTATCCTGATTATGACTCCAACCACGACTACATGGCTTCACTTTTCTTTCTAAATGCCTTTCTGCCATGTTGTTGTGATTTCCCACCTCTGTGTTGTGCCAGAAATTAAAGACTTTCTGTAGATAATGTATAATCAACAAGACTAAAGGGCATTTAGCAATATCTAGCAAGTCTTGCTTTGAAATGGAGGCAAAACCGAAGTTATACAAGGTGTCCTTGTCAAGACAAAAGCAGGAGGAAAGACTATTGAGCAAACCAGGCGTGTGTGTGTGTACGTGCGAGCGTGTGGGCGTTTCAGTCAGAGTCTAAATACAAGAGCTGAGAGCTTTAGAGACCTTGAACATTGAGGGTCATCAAAAGCCAAGGTTCTGGTAGCTGTTATTTGGAAGAGAGCCAAGCACGTGCTTATTATTACCGACATTTTATTCAGTGTTTCTAATGTATATTGTGGCACTGAAATACCAGAATGAGAAATCTTTCTAAATTTCCACTTTAACAACTTCACAGGTATTTTCTGGGAACGAATCGCTGCATATATATAAAGCACTCCATGATTCTACATTTAGCAGACAGGAGAGTCATTAAAACAGCTCTAACCACGCTTATTTACTGCTAATTCCTCAGTTGTTTACCTCTTTCTCCTGTTGTTCTCTGATAAGGGCTGAGTGGGGGTGCAGAGCTCCGTGACTCCTGTCTGGTGTGCAGGCTGGGCTGGGCTGCTCTGTTTGAAGTGCAATGCAGGGACCTGTATCTGTACCCGGCAGCCGGAGCAGACCGTAACAAATGTAAAGCTATTCTGTTATTTCCACCTCAGCCAAAATGTGTAACCTCACAATCGCCTCTAAGCTGAATACAGATGTGCGGCTGCGGTTGCTTCACAATGAAGCTGTTCCAGCAATGTCAGCTATTGTCTGGCTTGTCTTGTATCAAGCTAATGGCCTATCCTCTGTCCCTCTAAAAATGCTGGCCATTATGAAACCCTGCTGAATACCCCAGCCTGGTCATTAAAGATCCGAGCATTGTTCTGCACAAAAAAAGAGGTTGATGGTTAACTTCTCTATTGCACGTTCTTATCTGATTTTAGAAATGTAAATAAATGCCCAATGTCCCGTCAGCCCCAAGTGCCTTTGCTCGTCTCGGTCGATGTGAAGCTAATGCAAGTCTTTAACCCTCTCATGGACCCCTGGCTAATGCCATTAATTCCTTTCTGCACATGACAAATGGTATTTTCCAAGGCTGCATAGAAGGTATGATGAATGCATACCAACCAGCACTCTAAATACTCATCTTCTCCACAGTAATGTACACACTGGAATGGGAGCAATTGGTGTGGTCATCATTTGGGTCCATTTACCCTTTTTTTTTTTTATGGCAGTTGCTCTCCTGACCTGCTCTCCCAGACTGGTTTAATCGAGATGCAGGCCGATTGCTTTCATACACAAAGTGATCTCCATCTCCTGGATCCGGGCTGAAACATGGTGTTTCTCTCTATGTCTGACCTCATACCCGGGTTTTCGGGAAGGGGTGTGTGGCTGGGTGTTAACACCGTTGCATCACTTCTGATGTAAATTCAATCCAACTGACAGTCCTGCCAAAATAAGAAGGATGTATTGCACAACAGGCACGCCTTCTGCTATCTCATCAATCTTCATGCCCTTTTCACAGCCTCAGACACGATGTGACGTGCTTTTAATTTAAAGCTAAGATATTTCATTTATTTGGAGTTGTTTTCACCAGATATTCGTCCGGACAAACAATCTACTTTCTACTAGAGGCCCCACTTTGTTGTTGAATAATTTTTTACAAAACCTACTGAGATGTTTGTTGTTTGTGTTTACTACTTATATGCTAAGTTTCATACAGAACTCTGTATCTTTCCCTCTCTGGGGTCTCTTTTTGGGTACAAGCAACATTAGCATTTTGATGTTTCTCTGAACTATTCAACAGCAAGCTGGCTTCGGTAAATGTCAACTGGTGTGTTAGTCATTAAGCTTTGGTTGTATGGCTTTTTGGAAAGGTCATGTTGAGCCGGTGGGGAAAAGCAGTCACTGATACTAGCTGTGCTGTGGCTGCCTGTGCCATGGACGCCGGCCTGCGTGTTGGCAAGGCGTTGGGGCTGGTTGGGATCCCCAGAGGATTAGTCATCCTGCTTATACATGTTTGATTAGGATCAGGGAATTCACAGGAAACACGTACACTGCAGTACACATTAGAAATGCAATGGCCTCCGTAAATTATAGACTTGGCTTTGGGTTTTGAGGAATGCAATTAATTTAAGTGCAGATTTTAAATGGTTGTACTTTATTGTATTTTCATGTTACACACATGGTAAAATATTTTAAAAGTTTTGAAGGGAAATCTCTGCTAAAAAATGCTTACAACATATAGACATCTGAAGCATGACAAAGGGCACAAAGGGACAAAGGTCACACATTGTGTGACTCCTTTGTGAAAATCACAAAGATGTCTGTAAGTTGTAAGCCTTTGATCCTGTAGTCTTGTAACAATATGTCTATTAATTATTTCATGATTATATGCTTCAGTTATGGCTTTAATTTGAAATGTAAAGGTACAGTAATGGGCCCTTGCTCTTTATTCTACACTAAAGCCTCAATGAAAGATTATTGTTTGATTGATTTAACTGAAGGTAGTCGTGATACCAGGGGCTAAACAAAGGAAGGAACACTCTTTACTCATTGCATTTATTTTATGTCTCCTAGAATCCTTCAGGGTGCTACGAGCCAGAAGCAAAAGTCAGTTTAATTCACATATTATTAAATCAGGCGATACTTGAGCTCCTCATTGCTTGTGGTTAGAATTAAGGGGAGTGCTTCATCATGCTGTGTGTAAGCAGATAGTGTGATCTAGTAAAGAAGTTTAAACAAGTCAGCAATAGTAAATACTACTTTCAACAATTTAAAGTATCAACGTGTTGTTTGTTAAAATCTGGAGGTGATATTTATCTTTCTTCTCACCACCTTACTGTTATTACACTCATGGCTCACCCTGCTTTTACGTGCCTGCCCTGTTTGTTTATGGAGCTCTGCGGTTTTCGCGACAGCATAACCGTAATTGACAGATGTTGATTTACTGCTAATCCTTGGCTTTGGTCTCACTGTGCACCCCATAAGAAGAGGGCTTGGCTGCCAGCCTCACGCGTCCTTGAGTCAAAGCAGCGTGTTGCCCTTGACATACACCCCTCTCTCCATCCCTCCGCTCACTCTGTCGCTCTCTCTCTCTGGTGCAATATTTTAAAAACCTTTCTACCCTCGTCTCACGTCAGATGTGATTTTATTTTGCTGACAGGGCAATGATATGATTACATGCGGAGCGAAATGTAATTTTCTCAGGGGAGCCCAGTAATAGAATTTTTGGTGACACATTTTGTCACCGCTGGTTGAAACAATTGTTTGAAATGAATGAAATTTAAACAATTATAATTAAAACATTATTGCATGTAGAACCTAAATGCTGCTAATGTTTTACCAATTTGACTGAATTTAAAAGGGAATTTTCTCAGATATAATTCAGTTCAAAATGAATGAGGACTTTTAGTGTTTGGTGTGTAAATTGTATAACAGAATTGTTTCATCTTTGCATATATTTTATAATACTCTATAATATAACTATGACATGTGTTATGGTTATAATTGTATGTTATATGGCCAACGTCTCTACTGGATATCAATATTAATGAGGCTTTTAGAAGATTTCCCAGCACATCAATGGACACACCATTTATAGTCACATCTCCATCCACACACAGAATGTGTCAATATGAATAATCTAGAATACTTCTGAGCAGTGAGACATTACTTCTTGTTTAACAAAAGTCAAACTATATGCAACTTTTGCTTCTCTCTTTTAATCCCATGGTTTCTTGATTTCCACTGTTTTACAAGAGGAACCAGCTCACTGCTGGAGACGAGAGACCAGCTGTGTAAACCACTACATCCTCATTTCTGTTCTGTTTTTGTTCTTCTTTCTGCTTCACTTCTCCAAAAACTCTTACTTTGCTGTTTTTTAGCACACTACAAGTACTTCCACTCGGCTTGTCATGTGTGGAGGGCATCATGGGACGGTTAAGGAGGAAGGTGCTTTTATAGGAAGGAAGAGCGCGGAGGATGAGGTAAAATGCTAGAAAAGAGTGACGTTTGGGTCAGATGAAGTATTGAAAGAGAAAATAATAAAAGGTGGTGGACAGGAAAGGTGGAATATGTGGAGGTATAGAAAGCTCCTGGGAGCCTCCTTGCTCTGGCAGGCTAATTGAAGCTCTGTGTGGCAGCCGGCTCTGAGCTGTCACTCCAATGAAGAGCCCATTTGCTGCATTTTTCAGGCTGTGTGCTGAATTCTGATGATGTTACCAAAGACCCAGACCACAGGCCGACACTGTCTCACTGAGACCCCCACCTCCCCACCCCGCACATCCTGCAGGGGGACACACAGCATCCTCCCCCCTCCCCCCCAGCACCCCACAAGATAATATGTAAGAAGGTCAGAGGCATTCTGAACACGAGCAGTGACTGCAGAACACAACATTATTTTGTCAATTTGTCAGGCAATCTCATCCATGTTAATGTGATATTAGACTCTGCAGGAAGTGTTTTCACTTGTACAGTCCAGGTTTTCCCATGTTGGATTAGAAGCGATTATGTCTTCTAGCAGAGCACATAGCTGCAAGCATCCAGTGAATTATTTATCATGAAATAAAGGAGTCGGTTATGAAAATATGTATCTAAAAACTAAAAAAATAGTGGGCTTTTTATATGCAAAGCTGTAACTGAGATATTTATGCACAAGGTTCTTACTATTTGACTAAATGGAATTGAATTATCTGCTAATTTTGGGTTTAGCTACTACACATTGTCCCTGTCCGGTGGGTAGTCCTTGTTTGTTTGCTATGTTGGTAGGATGAGGGTTCACTGTTCACTGTATTCAACATTGGTTTACATTGTTTCCAGGTGATGCCGATCAAGTATAGAATTAAGGGGAGTGCCAGGCACAGTATTTTATATAATGGATGAACTTATTTTTCTGCCCCCTCTTATCATTTAGTCTCAACCAGAGTTGGTGCCATCAATGCATGTCTATTTCAGCCTAATGAGCTCCTGAGCAAGAGTGTTATTGATCCATGTTATTGAAGGTTCTACATTTGCATATAAGCATGTTTACATACACACTTTCACTGGAAAGTAAAAGATTTGGAGATCCATGTTTTGTTTCTACACATTTTGTGAATTAATATTTTGTTTTGTTTTTCCAAAAATCCACCCTAATTGCATTGCAATGCATGTTTTTTTCTTACAGTTTTATTATGCTCAGTAGTGGTGATTTGACATCAGACTCTCAGTGAGTTGAGTGAAGCTGGGAATAAATGCTCAGCGGGAGCAACAGGTGCGTCACTGAGAAATCCATTATTCAGTCCTCATCAATCTGCTTTTCAAGACAGCATTCACATGGGCGCTGGTATTTACTGAGCAGAACCCGCCCTTTGATTCCATTGATCGTCACACACTGCCTACAGGTATAAAGATAAGGTTTGATTTTTTGATTGAAAGTAACAATAAAATCATCTAAAAGTACCAAAAGTAAAAGTATTAAATGTTACTTTTCCACCGCCGCAGAAGAGGTATTTAGAAACGCCAAATGTAAATAGATTGCGTTCCAATGTGTTGAGCTCTGTTGAATATGAAACGTGGTACTACAGGAGCAGGAATCCCTCTTGTAGGCTTGAGAGTCGTTACGGCTTGTGTTGTGGTTACAGCTTAATTGTTCTGACTCAATGACTGAGCTCCAACATTCACACCTACCGTCAGTTTCTTGTTTGCTCTTTGGAAAAGGACTCTGTTGGATTTCTGCTGGATGAAGGCCTCGAAAAAGACAATATCCGCTAGCAACCGTGCGGCTGTAAAGGTAGTCTCTGATCATGCGGAGGTATGTGTGTTGGAGGGAGAGCCTGCAGGAAAATAATAGATAATGACTCTATCTCATGTCAATTCTTTCAATGGGTGCTACCTAGCAACCACGGCCATTAAGTGTACATTGTATATGCAAGGCTCATACTTGAAGGTGTTTAGGGCTCCTGACTGAGAGCTCTTTTGTTATAGAGTGGGTGCTGTATGCATAGTGATGTAACAGCCTTTATATTCAAGAGATGAAGAGGTAGAACAGGCCACACACAAGCACAGCGAATGTTGAGAGGTCCGACAGTATGTTTTTGGGATAAAAGCTTTTCTGTAAAAACACAACTGGTAGTTTTAATGTTGCCATTGCAGATGCACGTTAGTCCTCCCACCTTGTTAGGGAAGGCTATTCAGCATTTTGCAGCCAACATGTGATTGTGGTTTCTGTTGTGTATAATGGGCTTTTATTCCTTAAGGTCTGGAGTCCAACAGATCAATCAAGTTAAAACACATTATATAGGAACACGCAATGCTTACTAGGATGTTGATGTTGGCTCCAAACAGATTTGAGAAAGGTGGTGTTAATTGTCGTTATGCTTGGGTTCTCTTAAACCCCACAGATGTCACACCACCTATTAGACTCCTTAACAAACTGTTACCAAGCTTAAATAACATAACAAGTCCTGAATAATTGTCAAGGGATATCAATATATTTTAACACCAATCACAGATATAGAGCTTATGGAAATGTTTTACAGCTGGGTTCTCCGGGAGCAGAATAAAATCAATTCATAATTTTCTGTAACTTCTGAAATGTATCAGTTCAAAATCATGTTTATAAGCAGGACTCATTAAATTTGGGAAAACTATGAAGTATGTTTTTTTGTTTGGTCAGAGGGTCATGCTATTTCTAGCCCAGTGTGGAGATGCATCTTATCAATGAAGTCAATGTTTTCTCATCTTCTGAAGGTTGGATACGACCTCCCATCCCATGATGCCCTCGCAAAGATCCTACCAAATAGCCGCTATCTTTTCAAGGGAGAGAAGACGGAGCTGTGCAGAGACGAGGAGAAACCAGCTGAGAGGCCCGAGGCGACGCAGGCCAACAAACCCAACATAAACCACACTTACCAAGTGCATCAGTCACATAAACGGTAAGAAAGACAACTACATGCAAGAAGCAGGGATTTATCGTTATGACCACTGTATGAATAATATTTTGTGTAAGGCGAAAACAAAAGAATTCCTGAATTCCCTTCACTAATGCATTTCTTTTAATAAATGTGATCATGCTTTAGACCCCCTCTTCATGACTTTGAGGATGATCCCAACATGGCAGAGATCACAGACCTCCAAACTAAGGTGATTGAACATAATCAATAATTAAACTCTTGAATCAATGAGTGAAGCAACCCCCATTGTCACGTTTAGTTAGAGAACAGTGACATGGGAAGCAGACAAAATGGCAGATGGTTGAATAGATTGTGTGAGGGTGTTTTTTATGCAGATCTTGACATTTTTCTCTTGTAACTGAGTTTTTCTAAATAATGTAATTTATTCACTTACATTTGCTGCTTAGATTTGTGGATTGGCTGCACTTAGTTATGTTAATTTCTGTAGATTGTGGTAGGTTTTATTATAGAAAGCAGAGATCTGGGTAGTAATTTAACAGATTCATAGTTTCAGTGCAGACATGTATTGTGTATTACTACTACAATTGTACATACACGATGATAATGATACTGGAAGGGAAAAACCTAATTACACATCACATCATAACAATTAAATCCAGCTGCCTTCGGTCTGTGATGTCTGTGACAGGATGCATGACAGCAAGGCCACTTTATTTTCTTCAAATCCCAGCGAGGGGAGGAAACATCCAGTATTCACAGGCAGAGACCGCCTTTATTTTTGACACATGATGGGACTTTCCAGACTCATCACAGGGAGCCGGCCGTCCCATCACGCTGTGGGCCCCCCAGCAGAGACACCATCTCATCTACAGTCATGATTGTCACCTCGCCCCTGCCCTTTCAATTAGATGCTCAATTTCACCCTTGCGTCCCACGGGAGTCACAACCACACCATCCGAGATTGGAATCCCCTAATCGTCGCCCCCTCCTCATACATGCAGCTGGACCCTGCTCTCAGTCTCAGTCTATTCAATGTGATAGAGGAGTGTGTGACAGAGCAGAGAACAATGAACAAGTAGACGCTGCTAGATAACGCGCACATGCCTTTTACAGAGACATGTCCTGATAACGGAGCTCTGCAGGAATATAATTATAATTCTGAAGTCAGTGAGGAAGGGCGAACGAATGTGAACCGAGAAAATGTACAAGAAATATATTTTTGTATTTGTTCTGTCTGTCTTGATGAAATACTTAATGAACAAGGCATCATCCAAAACCCCTGTTTGAGCTCCCATGACAAAGGCGCTTTGCGGGATTGGGTGCTGAGGAGCCGGAGTCAGGAATTAATTGTAACCAAACCTCTTTTCAGTGATGAACCCCCTGGGAAATATTTTACCCCTGACCAGTGCCAGGCACTGGTCATTTAATATAGAATATATACAATTCAGTTTATGAACTTGTATTTTTAAAGGATTTTTTAATGGATGCTCATTTTAAATATTGTTGGAGTGCCTTCACATACCCCCAGGGGTACGCAAATCCCCATTTGAGAGCCACTGCTCAAGAGGATATGAACATTTGTATACAACATTGTGTACACATATTTATCTCTTGTAGGTTTGCCAGGTTTATGGCTAGTTTATGGACACTCCCTTGATGGGACTCAGATGGGGTAAATGGCTGCCCACCCGCGAATGGATGTGTTTTACATTCGTATTCTGACCTTGTTAAAACCAAGACAGTCTTTGATAGCATGGATATTGGTGTACAGTGAGTTCTAGCCAAACATATTCCTATTAATGTAGGGTAAATGTGCAAAATCAAAACTAGTTCTTGAGGTTGTGTGGTTATTTAAACTTTGCTATTAATGTAAAAAGGCTACTGTCTGCTACCACAGTCATTCACAATATCAACTTTATGTTCATATTTTATATTCTCAGTTTACTATTGTGCACCAAAGTGGTGAAAATCAATTATCGCAGCTGCACGTGCCAACTTTTCTTCCTGGGACTATTTATCTCTTTGATTAAGAGTATAAGAGTGTTCTGATATGGTTGTTGAATACATTTATGATGTTTTTGTTCCAATCTTGACTCCCCACTTATAATAATAAAAAGTTCCAGATAATATGTTTCGACCTAAAGCTCCAGCTTGTACCCAAAGGCACAGCAGTCTCATTGCTAATACTGTTAGTCTGATCTGTAGGACACTTGTTTGTAGATGGTACACCGCTGACCTCTAGTGGCCGAGGACAAAAAACTGCATGCCTCAAAGTGAGTAAACATTCTGATGCAAATGTTTACTCTGGAGGCTAATAAGAATTTTTGGTCCTCCTTCTCAGAAATTTGTACAATCAGATGTAATGTAGATATAATATAAGATAATAACAAGCAGAGTGGAAATATGTTGGAATTGAGTTTGAATTGCTAAAGTAACAGTTTGCTTATATACATGATGCAGTTGGATATCAGAGGAGAGCAATTTGAACAGGTTACCCGCTGTTTTCTGAATCTGGAGTTGTGCACGTCCAGAATGGAGGGCCGGCTGCTGATGGTCTCTTTGTCTGTCCTGTTTGATGGCTGATCCAAACCGCAGAGTAATGCAACAGATTGGATAATTGCAGTGTAGAAATTGATCAGCAGCTACTGCGGTGGGTTGAACCTCCTGAGCTGGCACAGGAAGTTCATCCTTTGGTCAAGGTGTTTCTGGCTATTTGATTACAAATGACCTTGAGGTATTCAATTGTGTGGGTATTTATTCCTCATCTTCTCCCTTCACACCATCCTTGATGGCACACATGCAACTCAAACTGATGCAGTTAACTATGAGCTCTACAGAAGATTAGCTTTAAAAGGATTAAGTTAGTCTTGTATTATTATGAATCACATTAACAAATATCCCACTTCAAGCAACTGTCGTTCTCCCCATTAGGAGATGGAAAACTATCGTTCTGCCATGAGTAAAATGGCTGATGACATCATCGCACTGAGGACTCGGGTGGTGGCGTTGGAGGCCGAAAACAGTCAGCTCCACACGGATCTGTCTCTGCAGCGGGACTTAGGCCGAGATCTGCTGGATGACACAGACATTGACGTCATGACCAAGGCTGAGATTGCTGACCGTATAGGTAACTATGGTTAACCACATAGTATCCGTTCATCTGCATCCAAAATGTGCCTGAGCCAAAACCATGCAAAAGTCAGTGATTGATATTCTTTTACCAAAAGTTCTGCAGACCCATTAACGTCAGAAAGTTTACAGTCCAGCCAGCAGTCCATGTTGTTATGGGTTTTAGGGGCATTTCATTGGCAGATGAAACTGGTGGTGAAAGGTGGTTCACTGTGTGTTTGCTAATCCTTGCGAGTGTCTATTCCCCAGCAGACTGTGCCGTTTGGTGATAAGGCAGCTCATTTAGGCCACGGACCCTGATAAGCTCTGTGGGTAGAACATCCCTTATCTCCTGAAGGACAGTTTGTGACCCTGAGTGAAAGGATGTTCCTGAAGGTCCCGCTGCTGGCATCAAAGCAAAGGGACTGGATTTGACTCCCATCCAACAGACACACCATTACATTTCAAAAGCTTTATTGATGACTGTTTTGATCATTATTGTTAAAATGTCTACGCCTAACACCAGTCATAATGATAAGTCATTGAAACTTTAGTTTCATTCTTTAAAGATCAAAATGCTCAGCTTTGATGAACTTAAATGCCCTTTTCTGATTTCAACAGATGGATGTTGCCAGAAAAACAGAATATTCTACACCGATTCATGTTCCTGTGTACGATTTTATTTTCCTGTTTTTATTTTAAGCCTCTCTGAAATTCAAGCTGGCCAGTGAGACCAGTAAGGCTGCCTCTCAAAGGGACAGGATCCAGCAGCTGCAGAATGACTTGATCAAGGTTAAAAGACACACACACACACAAGTTACACAAATGCAACTTAATGTCATGTCAGTGTGTACCGAGTGTTTATATAGTTTTCTACTCTATTACCGTTGTGCAGAAGAATGACAGGGAGAAGGAGCTGATACAACTGCAGAGAGTTCACCAGCTGCAACCGGAGACTCTGCAGCACCACCAGAGTCACTCGGCAGAGATGGCGACTTTGGAGGTTACAGTAAAACAGCAGGGAAAGGTGAAATACAATGTCCGCTCTACACTTACTGGTATACCCATCTCGATCACAACGGGGAATGCTTCTTTCTATGAATAACAGCTTGAAATGTATGTTTATATTATATGCTGTGTACTTGTGCCATCCGCTTTTTTTTCAGGTCATTGAGAAGATGGAGAAAGCCTTAGATAGCAAACTCAGAGAGAGGAGTAAACAGCGTGTCGATGAAACGCTTGACTTGAAAAAGCAAAGAGGTAGGTGGATTCCATGTGGTGAAGGAACAATATGTAAAAAAACAAAAAAACATTTGCAGAAGCCAGAACATCTCCTCCTACTGTGAAGGGGAGACTGGCCCCCGAAAGGAAGAGAGAGAGGTGGCCCTGGCAGCAGAGAACACTCGTCTCAGAGGAGAGCTGGACAGGTTTCAGCAGCCGCCTGCTCCAGTCACCGTACAGCAGATAGCACAGGTACTCCTGCAGCCAAGCCAGCACTCACAGCGTGATGTACAAATGGTGTCGAATTAGCATTAGATTAAAGAGTGACTACAGTTCAGATATGGTTTGGGGAATATATTTTTTGAATGTTATTGTAAAACCCAAATATTGTCTTGCTGTTACTGACATCTCACATTGTCTTGTGTCCTGTTCCCCTCAGACAAAGAAATCACTGCCAGTCAAGGAGAAACTGAGCTTACTAAATAAACTGGAGATGGCCGAGGCAAGGGTCCAAACGCTGGAGACTCAGGTGAAAATACAAAGAAAATAGATAATCTATTTACTCCTAATATAATAATATTATTACTTTGCATTTATTACAGCTGGAGGAGAACTCTAAACTATGGGGGAGACAGAAACAGGAAATGTTGACCAAACTGAGTGAGCACAAGCACGGCTTTGTCCGGAAATCCACCACAATCCTACACAATGTTCCTTTGGTCAGTTGAGTGCAGATAGCCTTCTTTATACATAACACATACTGTGCTGTGCATAATCATTTATATTTCATCTGCTTCTTGCAGATATCTGTATCAGAATCATTGTATCGGCAAAGCAGACGGAAGTAGCAGAAGTCTGTAAAATTACCTATAAACTAACTAAACAGACAAACACACACAAACCAACAGTTTTCTTTGAATTAATATATGTTAATATTAAAATGGAATAAAATGATATATAAAAGGCATATTTTAAATCAGTTGTATTGTTTTATTCATCACTGTTATATAGTTAATGTTGCCATTATACACTTGGGGAAAAAGCATCTGTACATTCCAGGTTGTTTTATTATATTGTACACACACACACTACACATTTTTATAATTGTTCAAATGGCTCTCCAAATATGCAACGGTACATATAATTACTACTCACTGGTTATTGATTTACTGAGGTAATTTGTTAATGCACTTTCTAGAAATGAGCCTGGCTTATCATCCACTGTCTCTCAAACTTGGTGTTACCGACTGATATGTAGAGGCTTCAAAGTCAATATTATAGGTTTCTCTGGTAAGAGAATGAGCTCAAAGGTACTCTGCACTTCCACATGGCGCTGTTTCTCCACTGTGAAGTTCTCCAGCATCTGCAAACACAGAAGACAATGCACACAGTTAATATGCAACGTAAATGAGCCGCAGAATACTCTATAATCTCAAAATATCTCACATGGATAAGGAAGAGTTGCATCTCTGCCTCAGCTATTCTGCGTCCTAAACACTGACGGGGGCCGAAGCCGAAGCCCAGGCTCCTGAAGTACTGCGTCTCTGTCCTCAGCCAGCGGGACGGCTGATACTGCTCCGGACGGACGAACACCTTGGGGTCTCTGCCCATGGCGTACAGTCCTAACTGAACCAGAGTCTAAACACAAACGCATAGAAACAAACACTTGCTAAGTTTTTTAAACAGTGCTTCAATACTAAAACATGTTATATTTTGAAGTGCTTCTCACCCCAGCTGGGATGTGGTAGTTTTGAATAATGATATCTTGCGTTATGTATCTTTGCAAGCTCACTGCAACTGGGTGCAACCTGAGGAATCAGAGAGAACAAATCTATGTTAAAGGACACTTGCAAGAAGATGGCTGAATTAGGTAAAATACAAAAGGTCATTTTCAGAGCAAATATAAATTAGTGGAAACCATTGACATCTAACATCTCTACAGTATCATTACATATCTGACACTGCCATGTTTTACACCTCAGTGTTTCCTTCAGAGCTCCTTTGATCAGTGGAATCCGCTTCAGCATCTCCAGCATGTCTCCCTGGCTTTCAGCCCGGGCTGCAGTCACCTCTGCTCTCAGCTCCTCCTGGAGACTGGGGTGCCGAGCTAGTTCATACAATGTCCACAGCAGCGTTATGGAAGTCTGAAACGCACATCAAATAATTATGCAGAAAACCAAAAGGAAGTCACATTCTGGAAAATAAATATATATTTTTTTCTTCTTACAGTATCCACTCCTCCAGCCATTAGCTCAGTGATACTGGCCTTAATGTCTTCAATGGACAGCTTGTCCAGCATGAGCAGGCTAGCCAAGACTCCTGGGTATTTCTTTGAAGTGCCATCTTCCTGACGTAACTGCCTGTAGATGTTGTGAATGCAGCGGTCCGCTGATGCACCAAAACAATATTAATGTAGTAAGAAACTGCTCCACATATATGCAAACATAAGAAACTAATAGAAGTGAGAACCTCCTGGTGCCAGAGAAAGCAATACTTAAAAGGTTCATCCTGTTTGTTTCCTGAGTCCCACCTTGGTTGAAGATCCCGTCCCAAGCCTGCACATGGTCTCGCCACACCTTCGCTCCAATCCGCCTCAACAGAGCAGGAGGAATGTACAGCATGGGTGAGGTAGTCTTGAACATGAGGGTGATGCAGTCAATGAAATGTTGAGCTTCAGGATCGATGTAGTCCTGCATCAAACCCAGACGCTCCCCATACAGCACTGAGCTCACCGCTGTGAGGAACAGACCAATCATGAGACAAAGATGAGCAATAAACTGACACAGTGAGCGAAATACATTCTACATGGAGATAAAAGAGGTTAAAGTCGTACTTACACTCCAGTGCATATTTAAAAAGCTCTTGAGAAAGGTCGGTGGTCCATTTGTTCTGGCCACTTCGCTTTATCTTTTTGTGAACTCTGGCCACAAAATCCTGCCCCACTTCGTCCAGCAAAGGCACAAAGTTTCCCAGCATCTTTGGGGAAATCACCTCCTTGTTGAGAATCACACGGTTTGTTCTCCAGTCTTCTCCATTCCTGTGAGAAGACTGGACGTTAATTTAAACTCGGAAGGAAACTAATAGGCACAGTAACACTTAGTTTACTTACCCTTGGTTCCACAAGTGTCAAAATATTGGTAAAACATAAATTATACTGGGATAATTAGAGCACATACTTTAATAGAACTCCATATTTGCGATTCCTGAAGTCTCTGTATGAAGTCCAGGCTTCAACTTTGAGCCTTTTAGGATGATGGCCCTCTGCTTTGAACAGGATGGCAGCATCTTCAGGATTGATGATATTCACACTATCATAGTAACCTACTTTTTCTCTGACAGAGAACAAAAGGGTTAAACATGTTTTCAGAAAGCATGACCTTGTGGATATTCTGTCACAAATACATAAATGAACAAATATTTACATTTGGACCAGAACATTATTTCAAACACGTCATTTGTTTTGTCTACTTATGTTACTGTTTACATAAGATAGACCTTGACGATAAGTGTCTTGTAGAATTATTTTATTTAATAATGATGCCTTCCGTACCTGTAAATGGGTCCAAAAGTGTTGAAGTTCTGTAACATGATGCGGTGAAGGTTTTTGAAGCCATCCAGTTTCCAGAAATTATACAAGTTGGCCACCCCATTTTTCCACAGTCCAGGAATCTCAGTAAAAGGCCTGACAATGCTGCTGCTGTCTGAGTACACCTGTCTGACCACCGGCGTACTGCTGCCGCAGCGCACACCTGTTGTCAGCTCTCCTATCCAGGACAGGGACACCGTCACGGGGCCGCGCCACACACTCCACCTGGCCATCCCGACAACAAATATTCTCACTCTGCTCTACCTTCAACAGCTTCCCTGGCTCTCCCAGGGACATCTGGTGCAAAACAAGGAGGCTGGTCTAAATAGTCTGCCCCCCTTTGCTGATAAAAGCTCTCCAGTTGAACAACACAGCCTATTAGTATTTACCAGTGTATGCAGCATTACTTACTGAATATGTAATCTTGTATCATAGCACCCTGCAATCATCTGTATGTAAAAAGTGAGACTTTGCTAACTAACATTAGACCTGAAGACCTTCAGAAGGTTTGTTGTTTTTGTAAACAAGCATTTGCTTCGATTTGAGAAGAAAGACGAGGCCGTAAGAGAAATTCTGTTTATGACACATGTAATTAACATATACAGTACTGTACCTCTAAAAATTAAGATTTAATAAATACACATGGAAATGCTATGAACCTCATTTCTTAAAGCTAGGGTTGGTAATTGTAAGGGAAATTCCTCGTAATATTCACAATGTAATGCTAAATTCCCTTTTGTTTGATTATGCATAATCTGATCATATACAAAAATATTGTATTGTTATATTTGTTGAAATTCACTTCCCAATCTGCCAGCACTGTAATAAGCCCATCCAATCATTTTATTTGGGCCTAACTACTAATATGTTCATTATGATACTTTTGGTGGAGATGCTATTGAGGAAGGGTTTAAGGGACAGGCTGTCAGTCTTGCCTTCTGGAGCAAGTGCTGCAAACTGCCTTAATTGTAAAAAAAAGTTGGCTTGGTTTTATGCCAGATCCTTTTTAAAATCTAGTGTACTGTTTCTGATTTCTCAAGATTTCCAACCCCATTTTTAAGTAGCTTTATGAGTTCTTCCAGCTTCATGGCAGTCTTAATGTCTCCCTGGATTTTGAGTCTGCCACTGGTGTAGGCAGCAAATGGTTGTAGCCCACCCTGGAACATGGCCAGAAGGTCGCTGTCACTTAAACTCAGTGTCACATCTGGCTCTCTGCACAAGGACCCTGCTCCAGCTGCACCGCTTCCTACAGAACACACACAGAGGGATGGAGATATTTATGTCACTGTACTTTTGTTTTTTATTTTTACTTAAACAGTTGATCTTTATTAGACAGATTGAGCACAACATGCATTCAGTCCCTCTCTTATAATTGTGGCATATTGACAGTATTAAATTAACCATCACCTTGGCTCAGATCCACATAGTAACTGTGACGCTGTCCATCTTCCAAGCTTATGTTAAATTGAAAGCTGGCTTCAACCTGGCTGACCAAAGTTTCTGAGAGCACGAGCTGGACCCGGCCAAGCAGCTCTTCAACAGAACCTGGTGTGGCCACAACCTCCTGAGGGGCACTGCTGAGCTCATCTGTAAAAGTTATGCTGTCGTCTGAAGAGAAAAGACAGAGGTGTATTATACAACATTATCAGAATGGCTTCATGTTGAACAAAAACATTATGTTAGTGTGAGGCCATACCTTTTTGAGGCTGTGAAATGCCACTGTTGTTCAGAAAGTGCATGGCCAACTGCTGAATGGAGCCAGTGAGGCCGTCAAGTCCAGGCACAGAAGGTGGCGTGATGACGGGTCCGGAGGAGCCTCCATCAGGTGCTTTTAGTAGAGAGCCCAGGGTAAGCTCTACCCTGTCCACCTCCAGGCCCCAGGGTCGAGTCAGCTCATTTATGTCCATCTGTACAGATCAATAAAGGATGTGAGTTTGACATGAAACAGTGAAAAGCCAGCAGAGAAAAGGTCTAATGTTGTCTCACCCCGAGATATTCTCCAAGTTTAACTCTCTGAGTCTGGATCTCCCTGACAGTCTTCTTAGCCAGGCTGTAGGTCAAAGCCTTCTGTGCAGTCATCCTGGTTGAGGCATTCAGGTCCTGGACTGATAGTACTGACGTGACGGGGTTCCAGATCCTGAACTGGATGTCTGCTCCCACTAACAGCTCACCTCCATCCATAGTGATCACCTACAGTAGCAGAATTTTGTTTTATATGGGCTGGACATCTACTACTGAACATTTTACATCTCTTCATCTTCATTTTTAAAGCTAGTATTGACTTAGCAATATTTACGGTGGGGGGGCGACTGTGGGTCAGTGGTTAGCAGGTCTGACCTTCAATCAGAGGGTCGGTGGTTCAAACCCCGGCTCAGCCAGTCTGTGTCCTTGTGTACTTGAGCAAGACACTTAACCCTAATTGCTCACCGTTGCTGTGTCTACGGTATAGCATGTAAGTCGCTTTGGATAAAAGTGTCAGTGAAATGTAATGTTACGGTGTAAGGCTGACTATAGTTGCTAGCTGCTTAGGAGAGTCTTGACACAAGTGACATCAGCGGGACGTGACATTAACTGTATTGAAATGCAGTTATGAATTGCAGCGATGGTTCTGTGGTTACTTTCCCAAAAATGGAAAGAATATTTAACAGCTCATGATAAATGGTTAAGATTATACAAAAAAAGGTATTAAGTAGGGATGCAACGATACCATTTTTTACAAACCGATACGATACCGATATTTTTATTTGTGTACTTGCCGATACCGAGTACCGATACCGATACTTCTTAGATTTGGTCTCCATGAAAGTGCAATTAATTTGGAGGCAGATTTTATTTTATCCTCTGCAGATTATGTCAAGCCTATAGTACAAAATTAACAGAAGGCTATCCCAAGCTTTAAACGTCTTGTGGAAGTCCCTCTAATGTCGGACCATAAAACGCCCCGTGTCCGGGTTCATAATGTAAGCGATAATATTAGGGATCGAGCAATTATATAGGAAGCTGTGTTCCAAGTTATGTTTCCGGTGCTTTTATTGTGGAGGGAGAAACGGAAAGGAAAAGAGGAGTGGAATTGTGGGATATACGTGTGTGAAGGAGATAAAAAAGTGGTTCAAGTTACCCTGCAGCGTGTTTTCATTTTATTAGAATTACAAATATAGACACACAACAGACACTCGGCTACAATAATATCATCCGTAGCCGCACAACAGCGTCTGAATGAGGCCGCTGCCAGCGCTACTTCAGGTGGATCAGCAGCCGTTTGATTCAAACCGGCAGGACAGCGGTGATGACGCGCAGAGCTTCTCAATTATAGATGTATTAAATATGGAAAATTTCAACTCTCGCGTCTAACGTGCCGTCCGGCGTAAATTTGCGTCTGTCGCAACCACACGCGTCTGTGCATAGACTTTACATGTAATCTGGTCGCGCGAAACATTTGCGTCGCGTTGGGACGGACTGATTACAAGTAACTCCGGGGCTGTCAGCCACTAACAAGAGCACTAATATGAGCACGAATATGTCATACACACGTATGCAACACCGGTTAATAAGCACAATATCGATAAAGTCTTGTATTGTACTCGCGTCTCACTTTTCTCCTGTCTATTGAAAGAAGTGAGCGCTGCGTAGCGAGGATCCAAGATGGCGGCTCCAGATTCTGCTGTTGAGACAAACTGGCCATCTGATTGGACGGCAAAACAACTTGGATAGCGTGATTGGCTGCTCAGAAGTTGAGACTGTTGAGACAGTTGAGACAGAGAAGAGTGTCTCCGGCTCCGCCACGGGGTTGCTTCTCCACAAAGCGCGACCAGTTTGTTGTAGTGAAATACTGTTGAGTGAGTATCGGTTCTTGATATCGGCCATTGAAACCGATGCGAGTACGAGTATTTAACGCAGTATCGACCACCGATACCGATACCGGTATCGGTATCGGTGCATCCCTAGTATTAAGTATTATGGGTACAATGATATAGGACTAAAAACAAAACATTCAGCACTAACAGTGTACCAAGAGTGCCACCTGTTGGACAAAAATAAATCAAAACAGATTTTGCTTGCTGTAATCATTCCACCTGTTTATACAGATCATTAAGAGATTTAGGACTAATGGACTTAATGGGGAACAAACTCCACAGTCGTCCTCCTGTGCAAAAATGCATTCAGAAGTTTATCTGAATTGAACGGTTTAATTAGTTAAGACTTAATGTAAAAAAAAAACTGTGTAGACTAATGTAGACTGTAGGAGTTTTTTTGGGTATTTGTCGGTATCAATGAGTTAGAACTTGAACAAGTTGTCCATCACAACTGCTTCGGTAACTAGTGATGAACTCAGTATAGTGGTTTACCTGGCAGGGAGGGATGTTGAAAGCACGGGTGCGCAGGTCTACTCTCTGCCACTGATCAATGAGAGGCAGCACAAGAACAATACCAGGGCCTTTGGGAGGACCAACTCGACCCAGACGAAACACTACTACCCTCTGGTAGTTAGGCACAGTCTATGAACAAGATGAGTCAGAGTTAGTTGTTTTCATTCTCTACAGTTTGTAGACATGCTGTAGAAATAACTGAAGAGACTTTTCAGCTTACTTTCAGTACAAACCATCCTGATATAGGAAATGTTATGAATGTGAAGATGTAGACAAGAAAGATGACAATCAGGTTGCAGATCCAGGACACCCATCCTTGGGAGGTATCTTAAAGAAAAGAAACAAAAACAGTACTTTTCTTTAAGGTTTTTTTCAGCAAACCAGTCCGCCTGTAATACAGTTTATGATGTCATCACATCTGTAGCTTCAAGGGGAGCTTTCAACTTGGGATTGGAGACAACTTGAAAGCCTGCACTACAAACTGGGTATGTGGGGTTTGAAAGATGGGATTTTACCAGACAGGAAGGGCTTTAGGAAACATGATATTGCTTTATTGACGTTTAGGATCTAGTGTTTTAGAGCTTGACTCATCCTAGGAACTTAATTACAGGATTTGTTATGTTTTTCTTTTGGCTCATGCAAGTCCACCAACCTTTAATACTTTGATTTGCGATGATATTTGGCATATATTGTCGATGCATTTATTATATATTTGATATCCTTTATTTTTGAATAAACTTAAAATCTCTGAGTGTATTGTATTTTACCTGAATGCAAGACCGATTTCCCTTGAGGACAATGGAGTTAAAGATAATGTTGACAAAATGAATGCCATGGACTATCATATTTAGGCAGTTAAATAGTTAAAGGGCAATGCTCGTGTTGCTTCTATTAGACTATGTGGGTTATTGGTTTGTTTGATTTTAGCCAGTTGTCTCCCTCCTTACAGTCATATACTAATTTACAAGCACTCTTAACCCCACACTCGCCACCTACAAAACATAGGTAACTACTACTTAATGTTAACTGCCTACCGGTGAAGTCGTCTTCAGAAACTTTGGGGATGTTGTCAAAAGAAAAGCCTTGGTAGTAGCCGCGATGTGTGAAGCTGTTGGTGTTCACAAACAAGCCAGGAGTCCTGGGACTGGTGGTGTCCTTCTGAGGGAGCGGCTGATACGACTTGCTAAACATTGTTGGGTAAAAAAATAACTGATATTTCCTAATTTAGTACATGTTGCAGCTATCAGCCCCAAATTGCCCTGTAGAAGTAAACCGAGTAGGCACTGTTACTAAAATGCAGGATGTTTTCGCTCACTATGCTAGGTAGCGTCAGGTTCATCCGTGTTTTGCTCCAGTTCTTCTTCTCTGGGTTTACTGACGGTTCGAAGGCTATTCAGCAGTAAATATGCTCACTACCGCCACCTATCGTTCCTGCAGCCTAACTGCAGTTTACGTTCCAGGACATAGTGCAGCCCCACATTGATAAACCTGTTTCTGTCAGTCTCCCGTTTCAGAAATTCTTGGAGTCAGATGTTACTGTTCTGGCTTTTACAGTCAGATGTATTTATTTAGATGTTTGTTTTGTCTGACACCATGGAAAGGTCCCCAAGGATGGAAAACAACTAGTGATACTGTCAACACTCTTAGCCTTAATAGATATTGTCCAGGAGACAAATCATAATAGACCCAGACCATTAGAGGATTTTGTCGAGGCCGCTATTGATGCTAGAAAGTAAAATAAAATTATATATATATATATATATTGTTATCTCTCTCTGGTCTATAAATTACCTTAAACTGCTTAAATTGGCCAATACTAGCCTTAACGATGTAATGTTTAGGCTCAAGGTCATATTCATAAAATTATCATGTATTCTGTATGCTGTCTGTTTTTTTGTATCTTTTTGTAAAATGTCTTGTGGTGTGCATTCTATTTTGTTCTGTAAAACCAGATGAAGAATGGAAAACATGACCAAAGACGACTAAACTTGTCCAATACAAAATGTTCTTTTTTATTTAAATCAAATACTTATTAAAATACATAACTATATTTTCATAAACCACAATAGAAATGTGTTTGCTTCCAACTCAGTACAGAGCAGCGCAGCGTTCAACCAGAGCCAGAACCAGGACTACACGTAGCAGACAGTCAGACCATGTTGCAGGAAAATGTAAAAAGAACTGCTTGAAAACACTACCACGATTGTCCACAGGGACTGCCAAAATCAACACAAAACAAAAGGTTCTTGTCGTAGCTTTAATAAGAATGCCATGCATTGTAATGTAATTTGTTTCAACTGGCTTATTGACTTATAGTGGGGAAACAATTCATCTGAAAAAGGACTAATTTGTTGAATTTGAAAGAAGTCACAATCACAATATGTGAAGCAAACAATCAGAAAACATGTTGCTTGAGGGTTGGTTTATGACGCTTTCCAACCAGGTGTCATTTGGCATTCCTGTCTTCTTGTGTTAGTTTTTGAACATGTCACACAGCAGCTTCTCCATGGGTGTGCTGCCAATGGTTGTGTGAAAGAACAGCTGCTCTATTTTCTCAGAGCTCACAAAGTGGAGGGATGGCAGCAGAAGTAAAAGTCTCCCAAACCTTGATGGACAAGAGCAAATGAGAGTCAACTTTCTGTTTCAGTTTAGGCTTTTGTTTCACAAACTTGTGTGATGTTTTGAAGTTTGAAGATCTTTGTAGTCCGTCAGAGAGAGAGAGCTACATCCGCCTTACCTGGCACTTTGGCTGGGGTATAGTGAATGGATGTGCTGACCTAACAACATCTGTGACTGGTCCTGCAGATTCTCCACCTGCTCCGGGTCTCTGAGGCTGCGTGTCTCTGCAAGTCAAACAGCATGTCATTAGTTACAATGTCCATTCAGTGACACATGCATATTGCTGAAGGATTAGTTCCTCACCTGGCTTGAACAGTACAATCGCTTTCAGGCAGGCAAACTCAGTAGGGTCAACCGATAGGGCCTTAAAGCGATTAAAGACCTCTTCCAGGGTGCGCAGGTCAGCTGTAGGGAGGCTGATCTTGGCCTGCTGTGTGGGAGAGAGATCCGGCAGAGACAGAAGAGGACAGCTGTCCATGGGCAGCGACCACTGGATGGCACACAAGAGGAACATCTCACTCCAAACCTCCTCTAGGAGAATTACCTGAGGATGTCACAGAAATGAATGTTATCAGTCTTGCACACAATCGGTTTTGGTGAATATACAAAAATGTCGGTCTCACCTGATCTCGAAATGGCAAGTGAGCAAAAACAGGCAAATTCTTTGCCCACTTGACCGACACAAAGAGGAGTCGTGCTGATGCCTCATATATGCTCTCTGGACAGCTGGAGGTGTACGGGGACAGACGAGAGTCAGAGGGAGTCCGATCTCTCTCTGATTCATTGTTTGTCACATCAATGTTGTCCTCCACTGTGCATTACAAAAAGAGAGTCACACAAATATTTAGGCTAATGGGAGTACAATATTAATTAATATTAATAATAATATTGTATTTTTACTTTTGTTATTTTTTTACAGTTTACTTATGTATTATAACTTTACCGTTTGATTATCTATTGTACTTGTTTTGTTTCAGTTTTTTTCTTCAGTTTTTTGTCACTATCCACGTTGCTGCTGTATGCCTGCAAATTTCCTCGCTGTTGGACTAATAAAGGATTATTTTATCTTATCTATCTTATTTTGTTAAGTTTAAATGCATCATTACAATTCAAAAAAGAAAAATTCTACATTTCTGTCACTTATTGTATAATCCTAAAGGAGAACTCCACTTATCACGGGCATAAAAAACAAAAGCAAATCATAAAGTGTATTTTTAGATACAAGTGGGTACTTGTTGTATCCAACTTAAGCTAATTCCTGTCATTTGATCTCACCATCTTCGGGCTCCAGTTTTGCACAGATTTCTGCAGTAAGCAGGCTGACCATAAAGCGGTGGTAGTTATTGGGGTTGCTGCAGGGCTGTACGGCGGTAGCGGTGGTGACCAGAGGTTTGCAGTTGACTAATGAGTAGGCGGCGGAGGAGGTGAGCTCCCGTGTGGTGGCCAAGTGCTCCTTTTTAGTGTCCACATTTATAGAGTCTAGACTGACATGTGCTGTGCTTCGAGGCTGCCGCTCATTCTGCACAGCTGCCAGAAGGACAAGTAAATAATATATTGTGTGAAAACAGACAAGGCTTTAGATCATTTCTACAATGACATAAATTACACAGATGTACGCAGATAATATACTCTACACAATCAAATTCACCTTCTTTGTTCATGCCAGCTTGCAGACACTTCTTCAGTCGACAAGCTTGGCATTGGTTCCGATGGGCCTTGTCAACGGGGCACCTGCCAGTGCCAGCCTGACACCTGTGAGATTGACAAAAAAACAAATATGATTCTTGAGAGTTAAGCACTATGTTAAAATAAAATAATGTATTGCTTTTACATAAGTTGTATTTCTATATTAAACAAATGGCAATTGAGACTGCCCTATTATATTATTCTAAAAACCTGTAAATGAGTCTTCGTCTCACACTGCGCTTGAAGAAGCCACTGCAGCCGTTGCAGGCATAGATCCCGTAGTGTTTACCACTGCTCGAGTCACAACACACTCTACATAGCAGATCATGACCATTTGCTTTTCCTGGAACTGAACTTATTTCTGTAGAGGACAGATAGCAGAAATAAATATTCAACATTTTGCTCTTCATTTAAAGGCTCAACAAACATCTTAATTAAACAGATTTCTTTTTTGTGTGTAATCTTTTTAATTGTACACACAATACAGACTACTAATATCAATATCATTACTCTTTTATCTGGTGTACAGAAAATATTTGCAAGTTTTACTTTTTTTTTATTTAGTTGTCATTGTTTAGCACCCGTGTTAGATATTTTATAATAAAACAGTTCCATATTACAACAAGCATTGGCTCACCTGCTTGAGGTCCATCTGTGAAGGCATTAGACATGTCAAAAGAAAACATGTTCATTTTGGTCATGCGGTCCTCCATGTTTAGATAACTTTGCTCAATAAACAATGTTTAGACAGATAGAAGAAAGAAAATTACTCTTCCTCTTCTGTATGAAGTATTTTTTGTGTATTTAACTGGCTGGATCAAAGCCTTTTTCATGTGAAGTATTGACACATGGCAATGTCCCTAAAACACAAAATTGTAGTTAAAGCCTAATTTCTTCAGAGGTCATCAGATAGTTACTCCAGGAATGCTCAATGATATTGATCCAGTGCTGTTGTCCTTTCTCTGGTTGTTTCTGATGTATGGGGGGGCAATAGAACCACTTGTTGTCTTCTTCCTTCTTTCTCTCTTCCAGAATGAGTGCGAGCGGTCGGGGGGCTTTCTGAAGGAAGACAAGGAGATTAGCACCAAGTGCTGTGTAAGCAAATGCTGATTTGTTATCCTCTTAATCTTTACTGTCTATTAGGGTAAATCAATCAGTCATTCCACTTAAAACTTAAAACTTTATTATGATCGTCGTTTTACATACATACATACATACATACATACATGAAATTTGGCCTCTGTATTTAACTCATCCTTAGCATTTAAGGAGCAGTGGGCTGCTATAAAGCGCCCGGGAGCCACTAGGGGTTCAGTGTCTTGCTCACGGACACTTCAAAATGTAAACTGTAGGAGGCCAGGGATCGAACCGACGACTTTGTGGTTCCAGGACGACCACTCTACCCCCATGAGCACATCCCACTTACAGGCACAACTGAATTCAACAAAGGATAAAAGTAAGGAAAAAACAATACATTTTACCTTTCACCCACACTACTTAATAACTTCATACATTTGGCTGCTGCATGGTAAAGTTCAGTCTCTAAAGAGCAATCTATTTCAATTCTACCCTGTTAAGTCTTTACTTATAATTCCTTTCACAAATCAGCTAATTAATAACAGACAGTTATTATAAGAAAGAATCTAAAGAAAGTCTTCAAGCAAAGATGCTTCAATAGCCTATTATAAGTCTGCTGGCCAAAATCACAATGAGTAGTCTCCGACTGCCCACAGTATTGAGTTGAGGTTTTAGAAGTTAATTACTACATGTGAACTGACTATCACTAATCAACAAGACACAAAACATAGCAATATGGACTATGTGTTCCACTTATAGTCCACAAGTATGGATGTTCCTCACCATCCGGTTAACAGGGTAGTCGGGTTAACAGGGTAGTCGGGTTAACAGGGTAGTCTTACACCAGGCTTAAGACATTCCTTCTGCGCCATACTGGCCCTGTCAATGACAATAATGGCTTCAGGAGAATACAGCTGAAATCAGCAAAGTAGCTTAACCTTCCATGAAATGCGGCCTCCTTCTTGGAGGGGATCACGAAAGGGGGTGATGAGAAGAAAAACAATTAGTGCAGAGATTGAAAGAGCAGCAACAAGTTGACCCTTAATTCCATTCTTCTGCCATATGGTGACTGCTCTCAGGAGCCTCCGTCTGCCTAATTAGTAACCCATGAACAACCGTTATTGCAAGAGCACACCTCCTAATGTTCTCTTCACGCTAATATTTTACACAGTGCATGTCCACAAAGAAATATCAGAAACATCAACACCTGTGCTCTGTATGTTTAGTACAGGTCTATCAAGCTGCATTGATTGCTGAAGTAATTATTTCATATAGCCAATGGCATCTAGTTCAGCTCGTTAATCAGATCAAATGTAGCAAAGACAGTAAAGATACAACGTGACTGCCTGCTGTGTCCACAGAATGATTTCTGTAATCCTTTTAAGTCACTCTTGATTTTTAGGAAAACAATGTAGTATGGAAAACAGAGCTCTTTCTGTTGGCCTAAACTGGCGTATAAAAGGATTACATTAGGGGCCGTCTACAAGGGCTATGCACACAGAGACGTTTGAACTCAGACCCTGGTGTCTGAATCAATTGTGGTGCAGATATGTTATATGTATATATGATATTATGCAGTGAATTGGCTTTGTATTATACACCTCACAAGTACAGTATGCCACCACAAGTGGAACTAGAGACCGTCTTGCCATGGGATCCTACCAGCTGCTCCGACCAAATCTGGCCAGGGACATTGAGATGGGGGGACCAATGGCCACTTCTCCACTTCCTACCACCTACTTCCAGTGTCTTTACTCGGCCCACAACCATCTTTGAATTTTGCATTTGTTCTGATCTCAACTACACACCTGTAAAGTGTTGTGACTGCATCGCTTGTGACGCTATCGTGGTGATGTAATCGTTATTGTTGTAATGCATTATGTAAAAACCCTTTGAATTGTTTGTCATGTAAAGCAGTGTTTGTGTTTTAAAGGGTCACACTAACTTGCCTCGCTTTTCCTTTTGTACAAACAACAATTTGACTACAGCATACATGCTCAAAGCAAACAAACCAAACAACAGATATACACATGGCCAACAGGCCTGCAGCTTGGCGGTACCTACAGAACCTTGTATCCACTGGATGGGACACTAGTTAAAGCAGTTGAATAGAGTTAAAATAGTTCAAAGGTGGCATCAGAATGTCTCAAATGCTCCTTTAATAACTACTTAAGATAAGATTTAATTTCACAACTTTGACATAAAACGTTTGGGATGTTTATGCACACTAGACAGTCTTTCACTGCGGCCCACGTAGCATTTGCATTTACACTAATGGTTGCAGCATACATTTGCATTCAAAAACACCATCTAAACTCCATGATTGTGAATATGCCTAAAATGCATATTTATATTTTCCAAAGCAGTACTGAGCATGGATATCTGCAGTCCCATATCAGATTACATAACACAGGTGTTGCTCACATGTCAGGGGTGAGCTGATTATCTTCATACTAGACAGAATATGTACACGTAGCCTGCTAATAAGTTATTTATATTTCTCTTTGTGATAACTTGTAATGCCTTGACGCTGGTAAAATGTATGTCACCTAAATGAGTTACACATAATTAAAGGTTTTGCCTGACAGAGATTTGGTCACGTTTCTTCACTCCTCAGTCCTGTTGTGTGTGTGTGTGTGTGTGTGTGTGTGTGTGTGTGTGTGTGTGTGTGTGTGTGTGTGTGTGTGTGTGAGAGAGAGAGAGAGAGAAAGAGAGAGAGAAAAAAAGAGACAGAGAGAGAGAGAGAGAGAGAGAGAGAGCAAATCTGGACCACATTCTTACCAAGTTGCAGTTAGTTTCTAATGAATAAAGGCAGAGAATGGACACGATTGCATGGTTAAGCTTTGTAGGTTCACTTCAGCAATTCATGTGGGCACCCCCAAGTCAGATGAAGTGGAAGGATTGAGGTGTCAGCACTGTGGCAACCAGGGATTGCCCCACCTTGCCATCTGCTACCTTCTACTACTGTAATCCACACAATGAGAAAATGAGTTGTCTAAGTCCCTATCAAAGTCATGTCAGCTCAATTCATTAGGCAAATCAACATCAGAGAGAGAAAATCCATGTTAGTGCTGACAAAAGAACTAAACAGCTTATTTGGTTGTCTAAATGAATGCACTATAGTAACAGAACATTCAACATAAATAATGTAAATGAACATTGACATGATTAAATAGTTTCTAACTTAAAATGTTTTACTTTTCTTAAAGTTATAGTAGCCCTTTTATTTTAAAATTGAAATATCATTATTGCCACTGTAAAGACACATGCAAGCCTTGGAAGGTTTCTCCCCAAGAAATATTAAAATTTCAGCTGACAAAAAAAATATTTTTGGGAGTTTTTTCTTGCCCACTATAGAGTTGTGTTTATAATAGCACATTTAGTTGAATTATGTATGATGAGGTCTGTTATTCTCACTGCAGGCCTTGGAAGGTCTCTCGTGTGTATCTTCTCAAGGAGTACTCCATTTTCATCATGTTAAAATTATTTTTTGGCACTTTTTCCTACTAACTAGAGAGTGATGTTTAAATAGTTTGATTTGGTTATATTGTTTGCAAAGTAATGATTATTTGTGTCATCCTGACGGTCAAGACTGGCTGTTGACACTTCATTTTTAGGTTTTTTATTGTGTTTTCTGTGATTAAATGCAATATCCTAACATGTCTTTTTCCTGCTTTTTTTTAATGGTATCTTTATGAATGTGTCTTCTGTCTAGGTCCACGAGGCACACAGAGTCATATCGGCTCCTTTTTCCTCTGGAAGTTACTTCTCAGCATATACTTCATTGCAATAGTCTTTTCTTTTTTCTTGAAACAGTATTTATTTCACACTTAAAGAGATACTAGGCTATCTAAATGACAAAACTGCCAATGTGTGGAAAAAGGCTGATAATGTCTATATTTTTTTTGATTTGTGTTGGGATTAGACTTGCAAACTGTTTCATCACAATGCATATGTAGGGACAGAATATTACATATATAAAAACAGGAAGAGGTGAGTTATTGCAATCTTCAGCTTGGCAATATAGATGCATTCAGACAATAATACATTCAGGTCTGTTCAATCTGTCACTCACTGCAGTTGTTTATTTATTTGTTCCCATGGAGAAAGAGAGCTGTGCACATGGCTCCCAGCATCCAGTCTAACAAAAAATATATTCCATACCATTGTGTGTTCTCCTTGGCACCTTCATCACATCTCAAATACTGTCCTCTGTATAGGTAATGGCAGTGCGTCGTTGCAATGACATTAAAGTGAAGCACTTTGGGTTCTTCCAAACAAGTCATTTGAGAACATTTCTATATTGCGATTGCTAAATATGAAAAATAAAAAAGCACATTACTAAATAACTACAGTTAATACAAAAAAGGATTGAGAAATTATAAGTAATGAGATAAATCCCTGAGAAAGCATTTTTATGTTACTTTTCTTTACAGAAACAAATTATAAAAAATGCAAATATGAATTGAATTCCCTGAAAAAAACTTGCATTGTTAACCCTTCCAACATCTTCAAACACCTTGGTACTCATGTTTGCAGTGTCCAACATACAGAGGCTCTGCTCTGATGCCACGCCTTGAGGAGAAAGAGAAGCAAAAAGTATACAATAAGCAAACATATGAGAACATGCCGAGTCTTGTTATGATGTGTCAGCACTTTTTACAGGTCCTGGATAGAAATGGTAAAGTACCTCACAAGCTTGCAGCGAAAGTCCTGCAAGCGAGGAAACGCCTTGTCCACACTGGAGGTCTGCTTCTCATCGCTCCAAAGTCTCTCTGCCGCAGCACTCGCCCTTGGCCTGTGATTTTGGGTGCAACCAGTGATTATTTAGAGTAATTTCATGCAATTGTTGTGGCACTTCATGTAGTATGCTGATTGGTTTGATGAAATCAGAGATCTTTTTAAATATTGTACCAAAGACGTGGAGTGAGATTGGTGGCATCAACATACTCCCCCCACATGCAGACTTCACCCCCTATCACCAGCTTCTTCTGTTCCTCAGTACCTGCAAGGGGATGGTAAAAAGCTTTGCTTCAATCATATGATGGGTAATATAAAGATAGGCTGGTAATTAATTTACAATCCATCAGAATCTTCACTTCAAATGTATCACACCACTTCAAATAAAAACTCAGCAAGCCAATTCATGTTTAAATAGGCCTCTACATTACCAGCACATAACTGAGCCAGGTTATATATTATGATATTACTTTAGCATGCACACACCAGAAAAGTTCAGTGGCTGCACGTTGTAGGAGTCACGCCAGTCCTGGCCATAGGAAATGTGGTTGATGTACCACGGGGCAGCTAGCAGGACCCTCATGCCAGCTTTGGTCATCCTGCTGAGCTCTGCCTTATAACTAGCTGGGGTACCCTTCCAGATGTGCAGCACTGTGTCCTTGGGAATCTGAACAGGGTGAGAAACAACATGCTGTCTTGCCCTTCTGTGCTTTATTGCAAAATATCTGAATGTTTACATATAGTGTTTTATATATCAGAAAATAGGTACATATAAAAACTCTTTAATGAGCTTTTATCAACAAGGGCAAGCTTTTACCGGCATGGTTCTCTGAATTTGTACCCCTTGATGTGGCAAAGCATCTGAACTTTCAAACTCAACTACATACTGAAATCAGTTATTATGCTGCAAAGGCATAGTCTCTCCAAAACTAGGCTGTCAATAACACTAAAAGCCTCACCAGAATATCCTTTTTACAAAATATCTTCTTCTTGAAGCATAAAGCAATGTGCACAGTACATGATGGTACTTTAACCAAAAGAAAAGGGAAACTGAATTGTATAAATATATGCCTGCAATATGTTTATACTTCTGTGTGTAGGGAAATGTGTGCATGTTATGCATGGAGCATCAGACAGCATTGAGAGCTTAAACCACAGCAATCACACCACTCAGTCGCCGTGTGCCAATTCCATACTACTTACTAATTATAAGTTGAGTACTGATTGTAATCACACTGGAACATGTATATAAATATATATAAATTGATTTTAATGCTATGAAAGTGTACATTATGTATAGAATTAGAATACCATATGGAATTTGGACACACCATATGTCTCTGTAAATTTAATGGAGTCTTCACTGCCACCTAGTGGTGGTATTGCTACAAATAGAACATTTGGTGTTGCGCACTCAAACAGGTTGTGGATAGCCTATATTTTGGAGGAAAACAAGTTTTACCTGTAAACTATTAGAAACAAAAACCACAGCAAAAAGTATGAACTAGCCACAGCACACAGAATCTTTTCTGACCCTTGAATGCGAGGGGCCACACTGTATAGAAGCGGGCCCAGTTGTGTGTGGGCCCTGGCTGGTCCAGATACCACGGAGAGGCCAGAATCACCCTGAGCCCCGCTTTAGCCACCCTGCGCACTTCACACAGGTAACAGCCATCTCTCCAGACCTCCACCACTGATAGAGAGCTACGCTGCAACACAATGCTGTAGACTATCAAACTTACGAGAACTGATTGTGTGATACATTAGCTTTTCTTTATCAGACATTATACTGTTAAACATTGTTAGTCAGTGGGTTCAAACCATTTAACCTGCGAAGGTCAACCTTATATCGGTATTAAACAAAAACCTTCCAGTCATTGGATGCCTGCATGAGTAAAACATTATTTATCCATATTATGTGACAATTACTAGCTTTTGAGAATTGAAAAAAGCAGATGGGAAAAAATGCAGAACAAAGATGTGTGAAATATTTGTGACAAAATAAATGCTACACGTTTATACATTTAAATATATCATTCAATAAATGCACATTCAATATAATATAAACACAATATAAAATAGCTAAAATGTTTACTAGTACTAGAAAATAAAGCAACGCTTTTTTTAAATGCCTGGATCTGCACCAAGCTACAAGGGGTTAAACAATGGTGAAATGCAATAGTAATAGCAACCTTCACTGGTAAACACACGGTGTTGTAATAAATGTTCAATATTTCAAATATTGATATTTGTGATCATGGCAATCACTGCTTATCTGTAAAAAGCAACCAAAGTAGAAGAAAAAATTGGATCATTATAAACAATGTCTAAAAAGTATGTGAGCATCACTGATACATATTACATGATATGTGTATACTATATATTATATCACAGAGATGGTGTTATTAGTTGGGGTGTACTTACTACTTCGTGGTAGTCAAACACATCCTGCCAGACAATAGCTGTCTTGTTGAGGACTGAAGTTATATTCATAATGCTGGAAATGTATAATAATAGAGACATTAATGACATTCGTGATGGTGTATATCCCCAAGCTTTCTACATTACAGTGTGTTCCCTTTCAAAACCTACTTCTCCATGTAGAATGCTTCCAGTTTGGTGAAGTCTACTCCAAATCCCATCTTCTGCATGAATGCCCGGACATCCGGGTTGGATTTCCTATGGAAACAAGCAGTGAGAAACTTGTTTTGTTGGTAAATGTATTAATATGTTCTAACATCAACTACCTGAGACAAGATATAAACACGTTGTACATTTCTCTTGCTTGAAAAAAACAAAGACAATTCTAAACAGATGAGAACCAATTTACTAATAATATTAACAAACAATATTGATCAAAACCAGGTCAAACAGTCATCAGAAATGTAAATGATCTGTCAGATTTCAACCTACCAGCAGGTAAAGTCCACCTCATCCCCTCCTAAGTGGATATAGGAATCAGGAAACACCGATGACACTTCCTTGAATAGTCTCGCCATGAACTGGTAGGTGGAGGGCAACACTGGATTAACAGGACCAAAGGAACCTGAAGGGGTGACCCCTCTGTAGCAGGGAGTCAACAGGTCAGACTGCCCTAAGGAATAAATCGTAATTAACCATTTTGTTCAAATACATTTCTTAATACATTTCTCAGATAAGAAGGGAATCAAACATAAGATTACATTTATAGTCTTGGCTTGCAGGTTAGGCAGACAGGATTTCTGTAGGACCAAACCAGGCCTAATGCAAAGTACTTTGTATGTTGGAGAGCAAGGAGTTGGGATCATTTGGATAAAACAGTTGTTTAAGAGTCAATTTTACCTTTTCCCCATGATTGGGTGTGGCCGGGTGAATCAAACTCAGGAAGAACCCTTATTCCCCACAGCCTGGCATGTGAGATCACCCTTCTCACATCAGATTGTGTGTAGATGTGAGTCATTGGATGAAAAGCCCCCTGGATCAAAGCCAGACATTTTGGTTTAGGATGGATGCAATTTTTTAGTATTTCATAACATGAATCCACATGCAGTAAGTAGCCTGTTAAATATAAACAGGTTATCATAATGTGCAGGGTAATGGTGCACATAGGTCTACGTGACTTGTTCTTTCTCATTACTTCATCCGCAAGACATACCTTACTGGAAAGGTCTGGAAAGATCTGGCTCTGGTAAGGGAAGGAGGGGTCATCAACAATGTGCCAATGAAACACATTGAATTTACTGTAGGCCATTGCATCCTAACAAGAAAGATGTTGGTTAGTTCCACTAAATGAAAACTGAAGGCTGCAGTTCAGATTATGTCATTTGATTATTACCAGAGTTTTTAAAATGGTCTGCACTGGTAAATAGTGACGTGAAGTGTCCAACAAAATTCCCCTGAACTGAAACCGGGGGAAGTCGTCAATCTCAGTCTTGTTCACAAAATACTAAAAGAAGGAAGAAACAAACGAGGATAAATTGCTGGATTGATCCACCCCAAACATTAATCAAGCTTTATAACATGGTCAATATGTGTATTCAATAAGTAATAGCTTTAGTAGACTAGAGTTTTGAGCATTTGTAAAATTCAGACTTACTGAGCCAAAATCATCTTGATAAACCAGCTGACTGAAGGTTTCCAGACCTGTGTTTAATCAGAGGTTATATACTGTATAATATACAATTGGCAATCAATTACAGCTAACAGATAACAGTGGGATGCTTAGATCAGTTATTTAATTTTGGGTGAGGATTTCAGTACAACAAGCTTTGATAGAACCATAGCCTTTCCTTTGCTAACATTAGCAGATTGTTAAAATGTTCTGTTTAATGTATTTGTACACACATGTTTTTATTTTGTTTATACACGTTCTTCAAAAATAAATTGACTATAATCACCTCTGACTGCACCCCACACAGTTTTCGCATTCAGTGAAGCTTGTCCTGCAGAGACGCTCAGATTATCTAGAAATACAAGTGATTGGGATAATGCATCAAACCCCACTGATTGGGAATGGTTGTTGCTCTGTCTCAGATAAATGTGTTGATACTTACACTTCTCAGATGAGTCCTCATTTGGGTAACTCTCACAATCATCATGGTCAACATTGATCTCAACATGAAATGGTTTATTCTCAAAGAATCGCAAAACACCATTTCCTGTTGGTCATAAAAGTAAGATTATCATAGTCAGTAGTTTTGTAGGTCCGTGCATAGTATAATTGTGCATTACACAATGTGAACAGTGGCAGAAAAACTATACTTCATGCATAGGCCTTTGTAGAAGTTTCGTAAAAGTGTATATATTGCCTTTGCAGTCTCATTTTCTATGAGCCATTATTCTATAAAAAATATATTTTTTAGAACACAAACATTACGCTGTGTTGTACTGGTCCATTGTCATTGAGGGGTTTTAGAGTAGGTAGGCCTACACGAGCTGACTGATAAACAGCTTTGTCTACAAAGCCCATTGATCTACTTTAAAAGCCAACATAACAAACAGAACATTCAAAACCAACCCAGTAAGCACTTTGCTCTACCTTGTTGTGCACCATTATGCAATCTTACATGTGTGAAGCACTGGATCACCATACTCTTAATGTTAACACATTTAAAAAGATAGGATTTACATACATAGTTTGTACATTATATGTGTTTATATTGACATACACATGGCACAGCAAGTTCTAGTTCAAAGGAAATAATGATATATAGGCATACTGGTGTCGCAATAAGTCATATACATGTGTGGATTACAGAAACGCTTTGTGAATATCTACAATTTGTATTAGCTTGACTGGACCTTTTAACTCAAGCAATAGTCTTCATGCCACCTCACTTAGCTAATCACTTACCAGTGTAATCTGGAAAGATAAGAGGGAAATATCTTATGAACGCAGCATCCAGAACAGAGCAGCCCTGCTGGGCGGCCGATTGACTTCCGTATCCAAAGTAGAAAGCCCGTGGGTTCAGAGGGTATCGCTCGGTGGAGGAGCTAAAAGTCTGCGGTAATGGCCACACTCCCTCCGCTGTGTGTCGGCCAAGCGGAAGGATGATCAGTAGTAGCAAATACAAATGTGAAAAGGTATATCGTCCAAAACTAACCAAACACAAAACTGCCATGCTCAAAGTCAAACTGCACTGTCAAGCTGATGCACCAGTCAGGTGAACAAGAGCATGAAGTCACATGACTGGGGCCACAGGGTATGGGTGTTTTTTAAATTTGTTGAATCGAAAGTAAATGAATGATTCATACGGTTTGCAAATGTCGTATATCTTTATTTAGACACACGTGGTGTAAACACATATATACAACATGCATTCTACTTACACGAGCACATTAACATAATGTGACGATTGATGTAAATGTAAACTGAAACTGTTGGAGATCAAACTCATGCGATCATGGGGTGAGCTAAAAAAAATACGGCTGACAAATACTGGTTGATGACAGTTATTTTAAAGTAAAAACATGTGTGCAGCATTATAAATAATTGGCAAGGTCAGAATCGTCTTCTATTTGTTATATATTGTTCAACCACCGAAAGGGGGAAGTGTTCACTTTCCGCTGACTTGAGCTGCAAGTGTTTACATTGGGCATATCGTATCAATTATATTTTGCGTATTTGAAAAATAGTTTCGATTCAAATTAATGTGAAACAGAAACGTGCCATACAAATACAAGTGTTCCTTTTACATTTTGTATTTATTTTATATGTTCCTGTACAGCCCATCTGACGTAAGGACGTCGTCAGTTGGTGACGCTGTGTCTCTTTGTTGGCTTAGCAGCGGCGACGTTTTGTTGTTATTTTCGCTGCAGCCGAAAAAGAGGCTCGGATAATTTTGGGCTTTCGTATTTTTCCGCAATCAACATTTCACACACTGTAGACTTAGGTGTGCTTGTCACAAGTTGATAACCACCCTAGGAATGGACTCAGACGAGGGTTATAACTATGAATACGACGACGAAGAGGAGGAATGTAGCGAGGATAGCGCCGAAGAGGAGCCCGAGGACGACACCCTGGAGCTCGGAGAGGTGGAGTTGGTCGATCCCGTGGTGGCCGGTGGGGAGCGAGACGAGTGCGGTGAGACTGGTGGAGGTGGCCACGGTCCCGGTGAGGAAGAGGAGGAGGACTACCGCTTCGAGGTTTTGACTGCCGAGCAGATCCTTCAGCATATGGTGGAGTGTATCAGGGAGGTCAACGAGGTCATCCAGGTAGGTATTCTGGCTTGTTGGCGTTAGGAAAGACCGGGGTCCAGGCTTGATTTGAGCTTAAACAGGCCATGGACGTTAGCTTAGCCATTAGCCCACAAGGAGTAGTTTACTTGCTGGAAGTTGTCAGATTCACAAGTGATACGATTTACACAATGCCACAATTAGTTATTTATCCAATGTAGCTCTCTTTTGTGTATGTAGTGTGTACAATTAAAGATACGGACTATGGCAAATGTTCACGTTTAAGGAACAATTTCCATACGAGTGCCAGGAAATAGTCTAATCCCAATTGAGAAGTTGGCAGCAACGTTTGCTAAGCTAATGTTAGCTTGCGAGTCAGCTAGCAGGCTAACTAGCCAACTATAACCATTAATCGAGCCCCTGACTGCAGAAGCACCAATTCTTTAGTGTTATAATGAAGCCACGTAAACTTCCAACTCGTGCAAGACGACAGTAGGAGTGCGTTTACCAAGCAATCTAAATTTAACGTTACAAATTTGCTAAAATAACTATCGTTGACGGTATTTTAATGTTGGACGAAAGGCTTGGTCATCGAGTTGGTTAGCAAGTTAGCGTTACATGTCAGGGGGATTTACGTGTACGTTTACCCGCTGTCTTATAGTGACTTAGGAAAAAAAACTTTGTATAGATCGCAAGAACGTTATAATTTGGCAACAGCTAATACTTATAGGGTAAATTAAATATATGAGCAAACTCAGTGGAGCCCTTCGGTTTGGCGTTAACTCGGGCCTCCATTTCATTTCACTTGGCTAACTTACAGTGGAGTACAGAATAAAATGTAAAGGGATTTTGATAGACCTGTCACTGTTTACCTTTTGCGAGATAACGTTGGATTTTATACAAGGTGGTGTTTTTAAGTGCCATTATTAACCAACCCAATGGGTAAAAAAGCAGTACAGTGGATATGGTAGAGCCGCATGGCAGCAGAAACAACATACATGGTGATTCTTCTAAAAATAGGATTTACATCTTACTTAACATTTAGGTATTTTCTGGCATCTACAAATAACCTTTCCAGCAAACAAAATAACCATATCTGTTCTCAGAATTTAAGTTGTCAACATGTAGCTAGTATGAAACGGTAGGATAATGAACATAACTTGCAATTACTTTTTTATGGAAATGCCTCTAGTGACTGTGCATATTTACATGTCAAGAGTGACTAGATTTGCCTGGCCTCTGAAGGGGTAAGTGGCTTGTGGATTCATTTCATCTGTTGACTGTCAAAGATTCCACTGCAAAAGCTAGATACACAGGCTATACTTCCAGGAGGATTGTCCATATGTAATAACTATATATTAACGGGTGTTTCCAATATTTTCCACCCCATTTATATCTGTTAATGCGGTGCAAATATCCGTAACACCTCTCAGTAATACAGTTCAACAGCCAGCACCACAAACTGCAGCCAATTGGAATCAACACATCTCTTAACATCATTTTAGCCTGTATGAAGATTTATTTCAGTTCTGTTGTATTGGACTGACTTAGTTTTAACTAGGTGTACCTAATAAATTGGCAACTGAGTTGTCATATGTTATTGATGCCTTGGTACCAAATTCAGAATGTGTCTGTTTGAAGGACATGAGTACATGTGGGGCTGCACGTTTATAAATGTTTGCAAAAGTGAAAATAAAAGTGAATATGAATTGTAGTTCATGATTGATATCTGCTTTTTGAGAAATAAAAGATGCATTTTTCCTTTTTCAATTACACAATTAATTGAATATCCTAACATAACGGATTATTACATTACATTTCATTTAGCTGACGCTTTTATCCAAAGCGACTTACATGATGATATCTTGCCTAGTTATACAATAATTAGGGCTGGCTACCGTTGAGAAAATGACAATAACCGCACCAATACCTTTTTTCTACTGCATTTGATGCCAATAATGTAAATGGAAGCATTCAATTGTTTGAAATGACTCCCAACACTGCATTTATTTTTATCAGACACCACAGGCATATAGTCATACTTTTGAATATTTTGGTGGCATCTCAGCACTGAACTGCCAACTCCGTCAAATATACAATGCTTGACTTCACCACACCACAAACTAAGGAGGTTGTAGCTGCTGCGTTAGTGGGCCAATTACACTATGCATTATATCAAAGAATACTTTCTGTGATTGGCTGCAATTAAAACATACACATAGTGGGATTTGTTTTTCAGATCTGGGTTAAAAAAAGGATAAAATGCAGGTATCTTTTGAAAGTTTGATACCACTGGTACCAGGTCTATTTTGGTCTAGGGATATTAATGATAAACCTTTTAACTATTTACCGACAATACTATTTTGACCAATTTATTGCCATCAGTTAATTGGTTAAAATTAATATAAAAAATAAAAAAGCTGAGCAAAACTTAAGAGTAACCACATGTCCCTTTTTTAAAGAGACTAGCGCTGTTCCACCTTAAAAGTCAACCCACCATAATATAGTCAAAAATTGTGCTAATTTCGGGGCTAACACCCACTCACTTTGATCAACAGGTGGCAAGCAAGACACACAAACATAGCTTGTGTCATGAGGAGTTGTGGAGTCTTTATTCATCGACAAATGTACTGTACATACACTGCCCTGCTACGTTCACACAGCTGTTGACTTCAAACACACTGTCTCTCACAACTGAACACTTGCTGACATTACGTTGGGCTTGCATTACCCTGACAGAGTATGCCTCGCAGACACACAGCTGAGAACTTAGCAGCAAAACTATTTGATGTGGGGGAGACTTACTGGGAAATTGGCTACATTTGTATAAATACTGGTACAATATTAAACCATTCCCTTATCTAATCTTGCAATTGCTGAGAACAATCCCTAGTGTTCTGTTGGACTATGACACTGTGACACAATGTACTCTACTGTTGCACCAGATCATTATGATTTTAAAATGGCATGTAATATGCTTATTCTCTTACAATATTTCCATGTAATATACATATATGTTTTTACTACTCTTTGAGATTTAAATGCGTCATCACACCCATGGTGACTTCAGTAGCCAGAAAAGGTTATTTCATTTTTTTTAATATCCCAATTTACTGTTTATTTAGCACATTTCTTTAACACTACAGGTTTTTTTTAGACATCTTTCTTGAGAACTGTCAGACAAACAATTGTATACTTGACACTGCATTTCTTTAGGTCCTCAGTAATATACCTGCCATGACTTACAGTAGTTGCATCACATACCCAAGTCGTGGCTACTCAGTCAGAAATACCACCAGTGAAATACACTCTGGTTTGAAAAAAACCCACCAGGGACCGACTGGTTTCAACTAAAAGAGCTACAAACAGCTTTGTATAGGGGAACTTATTATAATGTTTGGTTTAGATTAATTAAATATTGAATTATGTTACTATTCTAATTCATTGTACCACAAAATAACCTACAAAACACCCCCAAAGCACTTAAAGATATGCAGCTACTTCATAGGAAAATATTGTAGTACTACATTTACCTGACAAATACATGTTACTGGCTATGTTGCAGAAATAGATTTTGCTCACAAAATGTAACTATTGCAATATGATACTTATAAACTACCCAGCATCATATTAGTACTTTATGTACATTGTGCTGATAATGTCTGCAATGTCTTTCACTATTATATTGAAGTCAAAATATGAATGCAGGACTTTTATTGTGCAATATTTATAGTTAATAATTTAACTTCAGAGTTTTTTCTTTTTAGTAGGCCCTCTACTTTTACTACTGCCAATACCAACATTTCCAGTTAGCGAATGGGTGAAAAGTAAACCCCTAAGACAGCGTTTGACCCCATCAAGCTGTCCCGTCAGGGGGCGCCATCGATTACAAAAATACATTGATTCGCATAACATCAGTCATTGCAAGACTGGCTGCGCCTGAAAGTTTTGGAAGTATTGAGGACAGAGACCCAACAATGAAGTGTTCTGTAAGATATGCAAATTTGAAATGGCTTATCACAGCAGAACAACTGTTATGCTCAAACGCTTCCAAAAGCGAAAGCATCTCGGAACTGTTTTTCAAGACGGCAGTGGCAGCAAGATCGCACCATGTCCGGGTCACTTTATGTCCTCACCAAAGCATGATCTATTTGGATTATCAAAAAGCTGAACATGTTCCTGATAGTAGTAGTCGTCACTTAACATGGATTTTATTGGTATATTGGTAGCAACATCACAAGCTAGTGATTGCAGAGTGCCGTTTCTCTGCTTTGTGCACACAGAGTGTGTGTAAGCTCTGCTCAGTCAAACACCAAGATCAGTGGAGAAGAGCGAGAGAGGAGAGCAACAAGCGTGACATAGAGCAAAACGCAGTAAACGATCAAACTAATACCATACTCCTTATGTTTTGTCACTGCCTCGATGCACAGTTTGTATCGCAATGCTTCTTTCACATTTTTTACTTGTATGGTGGTATTTTTTGGATCGTAACATGAGGAAAGGTGTTTTAGATGTTTGTGTCTACTAACTTACATGGGTGGACAATAAGTGGTATTGTGAAGACTATTGAATCTGAAACTCGTTTTAGCCATTTCAAATGACTAAATCAATTTACTATGGGACTTTATCAACTTCCTAAAAATCAGGGCCATTAAGCTTTCTGTTGTTCCACTAAAGAGAGTTGAACTTGTAATAGCAGATTTGTGGAAGGGGCTTTTTTTATGCTACAATGAAAATTGGAAGTAGCTAGATGTAAATATCAGGTTTATTTCTGACCAACCCTTTCTTGTTCCTTTAGAACCCTGCGACAATAACGCGCATCCTTCTCAGTCACTTCAACTGGGATAAAGAAAAGCTGATGGAAAGGTAAGAATCTTTGAAAGACATTCTTCATTTGTCACCTTTAACTTCCAGCCAGCAAGTTAAGAAGTTGGCATAGAAGTTACTGAAAGAGCTAATTTCTTAATGCTTTTTTCAACACTCTTTTTTGTCTCAATTTATACAGGTATTTTGATGGAAATCTGGACAAGCTTTTCTCTGAGTGTCACGTCATTAACCCCAGTAAGAAGCCTCGCATCCGTCCTGCAATCAACACTAGATCATCGGCACAGGACATGCCATGTCAGATCTGCTATCTGAACTTCCCCAACGCTGTGAGTCCCATATTGATGTCAGTATTGTGTTGTGTTTACCGCAAGTATGTTGTTCAGTTTTAATTATTTTTTCAAAACTACCGTTGCTAACACAATAGCAAAAGTAAAGGAGAGTGGCTAACTTGAAATTGCGAAATGTTATCTTATTATCTGTTTTAAAGTACTATAATTAATATTTTTTTCAAGCCCTCTATAACCACAAATGTGAATGTAGCTCAGTGTCATTAATTCAACCCTCATTATTCATCATTGTTGTTTAAATTCTTTGTCAGTACTGTGAAGACGATAAATGCCTAAATCTAAAGATTGCACAAGTCTCCTGACCGGCTAGTGACTTTGTTTGGTCTCTACCGAACATTTCACTTGCACTCAAAAGTGAGGGGTTGATTTATGTGGATGTAGCGTAATCATGGATGGTTACATTAAGTGTTACGTACAGTGTGGTGGAGGAAGTGCAATAGTTTGATGGCCATTCTGCCTGTAAGCCCCGTTTCCATTAATACCTGTATGCCGATGTTACGCTGACATAACCTACCATAACATTGTAGTAGACCAGGGGCCTGTACTACAAAGCGAGTTCAACATACCCAGTAGAGGTGGGGGAAAAAATGTTTCCAGCATAGTACAAACATTTTTTGCGTTGCGATATTTTATCAATACACGCATGGCAAGCATGAATATTTATTATTAGTGCTGGGCAAAGATTCAGAGGAGTCAAACGCCCTTTTAATTCAGAGCGCGGAGAGGTGACGGAGAGGGAGGGCCTAAGGGAGGGCTATCTTGATGGACGCTTGTACGCGCCATTATCCGTTGGATTCTAAGGACGCTGGCATCAATGCTGTGTAACGCCTTTAAGTGGTACTTCAGGCTCATAGTACTCCGGTCATAAGACAGTTCCAGTTTGCAGTGGTTACAAATAGCTTTGCTTTTATCAACTACGCCGTCTTTTAGAGATTTAAAATGAAAATGTCAATTTACAAGTGCAGTACCTGTGTGCAGCAGTCTTAAGCCCCTCCCAATGCTAAAAAAATGCTGTTAACGCATGATAAAATCATTGTCAGCGTTAATGGATTGCTACGTTAATGCATTAACGTGCCCAGCCCTATTTATTATATAAACTATTAACATTGCAATAAGGGATGTTGACAATAATAGATTTGGCCAGTTTCATAACAATAAGAATTGATGAAGCTAAGATATCTATGATGTCATGATTGAGAACATTGAAATCCCCCCTCTCACGAGACATGTAACACGCGAGCTTGTGCGCTTTTTTTTGGGTGTGTGTTTGAGAGTCTTCCCACTCACCTGAAGCATTACCGTAAACAATTCATAGTGAACATTCTAGCCTTATATCCGGCAAAAAAAGAGCCGTATGTCGGCAGTGTGGAAGACTTTTGAAATAGAAAATGGCCGCTGATTTATTACACCGTTAACCATCATTGTGTGGGGAAAAAGGTATTCATGGCGATCGTCATCGGTCTAAACTCACTAAAAAGTATCTGATCTGAATATCGGTATTAATGCTTTCTCGTAGCTGATAAGGATGCATGTGAACAACAAATATGTGTTTATATCGTCGATAGGAGAGCTAACCCAACAGAAATGTTCACTGCAATAGCTGATAGCTATCAAAATAAAGTGTGTGTGTGTGTGTGTGTGTAACACACAATATTTAATTTAATTGTGTGTTTTTATGCAGATCACTACTTTAGATGACATGGTTAATGATGATAACACATATTGTAAATAATTGGCTGGATGCCTATTAGAAATGGACTGAAGTGAGTGAAACCTTTAACTTATAGATAAAACAGATGTCGACAAAAGGCATAATAATAATGCAGTAATAAATCACAATGTATTGCATTAATCAGCATATTGACTTAAGGATTGTGATAATATTGTATTGTGGGGTCTCTGGTGGTCCTATGAAGCTGGTTATCAACTCGGCAAAGCAAATCAGGGTTTCTCAATCTGGCTTTGAGCGCTTTCAGATAACAGGGGTGGTGTTTGCAGCTGATGAACAATCACAAGCATGGACAAGTCTGCTGTCAGCTGAGTGGCATATTTTACAAACAAAGAGAAAAGTAAATAGTAGACAAACACAATGAAGTTAAATACATGATCCAGGCTAAAAGTAAGACAATTTAAACGACTAAGTGCTGGAAGAACAGCTGGCAATAAATCGCAGATTGTGTGAATGTGTAAATTAACAGGCTTATAATATCATTGCTTCATCAAGGGCACGAGCAGATCTGACTAGATTTACATGTGTGTATTTTATTAACTTAATGTGTTTCTAAGATGTATTCTTATTGAATAGAAGATTATTTCTTCATCCCATTAGCGTGTATGATTTATATTTTAGCCTTTATTGTTCAGCTGCAACCCCGGCGGTGTGAACCACACAAAACATGTATTTGATAAGGTTTATAAGGACATCTATGGTGCTCTAGATGGGCAGTGGTATTATACATCTGTTACTTTACACATTCACACAGTCTGTGATTTATTGCCAGCAGTCCTTTCTGCATTAGTCAGTTTAAACTGTGTTGCTTTTAGTCTGGATTATAACTTTAATGTCTTTGTGTTTGTGTAATTGTATCCAAAGATCCACATACAGAGCTTTGATTGTTTAGTAGGTGGTGCTTTTTTACAAGTTGATCTCTTATCTCGAACATAACCAGCTCAGGAGCCGGTTAGGTTACCGGTTAAGAAGTTAACCTCCAACGTCGGACTGAAAACCTTGCTACCTTGCTAACTCCAAATCTGGCTTCGTAGTACAGGCCCTTCATGGCCATGACGTATTGGAGGGCATGGTCACTTTAAACAACACAGTGCTTCTTGTGAACCATTTCAAAGTTCCTCAAACATTTGGATTCACGGTTATGTTCCTCTGGCTACTGCACTCTTCATATCAACCCTGTCCAACATCACAGAAGTGGACAAGGCAATTGCAAAAAGTCGGTTTAACCTAGAGACTTGCAGTTGCAGGAAACACTAAAAGTCCTATAAAAGATAAGGAGAACTCCTTATCTTAATATCTTAATGCTGCATGTCTTTTTTGAGTCAAGTCCACAGAAATGTGACGGCTCTTATTTGGGCTAACAGTGGTCCAAGTCAGTACTCAACAGTTTTTGGTTTGTCTGGTTATGGAGCATATTACAGTTGGTGCGATCAGCAAAATGATTGTACTGACCTTATGAAAGCTTTAATCAAGTGTGAAACAGAATGCAGTTTTTTAATTACTACTTTAATGTAGAATATGTGTATATTGTTTTAGCTGGAGGCTTTTGCTTTCCTGGGTACCTAAAGTGCTTATTATCATGTGGTGTCTTGTTTTTCTTATTTACAAGATGCTTCTCTCTTACAGTATTTCACAGGCCTGGAGTGTGGGCACAAATTCTGCATGCAGTGCTGGGGAGATTACCTGACCACCAAAATCATAGAAGAAGGAATGGGACAGGTACCTACTAACATTTGTACTGAGGGTATGAGTCACTGATCACCAAACCTCATCTTTTAATAGCAGCCTGACTAATGATTTGCCTTCTGTGTTTTCTCAGACCATTTCTTGCCCTGCTCATAGTTGTGACATTTTGGTGGATGACAACACAGTCATGTGAGTATGTGTTTGTGCTTGTATTATTTTAGATTTTCTTGTTATGAAAAGAAAACAAAAATTATCCCTCTTATTTGAAAAATGTTTATGCATCTGCGCTTGTGGCCGGAGACATGTTTTCAGGTTGTCAGTACATGCACACCTACGGTCCGTTCCATATATATTCATTCCATATTCAAATACATGCTCAAATAGTAAAAGGAAATGGAAAAACTAATATTCGTTTGTTGAGAAGAAAAACATGAATACCGAGGCTGGCTACCTCGCATGCACCGCACAACAGGAGTCACACAACAATATTTTCAGTAACTGAAAAAATGTAACGTCAGGCTGAATGAATACAAATTCAACAGCACGAATACAAACTGAACGAATACAAATTCAACAGAGGCCGCATTGCGTTACGTCATGTAAACAAATCACGTACTTATCCGCTTTGGGCTTGCAATCAGGCCGGAGACGTAACCACGTAAAAGATGGGTGAGTAGTATTTGCTCTCTCTTGACTTTTTAAAGAGAAAAGACACGTTTTATATTGAAATATTTCCCGGAAATTAGTAGGATCGGGTGATCTCCCTTTAGCCAGCTGACACCTTTTTTATGTTCTTTTTAGTGAAATGAAGAAGTATCGCATAGATTCTTCAACTTCAACAATATGGACACGGTGTCACGGACATAATGGGCAAAAATAAGTTTTCCAAATAGTTCTAATCTTTGTGTTTTTTAAGTAAGAATATTACATTTTTGTCAAATTTTGACAGCCATACCTCATTAGCATAAAATAATAAAGTGAGGGCCATTTTGGACAGACGTGGATGTAAACTGCATCATGACTGGTTTGCATACAACTGTGAAGCGTAATTTTTGTTTGTTACATAAAACATGTACAGAGACGGACACAATTCACAAACAAACTACTCGAGAAGGAGCATTGTTACATCTGCAGGGCTAATATTTCATATAATGTTTGTATATCACCATGTTGATGTTCAGCCTGTAGTGCAGTGAAATACACCTCCATATTGGAAGCATGGACACTAATCTCTTGTGCCAGCTCTTAAGCTGGTAGTAATTGTCTTAACCTACATTCGGATCTGACAAGTTAACAAGAGACCGACCAGTGTTCAGTTTAGGGTCAATATTTAGTTTCAGGAAATTAATTTTGTAGCACTTAGTTAGAAGCCTACTCTTAAACTTACTTAGTTTTGTAATTATGAAGTGTGCGGTTTGTAAATAATTAATGTCAGTAGACAAATACATTTTCTCACTGTAATGCCAATTTGCAATTTTACTTCATTGAGCTCCTTAGGACATCTTTTTTGTTTCTTGGAAGTTATGCACTGAATGTGAAGAAAGGAAGCTTTTCCCAAAGTCACAATTTTTATATAATGAAGACTAATACATTATTTGATCTCTCCTATAGGCGCCTCATAACAGATTCAAAAGTGAAGTTGAAGTACCAGCATTTAATTACGAATAGTTTTGTAGAGGTAAGCTTTTGGGATTTCTTTTCTCCTTAACAGTATATGAATATTGACTATGAAGCTTTGATTTATGATGTTGAGCTATTCTTTTGTTATGCAATATTTGGAAAAGCAGGGACATTATTTGTACTCCATCCATGAAACTATGAGTTGATATTCTACCTCATGTTACTTTTTTTTTAAGTGCAATCGACTGTTAAAGTGGTGCCCTGCACCAGACTGCCATCATGTTGTGAAAGTCCAGTACCCAGATGCCAAGCCAGTGAGGTGCAAGTGTGGCCGTCAGTTCTGGTAAGATAGTTTGTTGAAAGAAAAATGTGTGTTATATTATCGGGTTTTATACGTGACTATACTTGAATATTGACTCAGTAGGTTTAAAAGTAATTATGTGATGCCTCCCATTGGTGCAGCTTCAACTGTGGAGAGAACTGGCACGATCCTGTCAAGTGTAAGGTAAGCCAATCAGGAATACATACACCTTGCAAAAATGTTAACCTATTACTCTGCATCGTTTACGACATTTTATTAAGATACAATGGCTTCATTATGTGATTGTCTTTCTGTTGTTTGAATTATGTTGTAGTGGTTGAGAAAATGGATAAAAAAATGTGATGATGACAGTGAAACTTCAAACTGGATCGCAGCAAATACTAAGGTACGGAATCAACGTGGTCTATTAGTTTGACCCTCTAGTCTAGTTTGTGTTGGTAGATAGAATTATTATTTTTTTTTTAAATACCAATCATACTGGGACATTTTTATTTTTATTTTTAAATGTGGGGAAACTGACGGTCTATAAAACATTTTAGGAAGGTGCACTTAAACTGAATCACATATTTGTATGCGGAAACATACAAATTACAGACCTTTTCATGGTCTCAAGCCATCAGGTTGTCATTGTTTCGGACACAACTGTAGATTCATGGAAGACCTGCCCCCCAAAAAACAAACATGTTCAATTTAAATTACGTTACGTTTAAATCCACAGTCCGAAAGTACTTTTTCTGTTTATTTGCTTGAATTTCTTTTAGCATTTAAGTAGAAGGCTTTGAACACTTGACCTGGAGGAGAGACTTACAAAAATCATTACTCCCCTCTCATGACAGGAGTGTCCAAAATGCCACGTGACCATCGAGAAAGATGGTGGGTGCAATCACATGGTTTGTCGGAACCAGAACTGCAAAGCTGAGTTCTGCTGGGTCTGCCTGGGTCCATGGGAACCCCACGGCTCAGCCTGGTAAGACCTAACAGCTTATATAGTAAATGACGATGCTGTGACTTGCTGTGCTAGAATGTTTCAAGCTGTCCTTTTTTGTGAGTGTTGTTTTCATTTTCATTAAAACTTAAACCTTTTAAATATGTAGAAATCTAATTGTATCAATTTGCAAATTGTCATGTTACTTTTGATGTCCTAATACACATCTAATATCCTCATTGTTAGAAATGTTTTGTATTTGTAGCTATGCATCTTACGGTTTTCTGGAAAACATTGCTTATGGTTCTGACCCAGCTGTAACACTTTAGGTACAACTGCAATCGCTACAATGAAGATGATGCGAAGGCAGCCAGAGATGCTCAAGAGGTAAATATCACTCCTAATGATACATTTAGAAAACTGTACATGCTGTTTTTTGTGCCATGTGGCAGATGTATCACATAATGGCACGATATTTATATTGGTCCCCTTTTTAGTCAGGATGCCCCTGATTAGAAATGCCAAAAGAAGCATTTCTACTCAGAGGCAGCAGCATATTTGTTGTTGCATGTTTCCATCCCACTGCACTGGGTGACCCAAAGATTTAGAGAAGTTATTGTGACAAAATGTATATAATTTGGTAAATACAACAATTGTATAGTCTGCAACCAAAATACCTACTAAATTGTATAAGAATGCAATCCACTTCTAAGTATCAAAATGTGACAGTTCCTCGTGTAACTCTGCTGTATGCTATGAAGAAGTCAATCTAAAAACAGTGGGGTTGGAAACAATACAGATTGCTGCTGAATTGTTGCATCATGAAGCATGGCAACTTGCCTCAAACGCCTGCAGAATGTGACGCGTCATTATGTATTGCTGGTGATTTTTGTGTGTCCATCCAAGTCAAGATGAGTTTATTGAGTTAAAGACAGTCCCATGCTGTGTGTGTGCAGCGCTCTAGGGCAGCCTTGCAGAGGTACCTGTTCTACTGCAACCGCTACATGAACCACATGCAGAGCCTGCGCTTTGAGCACAAGCTCTATGCTCAGGTCAAGCAGAAAATGGAGGAGATGCAGCAGCACAACATGTCCTGGATTGAGGTGCAGTTTCTGAAGAAGGCTGTGGATGTGCTCTGCCAGTGCCGCTCCACACTCATGTTCACTTATGTCTTTGCCTTCTACCTCAAGAAGAACAACCAGTCCATTATTTTTGAGGTATGATAAAAAATGATTAGTATAACTTAGCTGTGTTAATATCCATATCATGTTTACAAATACCATTTTCAAAATGTATAATGTTGACAGTAATCTGCTATCAAATGAGGAATTAATCATTGTAATGAACTTGTTAAGAATAAAGTGCCCCAAAAAAGCAGCACTACAATTCTATAAAACATTATTATTATAATACAAAAAAACTACTTTTGAAGTAGATCTTCACCAAAATCATGTTGTCTGATCTTTTGGCCAAAATGTGTCCCTATAACTTTGTGATACCTTGCAAGCGGACAAACAGAAATCTGGTCACATTTCCTTTCCTCTCTGGGAGCAGAACTAGTCCAGTAACAAAGGCCAAGGACCAAATCAGTCACCCGACTGGAGGGAGGGGCGAATGGGAGGAAATCGGCCCAAACCTCCTGTAGAGTGAGCTAGGTCTTTGCCAGGATGCTATGAAGCCTATGCAACAGTATCATGAATAACTGGATACATTTATTTGTTTCAGCAGAATAACCAGGCGGACCTGGAAAATGCCACTGAGGTGCTGTCTGGCTACCTAGAGCGTGATATCTCCCAGGATTCCTTGCAGGACATCAAGCAGAAAGTACAAGATAAGTACAGGTCAGTAAAAGTAGCATCATAATCACTGCTGCCGCTATTACGTCTGTGGGTTCTTGGAGGCTAAAATGTGTTCATCTCCACAGATACTGTGAGAGCAGGCGGAGAGTGCTGCTACAGCATGTGCATGAAGGCTATGAGAAGGACCTGTGGGAGTACATTGAAGATTGAGGACACATCCCAATGCAACGGACTCTTGAGTATCTTGACAAACTAGAGCGCTGATGCAATTTAACAGGGCAGCACGGGCCTTCTGCCACCTCTCCTTTGGCAAACCAACCACTTTTGCATCATTTTCCTGGATTTGTTTAACAAAATCTTCAAAATAAATTATATTTAAATGAAAGGTAGAGTAAAAAGAAAGTGTACTACAGTATTGTTAGAAACTGAGTGGAGTCTTGAGAAAGCAGAAAATCCATCTTAAACAAATGCATCCTTTTGGCTTGTATTATGTAACACCTCCCCTGAACTATCTTATTTTCCTTTGTTTTTCTTTGCTTGTGAATCGTTTCTGTTTTGTTTTGATTTATGTTCCCCATTAGTGTGAAAATGTTTTCAAAACAGCTTTAATTGTTCTGCCATGCAATATCTGGTGAGATCCTTTGTCTGAGTGGCTGAATGTTGATAGGTTGATTGCAAAGGGGCAAAGACCTTTCAGGGGGGAAAAGAAGAAAAACATCAGAAGAACAAAAAAGCAAGTCTGTATTTTTCAATTTGTAAATGGTCCATAAGCATGGAAGTTAAAGAGCAAGAGTGGCACGTGTTTGCATAACTTTGAAATATTTATTCTTCACCAATATTGAGAAAGGTGTACTTTTGCCATGTAGGTTGAGTTTGTCTTCATCCTCCATAGTGTGTGGGAGCTTGAACGTCTTTGGCAAAAAGGCATTCGTCCCATCGTCCTCAGTCTCTTCAGAGCAGTGATAAGTTACACCGTATCAGTAACTCTGAATGGGGAAGAATTTCTCTTAGTCGTCAAGTAATCAGATAAATAACTCAGTTAAGGAGCACAGCTGATTTGGAAAATAAAGCGCAGAAAATGTTTTACAGTTCAAAGATATGGTAGAATGCACCAGCCCTGTGTCCCTCTATTCTAACCTTTCGCCGTACCCTCTTAGTTGTTTTTAGAGGTGTTTAACATTTAAGTACATTACTAATTATTTGCAAGAGCCAAACTGAGTGACATTCACTCTTCTTTTTTTTTTTCTCTCTTTCTCTCGTTCCCGACGTGGCTTGAGGTAGCCCTCTTAAAGCTCAGCCTGCACCTTGGGGTTTGAATGAGGGTAATGGATTGCAGCGACTGCACATCTTTGTCGTGCTGCTAATTGGGCTGGTTCACTGTCAAACAGGGTCAGGCATTTGCATCACTCTTGCAGGGATACTTGGGTGGCATGGGCCTGAGTGCAGCGCCTCCTCGAAGAGATCTCCTGCCTTGCAGTAAGACTGAACATAGCTTCAGACTAAGCTACACAGATGGACTTGCGTGATCCTTAGGCAGATGAGGAATAGAGGGCAAACTTCTAAAGGTTGTAGGACTGTTTTATAATGCCGTTATGCTTTTGCATTAATAACTGTATTTTTCACACATGGGTTGACATTGCAATGTCAGTGCCCCTCCAGGTTTTTTTTTTTTTTTGCATTGTTCTTTGAGATGGTTGGTCTGGTTGTCAAGCTCTCTCTTTGTAAATGCTCGTTCATGTCTCTGTAATATGGCGGTCTTGACTAGATTGACTGGAGGGGACGTGAATATACAGGCGTTGATGCAAGTCAGAAGATGACACCAAAGTGTCAGCTGTCATTTAAACACATCCTTTAACCCAGTTTCAGATCTTTGGGGAATTCTCTCCCAAATGCTTCTAATGTGTTCAAACTATTATTTTATCCTAGCAAATTATAAACTGTATTGTTTATTTGAATAAATGTCATGAGAAATCTCATTTTTGGGAGTACTGTGTGAGTCATTAGAGTAGGTTTGGTGTCAATCATATGAATTACCCAAACATCCGTGATGCATTTCTGCATTATGTATTTTGCAATGTAGTGTACAACAGACCTTGGCAGAGCTGTGTCTTCCAGAATTGCTTGGAATTCATTTGCTAAGTCTGAATAATTTTGATTTTAGGCTAAATGTTTTGCTTTTTTGTACCACTTTTATTTGCAGACTGTATGATAAAGATCAGGTGGTTTGTATGATGTCACTTTTGAATTAATTTTGTCTCAAGTCACAAACCAATGATGTTGACACAAGTTGAATGGATAGGAACAAAAGATGGGCTATTTTCTCCAACTGTCTTGCAGTAACACCAGTTCTAGCTGTTCATGTGATCGTTTGGCTAATATACTCTCCAGGGCTCACTGTTTTCATTGTATCTGCTAGTAGTTCATGAGCATTTTGACATAACGTTTGAAGTAACAAGCAGCTACTTGCATTAAATTGAGACATCCAAAAACTTTTAATACTTTTCTACATATCTTTTCTTTATGCTATGAAAGGTGTTTTATTTCCTATTAGTGTAAAAATGTGGGAAAAATTAGTTGTCTGTTTTGGAGAAAATATTAAAGTGCAAAATGTTGCAACATCGTTCTGGCGTGGGTGGTTGTTTGATAATGGACACAATGTTTGCTGTGGCAGTAGCCGTCTTCATTCCAAAAAACTTGATGACGCAGTCAATATTTTACAATTTTTAAACTGTGCCCTAAATGTATCACTGGTAATATTTACAGCTAAACAGCAACGTCACAACATTCTGCCACCAGATGGGGACAAAGATGCTTTGATTCAAACTGTTCCAAAAGCAAAGTTTACAAAAGGAACTGCTCTATAAACGGACATGTTTAATCAGTAACGGTATCACACCTCCACTGACGTGGAAACACACGTTCAGCACATCTTAATTTGAATTATCCAGTTCCATTATCTGACTGCAATAGACCTATAAGATGTAGTTCACTTAAAAACATTTCTCTACGTTTTGAGTGGGGAAAGTTGTGCTCGTTCTCTCGGCAGTGAAGCATTTGCAATATGATACAGCTAGCTTTCATGAAACTGGTGAGCAAAAAATACATTTCATAAAGATTTTTTCATTTCATAATATATATAGATATAGATACATATATAGATATATATATATAGATATATAGATAGATATATAAATATATATAGGATAGAAAAAGTACACTTAAACGGCATGGAATAATTACAAACATTTAAGAGTGAGGATGTTTTCAACAATTTAATCTGCAGAGGTATACAGCAATTATCCAAACATTTTATAAAATGATATGAGGTGAAAGTCTTCAGTGGGTAAAATGCTATGACATGGGGACATCTCAGCCAGGGTGACATTAAAGTCCTTGAGCAGCTTAGTACAGAACTACATTAATGCCTATCCAGCATCAGTTAAACACACAAACACCAACCACAATCAGGGGCAACATCACTGTTATAATGATTGGTACTACTACTGTAAACCTATATACATACATGTGGCTGGCTCCATTTGATAGTAAAACCCTTTCAAAAAGAAATTCTGGTTTCTTATTTCTTACTGGCGAAATATAAATAGAAAAACTATCTAAGAGTCACTAACTTCACTCAGAATAACAGTTTTAACCAGAAATGTTTATAGTGATGACAATAAATACCAAACTTCATAGTTGCTTACAATAAAAGTAAAAAAAGAAAAACCTAAACATGGATTTGTTTTGCATAGGTTATATATTAAAACGTAGCATTTATTTTACACAACCAGGATCTATTTTTTCTTTGCATAAACCAGAAAAGCTCTTTATAGATGTGTAAAAAGATAAGCGCTTAAAAAAGAACATCTACTGGATGTTGTGCATTGGCTACGGTCAGTGCCTAAAAACTGCAGTTGCAAGTGACAAAGAATGTAGTTAACCTCATTTCAAAGAAATTATCCAGTCCAACTTCATTCCTGAGAAGGCATCAGCCTACTGTTGGAAAGTAAAAAAAAAAAAAAAAAAAAGACAGTAGTGGAACTGTGATTGCAGTGTAACATGGCAAAAAGCAAAACCATCACCTAGACGTTTGTTTGGGTGAACTAGTCTTCGACTTTGAGCCAGCCTTTTTTATAGTCTATCAGTAGCTCTAGGTAGTACTTCCACTCTGGCTCGCTGTCATACCTGACCTCAAATATAGTCTTTAGAGGGTTGGGGTGGGCCTCATGGATACGCAGCACTTCCCCTCTGTACCACACTTCTGATTTGTCATCTTCTTCATACAGATGACGAATCCTCTTCCCCACCAGGTCGGGGTAGAACCTCATGACCCTCTGAGCCCTCTGGACGGCCGAACGCAGGACCCATCGCCTCCTGTGTTCAGCGCTGTGGCAGGTAGACAAGTAGGGACAGTATTTGATCTTCACGAGGGATCTGCGTTTTCTTTTAGAAGAGCTGCTCAGGGGTCTTAAGGCGTGAGGGAAGCTTTCTGTTCTCTGCCACCTGTGGGTTACTCTGGGCGTCGTCCCGTGAAGGTCCCTCTCGCTGCTCACATCTCCTCCCCCATTAGTAGTATGTGAGTGGGAAGGATCAGCAAATGACCCTGAGTCTGAGACTGCTTGGTAGCACGCCTTCTTTCGGTTTAGACCTTTACTAAACATCCTCCTCAATTTAAGAATCACACCTGAACAATTCTTGGATCTATCTGGAGACTTTGCGCTAACAGGCTGCAGACTGGAGTATTCCTCTGTTTCTGTGTCACTGGGAGATGGAGAAAGCTGGTCAAAGATTATGGGACACATCCATGAATTTTCCAAAGTTGTGCTTAGTGGAATGAGGGAGGAATCCTGCTCTGCAATCATGCGGTCACTTCCTGTATTTTCAGTCTCTTCAGAATGATGGCCACTCCAGCTTTTCTCACTTAATGCATCCAGCACACCTCCCCATACGGTCTTCCTGGTGTCATCGGCCTCTTCTTTCTCTGACAAACTGTTGTCCAGAAACATACGCCTCGAACTGGTCTTTACCCTGCTTTTTCTTTTATTCCCGTTTTTTTCATGGTCCTTTGGACGTCTCTGTGTGTGTGATTCTGAGGGTGAGGCAGGGATGTTTGAAAATGAAGGACTCTTGCAGCTGATAGTCTCCTCACACCCTTCATCTTCTTCTCTGTCATCAGGATCATCCAGATCTAATCCTGCAACACAGGGAATATAGCAATTAGGAGAGGAAAAACGGAATAAAAATATATCAAAATTAGGTTGTTGACCAAATGGGAAGGTAAAGGTTAAAGGGTTTATATAATTCCTTTAGTGATCAGGGAGAATATAGAGGTAGGTAGACGTTCGGGAGATGTAATTAATTAATTCATTCATTTTGTCAACAGATGATTGCAAAAAGAAAAAAAAGCAAGCTCACAGCCACCAAGTTCAACACAGGTTGACAAATCAATGTTACCATAGCACATATTCAGTATTCAATAACAACGAGAAACTATTCTACTCAGCAGACCTGGTGATTGCACAGCATGATCCTTCACCATGAAACACCCATTCAGCAGACACAGACTAGAAGGCTGAGGAAAGTAAGTCAGCTGCTAACAAGGGGTGCTATCAGCAGTGGGGCAACAGTAAGACAAGGGAAATGTTCATATACCAGTCAAGTGCTCCCACACCATGTGAACTAATGTCAGCTGTGAACAGAAACTCCATTAAGCCAAATTCAGTTAGCAAATGGCTGTGTCAAATATAATGGATGTTAGAAAGACACAAAGGAAAAAGGTGATACAAAAAAAAGGCGAAGGAAAAATAAATATTTTTCTTATTATCAAATCCCATGAAAATACTAAATCTTGGTCTTTGCAGCCAAAGGCTGAAGTAGCGTAGTCCTCTCTACCATAGACTGGCATGCTCCTTCGGGATGATGATCATTTTAAGTTAACCCCACATACATCATATTGGAGCTAGAAATCCTCCTTAGTACACCACATAGTACAAACTAATGCACGATTTATTCTTGTTTGAGTAACATTTGTGAAAGCTAGTGTCAAGTTTTAGGAAATCACTGAGCCTCTTTTCAAGAATAAAACTACATATTTTGTAACTCTTTTTTTCCACCTTCAGTAGCTACAAATGGGCGGTTTTGGTCTTTTCATGAGATTTGTTAACAAAAAAGAAAGAAGGGGGCTAGCATTATCCTTTGAACGATTGGTGCCGTGTGAAAACAGGATTTAGTCTCACTTCCCTCTATGACTAAACAGCACAGATGCAGGTCTTTTGAGGAAACTGGTCAGTTAAATATATGATGATCTCCATCTTCTCATCTGTTCAAAATGTGCCAGTTATCCCCCCTGTGTGTGTGACATGCTTTCACTTCCTTCCTTGAGTAATGTGATCTAACTGCCTGCCTCACAATCTTTAAGGTCCACCAATGCCATCTAGCAAAAGCATGAAGGAGAGTTTGTATCCACAAACAGCTCAGCACCCTCACCTCCACCCACCAAAACAAGCAGAATGCAATCATGCAACTTCTTGCGATTAGTTAGTTAGTAGTTAAGTTACTGAAAGTTAGCACAAAAATGTCCTTTCTAAATCAGAAAAATCAAAGAGTAGTGAGATTGCGGGACAACATAAACAATAAATATACCTGGACTCTCTTTTGGACATCAGGTGAGGTTGATTCTGTAAAAAAATAAATGAATTTTATATTGAATATTTAATGTTTATTGTGATTTGTTCTTTAACAAAGGGCCAATAATGCTAAATATAATATGCTATGATAAAATCCAGAGAAATCAGTCACACAATCTACCCAATGGGGATTTCCAGAAATATGCAAAGAAAGGCAGGAAGCTCTGTTGCTCAGGCAGTCATGTACATATCACATGCTCAAATTATTAAACTGGAGGTATTATCTTTCTAAATATTTGTACAGGAAACCAATATTTTGCAAGAGCTGCCAAACTAATAAACTGTACTTATCTGACAACATGTATTGCATATAGTACTGAAGTGCAGTAGTTATTGGAGAAAAAAAAACCTGTGTAAGAATAAAAAAAAAAGGTCTCCATAAATGCATATGTGTGCATCCCCCTGAAATAAATGTCCAATATTCATTCATGAATCTTTGTTCTTCAAGGTTGGTAGAATGAGTACTTGTGTCCAGCATTCCCCCCTGAAAGGTAATTAACACAGAACTGTGGCTTACTGCAACACCTCTAATTAGTCTGGCTTGGTGTTACCAAAAAGAGACAAAATACAAATCATACCACCTATAGTGCCATTCACATGGAAACAGAATAAGGACTAAAATCAATATCTGTAACCAAAATGACACCCGTTTTTGTCCTCTCTTTACTTGAAAAACAGTCACATAACATTACTCAGTACCTCTGAAATGAACATGCACTCACCCAGATGTTTGCAGACACAGGTGTGATACATAAGGTTGAGCGCGTCAGCATAGATGTCCGGCAGGTGTTTGAGGGACATCAGTCTTCTGAGCCTGGAGGAACAGGCCCTTTTATGAAACTGGATGAGGAGCTTTTCTTCGGAGAGCGTGGCAGGCCGCAGCTCCACTCGGTGCTCCTGCAGGACCTGGTCGATGAAGCTGCCCTGGACCATCGGGAACAGCAGCTCCTTCACCACCAACATGGGGAGGAACACCGTCCTCGTCCGCATGACGTGTGGAAAAGGACAGCGTTCTTGGGCGGTGTACTCCCTCAACCTGTCCAGGACCTTATCGAACGCTGACTTAATTTCCTTATTGAGCCACACCTCTCTGGCTTTTTCCCCCAACAAACAAGACACTTTTTGGACTTTGGCTGGAGGAGATACCGCTTTAGCCATTTCCAACTTAGACAACCAGCTTTGGAGTTCCTGCTCTGGAGAGGCCAACACAAAGTTGGATACTAACTTGCAGAGCGAATGGTGCATCTCAAAGAAGTGCTTGCGGACTGGCATTTGGACTTCTAGCTTTGGTATACATTCAGGTATTGGCTGCACAGGTGGCCTCTCTGGGAGTGGAGCTGCGGAAGACTTCTTCGGATCACACAAAATTAATTTGTAGGTGGAAAGTTTCAGACACTGGGGAGGAATGTTTTTAAAATTGTGTTTGCTCTCAGGTGGAGTAATGGAGTTGGGCTGCTGGGTGACCACCGGTTCATGCAGTGTGCATATATCAGCCCGAGAAGACAAGGTCATCGGTGCTGTTACGTCACCAGGTTTGGACTCATGTGAAGTCTCCTTTTCATCTGCTAATGAGGGTTTACCTTCAAGTTCATTAGGTTCACATTTCTTTATCACCAACATGGGTTCTCTGTTGAATGAACAAGTCTCTTCAGGTTCTTTTTTTATTCTTATTTTGCTGCAGTCCCTCTGACTAACAGGAGTCCTTGAGGAGTCATCGGGGTTTGATGGATCTACTTTTTCCACTTTAATGTGTTTGGGTTCAAAGATCTCTACAGCAGGCTTCTCTGTTGGAGTATCTGCACGCCTTGTGCGATAGACAAGTGACTGCTGTTCATCTTGAGATGGCCTTTTTGCTTTAATGTCTTGCTTGGTTTTGTCTTCACACTGCTCAGCTGACTGGAACATTCTGCCTGGAAATAACACTCCAGATGCCTGCATGTATGCTTGGTAAGGTGCCAGACTGAAGACATTGTCAATAACTGGCATAGGAGGAGAGGCCTTTTCATGTCCTACTTCTCCAGTCACCATTTCTACCCTTTGTTTCTTAACTTCTTCCACCTCACATAAATCTCTATCCTCGTCATTTATTTTGATTGGTGAAGATGAGTGAGAAATACTTCTCTTCAGTCGCCCATTCAAAACAGCAGTAACTGAACTGGACACAGGGCCATTGTGTTTATTTCCTGGTGCAACAGGAGGTGAATACATTATTTTTTGTACATTTGCACAATTAGGTACAGCTGGGTGGACTCGATCTGAACTGTGGCGCGATGACTGGGGCAGCCTTGACGCTGGGGAAACAGGAAGGCTTTTGGACTTTTTCAGGCGCATAACATGGGCATCAGAAGAGGAATAGTCCAGGATTCTATCCATGCTCAAGCCAGTTGGTGGAAAGACGGGTCGGTCAATGTGCAGGCTGGCGGGTGGTGGAAAGAATCGGTTAGTCTGTATGCTGGGTGGTGACACAACACGTTGGATTACACGTCTGGTAGGACTAGTTTGGTCCACACTTAGGAATGGTGAGTGGTTGGGTTTGTCCTTATGTAGGTTGGTTGCAGAGGTCATGGGGTGCTCCATGTATTGGCTGGATGGGGAAACATTTATGTGAGGAGCGTGAAAGCTAGGCGATGCATGTTGACTTTTTAGGGGGGCTCTGATTTGGCTTGCATTGAAATGAAACCTGGGAACTGCATAACATGGATAGTCAAACCCCTGCATCAAGGCATGATTGGGCAACGCTTCAGTGCCTGGCAAAGGAATTTCACCATGAAGGGAATGAGGCACCATGTAATGCTCCCGGGGGTTTGAGATTGTGTGTTTAACAATAACAGGCACATCTTCTCTCTGCATAAACTGTGTCTCATTTTCTACCTCCACATTTGCCTGGGAGTAGTAAAACATTGGGTGCTGTGTTAGCTGGCCATATTTGGTCATGGGAGAATGTTCCCGATAAACCTCTGAGGTCATATGCTCATATATGGAACGGGAGGGGTATAAGCTAGGGTAGCCTCTGGGGGATGTCTGTAAACGCTGGCTCTGCTCACTTGGAGAACCAAACAGTGTGCGAGTCGGGGTGCAGGGGTAACTGCCATAATTTGGGTCGATCATACTGGGAAAAGTCCTTGCTCTACCGGGGCTGTATGTCTCCACATTCATCCTCTTTAGTGGCTCTGCACTGGGCTCAATCTGTAAACCTCTCTGTTGCGGCAGTGTGTCTTGTGCTTTCCTCTGGATGGGCGGTCTTTCCGTGTAGTGAGTATCAGTTTGCATCCAATCATGCTCATACACAGGGTTTGGTATCCTCGGAGAGCCGTGTTCCACACTGTATCGTTGTCCCATCACACAACCCAGTTCATTACAGCACGGGTTATGCACATAAACTGGCTTAGGAATCGCTAAGTAAACAGAGTTTTCAGAAGGGGGAGATGAATTCTCACCTCCAGATTTATGTTTTCGAAGAACCCCTGATGCAGCAGCTGTAGGACTAGTGATCCCAGGACTTTTAGTGTATAATGTGAAGCCCTGTTTTACTGGGGCGTGATGTAGAGAAGAAGGACAATGGCCTTCCTCTAAAGAATTGCTGTCTTGCCTGTAAATGATGTGGTTTTGTCCATCCATGCCAGAGAGGTGACTCACAGGACTTCTGCCATCCACCAGAGAGGTTTTTGAGTTTCTCCAAGGAGAAGTGAATCCCGCCCCCTCCTTTCCTCTGTGATCATAAGTGAAGTAGGCCCCGTTGTACTGCAGCATCTGCTTACCCAGGAAACCAGACATATTTTGCGGTTTTGACAGTCCTGTGGATGCTATAGTACCGTCCAATAGTGGCATCTTGCTTCGAAACACTGGGTCAACAATGGTGTTCACCGACTGGCTGCTCATCATATAGTCCTTTGTTATGATGATGCAATGATATAGCTCCAGACCTGAGAACATAGTAACAACAATTAGACACTGGCATTCATTATTTAATATTAATGCAAACTTAGTTCAAAGGATCAATCTTTCTAATTAGCTGGAATAAACTCCCACCTCAGAAATCAGATAGCAGCACAACAACACTTTTTGCACACATGAAGAGGTCATCTTTATATGATAACTACCGTGAGGCATTTTATCAACCTGACAAATCTTGTGGCTTATCACGTCACACAAATCCCTTTCAGCAGATGCATATCGGTGGAAACAAAATGCAACAAGCAGCAAAGAAGTAGAAAATGTGTGGTGATGATATATAGCGCAATACTTTTGCAATGAATATTGTTGAATTAGTTTCAATGTGATAGTTGCCACATTTTGCAATAAACAAACCAGCTCTCATGATGCTACCGACAGCATTATTGGTTGTGGTGGCGACATAATATCCATGTATGCAAGGAGTCTTCACTCTAAGGCCATTTCTGTAAATATGAAGATTACAATGATACTGAACTACTGCATTTGAGTCACATTTAATGTGTTATGGTCTTATTATGGCTCATTTCAGATGTGTCATCAAAGTGACATCGAAGAGCTTCAGCCTCGCTTTTATCAAACCAGAATTTATCACCTCATCCAACATGCACTATCTTGGGTTAATCTCCTAAGAACCAACATTACAGTGAACTGCGTGGTCCAATTCTGCATTTTATTACCACAAACACTGAGTCATGCCCTAGTTCCTTTTTCATACGATTCTCCTATAAAGAACAATCTTCTAAATTACTAAAATATGTCTTCTTTTTTTTAAACCGAATTGTCTTAATCTTTCAAAAGAAAATGTTGTTTCCCTATTGGTCAATATATTCAGTTTATTATCATGTGGGAGAAAGAAAAGCAGCAAAACATAACAATTGAGAGCCGGAACCAATGAATGTTTGCCATTTCAACATTGAAAAGTTAGCTAAATGATTAATCAATTATCAAAATAGTTGCCAATTATTTTCAGTTGGACAGATTTCAACTCTAATTTTATACATAAATAGTACTTTATTATAACGATCAATTTCAACATCAGTGAAGCTCAACCAGTGAAAATTCAAGCCTTTTTTCACCCCTTTAAAAATCGTAATATTTATGCATGCTGGATTCCTAATTCTGTCTTTTCCAACAGGCACTTGAAGGCAGCATAATGCAACAGCTTGTGCACAATTCAACCTGCTTGACACTGCCTGTTTGGTGTTGAAAGAAAAGGAGATGACCTCAAGTGATGAACTCATAACTGTCACACAAACATCTGCATGAACCAGCTAGACATACAGCACAAGACATGAGTTGAAGGTTGCGTAAGTTTTTTCTTCTACTCTGTATTATTTGTTTTCCCACCAGTGGACCACAATGTCCAATAAACCCTAAAAACAAACAGATCACAGTGCAAAACATCCCTGCTATCTTTTGACAGGCAGCTAAATTCAGAGCTGTTCAATCCACTGCAGCAGATCCTGGAAACACATTAAATTATGATAATAATGTATGCAATATATGTGTCTGCTGTGATGAGGGTGTAGTGAAATAAACACCCCACACAGGTCTTATTAAGACCAAATCCAGGCTCATACTGCACATAGCCACGTAGATATTAACTGTTCATCCTGTTGACACCTTTTAGAAGGTCTGAAAAGGCGATGGCTTATCTGCACGAGGGAAATGTGGTTTAGGCTATGTGCATGGAGGAAACTGCTCAGGACTGTTTTCAGATGACTGAAAGCTGCACTCTGAAGTGTGTGTGTGTGTGTGTGTGTGTGTGTGTGTGTGTGTGTGTGTGTGTGTGTGTGTGTGTGTGTGTGTGTGTGTATTGGATCCGCATTCCCAGATCTGTAGGGAAAGGGTATGTAGAGTGTGGCTTCCGAAAGCAACCGTCCAAATTGACAAGCTGAGGCTTAAACCACGTGGGAATAGAGAGAGTCGGTAAAGATTACGTCAGTCTAAAAGTTAAAATCTGCTTCTTAATTATCGGCTGCGTCAGGTCAAGACAAATTGGAAGATGTCAGCAAGTTCACGTGACATAAAAACCACTAAAACGTTTCTTTCCGGCAAAGTCTCAAAGTAACTAATGCAATGGCTCACGTACAGACATAAAAGGGGAACTTAAACTATGAGGGTATAACTAAAAGTGTCTTCGCAGGTTCTTTTTTTGTTGGGCGTTTTGGCCAAATGTTTTTTTTTTAAGACTACAGTCGAAAGCATGAGCGTGTGGCCCTGGCAGCATGACCAGCCTGCTCAAATTAACAGAACGCAAATAATATGAAAATAATATACGCGCAAAAGCTCGGTCACAATGCAAGTGATTTCCATACACGCTGCAAAAGCGTCGCACACCACGGTACAAAAAAAAACAAAAACTAAAACCACACTGTGGGCAAAAACTAAAAAACTGTTTCAAACACAGCTGGGATCGGCTCCAGCGCCCCGCGACCCTAAAGAGGATAAGCGGTTCGGATAATGGATGGATGGATGGATGTTTCAAACACTTGCGATGCTTGGGCGACCTTAAATAGTTTCACAATCTGTCATGCTTTCTGAGACAATACCCATGCGTGCGTTTGTTAAACACGATTTGATTGTATCATAATCTGTTAATTTGGATTTTTGAAGATTGGGTAGTGAATGTGTTTTCTTACCTCGCTGCTGTGTTGACAATAAATGATTTCCACAAAGACTCCATGAAACACCGATTCTGAGAAAGGAGGGGAAGTATCTGCTTGTTATCGGACCGGGTAAGTCCGGATGTGCCAAAATCCAACGAAATGAAACGAAGGCATGCCAAGAGGTTGGAGCGGCTCACCCAAAGTCCATGCGGCTTTTGGTGAAGTTAACAAACTGCAGAAAAGACAAAAGGGAGGAGGATGGACTTTGATCAATAGGCGGAGTCACACCCTCTGTCTCTCCATGGCTTGCTGTCTACACATGTGATGTTTTCCCGCTTTACACTTTCTCACTTTTATTTGCTCTATTTTAATGCTCGACTGCTGATGTCACCTCAATTGAACTTCGGGTTTCTTTATTCATTGACAGATAACACGTTTCTTCTGTGGATTTCTCAATCACCAAAAATAAGAAAGATTCTGATAAATTAAAATTAAAATAATCCATGGAAGTAGAAAGAAGACATCAGGTTGTTTCTAGTCTTTTTGTTGCAACCATGCATTTCTTTTTTTATGTATTTATTGATCATTCACATATGCAAATAGTTTGAAAGCTCCTGAAAGTTATCCTACTGCACTACTACTGCACTTTTACAACAAAGATAATTATATAATACAGATTAATGAATGGAGCTTTTGATGAAGAATAAGGCACAACAAACAAAGGATTTGGAGTCAACTTCTATAATGATGTCTGCACAAAGAAATTAAAGTAATCATTAAAAATGTGGCTTTCTATAACATAGCTAAAGTCCCATACATGCAGGCACCATGCTGTATCCAGACTGTCAAAGGGTGCACGCATGAACTGCAGAGCAAAAGGATGAGGTATTGGATTTGAAGAAATTAGGAGTCTATATCGCTTATATATAAAGAGCTGATCCAAACAAAAAAAACAGTGAAGATATTCTCGAAGACATTTGTTGACCATATCTAGTTAATGGTTGACTTTGGTCGACCAAAGTTGAAATCAGGTCAGCTATTACCTCAGAATTGCCCCACATTTGTCCATGAACATAGTTGACATGTAGAACTTTAAATTACAGTGTAATATCACCAGTAAATGTAATTTTAAATTACATTAAATTTAGCAGAAGTTCAATGCACTGAAATACAGACAATTTGGCATTATTGTAAGCCTAAATTCTTCCACTTGGTTAATTCACCTCTGAATGACTTAATTTCTTGTTGCACTTGCATCATATAGTCCCTCCTCACCTGTGAGTTGGAGTCTAATTTGTGTGTCCTGTGGGACTGCCACAGTTTAGTCTAGACAAGTTGGGAGCTTCCATCAGTCCCTGAGGCCTCGCAGGTAAAGAGACACTCGTCAGGGGCTTTGACTGAGGAGAGGAGGCAAGAACTTCTCCCCACGGAGACCTTGCACATCTCCCTCATTTCCAGTTACCATGGCTTTACAGCTTAAGGCCAACCAACACAGAACATTAAAGGGCGAACAGTGTGCCATGTGGATGCAGCAGCACAAATCTTACAGGCTAAAATACTGCATTGAATGCTTACAGTATTGTGTACTAGAAGGCAATTACACAGGCAGAGCAAAGTGAATGAATTCTCAAACATGCAGAATCCTTCATGGGGACCCACTGCTGGTATAGACAAGTTAGTGAATGATTACACCGACTGAAGCGACTATTTGATTTAGTCTTTCTTTTAGTCAGTAATCTGCTACCTCATATTTCCTGATAAGCAAATATTTCCTGTCTGCATAATTGGCAGTACTGCCTTTTTGAAGGTTATTTATCTCCATTGAACTGTTAAAAATAAAATATACGTAAGCACACCCGAATTATCTGTAGTAAACATTTAGCAGATAATCGTAACCTTTATTAAGATAAACAAATTATCTTGAAGGGTTTGTCTTTAGTCCATGGGGACGTCAAAAATAATGAAAAGTTAGTACGGTACCAGCTGTTACATAAAAATATCTTGCTTCACAGGACTTTTATTCAGATGTTTATTGTCAGTTATTTATATTTGATTATGATTTTATTATGTATATGTATTCTCATAGCAAATACACAAGTTTATAATTGCGTTTGTAACATACAGCAAATTATAAGTGCACATAAGTAATAATTATAATATAAGTACATGTAATATAATATGTCCCACGTTCTAATTGTGTTTACAAGTCAATAAGGTGAGATGTGGTGACACAGGGAGTAGAGCAGGTGATCTCTCAGGAAGTATTTTCTGATGAAACACCATTGAACATTCCCAGAGGCCAAAGAGTACAAGTTGAGCCCAGAGACTGCTCGAGTTGCAGCACACACACACACACACACGAGACAACCAAACTTGAACGCACACAATGACACAGAAAACATGTTTGTATAAAGGTGTAATGCATGTCTATCATTCCACAGATTCTATGCGCTGCGTACTCTGCAATGCGGACATGAAGTTACTCATATCTAAATAGTGAGATTGGAATGATAAAAGTAGTAATTAGTTTGTTTTAAGTAAGTCAGCTAATTATTTAGTGAAGTATGAAGGCAGTACGGTGATTGAGCAGGTATGCCTTTTTACATTTGGTTACGTAAGCCTTCATTTACAAAAGCATTTCTATTAAAATTTGTGGGAATCACAGTTTTGTCCTGCAATATATTTTTGGGAGACGATGTTAGTTAGTGAGTTCTTGTAATAAACATCTTTTGATAAACAGGTTGTTAAAGTGGCAGAGGAGAAACGTTGTATATGTTTAGTCTTGAGAGCACATTGCATCTGACTACAGCGTATCTGTAGTGTTGAGGATGTTCCCATAGTTGTGAGAACACGGTGTTATACGCATTAGGCACACCTGCATGCTGCTCAAGGTCTTAGCAACACCGCTCTTATCGTTGTGGCTGATGTAATGCTCTTTTGGCATCATTAACAGAATCCGACAGCAGCCAATAGCAGCAGGACAGGTTATAGTTCGGGGAAGAATGTTTTTTGTCTGGGGAGCCATTCACATGGCTCCATGTGCTGCAACCTCGTCAGCTCAACAGTATCAATGCCCCCGGCTATTTGCAAACCAAATTCCCCCTGCCTGCCGAGGATTTGGTGGCAACAGACATAAACTGATAAAATATAAGAACCGGTATCTGGAGAGCATAGACAAACAAAACATTAGCAGCACAAATATTGGTTTTAAAGGAAGAGTTGACTGTTTCAAGGAAAATATATTTCAAAGTGTTCTAAGTACATGTCTACAGCTTATTGACAAAAACATATATTTGAGTATGTTTTGCAACTATTAACAACTGTTTTTGGTCTTTGGATGACAATGTTTGAGTATTTAGGTCTTAAAAGTGTTATGTAGTACTTCTTGTTCGACATGATAATAATGCAGAGCAGACATATCTCCAAGGCTGTGTTCCTTACAATTTAACAAAAGCAAGACAGTTGTTACCATCTGCATCCGCTCACTAATATATAAACAAGACATTGTCTGGTTTGGTTTGACATTCTCTTCTGTCTTCTCTTGACACAATCCAGACTGGTTTGTTAGGATGAGGGGTTTTCACAGAGATAAACATGTGAAACAATGTCAACTATGGGTTGATGCTTTGGTGTCATGGTTAAAAGCACTATACAATTATAAAGACTTGTATCTCATCTAAGCCACAATATAAGGAAATGATTAAAATTGATTAATCAGAAATATTGTCTCCATAAACTAAATAAAGGTTTACCAAATTAAGATACTGTTTGTCCCCAACTGAATCTTGGGAAAACAAACCTCAGCTGACAATACTTTGTTTTGTGTCTTGTAGTATAGCCAGAAAGTGCCTTAGGGATAAAGTATTTAAAACTACAAACAAACAAACAAACATGTATGACATAATAAGCACATGCATATATATTGACTCACAACTATGACCATGTTTGCTGAGCCTGTTGCTTTAGGCACAGTGGCATGTTAGAAATTAACCAAATTGTGACACTATTGCTGATGAAACCTATAATGACAAAACAAAACCCTCTTTTGCAAGACATTTGACTAATAGAGGGGGACTTTGGTATTTTTAACCTGGGTCCTATTTGCCTATGTTTTTTTTGCCCAACAGATTGAAGGGGACAACAATTTCCGCAATTGGTCCAGTGTTGAGGAAGAACTAATTTCAACCACTTCGACCTGTGCAACATAAATACACTGTTGGCCTCCGCCAGGGCTGACCTTTATCACCGGTCCTGTTCGTGACTTTCATGGACAGGATATCTAGGCGCAGCCGTGGGGCGGAGAACGTCAGGTTCAGGGATCTCAGGATAGCCTCTCTGCTGTTTGCAGATGATGTGGTCCTGTTTGCCTCCTCGGACCATGACCTCCAGCATTCACTGGGGCGTTTTGCAGCCGAGTGTGAAGCGACAGGGATGAGAGTCAGCACCACGAAATCTGAGGCCATGGTGCTCTGCCGGAAACCGGTGGATTGCTCCCTCTGGGTGGGGACAGAGTGCCTACCACAAGCAAAGGAGTTCAAGTATCTCGGGGTCTTGTTCACGAGTGAGGGTAAAATGGAGCGGGAGATCGACAGGCGTATCGGTGCGGCTGCAGCAGTAAAACAGGCGTTGCACCGGCTGTCTTGGTGAAGAAGGAGCTGAGCCGGAAGGCGAAGCTCTCAATTTACTGGTCGGTCTACGTCCCAACCCTCACCTATGGTCACGAGCTTTGGATCGTGTCCGAAAGAACGAGGTCTCGGATACAAGCGGCCAAAATGAGTTTCCTCCGTAGAGTGGCCGGGCTCAGCCTTAGATATAGGGTAATGAACTTGGACATCAGGAGGGAGCTTCGCCTCGGGATCCCCCAGAATGAGCTGGTAGATGTTGCGGGTGAGAGAGAAGTCTGGGTCAGCCTGCTTGACCTGCTGCCTCCGCGACCCGACCCCGGATAAGCGGATGAAAATGGATGGTAGTCCACAAACATTATGAATCACTTTCGTCACTTTCAACACTTTGACCAACAAGTGGGTTGTGTCAAGGTACGTGACGGGACCCAAAAGCAGACGGCAAGTGAAGCAGAGGAGTTGGTGCAGAAGTCGTGGTTTATTTACAACACAAGTATGGAGTGACAGGTGGTGGTGGCAATACTCAAGGTGGAGCGTAGCGTAGCTCAGGAGTCCAGACAGACGCTCGGCGTAGTAGCGTAGCTCAGGAGTCAGGTTCGTAGCGTAACGACGAGGCGAGACAGAAGCTTGGCGTAGCACGGGATGTGCCCGGACATGAAGGGCAAGGCATGCAAAGGAATCACCCGACAGCGTGATTCTGGGTGGAGGCTGGTTTTATCTGCTGCTTGAATACTCTGCAGCTGCGACTGGCGGCGCGCCCTTCACCCGGCTGTACTGCATTTCCCTGATTGCGAGAGGGAGAGAGAGAGAGAGACTCTGGTCGCCACCAGGGTTACTGTGGCACCCCCTTGTGGTGGTGCCTCCAGGACCCTCACAGGTTGGCTGTTTTAGAGAAGAGACATTTGAATGTGTTGGTCGAAATAAATCACCAAAGTATGTTTTACATTTTGTACTACTTGTCATGTATTTATCATTTGCCTCAAGTGCCTTCATTATTTCAAGTGTTGAATGCAAAAAATAATTGTTAATTGCTTCCCCAGACATTGGAAGACAACAATGGAAATGTGAATGGCGGTGTGCGAGATGAAGCAGTTTTGAATTAACTGGTGAAGTCTGTGAGTGAGGAGTAACCAGGAAATAAACCAGGAGATAAACATGTCAATCACATTCTGTCATGTTCTTTTGAAAGACTATAAACAGAACAGTTTGCTGGAAAACAGCGAGGCTGTGGTTGAGATGCCGAGGACAAGAGTAAAACACAAAGTTGGTAGTAGGTGTATATGCCTTTTCAAAACAGTCAAGTCATATTGTTTCAAAAGACACTGTATAAGAATGTGGCTCCAAAAGGCCACTCCTACCCTTCACTTGCCTCATGCACGCGACTATCACCAGTTAATTAAAAACCAGTTAATCTAGCACACCCGAGTCACACCCGGGAGAAGTTTGCCTTCAGGGCTATTTACTCATTCAACCCAAAATATGAATGGACTCAAGATCCCGTTGTTGCCTGGACCTTTGGAGATTCCTGACTGAAAGGGGCAAACTTCACCCACTTGTGTTTCTGTACAGGAATCATACCTTATCTTAAAGATTTGTGATGTCATGGTTGAATATTTCGATGATTTCCACAATGGGCATGAGGTCTTTGAATTCGATGGTTGCCGGTACTGGATAAAGAGCTCAGACTGAAGAGCAGACGAGGAGAGAGAAAGAGGGGCAACAGCAAGAGGAGGCTGAACCAGCTGCTTCAAGGCTGCAAAGCTCTGGAGATGGCTGGTGTTCATGTACTGTAGGTGCTGTGGCTTTATAAGGTCCACAGAGGAAGAACGCAAAGAGTGGTACCTGTTGCTGCTTAATGTTCAGACTTGAACACAAACAAACAGACCAGATCAAGCAAAAGGTAAAGAAAAATGTTTTATATCCCTGTTGGCTCATTTTCCATAATGTTGTTTTGACATTTATCAGAACAACTTGAGTGTCAGTGGTAAAACTGGACCAATACTGGACACATTTCTCAATCTATTCACATAAGCTTTTAGACATACAACAAAATACACTTTCACACATTTGCATGTTGCCCTGAAACAAAACTAACAGAAGAGTCAGGAAGATGCCAGTCAATAAGAATACACCCACACTATCCCAACAAAAAGAGGTAAACTGGATGATAACGACTCTGTGAGTTTGTCCTGGGTGTGCCGTGCCTCGGGTTAGGCCTTTGACACAAACTGCTTTTTAGATGATTTATGGACAAGTCATCATGCTTATTTTCTATTTGTTTTGGTGCTAGCTGAATGTACAATACATGTTATGTGCATGTTTCCTGAGATGTCTCATCTGGTTTCTGAAGATACTGATTGACAACGCTGACAATAGTCGATACTTCTGCCATGGCCCCTTTACCTGCAACAAAGTATAGAATTACAGAGTCACACAAACACCTTCTGTAGGAAAGAATACATTAGCAGTCAGTTCCTGGAAGGGATGATACAATAAAGACACATACCTGAACTTACTTCTTAACTTCTTTTGCACATTTTCCATACTCACAAACACACTTTGATAAACATTTCCTCTACACTCAGAGGGTTTGCATATCTAAATTTGTGCTGGTCGGGTCATTTAAGGGTGTTGTTCGGACCCATCAGTGCATCAAGGAGACACACCACTCTCAGAGACACTTTCTTTCATTATCACAAGACATATGACAAAGAAAGTAGTTTACAAAGCAGAGGAGTTAAATAAGGACGTCAAAAAAGTGCTGCTTGATATACTTGAAAAAAACATTTGCATGTAAGTGTATTCTCCCTAAAGCAAGTCTGACAACAAAGTGTCCTCAGCTGTACCAGTCGGTACATAAATGAGTTGTTAAAGCTGATTAACATTTTAATCCCTTGATCAAACAATCTAATATTAGTAAATGGATGTTGCTTGGAAACAAACATCTTAAACCCCTTGGGCCGACCTTATTTAAATGAGTGGGAAACAAAAGTAAGATAAGTACGTATACACTCTTAAGTGTTAAGTAGTTAAATCAAGGTAAGGCAGATATAACACATTGATATTTACTGATATGTTAAGCTGAAGGCATGCCAAAGCTATAGGTATGCTACATAACAACACAGAACCCTCTCTGGTTGAAAGTTTGACGTCTGTGGTCAGATATGACTATATGGTATCTATCATATGGTCACATGTACTGCTCCACACAACTTGTCTTCTCACTTCCATTCCTACATTTTTCTGCATCTGGTGTGTCTTGTATTTTATTCATTGTTTTACAATTACTGCCCTTGAGGACAACTTATGTGTCATTAAGGTAATAATGATTTATTGATTAACCTGCATATTTAAAAGAGTTATTTGTAATAATCTACAAAATGAAAGTGCTCTAGAACCAGTCAGGTAATATTTTACATTTCATGTTACCAATGTGTTTGGTTGTTTTGGTTAAATCAACAGTGTCCTGCATTCTGAAAGTTGAAAGTGAAAGTTGAGGTTGTAGATACTTTTAAACGCACCTTCATCTCCACATACTAGCTTTTTAGCAATGCAGGGGATTTCCACATATCCAAACTCTGTGAGCCTGGATACCTGCTGGGCTGTAATGGGATGCTGCCACATAGCTGTATTCATTGCAGGGCAGAAGAGGAGAGGGCAGCTGGTATCCCAGGCTCTTACCACACATGTCTGCCAAAGACAAAGACTAATCAACTAGGAAATAATTTCATACAACTCGTGTTGTGAATTACTATTTGCTATAACATTTTGTAGGTATTCACATAATCATTTCATCTTCTTACCAAGAGATTGTCACAAATTCCATTTGCAATCTTTCCAAGAGTGTTGGCATCAAGTGGGGCAATGACAAGTAGGTCTGCCCAGCGTCGCAGCTCAATGTGCAACACAGGATCAGTTCTCTGAGTCCACAGCTAGAACAAAGACATGCTGTTGGGAACGCAACCAATGACTCACTCACTTCCTCCCTTCCTCGCTGCATGATACTAAATCACTCAACGTAATTTTGCATATATTCATTTAAGATTTCAAAAAGTAACTTTTTAATGACACCCAGAGACCTTAAAATTGACTGTATGCCGATATGTCATACTTATTTCACTTAATAATACCAAATAATAATACCAAAAAATACACTTGTTATTAAAATATACATTTTTGAAATCTTACATAATCCAGTCAGTTTATCAGTGGTACCAAGTTTGAGACACTGCTTATAGACTGTCAGTTAATAATGCTACATTAGGACATTTAAAAATGTATTGTTACCTCCCACTCATCCTTGTCACTGTAGAGTTTTACTGATACCTCTGCAGAATTGTAGAAGTGCTTGGCATGCTCCGTGGTGACTACTCTTACATCCACCTAAAGCATAAAACAAGACAGTAACAGTCACAGGGATTTTAAAGCACTTTTAAATATTGCTATAGTGCTGGAGAGGTAGGAAACGAAGAAGAAACTCATACACATGCTGAGTAACTGATCTTATCTTAGGGACCATTTAATAGGTCTTACAGTTTAGAAAACCTTAGCACCTTTCATTTTTCAATTGTGTAGTAAGATTTGCCCAATGACACCAGGCATGTCGTTTTGACTGCACATCAAAGGACCATAGGTCATTTCATGAAACACTATTACTGTATTATGGTATCACTTTTTATATTTATTTTTTTAGCAAACTATAGTAAGACTTTTTTTAAAGATCATTTGTATTAGCTTTATGTATAGTATACTTTGCTATGACATTTTTATGGCATGCTATACTATGACGCTTTATGGCCTTTTCCTGTTACAATTTTGTATTACATACTATTTTAGATACATTCATTACTTAGTGTAATTCCTAGAGTTTGTGTTTCTCTCTCTCATGCTGAATGATCCATGCAATTATCTAGCATGGTTACAGCGCTGAATATCATGAATAATAATAACAATAACAATAACTATATATATATATTTATATATATATAGCCCTAACTCTCCTTATTCTATGTATTGTAAAACCTTTTTTACTGTCATTTGTGGGGCTTTAAATGAAAACGACAAAATCTGTAAGTAAAACAACCATAATGTCGCTGACTAATACAACTATAACAAGAGATGGCTGATGTTTTATACAGCTGGCTAACAGCTGCAATATCTCCATCTTGCGTCAGGGTGAGTTGTGCACGCTGCCATGTGGGGAAAGAAACATGTGTGACGGTGCATTGGCATTTACTCGGTGCACAGATAACTGAGACAGACAGAAGAGCCGGTGAATAAAAGTAGGCTCTGAATTAACGGATGAAGGCGAAGTAGCTCACCCCAGGGAGCTGAAGAAGCTGGGATACTAAAAGAGGCAGTTTCAATGCTGCAACACTTCCCGTCACACCAACAAGAATACAAAATGTCCCGCCAGATTTGGACAAATCAGTTTTTAGACCGAAAACGTGCTCCTCTTTCTGCATTTTAGTATATCAACAAGAAGAGGTCGATTGAAAACGGTCGCTCCCGTGAATCAATTTCCACTTAACTATTTCCGTAAATATTCCCCGCCAGCCAATCAGAGGAGAGCACGACCAACGGCCTGTCTCCAGCACGAGCACGTCGCTGCGTTGACGGTTTGCGAGCGCGCGTTCGCGTGATACTGTGGTGTTTGCTGAAGCCCGTCACCGCGGTTAGCATGAAGCAATGAGACCTTTCATTGTTCGTCCAGCCTGATATTTGTTTGAACCAAAATACGGAACAATGCCGCTCACACCTCTCGTGTACTGGGCTCAACGGCATGAAGACATTTACCTGCGAGTGGAGCTGACAGACGCTCAGGTGAGCTAACCAGAACCTGCTGGGGCAGCACAAACTGCCTGCACTCACGTTTCCTCAGGCTCGTGCACTGTTAGAGGTCTAAAAGTTAATATTCAATGACGCAAATGAATGGTATTTATTTATGGAATTATTTATCAGGTTTAATCGCACCAAACCTGTAAAGTCATGCAGTACTGCGCTACATTAGAGAGCGCGTGCGTGCGTGCGTGCGTGCGTGCGTGCGTGCGTGTGTAAAGTCAGTTGCGTGAGTTGTTTCTTATAATACTGTATGTTATTTATATACATGCAAACAGGAACGAGCTGATTCAGGGTGGATAATGTGTGAAACGGCTAATTTTTTCAAACAAGGAAATTAGTGTAGCTCATAATTAAATGGCACTATTGTTGATGGATTGCAGATGGGTAAACTAGCCTTACCTTTATTGTTTTGAATGTTTTGAATATACTTTAAATATGTTATTGTTGTGTCTCTTTCGCTGTAGTGTGCACAGGTTGTAATATATTGTTGAATTCTAACTGTGTAAGAGGAAGTATAAGCTCATCTGCCTCTGTGTCCTTTTGCAGAATATTGATGTCCATGTCCACGAACAAGTGCTTCAGTTTAGAGGTGACATACACTTCATGTTCATTCTGCAATGAAAATGTTTGAAGAAGTTCATGATTTTTAACACTTTTGTGGTATTTTGTTTGTAGCCCAGGGCCATGGTGCAAAAGGACAAAATGAATACGAGTTCAGTTTGGAGTTTCTTTTACCAGTAAAGTCAGAGGTTTGTCCTCCTTTTTAAAGACCAGTCCGAGATATTTACTGCTCCGTTCTCACCTGTGCCTACTAGTTTTGTTGATTGTGCTCATTACACGCAGGTGAGCCACAGGTCCACGCAGCGGCAGGTGAATATTATTTTGCGGAAAGAGCAGAGAGGCTGGTGGGAAAGACTGACGCTACAGGAGCGCAAACCAGTCTTCCTGGTACCGGACTTTGACCGCTGGCTGGACGAGTCAGATGCTGAGATGGAGATCCGTGAAAAGGTGAGATTCATGTTTTTGCTTCTGAGGGTGTGGTGGAAGTTTGACCGAAAAAAGGGAGACCAGATAGATTTGTCTTTGTATATTTAATAGGCTTCTGCGCAGAAGGACCGAAATCTACAGTTTACAATCAAACGATTGCCCTGGAATCGGTGCCGAGTGCATCCTTACCAGGGTCTTATACACATTAAGGACAAAGGGTCCATACAGACATTTTATGATCTAGACCTTCATTATATGATTATATATGCCTAATCATACAAACAAAGAGGCTTAACTTATTAAAGAACATGGTACTTTCCAAAATGAAGACAAACTCTTGGCTTGGACAGACAGGAAAAGGTTAATGTGCATGACTAGGCTATATTTCAATATCACATCAGTGTGGTATATAGATCAGGCTTTGTAGTGACCAACACAGTTTGTATTCAAAATCTGAAGTTTTAGTATGTCCCTTGGCAGAAAGGGAGTCAGACAACAGCGGTTCAGTTGAAGTTTAGTGGAGCCAAACAGGATGTCAACGATTCAGTTGAAGTTAAACAGGAAAAGGTCGTGCTCTCCTTCAAGTCATAAGAACATGATAACACACAGAGTAGCGTTTACTGAGTTTTATTATGCCCGTAGGCAAAATGGGAGTTGGATGACAGCAGTCCAGTAGAATTATAATGATAATTTTTCCGCGACATGCGGCACCCTGTGCATTTGACAGCTGTCTTGAATACCTTAGTCAATATTGCAAAATGTCTGACTGACTAAGAATGTATTATTGATAACAAAGCCAAAGATTGAACACTTTTTACTTTAAGGAGGAAAAAAAGAACAGGTTGAAGTCTCCAAGGCATGAAGAGGAAGGTGAGTGCAAATCTGTCTGGATGCATGCCTGTTTCTCTAAAGTTTTTCAAGAGTTTCAAGCAAGTTGTCAGTTGCTTTAATATTTTATCTTCGTTTCAAATCTTTCAGGGTTTGTCAGCCTGACAACAGGATTTTTGTTTGTATATAATCTGGTTCAGTTTCTTGGTTTTTCATGGATCTTTGTCAACATGACCGTGCGACTCTTTATCTTTGGCCAAGGTGAGGAAATGGAAGACTTCTGGGGCTTAACTTTATTGTTTTTCCTTCTCTGGCAAGACCCATCATTTCTAACACTACTCTCATGTCAGATTCTCTGTACGACACATTTCACACCATATCGGACGTGATGTTCTTCTGCCAGATCCTGGCATCCGTCGAGGTCCTCAATGCTGCTTTTGGTGTAGTCCGGACAGGTGTTATTCCAACTCTTATACAGGTATGGGTTGCTCATTTGTTTGATGTACAGTGTCACCTGCTTTTTGTAACTGTACCAATAAGTTTTCAGTGTAATAACAATTTTTTGTGGGTTTTGTTCTTTTACTAGGTGGTTGGAAGGAATTTTATTCTCTTCATCATTTTTGGTAGTGTGGAAGAAATGCACAACCAGCCAGTTGTGTTCTTCGTTTTCTATCTGTGGAGCGCCATTGAAATTTTTAGGTAATTATGACTTCCTTGTCGTTTTTAGTCACACTGAGAAGTTTTTAATACAATGCACCATTCGAGGCTGATGCAACTGCAACTTTGTTGTACATGCATTATGACAATATAGTTCTTGAAATGATGTGATTGGACTTGATGATTATTTTAAGTCAATGTCCCAGCACAATCTTCTGTATAAAGTGTATATTACATTTTTGTATTTATATTATATTACACCAAATGTTCTCTAAATGAACATAAACTTCAGCTGAATTGTTGATATAAGATATAGAAGTTTAAACAATATTGTAAATACAATGCTGCTTAAAAGTTGGGGGTGCCTGGCACAAAAGCTAATTTTGTTACAGTGAGATGGATGAGAGGAATAATCGATATATTTTTTTTTAATAGTCTTTCATGCTTTTAAGGTTGAAGAAAGTTCTCTTTACAAAATGTAATTTTGTACGATACATAATTTGTACAAAATGCTGGGAGTTCAACCAGACGGACAATTGAAAGGGCAATTATACATGGTAGTTTATATTCCATAATAAACAAACATTTCCAGGTTCTTAAATATGAGAATGTGTGGCTTTTCTTAGCCTTAAAGGAACTTGAATATTTTGGGGTTTGGACTGTTAGTCCAACAAAACAAGACATTTGTTTTGCTCAAGGTAATTCTACTCTGAAAACAATTTAGTTGCAGTTACAACAGATGGTAAAACTAACCTTTGACACAATAAGCACACTCAGTAAAAGGGTAAAGTACAAATCCAGTCAGAGCAAAAGCAACACAGGTTCAATTTGGCAACGGTTTTGAGGTCAAGGTTATCAGCAGGACTGTTATTGATTGATGGTCAGTTGATTAAAAACACGTTTCCTCACTAAAGCTAACACGATGCTCCAATTTCAGGTATCCCTTTTACATGCTGGGCTGTTTCAATACAGAGTGGAAAACCCTCACATGGCTGCGGTACACAATCTGGATACCACTGTACCCATTAGGTGTTGTAGCTGAAGGTGAGCTTGTTTATCTCTCTCAGAATGAATCATTCTTCATACAAGTACTTAAATGTATCTCTCCATCTTGTGTAGCTGTTGCTGTGATTCAATCCATTCCCGTCTTTGACGAGACTAAACTCTTCAGCATTCCTCTGCCGAAAGCTGTCGGTACCTCAGTCAGCTTCTCTTCCGTCCTGCACATCTATCTTGTGCTCATGTTTCTGGGTAAGTCTTAATACAAAACATTAATCATGTCTTTTGAAGCATAGCGTTTGATATGTCAGCATTTTTGTTCTGATAACGTTTTTGGTTTACCGCCCCCTCTTCAGGACTTTTTATCAACTTTCGTCATCTTTACAAGCAGAGGAAGAGGCGCTTCCGTACCAAAAAGAGGAAAGCAAATTGAGACTCAGCACCAACGACACCACGCCTTTGCTGCTTGCTTATTTTTAGATAACGTTTAAATGATTATCATAAACCATGTTCCTGTCAAATCAGCCCTATTTTTTGTTTTTAGGAGAAGTTGTTTTACTTTTCTCAATAATTCAATTTGTGGTCAAGGTAAACATCCTACAGATGATGCAATATTTCATCACTGCATTGATTGTCATAAACTGGTGATTAATTTAAACTTAGACGTAAATTTGTATTTCATAGATAAGTGAAGATCTATAATAAGCCATAGATATTGCTACTGTTTCTTTTAACGTTGTTTTTGCAGTGATATTGCTACGGTTTTCATTCGAGAAACAGCAATTTGTGTATTAATGAAGAAAATAACAATGTTCTGAACAAATGTAATTGTTAACATTGTAGATTTTTGAAACGTCCAACAAACCTCAGGGAAAAGTACACTGGTGACTTCTAAAATCAAAGAACTTTGAGTTACTTCTGTACAATAATATCCTACTATTTAGACTTTGTATGCCTTCCCCGCTTTATTTCATTATTTTCACCTAAATTTCAAATGACAACAATAACAGTTATTTCACAGGTTTTCTGTAAATGTTATTTTGACACTGAATAAAAAATGTTATCTGATCAATTTGTGAAAACAGTCCTTCAAAGGAACATGTAAAAAAAACAAAAAAACATTTTGAACATTTTACAAACCTCATTATGTACCTTTCACCAAGGTTCAGCAGTGTCAAATAAGAAATCTAAGTTATCAATCTGACTCCTTTAGCTTCCACAAATGGGTTCTTGAAGCAGCCCCTTGGATTTCTTTTAACAACATAAAGCACACATACAGGCTGAGGATACTATATTTTAGGTAATCTTTTACTAATTCAGGTGTGGCTCAGCTGGAGAAGTCTGTGTGCATGGGAGCAATGTTGTGATCAAAAGCAGCATACTGGGAGTCACCAGTGCTGGCCAGTTTGAGTTGCTGTGCGGCATGGGAGAGCTGGAAAGCAGCATCGGGATGGGCCGAGGCCGGCAGCAGGGTGCACTCTCTCTCCAACAGGTCCGCCACTCCCTTCAGGAGCTCCCAGAAACCAAAAGCCAAGGCAGCCTTCCGAAGACGGTTCAGCTCCTGGCAGATCCAAAAATCACAACAGTAAGTTGAATTAGGAAAATAAAGTTTTGGTTCTTAGTTCAGAGACATTTTCAGCTACACTTACCTTGTAGAAGGTTTGAGTTTTATCTGGCAATTTCCTTGCATTCCGTAGGATCTTCTGGACATCGGTCTGTAGAATAATAACTTAAGTCAATGATGACCAGAAATATGCTTTGACTCAATACTGAACAGTCAATCCTAAAACTGAGAAACAATTGTTTAAGAGCTGATCTAAAACATGGTTAAGACTACTTGTATGTCTCAAACAAGTGTCATGCTTACATCAAATGAAATGGATAATATAAATGGAATTACTATGTTGGCAAATTGTGAGTGTCCACATCAAGGTGGTTGTGTGAGGGCTACTGTGCATCTTCAATAAAACTCCATATACATTCAATTTAGGTTTAATTACTTTGAACGACATACTTTGGAACACAAACCAAGGACAGCAAGTAGTTATGACCTATGAACTGAAACCAACTAATTTCTTAATTAACTTAAACAAACAATGGGCTTTTATACAGCGATTGTACTGTACCTGTAGCCCACTGGCCTTAATCCACACAGTGACGTTCTGGGCGTAGCTTCGTTTGGCCGAGGGCTGCAGAGGGAAAGGACTTTTACTGTCATCCTCTCCATAGGGATTTTCAGCAGCTTCTGAAATAACAGTACGGTCATAAAACATCAGAGATAAGTCAGTATCATGATCAAAGTCAGCCAAATAAAAATGGGAAATCATTAACTGCTTGATTAACAGAAAAACAGTAGGAAAAGCAGCAACACACATTTACCCTTAAAATAATTGTCAAAGTGTCAAATCACATTACAGTTTTACAATATCCCCAACGTGTCATACACTGAAAATGATGCTTTCAGCAACAAGACTATATGGAGTATATGAACATTGCAACAAAAAAACATAAAGGGGTGATGGGTTACCTGATATTGGTCCCAAATGAGTGATCTTGCCCAGCCAAGGCAGAGGCTCTGGACCAGGCTCAAACAGAGACATCATCAGGTTTGATTTCTTTTTACTGTCTGCTTGGGAGTACAGCATGCCATACCACTCTTGTCTGAGGAAAAGCAAACCTGATTTAGGCCTTTTCTTCATATATAAATGCACTACATTTTGAACAGAGTTAAAATGTGTTAAATATAAACACTGTTGTATCTCACCCAAGCTGAACCAGTGCCACCATGCCCTCTACTTTAAGGCTGCCATGTAAAAGTACACAGAAATTTGGACTTTTTCCTGCCATTTGACTGGCAGAGGGTTCCTCCTCGAGCTCATCTGTGGTTCCTGTGCCAACTTCATCCACCTCTGAAAGCAATATTAATAAAACACATTGAAAATACTACAACATTGCATACTGAGGGCTCATTGGTTTGATTTGAAGAAATATGTGTTTACTTTGACTATGGAAGGTGACAATTATCTGTGTAAAAATCCCAATTTCTGTCTTATATACTATATTAATTAATATATATTATTATAATATTATAAACACAATCTAAGCTGTCCTTGTTGCAAAAAGATTTGGATGAATGTAATTTATAGTGAATAGTGTTTTCTTAAAGCAAGAAACAACTTTAGATGTGGGGACATACATATACATGCAGTACATGCACATAAATCAATTTTAAACAATCTGCTGCTTTAAATTTTCTGTGAAAATGTATCACACCAGAAGCAAAGAGGTATACAGTTGAATTGTCTGTGAATATTTAGTTTTCCTTTAAAACAACACAAAACAATGTTCAACACTAACCTTTGTTTACATTAATAGGTAATACCAAGTGTCTGGAAATAACAGGAGGACTGGAAATGTCAGCAATTTCAATGAAGCCCACAATTTCCAAATCTGAAACAAGTATAAGAGAAAAAAGATTGTGATGAAAGGAAACATTGTTTAACTTGAACTCTAAAATGTGAAATGTTAAGCCAGCTGGGTACCTATATTGACTGATCGGGGCATTGGCTCCACTTCTTCATCCATCACAATAGGCTCGGGCCGAGGGAACACCTGAACGTCTGAGGACAAGTTCCCACAGTGCAGGACAGCATGGAAGGGAGAGTACGCGTGATCAATCAGCCTCCTGAAGACATACAATGGGCAAAGGTTCCTCAGTAAATATATATAAATACTGAAAAGTACATTTCTTTCTGGATTCTTTCCCAGTAAGGGTCATACCCAAACATGGCCTGTACACTCTTCATGCAAAGTGGTCCCTCCATAGTAAAGATCTGTCCATCACCTCCGCTGAGACGAAGTAGCTCCTCCAAGTTGTCCATGGCATCAGTCATCTGTAACTGCAATAACACAAGACAAGGTGTTTCAGAGGTTGCAGGTGCGAAGCGTTAAATTGCCATACGCTTTCATTTTAAGTTTGCTGCTTTCCATGTACACAAGTACACACACACACACAAAATGTTGCTGCTTGACCGAAATAACACAAAAATAAATGTGCTCAATGCAGTAGTGGAGGAATAAAAATAAAAATATTTTATATCAAGGTCAAATAATGTCTTTGGTCTTTAAATCACTGCTTCAAGTATGTCACCATGCAAAAGCCATGTTGACACACATTCCTATTTACAATAAGCAAAGTAACTCTCGCTCAAAGAACTGTAAAGGGTTGTGCAGGCGTTCCTTTCCTCTGAAGATCACTTTCATCTCGATTCAGGGAAGGACACACGCACAACTCCAGAATGCAGTTTTAAGACGTCAGCTTAACAGTAAAACAGATGACTCACAACCACCACAGTCTCTAGGAGTCATTGTAATTTCACGGTCATTGACATAGTCATGAATACTTATTACGAATCTCTAAATTGTTTTGGCTCAAAGGCTAAGGTAGTAACAACTGCCAAACTGCCTTACTCTCATCCTAAGATTTCTTCCACAATATCTATCAAGCTATCAAGGTCCAGTAGAAGCCATCACCTCTGAACGTGTCTATGACCAGCTGCTTCTGGTTGCATGGTGTCTGATCACATTTCCTCCATAGATAACTAACCGTGTTCAGGTCAAGATGCAAATAGGCAGAAATCAATTGTTGACTCAGTCAGTACCTCCTCTGCATTTGCTACAGACATGATGAACAGTTTAGTAGGAAAAGGGAAAGGGAGTGGGAACTTCTTGTCATCCCCTCGATGCTTCTGCGTTTGGAGGGAGTGGCGTAAGGAACCCTTTCCAATACCAAGAGATCCATCAGTAACCAGCACCACCTGCAGGACAAAGGAAAGAGGTACATAAACATAACCCCATGCAGGAATAAATAGGTACAGATTGCTGAAATCATTATGAAAATATGATTTGACCGCACACCAGATTTATCAAAGAGGTGTGATGTTGTATAAAGGACCTGCCAATCTACCTGACAGGGACAGGCACTGCCCCACTCCTGCTGTACCACGTTACTAACTCCATTAAGAGCTGCTTCAACACATGTCTTGTCATAGTCTTCCAGGTTGCCCAGAGCCTCCTGTGCAGAAAAAGATACATTCATTAGTTCATCCTCAAGTCTTCTCCAATGTTGGTCTCATCTTCTCTGAGTTCAAAATGACACAGGAGAGAAAAACATGCTTTGACTTTTCTGAATTGATTTCTCATATGAGGATATTTTATGGTATATATTTTTGTTTACCTGTAATGCATTGTAATCTCTGGTGAAAGGCACCAAGAGCTCCCAGAGGGAAGAAAAGGCCATCAGTGATGTGAACTCCAAGCGGTAGTTTGAGGCCATGTGTTCAAACAACATGTTTAGTCCGTGGACCGCCAGGTTCTTCCTCTGAAACTCTTCGCTGCCATCCAGCGACACTGGCCGTGTCATGGACAGAGACACGTCCATCAAGACCACGGTAGGCATGGCGCCCTGATTATATAGATGACCAACAGCACAATGGACTCAAAGTACCCACCAATGTACTCCCACTGAAGGAAAAGAAAGAAAGAACAATTAAGAGGAAGCTGAGACGTTAGCAAACGTAACACTACATGGTGTCAATAACTGTCTCTGGGGAAGCATGTTACGAAACTACGACAATTAAAGACATTAAAGCTAAGAGAAAAAAAATATATGTCACAACCTATATGGTCACAGCAGAGGTTAGCAAATATCGGCTAACATACGCTAGCATTCTGTAATGCAACGCCAGAAGACCAAACGGAAGAAACGTTATATTTACTATTTGCTAATTGTGAGAAGATAACTATCTTCAAGTAAAACTATATAGTTGTTAATTAATATGACAACAACTACATATATACATGCCATTCAACGTTTCGCTCGCCATCAGTGTTTGTGTATTTGAGTGTGCACCACTACTTCCGTCCGGGCGACAGCAGTGCACTTTGGAATAAGTAGTTCCTGTGTAGGCTTTGGAATGTTTTTCGCATATCTCTGATGGAAAATGTACTAATAAATACGTGTCCTCCATTTTCAGATAACATTTTTGGACTCCTTCACTTTTTACAGCCCTAACCCTAACCCTTCGAAAACGTTATATATAAAAAATATAATAAATAAACAGGAGAATTGCAGGCACTAGGACCACACGAATCAGCGATATTTCAGTCGCTCAGCCACCTCCCAGCTATAACAATTAAAATATAAAGCCTTATTTGAGTTTAGTTATCAAAGATAATCTTTTGTTACATTTTTTCTTTAGTTTGTTTAGATTTTAGTTTTCTCCTCTGGCCCACGGAAATCGAATGCCAGTAAACAAAACGAAGAAGAACCCTTGCCACAAAATAATTCAAAGAGCAAACCAGCAGCCCTGCAGAAACGTCTTGTGAACAAAACTTCTCAAACTACAGAATATGAAGGCCATTTTTTCTTCAGACATAATCTGTTAACCAGGTAACGTAACATTGCGTACATCAATTTCGGAAATGAATATAAAAAAAGAGAAATGATTTCCTGAATCCTGTATATCCTGTAATACTGGCAAAGAAACAACTCTACATTTATTTTAGGAATGCATTCAACTCAAATCTTTTTGGATAAACATTGAAACAATAAAATGACTGACTAACCAGAAATGCATCAGGACTATGGTTATCTACAAGGCCTAAACAACGTTTAAATGTGTGAGATACATTTACTATGCAGCTGAAGCCCAAAGTTTTAGGGAATATGTGATTTTAAAATCCCCAGATCCAAGATTTCATGACAAGCAAAAACAATGAAGCTCATCTGCAAAATGACAAATGTAGCTATAATATATATTTATTGTCTGTCGTTGCAATGCAAAATCTATTTTTATTTTTACTTAGTTGACAATAAAATAATAATAATACAAACTACACATCATAGTGCGATCTCTGATGAATTGACTCATTGACGTAATAATACTATAATAATTTAAATCGATCCGGAGGCCGCAGCATTTTCCCCCAGCATGCCATTGGATGAGAACTACATATACTGTAAGTCATTCATGTCCGATCCCAAACATAACAGTTTTTTGTTCTGAGAAACATAAGTCCTTTGAGGCTTGCACCGCCTAATAACTGTGTGTGTTTGTGTGTGTGAGTCATTTAAGGGATTGGCTTCAGATAATTATGCCGTCTGCACTTTGTTTGATTAATTTTTCATTCCCATCAAATTTTTTAAATTAACTAATGAGGGACAGCTTTTAAATTAAGTTCACCAATTATAATAAACAATTTAGAGTTACACGGAGTAATTGTTTATTATTATGTTTATAAAGTTAGCCAAATTAACGTCAACATCCATGAGGGTTTAGGGCTCTCTGGCAGACATTTTGAACCCTTTCCATAGGTCAGCATTAGATGCAGACTTTTCACAAGGGAATTACCCACAATGCATGGCAATGTGACGTTAATACATTTTGACCATGGAAAGGTAAACAAAGAGAATGCCAAAATACGTGTATATATATATATATATATATATATATATATATAGCCCTCACAGACTCTTTCACTAGACCACTTAACATGTGACGTCAGTAAGTCCCTGAGGGTTCAGGGTTTGTGGCCTGAGGAGGGACGTTGGGATTGGGCCCATCCCTTTGTGTTGAGATGTGCATCACTACTTCCGTCCGGGTGAAAGCACTGTACCTTCAAATAAACAGATCCCATGTGATTAGGTACCACTATTTAAATGGGAAATTTCACATTCCTGTGCTGAAAAAGATGGCACAAAAAAAAAACAATAATGCACCATCCATATAATGTTATACATTTTAGGCTGGAGTTAGAAGTTATTCTCTCCAGTTCAAATTGTTATGTTTGTTATATAAACAGTATTAATCCCAAGTGTCCGTCTTGGGCTTCAGAAAATTATGTTTATGCTATATTTGTGCAACATAATAGCATTAGACTAAAGCATCATTTTTATTTATCAATAATTTCAATATTGTAAGCTCATAATAAAGTGAGAGCGAGACAATGCACGTAATCCTCTTAGAAGACCTCAGGTGTTAGGTATTATGCTGATCCACTGTGAGGACCTGTCCTGTGTCCTAGATAACCCGGGGCCATTGGAAACAGTTTGGACTTTTGCTTGTGCTGCATTAATCAACAGTGGAAATCTGCTTTGGAGATTTTTGCACTCCTGACTTTACAATACATTGGTTCTGTGGTAAGTCTGCATCTTTAATAGAATGGATAGTGTTGTTTTTTCTCTTTGTGATTTGTGTGTTGTGACATTTACTTTGTTGTTATCCAGTTTTTCTTTGTTGGGGCATTCATTTTATTTGGCTATTGTGTTTGTCTGTCACTCATTTTTCGATTCTGTTTTGGAGAAAAGGAAAATTGCTTCATCACTAATACTGTGACAGCCATTATATATTTAATGATCAGGGGCATTGTCTGAATACTTCACATGCTTTCAAATGAAAACTACTGTTGTGCCACCTGCTAAATAAATGTAATTTTGTCTAGGCTGGGTTTTCCAAGGAGATGAGGATGACATGAATCATGCCGCTGAAGTTTTAAATTCTGTCACCCCATGGTCTGCAGGGGAGAGAGCTGGACTTGTCCTCTACCAAAGCCCATTTATGCAGCTTTAATTCTCCATCGCCAGCATCATCACTGCTTTGGAGGAACATGTATTGTACAAGAAGGAAGCGACTGCAGCTGAGCCGGGTCTTGTTTCTCCTCTCTGGGGTTTTTCTCTGTACGCTCTACCAGCTGACCATCAGTGCCAGACTGTACGAGCCTTTGCTAATGGATTTGGGAGAAGGTTCAACAGAGGGGGTTGAGGAGGTTACAGTAGAAAATCAGGGATTGGAGGAACCTTCCACTGCAATACATGAATTAGAGCACACAGATCAAACAACGCCAGAGATGCATGTGGCACATAACTCGGATGCAACATCAGATTTTAAAGCATCAACCCCCACTGACTCTCCTCCATCACCAACTACAAACCGGACTATTGTGCATTGCATCTACGTGGCCCCCGAGCCTCCCCAAGAGTCACCCATACCCATACCCATACCCACACCAGGTCCAGCTCCTCCTGTGGACACCATCACTCCAGCTGCTCCTGGTGAAGCTCCACACATAAAGGGTGAATACCCTGAAGATATTTTTTCTATTGATGAACGTAGACGGGGCTGGGTCATCCTCCATATTTTTGGGATGATGTACATGTTCATTTCACTTGCAATTGTGTGTGATGAGTTCTTTGTTCCTGCACTCGGGGTAATCACAGACAAGTTAGCCATCTCTGAAGATGTAGCAGGAGCCACCTTCATGGCTGCCGGAGGCTCTGCTCCTGAGCTCTTCACATCCCTAATAGGAGTCTTCATTGCCCACAGCAATGTGGGTATCGGCACAATTGTTGGTTCAGCAGTTTTCAACATTTTGTTTGTGATTGGAATGTGTTCTTTGTTTTCACGGGAGGTGCTTCATCTAACCTGGTGGCCACTTTTCAGAGACGTATCCTTCTACATAGTTGGCCTCATCCTACTCATCATCTTCTTCTTGGATAATGTCATAATGTGGTGGGAGAGCACAATGCTGGTGGCCTGTTACACTCTATATGTGATTTTCATGAAGTTCAATGTGCAAATAGAGCGGACTTTCAAGGCCCTACTCCTCAAAAACAAGAACATTGTCAGAATTATTGCTGTGGAAGAACCAGAAAAGGTAAGAACTCCTTTGACAGAACATGATGGGTTTAAAATCAGCTTTTTCATGTCCTCAATCGACACAATAACAAGTCTGTTGTCAGGTATTTGTATCACAAAATATGTTCTCAAGTGTGGAAGAAACTGAAGAATGACTAACTAACTTTTTTCTATTATTGCTTTATTCAGTTATACACCCATTTATAACTCAAACAGAAAGTCATATCACTCATGATATATCTAGTACCACTTGTGGGGTTATATGCAAATATTGTCAAAAGAGTGAAATGTTACTAGCAAAGGCGTTGGTTGAATCCAAGCTGATCAGCCAAGGCAAATTAATCCTTTGAGGAGCTCAAAGCTGTAGCATCAACATATACTGTGTTTAACACTTGTAAGTGTGATTGAGGCTTAATTTACACACAGTAAAGCCACCGTATTGGTGCACACTTTGTTGAGCTAGATGTACTGTTGGAGCTGTGTTCCTAAAAAATATGTAATTATTCAATGTGTTGAAAATGCTATTTCACATCATACATAAACATACTATAGTGGGACCTTTTAGTTTTTACAGAGTGAGGGATCATTTCACATTATAATCCCATCCACAACACTCAGCTCTATCTCTTTTACTGACATGCAACACTAACAAGACCCCCAGAGTGTACAACATGTGAAATAGCAATGTATAAAACCATAGTATACAGCGTATGCTAATATTTAAGCTCTGCCAAAATGAAATAACTTTCATCTATCTCCACCACTGAATGACTGAAAAAACATTTTTACACGCAGACAAATGTGGACGCTGAAGATAACGCCCGACCTGCTCCAGAGAACAAGCATCGGTTAAAGGTACAAAATACAACAACCAACAAATACATCGCAGAAAGAAAGACACAAAATGCAATTCACAGTGTTCATGTATCTCCACGTTATTCTACAACTTATTGACTTTTCATCATAAAATCGAAAAAACAAGCAATTTCTCAAGAAAAAAGACCTCCACTACTACAGGATTGTCTAACATTGATGTGTCACTGTCTGTTATTGGGATTTGCTAAATTTGTGACGTCAGCCATCTCTTTCAACAGAAACCATCCCTTCAGCGAGGGGGAAGCTCCGCTTCTTTACACAACAGCACCATGAGAAACACCATCTTCCAACTTATGATCCACACATTAGACCCTCTAGGAGAGGGTGAGTACCATATCGCCACACTGATGATGGATCATTGTCTCCCTTGTATTGAGTGTCTGGGACTACAGCCTTCTCATTGTAAAACGGATTAGCAAAGTGTCTTAAATGAAGACAGCACTAAGTCCAGATTGATGCTAAGCAGATAAATACCTACCTCAGTCTATGGAGGGAAATATTTGTCGGCCCACAGAGAGGAATAAAAAGGATTCTTAGAACACCCAAAGCTATATGATGTTAGTCAACAGAAATATTGTATTTACACACAATTATAAGATTATTTATAATCTTTAAACAATTTCAGTTATGTAAGAGTTGCACACAAACGTGTTGATATTTCAATTAAATCTGTGTTAATCTGTTAACTTTGGTTTGTTACTGCCCTGTTAATCAATGTGGTGAAAGACTGTCTTAGACAGCGTTCCCAGTGTTATTCCTGATTTATTAGTGAGGTTACAGTAGCTTTATATTGCATCACGCGGTGAGATCACACTGTTAGGCAAGACCACGGTACTGTGTGTGTCTCACGTTGTGTACCTGCAGCTCTGGCGCCTGGTTTGCTCGTCTCTCTGCAAACACTCCACTACTCCACGACATTCACGATCACCATCTTTTGAATGAGCCTTTAAATTCTGGATCACAGCTAACAGCGCCTGTATCGATCCACTCCAAAGCAACATTACGAATATCTGTGGCTTTTCTAGATAATTATGTGCTGGCAAAGTAAAATAAACAACAGTTAATCAAATATGATTTAAATATGGGCTCAGTTAAAAGGGGGGAAAGTAAGTAAGAAATGCTTTGTTATGTTATATCATGGTCACCTATTTTCACCTCTGCTAGAAGTTACGCTTGCTTTAGTTGTGTTTTCAATCTGACATTGGTGCAAAAGGAACAGCTAATTATTTTATTAAACAATATAAAGTGTCCACTTGAAACAAATCCCTGTTTGTAATAAAGACAAAGAAGCAGTAGCATTCATTGGTTTTCAATGGAGAGAAGAACTTGCTGTGTTGTGTGTTGTGCAATTCCTTTGATACGCTCTCTTGAGATCTTGTGAAATCGTTCTGTTCTGTTCTTCTAAGTTTGTTTTTGGTTGTTTGATTGTTCGTAGGGAAATTTATGGATAAGGCTGAGACTCTGAATAATGTGGCTAGACGGACGGCAGAGAGCAAAACTCAAGACAAAAGTGAAGGTAACATGGAAGGATGTGATGGTCATCCACTGATCACACTGATCAGGCGCCTTTCATTAAGCTTCAGAGTCTGCTCATGAAAGCTGCGTATCATCTGGGCTGCAAAAAGCCTCTAGCCAAAAAGCATGTTAACTGAGTTAGTCAAACAGGTGCTGTGACAACAGAAATATCAGATGTGTATAATACATGTCCTCAATTATAATAATATTAGGTTTATTGCAGCCAATTAGAAAACGTGTCTTTAGCGTAATGTTATGCTGCTTTGCTGCATACTGTAGGTGGGCGACCATTGTAAAATATGAAGCTATAGGGTGGAGTAAATAAAATACAAGACATCAAGTTGTATACAGGTAACAGCATACAAATGGTACTATAGGCAAAGAGCCTATAAGTAAAATCCAATTACAGACAGTGAGTTCATTGCCATGAGGATGACCTCATATATCCCATAAGTCCTAACAACACATTCACTGCATTCCTCCACATGACCGGTCATAAAGGCTTATAAAATGACAGTTCTTTTAGATAACCGAATGAGTAAGAGGCATCAGGGAAATGCACAATATTTTTGCAAATTCCTTTTGCAGTTGTTGGAAGTAAAACTGCGCCAGTCAAAGAGCCAGATGCAGCCCCAGCCCCAGAAACAGAGAAGACGGAGCAACCAGAGGACAAGAAGGTACTCTCCGACCATGCCCTGGTGATTATCAAAAAGCCCAGAAGTCAGTCTTTGATACCTGTCTATGTAAGAATAAAATGTATGAAGTCACAACTTCAGGCAAATGCGCTTCTTCGGTCTTTGATTTTATTTCTGTTCTGCTTCTACTGTTGTCCATCATGATTTCTTTCCCCAACACTTCAGGAGGATGTGCCAGCAGGAGACGATGGGTCAGGAGGCTCTGACAGTGATGAAGATGATAGCAATGAAGACAGCGAGGAATCCAGTGAAGAAGAGGAGGAGGAAGAGGAAGAAGATGAAGATGAAGGGGAGAAAGAAGAGGAGACAGAGGATGAACCTCTGTCTTTAGAGTGGCCTGACACACAACGTAAACAAGTCACCTACCTCTTCCTGCTGCCCATAATCTTCCCTCTGTGGCTCACAGTTCCAGATGTTCGCAACCAGGTAAAGACCAGAAGTTGTTTTAAATGCCTCAGCACTGTGTTTTGATTTAACATCACTCACTTTGTCCAACAGAAATCCAGAAAATTCTTTGCGGGCACCTTCCTGGGCTCTATCATGTGGATTGCTATCTTCTCCTACCTCATGGTGTGGTGGGCTCATCAGGTCAGTTACTGTACTAACAGGAGACATGGAAGGTTGAATGCAATGCTGTGTTTTCCTGATGCTCACAGGCACAAGGCATTGTGGGTATTTATTTTCATGTTGATAAAAACACGTAAGTACTCTTCCTTCTTCTAGGTGGGTGAGACCATCGGCATCTCAGAGGAGATTATGGGCTTGACTATCCTGGCTGCAGGGACGTCCATCCCTGACCTCATTACCAGTGTGATAGTGGCTCGTAAAGGCCTGGGGGACATGGCTGTGTCCAGCTCTGTGGGCAGTAACATCTTTGACATCACAGTGGGGTGAGCTCCGATATTCCGATGTGTCACGATTGAAAAGCAAATGCTGATGAACACTCAGTTGATCCACTTCTCGGTCTCACATTTCTCCCTGTCACTTTGTTTCAAAAGCCTTCCAGTGCCGTGGCTTCTGTACTCGTCCTTCCACAGTTTTGCTCCAGTAGCCGTCAGTAGCAACGGGCTCTTCTGTGCCATCGTGCTGCTCTTCATCATGCTCCTCTTCGTCATCATTTCCATTGCATCCTGTAATTGGAAGATGAATAAGCTGCTGGGATTCACCATGTTCCTGCTCTATTTCATCTTCCTGGTGCTGAGCGTGATGCTGGAGGATCGCATCATTATCTGCCCTGTTTCCATCTGAACGTGTGAGCAGAAGTAATGTACGAGTCTCAGGACCATGGGTCTGGATATCTGTAGAAACTGTGCAGAAAGCTACTGTAGTTGCTCTGCATTGCTGCCAGTGACATGTGCCCAGTATGTCAGCAACAATACAAATACTAGAACATTTTCCATACGTTGTTACACACTCACTTTAAGTAACAATGGCAGCTTTTACATACATTTTTTTTTATTCATAAGGAGATGCAGATCTGTAAAATAATGTAGGTAAAGTGTACATGAATGAACACTACAGGGATATTAATGTCTTCACTGTGCATCTACAGAATATAATTAGAAATATAGAATACATGCACATTTTGGAAAATGTATGTTTCTAAATGTGATTTTTGTATGATATGTAAGATATACTTATAACTGTTTTATAACAATCATCATAGAGAACCTGAGCTTGCTTGAACTCACTGTTCTCTCATGTATATCAGTTTACATAACAAAAAGGTCAGGCATAGCAATAGCACCCAGGTTGGAAAAAAAACACAACATCCGTAGAATAAACGTGTTTATTCATAAATGAAAGCAAACTATAGATTCAGCCAGGGAAGAAATTTAATTTCTTTTTTATATAAAAATCATACAAATTAGTATCTGTGTTACAAATGATAAATAATACTTCATAAACATTGTTTAAATTGACAAATTGTGTAAACAACATGTACACATCAAATGATGTTTTGGTCTTCAGTGATTTTCTTTTTTTTTTTATCACAACTTACAAGTTGAATACAATGTTAATTTACTGTGATATAGGTGTTTATTCCAAGCACACAGCTCTGTCGAATCCAGCATCGTATCATCAAACGTTATAGTGATGAAGTTTAATAATAAGCTGCATCACATTACGACTAACAGAGAATATAGGCAGGTTTTTGTCAGTTAAAAGTGAAGATAATATTAACACAGTGAAACATTTTTGTTTGTGATTCTGAATTAGTGCACGTCAGAGCTGTTGTTCTAATTTAACACCTTTGACATTAATTATATATTTTAATATGTTCAGTGCAAAGAAACGTGCACCATCATTTGTTCAAAGAGATTTAAAATGTCCTTTTTCATCCGGATGTCACATTAAACAGTGCACTGTTGTCAAATTGTGTAAAACTGGCATCTACACCATACAGTGAAGACCAAAAGGAAATATACAAAATACTAGAATCAACTACTCTGTACAATTTTATAGATCCATTACTGTGTAAATTAATGCATTTCTTTATCAAAATAATGTGTTGATTAAACTAACAGAAAACATTTCTGTCAATTTGAATTCATCTATTAGTTTGATTGTACTGTTTTTAAGGAAATATATCCTCAGTGGTCCCATATAACACATAAATCCTCATATGAAAAAAGGTATTGCTTAAAAAACTGTAAATTAATCATAGATGTACTATTCCCTTTTGGGTTATTTTGGTTCATCGTACAAAGGATAAACAAGTTACTAAATATTGTGCATATACATTAATGGAGTAACTCCTTCTTTTGTTCAAAAATTATATTTTTAATAATTGATTATGTTACCATCTAGTTTAGTGTATTCAGCTATATGGACATGGCCCTGCTATATGTACAGGGTGCAGATACGGAGGATTTCTTGCGATATTAATTGCATGTAATGGAAATATTAAACAGTGCAGTAAGTTCGGCAGCTGCCAAATAAAAAGTAACTTAAGCGTAGTCTGCTGGGCCACAGCGTTACGTACATGAGAATGAATGGCAAGAGCTCATCTTGGCAAAGTGCTTTGTAAAAACACAAGTACTTATTATACACACACTCAACAACAGTCTTAGGTCACCAGGACCACTTGTGAATTTTGACAACGTAATCACGGTAACTTTTACATATTTACTCACAGCTTCAACAGAAACAAAGTCATAAAATAGACTGTATAATAACTGTACAAACATGTTACTATAGTTATACTGAAAATACAGTGGATCTTCTAAATATTTACAACACTAGGTTGTCACTCGAAGCCTTACAGCTCTAACAGTATACAAGAAACGTCTGGCAGTTAGTTTACATTAAGTGTCATGTCGCATTGTGCTTAAGAGCTCTGTGCTCCAGTCAGGTAAGCTGGTCCTGAGTCTGACAACAGTCCAAAAAAACAAACAGCAGCAGTGACCATAGTTATAAAAACATAATGTGACAGAAGAAGAGAAGTACTTTACAGACTGGGCTCCACAAAAGTCCTTCTGCACTCCATGACCCCTGCTCCGGGGGGCCGGTCACAGTTGTGTGTTAGCTTTACCTGGCTGGGGGTGAGGCGATCATATGCCAACTTGTACTCCCGGTCAAAAGCATCTGTAGAGAAGGGATGAAATGAAAGTGTTATTGAAATGTATTTAATCCATTAGCCTGGGGAAGCATGTATTCGACAAAGCAAGGTCAATGCTAATGTTTAACCAGATTAAGCACTAAATACAAAGTAAACCTGAGGATCTGTTTTGCAGATATTTGGTCTAAAAAGCAAGTACTAAAAAATAAAATGTGAATACTTTGGACTCAATAATGGGGCCTGATTAAAAGTCAAATGTCATGGCAATCCATGTAACAGTTGTTGAGATATTTCAGTCAGGACCAAAGTGGGGGACTGAACCGACAAACTGCTAACTAGCATGGCTAAAAATAGGATATTGTGTTTTTGGACATACTGATATTAATGTTGTTCTTTCCCAAGGCCACCAGAGCGAGGAACAATAAATCTCTGTAGAGGCTCCTTTTTGAGAGAGAGAGAGAAGACAAAAGAAGAAGAAAACAATTAGACTTTCCAGTCGTATGATATTTCACACATGGCTGAAAACTAAAGTCTTTATCCCGCCCACCTCTGTCTTTTAAAACCCAGCTCTGGCCCTAGCAGCTGGATGATCTGGCTCATGGGCTGATAGACATCACTCTTCTTAATGCTCCTCACAAAACCCTGCAGTAGCTCCACAGTGAAGAGCTGGCCTTCTTCACACAGCCCAGAGTACACCAGGGAGTTTGCACCTGCAAAGAACAAGAGACAAAAGTCACCCTGATCAAAAGCTCCTTCATCTCCATCAAAGTCATCTCTGAAAGTAAAGCACAGAGGAAGGCTGCATGACCAATAGGAGTCCTGAACTGAATTATGCATGCTTTTCTAGTTACTTCATATGCATCATTTAATTTACATGTAAATTATGTCCGACCTTAAACAAAATTGCCAGCCGAATCATTTTCTGAAAATAAATTCACCGTTGCAATATATTATACCTCAGTCGGTTAAATTAAACACTTAAGTGACTTACAATGTGTGTTCCACAAGACATAGCAGGGTTGGACTTTGTCTTTGTGCAACTTCAGGTTGTCCCACATAATCCTCACAAGCACCTGCTTACTGTCCTCGGAAGAAAGGCTCTGAGGAGTCTGCAAGGAGGAAAACAAGTTACTCTGTATGTTACAGCTCTACAGGGTAGCAAAACATGGTGTAGTGTTTAAAAATGACATTTAGTTTTCATTAGTTAAAAAAGTCACAGGGAAAATGAGTATTGTCTATGTGCTATTTTTAAGCATTGCTCTGTTTTGTCTTTTGTGAAACTACCACTAGGAGACACCGAAGTTAAAAACTGTTCAACTAAACACATGAGATGTTTGAAAAAGTTTGACATTTTGGGAAAATACGGTCATTCGCTTTCTTGCCGAGAATTAGATGAGAAGACCAATGCCACTCTTGGCCCGGCTTCCAACGGATGTGAGAGTGGCATCGATATTCACATCTACATCTAACTTGTGGCAACTAGGTGAAACAGTGTTATTCCTAAATGTAAAAAGATTCCTTTACAACAAGAGTTGATAAAATGATGTCTTCATGGTCAACGGGTCTATATGTGGATGATCTTGACAGACAGCTGCATGTGTACCTGGTCTCCGTGGCTGCAGTGCTGAGAGGCCAGGATAAGAGCCGGCAGGTTACTCGGCAGCTCCAGCCTTCTGAAGTACCACACGAGGTTCCAGAAGACGATGGGGTGTTGGTCGACAACAGTGGGGGAAGAAATGGCCTCGTCGCCCTCATTTACCAGCAGGCTCTCCAGCTCCTTCCACAGAACCAGGGGGCTCAAGTAGGGCACCGTCACCTGAGTCGGCCCAGCACCCCCGCTGCTCTCCTTCCTCTCCGGGGGAGCAGCGGGCGACTGAGCTGTACAGTTTGCCGCAGACATTTTGGCCTCGGGATTGAGAGATGCTGATGTGATCTCCTCTGTAACAGGATTACTTTCCTTCGTAGGCCTGAGGGGAGACACAGAGTGGATTTGTTTAAGGAGGTCACAGGAATAAAATATTTTGTGTGTGTGCGTGCGTGCTAACCACCATAAAATGACACAATGAGATTTAATTTCTTTGATCTTGTGTGCTAGATTATCAGCGTGAACTATGCGTTGAGCACCTTATGTGAATAAAGACAGTGGTCATACAAATCTGCTTAAAGGGAGCATTTACCTGCTCTGTGGTCTCAGGTCTTTGATTTCTACACTGAGGAAAGGCAGGAAGGCTGTGCCGCAAAAGGGACAACTGCTGTTGAGATTGGAGTCGTTTGCTGTCCAGCCAGCCATGATCTCCTCGTCATACACCAGACAGTCACACGTCTTACAAAGTGAGGAGCTGGACATCAGCACCTTCAACAAAAAGCAGCAGACATGTTGTAACATTCGATCATGATAGTCAGTCTACAGAGGATCGACTTATAAGGCATGTTTGTAAGAGAGTAACTTACCTCTATGGTGTAGTTGGGAGTGGGTTGGAAGCGGCTGGTGTCGGGGGAGGAATCTGGAGTGCGAGGCATTTTAGAAGGAAGTGCCAAACCACCTGGGTACAAAAGAGGATTATACAATTAGGCACCCAAAACAAAGCCAAGATTTAAACAACAATCAAAGCTCCACATATCTGGATTAAATACAGCACAAGTGGAAAAATGAAATGAAGCAGCACCCTATACTTTAAATATGTAAAGTCAGTGGACCTTTTCTTGTTGTTGAACAGGTTTCGAAAATCTGTGTTTCACACTAGTGTGTCTGAGAGCGTGCATGCACATGTGCATATTCATGTGTTTATGTGTAGCATAGGGCCTTTGACTGGGTGCAGAGCAGCCTACGCAGTGAATCCAACCTCGCACCTGCTGGCCTAGTTTTGCACAGAACACCCGACGCTCTCCATTACTGAGCCGAACTCTTACTCTAAATTTAGATCGTCAAGAAGTGTTTTTTACTGGAAACAAATACAACGCTGCAGTTATAAGAGCAATTTAACGAGCATGGCTGTAAGCCTCAACTTTTTCACATCCGAGACGCTTTCATAAAAGCTGCTAACTACTGTGGATTGTTTTGTTATTCTGTAACAAATATTTAAAGATTCCATATATTACATATACAACCAAAACCAGCAACAGTTGTTTTGTAGTCTTAAAGGAGGTGCAACAAACCAGAGAAGGAGTTGTGTCTGAACACTCTGTTGGGGTTGCTGGGGCTGCCCAGGTTGATCTGACCCACAACCGGGCTCCTCCTGAGTCGGGATACACTGCCGTGCTGGGGAGAGGTAAAGCCATCTGGGTCCAGACAGGAGTCATTATCAAGCAGCGAGGAGCAGTCTGCCTCTCCTGAGGTTAGTGAGGATACACTAATCCGGTCATAGTTTGTCTCCTGCAGGAGAGGATGAGAGAAATCATTGTGGAGGTAGTTTTATAAGCAGTTATATTGGGGAAATCAGTAAGGGAAAGTGCTGCACTACCGACCTGTGTTAATGAAGTCTGGGAGGACAGACGAGAGTAGAAGCGGCTGGCCTTCTCAGCCACGCCCTTCCCTGCCGATAAGAAGCTGCTCTTAAAGATGTCCAGGGAGGGGGTGAACAGTGAATCCATGGAGAACGATGAGGATGATGGAGAAGGTGAGGAGGGTGACACCAAAGAGGATGGCCTCTCCCTCTCTTTGGAACAGACACCCAGAGGAAGAGACGGTGACGGCCTCAGCCTGGATTTCACTGGCAGCGGGAGGTGTGCGTTGGAGAGGAGCAGGGTGGAGGGTCGTGGGGAGGTGTGAGGAGACGAGGCAGATGTAAACAGAGGGCTTGACGGGTTCTGCAGGTTCATACTGGACGTGCGGCTGCTTAGAGGGCTGTTGCCATTATGCATGTACATCTCAATTTCTTCAGCGAGGTCGCGGCGGGCTGTGGGCGTGCCGCTGCTCTCCTCATCACGCTCTTGTACCGCATCTGTCGCCATCAATGACAGGGGATCAAACCCCCTCTCAATACCTGTTCTCCTCACAGTCCCAGCACTGCAGCTGACACTCCTCTCTATGGACCCTCCTGGCCTCTCCACTGTACCGCTGCAGCTGACACTTCTCTCCACCAGAGGTTTCTGTTTACCGGTCTCTGTCTCCTCTTCTTCTACCCCGTGCAGTCTGTCGGCAGCGAGGTGATGCTGCTTTGTTGAGCAAAGGTGAGGGACGGTGAGCCAAAGACGTTCTTGTCCCCCAGACAAGTCCAGAGATTTTGGCCTTTCTGTCTTTGGTAGAGCTCTACACAGAATGATGTCACTTGATGGACTGGAAACCACCCTGTTGCCATTGTCTGTGACAAAAACACATGTGGCAAGACTGAGATCTGTGGCTCATAGACAAAATCATAATGGTTTATTGATATTCTTCTTTATAAATTAAACTTACCAGCAGTGGCATTTGTTGATTTGCAGTTTCTTGTAGAAGGAGAGGTGCTGCTGATTGGAACCTCAACCTCAAGTGCTGAAGATTTAAATTATACCAAATTATTTTTGTGCATTCGGTAAGTCCATACAAAATAATAAACACCAACATTTGCCTTCATGAAAAAACTATATTAAATATAGAAAATAATCAATTGCTGGAGTGCTGCCAATTATGCAAGCATAACGCTATTATAGTGGGCTGAAGAACAGTAAAACTGGCTGCTACATGGTTCCTTAAGGGACATCCGTTAATCCTAAATATGTCTGTGTCTTTGTATTCTATCCCAAAATATGAAATCAGTCATTAAGCCACTGATGAAACGCCCACAACAATTTAGTGAGGACTATTGATCACGAAAGCTGGAACAGAGATTGCATCAGACACGGCAGGCTGATATTAGCACCAGCATTCGAGATAAAATCTGTCGTGCAAACAGTCATCTGCTTACATAAACGTTCATCCATCAGCAGAATCTGTTTCCCAAAACCATTTTAATATATCAGCAAATGGACGTGTGGAAAACTCAGTACACCCACACTGCCATATGAAACCTAAGCTTGTAAAGGGAGAGTGCTCATTTTGCTGTCAGTAAGCGATGATTCACTCCTACCAAAACTGTAGCTAAGTGTCAAAGATTGGAGATAAAAGCTGATCCATAACTCACTGGACTGCCGAGGTCCTTTGCCTTCCACCGCCGGGGAGCTGTTGCTCTCTGTGCTGCATATCCTCTCCTCCTCTTTGGATAGTGAATCATAGCCTTGGTCTGACTGTCCACCTGGAGAAGATAAAAGACTTATTTTGTTGCATTTTTTCACCTAGTTTAGTTTTCTCTTTCAGAAAGAGCTAAGTGAATAAAAAAAATGATATTTTGTCTTTGTGGATTGCTTCATACGTGACAACTGATCTGAGCTTTTCATCAACAGGGCGCGGTGACATTCCCTACAGCATACAGCACACAACCCTCCCAGAATAGAAAAGCAGGAGCAGCAAAAGAGGAACAGAGTCTTTTTAAACTTGCATCATATTCAGAAGGTCAAATTGCAGGAAAAAGCACAAATCTTTACTCTAGTTTATTTTACTCTGATATCATTTCTGCTTTATTCATTGGTTTTCTGCTGAGGGATAAGAAACATGAGACAAGTTGTGAGCCAGATTCAAGTCCATGATATTGTCTATCCCGATGATAGACCACTATAAGCCCTCTTGTCTCTACTGCCATTTATCGACAGTACATTAGTCATAATATGATACAGAAAAGAAACCGACAGTGCAACTAATCCATTTGTTGGCAAAGTCTAATCTAAATTGTTTTTCAAAAAGACAAAATAATTCAGTGAATGTCATTAAAAATGCAATTAGCAATTTTTGCATTTGTTATGCATTTGTTGCTTTATAATTAAAAAAGCATTTGACTGTTCAGATAAGCTGTTGTAACATTTGGACTTGGTAAAAGTGGAACGGTTTTGAAGCATATCTTGGTACTGAAAACGTTTCTTTCTTTCTGTGGGTGTCAGGTGATGGACAGAAAGCAGTGTGAGTGACAAAATTAAAAGATCAGAAAGAAATAGTTGGAAGAAGAGAGAACCACAAGCGTGTTTTCCTACCTGTACTAAATCCATCGTCACTGGAATCCATTTTAGTGAAGTCGGTGTCGATGGAAGTACGCTCAGCAGAATCATTAGCGCTGTCCAAACTGCCATGACTGACTGTGTCAAGATCACTGCCGTCTGAAGGGAGATAACAGAAAAGGGAGATGGTAATTAAAGCAAATGACCAACCGGGTTGAAAATCCAGAGCCCAGCTCGCATAAGAGATCTAGATGAGCAATCACTACAAAGTGCTGTAATCGTTATCATCCGCTGCAAAGATGCAGGAATGCTTTGAATGCCACATAGCTGTCATCGGTCCCAAAAGAGAATTAAGGCTTCACTTTTCTGTCATGTTTTTAAAAGAGAGCAAAATGAGGGCTGAACAAATCCCATTAAATTGAAAAAGTATCCACTGAAATAACTTAAGAATCAGGCTACTGAACATGAACACATTACCATTTTGGGAATATAATCACTTGTGAGGTGAATTAAATCTTAATGAATACAGTAAATGTAAAGCATGATGTTTTCATTAGAGCCCCTAACATGCCATTATGGTAATATGAGTCTCACTGGGCCATTGTAGAAATGAAGGATGGCCATCAAGAGCAACCTGTGTGCTTTGACTGCTGTGGAGGAAAACCTATTTACTGTTTAATTAGTGTCATTAAAGACTTGCGGGTTGGGAACAATATGTGCTGAAGGAGGCTGGAGTTGTGATAAACCTTCTTATGAGAGCAGGAAAGAGGCCTTCAAGAAGCAATAGCTCCCTCAGGATCTCACTCATTTACATTTATGTTCATTAAGAACTACAGGAAGTGAGAAAAATCATATTATTTCAGTCTTTACTGAGTTTGGACAGTAATTACAACTGAACTTAATGTGATCTCTAACACACAACTGATTAGTCTGGGTATAAAACAATGGCTACTGGTGGGTCAGTGTGGGAGTGCATGCAACATATTGACATTGGGCAATAAGATACAAAATATGTTATAGTTGATAAATTGCAATGATTTGATATACAGTATGGATGATATATGTGTGTTTTAATTTCTGCTGTTATCTTTGTGATGATGAGTTGATATCTTGTGTATTTCTAAAATCTCAAGCTATGACTGTGGGGAGCATATTTCACCACATGTTTGTGGAAATATTGCTTATAAAATAAAAAGATCAGTGATATCAGCGCAGAAATATGATATAATGCACCCTAAGTCGGCAGGACATTAGTATTCTTACCTGAAAGCTGAGGATCTCTGTGTGGCGTCTGTTGTTTTCTCCCCACTTGCTTGAACTGGAGCACACCTAAAATCACGTTCCTCAGCTTGCCCCATAAAAAGTAGCCTCCTCTGGTGGTCGAGGGCCAGGTGCTCTCCAACACCGCCTGAAGCGATGAACATGTACAGTACATGTGGTGATACATTTTAAGATTGAAAGTGTTACATTTCCAGTCAGATTATCTTGTTTATTGCCTCCTTGTATGTTTATATGTACAGTGCATTGAAAGAGTACGCACCTTGTTGTAGTACCCATAGGTGATGGCGTTGGGTTGAACTCCAGCTTTCTTCATCTCAAACAACACCCTGACGGCGAGGACTGGCTGGCTATACTGCCCACACAGCTGCAGCAACACACGGTAGCACACCTTGGAGAGATAACACCGGGTTATAAGAAATGAATCAACTATAGTAATGTATTTGGTTGTCTATATGGAAATGGTTATCTTATACTCAGCAGTTTCCCACCTCATCTGGAGCCTGCAACTTATTGTCCTGCATCTTTCTCAGCACATCGTAAGCTGTGCGCAGAGCCCGCACCTTTGAGTGGCAGGTGCCCACAAACCCTGGGAGGCAGATGAACCAGAGACCATAGCAGTGGCGCAGCAGACACTTGGACCACATCTGAGGCACAGATGAATAGGTTTTGGCCATCCTTTGAGCTGATTTGATCTCCTGAGATGGAAAAGATCACACGTAGATTTCATTTATCATCCTTTAGCAACCAATTTGCATTTCGCATTCATAATTTAACTAGGGTCCATCATTATACCGAATGAATAGAGCAGTAAAATTTGTTTAACTTCTTAAATTGCAAACATAAAAATAAACAAATAAAGATTAGGTCTGACAATTAATGTGTATCTATAATTATATGCTTTCACAATAGAACACGTTATTAAAGGTATAAAAAAAACAGCAGAAAATGAAGGGTTTCTACAACAAAAAGTAAATATTCACTTCTAGAGTATACTTGCAAGAAAATCTCACTCCTCAAATGGCTGACCTGTTTCGAGCGCCTAAAGATGGCCGTAGGGCTGGCTGGGCTGCTGTGGCGTGAGGCCATGCCGGCTGATGGAGGATTTGGTCCCTCCAGCGGCTCCAGAAGCTCAGCATTCAGCACAGGGAACCCAGAGTAGCTGCAGAAACACGTATAGTCACTCATATACAGAGAAACTGAAATAGACATCAATCCCACACTGGCTAGCCAAATGAGGTGCACAACAGTTTGGCTCTCACACCTTGGAAGCTTGAGCACTGACACAAGGATCGAAATGCGATGTGTTGCGGCTCAAAATAATCACAAAGCCCTAAAGCAGTGACAAATTCTTCAACAACAGAGGCAATTGTACGCTGTGTCTCTTTTCCAGAAGCTGCACTGTGTACACCCAGTGTCGGTGAGAGATGCTTTTGAATTGTGTTTCAAGACAGAGTGGAAAGAAAATGTCTGTCTTGTATCTGCTGTTGATGGATTGATCTGCAGTGTGGTACCTATAGCACAGAGGATGCTCTTCTCCCTGAGGTAGAGGAGGCAGCTCTGGAGGGTTGATGTAGACCGTGTGCTCACTGCGGTAGGATTCATCCAGTTCAATCAGTCTGGTTTCCTCTGGCCGCTCACTGTCCATCTAGTTTTCAAGAGAAAAACACATTTGTCATTATTCTTCCCTCTGTTCTTACCTCTTATTTATGCTATAATCACACATTTATAGATACTAATGCTGCCTGTGGGCATCTGATACTGTATGAGCCCTCAGATCAGATTTGAGGGTCAGTATGGACAGATGTCAGTAATGAGACCATCTACATCAGATGTTTGGCCCATGTTCCCAATGCATTTATCTAAAGGGCACTGCCAAGGCAGAGGCTTGATCCTATGACTCCCCCAAGACCAAATGAATCCAGGCTGCAGTGACCTGGACAAAATGGATGCCATGTTGCTCCAGGGACATGGAACAATTAAACGGCACTGCTTTGGCAGCAGGGCTTGATACTAAACTGCTGCCTTTCCTTCAACTCAGAACTGACTGACTGATCTGCTGTATGGAGACATGTGAGCAAAGCTCCAGTGTCTTCCTGTCATGTCTGAGAACAACAGCAGTAGCACTCATTTGTGTTGCATGACAAAGTAAAGCCATGTTCTCTTTTAGCAGAAAATCCCTCCTGAATAGCTGTCTGGGAGATCATAAAAAAGCCTGCTTTGCTGATGCACATTCTCTTGGCTTATCGGAATCGATTACCAGCTTATCTTGGACTTGAGCTTCACAATAAATATAATGGCAGCGGTTAGATAGCTCCCCGGTGCCACCGTGTTACAGGGTTTGTTCCACTCAGTCGAGTGGATGATTCAGTCAACTAAATCTCACTGACCTATTTGCCCTCACTTCGATTCCGCTCGGTGCTCCTCCGTTTGCTACCCTTCCTCTTACACCCAAAGGGTCTTTCTCAATCACACACTCTTTGTCAACCTCAGCAGCATTGACGCTGAATGAATCAATGCTTCCACTTCTCAATAATAACCGCAATGACCGCTCGTACAGGAGCTCCCACTGTTCATGCAGGATGTAAGTGTGACATCCGCATTGCACAAGTTTGCAAGCACTGCGTGTTTTTTGGAGGAGAGGGTGATGTTTTGTCTTTTTTGGCGTGTTACAAAAGAACATGTGTAGACAGCTTGTGTTAATAAAAGCTGTCTAACACTCTCACTGACAATTAACAGGACTAGTCCACATCCCCTGGGATTTCAACAACAAAACTAATTTCAACAAATAAGGATTATAGCCTCCATCTTTGTTTTCCTCATTCTTCAATATTATATGTCAGAGAAACCTTTAGTCACGATAGTGCACAGTCATCTCAGTGAAAAGCAAGCACTCAGTGTCTCAGCGTCACCTCAGAGTCTCTAAATATTCTGCACAACTTATTTGTGTGGTTCATTCTAATGGCACCGGGTTTAACAATGCAGATAGCTGACACACTTTGACAGATAATGCACATCCTCACAATTTAGTACTTTCAGCTCCACTCCCATCTCCCTCACAGACACACAAAACACTCTGAGCTGAGTCACACACTAAGAACAACGGAAAACACTTTTCATGGGTTCATACCTGATTCAACTACAGCTAAAAGGGGAGAAGAGTGTAAAAATTTCAAACAATGTCTAAGCTCTGGTTGCTTACCTTGCCTCCAGTGGTGAAGAGCTACCAGGCAGAGAGCATGATGACAAACAGAAGCAGAGACAGCAAAAAGCAGAAAATCAGTGCGGAAGACAGCAAGAGAAATCCCAAAAAAGAAGACTGAAAGGAACTCTTAATAGAACTCATTATAGATGAGAAAAGTGCAGCACTGATGTTAATAAGCGGCTTAAGTGAGATGATGGTGTGTTAATTTGTCTTGTGTTCATTTCCAAACAAACAAAGACCTTAATGAGACAGCTTAATTGAAAGAACAGCATGTTATTCATCTTTACTAAAGCCTCAGCTTTGTTTCTTCTCCAAGCAGGTGGAGCCCAAACTAAATACTGTCATTGGAGCACTTGTTTTCTATACAGCAAAATGATGCAGTACTTCTGAAGAATCCATTGTAAATATCATCTGCAAAGCTCACCTTATCAACACACTCATCAAAGAAAGCCAGGCTGGCGTCTTTATCACTGACGAAGGAACACTCCTCTATGAAACGGCTGAACATTTGAGTCTTGGTCATTAGGGAGTAAAACCTCTGGTGGGAGCGGTCTCTGCTCTTTACGAAGCCTATGAAGAAAAACACATTATGTAATAACAAACATGAAAAGTGTACATTAATATGGGATTATAAAACTGGACTTCCCCCGATCCAGCTGTTTCAGAACGTTTGCGGGGTCAGCATGCAGCTTAACCAACATTTACAGGAAATAAATAATGTTGAATGAAACAATTTGTTCTCTGCTGCTCCGCTTGCATAATAGCACACAGATGCGTGAGGACATTTGGCTGTAAATCATGACGGTTTGTCTGATTTGTCGACCAAACCTAATTTCCACTGAAGCTTAAGCTAAATCAGTCATCACAGCACTGACTCACGGCTACAATAGCTTGTCAGCATCTTTTTGTTATTGCATACAATACAACAGTGAAGACTGAAGAGTACCTTGGATGTCAAAGAGGGAGCTGGCGTCGGTGGTCTTCTCAGAGGGGGCTTGGGTGATGGGCAGCAGGTAGGAACGGTAGCCTCGTAGGATGGCTGCCATGAAGCTCAGGAAGGCCTCCTGGATCTCCAGCTCCAGAGTGTGGAGGCTCTTCCCACCATTGAGCTCAGTGTCAGTTACTGTGTGCTCCATCTGCACATCTTCCCGGTTCAGCTGACCACCTGAGAGCCCACAACAGTACATTATGTAGAACAAATAACCAGAACACATAAACAACTTAGCAACAAATAATTGCTTATTGAAAACCAAACAACAACAGCAGCACAGATGGAGTTTGTCACACAATATTCAGTGGAGGAAAGAATAGAAACATGGCAGATAGATTTTCATAAGGTAAGTTGTTATTTAATTTAACCAGCTCACAGCTCTGGCTATACAGTACATTAGCTAACCAAATAGCATTTATCTATTTCTAAAATACAGACAGCATAATGAATGTGATGCTGAGGATAACCAGAATAAACTAAGTCAAACTCTTACTGTTAAACATCCACACTAAGTGGTGCTTTGCACTAAATGCTAATGCCAGTATGCCGACGTGCTGACAAGGACAATGCTAATGTGCTGGCTGTAATGTTTACCAAGATCAGCGTAGAGTTTAGCGTGTTAGCATGCTAACATTTGGTAATTAGCAATAAACACAAAGTACAGCTGAAGCTAAAATGCCGCTCATTTTGCAGGTAACGTTATTTGGTCATAACCAAAGAACAACTTGAAATTTTAGCGCTGGAGGAAAAGTTCATCATCCTCTGGGGATTATGAATGTTTGTAGCCTACAAAATATTAACTCTGGACCAAAAGGAAGGACTGACCAACACTGTCACAGAGCCACGGGCTAGCGTGACTAAGAATTGCACCCTCAACCACAGTTATAAACAACTATTAGCATGCAATTAATGGAGTGAAAGCAGAAAACACACACATGTAAATGTGTTGCAGTCAAAGAGCTCCTTTGTAGGCAGGGATTCATGAGAATCTCGGTAAATGACTAATCTAAGTAGATGAAGCGGGTGAGCAGGAGAGAATAAAGACTAATTTACACTTCATATCCCCTGGGATGCACTTAACATTGCTGGTTTCATATAACAGTGTACGCATCCAATGAGTTTTCCTGTAAAATTGACAGTACAGGCTGACTCACAGACTCAAGTAGCCAACATTAATTATTCATGAAACCACTAGTGTATAAAATGACACAGCTTTGAACTGGACTCACCCTCAATGAGCTGCTGGTAGAGCTTATTCAGAGTATTCAGAAGATGTTTGCAGGCTCTCCTGGGCAAGATTTTCCACGTTAAAGCCTTCTTGTCATCTTTTCTGAAAGCACACCATATGGTTTACATTACACGGGAGGACAGTCAAGGAACATTGCAAAAAGATATAAGGAGGGAGACTGATTCACTGACATCAGCACTGACAATTTAATCTCTCAGTAAAATAGCTCTTGGATTGATGTGGGAGACCAACACTTATGCAAATGTGTAGAGTAAGAATATTTCACATTCCAGTGCGTATCATTACACAAGAGTCTCTCGCTGACAGATGCCGATAACCTTGGGAAGAACGTGTGGAAACCTAAACGTTGAGCAGATGATTTTTAAAGTTGAAGGTGGCCATCTATCACAGAGGTCACTTACTGGGAGATTGTGTTGGTGTCCAGGTCCACACAGCTGATATCAGCCGGGGGAACATAAAGGTCAAAGTATCGGGAGTCCACACCCACGATGAAAGGGCACGGTGCACTGAGCACACCGGCCAGTGCCAGCGGGCATAGAGGAATGTACGGGCACGGCCAGTGGAAGGGGAAGATCATCTGAAAGGGAGGATCAAAACATTACAGTATGATCAATACATACACTGCAAGGACGATAGAAGAGGTTTATACATGCAGCGAATCAGACATATTTCTTATTCCTATCTTTTTAGAACTTCATATGAACACTTTTCAGATCATTTATCAGAGGCAATTGTTGTTGAACATATCAAAAGATGTTCTTTGGTGTGATTATGGGGGATTGACTCTGCCTCTTACATTAGCCTCCATTGTAGCTATAAATCACATTAAAGACCACCCTCTTTTGTGGATTGTCAAGAATAGTGAAAAGGAAAGAAAAAGAACAAAAGACTTACGGACACAAGGGCCTCTGTAACACTTGTGAGCACAGCTGGACGCAGGGAATGAACCAGGATCTTGTGCTCTGTGACAGCCAGCACCAGCAGAGTGGCTGCGTTCTTCGGGCCCAGATTCAGTAGCAATGTGGAGAGGCTTCCACCACTAGACACGCAAATAAAACAAATGGTCCCACATCAAGAAAGAGGAAAATATAGTACGTCTTCACGTTATAATTTGACATTTTACTGATGTTTCTCTACCTGAGAGGCAGTGGAGACGACACAGGTTGGCTGAGTATCAGGCTGTCGTGTGGAGACAGCTGTGGAGGACGCACAGCAGGGTTAAAGCATTAGAGCATAAGTGGGTGGAGGATTTAACTTGGGACTACGGCATGTTTAAAGACATTCATGTCAAACCAAATGACGCAAGCATACAGAAGATTTCCCATTTGAAGCTCACCTGCACTAGGATGCGTGGTCTCTGAGTGGAGGGGAACGGCACATTTTGCATGAAGTGAGAGATGTGCCTGTGAGTAAAACAAACAAATAATGACTTAATAAAGCAGTAAAGGCAAGACAAGAATAGAGCCTGATTGGGTGATAGACTGCAACAAAGAGAATGAGTCTGTAAATCACTGCTAACTTTTCAATAGGCAGGGCATGTGGTCCAGAGATGGAGTATCGGTAGAGGAAAGTGAGAAAGCTCCTGAAGGACTCGAAGAAGGGCCAGTGGGAGAGCAGACAGATGCTCTTGTTGCTGTAAACACTCCTGCTTCCGTCAGGTCCAAGATCAGCACTTGGTAGGCCGAGCTGCGAGCGCTGACGCTCAGACAGGTTCTCCTCTGAGTAAGGCTCATAAAACTGGATGGCAGCTCCGTAAACCTGCAAGCAAAATGATCACAGTGTAACGGCAAAGAATATCCATGCACAAGTGCACTCACAAAAAGACTTGTTAACACCTGGGTGCAAACTTTACAAAGACACAAACCACAAAAGTCTGAGGCTGTTTGAAAGAGGTTATTCAGGTAGGCTGTTGTGTCGACTCCACTAGAGCATTTTCATCTAAATAACATTCAGTCCTTTGAAGTTATTCCTCCCAAATACATAAACAAATCATTCCGGGCCTGAAGTACCAGGAGAATAGTCTGCAGAAGAAGAGGAGAAGAAGGTTGCAGGGAAGAAAGAGTGAGCACTGAGGCATTCAGCATTTAAAACCTAAGCACCAGCCCAGCTGGTGCATGAGCTATCCATTATTCAAAAGATGAGCTGCAAAAAAAATCCTTTATGCTGCATTGCTTTCAAAGACTTAGAGCTTTTTAGTATTCCAAACACAGCCTTCAGACCATTTTTTGATTCCAATCAGAGTTTAGAAGTTGATTAAGATTGTCTGGTATTCTAAAAACTACTGCAGTTCATCAACAAACTAATCCTTAAGGGATACTAATGCACAAAGAGAGAGAGACAGGGGGATAGGAAGACAGAGAGGCTGCCTCAAATAAAGCAATTAAGGGAGGATTTATGTATTTAAGGGTAGAAAACTAATGCCAACTTTGGGGGAACTGCTTAATTAATGATGATGATGACAATGATGTAACGGAACCAAACAGGACTCTGCAATGTTTTGCAGGTTTGTGTCCAAAAAGATGACTTGTCATAAAAATATATGAGAAAGAAACTAAAGAAAGAATCATTATCGGTACTGCTAATGTAGAGAGGTGGATTTACCTTCTCTCCAGAGGCACCCGTCAGTACAAATGTGGAAAAAACAGGCAGGGAGTGTTTGGTGTGTGCTGGCCAGCACTCGACCATTGCCCCCATGGGCAGGCAGAACATAGGTACGGACTCAGGCAGGGGGAAGGACTCGTAGTCCTCTTCAGGGTACCTACACAGCAGACCTGGACACAAATTCACACAACACAGTCAAACATAATCCGTTACATGTTCAATTACAGGCAGAGGACCTGAATAAAACTGAACTCTTCAATCTGATTACTTCTGAATTAGATTTAGCCCAAAATACAAAGTCTGCATGCCACTTTACCTGCTTTGTATGCGATTGTGTTTGCTTTAGCCAGAGACTTCTTGTAACAAACGTAGACTGAGGATCCCCACTGAAATATGAGAAGATACATCACAGATCAATCAAAACCTGCATTATTTGGGCAGGCACAGTAGAGCTATAGCTGTGATCTCAGAGCTCCGTCCCACCATGCTGCTGTTGAGGTTCTTGTCGACCTTGCAGAAGGTGTGAGGAGGCGTCTCCCCCTTGCCGGGGATGATGATGCAGACATCAGTGACGGCCAGTGAAGTGTGGGGCTGGCTCTTCGGGGAGCGGCGGTAGGTGATGTAGATGCGCTGGGACGACGAGCTGCTGATGTTGGCAGGGCGACCTGAGGGTGTGGTCTGGACGATGTGACATCCGGGTTTCAGTTTCTCTTTCCACTCATACAGAACCCTGAAATACAAGGTGTTGTTAGACTTGTTTTATATGATCCTTTTCAAACAAGACATTCTTTAAGAAATATTACTGGAGCACTTGGACAGTGTATTCATTGACGCGATATCAGACTAGAGGATGTATTTTAGAGCAGATTATAGTGACCCAAGATAAGTGATTAGTGGTGCTGGGTACAGGGTCAGTGACTGAGGATTACTGCTTACCCAAGATCTGTCAGTGGAGGCTTATCTCTGCCTCGCTTGAAGCACAGGAATATCTGCGGACCCCTGAGGCTGGCTCCATTGAGCTCTGCAGAGAGGCCTGAGGGGGTGCTTTCAACACAGGTGAAACCCGGGGGTACCTCTTCACCCAGGGAGCGGATCACCACAGCTACGTCGGTGATGGGGGCTTTTGGTTTCACGGACTTGGGGCCGGCCTCGTCAAAGTGAAGCTCCTCCTCCAGAGGTTTGGACGAGTCGGTGAGGCCAGCAACCACAAAGTAATCGGCAACACGAGGCCCTTTATCCTCCATCATTTCCCATTCCCACAGTGTGGGCTGAAATATATAGAAGGGAGAGAGGGGAGGAATTCCATTATGCATTTTAATTATATTGCCTGCTGTAGTTTTGTTTTAAAACAAGAGGAAATGGGCCTTTGCCATCAGGAAACGACCTGGCTGAGCAGAGTGGGCTGACTGTTGCATTAAACACACAAATTGAGATTCCATGCAGCATGTAAAATACACATTAACTTCTTCACAAATGCATACTATACTGAAGAAACAACTGAATATAATGAGAGCATCTGGGAATATTTAGCTTGCATTCCTGCCTGCAAAAACACCATATTTCAACAAGAAATATGGGAGGGCTTATGACCAATGACCTTGCTATATGCCATGACCGATTATGTAAAATAAAACACATGCCTTTGTAGAAAAAAAAGAAAGAAACATGTGCAGAAAGGTACCAGAACTTTTACAGAGCATTGGGAAATGAAGAGAGGGTGCACTGAAGTGCAGCAAAAAGCTTTTTCTGACCTCCCAGTGAAGGAATGTGCTCAGTGGTTAGCAAGTCAGTCTTTCAATCACAGGGTCGGTGGTTCAAACCCCGGCTCAGCCAGTCCATGTCGTTGTGTCCTTGAGCAAGACACTTAACCCCAATCGCTCACCGTTGCTGTGTCTACGGCCTACTGTATATTATGTAAGTTGCTTTGGATAAAAGCGTCAGCTAAATTAAATGTAATGTAATGAATATTCAGGCAACATGTATTTGCATTAAACAATGTCATGGAAAAGAAATGAACGGAGTGAGTGCCTGTGAGTCAGCTTGTTACAGCTTTATCACAAAGTACGGAGCCCTGGAGGCCCTCTCAGCCCTGGGCCAGCTCATTGTGCTTCAGCTGAAGAGCCTGCTTTATCTCTCTCAGCAGTTCCTCCACACTCACTAGCAAACTGATAAACAGCTGCCTATGATTCCCCCCACTGGGATGTGATGGAGTTAGCATAGAGTTATTCCCCTCCTCTGCACTGGATGTGGGCTAGGATCCATGGCTGTGACCATATCTCGCCCTCTTAGGGCTTTGGCTTCCGCTAGCTTTAAAGCTAATGGATCCATGTGGCGTTTCCCATGTGGCCGAGTGATGTGACAGAAAGCTGAGCGCTGCTTACAGGCTTAGGGCGTGAAACTCACCGCTAACATGAGAACATGGAAAACAGAAGACAATCTTTGGCAGCAAGCACATTTCTGAGTCTATCAGAAACCATAACAATTTAAAAGTCTGATATATTTCCTGATTAACGAGCCGCTTTGCCATCAGTGAGAGTTCACTCATCATCACACGATTGTTTATGGTCTTGCAGTGTTTTGTCCGACGTGTTTCTAAGCGTTTTCCCTGATTAGCTGACGGCTGTTATGATGCGAGTTATTTGTGGCCTGCAGTGTTGAGCCTTGAGGGTATACCCGATGACTCAGCATGCCAAACAAAAAGATTTCCAGCTTTTTCTGATGTCCTTACACCAAAGCTTTTTTACTGGGCAGAATAAAAGAAAATACTTTAAATGACACACAATGAATAGAATATATGATGGTATTTGCCTCGTATTAGATAAAGTATATTATTAATCAAGCTTTTCCAACTGCAGATAATGTCTGCAAATAAACCACGTCTCAGTGATTAGGATAAAGAAAGAAAATCAAGGTTTATTATTATGTGTATTTACATCCATTTAATTTAATTTAAGAAGTTAAAGCCCAACATTTGTCTGTTGTGTAACTTTATCTCATTGTTAGTGTGACACAACACTTATGCCAGTCTGAAAATACCTGCTCTCAGTAGGTATCGTGTGAATGCTGCTGCTAAAAATACAACCGATGGCATGGCAGATGTGTCGTATAATACTTGGAAGGTTCAGGATTAAATATAGATATAATCCCCAGCTCCAACTATCCTCCACTGCATCTAATCCTCCCCCTCAGCAGGACACAGAGGCCCAAAATGATATCTAAACCATAGGAACAACATTAAAACTGAACACTGAACTTTGATGCTCAAACGAGTCGGGAACACGGTTCGGGTTAAATAAAAGGTGACTAATGGACTGTGTCATTATCACACAGGTATTCTGTTCAGAAATTAGTCTCTCAGACTAAAATATTGTAAAAGCAAACGTTTACAGATATACCCTGAATACGTTGAAAATAGTTTCTGTTTCATCTCTTTTTCCTCCCTTCATGTTATTGGTCTTTTTGTTGTGTTGAGCTCATCTCACCTCTCAGTGAACCACAGTTTGTACCCTCTTTGCAGGTTTTTTTGTGGGTTTTACTTTGTTTTCCATTCATATCTGAGGATGTGCTGCCATGTGTTGTGTACTTTGTGCTGTTGTTTGTACACAGTGACCTCCCTTCGATGGATCAGTTAATCAATCAGATACCTCTAAAATCACTTGAGACCTGCTTTAGTGACAACACAGAAGATACTGGATATTTCATTTTCTACCCAATGTTTGACTTTATTCCTATCTCACTTATTGGAGGCACTTCTATATCAGCCCAAGATGGAAGTGACTCACTCGGCCATCTCAACATTCACCACAGTTTTCTTCATAAAAGCAGCACAAATAAGGACAGCGGATTTCCTCTTCTTGTCGACTAACAAGTGAACTTCCCTAAGCACATCCACTATTGTTTTTATGAGTCACCTCCAACTGTCAGCTTTGCAGAGATGACAGATTGACAATGAGTTACCTCTCGACCCATAATATTCCCAACATTTCAACTTTACCAAGAAGCAGCCACAAACTTCCCACACTGTTTGAAAACGAAACACTTTGTATTCTGTATCTGTAGTCACTTCATTTAAAATATTGCAATATGCCCTTTGCGGTTGCACCATTGGTTGAATGTAAAAACTGATAATCCATTTAAACCCTTTTCTTTGTAGTTCAGCTCAACCTATTGACATTGTTTGTCGACACAGAACCAGTTTGAAAAGATGGAACTGACAAATGTTTTGTCAGGTAATATATTTGACAAAAATACAAATAATGAAAACATGTTATTTGTTTAGAGTTTTAACAGTGACAACATATTCAATCCAAAATGCAGCATAATTGCAGCATTTTAGTGTTTTTCCCCCAATATCATGCAAGGAACATGTATTTAACAGTCGTGCATGATTGGGACACCAAACATTTAGAAGTAATTAAACCTCTCTAGACACTGCGTGTGATTTTGAGCTCCGAAATGAAGGCCCTTTAACTTTTGCTTTGAGCCACAGTGTTGTAATTATGACCCAAGAGACCAAGGCAGCGGCTGCTGGGCGGTCAGTCTCTGGCTGTGCAGGGATTAAAGGGCTGTGTTAACAAAAGGAGGGCAGGGAGGATGGGCTGTCTGATCGGTGGAGGGAAGCACCACCACATTTCACTCAGCATCTGTTCCCTTTTAGCCATGAAGGCAACCCTCATCCTCAGAAGCCATTTGCATTCCTTATGTTTGACAGGGGGGGACCCTGGCTGGTTGATGAGGAAACCACACACGCCCAAGATAAATAGAGTAGAAAGATGAAGGAGAAAATACTCTATGGTAGTGCTGGAAAAATACCAAAGAACCCTGCATGGTGAGCTTGCAACACTTGCATTGCGTGCAAAGCCGGCAGCATTTGGTCACTGACCATAGCAATCACAATACTACAGAGGGGGTTTCTCATATGCCCACATCACAAGAAGCCATCTTATGGAGCAAACACGAAATGCAATAAAATAAGCCCCCATATGGCTTCTTTGTTTCCAATGGACGGACTGTAAATATTAATCACACACAGGCTGGGATGCGCACTATAAAGCATTTAATTATTCTTGCAATGCATTTAGCTTGACGACAATAATACAACACATTTACCTTGTCGGTCAATTGTCGGATATCAACCATCCAACAACAACATAATAAATCAAAGGATCTCGATTGTAACGCCAATCACAAAATACATCACATGTTCGAAAACAAACATATAACACACCTTAATTATAAAGACTGGATGTGTGGGCGTCGTTTGTTTTTATTTTCAATAAAGAAGAATGTACTCACATCTCAATTGAAAGAGGATCTGTCGAATATGAACCTACGTCGAAACAAAACCACGGTTTCTGTTGATAAGAAATAGTATTCCTCACTGTATGCGTCGGCTATTTTTGTAATCTCTGTCTTAATTTGTTATCATAGAAAAAATTCACAGAGGAAAGGATGAATCCGAATAGCCCGTGTAGTCCTGAGCAGCGCTTTATCGAGACCTGTGCGGCCCACGTGACTGATTACAAACCTCGCGGACGTCACAGAAGACGCTCCTGGCAGCGGTGACAGAGGAGCAGCGTCTGCGCACTGCGTACAGGATGAATAATGAAAATATTTTTATAGAGCTTTATCAAAGCCTGTTATTGTCATGATTATGGTTATTACTATTATAATTATGACTGTGGTTCGCATTAGAATTTATATTTTTATTTAAAATTTAAAATAAAATAAAACATTTCCAATAAAGCTGATTCTGTGTCACATATGTCATGAGGTCCCCCGGATATTTTTGAACTGGCACAAACCAGCTCAAAACAATATATATCTGCATTTTTTTATTTAGTTCATGCAGCTATTTGTTGAAGTAGATTTTTAAAATATGAAATACTTCATCACCTATGTCAAAGTAAAAACATATCAGATCCTCACACTTGAGAAGGTAACAGCACATTTTCAAATTTTCTACATAATAAAAAGAAGATAAAAAAGATTATACAGTTATTAAAATAGTTGCAGATCAATTTTATTTCAATCGACAAATCAATTAAGCGTTTCAGCTCTATTGTACAGCCTTCTGCCAGGAATAAAGCACTCTGACTGCTTTTTGGTGGCCTAAAAGTAGATACTTTTAAATATATTAAGTCAAAATAATGCTAATGTCAGGCCATACAATTCCCATAAAAGTACATTTAAGACAGGTTCATATAATAATAATAATAGAAATAATAATAATTCGTATTATTATGGTAGTACATTGTTTATGATCAATTGTTTAATACCATGCCACATTGCATGCTTCTTGCAATACATTTTTGCCAAAACAACATATACACAGTTAACTGTAATTCAATCCTTTTATTTATTTAAATTTGAGTCTGACTGACACAGCAGTTACACTATTGTGCGATGTAGTTGGCCACCTGGTTGCAAACCAAATTCCCCATCAGAGACAATGAAGAAAGATTTATGAATGATATACATCATATACATTGCATGCACAGTTTTAAAAACCAAGATTTGAACAACATTACTAAAAATAGACTAATAAAACACTCTAAAATGTTAGGAGACAACTGTTTCACTTGTGCAGGGCATTAACTTCAACATTAGAAATGGTAGTCAACACAGTCAGCTGAATTGATGCAGTGTCTGTAGCCAGTCTGGCCCTCTACTGCCCTCCTGTGGTGAGCATCGAGACATACAGTTCTGGTGAGATTTACACATGACCATATTTGTATAGCGGAAGATTGCAGATTTGACTGTGTCTTCTTTGGTGTTGTAACTATATGTTTGTGGTGACATCCACATTGCAGGTTTGTGGTCATGACAGTCACTAAATGTCACAAAAAATGTTTGACATGTTATAACCTCTACAGAGAGTGAACTGTTGGAAAGTAAGAGATATCCAATCAAGTCAAAGTCATCTTATTTTCAATTTCTCAACATGTACCAAAAATACAGAGGAATTGAAAAAAAAACGTTTCTCTCCAGTCCAACATATAAAGTGAATACAGATAATAAAGTGCAAATAGATTAAAACAAATTGAGATAACATATATTAAGAAAAAACGAACATTCTGTATTTAGCAGCAGCATTTGGGAGAATAGGTGAAATATAGAATAGAAGAGTGGACTGGGTCTATGAATGATAAATCACATTTGGCATGGCTACCTTTGTCCCATGTGAGTAGAGAAGCAATAGCTAAATACATTTTTTTTTAAAAGAGAGCCTGAATGACAACTTGATTGAATCATGCACAAACGGTAAGCCCCTGACTCTAGTCAAGGATATCTGAATAGAAAAAGATGAATCATCCCTCATCATGTTGGTATTTCAGATGTCAAGGTGTTCACAGGAAGTGAGATAAGGGGCTGGTCAAGTCCAATCTCTGAAGTCAACATTTTTCATTTGAGTTCAACTAATTACCTGAAGTTTTAAGTAGACCTTCATAAAATGCATTCCATATAGACTTTACTGAAATGTCCAAACATCACCCTATGTCTGATGGACAGTTGCAAGGTCTACATGTTTAACTGCTGCCTAAAAGTTAAGTAAACAAGCAAACAAACTCAAAGTCCCACAAATTTAAGTTTCCATATCACACATCACATTCTGTATTTTCTTGCCCCTGTGTGTCATTTGTGATATTCCAAGATGACGTTCATGATTGCACCATTGCTTTAATGTAAAGCTCTTGGGTTTGTGAGGGAAAACAGGGAAAATATTGACTAAACAATTAACAATTCAGCAGATCCAAATCTACCACGTCAGTGTTGTCTGGATAAATGAATGAAGAAACTCAAGAAGATTCAAAGAAGTTTGTTTATTTGAAATGTATCCATCATGTTGAAATGTAGTTTTCTTGTCAGAGCAAATCATTTTCATCTATCTACTGATAGATACTGATATACTAGATGAATAATTCCAGTTCATCTTAAAACAAACATATTTACACTAATATGTTGTAGTTTTTACATTACTTCCAATGCAATGTGGGGGATGGAGGACAGAATCCTCATTCTGTGGGTTATATGAGGCTCCAGCAGTCTGAGAAAGTCTTTTTCTCTCTTTGTGTTTCCCAGGACAATTGTTCTTTGCTGAGCTGCACTGGAGGGATCGTAACACAAAGAGGGGATTTTGTTCTAAAAAATCTTCTCAGACATTTGAAGCCTCCTATTAACTTCAGATCCACTTTTGAATACATTTTGTGGATTTTGCCTCCATCACTTATACTGGAAGCAGGTATAAGGGAAGTGTAATCGTCCATTAGGAACAAGAGGAATGGCTACAGCAAGATAAACTGTTCCAGTGTAGACATGGGCATCTGACTATTGTTTTAAGACCGACAGAAAGACAGTCACAGTGTTATGATCTCTGACTTCCTGCATTGGTTACTGACTGAAACACGAGACAATGAAGTATAGCTTCTGCAGAAACACATCAAATGACTTCGCTCAGGAGCAATATATCAAAAAATCTGTTTCCACTCCATAAAATAACAAGGAGAAGGAAAAGATGAAGGCTTGTCAATACCTCCCATGTGTCTGCTGTGGAAACACAGCATCCATGGCAGGCTATTTAGAAAAAGTAAACACATCTTATTGCAAAAAGATGAAGCCAAACAGGGTGATCCGAACAGTCTTTAACAAACATGTGACAGACAGAGGAACAGCATCTTCTGTTTTTACTTCAGATATTACAAGAGCTAAAGTTGTGATGGGGCTATTTATTGAGAATTGAAATCTGACCAATACTGTCTTTGATCCGGCTTATGTAAATATAATCGGTCAACTGAGTTGTGAGACAGCTTGTCATTAGTTATGGCTAAAAAGGGCACTATGGATCATAAACACAGATTTTGTCAATATCCCTGCTGAAAGATACAAATGGAATAACCTTATTATTGGGTCTGCTCACTGATGTGTGAGCCTATTGTTGGTGGTAATTTACAACAAGAGGAATCTAGCAACTATTGAAATGAGCTTCAATAAGGCTGGAAGAATATCTTTCAGTCCGCCTAATACAGAAAATACTGGCGATCAGAAAATACAAAAAAACTCAAGAACAATGCTGATAATATGTCATCTTTGCAAAGATTAAATGAAATGACGCATTCACTTTTACCATTTGTTCATGTATTTTATTATTTTTCATGCATATTATAAAATGTGCAACACATTCTTTGAGTTCTTGTGGTGACAACACGTGATTACAAATAGATAATGGTAGTGGTAATGATGTGTTATTCATTTCTCCGGTGTGTGTGTGTGTGTGTGTGTGTGTGTGTAATATGAATCATCCTTACGAGCTGCAGGAAATACAAAGTAAAGCTTGTTGACAATATAGGTAATGTTGCAGCAAGGGAAGAATGACCTTGTGACCTTATTGTACATGAACCATATAGTATCATAAAAGTGAACTATAATCCCCCTTGGAGAAGACACTTCTTTTTGACCTCTTTGTGAAGGTATAGCCTCTAATATATTTTTAACCTTCGACCCATCAGTTTGATTTATTTTGTGTCTGCTTAAGTGCTGATAATTTCCATGACACATAAAGCTGGTCATAAAGAAAGAAAACTCTGTACTCATCTCTTCCATCTCTCTCACACGCGGTGACACTGTCTCCCCCTGGTGGCCAATAGGCGGAACAGCAGGGTTTTTATCTAAATACATTTCAATTTTCTTTCGTTTCAGTCAACATATTTCAAATCATTTTTTTGCATGCGTTTTTATTGTTCTCAGGAAGGGACTATGCCAGGGGTATTCAACTAAAATTCTGCAAGGTCCAGTTTGAGACAGGTTCCTTATGCAAAGGTCCGGAACATCACAATAATGTCTAATTTGCACTATATGATTTTGTGCTAAACATATTGACAAAGCCAACAGTTGAATTAACATCTGTATGTAGTCAACGACTGACTGTCAAATGAAATAAAGTACAATGAATTAACATCTAAACAATATTTATTATTACAGATTTCAAATTTAACTGGAAGAATTATAAATAGTACATACTATAATAATAGATACATTATCTTCTCTTATTTCAAGTAAAATAAAGGCTGGATTTAAACAGAAAGCTTTTGAAAAATGTGACTATAAATTACATTAATAAATAAAGTCCTTAATTTTAAAAAGAATTTAACTGAATTGTCATGCAGCTTCAAATTCAGTTTATTCGGGCGTCAAGTGATGTCACATCGCTGCTTTTAATATCGCTGATATATAATATAACATGAGACATACTGCTCTTGAACTGGTTGTGGGAATAATAAACATATAAGAGTCCATCCATTGTTAAAAGCTCTCTTTAAGATTAGCTTAGATATATAGATATTATATAGATAAGCGGTCCACATTTCTCTGACTCTCGTACTTTTCCAACTATCCGGTCTCTCAGTCTCCTGTCGCTCCCGTGTGTGTGAACATCTCACTTGAGTCGAGGGCGGGGCTTAACGCAATACACACATGTGATTGGTTGAGTAGGCAAGTGACAGGATTTTCAAGGCGTGTGATTGGTCGTGAGTGTTTCCTGGACCGCTGAATGAGAGCTGCAAAGGCAGGAAAAGCTGCGCCGGTGAAATAGAAGCGATCCATCAACAGTTAATAATTCGGTAATAATAATTAGTTTTCGGTCCAGGGTCCAGAGACAACGGCGTCTGGGTCCGGACCCGGACCGCGGTCCGCCAGTTAGTGACCACTGGACTATGCTAATGACAGATGAAGGGTGTTCAAATGCTTTCATAATGTTGGTACGGTGAAGCCCTTTGAACTGTCATTAAGGGCTACAGCCTAATAATGATATTCTAGCTGCCTGAATAAAATCTTGACAACATTCACAATATGCCTTTGGATTAGATACATTTTTGTGTTCAAAGTGGGTAAACAATTTAAACTCAAATGAGTTAAATAATAATGAACCATTTCACTCTCCTCAGTAAGTAGGCGTATACGCAGTGAGTTTATGAATATAGATATTACTAAATTCCTCCAAATGTGTGACAAAAATAGCAATTTTTCTCTGATAAATGTCTGAAAAGTCTCAGCCTAAATTAATATAATGTCCAGTGTTCTCACCAAGTCCTCCTCTCCATTTATTCTAATTTAGACTCATCTTTAAAGGGATTATTGGTGTGTATATTTGTCAAGGTACATTTTGATCTGAGTTTGGGAGCAGTTATAGACACAAAATAAGTGAAAATGATCCCCCTCACTGGGATTAATACTGATTATGAATAAAGAGTGGCTAAATAAAGATTCAGTTCTGGTGTGATGGATCCTCACATTTCCTGTAGCAAGACGTGACCGCAATGAAGATCTGCAGCTGAGCTCTGGGCTCATCCACAACAGAGCACATGCACTACTAAACAGAGCACTGATTACTCCTGATTTATTCTGGAATACACAACACTTTAACAGAGATAGTCATGTGTCAGCCCCTTCAAAAAGCTTTTATGTTCATTTTTCCTCACCCCACAAAAATCTACCACTCTGGCTCTAAACAGCTGAAGTCAGGCTGAAGTGAAGGTGACAGGTTATCCAGCAGCAGTGTGGTCAGCATCCGGTTACAGCCTCTTGAGAATAAAATAAAGGTGCGACTGTCAGAGCATTTGGAGGTATAGCCTCCTCCCAGTGGCAGCCTCTGTGAGAAACAGCTTCGGCTGAAAGATGGAGCTGACAGGCTGACTGCAGCAGAAAGGATTGTGCCCAAGGCCTGCATTAGTAAGCGAACGTCCCTGCAGTTCTTCTTTGGCTTTGCAATATTTTATATTTTAATAATCAGCCTGCAGACAGTCCTACCTTGAATTGATACATTGACATGTTTTTATTTTATTTTGTGGGTTGCAACTCCACTGTATGAACCCTCTTCGGCCTCTTAGGTCTGAAAAGAAATGTGCTAATGTTGGTTGACTCAATTTGATATTGTCTGTTGTAGTCAAGGGCTTTATATTACTATTTTCCAGCTAATCCTGACTCTTTATTTAAATACATTCATATATTTGTTTGGTAATTTAACACATATCAACTTAAACATATCAAAAGGTACTATGCACTTTTTTAGAATGAGAGAGAATGAGTTTATTGATATTTAACTTGTACATGTGCTAGTTTGTCTGAAGTGGGTGAGGGGTTCACATTAGTGTTTTTTCTTGTAGGTTTAATTTCTTTGTTATTCTTAAATGTTCTTATTATATTACTTATTACAAGTTCCTTGCTGCTTTAAGAATTGCAATGTTTATTTAATGAAATGTTACACCAGAAAACATGTTTTGCAATATGTAAATATCATTGGGTGATAATATGCAACTAACTCCGTACAACTTAATTATTCATTGTTTTGATTTCATACCTGAAATGTAAATGCGAGATAAAAGAAAACAAATCATTCCTCTGAAACAGTTGATGCAGAAATTAAAAATGATGGAGTATGGTTGTGTACAGATGTGAATGTGTTAGTGAGACTCTTAATCCTGGGAGAAGACAAGGGAAATAACTTTACAAGTATATATTTAATAGTCAATGTACTTTGCATTTAAACCTAATCCAGATTTTTTTCAGTGTCTCAGTGCTCTCCAGCAGCATTTAAACACGAGTTGTAGTTTCAGCACCTTTATAGTAGGAAGGCGCGCTGGGAGACTGGGAGATTTGATTTTCACAGTTTGAGCTTTCACCTTTCAGTCTCAATCTGATGTCTAATAAATTGAATAAAATCTCTGTCTTTAACTCTCTGTTCCCTTTGAGCTGTGAGAAATCACATTAATTGTGGGAAGGATATTCAACAAGCTTCAAAATCGAAATTTCTCTCTCCCGCTCCAGTGTGACCTCGTCCTTTCATGCATCTCTCTCTTTCTAGCCGTCTCTGAAGTGCTCGGTTGTATTTGGTCCATCAGGTTCCTGACTTACTGGCTGCATTTCCTTGCAGTGGGGCATCAGTGCTTGTTGGCTGTCAGCTGGGCAGCACGTCTGTCATGTGGAGCTTGGAAAGGCTGCTTCTTACTACAAGTTACTGTGGTTAACGTGACACTACACATTGTTTTAACTGCATAAGATGCATGTTTTCATGAATATAGAATCCATGCTGTGGAGAAACTCACTAAATAACTGTGCTAGGAGGTCGGTGCAGACTGCAGTCCTGTAACCAGTGTGATGTGACACAATGAATCCATGCATAATAAATGGTTAATACATAATGATTTTGTATATATTATATCTAAGGTTGAAACTATCCAAAATTCAAAACAATCAAATGAATACATTTTCACAAAAAAAAAAACACTTAAAAACAAAATGATGTGGTCTGTTGCACACCTGTTAGACAGGACATTAAAGAGTAACTTCACACCCCCTAAAGATCCTCCCATGGGTTCAATACTCACCTTGCTGCAGTGATGAAGGCTACAGGTCAGAGGTGAAACAGACTTGAAACCTTCAACTATAGTTACGCAAGAAACTGTGATGACTACCCTCACATTGACAACACTACGTTTATTTGAAATGCAACATTGGTGGTGATGCCTGTGGAGCGGTCAAAGAAGCCTATTCAGATCCTTTTAGTAAAAGAAGCAATACCAATGTGTAGAAATACTGCATTCAAGTAAAAGTCCAACATTCAAAAGTTTACTAAAAGCAAAATTGGGAGCAAATCTACTGCCTCTCAACGGCTCTCAACGTGACGACAGTTGAGTCGGTGGCTTGCAGCTAACAACGCAAACAACAAAAGTGCTGACCGAGCGAACGGTGTTTACCTGAGGGGGAACCGGAGGGTTGGTGCCACGTTCCAGCAATACCATCAGTCAGGCCGGCGTTCTCAGCTGTAGCCATGAGAGCAGTGCAGCTAGACAGTGGGGCACGCTCACAGCATGCGGCAGGTTATTTTTTTTATGTATTATATAATTGGGTTAATAAATAAAAAGACATCTTGAAAACATCTTCACAGAACTTCAAAATAATACAATTCTGTTAAAATTGCAAGTTATACAGAACTGTGAAACCTACGATGCATAAATCCTGCGATCAGATCTCTGAAAAGCTTTTTTAACATGAGAGCACTTTGACAAAATGTCCCTATTCATGAAACAAGAAAGATGTGAGGCCATGATTTTTCTGGGCAAGATTTTGGAATCCAGTAACATTTCATATTTGTTAGATTCATCAGGCTTGTCAATGTTCATTAGCATGACGTTTCAATCTTCAGAGCAACAGGCGAGGAGAGACATATCCTGTGTAACACTCAACACAAGACGTAAATTCATCTTCTGTGTATTAACCTGACCAAAACAGGTTTCTGATGGCAGAATAGGCTTTTAATTTGAAACTTATGTACCAAAACAACAAGCAGCATTGATATGACAGCAATTGGAAAAATCCTTCCCCGGAGGAAACACCGTCACTAAAATATGATCCACTGTCACCACACTGGTCAAAGATGTCACAACGTCCAGCACTAATGAATCGCTGTCTGGGCATCGATTGTCAAGATGTTATTGCTTCTACAGAGGGTGAAATGGAATTCACATAGTGAATGAATAAATTCAGTTCAATTAATAAATAATTTAATTTGCCTGATACAAACATAAAATATTTTAGAAATGGACTTTTTACATACGGTGTGGTTCCCTTTGTAAATACTTTGTGGGTCCTGACATGGTCAGATGAAACCTTATTTTCAATTTACAATCCGACAGAGAGAGAAAGAACATTTTAAGTAACTTCAAAAACACACACAAAATGACACTGATCGTCTCACAAGAAGATACATTGTGTGTTATCTACATCGGTGGGTATCCATTATCTGATCATGCTCATCTTTTTTTTAATTCTAATGTCACTATGATAAAAAGTCACCATCACTAATATAAATTAATCAATAAATAAAGCAATTAGCTGTATAAATACAAAACATAAAAGGTCAAAGTAATCCCTTCTTAACATCCAATAATTAAAAAATGTAAACTAAGACATTTGCAAGAAGAATGCTTTCACATAGAAAACAACACAATATCTGATACCCTCATCAGTGTGGGGAGAAAATCCAAACTTGAGACCTATCTTTCGTTTCCGTCTCTTAGTAACGGCATAATGCTTAAACACGGGTAACCTGAATACACCAGGCCTCATTTACACTGCAACTTAACGAAGCTCTTGGGTTACACACAAAATGTTACGCCTTAGTTTTAACTTTGTGATCATTACTGGATGAACAGTGAATAAAAGGACCATTACAATATTTTACGATTTATCCATGCTTTATCAGACGTGGATCACTCTCATGTTGAACATTTAGAACAGACAGTTCTCTCCTATTTGACTGAACATTTCTTCACCTCAGAGCAAATGATCATAATCTCTTCATGTCAGCTGTGTTGTGATCTGCAGCTGCAGCACACAGTAACAATTCAGAACCTCTGATGTCTGCATGTAGTAAATCTTCACCTGCTTTGAAAGGGTCAAGGTTGCTATTCCTCCCTTCCTGTGGAGAAAATCACTTCCGTTTATGGGGCATTATAAACACTTGGCTGCTCCAGAATAGTAAACCTATATCATGGGCTTAAAATGAGCGTGAGCATAGCTCTCTCCCTGTAAATAATCTGTCCGCCCAATCCATGTGTGCTGCCCTTAGCACTGTTTGGAGCCATTATGTTCCACTTCAGGAGGTCCATAAAGAGGCCGGGCAGCAGTTTGAATGATCAGTTCTATAAGAAAATAAAATGGTTGAATGGTCGCTGGTGTGTGTGGCACTCTTTCCTCCCCTCCCTCCTTCAGGGCCACAGAAAGAGTGGAAGTGAGGGAGCCAAAGAGTGCAGGGTCCAGAAGAGCTGTGGCTGTCCCCCCATCTCAACATCTCAGTATCTAATTGAACACACTCGGAGACAGAGGGAGGGCCGTTGGTTGAAAGTTGGCTGAACGTTGCCTAGATGTCGGCACCCTTTCAGAGCCGGGCGGAGGGTTCGGCCTCTAGAGCAGGGAGCTGGGGCTTTCTGGGGGTGGTGGGGGGGTGTGCGTGGGGCTGTGACGCATGGGCAGTATGTCATAGTGGCTGGGGATGTGGCTGCTGCGAGGGAGGTCATAGGGGCTTTGGGAGAAGCCGGTGGCCATTCCATTGGGTCCCTGCAGGACACTCACTGTTGGCTCTGTGATAGTTTAGAAAAGAAGGAAGGAAACAAGTCGGAGAGGTGCGTGAGACACACTGAGGCTGAAGAGCGGAAGGCACAGGATGAGGAACAAAGGAGAAAGGAAAGGTGCATGCAATCGAGAGGCAGCTCACATTTCCTCTCATCAAGGCTCACAAAGTCTGTACAGGCTCACAGCAGGAGACATGACCAGAGAGGCTATACGCTGCAGGACCCTGCTGAGCTCCACACACCAGAGCAACAACACACTCACCAACATCATAGACATTCCTGCTCGCACTGCCCAGGAGGGTGGCAGTGCCTCCAAAGGGCACCTCACGGTGGGAGGGGGACTTCATCTCCACATAGCTGCTCTCTGTGTGCTTGCAAGCCAGCCCTGGTGGGTCTCTAATGGTGGCGTATGGATTCTCACTATTCAGGGAGCAGGAGCTGTTGCTGCACATGGAGCCCTTGGTGTAATCTGCAGTAGTCGCGAGACAAGGACATATTCAGCATCAACAAAGACGAATGGATTGCCACTGACTTATTGGAGTGGTATTAATGCTGGACTCTGATATCACCACTAAAATTTAAACAGACAGAGTCTGCGGCCTGGAGCATGGCAATGACTATCGTTGCCATTCTGAAGAAGTCGTACTTCTTTTGTCTCTGACAGGTGACTAATGGTGGTATAAAGTAATCAGAGTAGAAAGGGGAGAGAGTTGAAGGCTCATCTCATTCATAACAGTGTCATCAGTCTGATAAGAGGCCTCATTAGAGACCGCAGCAAAGCTCCTTCAGACCACTCTCCACACCCCTGGGTCCCCCACATTCACCACCGACTGCACACTGGGGGAGACAAAATGAAGTATTGGGCACTGAGCCATGGAGAGCAATAACCGTTGGAACAAAACCTCAGCCCACCATGATCTTGTCCAAAGTGCAGAGAGGTTTCATATAAATCATGGAGAATATAAGGATATGGGATTTGGGGTCAGAGATTCTCTGAGGGGAATAGAAATCAGATGGGGAAATTGATACATAGGATGTTGAGCATAAAATGATTTTGTAATATTGGTGCTGGTGAAGCTGACCAGGATTCCACACGCCGTATGTCTCACAGACACACACACACACACACATGCACGCAGTTACTGAAATTAATGACTTACCTTGTTTGGAGCCTCTCTGTGTTTGCGTCTCCCCCTGTTGAACATCTGTAGCAAATGTCAAAACATGATAGTCAAACACCACATATTAATTAATTCCCCTAATGTGAGAGGGTTGACACAGAATACATCATTAAAATGTCCTACGTAATAAGTGTGTCTTTATTTAGAAGAATACGAGGAACGTGAGTGTGAGGAGATACTATATGTTTCACATTCCCCCGAGGCTTACAAGCTGATATAATAAACTGTGGTTCTAATGGGATACTTGCCAAACAACAACACATCATGAAAAGAGGACAAGCCTGTTAAGGCGACATCAGTCCATTACTTAAGTACAGCAGGATGAACATCCAAGAGTTTTTTTTTTTAAAGAGGGACTTGTCATTATGATCGATATGCTGTCTGCTTTAACACAAATTGGAAATGTGCAGATTGCGATATCGGACATTTTTCAGTCAAGTATTAGAAAAAAAATGTATCAAAGAGATTTGCAGTAACACTAGCCTTGTTTTCATACCGGCAATACAGTATTTATAATCAAACCACAACACTCAGTAACACTGCATTTTAGCACCCTATTTAGCATTTATGAATGCTGTATAAACATTTAACACATATATACAATAGTAACACATTTTAAAGTGTGTTGAATGTAAAGTATGTGTCTCCTATGAATACATGTTATGTTATTACAACTGTGTTTTACTATATTGTCATTTATTATCATATCATAATGCCCACAGAAGGAGGAGTTGTAGGTTTTGAAAAATACATTTTTATTTTTTATTTTCTCACAACTACACTGCAGTGTTATATAACATTTATGAAATGTTAATGTCCTGTTTATAAAGCTAAAATATCAGTGTTTGAACCAGAGGCAATCCATTTTTGTCACGCTTAATTTTCTATAATTCACAACCGAGAAGTGTACCATCTGACCCAGACTAACCCATCTCTGAGAAGCGTGCCACTGGGGGGAGTGAAAGAGGACTAATGAGCTCACAGTGAACCCCATTCACCTCCCCACCACAGCTTTGTCTGTCCCACCCGCATATCTTATCAAAATCAGAGCAAAGGTCATGTCTAACAAGAAACCCCTGGTTCATCTTCATTCACAGCAGGGTGGCTGTGTCCAGGCCGGTGCCCACGTCTGCTAACGACACATTGGACTTTGCCCTTGAAGTAAGGATTGTACAAAGTCCAAACACTCGGGCAGTATGTGGAGTATCATAGCAAGTCAGAGAGGTAAACTCACCGAGGTCATTGAGGTTGCAGTAGGCTCTCCAATCTGAGCCATTTCGACTTTTCAGAGTGCTCGACTGAAAGAAAAAACACAGTTTGGTGTTGCTTTTATACTGTAGTGTGATTAAATTGTATGTTAGTACACGTAGAGAGTGGCCATACTTTGAGGGTCAGAGTGCCTTCCAGGTTGCTGGAGATGGTTGAGACAACGTTGCACTGGGCCACAGTGTGGTAACTAGGGGTGGAGAAGCACTGGCCACTGCCGCCCTGGATCTGATTGACCTCAGCGGCGCTGGTCCTCATCGCTACAGCACTGCCACATTCTGCGGGATTAAACAGGTAAGAGGTTTTAAAATGCAATACCTATTTGTGTGTCAATAGTTTTGTGTCTACCATCTTCAAAATACTGCCATGCATGAAGATTTCTAAATCTGCAAATAAAGTAATCAGCACTCAGCCTCAGCTCTTTGCTGCATCATTTGTGAGTGCCGATGACTTAATTTGCCAATTATGTGCTTTTTGGGTTGCCACCCATCATACTTTTGGGTTGCCACCCATAAAAAAATCAAGATTAATAAGAAGTAAAGTATCCATTGATGGACAAATGCAGAGTTTGTAGAAGTAGGGCTGGAACAAATGTTCCATTATTGACTAATCTGCAGATTCTTTTGTTGATTAATCAATTGGTCAAAACAAGCTTCACATTTTATAGACTAACGAACACTTCAAACCTAAAGACATTCAGATTATTATCATAAAAAGCAAATAAAATGGGGCAAATCCTTTCAAGCTGAAACTACAAAATGTTCGTTTTTTCTGAGAAATTAAATTTCTCGCTAATGCTATTAGTCATAAATGTATTAATGGATTAATCATTGCAGCTCCACATTTGTCCTTATGCAGCATCTGTCCACAGTGAGCAAATATCTTGAGTGGTCTGTGAAACATCTTACCAGACAGGGAATAGTCTGTGTTGGTGATGTGCATGGCCTGTGTGTAGGACACACTGGGCTGGATCTCATGGCCTTTGTCCCTCTGCCTCTGTCTGTACCACACAAACAGGCTGAGCATGGCCATGATGATGAGGAGGAGAAAGATGATGCCCATGACGGCCCCTGCAGACTGGCGCTCCGAGCCTCGCGCCGGGCTAATCTTGGTGTACGGGTTCAGCTCCTCCATCATCAGAGCTGCTACAGAGAAAACACAGAGCGCAGGTTGTTTGAACGCTGTGTACACATCAGCCTTTGAGTGGCAATACAGTGGAGAGCCTCGATCATCTCCATCACCTCTCACCTTGATCACAACGGATGCCTTTATATCCGGAGCTGCAGTAGCACGTTCCAGTCACATAGTCACAGGTAGCGTTGTTCAGGCACTCACACAGCTGCTGGCAACCATATCCAAATGTACCAGCAGGACACTCTGCATGGGAGAGAGGTGCATTACGACATCCATCAAAATTAAAGCACTTAGAGTGGGTGCCAAAGTGTTTATAGAACACACACACACACACACACACACACACACACACACACACACACACACACACACAAAACCACTGGGTAATTTTGCTCAGTGCTAAAATGTGTTGGGCCCACTCAACTCTGCTCACAGCTCGTCCCAACGAAGCCTGTTCGGCAAGCACACTGGCCAGTGATGTGGTCACAGTCTGCGCCATTCTGGCAGCGACAGACCTCCGAGCAGTCCCTGCCGTAGAACCCTGAAGGACAGCCTGGGACAGAGATGTGTACAATGTTGGGGTGGGAGGGGTGGAGAAAACGAAGGGAGGGGAAGACAATGTAAAGAGTCAAGGTCATATAGCAGAGAGACACGGAAATCAATACTAGTCAATGTGTCTGCAGCATACTCGATAAAGGACAATGTGAATGAAATGAAACATTTCCTGCTTCAGCAGAAAATCTGGTTAACATGCCAATGTAACATAGGTGCAAAAAAAGAAGAAGGCAACTGGAAATAGCTAAAATCTATGTGAGAGAAAACAATGAAAACAAAAGATATTTCCATGCACAAGAGCGGGAGCTTGACATCACAATAAAAAGACCCTGGGGGTGATAGATAATGAAATTCAAATTAGTTGACTGATGTGGATGATATGCACTAGCTGTTGGTGAATGACTGGAATATATAATTAGAAAATATATGAAGTGACCATTAGTGTTATTTTTATGTTGCCACCCCCCTTAAAAAAACTATAAAATGAAAATCCCCCAGTTGACCAGTCGTCTCTAAAGAAATGATTCTCACTTGTCATCTACTGCAGTTCTGTTTGATTGCCTGTAGATGCCACTGTTTGTCTATTAACTGGATGGGGAGACTCACGCTGTGTGCAGTAGAGTCCGGTCCAGCCGGGGCTGCACCTGCACTCTCCATCATAGGCGCTGCACTGGGCTCCGTTGTGACAGTTACACGAGTTGAGACAATCAGGGCCCCAGTGCCCAGAGGGACAGGCTGCAGACGCCAGAGAGACAGTCATGCGCATGGTCACACACCCTCCCACACAAACCCTCTGCCCTATGCATACATCAAGCACACAACACTGAATTGTGAGGAAATGCCGACACATACAATATTGTCACTAGCCCATTACTTAAAAAGTACAAGACTACTTAAAATGTGTCTTCAAAGTTGGGAAATTGCTGCATGAAGACGAGGAGAGCAGTTGTGTCAGGTTAAATAACTGAAAGTAAGGCACTGGTGATGTAATATCCATCTGAAGTACTTTTCTTTTTTTTTTGCTTTAAGTAGTTATTGCAATAACAAATAACACATTTATTTTCCATGACACGACAACTCAAAGCTGTTAATGATCTTTGGTTTACAGCGCTGCAAATCAAAGAGCACAATGTATTATAATGATCACTTAAGCAAGCTATCAGTTTTAAATCAGCTGGGGATGAAGGTAGTGCAGGTTTATGAAAATGTTTAATGTATATAAAGGTAAATGTGAGGGAGAAATTAGGAGCGGAGACAGACAATGAGTGAGGGAAATCTAAGAGAACAAGGCAATGAAACGGGATGAAGGAGAGAAGTCATACCATGAGAGCAATCCTCTCCTATCCATCCAGGGAAGCATTGGCAGGAGCCATCGATGGGGTTGCAGGTGCCGTTGTTGGTACAAAGGCAGATCTCAGCACAGAACCTCCCATACCTGCCATTTGGGCAGACTGCAAAACACACCAACACAAAAAAACACTTCACAAAACAACCCTCATCTGCATATTGTCACTTACATGCAAAGACTAGTAAAATTGATTAATATTATGACATCAAACTCAATCTGTGAAAGGTTGTGTAAACATATTCCTCTAATGGATAATACTGTTGTATTTGAGTGGACATGAAGTGAAGTGATCCGTTTAAACAAAAGGAGGAGTCAATCACTGCCTCCAGTGGCACAACTGCCCCATTTCCACTCACTAGAGTGGGATGAGTGATGTGCCACAGAATTAAAATAGACCATGTACACAGACCACTGTATACATTTTTTATGAAATTAATATTTCAATGCTCTCTGGCACTCTTTAATAAATTATCTCATTTCCAATGAAGCCTCCATTGTGTTTTCTTGTAGGCCCATGAGACAAATTGTACCAAGGTGTTTCTAACCATCAGGACCAGGCATCTGCAGCACCAGCACATACATCAAAGGTCTCATATAAAGAGAATAGCCCAGCATTAGACATATCAGATAAGGTGGCTGGCTGTGAAAGAAATGGGTCTGACTCATTTTAATGTGGGGTGATTTTAATGATTACATTTCAACCGGCTTTCCCCTCTTCTTGAGAGCTCTTTCAAGCTCCTTCAAGCAGGTTGTCATTAGGCCATGAGGTTGGCTCCCCCATACTGCTGCTTCTGGGATTCAAGCCTTAACCCACAGGGAGAGCTACATTAGGCTGGGACTTTGTGTGCTGGACAGAGGATGAGTGAGGACGGAAACGGGATGCGCATGTTGTTGGCCACCTTCGTCCCTCGTGGCTCAATGCCTTCTCACCAGTAATTACACTCCAGACAAATTAGGGCTCTTTTTTTTCCCTTTTTCTCTTCCTTCAGCGAACCTATTAAACTTTTAGTTGTAAGACATTGCTCAAAGCCATGACAGAGAATTCAAACGTTTCCCATTGCCTTTCTGTAATTTATAAAAAGAGAAGTGACTCATTAAAATAAAATCGACTACACTTATATGTATAGGTGTCATTTCTCGACACATGATGGAGAGCAGATTTTCTCTACACTTTGAGGATACGTTGATACGATAGCCTTGGTCACATAGAGCGTCACACAAGTCGATATTGGACAACCGATATTTGATTTGAATAGATGATACTTTGAATTTAATTCAAAATGTAATATGTCAACCCAAATATTTCAAATTATAACATATGTTTCAATCTCCTTTAAAATGGCTGTTCTACATACAACATGGCTACATCCTCACAAAAAAATACTTTTTTACAAGTAACACATTTATGATATTGTCAACATTAACATTTTAATTAAAATGATTTTAAAAAAGTGCAAAATCTTAATCAAACACATCTGAGGCACAACAAATGAACTGTAAGGATGTTTTCTGTCAACAACATCTTCCTATGGGATTCAAACCACATTACTCAAGGAAAATGTTGGTCTGGTTGCTCTGCAATTAACCTTAACAAGAAGACGCCTCTTCTGCACGTCATTTATTTTGCTCTGTGTAGGCTTGAAAAGCAATTTACACGCAGCTCTCTATGCAGAATTAGGCAGAGGGATAGCAGTATTTACTTGACATGTTCTTTGTCTAAAAAAAAAGTTGGTTTCAGCAATATTCAGGATGCTGTCAAAGGTTGTTTTCTTTTTTTGGTCTGTAGTACACTGATAAATAACATTATTCAAAGTGTCAAGGCTAAGCTGCCAGTGGGACAGACAGCAGGTCATCCATTTGATCTTATTAAAGCCCCTAAGCACAGCAAGGGCTGAAAGAAACGTACAGGTGTCCTAACAAAATGCTGTGGCTTTATTGCACCTATACATTATCCTTATATATTATTAGCTATTGTAGGCATCAGCACATGATAACATTTGATGTATCACTTTGAACATTATACATTATTGTATTAGTTTTTGTTATAATCCATGTTATTCCTTAACCATTTTTTGGAGGATTTCCCATCTTGACTAAATGCCAAACATTTTCAGGTTTAAAATTAACTTAGCAGGAGCAACGACTAAAAGCTTATCCGTGAATGAATTTGACAGTAAGTGAAACAGCAGGGAAAGGTCAAAGGGACAGAGGAGGCTACTTGCCTTGGTTGCACAGAGAGCCGGAGAAGCCAGACAGGCACTCGCAGTGGCCCGTGACATGATGGCACGGCCCGGTGCTGTGCACACACTGCGGACACGACTGGCTGCAGCGATGCCCGTAGAATCCCGGAGAGCAGACTGCAGCCGGCAGAGCGTGGCAGAAGAGCAGAGGGAATCAGTCGACAACATTGGATGGAACAAGGGGTACACTGTAACAAGATTCTGTAGTTTTTACAGTAATATTACTGTATTACTGTCATATTCTTACTGTAGAACTCCTATACAGTATGTTACTGTAGATCTGCAATGCATCATGGTCAAAATTCATTCCCGGGTAAATTTTACTGTAAATAAATGTTGCTGTAAATCACAATACAGTAAAACATGTTGCTGTAAATCATATTACAGTAATAAATGTTGCTGTAAATCACAATACAGTAATACATGTTGCTGTAAATCACAATACAGTATTTTTGAGCGGTTTTTCCTTTTTCAGCAATACTGCTATCTGGGATACAACAAAATCCGTCGCATTATTTTAACACAGATGTTACTTCTTGCTGCCACGCAGACAGAGGAGTAAACGACATGTTAAACCTCCGTTGCTACACAAACCATGACAGTGGACTATAACGTCGTGTGCCGACAGACATTTGATACTCTCAACACATTTTTGGAGCTACAACATTTCTGCAACAGCAAGGTAACGAAGCTCATTAATATCCCTTCATATTTCCTTTTTGCAGGGCATTTTGCAACTGTACATTAATTACAGACAGCACAGTGTTCTCAAGTAAAGTCACCGTGTACCGCTACGTGACTTTAAGAGGGAAGTAGGGACACACGTTCCTGCACTAGTAAGCTAACGTCGGTGTTACTAATATTACCAACATATAGTATTTGCTATTTGAATTGTGATATCAATTATTTGGCTTCTTATAGTGTATCTTTTAAATTAATTGGAGTTGTTTATGTAACGGCATCGTCTTGTATGTGTTGCTGCTCGTTAGCTAGGTTTCGTTAGCTAAGAGAAGATTTGACTCTTTTCTCTCTTGCTAGCTAACGTGCGGCTATGAAGGCCTCACGAGCACCACTGAAGGTGAACCACAACGCCACAACAGGTGAGACCTACACACATGACGTGTTTTCTGAGCTACACGAAGGGTAGACTGCAACAGCTGGTATAAACTTGGGTACTGTGGGGCTGCGGGCGTGGTTAGCGCACCTGCGGCAGAAGAGAGGGAGAAACGCGCTCATTGGTTTCAGCTGCAGCTCGTTAGCGTGTGAGGGAGGATATGTAAGCACCAGCAGAGATAGCAGCCGGGGTGGCGTGTGTCAGTGATGAATGAGATTTGCAGGGAGCGATGTCAGAGCGCATTCATAATAAAGACTGTTACCAACGCCAGCAACCGTGTCAGTACCGTGTGTCTCGAGCCATGGATCCAGCCGTAGAAAGAACCCTGCTACAGGTACATTGCTGCTAGCTTAACCCTCCTGTGTGTTCGGGTCTAAACTGATCGATTTACAACTTTAATCAATCATAAATGTTGTGTCTTACATTTGTTTACCTCAATACCTTATGATATCCTCCACACTATGCATGTGAACATGTAAAATTGCTGATCACTCCCCCTCCTACACACACACACACACATACACGTGTGAACACCTGTTCGCAGACCCATTTATAAAGTTGTACACATTTCAAACAGAAGAAACAGGTGTTTATGGGAACCCATCTCTATCCTGCTTAATGTGCCCATCACCCCATGTGAAGCACACTTTCCAGACTAAACAATGCTTCTTATCTTCTCACTATCCCCCTAAATACACCTTTATTTGACCAGGAACACCAAAGTAAAGGTTTCTTTCATGTCTCTCCTAATAACAACGGTACTATTGTTTGTTTATTTTGTGTCACAGGAAACCTCCACCCAGGCTGATGTTGAGGCCCAGTTGTCCCTGCCAAGCACTTCTAGGCTCATCATGCTGGTAAGATCCCAGTACCAGACAAAACACCACATAGGCTGACATCGTCAGTAGTAGAAACATATTGTGGTATTTCTAATGGGAATCTTTAACTAATGTATCTCTGTCCTTCCACTGTAGGGAAGAGGACTCCTGCCCAGGAAGAAGACATGTTCATGGAGAGACTCCAGATCATATGGAGAGACTCCAGTTCATGGAGAAGACGACCACCACGGAGAGGATTGCAGTTCAATACAGTAACAATTAAGTCCGTCATGCACATTTTATTGTCTGAAATTGCACTTTTTCCAGTTAAAATTGTTTTATAGATTTCCCCCTTGACCTGAATATGTTGCTTCCAGTGCTTGAATTTTACTGTTTACTGTCAAATTACTTTAAATCATGTTTAAATTGTCATAGTAACTTGTAGAAAGAGGAACATTTAAAATGTTGTATGTTCAGGAATACCATTAAAGTGTTGTTTACAACACTTTTTTTTTAAACTAAAAAAATGTAAGATTTGTATTTAAAATGTTGAAATATTAAAATAAATGACTTGTTGAAAAAGAAATGCGTCTTCATTTTACAGTATGTAATTTTACTGTTCATTTACAGTAGTCTAGGATTTGCTGTAAACTGTACTATACTGTTACTGTAATGACAATTACAGTAATACACTACTGTGATAGCAATTACGGTACTGGGATTATTACTGTAAACATGACTACAGTAAATGGGTACTGTGATTAATTTTACAGTAAGGTAAAGTAAAATGAAATACAGCTACTTACTTGCTAATTGCTGCCAGCAACTTACTGTAAATGAAACGGGGCATGACAAGAGTGATCAAGGGAGTACAGAAAAATCAAGGCCGGAAGAATTAAAGTAGAAAAGACCAGAAGAGACAGCAAAGGGTGGGAGAGAAAGCAGAAAAGTCAATCTTTATTGTAAGCGCTCCCATTTCATTGGCTTCCAGAGCTGGAGTAGTAGAGTAGTTAAAAGAATGGGAAAGTCATATGTTAAGTTTTGATCAACTATAAACACACAACTGTGCGTTAAGGCAGATTTTATTGAAAGAATGTGGACCATTAAGATATATTACAAATTAGGTATAAAGGTAATTAAACTTACATTCTATGCAAATATCATGAACTGAGCAACCATTATAAGAGACTGCAATTTATATAAAAAACACTTTTTCATTTCAGTTCAGTGAGAACGTTAAACAATCATATTATGGTCTAAATTTCATAGCCGGTGATTTGCTTAGATTCCTACTCCAATAATTACCAGTCTCAGGCGACAGTCAGGTTTTTCTACAATAACAAACCTTTTAGGAATTCACAAACACAGCGTTGGTTTGCTGTTTTACAACCATGCAATGTTAACTTTGTGTTTACTTTTTGATTTGATTTAATGCTCCAGGTGTGATATGCCTTTATAATCTGGAGAAGCAGGTAATCCTCCAATTAAAGTTTCAACAGGAAAAACAGCAAAACTGCAGATATGAGGTTTTCACCTGATGAGAACATTATCTGTGTAAACATTGAATATGGAGGAGTAATAACTTCCTCTCCCTCACAGAAGGCGAGAGAGAGAGTGTGTGTGTGTGTGTGTGTGTGTGAGAGAGAGATAGAGATTGTTTTACATTCCACTCAAATTGATGTTTACAGGTTTGTGACTGTGAATATCACTCCTAATCAGTGAGTTCATCACTTGAGAGCGGCCTCAGACAGACCCTATTCAGAAACCAGAGCTAGCACTCCCAGTGAGCACGCCCTCTGATGAGCATTGGACGAGGACTGCGAGTCTCCCACTGTGCATCGGTTGTTGAGGACAGGGCAGCGGGGTGAGGAGTGTGTGTGTATGTGTTGCTGTCGGGGTAAAGACACTGTGATTAAGTGATAGCAGTGATGAAGGGTTCACACTCAAGCAGTTATGACCGACAACTAAGTGCTCCTCCTCAGCAGGCTCACCCTTCAACAATTCTGCAATGATCAAAGCAAGGTCAATACTGCATGCCATTTGTTATGGCGGCGTCCTAAAGCTTGTGCCAGTATTACTTAAAAGGTTTGGATGAGGAGAGGTGGCTCGGAAAAGAAAAGAAAGAGGCTCACTTCTTTTGCAGGACGTCCCTCTGTAGCCAGGTGCACACACACATGTACCGTCCTCTGGAGAGCAGGATCCTCCGTTCTGACAGGAACAGCTGACTGAACAGTTGGGTCCCCAGAAGCCTTGTGGGCACACATTATCACAGTGGATTCCTGCGGGAACATTAGACGAATATTCAGCGAATGCACACTAAGAAGGCTTAGTGTGGTAGGCTGAAATATTCTAAAGAGCCTGCCATCTGCAAAAACACATCATCAAAGAACAGCATTCACAATGCCTGATCACAGTGGATCTGTGGAGGGCTATTCACCCAGCATGGATCCTCGCTTGATTTCAGTCCGGAATGAAGAGGCTGCTGTTTGGAGGGTGTTTTTTTTTTTTTTTTTTTTTAGTTCAGCCCATCCTTTCAGACTCTGTTTCTCCTTTCCAAATGCATTTTATTTTTGATCTGACTGGGGCTCCCTGCCAGTGCACTGTGTTGATTAACAGGGTTGGGTCTCCAGAGAGGCCCAGCCTGTCTCCCATTCTCTTTCAGCAGAGCCGAGGTAGTGTACAGAGCCGAAGGGAAGGACTCGGGCTACAAGAGCACAGTCTGGAAGTGTCACTGTGTTTGGCGCAGCTCCAACCAACAAACGCAAAACACTGCATCCATACAGTGCTCTCCCTGTGCACATGAAATGCATTAACGAATCCGTCGAAGCAGCCTGTTTTCTCTCAGTCCTAACCATGCCTTCATAAAAGGGTAAATCATAAAATAAAATATATCGTTGCAAACACTCAGGCACATATGCACACTTTGAGTCAGATATTCACACACACGCACAAACTCTGCAACCTTTCAAGCACCAGCCCTTAGTTCGAAGCCTCATTTGAAATTTTCTTTGAGAGAGAATATCTGAGAATAGTGTGGCCATTAAAGCAGCATTAGTGCAGTACCTTTGAATTAAACCTGGGCTAAACTCTGGGGACTGATGTTATACAGTAACCAGGGCGCCTCAGGGCTGGAACGGAGAAGTAAAGGAGAGGAAATGTTAGTGCTGATGAGGAGGGGGCATGGTAGCGGTGATTTAGTCTGAGGCCTGGCCATGCACATCAAAAGGAGGGCAAGGCTTGAGCAAGTGTGTCTGAGGTTCTGCTAGGCCAGGCAGAAAAAAACTGACTGCCTTTACTGTCAGAAAATGAATGCGGACAGAGCATCACACTTTTCAGTCTAATGGTGACAAACAGAGGGGCTTTGGAAGCCTAGCGAGGGAGAAGAAGAAAGAGTGAGAGAAGCCAGAACTGAGGCGTCTTCAAAGGAGGCTTTTCACTGAGAAGTGCCAGAGGTCCCACTATCCAATTTGTAGAGAGTGAGCAGAGAAAAGCAAACCTCTCTCTCCCTCTTTAAGTCTCTCTCTAAGTGCATGTAAACACACTCACATTGCCTGCTCTATGACATGGACTCTCTTCGCGAATAAAAGGTGAAGTCCTATTTAACATGGACTAGCATGAAGCCTGTGCATCAAGTGTCCAGTCACAGCGCTCTCTCTCACATCTTTCTATCGGCTGATGTCAGGTTTACGACAGTTCAGTAACAACTATGTGGGTCAGAGACGACTTACTGGACACACTCCTAGAGTCAAGTTTCTTGACAGTTTATAAAAAACCCACAATAAAACAAACAGCAAGTTGACAGCAAAGTAGGATGCCGTAACAACTCTGAAGCTAGCATGCTCAGTGATATGTCAGTGTTTACAGAAAAAAAGATAGGTCCAGTCTTTTAGTAAATAGCCTGTTATTATTATAGCCTTTTCTATTCCGGACTTAGTTCTGTGACGAAACCGACATCTTCCTCTCTCTAGGTGCTCGTTCCTTCAGAGAACCCATTGTCAAGCCTCTGTGATACAAGTGTGTATGTACTGTATGTGTGTTTGTCCGACCCAATGGGCTGCACGCTGCCCCCAGCCCTGCACCCCGGTGACTCAATTAAGGCTGACAGATGGTCCCAACTTGTGCAGGATTCAGAGCATGAGAGGCCTGTTTTGCCAGCTCCGTTCTTGCAGATAATAAAACCCACATTGTTTCCCAGAATAAATGCCCTAAGCTCAGGAGGCTGAATGGAGTGGGCTGCTGAGAGCTCGCAGGCTTGACCTTTCCTGCAGAATCTATTCCCTCCCTGACTGCACCTCTCCACCCAGGCTCAGAGACCAGGTCCTCAGCTAGCCCCCTGTATTTGACATTCAGATGCGAGGCTTCACTTTTAAGCATAATGATCCTCACCCTTGCTGTGACATTCATACTTCTACCTTTTTTCCTTGTAAACAAACGTTTGAAATGACAAGAAATATAATGGAGAGACGTCTAAAGGTACAACTACGGCATCCTCCATATGGCAGTTTGTTCAGTCAGATTTCACAACAACCTGGAACTATAAATAATTAACAGTGCCAAAACTAAAAATATCAGAGGCCATGTTTAAAACTCAAGAGAGCATTCTGGGCCAATGATTTGATTCGCTCAACAAATATTTACCCGGTGAGTCACTTCAGACGTTGTGTATAACCAATAAGGGATGCAACATGAGCATGATTGCATACCAGCTTCCAGTGTGTTCGCGAAGAGAATTAATTTAGAGCCCAATTCTCAACATTTCTCATTCTCATACCCCGCCGGCTTAGAGGCAAAACAAATTGAACATTTAATTAACAAAACACTGCTGAGACATTCTGTAAACATACTGTAAAATACAAACCACGAGTGCCACTGCATATTTTCTGTTTCGGTTGATAAGTGTGTCTGTCTAGCATCTTATGTCTTTGATTTGATGAGGAAGATATATAAATATAGTTTGAATCTCATGTTTGTCCCTGCTCTGATTAGTTGTTTTCTAACAGCAATACTGACCTGTCCAGCCGGGGTAGCAGCGGCAGTAGCCACTCACTGGATCACAACCATCAGCATGGCTACAGTCACAGCGCTCACGACACTCCAACCCATAGGTGCCGTCCTGACAACGATAAACACTCACAGTTACAGCTTTAAAACTCCACACAGGGCCACAATGAGACAGTCCAAGTTACACATCCGCAGGATTCATTGCTGCTCAGTTAAAAGACAAACTTACAGGACAGGACTCGCCACAGTGCACTCCCCTCCACCCAGGTGAACATGTGCAGGTGCCATCCATAGGGTCACATGCAGCTCCATTGGCACATAAGCATGTCTGATTACAGGCCAGACCCCATGTACCGCTGGAACAGAGGATGGAGCAGTCCATACCCTGCCAGCCTGGGGATAGAGACAGCAGAGATGTATATAAAACAAGTATTGTGGATACAGCCACATTGTATTTCAGTTACAATTTTAAACTAACTAAACAACCAAAACCACGTTACAATACAGTGCAACCTAGGGTTTGAACCTTCAGGATAAATTGGAGGGATTGGTTTTAGGATATCAATCAAGGTATATGAAGGAGAAATAAATATTTTGTTATGCAAAAATGTAGTTGTTGCCATGCATGGCTCTAGGGATAGTAATTTCTCTTGGTCAGTCTTCTCACCTACATGATGGACGATATTGACATTTTTTGCAGATAAATACAGACAGAGGATGATCCCAGGATTTTTTCTTCAAATGCTTCCTAAACAATGCATTTATTAAGAATTGCTTTTATGATGTTGTATTCATTAAAAAGAAAACTGAACATAGCAAGCAGAGAATAAACGAAAGGCAGCAGTCACCTGGCGGTTGTGTGAAAGACTGTGTGTCTACAAAAACAACCTACTTAGTAAAGTAAAGTCTGTATGTGTGCATTCTTGTAAGATGTATCTGAGTATACAGTGCAGTCAGTGTAGCATATATGATAAAGCTCAGGGGTTGCTTTGAACCTTTACCCATGAGTCAACTGTACTGTACCTTCCCTGCAGATGCAGGAGCCGTCGACTGGAGAGCAGGTTGCGTGATTATGGCAGGAGCAGGTGGACATGCAGCTTGGTCCGTAGAGACCAGGAGGACACACTGTAGCACAGTCCTCACCCTGATGTAGAAATAATGCAAAGTCATGAGACAAAAAAGAATCAGCATGGCAATAAATGCTGACTCTGGCAGACCAAAAATAGGAATATTATAGTCTGAATAGATGCAGACAGAAAGGCAGGGAAGGTTCACTGCACCTCTCCTATGCTGACTGAACTGCATATTTATAGTTATACTGGGTCTGTGGACAGTATGAGGAGCAGGGCAACTGTAAAACTGAATGGATTTATGATCGTAACTGAAGTTCAAGAGGAAGGACCCCCCAGAGATATAGCCACCCAGCTTCCAATTATGCACTCTATATATTCTGACAGCACCTACTCCCAGCACTGCTTCACTTTTCTTCCACCACACTCTTCTCTCTTCCTTTAGGTTGGTCTCATGGGGGTGTCTCCACTTCCATTAGAGAAGAGACTGGCAGGACTCCAAAGCCAGAGAATCGTGACTCTTCCCACCTCCAACCAAGCTACTAACAAATCTGCAACTCTGTCCAACTAGCTTTAGTTTATTAATACAATCATTACTGTTCAAAATAAAGTTGACACAAGGTTCTTGCTTGGTGAAATGCCTGATGGAGGTTTAATCTATACAACTGTACACTGCAGAAGGGATTTTGGAGACACAAGTGAGGGGAGCAATCAAGAGGGATTCAATTCCAGGAGTGAATTCATAGTTAAATTCTACATTTTGTCCCTACATCCACACATCTGTATGGAAACAACTGACTGAGGATCTCGCCCTTGTTCCTTAAAGAAGGACTCCTACTGGTTGGTGAGGCGCCTGCACAAAAAGGGTCAGGATTGGAGAAGAATATTGTAAAGCGTCCTGTGTTGAAGCAGCTGGCAACACCATGTGTATTGGAGGAAGCGCACCGGCCTCAGGCTAACAGTGGGAGTTAGCAGTACTAAGAATGACAATATGATTAAACCAAACTGGGGAGAGACAAAAACAGAACAAATAAACTCGATGCCGAACTGTGTAGGTTACGGTAGGATCCCAGTGACAGCAACCGACTTTCAATCTACTTTTATTAAGCACACCAATGTGAGATCAGCAGCCAAGCTGGCGCAGCCTTTAGGTCCCTTACCATTGCATTAGAGTGAACTATCTGGCAAAGGACATGATGTACTCCTTCTCTGTCCTCTGCAGCCTGCTGTCATTAGAATTTCTCTGCTTTGAAGGCTGAGCACAGCCCACCTCCACTAGTCTTGTCCCTCCCTAAGCTGGAGATCACAGCCAGTCTATGGATTCCCACACCCTCCTCTGCACACGCTGTCTTGAGTGACAGGTGACACAATGATTTAGAGATCCAATTAGTGGCCCAGTGGAGTCCTGAGTGGCTCTTGCTTCGCTCACCAGAGCACTGGGGGACTGCTGGCTGCTCACCGCTCTCATTATCATTTTGAACTCAGTTTAAACAGGAGGCAAGAGAAGATGTGCCAGTGGACGCCAGGGGCAGAACACACATCTTAAAACATCTCTCCTGCCCGTACACCACATAAAAGCGGTTGTCTGTGAATGAAATTTGTATCAATCGGTTGCAATAACCTTTGTTCTGCTGAAAATGACAGCTTCAAGACTGCTAACAATAGCAGTTCAGTAACAGTTGTTAAATGCAGAGAGAAGTTCGACCAGCCAGTGGGGGTTGGAGTGGTTGGGGGGTTCAGCCTGTCTTCAGAGCACAGGAAATTTACTGGTGGCTGGACTCATGGATAAAACGTCATGCAGCCACAAATGACCACATGGATTTTGCTGCATCCTTGGCTGCGTCCGATTCCACTTGGTTTCACCCTTGTGGCGCAGAGACCAGTGGTTGGTCTGCTCTCAAGAGGGAAAGGCAGCTCTCTCATTAGTCGACTGATTCATATTCCTTCTGAGCAGCGAAGGATAGAAGTCTGTATGTGGAGAATCATTATTAATACACGGGCTGTCAGTCCATCGCACGAGAGCAGCAGGACCTTACATAACTACACAGCCAATGAAGGCTGCAACCAGACCTGAGCTACTGAGAGGCAGCCAGGTTGTCCTTGGCCAAGACACTAAATTCATACCTATTAGTATCTTAATGTAATTGGAGAGCACTTTTTTTTTTTTTCAGAAAGCTTCTCGCTGACACAACATTGATCAGCCTGGTACCCATTGAGACTAGATGCAAATGGTACCACTAATTACCAATCAGTCTCACTCCTTAACAGTCCATCTAACTGCTGGGTGAGTGACTGCAGTTTAAAATTCATGCAGCATTACAGAAAATGAACCTCTGAACCTTTTGATGAGGCAGAAAAGCCCTGAGAGATAGAAAAATGATTTGTTTTCACCACCTACAAAGGCAGACTGGAATCCATTTCTAATGCATTCAGATTTCAGATTCAACAGTATCTGCAGAAACTGCACATATGGAAGATATGTTACTGTGAGTACATGCTGCAGATTGCAAGGGACAATGCCTGAATAGGTAACATGTAATCACTTTGTCCCAGTCAAAAAGAGCATGTCCAATTACTAGAGCTAAATCAAGCGTGCAGAAGCTCAGTCTGCTCCAATACTTTGCTTGGTTTGCCCCCTGATGGGACTCCAGAACAAAGATGCAGCGGGGAGGCTTAGTCCTATCAGCTGTCCCCTGAGGAAGCGACTTTACCAGCAATCACAGCCTCAACGCCATCATCAACCACATCTTACAAGCCCCACAGTGTGATAATGATCATGTGAAGTGCATTTGACAAAAAGTTACACACAATGAAATAGGAGTAGTCTGCCCCTGCTTAGACAGTTAGACCCGTGGTCTAAAATATTTCTTCAGCAAAGTACCCCCTAACCAGAGCAAATCCTTTTTGGTTAAAAATAAGATGTAATACACTGCGCTGTGCCATCAGTGTCTGATTTAATACAGGACATATCCAATTCTGTTTATGAACTTACACTTATATTTTATTGAATATTTATGAAATAACTATTTTTAAAGGATTTTTTTTAAATGGATGCTTATTTCAAATAGATAAAAAAATATATATTAGCCTTCACATACCCCCATTTGAGAACCACTGATTTAGACAACTAATCGGTCTGTTTTGTCTTAGTCGAGTAAGATTTCTTTAGTTGATTAGTCAATGTTAATGCTTTCATGCTGAATGACTTACTTTCAAGAAACCTGTGAGCATCTCTGGTAAACAAGACATAGATAGATAGATAAGTACTTTATTGATCCCCTAAGGGAAATTCAAGATCCAGGTAGCTCCAGACATCATACAAACATAATATACACATACTGTTAAACTATTAAAAAGGATTATCAAAAAATAAAAGTTAAAACACACATTATTAAGAGGGGGGTGGGGGTTGTGCAAAGGGCCAACATAGCCAGTAGTCAGGGGGGGTTGTGCACATGATTTAAATTGGTGATTTTACGTGATTCTTTGTAAATAAATTATCAAATTTATTAGTCGAGGACAGCCCTAGAATGGACATTCTCATTCAAATCAATGGAGCTGGATATTCTGAGCGGTAGTATTTTTTTATGTACCGTTGACATTGCGACCATTGTAGTGGGATAACTCTGATATTAAATAAACCGACTTATGGCAAGAGGTGGCCTCGCGGGGGTGAGGTTTTGCACACATGATTAAAACGAGCAGTGGAGTGGTAATGTTATAAAGCGTAGAGAGCCAGAGTGAATTAGTAAAATGTTACAACTATGCTTCATCAACACAATCTTGTAACAGTTTAGGACAGTTCATTGCTTTCTCCAGATGCTTTATTCAGCTTATTTCCTGTAGCCAGTGTAGCATTAAATCATGGTGGAATGAGCAAGTAAACTGTCGGACAGTTGGCTAGTTAGCTAGCGTGCTAATTTTGCTGTGCTAAACACGCCCCGCCTCACACCCTGCCTCTCCATAAAAGGAGCTTTCTGTCTCTCCAGAGCTGCGTTCGCTCCCTTTCCGACGAGCATTGACCACACTGACATGCGCTGTCGTCCTAGCAGCTAACAAAAAGCGCCACTTTCTTTTGTACAAGAAAAATGAAATGTCCGTTCAGTTTCTATGGGCCAAAATCAAAGCTCTTACTTTCCAACAAAGCAGCAGAAGCTTCTGAAGAAAAATAACTACCACGTGTGCGTGCCCTCTTTCCCTCCCTCCCTCCCTCCACAATACACAACACATGCACACACACAAACCAATCCTCCATACGAGGTGTGTCTGTTCCCATCTGACTGCCTCCTTTTCTATCCAGCTCCTGCCCTCTAGGTCTGTATAATGGATCTGGCAGCCCTTCCCAGCAGCCGCCAAAGAGAACAGGTGGAGCAAATTAAGACACAGTCTGCGGCCCCGCTCGGTAGCTCAATTCACCACAGTGGCACGCTGTAAGACACAGGCAATTTCCACTGAAATGTAATGTTGGCAGAAATGTACACTCTCGGTTTCTGTTGCTCTGTAACTTCAGATTACAAGACAAGAAATACAATGGGGAAACTGATTGAAGTTACCCAACTAATTTGACAGTTGTAAAACGAGACAATATGGCTGCACAAAAACTGCTAAAATGGAAACCTATGTAGGTCAAAGTTTCAATTTTCTCCCAATGGGTCTAGGAATAAAGATCTTGGTTTGCTCTTTACTTGTCCCCCTGCTGCCACAAGTTAAGGCATAGCAACCGTATTTGTAAAATACACACGACTCATTATTAATGTCTGCAAAGGACGGACCAGAAAATTAATCATTTAGCAAGGAATTTCTTGTGGACATCCATGCTCAGGGAATAATAAACTGCCTCATCTTGCTTCTGCCTGCCTGTGTACAAAAAGCCTCTAAAGTAATACTGGGACCACTTCCAGAACATTACGACCACATGACGCAAACATTTTTATACGGCCACAAATAACATGAAATATAAATCAAAGCAATAACCTTCACTAATAAAGAGCAATAGTCACAATACTCATACCCTTACACAGAACTCCTTTTATCATCATTATTTGATGAAACTACATATTTTCACAAGTATGACAAAGACTACAAGGAGCAAGGTTACAATGATAATTATCCTATGGCAGTTTTAGAAAGATATATATGTAACTACCAACACAATTACAAGTTGTCACTCCGTAATTACAGCAGTGATTAAATGAAATTAAAGAGCAACGTGGCAACATGTTAAATCACTTTAAACACAAAGTCATATTAACATGTCATATTAAGGGTTATAATAGGTACTATGTGTTGATTGTTTCTCCTTTTTTATTTTCAATGTGTTTAAATACGTACATTCTAGGTTTTTCTATTTTTTCCTTTCTTAGCTCTTTTCCCTTCAGTTAATATTGGCTCTTCTTAGTTTGTAGAAAATAATTGTTCTTAGGAAGAGATTTAGAGTTCATGAGACCACAGGCCAAGTAAAGGTCAAATTAACATAAAATAAGTAACAATAAAACATGCAACCTCTGAAATACCAAGAAAAGATTACCATGATAGTGGCCACTTGCCAAAGTATAATGAAACAGCAGTGAGGATATAGGATACTCACCATGTACCCAGGGGCACATATACAAGTGCCTGTGACAGGATGGCAGTCAGCTCCGTTGGTGCAGCTACAAGGCAGCATGCATCCCTCGCCGTAGTATCCAGGAGGGCAGGTCTCATTACAGTAAAGCCCTGTCCATCCCACAGAGCAGGTGCATTCACCAGAAAGCGGGTGGCAGCTACAACATAATGACAAAGAAAGATGGGAAAACAACAGGAAAAGGATGAGTAAAAGTTTCAGCTCAGAGAGTAGCAACACTCCCGTCATGAGCAGGGTCAAAGTGTAAAGTCTGCACCAACAGCAATTCATCCATCTTTGAGTCGACGTGCTTGTTTCCGATAGATGAGGCGTCCTTTTTCTCCTTTTTCCTGTAATGACTTCTAGTGTCGGTGCCCAAGTCCAGCCGGAATCAGAGCATTAACATTGCATTAACTATGAATGCTGCTAAGAAAATATGAATGAAGCAAAGGTTGCGATTAAGAGCTAACTGGTTGACATGGCTAAGAGCTGTCCAGACTTCAGAATGAGTACTGGCTTTAAGATGGAGCAAAATTGAGTTGGAAAAATATTTATTCATAAAGAGCTACAGGGGTCTTCGCTTCAGGGCTTGGTCAGAGTGAAGATGTGTGCGGCCTTGCATGGATGTCTCACTTACCTGACCGTGTTGGTGGTATTACAGGGGCAGTACTTGTCACAGATGAGGCCGTAGAGGCCCGGAGGACAAAATCTCTCTTGGCAATTAGGGCCTTTAAATCCTGTTTCACACAGACAGGCTCCATTGATATGGTGACACTTGGCTCCATTCTGACACTCGCATCTCTGGTTACACTGCGGACCAAAGGTGCCAACAGGACAGTCATCCTGGCACCTGGAGGAGTGAAATAGTCTTTTAAATTGGTGCTCTAAAAAGTACATAACATTTTTCTTTCATCACAGAGTGGTAACATGAAATTAAAATGTTAAAAAGGTTGAAGCACCTCTTTAAACGTGTCACATTGAAAACATTAGTGCTGAAACAAGAAGTCAATCAATTAGTGGTTCGGCAGAAAATTAATCAATACCACTCTTGATTATACATTAATGTTCATGTGAAGTTTTGCTCATTTTCTCTGTTTAACATCATGCGCTGAAGATCTTTAGAGTTTAAACTGTTGGTAAAACAACAAATTTGTTTAGGCTGACATCACCTTGGTCTCCATGAAACTGTGACGGGCATTTTTCACTTCTTTTGGACATTCTTTACACTTAATCAATAAAATAACGGACGGATTATTCATCAGTGAGAATAAGCAATAGTCGCTGCCCTAAAAAAAAAAAGAAATAATGGTAATTGTATTAAATATTACCATAGTAATGGTGTTATTTCCCCTTGCATTATACCACCACTGCTGTTTCATTGTTATTGTTATATTACTTTTACAAAAGTTATGTCTTTTTGAAAACAAAGTTCTAAGGACCAATAGCAATAACTGTAACTGTGAGCATTTTCATGCTATAGTTAGGTCCAGTTCATTGTTTGTGTGAGTATTTGAAAATAGTGGCTATTTTATTTAGGAATAAAATATTTTAGCTACTGCTGTAATATAATAAACATATATTATTAATAGTCTCTTATATTTCATTATATAAATAATAAATATTTAATTTGAAAATATTATTAACCTAAGACTGACATCAAGTTTAATGAGAAGCCCTAAAAGCAGCCTCCTGCGGTCAGCAGTAGCCAGGACTGTTCTGCAGGAGCTGGACAAGATGTACTAATCTCATCAACCAGAGTTGATGAGATTCTCCACGTAAAGAACTAAAGGAAAATGGATTTTATCTTCACTTAAATATACTGATTTAAATATAACATCTTGGTTGAGTATCAATCTCAAGAGTCTAACAAAGCTATTACAAATAGCTCAATTACATTACAAAATGGGCAAGTTATGTCTCATGTTTAAATTACTCTGGCTTTAGTTTTATCATGGGACAAGGGTATTATTAAACTAGACAGGAGAAGGTGGGGCTAACGCAATCTGAGATTATTCCTGGCAGGTTAATTCACCTGCCACTGACAAAATGAATGAGGGCAATTTTGCAAAATAATAAAAGAAAGAAAAGGTCTTGTCGAGGAAGTGTTTCCATCCAACAGACAATTGCTTTAGTTGAACTAATAAACCCAGGCTGCTCTGGGCTGCTCTGGCAGGCAAGGGGAACAAAAAAGATCTGTGGATTTCAATGAGACCTTAATATAAGCCCATTACTTATAATTAATGAGCAGAATCCAAACAGCGTGTAGCCCATGGTGAGATCAATGGGCAGGCTGGGAGTGGAGGATGAAGGCTGAAGACATGAAACCTTGCTGGCCAGCATGACGTATAAGATTAATTAAACATAAACACCCATATTAAAAGCTTCCAATCCACCTTCAAATGGACTAATGGGCATTTATAAATGCGTATTTCTCTTGAGTTTCTCTTGAGCGTTTCAATTCTCTTTTTAAAGAACAGCCAGGTTTGTGCCTCATCTGGACGTCAACAAAGAGAATTGGTCAAAGAGTGACTATTTAATGTGTAAAACAGTCAGCATGAAACCATCCTTTGTATTAAATACTAATATCAATAAATCATGCCATTGTCTGACCTATTTTCAAAGTAAGAGGACAAAAGTTTGCAGAGAGTAGGCTTTCGTGCATAACACTTCAGCAGTCGGTTTGCCAGATGTGTCAGCTGTGTACCTGCGTCCGCTGAAGCCAGCCGCGCACTGGCACTGCCCCGTGACGGGGTCGCACAGTCCACCATTACGACAGGAGCAATCCTTGCTGCAGTTGATGCTGTACTTCCCAAGAGGGCACGGCTGACCACAAACTGAACCCTTTGAAAAATAAGCCAGCAAAGAACCATGTGAGATATATTGCTCACTACTTAGATGTAGGCATATTGTTTATGTTTCCATCTCTATTTAATTGTCTAGATTAGCCGAAAACATACATGCACATCTGGTTATTATCTCCACCAGGAGCACTTGTGTGCATGCTTCCGTGAGTGAGTGAGAACACTTCTGCAAACTGCATAATATTTTGGTTGCATGTTCAAGAACCTCTCATGGCGGTGGAGACTGACACTTTCTCAAAACATCTTTAATTGCCTGTTTTATGCTGCCTGCTGACTCCTCACTCGCTACACCTAACCGATAGGGGCCGCAAGTGATAACACAGCCGAATGCATCTCCGAACCCCAGCCGACCGTGCGGTCAGAGACACAGTGGGGAAAAACCGTAGACTACATGTCAATGAGGAAAGCACTTTGCCCACTTCAATTGATTTGGATGGTTTGTTTGGCAGTGTGTGTCAGAATGACACACACTGACTACATGACTATATTGCCCCGCTCTGCGGCCACAGACTATTTGCCAGTGCCTTTTTAATGGGCACGTCTTTGGAGTTTCATATGCAATCAGTTAATTGCATTTTCAGAAAAAAAATACAATTATATATATATATATGTATGTGTGTGTGCTTTATGCAACAAAAATCTCCAGCTGAAATCCATCCAGGAACTTTGCCTTAGGGATATCCCTAAAGAAATACTTTATTTTGTTGACTGTGGGTGGCCATGTTCACTTGACATTACTTTGTGAACTAACTGATGTTTGAGACGTGCTCAACCTCCCCACCACTCCACTTCTTTGTCTCTTGCAGGGAGTAGAGAATCCCGTGTTCTCATTTATAATTGAACAAAGCATATTGATCCTACGGTCCATGTTCTCAGCATGTCAGTCTCTAGTGTAAAAACTACATTAGATATATAAACGATATCCAATCCTTTTATTCTCTCAGGCCTTTCTTTCTAATTGCCTTTGCACTTCTGCTTGTCCAACCTACCGTCCACCCGATGGGGCAGGAACAATCTCCAGTGATGTGGTGACACGTTCCTCCATTCTGACAGGGGCAGCGCTGCTCACACTGAGGCCCATGACTACCGGAGGGGCAGCGCTCTCCACAGCTGTTACCACACAATTCAAGAGTCAAATGTCTCAGACACATTTCTTTTGTTTTCCCGCAGTTCTTTTTATCAACAAAGAACACGCAGACAAACAACAAATGGCACATCAACATATTTCCATGGACACCAAAGAGAAAGTTAAAAAGGAATCAATACGTTGCTGGTACTCACAAAGCCCCCGAGTATCCTGGCGCACAGATGCACTCTCCTGTCTCCTGGTTGCAGGTGGCACCATTGAGACATTGGCAGGGTAGTTGGCATGCCTTGCCATAGTAGCCGTGCTCACAGGGCTCCTCACATCGCCATCCCTGGTACCCATCAGTGCAAACACAGGCACCTGTGATGGGGTTACACTTAGCCCCATTTTGGCACTGGCACCGATTGCTGCAGTGAGGTCCCCAATAGTCACTCTCACAGCCTGCAGGCACAGAGAGAAGTGGCATCAGACAGAGCAGAGTAACAAAGCAAAAGACGAATATGCAACAGCATTTACCTCGGAGAACATCTGACGTCATACAGTATCAAAGAAATTCAAAGAAAATCACAAAGATTACTAATAAATGACAATGTAATAGTTAATCATGGATGTTTTTCAGCCCTCAAAGAACAGTGTGGGAACTTTCCGACAGTGCTTCATAAGCTTGATATTATTGTCATTCATATTTAGCTTATGACTACATTATCAACTTTCAAGATTTTTATGTAAATGTGTTTTTTTAGCTTGAGGGACCAGTCTTGTGAAATTCAAATTCTTCTTACTGTCAACAAATCCTATAAGAAGATCAAAACCAACAATGAATTGATCCTATTAACATTGTCTGTGCAGCCAAAAGCTTGATAGCTTATTCCTCTGTTCCATAGAGCTCAATTGTCATCAAAAAAACATTAAAAACACATCAATGAGCCCCACCATTTCACAGGGTAACATGTTTCTTCATTACCACGCACATGGGCACTGTGGTTTATTTTGAGTCAATTCATCCACCATCGTGCTGCTGTAGCGTAAGACTCACAAGCAGACCAACAAACACACCAAATTCTCCTGTTTGAGTAATTGGAAAAAGCTACAGAGACCAGTGACCAGCTGATTAAGACTTGGAAAAAAAAGACAGCATATATTCATGACTCCATTTTCGTACATCCTCAGTCATAATAAATGGGCTTGGGGGCTGAGAGACAGACAAGGTACATCATTCAAAAAGGTATTGAGAGATGGACATAATACTTATTTAGTTTGTGTCTTTTCAAAACATTTCTTGTAATACAAAATCTACAATATCTCCAGCCATATCTTTTAAATGTATTCACTGTCTTCCTTCCTGCTCAGGGTTATATGCTGCAGGAGTGTATCCAGGCATGCCCTGAGCAGAAAGCAGAGGAACACTCAAACACACACATTCAGAGAAATGTGCACACAAACACACGAAGAACATGCGAACTCAAGAGAGAAATGGCTTGAGGCTCAAATCAAAATTAGAAAGTGTGTGACCACTGAGCTTCTGTTTCACACCTACACACACTCCTCTAGTATGTGTGAAGCTTCTGTAAAAAAAAAAAAGCAGCAACACAGAACAAAATTCCTGTCTAAAACCAAAGAATCAAACTGTAACCAAATCTGTTGAAGTGATTAAATAATATTTCTGACTGAAAAATACACTGCTGCAGGACAAATATCACAGCTGCTTTACAGACAGCTTGCTCCATAAAGTTGATCACCTCTAGGTCCCTAAACATAGGGATGTTTTGGGCAGGTCTATAGAAACAATATAAATGAAAACAATAGTAAGGGTTATTCCATAGTGCTTCCCTTAAAACTCTGCAATACCAACAAGTAACGTGAAATTATCAAACAGATGTAAAATATAGTTCTGTCACTCTGTGAAGGCATATAATGTGACTCTGATATAGAGTATGTGATGTTGACATGCCACAAGTATCATAGTGAAAGGCTATAACAGCCTGAAATTAATCTGTAAAAAGGGAAGTAAATGTGCAAGCTGTTCACACCTCTCAGTCTGAGAGGGAAGAGCAAAAGAGGATGCATAAGATTGAGAACGAGTTGAAATGGAACAGTTTGTTAACTGCGTTTCTTTTAACACCTTTTTCAGGTGCAAATTCAGTAATCAGCTGTCAAAATGGGCCGTGGAAGAAAAAATAAGTAAGTTGCTCTGGTGACAAATGCTCACTTTTCAAACTTTGTTGAATATACTTTAATGTAAACTGTAATAACTGTATTACATCTTGTAGTAATAGTGCGTTAACCTTTAAGTTGATGGGAAAACACCGGAGACAATGTTCGTACTCTGCGTCGACTGCAAATACAAAGTCCCTCGAGGCGTCGTCCCTCAGTAACAATGAAGAGCAAAATTAGTCTTTCTGGCTTTAATGTAATACTGCCACTCAAGAAAATTGGTTAAGTTATATATCCTAGATGCTTTACATGGGCTCATTTAAATAGCTCAGTGGCATTACTAAGTGGTACCTGAGGGAACGGTGTAAGACAAGCAATTCCCACATTCATCAAGGAATGTCTCCTTTAGAAAAAACTCAATAAGCACCATAAACTGCAACCAAATAGCTAATCTTCAAGGGTTAAATGAACGAGCGATTTTTATGTGAAGACCAATCTGCACAGAGCTGGGGAAGTAGGCAGTCTTCACTCTCACCAGGGTAATTGTTCTTTCGAGGATCTCGTGGTGATTTAAGTGATTGGTATGGTCGTATGCAGCAGCAGCAGCAGCAGCAGCAGCTGTATGGCCTCACATAAAAGCCCAGCATGAGATCCGGTCCAGCAGCAGCAGCCAGGATGGTGAATATTCCACTATTGATTCTCACATCATCTCAGAATGTAAAGACACTACTCCGCTCCTTGTATGCTCGCTTTGCCAGGTCCGTGATCAGCCAGGGGGAGAGCTTAATGAACCCTGTTTCATGGTCGGCACTGAAGGTTGTTTTTCCAGGTACACAGCAGGAAGATGATCAGCTTTTCCCTGATACAGACAGGTCTGCCCTGAAGGGGGTCCTGAAACTCTGGGCTAGTGCAGTATTACTTCTGCGGTCGGACAGACTAGGGGCCACATTACAAGGCTCACATTGATTTGATCTAATCTGCTCCTGGCCTCCAGTGTGGCATGAATGAGCTCCCTGAAGGTTTAGCTGCTGCCACGCAAACGACCCTGGCACATTAAATCTGAGGTGTATGCGGGCGGCCGGGTAATGGATGAGCAGTTTAGCTGCAACTTGGTTTAGCAATCTATAAGCACTCATCAGAGCTTCTCCAGCTCAACAGTGCTCCCTCAGCTCAGTACAAAAACAGGCAGTGCCTAAATAACTGAGGGCATCATCACATCTGGTTTCAGCTCCAAAGCTTGACCACTTTAATAAAGAGTGAATTTTATACTCCTACATGTACAACTCAAAATATCATGTCAGTAAAAAAATACCCAGAGCGGTGGAGAAAAAATGAAATAAACCTAAATCTATCCAGCGCTTAATTTGCAGACTTTTCTGGCGCTTAGGAGCTCAACAAATGTTACCATTTGAAGTTTTAAACCTTCTTTAGCTTGCAGTTAGAGGCCTCAGCACATTGAGAGCAAAGCCCATTATCTCGCTGTCTTTCTCTATACACAGAGGTTCTCAAACTGTACCCAGTAGTCTCTCACTTCCCAGCTCTGACAGCATTTAACTGTGATTAAGGAGTCAGAGTTCATGATGAGCTGCGGGCAAAAACAGAGAAAAACATCAGAAAAAAGTAGCATGTAGCATGAAGGCTTCAGCTTCTAGAGTACGGCTAAATTGTGGGAGGTGATGAGGACCCCCCCGTGGGTTCTGGTGTGTAGGCGTGAAGCCCACACAAGTCTGAAACTAGAGAGGCTGCCCATTAACTGGCCTAGCCTGGGTCAGTGAACCTAACTAGAGGACACATACACTAGTCAGCCCCGACTCGCAGAGCTCATAATGCATAACAGTTGGAATGCGGATAACCTCACGCACAGGGAAAGGTCCAATCCCAAGGTGCTGCGTATAATCCCCTTGGCTGGAACAAAACAGATCACGTTGAAGGGTACCGGCAGATAGTAAACTTCTGAAGGTGAAGTCCAAAGAATGGGCTGAGCGAGCTTTGAAGTGTGCTCTGAGTCTGCATGATCAGTAGCTGGCTGCAACAGGATTAAAACCAAACAGCTTTCTGCAGCTGACTGCATCCAGAAGTTCTCCTGAACTTGGCCTCTTCAGCAAAATGTGTGTCCCTGTTCTCTACGTCTGTGCCACAGAAAGCCTCTCAAAGCTAAGTTCAAAATGAGGGCCCGATTCAAGCTCTTTAAACACAGAATATCTGTCCCCATTCAAAAGGCACCCGAGTTTTAGACTTCATTTATTCAGCTGGACGCAAGTCAAAAGCAAACTTCAATGTGAATTAAAAGTGGACGAGTGTAAACGCTGCCCACTTAATGTGGTGCAGACAGTCGCTTGCCACTTTGCCAACTTTAACAAGGAAAACTACATTATTGCTATTGGAATATTAGACTTCACACTCCTCACTGCCTGAGTCACTCACTGTCACATAACTATTATTAACACACACTGTTGACACTTGGGGAATAACTCAACTCATACAAGACATTAGGAGGCAAAATGCTCTGTCTCCTGAGAGCAGTGTTACTCCTCGCTTACTCATTTGCAGAGCTTGTGGATAAGCAAAGCGGTGTGACTCATTGTCTTAACGAATCTCCTGCATCCTGCCTCATGAGAAGCGGGCACCGCTGGGTTTTCATATTGTCTGATTCACGCTTTGTACCACCGAGCTTTGTTCCTTTTCTCTTTTTTTCCTCGACAGATTTGCATTTTCAAATCACACTTCATGACCAGAATGAATATGGGCAAGTCACGATTTCAGAATGTTAAAGGAACAATGAAACAATTCTGCCTATAATTTAGCTGACACGAGAATGTGTAATATTCGGTTCTTTACTCAATATGAGCCATTTGTAATAGGAGGCATTCAATAAAAGCCAGACTCAACAGTCAGCTATTCATCACAGCTCCCTGACTCAATGACGCAGACTAATAGAGGGAAAAGACGAGTGGTACCAGGGTCTTGAGGGAAAGTGATGATTGTTGTGTAAAGTGGTAGATTTGCTCTGAGTGATAAATGTCTCTCAGCTTTGTGAAACTTAACTGTAAAAATCTGCCAATATGCTCCAAGACAGGCCCCACTTCCCCCTCCATGTTCTGCTGACACTCATTACGCAGTTATTTATTAGTCCTCCGAAAACCCAGACACGACAAGTAAACAGTTTAGATACATCCCTGTGAGCTTGACAAATGCATCTCTAAATATACAGAAGAAACTGCCAATAGTCATGGGGGCAGATCTGCTGAATTGGAATAACAGCGTGCCGCAGCTTCTGCTGTTGGGCGTGTCGTTTGTCCTGCCCTAATTCATCTCAGCTGAGCTCCTGTGTGTTCACCTTCCCCTGGGGGAAAGAGCAACACAGGACCAACCCCACTACACAGAGACTCTCTTTAACAGAGTTTGCTGCTTCGACCGTTGAGACCATAATGCACCATCTGCTCCCTCCTGATACTACCTTGCAGTTCGATAAGAAGTAACAAGATCTGACTGTTGCCTATTTGGAACCACAAGCTAATGAGTATATAACTTAATTCTTTTAGGACCATACATTACTGATTACATGGTCCAGCCTGGTTGTTTATCCCAAGGAGGATCTGATCATTTGTCCGAGTTCTATTCAGGATGTGAACCCGGATCAATAGGAGCCGTGCAGGTGGCAGCCGGCTCCTCTGCAGCACAGCTCGAACAGGGTTAACGGGGCCGGTGGTTGAAACAGACAGACAAGGCCAAGTGATCTCACACTTTATTCAAAACCAGCACTCAATAGTGATTGAATTTAAAAGAGCAGCTTTCCCGTTCTAATAAAACCGACTGTGTTGAGTGGTAAAGCCAGCATGTAGTGAGAGATGCTTTTGCCTCAGTGCAGTAAACCAGTCACTTGTTCAACAGCACCTGACATGGCTCATGAAAGCTTCTGGATCAGCAAATTGTTACACAGCCCACTGCTCCTTCCAATTAATAATTTACCCTTCACCCTGTCCTGCAGAGAAAACAAACCCTTTGCTCTCTTGCCACAGGACAACAACAAAAAAGCAATCAGAGCAGAGGTGGACGTTTATCTACAGTACATACGGTACACAGTGACTGGAGTATAAATAAAGCCACGATTATGCTGCATCACAGTCATAACACATAGTGGCTCGGTCACGGGCAACGACGTAGCCGTTCAAAAACAATGTCAACCCGATAAAACCCACTGTTACTACACTTAATTTGCACACATTGATTTCCAATTTCCAATTATTAATTGTAATTAGGATGAAGTAGAATGTGCCATGGGGCAACAGCAGTCGATGTGAAGGGGTGTGGTCACAGAGTGCAGAATGATGTACGTTCACATTTTGCCAATAGGGGCACCCCCATCAGCATCATGAGAAAGTCAAAGAATCATCAAGGCAGTATTTCATGAATGTTTCTGTGGTGTTGATGCAGCCGAGTGTGTAAACAATTAAAATTCTCAGTGCACAAGAAGTAGCAAAAAGCATTTCCTCAAGTGCTGCATTTAAGTATTGAGCTACTATTGTACGCTACTTTATATTTATACATATTAGAGATAAAGATGGCACTTTAACAACATAACATAAACTTCAAAGCTGTAGTTGATCGTTACCTTTAAGATTGAGAAGATACATCCAAAACATATCATCAGTATATACAATATGATGCATTGTCTTAGCTACCAAACAGTATGTAAGTCAGTCAATCAACTGTCAATCAACTGCAACAGTAAATAAGCTACTGCTCAGGCTACTGCCCAATTATATCTGCATGGTGAGTTTTTCTAAAAACCAGAGAGAGAGCCAGAGTTGATGTATAATTTGTTAATATGTACAATAGATGGGGTAATACAAAACTAAAAGAAGAATACAAAAACACAAACCATGTACCATTTAATAACACCTCTCTTTAAAATGTGAGAGGACAAAATCAGAGCGCAAAATATTCCTGGATGAAATAGAAAATTAACTAAAACATCAAATCCAGATGAGATGAACACGACTTGACGATGTGCCAATCTCACAGTCTCTGGTGGTTTATAGTGGGAACATGACAGCTCTTTCAGCTGTGCTGTATATGTGAGGCTGCAGTGTGTTGCTGGTAATGGTAATCTAATAATTAGGACTGACTTGATTTGCATAAATTGTCCTAATAAATCAGGTTCTAAACTAGCAAAAGCTGTGGCTGTTAAAGTTGTGCATGTTACTAATTAGTGCACCTCTATGTGCATAGTATGACTTGAAAATTCAACTCGGTTTTTGATTTAAAGTAAATATTACTGTACACCGAGACATGAATGTGACATAAGTTTGTTTTTCTCCAAACAAAGGAGGCGGAGACAGTCAGAGGTGAATCTAGGACTTGCTATCAGGAGGTACGAGCTTGAAAGAGACTTTTTAAACCAGTCTGTTTTAACATTAACATGAAACATCAATTATCCATGTACGTGCCAGACTGCTGTACTGAAAAAAGCAGGTAATAAAAGCAGTACAAATATCAGCACCAGTGCAGCTTTTCACAGTATAAGGACACCTGCAGCTGCCGAGCCCCTCAGAGTAGCACACTGCAGCCCATTCAACATCACACCACAAGAAAACATTCATAACAGCATGTTTCCGACAAATGGGACCATTTGCACAAATAAAAAACATTAAACGGGCATGGAGTTAAATGTAGAAGTCTGTCTACAGCCCGGAGTATTATTTTGAAACAATAAGTTTTGATCATTTAGTTTCTTTATGATTTCAAATTTCAAAAATTCCCTCTGAACTGTCAGTCACTCTCACAAGCAGGATATAATCACCAGCGTGCAGTGCTATTTTTTGTCAATAAACATTGAAAAAAAGAAAATGAAACTTCACAAGATAGAGAAAACGTAATATAGAAAGCAACTTAAAACAAAAAATAACTACAGCAAAAATAGATGTTGTCTTCCAATAGGAGTAGGACTGCATGACTGCATGACTGCATGACTGCATGGCTGTTACCTGAAAATGTATTAAGTCTTTCCAGTACTTAATGCTCCAAACGTCTTTAGGCTTGAAACATGGCACTTTAATCCATCATGGAGAACAGAGGTTAGTTTAAATTTGTGACATTTATATTGTACTTAAATGGTTTTCTCAGTAATAAATGTTCCAAAACGTCGACAGAATGTTTTTTTAATTACTCTTACAGCATAATTAAATTCACAGGTGAGAACCAGTATGCTCAATACGTTGCAAACCCATATTTTTGTGCCATTTTTTTTTTTGCTTTCATGGTGAGTTGCTTACATTGAGTGCTTTTGTTTGCTTCAAACGCCAACAGAAATAAAGCCAACGTGGAGATACCAACAACTGCAGGTCCTTGTATGGCCACTAAAGGCATGGCTCCAAAAGCAGGTCAATCTCAACAGACCCCCTTTGTTCAAATGCCCAACCTTACAGTAGAAATAAACATGTTTACACCTGGTGCAAAACAATTTTTTGGTCTCTATCATACATTTTTCTGTTTGGGACATTTTAACTGCTTTACATAATTAATATGTGCTTTTTTATAACTCACCTGTTTAAGTTATATTAAGGTTAGAAGGTTAATTAAATAATACAAATTAAAATAATAAAACAAATGCAAATTTACAAAGAGAACCAACTTAAAGTAAATTAAATACAAATTGAACTAGTATTATCCTGGGCAGAGAGGGCGGGTACATTCATCACTTATCACTAGGTTTACAGGCCTCCATGCCAGATGTTTTGTAGTGGTCTACAAAAAGACCAGTTATTACAAATATTTAAAGCGTAGGGGTGTAAATAATGTCTTCCATCTGTCAATTTCATTAGCTGAATGACCTTCGGCTGTACCTTTGGTTATAAAAAGAATACAATTGGAGTCAAAGAGCATTACAAATCTCAATAAAATAAAAAACAATCGTGCAAATGCAAATGTTTTGATCATTTTTGTCTGTGGAGTGTAAGCAAACAGCGCTTGTCAGTTGTTTACTCAAATGACCAATTTCATCTGTCTAACATGTTACAGTGTAAGGATTTGTCAAACACAAACATGATTTAGTTTAAAGAGGAACAATCATCGTGTCTATCCACCTACCAAATTAATATCAACAATACAGAAAACACACACAAACGCAAGGATAATTGCTTTTTAATGATCTCACATTATGCAAATGATCATCATGAGGCAATAAATCTTTGGAGGAGTTTCTACCAGCCTGACCACGAGTAATGCCAACAGACTGGCATGTTATATTGTTCGAGGAAAGTTAAAAAGCAAAGACTTTTACCTTAATAATGTGCATTTAAATAAATTATTTTAAAAAACAGTCGAAAAAGAAGCCCTAAAAGAACAGAAAGATATAATTTTCACTTCTCCTGCTGGATTGACATGTATATAAAAATGTGTTATGGCAGTGTGTTTAATAGCCTACTAAATTAGTTCTGTGAAATATTAAAATATCAGAAAAATAGAAGTTTGAAAACCACAGCACTGTATCATGCTCAATTAGGTACGAAGAGCAGCGGCAGTGGATGGATAGATTGCTACGAAAGGACAGAAACAGGAAAACATCTCTAGCCTTTGATTAACACAGAAAACTGTAGATTAAGGGTTTTTCCTTTATACATCATCTCTCCAGGATAATGTGAACCCTTTGGAGACTTCTCCCCCCTGAAAAAGTTCATCTGAAATGAACTGCTGGCTCTGAAAGCAGTGTTGTTCTTCCAGTCTCTGAAACTCGCTGAGGTCCATGAATTATTCTCCCCGATTCTCAAAGTCAAAGTGAAAAGTATACAACAGCAACTTAGGCGGTATTGTGCGTGCGTGTGCGTGCGTGTGCGTGAGCGTGCGTGCGCGTGCGTGCGCGTACGTTTGTGCAACAAAAAGAAAGAGAGAGAGAGAGGGAGAATGATATCAACATTAAAGAGGCAGCTAAGAAATGAATCGAGCCATCTGGGAAAAGCAGGAGGTTCCAGCACCTGTCAGCATGGGGCATAAATTCTGAATCTCCGTCCACATGACGTTTACTATGAGTGACGGTAGTGCCTTTAAAATATTTAAAACAAGGGCAACATCCGATTTAATCACTGGTCACTTTTGATTAAAATGAAGTCGTCTAGTTTAAGGGCAGACAGAAGAAAACGTTTCAATCAAAAGCCTTATTTCAGACCAGTGGTATTGATCCATGGACCTCGACCCTCTTTACGGTGTGGCTGAGGGCGATCTTGTCATTCATACTACAGTACGCCTTTGCTGGGAATGAAAGCGAGTCCCAGAATCATAATACAAGCTAATGTTTAAAGTGTGAGACTCCGATGATCACATGGTGTCAAGTTTCTTTGCAAATCTAATTTCTCAGGGGGGACTCATCACTTTGAGGATGCGGGTGCCTGAAATAGTAAGTCAGCATTTTCTTCAGCATCTCTCTTTTATCCATCTTAATTCAACTGATGGGTCTTAATGAAGTTCACGCTACAGGACATGATGAACTCCTATAAGTCTGCTTTTCAGCTCAGACTTGGCCGACGACACGTGCTCGCTTGCTCTGTGCAAAAAGACAACTTCAGTGGCATTGACCTTGTTTTTTGTTGGGTTCCTTTTTTTTAGCTTTTCAACATATTTTGGATCACTTTCCGCTCAAGACAGATTGCATCCTCATGCATGCATTCTTGTGTCTGGTAATGATTACATTTCCTCTAGAATTTCCTGTGATCCTTATCATCCAGATGCCCTTTTGTTGTGTGTTTGGATCCCAAGCTACATCTCTTTGTTCCACTTAGTAAACCCTGCGATAGTCTCTTCGCATTTTGTCATTTTCTTTTTTTTTTTCTGTGGAAAAAAAGACACCAATTTAATTGAATTTCTTTGCTTTTATTGTCTCCATTACGCTAATCACAGAAAAGGAGAGTAGATTTGTTTATCTAGACCTTGGTAGAATTAGCAGAGGGTAATTGTGGAGATGTTAATGCTTTGAAAAAAAAATATCTGCACAATCGTAACCAGAGTTTTTATTGATCAACTAGTCATAAGTGCTTATAGACATTATAGAAACTGACAGTCAGGCATCAGGGAGAAAACCTGCTCAGGTGACAAAATGCTGTAAACTCACACCAAAGAAACACTCCACTCTACTGTGATTCCACAGACCAAAGCACCGTCTTGTAAATAAAACAATGCCAGGGTGGGCAAATACATTTTACATGAGTTGACCTAGCTTCCTATTCTTTTTGTGCTTTGTGACTGTATATAACAAAATACAAGTGCTGGATGATTCATCAGTGACAGACAGTGCAAAGATAGGGCTGTCATTAAAGTAAGGTGCAGGCATTCTGCTATCTCACATAAACAACATGCAATATAACCTTCTGAGAGCGTAGCACGACTGCAGGCGAGGCAGAACACAGTGGAATGCAAAATACAACCCCAAATACCCTAGGGCCTGGAGGCAAATTTGATTAAAAGTTTGTTTTTCTTCACTCTCAACAAACCGAGGAGCTCGTCGATGCGGCACTGACAGTTAATTGGACTTGGCAGGGCCACGAGTTCATTCGTCAGCATTGTGTGGGGCTTGCCTAGGAGGAGCAGGACAATCGATGTCCCTCAGGACGGCCTGTAATCACTGCAACACTCCAATGAAGTCCAGGGTTAAACATCAGGAGATTGCAGGTGCACCAGAGGATCTGAGAAAGACTGCTAATATGCTCCCATTCCCAAAGCAAACCAAGGACACTGCAACACAGCTCCCAAAGGACTGGGATGATACCTAAGAGCTACACTATAAGCTATTATTCTGACCAAAATTATCATGAACCCAAGGTCCTGAGAGATGACGCAGGTGTCTATAACAAATATCTTGCACATAAAATACCGAGACTTTGCATGAGTGTAGTCTAGATCAGTGATTCCCAACTTGAGTGTCAGGAAGCCTTCACAAGGGGTTGCAAATTAAATCTGAGGGGTCACAAAATTATTAACAGGATATTAAAATCAGAAAAATTTAATTTAACGTAATTTATTCTATGCAATATTCTGTTCACATCTTTCAGGCTTTTCTCTAATCCTTGCCATTTTCTTGTCTTTGTTAATTACTGGTTAGTTTTAGGCATCTAGCTGATTACAATTGTATTCCAACAAAAAAATAAAAATCACATTTTATTTGAAATCATCACAACCTGTAGATGCATGCAACCAATTATGGAGGGGGTTACAGGTTTTGACACACATTGTTTTTTAGGGGGCCAAAAAAGTCCAGTGGTCAAGATCAGTGGTTTCCAACCTGGAGGTCAGGACTCAAAGTCGCAAAAGAAATCTTAGGAGGTGTTAGATGATTACAAAGGTATTTGAAAGATGAAAAGAAAATGTAAATCCAATCTTTCTCTTTTAATTTTACAGTAAAGAGAAGTTTTACTTTTTCATTCCTCTAAAAACTTCAAAGGGAGACGCTGCTTCATTTAAAAAAGGGTTACAAGCTAAATGCCAGCGTTCAAAATTGAACAAAAAAGAATGACATTAAGGACTGAAAGAAGATGTGGTACTACTGGAGAAACTTCACCAGCATTTTAACATCATGATTATTTAAATCAGGTGTGGGAAATTATGAGTAACACCCGCATAACTGTGAAAAGATCATCAAAATAATGAATCGATAAATAAATACTGAAAATATAGAGAAGGTATTGAATCTTTGCTAATAAACGTCATAAACCTGGTAATAGACCACAAAATCTAGTGTGACTTATAGACTGTGAAATGAGCCTAAACAGCTTTTATCTTCATTAGCATTCAGGACATATCTTATCTCTTTAAACTGTTATCATAGCATTTCAGCTATTTCAGACACGCTGACCTTCTCTTAAGGACAAGAGATAAGGCTTTTTAATGTCCTTATTAAATCAAGCCATCTATGGAGACTCTCAGAGCTTGGTAGTGTCTTCTCTCTCCCCCTTACTGACTAATAAGCATCACGGTGATAATGACCAGTGGGACTGGATGCTGTTTCTGTTCTCTTCAAAATTATCGTATCATCTTAACCATCATCACGATGTGCAGTTATATCCATCGGCTTTTTGTGCTAAGGTTATATAGAAAACACACACACACACTTTAGGCATCCTCCCAAAGGTAATGGAGCAGTGAGCTCTTGGGGAACAATAAATCCTGCTTAATGGGATGGTACAAAAAAATCTTCAGAGCTGGGCAAAGTCAATCTGCATACTGGACCAATGAGGCTTACATGAACAGAAAATGTTATAAAGACGTGTATGCATGTGTGCGTCAAACCAGTTGATGCATGATACTTATGCGAAACCTCCTCAAAAGATTGTGGTTGACGCTTTTAGTAAGCGTATTTTAATATTTTTTCACATGATCAACATTTGCGCGTGTGTGTATGTGTTCAGCAGTAAAGAAGGCTGTCAGCTACAAAGTGTGTGCCACAATTCATCCGATGGACTCGCCATCAGGCAGCTAAAGTCTTGGTACAGTGATTTACACCACACATACGTCACATGAGAGCCACATCTTTAAACATCTCTGTCAGAGACTCGGCAGTAACATCCACCATCTGATCTATTTAACCACCACCACCAGTGGCTGTTTCTAAACTTCTCACAACCAGGTTTGTATGTGAATCCTTCCTTAGTTCTTAGTAACTATTAGTTGTCTACTAGTCAAAGAAATTGTTTAGGTACTAAATACTTGGTTTTTGGTAAATCGGCTACTAGAAAATATCTGACCAGTCTAAAAATCAAAAGTGATGTTCACACTCAATTACCCTCTATTCTGCCTTTGCTTTGTACAGGGAAGTTTAGCAGCTTAGCAATTTCTGAAACAGATCTTGAATACACCTTCAGGGTCCTGACATTCTGAACTCTGCCATCACGGCTGGGAGTGGTTTCAACAATAACTCCTGTGGTTTCTCTTAACTTGACTGTCTTTGAGGAGTACCACATCTCAGAGACGACACTTCTCCAACAACATGGCATCTAAAATGTGTTGTTTAACACCGATCATACTCTCCAACAAACACCCCATGTAAGGCAAGGCAAGTTTATTTGTATAGCACATTTCAACAACAAGGCGATTCAAAGTGCGTCACATAAAACCATTAAAAGCATCAAAACATAATGCAGAAGAAAACAAGATTTAAAAACAATTAAGAACATTCATTAAAACATAAAAAACAGTCAAGAAGCAAAAAATAGATTACAAGAATGCATAGTCTTTGTCTTGCAGGTGAGCTTTCAACTCTAGATCTTCTGAGTTGATCTGCAGTTCTTAGCAAGCTCCAATAAAGTCTGTACCCCTATTGGAACGCAGTAGTCTGACAGGGCCACTGATAGCGGAGAATCTACTTTATTACATTACATTTTCATTTAGCTAAATAAAGCAATAATAAAGGTTGTCATATTCTCAATGACCTTGATGTGCACCGCACACGTACTCAGACAGGTGAACATGACTTCCCACCATTTATCTTGCGCATGGTCACCTCTGGTCCTGTACGACGTGATGGTCCAAGGGCCAAAAACATCAAGTCTAAATTGAGTAAACAAGGGATCCTAGATAACTCTATCCACATATAAGTCAGATATTTTTTTGTTTGTTTCCAACTTTCCTCTTATTCTTTTGATGGTCACACATTTATGTATCACTCTTGAAACCTTACTTCCTGTTCTCTACAGCCCATCTGTTCAAATTGCTCTTCAGTGAAGTGCTGACCTTGATGAGCAACCTGTTCGTGGTAGTGTCTTACCAGCAGGGTAGAAACATGATGGCTCTTGGGAAGGATGATTGGACGCTTTTCTTCTCAGGACATGTCTGCCGACGATGTTCAGCCTCCAACTCTCAGCAAAACAACTGTCATCAATAATTGGGCTCAAACACTAGTGTGGACGGCATCTTGAAATTCTGTCCCCCTTTGAAAGTTATTTTTTTATTTTGTATTTGAAAAGGTCTTTTCATAATTACTACAAGGAGTTCATCCTTTTTCTGGCTACAGTCCGGAGAAGGCTCTGGCTTTTTGGATGAGCCTGACTGTTGCACGGGTAAGGGATGTCCAGCTGGAGAACCGTCCAAACCGATGGGAGGAGAGAGGTTCACCTGTAGCTTTTGTAACATAGGTTGAAACTTGAGGGCGAACCTCTACATCAGTTTCTGGATGTAAAAGGTAAAATATCTCTTGATGTGAAAACTCATCCTTCTTTTGTCCTTTCAAAAACGTTTCTTCCAAGATCATCGTCCTCCAGAAGCTCTGTGTCTTCAAAGGTTTGATTACTCTGATTCGATGTCCTCTTGTCAAAATGTTTTCTTCTACATGGATAACACCAGCACATGGACTAAGGAAAGACCATTAGGTCCAACATCCTCCATTAGGTAGGATGTTGGTCCTGTAAACATTGATGGGGCTTGTCTTGTGGCTTCCTTGAGACATATTTCTCTTTGGGACCATTGTACCATTTACGTTGTGCACACGTTGTATGTCTCTGCGGAGGAGCAGGAGAATGGCTGCATCAGGATCAATGGCTGGGATTTTATCCACCACTGGCTTGAGGTGGGGATATAGATGTGATATCCCTGGTGAGGGGAAGTCTGAACGGTTGTCAGGCATCACGTCACACTGAGTGCGGGGAGAGGGATCTGTACCCTCTATTGACTCAACGATGAGTTTACTTGCGCGCTGGTCTGATGTTACAATGACCCCTGAGCATGTTTTAAGGATGCATGACGCAGCACCCGCCACAATGCCAAAAAGGCAGAGTAGCTTGGACCTACTACTCTGTTCACTGAGGACGGCGTGTGCTTTAACAGCCTTTAACAGACTGAGGAATGTGACTCAGTGGTAAACGGGATCGTCCTTCAAACAGAGGATCGGCGATTCGATCCCCGGGTCCACTAGCCCATGTCGATGGGCAGGCGGAACCTTAGACCCTCCCATCAGTGTATGAATGGGTGTGAATGATGTCATGTAGAGTGAAAGCGCTTTGAGTGGTCGGAAAACTAGAAAAGCGCCATACAAATACAGGTCCATTTACCGTTCTGCCTTTGACATGTCGAGTAGACCCTGACCAAGCATGGTCGGCCAACTGACTCACCAAAGACTTCAATGCACTTCAACATGACCTCTTTTCTGTTCTCTAAAGTCTTGCTTCAGAACCCACAGTATTTTCTGAGAGGATGGGGGTTATTATGTAATGGACACAGTCTGTCTACATCCCCAACCTGTCTCTCTATGTTGTTTTGCTTGATTTCACCCTCCAAGGAAACCTCAGTCTTCCTGGTGAACACAGATGGTTTGATGTTTTTCAGAGATGTATCTGTCCTGATAGAACCACCCATGGAAAGTTCAGAAAAGCTGGGGTCATTTTGTGTTTTTGCCTGGTCTCAGATGAACTTTACAAAGGAAGGCTTTTGAACCTGATATTTTGTTTTGTATTTACAGCCAACTAAGATACATTTCTTCAGAATGTTGTAGGAGAGCAATGGGGTTGACTCCACGGGGTGTGTTGAGGTAAGAAAGTCAGGGAAGAACTGCCTCCAGTTCTTGCAACCACAAATATCTGCAGTATGTCCTCTCAGCAGTCAGAGGTTGTATGGCAAGAGAGGGATAAATATGGGGGGAGAACATACTCAAAACACACTGTATTTCTTTTAGTATGAAATTTCCTATAACATTTGACTAGTCCACTTAAAAGAATATTCTAAATCCTGCATTATTTGCATCCAGTTTGCAGTCTTCTTCACCTTTGCTACATTTCTACTGTCATCAACTGTCAATCAAAAAGCACCAGCAGGATGTGGTCGCATGCGTGTACCATTGACTGTACGTAAAGATAGATGACATGATAGCCTTCCAAAAGTGAAGCCAAAACCTCTTGATTGCCCCCTGGTGACTGGATGCAGCATAGGTCATAAAACAGGTAATAAAAAATGGTTGTTAAGTCTTTCTAGTCAAACAGCCACCGTGGCGCCAACATCAGTTAAGTACAACAGCTACATGGATCTCATGCTCACAAGCTGTGGACGCCATGCTCCTCGCGATTGGGTCATGCGGGTGTATACACCTACTGTGCCTGCAACCCCAATCACAGAGTGGAGGGCCTCAGAACACCATCAAGCATGTGGTGAGGAAATATGACCCTAAAAATGTTACATTTTGATTCATAATGGCAAGCAGTGATGTGTGATGGTGAGTGGGTGGGGGGAATTGCGTGTGGCTATAAATGTTTAATAGCAAATAATCTCTGAGTAAAGATTTTTTTGTGGTGAAACACATTTTTATTTATTGATGCATAAGGCTGCATCTAGACAATCATTAACCGAATCGTTAAAATAAAAAAAAACTGCAGTCTCCTCCATCTCAATAAGGTCAGTCCCATGACACAGCCTGGGTGCTAACACAGGGCCTCTGACAAAACCACACAGGGTTGTTCAGCACAAAAAAAAAAGAAACCTGGCTCAATTTTTGCAAGCTGCAGTTTGTCGTCGCACAGCTGTTAAAATACATGCAAGCATGTGTTCCTTCCTGCTAATTACTTTGTACCGTGAATGCCGTACATATTTCTACGTTTTCAAACTCGCAAATGTTGCGCTCAAAGATGAAACACTTGCTTGTTGTGTGCTGTGTAGAGATTTGACGTCTGAAAGGCCTTTGAAATTATGGGTTTGTTACTCAACCTGGACTTCCTGCATTGTATTTCAGTTTCCTAAACAACACAACCATCAAAGCAGTCCCTTACATAGTATTAATGCAGGACTGTTTGTGAACTCATAAACTGACTGCGCCCAGTGTATAGAAAAACAAAGCTTCGTCAGCACAGGGGGGCTTCATGGACACACGGACACAAACACGTGCACGCACACACACACGGCCGGCCGGACGGACGGACGCACACACACACGCTCAAGGCACTATAGATCGGTCCATCTTCTGTCCCCGTGAGAAATACAGTTGCCCGAGCGCTTTGATCTATCAAAATGAATGAGGCAGGCGGCATCGACTGTTACATGCAACTAGGAACCTCTTTCAGAATGATACAGTTAGAATATTTATAGTTCTCCCAAAATGTCTCCGTTTACATGGTTGTATAATGAGGAATTCAATTGATTTAGACTTCCTTTTTTTAAGTTGGTGTGTTGATATGGGGCCATCATCTCAAAGAAATGTGACTTATTGCTTTTCTACAGTCAATGGCACACATATAAACACACACACATTGAATTATCAATATTTAAGATTAATGAAGAGAGAAGTTTTAAGAGAAAAGTATAGAGACGTTTGGAGGGATGAGTGGAGCCACAGTAAATCTGTGTGTGCATCTTTCCCTTTGAGTGTAATTCACAGTCTCTTGGTCTTTGACAGCGATGCATGTCAATGTCCTGCTGCTGTGGGATTGGAGAGGAACCATCTGGCTCAGATGCACTTCTTATAATAACGTGTAAATTATGTCGACGGGTGCCAGAGAGAGTCTTCACAAGGGTGTTTTTCAAGCCAAAATTAAGTTTACTTGCACAATTTTGGTCTGGTTACTCTTTTATATCGCGTCCCCGCTGGTTGGGGAAATGTCATCTGCAAATAAATAAGTTAATGAAGCTAAAGTAAATATCTGCCATCTCTGCTTGACCCAGCCCAATGAGTTCAATATATAATGAAACCAATCACAGAGCCTTAATAATGAATAATCCTACTGTTTTAGTTGACAATTAACATAAAATAAGTAGCAGTAGTAGCCAATTCTGTCTGGTGCAATATCCCATAAACAAGTATTCATAGGCCACATTCATCAATTAGCCATGTGTGTAGCACCCGCAGCAGCGGCTGCCTTATCATTTGAATACATTAGGGAGGAATATGTTACCTCATGGACCAACCACATTAGATTTGACTATTAAGTCAAGTGTGATAGATTTCTTCTTAAAACACAAAAGATATTGTGGTTAACAAAGCTAAACTACTCCTTGGACTTATCAGATACTTATCTTGGTAGTATTGATTTTTTTGTATAATCGCTGCAAAAGTGTGTGAACATTTCCACGACAATGAGGAAAAGCAAAATCCGAGGAGGAGAGGAAAACACTAAAAGCTCCTTATTTATGCATATTCCATCTCCCTCAGCAATGATAACATATCATTATCCGATTGATGCACATGAAATCAATGATAGTGCTTCATTGCACCTAATATTTTGCAAGTGATGGCAGTCATAGCTAAGTATACCTTGTACATTCAACGTCTATCGTTATCGTTCTCTATATTTGTATGCTGTTATTACTGCAGCATATGGTGACCCTGTGTGACACACTCATCTAGGGAGATTAAATCACAAGTATTGAAATGTACAACGCGATGGCAGCAGAGAGACTGGGTCATTTCACTGCAATTTTAGAAAAGGAAAGTCTACTTTTAAACTCAAGAAACTCATAAGATTCTGAAAAAAAAACTTGATATAGTTTTTATTTAATAAACTCATAATATTCTACAAAGATTTGATTTCACATTTGATCTCATATTGCTCCGTTCTTTTTACAGCAAATTACTATATTTGTTGCAGACTCCACCCAATAATATAACTACTTTGGCAAAGCCTAGCACAATACTTGAGTAGACTAAAATGACTAAAGACATACTGTTCAGTCCCATAAGCAGAACTCCATCTATCTGAATTGCCTTTGCAAAAATGGCTTCTGTCCCTGCTTTATTGAGTCTTTTCTTTTGTATATACATGGTGAAAATCCTATTGAGAGCAATGTTGTTTTTTGAAGACAAAAAGTACCGACAAAACAAAGATACACGGTCGCACAAAGACAAACACAGTGCATTTCAATAAAATAAAAAAGAAGCAAAGCAACAGCACAACAGAGAAAAACAGACAAAGCAAACAATAGCAGGTACATGTCACCACACTGCTTTAATGCCATGAGCTGTTCATTGAAACCATAAAAAACTAAATCAATTAGAGTTATCAGAGACACATGTTCAAGACCACGTTCCACAAACACAACACACAGGCATTAGAGGAGTCACACCAACCAACAACAACAATAAATCATTCATCACTCTATAGGGAAAACATAACCTCAACTCAGAATGCTCCAAATCCACGTGTGATAGATGGAGAACAAGACAACATTTGCAAACAACTGTCAGCGGCAAATGTCGTGTTTTTCCATTTCATCTGTGGTCCACATCTACCAGTGTGTCCTTGAGATTAGTCTAAGACACCCCAGGACTCTAGGCAGGTCACAGGGCAGGCCTGGTCTCAGTGGGACCTTAGCCTCAGGCAGGGAAGAGGATGAAATGGTTTATGGCTACAGCAGGTGGACACCAGCAGGTGAAAAACAGGCGATATCACTCTCCTGCCTTTGCTACCGCTCTCAACGCAGCGTACTCTCCCAACTCTTCGCCTTCTCTTTTGTGGCCGCAAACAGTCCGACTCTTTATTTTCACCACCTGACCCATATACAAAACTGCTTCCTGGTGGGTGCTGCTCCAGAAACGAGGTCCAAGCCTTTGATGCAGCTCCAGATCACTGGCTGAAAAGCTGTCACTTCAGCTTTAGGCCGCTCAGCATCCCACGGCTGCTCTTTATCTCCAAACTTGGGCTTCACACTTTTTCTTCACATTCTCACATCATGTGACCGGCTCAATTTGCCTTCTCACCAGCTATCGTATCAGGGGATTGACTGTTATGTGAACAGAAATACCTCAACTCAAACATAATAGCGGTAAAATAAACAGCAAATAAACCATGGCATTGATTCTGTTGGAACTGAATAAATGTGAATGTGTGCTTTTGAGCCCACCTAACCAATAATATGATGGCTGCATCCACCAACATGAGGACTGCTGAAGCTCACATCCCCTACCTGAGCTGGGTGAAAGTAAAATTTACCGCGAAAGACAATAAAACCCATGCTGAACCATTTACATGAAGGAAAAAGAGGGCAGATTTAATTTAAAAATTGGCACGCATTCCTCATTTCTACAGATGAAAGCTCGTAAATGAAAAAGCCTGGAATCATGCCTGGTATGGAAATCTGAAGTTATGAATAATGCCTCTGTCTCAATCATCAAGTCTGTTTTAATAAGGTGGATTAGCCGAGCACCTGCAGGCTGAAAGGCACACGCGGCTGCACTCCTAACCAACCAAGAGTGGGACAAGAGTCCCTGGGGGCCTCGAACCTCAAATCCTCCCTGTTGGACCCTCACCAGTCTGCAGAAGTGAGCAGCAGCAAACAGCTCAGACTCGTCATTTATGGTCATGAATCCACCTCCAATGGGTCGCCGCCGCAGCCAGAGCAGCTGATTTACACACAGTTGCTAATCAGGGAATGGCTCTCTTGCTAATGAAAACTCATAGATCTATACAATAACAGTACCGATATGATTTTAGCTCCCATTACTCATTCCTAAATATGCAATGGGCAATAACAGTTAAATGCTACTGGTAGCTGAAGTTAAGAATTTGGGGTCAGAAATATTGACTGGGTCACCGACCTCCTGTATGCACAGTCACTATTTTTCTATGGACATAAATATCACATAGGCGTAAATAAATTATTTCCTCCTCTCTGGCCTCAGTGACGCGTTTTTCCAGCATTTAGCTGATTGCAAGATGGATATGCTCAAACTCCACCCTCCCATCCCTCCTGGAGAGCAGCTCTGGGAGCTGGGAGGAAACCCCAGTAAACAGAAAAGGTTTGTTTCAGCTTGGCATTGATCCATCATGCCACTGAACAAGTCATAGGCACCAGTCTAATCATGATTAAGACCATAACAGAGAGCTCGGTAGACACAGGGGGGGATGCAACCATCCATCCATCCATCCGCTATATTCATCAAACAAATCACTTCCACTTCCAGCAAATGAAAATTAATTCATTGTGACTTACTTGTTCCATTGACTGTGTTTGCTAAGAAGAGAGGATACAAAGCTGAGCAGCTTTGAGATGGACGTACATTGAGCCAAGAACAGTTGAAGGGTTCACAGTAAATTCTCATGGACTTACTGGCTGTAAACGCCATTTAGGAATAAATTAATCCAAGTGACTAACTGTGGGTTTAGGAGTAAAGTGCACTCACCACTAGAGCAGTCCAGTCCCCCCCATCCGGGCTCACACTGGCATGTGTCAGGGGACACACAGCGACCATGGACACACTCCTCTGTACACAGAGCTGAGACACACAGATACATTTTCTCATCAGTGTATAATTGAGTTAAAACACACACACACACACACACACACACACACACACACACACACACACATACACACACAGAGAGAGTGTAAAACATCATTAAACCACCAATAAACAGCATAATGAAAACCACCAAGATAACAGCTGAAAGAAAATGGCCCATAAAATTGAACACTCAATATCTCCCTAATACCATCAGGGGACTAAATCTTAGCCATGGCACTCATATTCAACATCCATCTGCACTACTTGACACTGGGCCCAATGATTTCTTAGGAGATTGAATCCTTGGTTAACATCTCTGTTTATCACATAGCTTTACTTTGCACAATGAGCTGTTATCAGAAGGCTGAGCCATGAAAGAACAAGCTGTAAATCCCCTCTAATTTGATCAGCCGGTGCTTTGTCATATAGTGATGCTTTAATGTAGCAGGTCCGGGCACCTCAGTGTTTACTAAGTGTGCAGTTTTCTTGATCATTCATATTGAGCAACACGGCACCCGATTGATTGGGTCGGCATTAGTATTCCTGAGAGGGAGTTCACAAGAGTTGGAGGTTTGGTTCAGCTGGATAATAAAGTGACCTACACTTTTTTTTTTTTTTGCCACAGTGCCAGTTTTTTGTGTTAAGCCAAGAAGGAAAAGTATCACAAAAATAGGCACTTAGTATGAATAAATCTGTGGCAGCCAAGGTCATCTGGCCAGCAGGGTTAAGACAGACAGGCTCTTATCTGAGGAATGAGACAATCAGGCCAAAACGTCGAGAGAGAAACCCCGCCTGATGGGAATCAGCAGTCCACTAACACGGCCTGTGAAGGGATGATACACAATCCAAGGGCAGAAGAACAGCCAGACCATCGCCTTAACTGATCAGACCTCATCCAACACTTGAGCCAAGTTACGCTTCTTTTGTTCTTTATTTCTTTATGTTTTATGGTGAGAAAAGGGCAGCAGGAAAGCGTCCAAGTTTTTGTTTTGTTTTTCAGCATACGCCCTGGAGGCGCTTTTGCAGTTCCGTGTGCAACACTATGGCACTCATCCTGCAGGCAAAGAGGTCAGTAGAAAGCTGGCTGCAGGCCTGAACAGTGCTACAATAGATTATCACTCAATCAGGTTTCGATTAGGATCCACCGCCAGCCAGGAGAGATGCAGCGGGAGAGGAGAAAGAGGAGTGAATCCCAAACACCCATGAGCCGGTGCTAATCGCAGAAATGCTCCCAAGGCAAAAATGGTAAACCAGAGATTGAAAGATAATTTAGGGCAGATTTCTGAGCATCAGTACTCTGGTAGAAAACCGTCTAATTACAGTAAGCCAGCGAAAAAGAAAAGGGATGCGAGCTTGAGTATTTTATGCTGACGAAGGTGTGCGATCGACTACCTCTAATCAATGAGTCCACAGTATGCAGAGTATTCAAAGAGAAGAGGAGACGAATCCAATGTCACCACGATGACTTGATTTCGTTTACTTTCAATCAGCAAATTCGGATCAGCGAGAACAGGGAAATGCAAATGTGTCACATCCTCTATATAAAAAAAAGAAATATGGAAATGAAGTTTTGAATATGGGAGAAAGGATAAAGCGCACCCTTCTCCTGAGATCTGAACCGGTGTTCTGAAGGGATGGCATAATAAAGTAGGAGGAGGTAGGTCTTTCATTTTAATTGAAATTCATGAATCACTCTGCTTAACTCATGTCTAAGGAATCTGTTGGAAAATTGAGTCTTTCATCTAGATAAAAGGCTAATCTAACTCATTATGCAGAGGTGTTATCAGAACAGGGAACAATGGTGCTAATTGGTGATTGTCATTCGGTGTTAATAAATTCAATATTTTTGACCAAACTACAATCTTTTAAAATGTCTGATTAAATAGATATATCTATTCACCATGTGCATTATGCTCTCTGTTTTTGGAGTTTTGCTGCAGTCAGTATAAAAAAGGACCCACCAGTGAAAGTCGGTGTTTGTGATTTTTCTAGTAGCAGAGTTTTGTAGTACACCGGTGGTGGAAATGAAGCGAACAAAATGTGGAACATTATGATGAAGCTGATGGATAAATCAATCTCAAAGATATGCCTACAGAACATATCAAACAACTCCCTCCAAAGCTTCGTCCTCATGCCTCCATCTAGCACAGAGATTATTCATTTTAAAAACAGTCTTTGAAGCATTAAAAAAAAAAACGCAACAAAGCCAAAAATGAACAAGAAATCAAAGGCACAGAATCCCTTTCTGGGGAAAAATCTCATCATCTTCCCAAAACCGATTAATTCTGCCGCCTAAATCATTTTTAGACTTACACTGCATCACTGGACAGGCAAGAGTCATGCAGAAGTCATCTGACCTAAATGAACTGCCGAAAGAGGGACTCGTAACGCTGCAGAGCCTGTGAGCCTCTGAAGATATTACGAGCTGCTGTCATTAGCGAGTTCCCCTCATGCTCAACTGTAATAATCATGCTTATTAGTAGGGAAATGAGTTCCTAACTTCCTCTACATTGGCCAGTTACAGACTAAGGTAATGACTTGTGCCAGATCAAAGGTCACAGAATGAATAAAGACCTCTAGTCAAAAACTTCAAGCACTAATTAACAAGAAACGCTCAAAGTTCAACTTATCGCGGGAAGAAAATTTGACAATGTCTTCCAGAAGACAGAATGAAGTAAAACAACAAATTAAAGCAAAAACACCCTCCAAGATAATGTTGCTGATTAAGCGTGAGAAGTACTCGCCTTGTGTGCATTTATGTGATCATTTTGGTTCATTCAAGGTCTTCACATCCTCAGATTTATTTAGACGTCTCCCATCGGAGCTAAGTGTTGATGTGATGCCATATGGCAAAAAAAAAAAAAACAGGCAGGACTGTTTAAGTATTTTGGCCTTTTAATGACATATACTTCATAAAGAAAGCTACAGTAAACTAACAATACACAAGGGGGTGTATTTTACTTTCAGTAAACAACAAAGTGTCCTGAAATAGACGACTTGAGTTAATTTTGGGTCGATTTGCTTTCCAATGCACTCTTTTGTCACTCTATGCAAAAAAGCTTGGGGAGCACAAATCTCTTAATCCTGGTAGTGAGAGTGCTGGGATTAAAAGGGGTGGAACAGTTTGCAAAGACAGCAGAAAGCAAAACTGCCCTCTCGGCCCCTATCAACTCAAACTCCCCACTTCACCTGAAAGAGTGTTAAAGGGGAGGGCAGCTGTTGTCACTCTCAGTCTGACATATTATTAAAACAAAAACCTTGTGTTAATACAGTGGGGAGGCCAGATTTGAGAGTGTCAGCTCCTTGGTTTGTAGTTTCACCTGGTTAACACCCTGAAAAGACTGCAAATGAACAAATAGCTCCATTGTCAGTCAAATGGTTAATGAATACATTATTGATCAATCTGCGCCTCCCTCCTCAAGACCCCCAGATAATCACACCAGCTCTTATTCTTTGCTGGCTGGCTTCCCGGTGCTCTGCTGCCCTGAGGCCAGCTAAATTAGAGACAAGGACAAGCCTAGCTGTGGTCGGGGAGCATACCCACATGGCTGCAGTCACTGTGTCAGTAACTCCCTCATGCTGCAAATAATCTAGGATAATATTAAAATGTGATTCTAATCTTACTTAAAGGGAATAAAACATTAGCTAAGGCGAGAATATCAAAAACGTAACTCTCAGAAGCTATATGTTCTGTCTTTATTTGGCCAACGTGCAAAAATATTCAGTTTGATGTGAGTGAATAAAAATAGAAATCAATGACCATTAATGAAGCCATAAAAACGACAGGGAAGGGTTGTTATCAGCACATTGCTACAGTCAAATTTTCACGGCTTCTGCTCTTTTTATGTTATTGAATTCCTGGGTGGTTTTATGGCGGGTGCTATACCTACTCAGTCTGTATCCTGGACCCTGCTGGCTCGTTAATTTTCCTCATTGTTATACAACTTCAATTAAATTACTCTTACTGGAAGGGCAAAGCAAAGAGCAGTCTACTGTGCCTTCAGATTAAATCATGCTCAATCACCTTAAACTGAGTAAACGTGCATGGATGGTGGCATGCTAACTGAGGAGGTGGTGATGGCGTGGTGTTCGTTGTTCATGATGAAGAGTGTGTGTGTGTGTGTGGGCGGGTGGGTCATGGGGAGGGGGGTGATGGTGGCATGGCAGGGAGCGTTGGCTTTATCTGCAAGCCACCCACAGTAACAATCAATCCTAATATTTACTCCTGTTCTCTAAAAGCCTAGCGGAAATAACCGGAAATGTCATAATCAAAAGGATTTTTAAAGGATACTCACGAACACACAAGTCTCCGCTCTCAAAGTAACCGGGGCAACACTGCGAGCGGCGCCTATACATGGTCCTCACTCCCCGCCGGTAAGCCGTCTTATAGCTGATCCTGGAGAAAACACACAGAGACAGCTACGTGATGTAAAAAGGACTCTTTCTGAAGGGCAGGAGACATAGCAGGTAAAGGTGACATGCTTTTTGTTGTTATTGGCAAAGTATAATGAGGTAAAAAAGAATTAAAAGATATTTTGTGGAAACACCTGCTACATAATAGTCAGTATTTGGGAGGTGACTGTGTGTACTTATTTAGTTGGATGCCCACTATAAAATGTAATGGAATAATTAAAACATTCACTGTGAGATGATTACAGTCATCCTGCCTCTGAGCACTCTTCTGTCAGCCACATTAACAAAGACATGTGTTGAGGCCTTCAATGACTTGGCTCTTGTTTTGGGGGTCAGTAGCAGGTGAGTCGCTCATTAGGCTCCTCCAAACGTACCTGTGCCTTGTGCATTTAAACCAGTTGAGGATGTCCGTGCATCTGGTGTAGTAGATCTGGTCAAAAGGGTGAGCGTAGGATTCCTGAACAGTCACCGCATAGCTAAAAGACAGAAATGTAAAGACATAAGTAGTAGAAAGAAGGCCTGTACTTATTTCTGAGAAGATGTTACATGTTATGCTACTTTATACTTGATTTATGAGACAACTAGCCATATACGTTTTCAGATTTGGATTTTACAACAACAAAAAAACACGATAGGCTTATACAATACAATACAATACATTGTTACACATTAAATCAGTGGTTTCAGATATCTATTAGTCGTTATCAGTTCAGCCAAAGAGACATTTCCCCTCTACACTTCTCAGAGTTGGTTTCACTTCCGAAATTATTGTTTGAGGCCGAAATAAGTAAAAGTATCCAATATTTCACAAAAAACAAAGAATATTACAAAGAATAACAAAAAATGTGTGTCGCATAATTTATTTTTTTCTTCTTTACCCAATGGAGGATCTAGAGTCAGATTTGTGAGTCTTTCTTTGGAGGGGGCCTGACCCTTAGGTTGGAAAACACAGTTACTCAACCTCGACCAGCTACAAGACTAAAATTCTGCTGAGGAAATATTTTTCTGCAAAACATTTACATTCTTAATGCAAGTACATTTTAATGATAATACTTAGACTACCTTGACTTAAGGGGTATTTGCACATGTATGTACTGTTACTTTAGTATCTCCGTAAAAGTTCCTTGGAACATAGATTTCCATGCTCCTTGGAGATGTTTGGAGAAAAAAAACAATAACAGCACACAGGTCCTGTCAATGGACACAGTGCTAATGAAAGTAATACAATAACTTTGATATGCAAAGAAAGGACTTGAAAGGAGCTTTTAGGTGATTCATGTTGGTGATATATGCAGCCTGAGGCAGTCTGAGGATATTGCGGGACCTCAAAGCCACGAACACAGCACACTTAGGGAATTCATTTTGATGCCAACAAGGTGGAACCACGATCCCTAAGTACACTCACCTTGGTCAGGCAATAATTCAGATCATATATCTTAACAGCGTTCTTTCCTCCCCTTTGTATCGAGCACAGAAATTATTCCTGCTTATTTCTCATAAATGACACTGCCCAGCACAACTAATAATTATTCAGGCTCCATGGCTGTCGTGATTGATTGGGATGAAAGAACACTGATCAATTTGCCTGCGTATTTCATTTGAAGCTGCAACTCCTCCCATCTCTCAGAGCTTGGCGACATGAGCTGTGCGAGATCGATATACTGCTGTATAGATTTGGGAATAGATCTGGAACTTTAGTTAAGAACGCTTGTCGCAGGTACATTGAAAAAGTTACAAGATCGACAACGTCAGTACGGGAAGCATGCGCTGCTCAACTACAGCAGCTTCCCTTTCAAATCCAGAATTCAATGTACTGTGGTAAACCCATGCAGATAACACTCACCTCTCCCAGTGGCTGCAGACATTGGGGTCGTCCGGGTTCAGGCTCCAGACATTAGTGGTGAACCCCAGAACAAGCAGCAGTGCCGGCAGGGCAACAGATGACCCCATTCTTCACTCTGAGAGGGGGACAGGGGAGGAAAGATAGATGGCACTTTCCACATTCAAATAAGAACCTTTTTGTAGTTGGAAGTGGTACATCTCCTGTAATCTATTTTAAGTCGTTTTGAGTTTAAGTTAATCGAAACACATGCCTATGCTTGTTTCAGGAAAAAGTTACATTTTCTTTAGAATTATTTAGATAGAATGATGCAAGGCCAATATTTGTTTCGCTTTCCGTCTGAACGCAGTTAAAAAGCTACTGGCAAGTAGATTTAGTTATCTTTGGATAGACCCAATGCGTGTATTTCCAAAAATGACAAACTATTTTCAATCTAGGATCGTATACATATGCTTAACGTTTGCTCCTGTGCTTCTCTCCTTCAGTAAGACCTTCAAAAAGTGCATGTGCTCTGTTCTGTGAGCGGCTGCAGAGATGATCTGTTTGACAGTGACGGAGATGCTGATTTGTTTAGACCAGCAGGTTATTTCATTAGACATATAGACAGAGGAAGAGGGCATATGATCAACGGGCATGCATGACAGTGATGGATTCCCCACACGAGCAGGTTTTACCTTTGCACATCGCTACCGGAGATAAAGGATGTGTGACACTGTATGACTGACACACAACATATCTCATACTTCAGGTTAATGCCTGGATGCCAACAACAGTAACATTAATGTTTATTATATATGCCGATGTGTCTCTGGACTCTCCACTGGATGTGGTCTCTTGGGAACAGAAAACTCACACTTCGTTGTGTCATAAACAACAAACACAGGTGGAATAAATACAAGGAAACTGACTCCTGACTTGGCTTTGTATGGTGATCACATGAGATGGTGCGTTTAGGTTCGGCTGTGTGCTTTACTGTGTTCAATATTTCTGAATGACTGTATCCAATAACACAGGCATTCACATGTTTAGCTAAATTTCTGCACTGACAGCCGCATGTAGTTCACTCACATCTGAAAGAAAATCAATAAGACCACCACTTCCTCTAAGTAGCAGTTCATCTGAGCAGGCAGAGGTTAAATTCATGTTAATTTCCGTAGCAGGATAATTAATCAACAAGCACACACGTTAAAGGGCTTCAGCTGCTTTTATATTCAGCCCCTTCTCTTAAACAATCCTGTTAAATACTTCAGGGACTTGATTGATTGACTAGAAAACTTAATTCCTCCTGTGATTCGACCACCGCCCTCAGTCGTTCCATTGAGGGGCAATGGACAAGAGGAAATACTTCACAACTTGTCATATTTTACAAACCTCACAAGCCCTCGGTCACAAGCGTGCTCTGGGAGGCCGAGAGGTGAGAAAATTAGGATTATCCTGAATATGTGGCGAGGTAGCCGTGGCCTTAAGCTCACCTAATCCTACAGCCTGTGGTCCTCGGGTGGGGCTTTCAGTGGATACTGAGGGGGCTCCGGAAGCACAAAGTGACAGAAGTGCCGCTGTGCCCCGACACACACGCTCGCTGGGAGAGGTGATGACAGGTTGCAGATCTGTGGGAGAAAAGAAAAAATAATGAGCTTATGATGACACACACAAGACACATGCTTGCATCGTTGCCTGCTCTCACACGCATGCGCACACACAAACTCATGAATTTCTTATGGGATCAAGAATCTCAACAGGGATGTAGTTCACAAAAGCTGCTCTTGAAAGGACAATTTACTGTGCGCATCCTCCACATCCGACCACACAGTTTTCCTTCCATTTTCCAGTGTCCCTCCTACCTGGTATCCACAGACACACGACGATGCCCACTGGGATAAAAGCCTACATTAACTCAAGTGGGCCTAATACAATGAACTCTGCTCACACTTCAACACTACAAGTGGCTTGTCCACAATGTGATAAGATTTCGTTATGTGTGATCATTAACGAAGCCTACACAACGGTTACCGCCATTGTAATACAGAACATTGATGCGTTGGTCATCTCTCTCGCTACACGGCTCTTAATGATTCTTCCAGAAGGTCAGAGGGTGGGTTCGAGATTCTTCAGCCCTTCATGTGCTGTGAATTCTGGATTAAGATGTAAATATAAGCATGACAACATAATATGGCTGTTTTTGTTCTTGGCTAAATGAATAATTCAACATATTTCTTCTGTAAACTGGCCCAGCAGGTTGGACACTAAGACAGAAGACTGAATTAGAACTGAATTAAAATGATGTGGTCTACAGAGGCACCATCATACAGCTGGCTAACAAATACACTAAACCTTTACTATATTAAGCATAAATATATATCAAGAAAATAAGGATAACGTACTGATAGCAGATTTGATAAAAAAAAGAGTTTCACTTGTGGTAAAATATAACCTTTTCATAATACAATATATATATATATTCCACTTCGTCCAATTCTATGGTGGCAGCAAAGCACTTTATCCAATAATTACGGAGGTGAGGGAGGGGGCAATATTCTAAGAAAAACTGAATTTACAACATTTAAGCCGTTGGCAACTCCGGTTTTGACAAGTGATGTCAATGCGGAAGAGTCTTAAATGTTGCATTCTCTCTAATGGCCAGCGCCGGGCAACTCCTCTGGTTTCAAAAAGATCTACAATTGTATGGAAGTCTGGAACCCTACTTCTCACTTGATTTATTACCTCGGTAAACATGAGTTAATGGTCTCAATTGCTGGTTTCAAGTCTTCTTCAGTACAGCATGATGTTCATTTAGTACAAGTATGCTTTAGGGCGGGCTTACTGTGATGGCAGGTCGCTGCAGCTGCTACCAGAGTTTACAGCGTCTGTACGTCACACCTTCACGTTGCAAATATAGTAACTAAGCCAATCCAAGGTGGCTACGGACAAATTGCCGAACTCAAGGCTTCAAAACGGCAGTGCACAAACCAAGGGTGACACCACTATAACTACGTCCACTTCTTATACAGTCAATGGATTTGAGTCTTAAATGTGCGAGAGAAAAAACTCAGTTCTCCGAGATTAAAATCACAAATTTAGGTTGATCCAAACTTTCAGTAAAGCAATTTATTTTCCTCTCTAAAATGTGTTTCCTCTCCGAGAATTTATGAATTTATGCAATGACCCACAAACCCTTGATTTTTCTATACCATGATGCATTTTCTGTTTGTATTGAACAAGAGTTATTTAGCACGCTGCGTGTATTTATCGGTCCACCCCATAATCTGCGAGCGCCATGCACGCAGCACACATTGGTCATAAAAAAAGCAAAAGATTGCAATTGCAAATTCTGATATGAAATAAAAATCCTTTGTCCACGTTGTCACTATTGCTTTTGTTATTACACTGAGATGCTATGCCTGTTAGATCTGGTCACAGTTCACCTCCACTGAGTTATTTGTGTGCAGCACAGCATACGTCAGTGAGGCATTTGACTTTAAAAGCTGAATGTCAAGGACAAGGAGTCCCTGATTTTTAGCCATACCCAAACAGATCTCTGACAGGTCCTTTAACATTTGAATGTTTAAGAAAAGACAAAATGTAACCCACTTTCAGCAATGGTGCACAGGGTCGAAGTGAACTCCTGTTCATTGTTGATTCTGCAGTGTGATCAAAGCCCAACTGCATAAGACAGACACGTCTGATCAATATGACACTCATCACTGGGGGCTCTCCTGTATTTCTCCTCCCTGTATCTGTCGACATCCACGAAAACAGTTTGTTGCTGTTTTGACTTCAAACGCGCTCACTTCACACCAAACTAAATGCTCTCCAGGGACCTTATTTCCCCCTACTCCATTTCTCTCCAGTTCCTCACCACTTTGATTACCGAGACTATGAACCGCTCTCAACCGCTGAGCGGCTGCATCTGATCCCGCTGACAAACTGCTGAAATAGCAACATCTTTTAGTCAACTGGAGACACAAGTGCAAAGTACAAGAGGCAGGGTATCGTGTTCAGGTGTAGGCTTTAAGTGTATGTGAGCGCAAGGGCTTTTGAATCTTGACACGGACGCCGCCGGTTAACATGGGACCGCAGCCTGCTGAAACACTGTCATCGATGAGCCAGAGTCACATACATCCCCAGCAGCACCGCCTATATCAGCAGAGACATCTGCATGATTAAAGCCATGCGTCTTCAGCGTGTGACTTATTAAAGTGCAATGCAATTAACCACCTTGTCCCCTGGCTGACCAGCACCTGCACTCTTGCATGAATGATGCTCAGCAGGCATGACTGACTCACTCAAGAGAGAAGCTCACCTCCCATCTATAGATCCCAGCTGCTTCTCAGCCTCGTCTCAGTCATGTGTTCATTTATCACAATGCTAAAGTTTCATCTAGCTTGTGTTAATTTACATCTACATAATGGAAACCAGTCAACGGAAACATTGCTTGCTATTGCAATCTTGTCTGGAGCAACAGAGAGAATGCCTGATCAGTTGTGGGCTTCTGTGTGCGACATGTCTTCGCACAATCAGCCTATTATCCCTCCTCTAGATTCAAGCGGAGGGCTCATATACACATTTTATGAGACTTCGCCAGTCCACTCTGTTTTGTAATCACTGCTGAAGGATTCCCAGAGCAACCTAATTTGGAGTGATCTAAAGGTTACAGGTGTAACCGCACAGCACAGAGTGCCAATGAGATAAGCCCGACTGTTGGCCATCGCTGTCTGCTGCTGGGGGCTGTGAGTCATTACGAGTCAGGCCTCATTAGAGAGGCCATGGTGTGGCACATCATAGACACCGCTTCCCCTGGCTTCAGCCGCACACCTCAGTGTCTGATGTGTTGGACAATGACATGTCGGGGGACATGCTGGTTTCTGAAGTGGAGAAACAAATCAGCACAAAACCAAAACCTGCTGCTATGGATCACTAAAACAGAAGTTTTTCTGTGTTTTAGTAATGTTTCAACTGTGCTGAGTGGTAGAAAATAATCAAGTATTTACACAAGTACAAGTTAGAGGTACTGGTACTTTCTATTTTTTCCAAATGTATTATAATATTTCTAGTAATAACAACAAAAATGATTTGTCTTTGTCTCACCTGCGTGTGTCTGTGTGTGTGTGTGTGTGTGTGTCTGTATATATATATATATATATATTAAAATAACAATAATATATATATATATATATATACATATATTATTGTTATTTTAATAACAATAGTGACAATGAGGACAAAGGATTTCTATTTCATATGCTTTTTTTATGACAAATGCGTGCTGCGCTCGCAGATGATCTGCACACACACACACACACACACACACACACACACACACACACACACACACACACTGCCCTTTCCCAATAATTATTACTAGCCTTATTTGTAATTGTCTGATTTTGTTCTTAGCCCCTAGGTGCCCAAATCATGAACATATATTCAAAGTTAAAACACTTTCAACAAGACTTCTGTAAACAGACTCTAAAATGTTCTTGTAAAACTTTAAATGCAATTAAAAAGAGGTTCCTAAATATTTTAAACTAATGTATTGTTTCTACAGCCTGATCATTAATTAAACAGGTGGAAAATAATGACTGCATTGTGGTGGCTCACAATATGCTCTTTTGTCTTACTTCAGTTAATAAAGGGGCACATATACTTACACTCAGCTGCATTTAATAGGAAAATTATCAAATATGTTTCCCTCCAGTGCATTTATCTGACAGTTATAATTATCAGTTACTTTGCAAAAATAAGATTGAAAAATACAAATTTAATAAATCACATCTCACAAATCACAAATCACACCTCTACAATATTAAAGTAGCTTCATGAATTAATCCCATTACACAGACAATATAATATACAATGATAGAATGGGACCAGTCTACTTAAGGAGTACTTTAACTTTTAATACTTTAATTACATCTTGCTGATTATATCTTTACCTGGGTACACTTCTGAATGAAGGCCTTTCCCCTGAAACAGAGTACATTGTGGTATTTCTCCTTTTTGCCAAGAAAAGATCTCAACACTTCTTCCACCAGAGACACAAATGTCCCTTAAAAGTTAGCTCATGTTTTAGAGGAATGAGGAATCCAGTAAAGGATTCCTCTTGATTTCTTGTTTCATTCCTCTCTACACACATCACTTTAAAAGAGACAACGCATGCATTGGCATAAAGCGTATTAAAGTCAAGAAGCCCAAGACGGTGTTTGTCGTTGTATTTATGTGAATTCCCGTAATGCTGACAGCATGAAGTGCAGCCAAGGCAGCAATGTCTTATACCTGATCTCAGTAAAAAGGCACTCGTGGGTACTCTACTTTTTATTACACCTGAATGATTAGGAATGCCAGCTTGACATGATCCAGCTGAGGATTAATTTCACAATCTCTCAATCTCAAACCGGACACTGTGTGACTATAATACTGCTTCGTTACAGTTATGGACATAGTGAGTTATCATTATTTCAATAACACAAGAAGAACGTCCCATCCTGCTTTAGCTCTGGGGTTTTGCATATGATTTTCCAAGCAGATGGTGAAGATGGACAGAAGACAAATGTGCAATATTCTTATTAATAGCATGGACGACATTCATACGTAATGCGGTATTAGTTTCCCAGAAGTGTCCTCGGTCAGCTATACTTCACTATGCATTGAGACCGTGTATAGTATTAAAGAACAGAAAAGAAAACAAAAGTGCTTATTTCATTTGAAGACTTAATCTTGAGTATTGCAGGTGTCCACTGCGAACTTTGATCGTTTGTACATTTACACAATCAGAGAAACAGCAGAATAATGAAAGCCACTAGTTGCAGCTTGCGTATATTTAATAAAGGAGGACAGTTTATAAATACAAATATTTGAAATCAACAACAGATTATGGTATTGAATAAATTATGGGATGGAGATACATTATTTAGTGGAGTTACATTCTGCTGTGTCAAATCCTCTCAACTTGGTGAGATTGAAGTTGGGTTTTTTAAGTCACTCCCAACCGTTACTGAACATGTGACCATTCACCACTCGGCTGGGAAAGTAGTGGGAATCATCAGAGAAAGTTTAAAACTGGTAGCGCTGCTGCACTGAGCCGCCAACAAGCGGTCTCATGAAACCGCTAAACATAACAGCAACACCACTTTTATGACTGTGATTTCTACTTAGAGGTTGAGGCACCTGGGAAAATGCTGTGCGTCGTTTAACAGGAGCTTAATTCTGGCCACATGGTTTATTCATGTGGCGACCGCTGATATCACGACTCTCATAAATCACGCAGTGCGGCATGCTGGACGTCCACGCGCTCGGGCAGGGCTCACTAATCTCAACACCATCTTTCATCTGAATAACCTTGCCTTACCGCAGGGCAGGCCGACACCGGGCATGGCCCATTGGAGGGAGGCTCTCCTCGTACTTTTATTTCTTTCACTCAGGGCACAATGACTTTCTGCAGCCCGTCAGAGCAGACAAACAGTGTCCTGTGTGCTCCCAGGCAGCCGTCTGCCCACTCTCAACCACAGGCAATAATAAGAAATTGCCTCATGGACATCAGAGGAACTAATCTAGTCTAACGTTAGCTTTATGAATTTAGATTCAGACACACTTGGGAGGGGAGCAGCGGAGCCGGTCGAGCCATCTGTTCAGAAGTGGTTCAAAGAAAGAGCAGAAAATTTGAAACTAATGCGAGTAAACATGATCATCAAATATAGATAATGGAATAGAGCGTATAGCAACTTTGCCCTGATATTTCTTATATATTTTTTTATTGTCACAATATTTAAAGACATTTGTAATTAATTGGATTTGGGTCCTTCTCCACATAACAGCCACATAATATCTACAGCTATAAACATGTCATCAATTACCAGCTTTAGGCCTACATTTTCTGAAAGAAAACTAATTAGTGAAACAACAGTACTTGATGAATCAAAACAGCAATGTGCCTGATGTCAGATTGCTCCGCATGCAGCTTTGAATAGTCACTATGTTTCACCCCATGCTTCTAATAACAACCCCCAGGCATCCCAGTGACAGCCAAATGTCTTGCAATGCCCTCTGTGCTACGTCTGTCCTCTCCCCACGGCCTGGCTCTGGCATCCTGCTGCCACCAGGAGGAAGCACCAGTCCGACTCCTCCTCGCACCAGTAGGGCTCTCCTTCCTCGCACATGCAGACAATTAGCCTCCCTGTGACTGACTGCGAATAATGAGATCTGCTGGAGAACAGTTGGACATCTCAGGACAAATTAACGTGTGATTAGCCTGTTGAACCGTCTGCTCTCTCCCATCAGGAGGACAAATCTCTTTGGAGCTCCGGTCAAGGAAGCACAACCACCAAAGTATGCACACAAAGCAGCCAAACAGTTATAACTGTATTCAATAAAGTTACATATTCTACAGGGAGAGGGCCACACTCGACAGGAATGGTGTGGACAGCCACACAAATGGAAAAAAGGTGGAGGGACGAAGGCATTGAACAGGCAAGTATAGGGACGCTAGCTGAGCAGCTCGCCATGAAATGCTGAAACAACAGCACGGCTGCCAGGGCAATTTTACACCCCAATAGTTTCACACCTCAGCCACCAACCCCTTCAAACTCTGAACCTTGAGTCTTCTTGGTGTCTTCATTTATTTTGTGTCAGTGTCCAAGATGTGAGAAGCCAAGCAGTGAGAAACTCGTCCCAAATGTCGCAGGGTAAGCGGTGTGTGAAGCAAACGGGGGGAGCGAGAAAGAGAAAAGCCACTGCGCCTGGATGCACCTTGCTTTTTGTGCAGACAATCCTCTGAGATCTCACAGGAGGGTGCATTTTTTTATTTTTTTTATTTTAAGAGAACTGTACTTCAGTACTCAGTCTCACAGATAGGAAAACAAAACACATGTATATTTGTGTACTAAACTGTACAGTGGAAACAAGCAGATATATAAAGTAGTATGAATACATCAATCTAAAAAATACTCCATTATTTTAAGTCAAAGTCCTGCAAATAAAATCTTACTTCAGTAAATATACAGAAGAAAATGTACTAAAGTGAGTTCTACAGTAAAATGAGACTTTGTTGTGAAATACTGAAATACCTTAGAGAGGAAATCTTTAGTGGAACTGCCAACAACTCAGACATCTGAAACATGAAGAGGATTCAAACCGAGGCAGATATTTTTATACAGGGGTCACCCATCAAAGGGGTCGGAATACCAATTTAGTCATTAAGAATGTGTTGTGTGCTTCATAAACTCATAGTCCCATAGCTATGAGTTTACATCGCTGTTTTATGGTAAATCTTCATGTGAAAAATAACTGCAGCAATCATAGTAGAAGAATTCCATTGAAATGTTAACTACTAATAGTTAACTGCAGGTACCACTAAATTATACTTGATTGCAATAATTGAGTGCATCTACTTAATAACTTTCCACCACTGACGCACTGTAGTTTTGGCATTTTAACAATCAATTAAGTGTAGGCCAATACACTCCTGCCAATTCAGAGAAAATCAAGACGCTGTGGGATCTCTCACAGGACGAATCTGTGTATATTAAAGTGGAATTTTCTTTCTAAAAAATAACCAATTCGAAATATAACTCTTCATGTTTCGACTAAAAGCGCCTACATTTCTGTCTAGATCAATGGTTTACTCCCTTGTGTAGCACATTAACCTTCTGGATGACTTGTCAATGACTGAAAAAGAGGAATGATTTACCATCATGATTATTAAATCTGAAAAAATGCTTCTGCAGCACGTTAAGCCCGGCTATCGAGCAACCAGGTGATCTCAATATGGTGGAATGAGAGCTCCATCAACTGGATTTGCATTAAAGATGTATGCCCAATTTTTTGCCACCATGACCTTTTAAAAATCCTTGAATCCCCTTGAGAAAAACACGCCTACAGTACTTCGCTGAATGAATTTTTTAAAAATTAACAAAAGGGAGGAACGCTTATGGCTCCGTTCAGCCTGCCTGATGAATACACGACGAAGATGTCTGTATTCATCACTGACACGACAGACTCAAATGAAGCCAAAATGTAATGGATAGAGAAAAAAAAAACACACAAGGTCAAAGGCATTATGAATTTGCTTGTACAATCATTAGGATTACAGAATATAACCACTGTGCTGAAGAAACAATGCACTGAAAATAATTCTTTATAAATCATCTACTCCACAACATTGTTACAACTATTCTTTTATCTCCATTTTTCTGTAGTGTAAAATATTAGAATACAATTGTCATACATTACAATAATGTAAATATCACCATGCAAAATGCAAAACATACAAAACTAAATAAATGTTGTGCACTTGGATGCTCTCAGTGTCTGTGATTGCAGTTTTCTCTGCCATCTCAACCGAGACAGCCTTGTGCTGTATATACGTATAAAAAAACCAACCTAATCACAACCATTCTTGGTGTACATTCTGATCCTCACCGTGACACCCTCACAAGTTACTTCTTACTTTTTCAGTCATTATTCTCCACACTCTCCTACAGCTGTGGCAGGCAGGGCAGCCTGGTGCTGGTGCTTGGGGTGCCAAGTATGTGTGCCCTGACCTTCTGCTCTCTGGAAGGAAAGCATCGCCTGTGAGGGGCCAAAGGAGATGGGAAACTCTTCTGCCTGGTGTATTATTCATGAGCCGCCCCTGTTGAGTGGGCAGTTATTCAGCATCCGAATCCCAGATGTGGTTCAATCTGTGCCCCGTTCACTGTCCTGACTGCTGGCCATTGATCACAAGCAAGGTACCCGGGTGCTGAATAAGCGCAGGGGCTTTATGTTATAGGGCTCAAAGTGCCTCACTGATAGCACAGAGATCCATCACTTGACTCTGGAAATGGGCCAGAGTTTGCTCGCCAGAACTGATCGGACAGGCTGAGAGGAGATGCAACATTTATTAAACAGGAGTAGCACCGCATGTGGCTGAGATATGGCATTAATACGTTATATGCAAGATATCCATGCCATGCAGCAATCGAGTTGAATGTATGTCAGTAAGCATCTCTGTCTCTGAATCAGATTCAGTCAGCGGCACCGGGATTATATCAACAGAAGTACACACTCACACACACAGACAGAGAGGAAATACTGTGATGAGGTCTCTTACTGAAAGGTGCCAGAGGCAAGGTATCACACTCTAATAGGCATAACACCACTAATGGACAGTTGAGCACACTGAATCATTTGTCCACTTAAATCATCAATCATCAATCAAACATAGGCAGCCAAATGTGGCATGACCACAAGTCTTCCTCGTCTGCATTTATCAGGATGATGATCATCGATCATGCTGCAGAATTACTGTACAATATGAAATCTGAATAAAAATGTGCATCTCAGTTATACTCAGACCTACAGGAATCACTGTGTTACAATCGTGTGACCTCGAGTTCATGTTCAGATTGTGTTTCCTGTTAATTACATTGTATTTCCTTTATAACAGTATTAAATTAATTTCACCTTTCAAACCTCACACGCTGGAACATGACATTTCTGATTAAATCGTGTTTGATAATAAGGAAACAAAAATGTGTTTTACAGGAATGGGTATTTTTCTTAATTTAGTATGTATAAAAGAAAATGGCCTCACTCTGATCCGAGTTATGAATCATCTTCTACATAAGATTTCTTGAGACTTTTATAAAAGTGATCCCATTAACTGATTTTCTGAACATTTTAAAACACCCTTAATGCCTCTCAGTACTATTTTGACGCTGTAAAATTAGGATTTTATTCAATTTCAGCAATTTTACTGAGAGCACTGTATTTTGTTTCGTCAGCTCAACAATCTCAGTTAATAAAAAATAAAAAGATTAGCCAAACTGTAGGATGACCTAATGAATATATTTGGTTTATATACAGTCTAAATATGTGGTTAAATCATTTAAAAAACTTCACAGTAATCAGTCATTAAAGCCTTACAACTGAACTGCAAATGTAAAGCGGTGGGTAAACTATGCATGAAAAGCATGTGCCTGAGATGACAAAGTGTGTTTTTGCTGTCTAAAGCATAATGATGAATAATAGCCTTATGAACAAAGCACAACACATCCCACCACGGTGAGATCTTATCACTGCTCATTTCCTCCGCTCATGTATTTCCTGTATCTCCGGTGGAAAATGTGTTGTGTGGTTCCCTGCACGCTCCCTGACAACCTAGTCATGCCAAAAGACTTCGGTTTTATGGTAACGGTCCTTTCACAAGACAAGAAGGAAAGAAAAAAAGTGGCAGGTGTGAGCAGATGCATCAGCAGTATTTGCAAAAAGTCACCAGATTCCCACAAGGGACATGCTTGTCATTAAAACAAACAAGAAAAGAACTGATGAGTGCATTAATCAGAGCGCGGCCAAGCATCGGTGGTGAGCTGTAGTCCGTGGCGTTCCTCCCCAGGAGCGGCTGCACCTGAGGGAGGGGGGGGATTAACGCAGCTCCACACGGGAGCGTCTGTATCTGAAATCTGCCTGAGCTCATCGTTTCTGCTGCTCGCTAAGAGGCTGGGGCTGGATATCAGGCTCAGGCAATCTATTCCCCTGCAGAGCGTCGGCTGACCGACATCAATGCCGTGCATTGTCGAATTATTAATTAAATGCATGCAAGCGTAATCAGATGCAGACATGGTCAGACCTTTGGGACAGCGAACATAGAATTGAAGCGGAATCTAAATTGCAGATTTCTTATTTTTCAATGCCAGCTAGCTGTGCAGTTTTCAAAATGTAGCATCACTTTGCACTTGTTTAAACTTCTTGTGATGCAAATCATGCACGACCAAACTTTTATTTACAGTCCAGACAAAAAAAAAATGGCAAAGAGGACTTTAAAAAAAGCCTATGTCTGCTTTTATAGTAAAACATAATGCAGACGTCTGCAACATAAGTATGTTTTAATGGATAGGCATAGGCCGTTATATTGTTTTTATTCCTTCTCCACAGACGTGCAAAATGTAAATGCCATAGCTTTCAAACGTAAAGCAAAGTCCAGGTTCTGCCTCTAGATATTTCATTAACTTGTGTTAATGTAGTTGCTGTGGCTCCAGGGTATTTGCTCAATGCTCAATGTACTTTTGCTGAAATAAGATCCATCAGTCAGCACGAAGCAAAAACAGCTTAATTTGCAGAATAAAGGTCATTGGAGCCGTAACTTTTGAGTTGCTTTGACAGAGAACATTGTTCAAAACAACAAACTCTGGAGAAACACTGCCTCAAAATATTACTGTATACTGAGGTGTTCACTTGTAGTTCTCAAAATCAGTGTCAAGTTTATAATGCTGAGCTGACTATTATGATTTGCCCTTGTGAACTGGACCCAACCCACTCGTCTTCCTACAGCACACTGAATATACGGCATATCTCAATTTGCTGCTGGAGAATACTCATCATACTGCCAGCATCATATCTAGCCTGTGGAGAAAACTATTTATCAGCATATGTGCTGATGAGTGTTTCCAAATCCTTTAATTTGAATGTGATTAAGTGATTATCAGGCGTGCATGGGTCCAAACCAGCATCCGATCAAGTGTTAATTGCATTCATTGAATATTTAAACAATGAATTAGTGTGTCCTCTGAATCCAACAGATATGTAAATTGTACTCACACACTGTTCTCATATAATCTTTCAATTGGTCTAATATATATTGTGAATGGCTTTAACTTTGTAAAATAGCATTCCTTCCATGTTTGCCAATGTCCTTGTGAAGTGAGTCTGCCTTCCACAGCCACATGCTTTTAATAAATCACCACTAATTAAACGTATTGATTGAGCCAAACATCAGGAGTTCACGTTGAATGGGTTTACTAGACTGTAAAGTGTAAACAAAAAAAATACCAAATGCACAAGACACTCATGTGCCCTTGAAGGCTCCGTCGCTATGGAAGAGCTCAGAAAATGAGTCGAAGATGTGTCCGCTCACTTCTCATTAAGTAGCGTCAGAATTCACAGCGTCTCGGAGGCAAACGTCGTCCTTGGCTAAACCAAGAGCTGCAGCTACTGAGGCTGAACTTAGTATCAATTTGTTTTCTAGCAGCATGACCTCTCATCCCAGGGAAAAGTTATATGAAATGAAATCACAGCTTGAAGCAACTCGGGGGCCCAGATGGTAGACAACAACAACCTACAGATCACACGTTTTGATGAATAGACACATTATTAGAGGCGGCTATAACTTTAAAGCTAACTGAACATGCTACTACACTTCAGCAAGCGCTTGTCATCCCAGACTGACTGAAGCTGCAGTGGGTCTGATAAAAAACAAATACATTTAAAAGTCTTTTTGACCACTTACATGTTCTGTACATACAAATAAATACAAAAAATACATTATTAAAATAGAGTAAATGTAAAACATATTAAGGGGATGAAATTACTTCTAAACTCACTGACCTCCAAAGAAAACCATCTATCTCCAAATTTGATGATTTTGAATTTATTAGATAAACAGATAGATTGAGAAAATTACAGTACTTCTTAAGATAAATAAACAAAGCAGAAATCCAGGTGGTTATTTATGTTCAGGGAAAGTAGGACAGCAACGAAATATAAAAAAGGATTTGTCAACTTGTTCGACAGCCTAAATGACATGGTCGTAAATAAAAGAAAAGGAAAACGTGATGAGAGATGTTAATTCACATTACATGTTATTTTGAAGGCCCATCCGTGGTGGTCCAAAATCACAACTGGTTTTGTTTGTTGCTTCAGTGGATTTTTTACTCCTTAATATAAAAGGCAAATCGTGATATTAAGTTAAACATGAGTTTGCATGCATGTGAATTATTTATTTGTGCGTGAGATGTGTGTAGTTATAAAATGACGGAAAGAAATAATGTTAAATGGGATGTTAAAATTGGGAAGCGCTAAAAGACTTAATGAGAAAGCATTATACACCCAAAAACAAAAGCAGGTTTTTTTTTTATTGTGTATATCTTGTATTCACAACAGTCTCAGGGTCAAAACAAAACCTGCAGTGCCACAGTACATTTATGAGAAATTATTTATTACAATGCGAGGAACCCATGCAGAGCGAGGAGCCACAGTGTATGCAGCTTCAACAGGGCCAATCAACGGTATAGGTCTTCAGTTGCTCCCAGACATGGTGTGTGTGTGTGTGTGTGTGTGTGTGTGTGTGTGTGTGTGTGTGTGTGTGTGTGTGTGTGTGTGTGTGTGTGTGTGTGTGTGTGTGTGTGTGCGTGTGTGTGACTAATGTAAGTCCCGGTGAAAAACAATCCTACAAATGCCAACTTGGTCTGTTTATTTCTTCCCACAGAGGGAAATCAACAGCAGTAATGATTTCATTATTAAACCATGGTGCAGATCTGCTCATTGACTAATAGACTAATGCAAGTTTGATCAACTGCTTTAGCTTGCACTCTGTTGTCATCTAGTGGCTAAAAAATAACATAACATACTGCATGCCGGCTTCATTCTTGACTTACTCAAAACGCTCACCACAGAGGCTGGATTCACCTCTCATCCTCGACATTGAAGGACACAACACGCTGAATGAGAAATGCCTCTTAGATTATGACAGACGTCGTGACTTTGGCGGCACACAGGCGTCACTTCAATCAATCCAAATGTCAGATCTAATAATTTAATGTCAACCACGAAATGCAATATTGTGATCAGCGACAGTCAACAACTTATCAGAAACAGTCAAAAGCATCCGCAACAATAATCACAACTATGAATGAAGCGGTTCAAACTGATTGCCTGTGCGTCCTGTAACACTACCACATCATTAGCATTCACTGCATCACAACAATGGGCTTTTAAATCTCTGTTTCTTCAAACTAATAGTTTTCCTGGCAGAACATGCAGCCTCCGAGGCGTGCAGAGGAAGAGAAACAACAAAACAATACATGTCTGCAGAATTATAGAACTCTCCGGGATGATACAGCCCTTTTCTTTGGCACAGCGCGCACATTTCCACGGGATAGACTTGCCAATAGCCTAATTAAATAGAAAGCACAATTTGTCACATCCACCAGCCAACAGCAGCGCTTTGCAAATGCCAAAGGACTGCGCCTCAAGTTACTTATGTTCATAATGCACAAACAAAAACACAACAAAAGCCATATCTCTTTGAACACACATCTGCACAGCTGTTTATCACCACGCACGGGGTCGATGCTGGTGACATACCTGCTGCCGCATCATTAGCCCCCTCTGCAGATTGCATCAAAGCCCTTTTTGTTCAGTTTTCGGGGTAATGCGTTTGAACTCACCCTTCGGGGGGACTTAAGATTTGAAGTTGTACAGCCCTGGAGAAAACCGGGTTCCGCGGGTTCACGGTGCAACGCGGTCTCCCATGTTTAATTAGTCGAGAGTCGAAATGCAGGTGGGTTAAAGCAGGTAGTTCGTGGAGTTCAGCCCGGCGTGGTTCAGTCCTCGGCGCCGAGCGAAAGTCATGTGTGGTGAGGGGAGCCGCCGCTGCTTCCTCCCTCTTCTCTCTCGTCTACTTCACTGGGTGAAGCGCGGCCCACTTTAAACTCTGGTGACGTCATGGACGCCGATGCTGATGCTGCCCCCCCCCCCCCCCCCCCCCACACACACACACACAAACACACACTCTCCTTATACCAAAAATATTCAACTTGTGGGATATTACTCAACCTTTAACAGTAAGCAACCTGTAGGACATATCCCATGAAAGAGTATCTGTCAGTTTTCCGCATGGCTGCAACATTCAAAATTATATGAGGTAAAAGTGGGTAAATTGCCCAGAACAACGTAATTATTATCATTACATCCTATATTTTTCTGCAAGAGGGAACACTTCAGTTCTCCTCTGAACCAGGAAAAAAAAGATCAAGTCAGATCAGGTAGATTGAGGGTTTCCTTCAGTATTCAGATGATTGTTCAAACCCACCTGTGACATCTGCCTCTGACAGATTTAAACTCCAGTTTAGAGATGAAGTTGACTGATGATTCGCAGAAAGTCTTTGCAAGGTTAACCTCACACCTCACAATCCTGCTGTTTCCCACAACTGACACGATCCCCCTCTTGATTTTCCACATGGAAGGTTTGGACAGCTCGCACTGAATCGAGTTTCTCCCTGTGACATTTGAGGTATTTGTTTCTTAGTGGGAGGTCAGAGGCTGGTGTGTGTAGTGAAGGTAAATGTTCCTTTTTGTGTTTCCTGAAAAACATTTCAAACATTATGTAACAGGAGATTCAATATTTTATATAGCATATCTCCTACTGCCAAAGAAACCAAATGAACTGATCCTAGCAAGTAGGCCTGATTAATTCCTTTCTGCAGAGACCAGAAACTATAAAAAACAAATCAACCAACCACACCGTTGCACACTGTGACATGCTCTTCATTATACTGATCATGAGCACTTTAGTTTGTTTTAAATCAATCCCAAACAATCCTGCTGCTATGCAGATCACCAAATGCGGATTATTCTGAAAATATCAACACATGCACCTTTTACTCTTGTTGATTGGCTGAAAACTATAACATATCCACCCGTTTTTTTCGCAAAGTACTACACCTTTTTATGGAAAATGAAACTAAGTGAACCCTTTTAAAGATATACATCTTCAGCAGGAAAGACAAAGGACAGATGTGCTACACACACAGGAAGTCAGAAAGAACTGAGAGATGGACTGAGATATTTTGGGTTTTGGACTGGATTTATTAACAACAGGAACCATTTAGTACAACACAGGTGTGGATGATGTGCAGTTCTTCTGCTTCTGCCCAAAGCCACTCTAGGTTCCCTTTGAATTGTGTGCATGCCTTTTAATGTATTGACTTCTCTTTTATACTGTCTTTTATTGAGGAGGCCAATTTATTTCTTGGATTAGACTATTGAAAAAAGGTATGTTAGCAACTGTGCTGCTGTTTTATCACTAGACTTTGTGTGTGTGTGTGTGTGTGTGTGTGTGTGTGTGTGTGTGTGTGTGTGTGTGTGTGCCTGAGTTGAATTTAGTGAGTTTTATTGCATGTTTTCTTGGTTTGTTGTTTTGTTTATTTGTTCAGTAGTGTACACCATGTATTATGGGTAAAACATGTATATGATGATATTGTCCACAGCTTGTTCAAGAGCTAAGAAAAGCACATGTCCAGGATAGATCTCACCACTGAACAGATCTGAAGGCGTCTGTACCACTAATTAACACCAAATACAATCGTCTGTACCACCAATTAACACCTCTGCAGCACAACTCTGCTGAGCCAAAAATCTGTAACAAAATGTCATTTAAAAAGTGTTTCTCAACCTATTACTCTCCAAGATATACCACTTTTTCACAAGTTGCATAGTGATTATGTGTACTGCCAAATCCCTAAAATCACAAATTAAAAATCTTTCAACATTACACTCTAATCTGTATTTTACTGCAATTACAACAGCATTAAAACATAACCTCGTACACAAAGAACTTGCAGGAATACTGTAAAACACTTCAAGCATGTATTATGTATAACCTATTAGCCGACTACTTAATGGTTATAATAATACCTTTCCAGTTTAAGGCTCTTAATGATGACCATAATTATTGATTGTCATTGTGATTATTTTCTGTAGATGTCAGAAAATAGTGAGAAATACCACCAAACCTCCCCCAGAGACCTCTAATGTTGAAATTGCCTGATTTGTTCAGCTGATGATTCAAAACCACATTCAGTTTACTGTGATCTAGGACCAGCAGCAAATCCTCACTGTAACGTTGGTTGATCCACTAACGAGATAATCCAGAAATTGCTTTAGCTCTAATTTTGAATATTGTTTAATCTCTAACAATACATCATAATCATATACGCTGTGTGTTTTCTATGTCAAATCTTAATTTATAAAGTAGCCAAACCAGTCACCATTGCTGCAAATTTCACACTGAAATGAACTATGAAGAGGCATGAACTACAGCTCAGACTTACAGTAGGTGTGTATATGTTCTTAATACCTTTACACAACTATAGCTCTCAGGCGGCTGCTGTCTGTTTGCTTTGTGTAAGTTCAACACAGTCCATCCTGTTAAACCAAACCTGCACTATTCCCAGCGGTGTAGCCCACTTGTGTGTCTGTGCTCATGTCTCAATCATTTTCAAGTACTTGTTCTGCCTCAGAACAGCTGAACGTCGGACTTTTGTTTTTCGTATTTTATCAGAAAAGTGTTTGCAGACACATTCGGCAGTCCTCTGTGTGCCGTCTTTGGCACGGCTCCAGATGAACTACATATGCCCCAAAGTAAAAGAAGACACAGTTGCCTTCGCTTCTGTATTAGCTCACTGAGTTATCTTACCCAAACAGAAGGGCACAGCTCCATCTTCCCATTGCCACTGGCTAAGGGACATTATGCTCTGAATGAATGAAACATGAAAATCCATTACACCACCCAAGAATCTGCAAACAAATTCTTATTCTTTTTTTTTTTTTTTTAGGTAAAATCATCTCCTGAAGTTATTTGTATTTTCCCTTCTTGATTTCTCCCTTGTTCTCTTTTGATCATTTTCATTAAATGTTTTTTTTTTGACAGCTGTCTTCAAGAAGTCTGCTTCAGTCTGCACCTGACTAGACTCGGTGATGTGAATTTAATTCAGTAAAAAAAGATTAAATTAACCAACACTTGAAGAGGAAGCCCATGTGTTGCATATGATTACTTTGAGAGCAAGAAGGGGATGTCAAACAAATGAGATACAACCACTGAATACAAAGGAAATGGTGTGCTTATTATTACGAAACAGTTACTCCAAGTAATTAAGTGCAACAGAGTAGCCACTTGTCTACAATCGTTCCCCCATCCTGTGGCTCAATTTGTGTCTTGCACAGATTTGCATGTTTGGGACCCCAACTGTTGGCCTCTCGCTTTAGCCGGCGCAACTGGCTGCTGTTATCGTCTGCTTCAGAAGCTGCCTTCGTGGCCTGCTGTAATCCCCGACCACAAATCCCTGACTCCCCAAACAAAGTGCTGGTGGATGAGGCAACAAATCCGCAGCATCAAACAAGACATGGCGTATTCTGTTTTTCTAGCTCTGCTGCTTGTCCTCGATCGGTGCATCTGAGTTTGTTCCTTTTATGTCTCATCTGCTGTGTCCTTATCAGCAACGCCTGGTGAGTAATAAGTGTTGGACTGGAACTCTGAAACTGATGTCTGTTGGAATTTTCATTTACCATCTTCAATGTGTTTGCTCTGCAGTCATTTCTGACCATTTTACCTTCCCTCTTCTGGCAGTTAAAGGATCAGTCCATCCAAATCAGTAGACACTAATTGAAAGAATGGCTTAACAATAAATGTATACATTTGATATTATGTGCACAATATAAAATGTTGAAGACATAGCATTCACAAGCATTCAAGTTAAAACTGATCAGCTAAATAATCATTTGGTTTTCAACCAGGAATTTAGATACTGTACCGGCTACACAGTGTGTGCCACTTACACACACTTACACACACTGTTTTACCCATAATACATGGTGTACACTACTGAACAAATAAACAAAACAACAAACCAAGAAAACATGCAATAAAACTCACTAAATTCAACTCAGGCAAACACAATCACACACACACAGGCACAGACACAGACACAGACACACACACACACACACACACACACATACACACACACACACACACACACAGGTAAGCACAGATTGCTGAAACAATTGTTTGAGAGTTACATAAGTGTGGAACATAAGCATCACACCATTGCAATACGGCAACCAGGTGCTACTATGGTGTCATTTAAAAAGAATTATGGGAAACCAAAATACAACATACTGCAAGGCTGTGTGGTATTTGTTAATTTCAAGTTTGACAGCAAAGATGAATGGCTCACAAAGTCTGAGGGAAAATCTGATTGGTAGGCGTAGGAAGTGTGATTGCTCATCAATTAACTTGGAAGTAGAGAGAAAATAATATCTGCTTTCTGCTGCCACTATACATTAAAATAGAGATGACTGTAATTTATTTTGTGGTGTTCACAGCTTTGAAAACTGACATTTTGAAGCTCCGTCTGTGCAGAATCCACAGTTTTTATAAAAAATATGTTGATAACAAGATGGATCATCGACAGAGACACTGACTCTGGAAAGAAGTGTCACTGCGGAATATTTTAAACATCCTCTCCAGTTATGTTAAGATATAAGGAATAAATAAAAGAAAAATACTCTTTGAATCATGATTTGAGTCTAATAGGGTTTTTCCTCATAAAAGATTCAATCACTTTGTTCAAAGAAATCTTCAAATTTCATCTGCTCCTCCGCCCTCATTGAAAAACCCTTCCAGATTATCTACTAAACACAAGACGACAGTGTGTCAGTGTGTGCACGAGAGCTTTCAAGTCATCCATCACACTCGTGAAAGCTGCAGACTGGACCAAGACTAACTTCCAAACGATGACGTCATAAACTCATGCTCCTATACGTAGGCGTCAGATTAAGGTGAGCACAGAGACACCTCCCCCCTTCAGCGTATGTGAAAACAAACCTGGTGGAACTACTTTGGGATGGAGGCAAAATCTCAGAGACAGATGCATCTCCAAACCTCATGGGTAAATAAAACTAATCGATAGAAGTAAACAAATATTACAAAATATAATAGTTTCTTGATTTGATCACTTTTTCGTTGCACCCGACAAGTAATGTTGTTAAGCGATGACTAACTTGAACTCAAACATGTCTTAGAGAACATTATCATGCAAAAAGGATGCTCGCAGCTAAATGGAAGCATCATAAACTTTAGCTTTATTAATGGTGCAGTGCATACAGTATGTATTGAGAATGGAGTTATTTGTGGCAAGAATCAATGGGCTCAAAGGTGCAGGGAGCCTGGAAGGGAGCACCTGAGACAGCATAATCGTTACTTCCATAACCACTTTAAAAGCCTGGCGTCATATTGTGTATGTAAAGATTCATTAACATGTTACATTTACCCAACTTGGGGTTGGTTGGAGGGGAGGGAAGGGAGTTGTTTACATAATTTACTGAGTTAAATGAACTGTAAATCGAATTCACTCTTTTGTACTATATATATATATATATATATATATATATATATATATCATGATATTAAGATTTTCTTATTTTTTGAAAACCCTCAATATGATGTAGCCTGCTTTTTAAAATGTGTAAAATAAAGGAATGCCCAAAAAGATGAATAACTGCAACACCTCCCACGGAGCATGGAAGACCCCTTGCTTACAGGTTAAATGTAGTGGAAACAACACTCTTTTTAAGAGTATAGATCAGTAGATCTCAACCATGTCAGCTTTGAACCCTTACTACAAAGCAATATCTTCTGTTCTTGCAGCTCCTCGACACCCAGGAAGGAAAACCACTGGTGTAGATGTTTTATGGTCCATTGGGGGGATTGTAGTCAGGTCTGATATGTTTGAGTGCCCACAACCCAATTTGTCAAAAGCAACTTAGAATTCACACGGTTCCTGTTCATGGGCTCGAGACAGGACACGACCAATCTTTCCTCTCTGTCAGTCTTGGTTTATGAAGAAAAAGATGATTTTGGCAGTAAGATGCTTTTGGTAAACCAGGCACGGCTCAGTGGCCTTGTGTCTGTCAGGACAATGTGTAGAGACTTTAAAGCAGATTGTAAAAATGGCAGCCAGTTTCAAGTTGTGCTTGATGACTAATCTGCAGGGTACGGTTGGGCTGACAGCTGAGACATCATTCACTAAAAGGAAGGACGGTGATGGGCTCCTGTCCAACAGGTGAAACCATTCATCGGAGGTTCTGATTCATCTTTTACACAGAGGTCAAACAGTCTGACTGATACAGTATGTGTCCTACATTAAAGAGAGAATAGATTAGAGAGTCTGAAAAATTATTACTTTCTGTTCAAATCGTTTTAATGTTCAGAGATTCATCCTGATAGAATGGATTTTTTATATGCAAAAGCCATTAGGGATGTGTTATATTTGTAAGTGTATAAATGGTAAGCAGGGCATTGATGGAAAAAGAAAAGGAAGCCTGGACTGTTAAGTCTAAATTCCTGTAAAAGTCAAACACAATATAAAAAATAATCATCAACAGTTTCTTTTAATCCTCTCAACAGCCACAGAGTGTCAACATTAATAAAAGATACCAAATGTGTAAAGGCAAGTATTAAAGAAAGGAGGGTATAACTGCGGGTGAAATCAGTCACTGCATCCTCAGTGAATTGGGACTGAAATACAGAACCTGTACAGAAAATGTCCCAGGATTTATTGTTTCATTTGGAATTGTTTTACTCAAAATGAAATAGTGTTTATTGTCCACTGATCATACATGTATTCCATCCTAGTATATGAATTACATTAAATCAATCACATGAAGTGGCCTTCAGATGTGTTCACAGAGTTTATTTCATTGAAAGCATTTACACTATTTGCATACTAATTATACATATTTACGTATATATAAGAACATACATGATGATGCCATTCACATTTAATTTTACAAGATGCTATTCTGGATTTTGGATAATTATAATTATCAACAGAGGGAATAAGGGAACATAATGGTGGGATGAGAGATCCTGAATAAAATTATTTGATTTGATGTGAAATACAGTTTTCAGCTTTATTCGTATTGCTTTGATTTTACTCATTGTTATTCAGTATTCAAACATCCAAATGGGAATCTAATTTCTTTTGAACCACATAAAAGCATTTAGATCAAGTTATTGACTCTGTCAAGAGAATATTGTAGCTGTTAATACACCTTTGAGCATTTATTATACTTCAATATAATACAATATTGTATTCTTTACTCCATTACATTTGTCTCGTTTAGTTACTAGTTACTTTGCAGATTCCGATTATTAATACAAAATTTGAACTAATAAATTATGATGTTGGCTAATGTCAAGGATAAAGATGAGACTTTAATGATTCTTTGATCAAATTCGCAAGCTACCCAGCAGTTTAAATAGTAAAAACAAAGAGCCATAAAAACATTAAAGTTATTTTATGTCAATGAATTAACAATTATAATTAAATATTATACATTCCATTATTCTGTAATAGCCCATTCTGCAATGTCTTTTTTTTTTTTTTACTTCAGTGCTTTATTTTGAAGCTAATACATTTGTAATTTTACTTGTAACATAGTATTTCTACACTGTACTCTCATCTCCACCGCTGAAGGTAATACCATCCATCACCAGCAGAGGGGGCGCTGTCCCAAGCACAGCCACGCTGTCCGGAAGACGAATATAAATATTTTTGTGACGTCGCATCTCCCGGATCCTTCACATCCACCCATTAACAAGAACATCAGCCCCTCCAGCTCATGGCAGCACAGCTGTGTGTCTTATTCTGTTCGCCTCGACCGAGTAACCCGACTGCGTCCTGTTGATAGCAGAGCTCCTCTTCTCCGGGTTTCCATTCACCTGCTGCAGCTCGCGTCTCTCCACCAGCTGGCTTCTTGTTGTCTCTAACATGCAGAAGCGAAGGAAGCCGGAGCCGATCCAACTCAACCCGATCCCCGATGGAAACACTATCAACGGCAGCGGAGCCACAGAGTGAGTGTCATTATTCATCTACTACATGTTCAGACTGGTGAATGGGGGATATTGATAAGAGCTCTCTGATCGATCTTTTATGTCAGATTCACATTCAATTAATATGCTATAAAGGCTCGTGACAGCTGTAACACCTGAATTACTCCATTACAGTGTGTAAGCTTTTGTCAGATTTGAGACACACAGGTGTGTGTGTGTGTGTGTGTGTGTGTGTGTGTGTGTGACACACCCACACACTGATGTATACACTATATTGAGATTGATTATAAGTTCCCAAATAATGTAATGTTATGTTCAAATATATATCATGTCTGACAAGCAGTGGAGACAATTAACTCATTTTCATCAATAAATAACTTTGAATGCTAAAACTAAATAATACAAAAAAACTCTTGCTTAAGTTGGCATCTTGCCACAGCATTCTTAGTCAGACTAATTATCCAAACCACAAAGCATTTGTCCTTGATAAATTACTCTCTATCATAATATAAAACATTCCAAAAAGTTCTAATAAACAAAGCATTTTTTTACTGGCTTTCATGAATAAATCACGTTACAGTGCTTCTCAGCCTTGAAACTCTGGACATCATCACATCACAGAAGACCTTTCGGCATGCCATAGCAGGAAAATCACAGCGTATTAACTTTATTATGACTGCATTCCATCGAGGTGAGCTCGAGCCTGCGAGCTGCTGGCATGACACTTAATGGAACTGAGCGATCATTAGCGAATCGAGTGTCACCTGTGTGTCTGCCATGAAACAAGCTGTGCAGCTCTCATCTCTTGACCTTTGCAGGGAGGCCTCGTGCAGGATAGTATTTCTGTGTGCTGAGGAAGTTTTGCGTAGGCCGGTCCCCACCACCGTTAGACATAAACACAGTAATGGAGAAAATAAACTGTTGTGACTCTTTGCTCTGGTTCTCAGTTCACAGAGAAAAGCAGTCCAGCAACAAGCTGCGTGACGTGTCGTCCCTCGTGATGGCTGGTTTTCTGATGCGATGTCGGGGTGGAATATGTAATAGTTTCGTCATGAGATCATGCAGCCGAAGTCTATTTGTGTCTTCTGCAATTAATTACTTAAAAATATTCAGATTTCAACATTTTGTTGTTACTTTCCTAAAAAAATGATAAATGACTCGCTTTTCAAATGAGGTGTGAGTTATTTGTCAGCATTTTAGTTCAAATTCATTGAGCTGCAGATTTATTTTCAATAAACCTGACAAGTATTTTCTAGATTTATCGATTATTCGTTTGGCCTATGTTAGGACACAGGGGGACATTTGTAAAGCTTAACATCTTCAAATGGCTTTTATTTAGACTGACCAACCAAAACACAAAGACATGCAGGTTATTATTGTTCAAGAGAACATTCTCAGATTGAAGAAGCGAGCCCCATCACAGGAGGAGTTGTGCCTTGGCTTTGTTTTTCACATGCCATGAAGTTCGCCTGGAGCTGAGCTGTAACCGGGGAGGAGCAGCAATCAGGAACTCTGAATCACATATTTGGAGGTTTCTGCTGTTGAGGGAACACTACGTTGCTGTATTGTGCACTGGGAGAGTCACACTGACACACTGCTGACAGAAAACCACGCTGCACCACTTTTCCATGGAAAGACTGTTTTATCTGCTCAGCTGTCTGCGGCTCTGAGGGAAAACAAATCTCTTTTCAGGCCGGTGATGGTAGATGACGGGTCTGCAGGCTCACTGTTGTTCTTCACAATCTGGACACATTTTGTTACATAACACTGATAAAACACCCGCTTACAAAAGTGTAAATGTCAAACAGGACAAATATATTTAAACTCAAATTTTCACCTTTTTAGGGGCTTCAATGAACCAAAATATTCAAGGGTTATTTATTTGTGGTGAACTGCGCTTTGCCAAACATTTGCAGACCAGTGAAGGGAAGGACTGCATTTAAAGAGCCGGGCTTCTCCACTCCCCATGTGGTGTAATAGGATGGGTGTGTACGTTTAGGGTTTGGAGATTGGAGGAAGAGGTCTATGTGGGTTCTTAAATGTCAAACAAGGGGTATCTTTGTCTGGGAGCTAGACTTTTAATGGCAACAAAATCAACAAAGTATAGGCTTCAGCTGTCAGATGGTGTGTGCAGTTTGTCAGGACTCAGTCTGTTATTCTTTTAGTATTCGCTGAAAATCCCCAAAAATTGCATTAAAACGGTATTGCTGAATTATTATTAGGTGACCACGTAGCAAACGATTACACAGCCAAGGTTGAGTTCTACAGGTGCTTTGTATTTCGGCTGATCGCGTCTCTTCTCAGCTTACAAGCGTTGTCCTTCTTATTGGTATCCTGAGTTTAATGACCTCATTTGATTTTCAGCGTAGCTCCACCCGAAAGCCTTTTTCACAGCACACATTTTGATTTGTCATAAGCACAGATGTTATTTTCATTATTATAGATGCCCTGTTCTGTTCTTTAAATGTCCCATTAAGCCGTGACAATGATTCAGGATGCTTCCACAATACCAGTGAAACGGCTGAATGGAAATCAAGAAACATTAATTTAAACATTTGCACTTGTGATTTTTCTACTGCGACATGTGTTCTGTAAAAAATGGACTGAAAAAAGGTGTTAGATCCCAGATGGCATCCAGTCTCATAATACAATATCACTACTGTTGCTTAAACTAAAGAAAACCCAGCCGTTGTTTTGAATAGAATGAGGGGACAAAATGATCAGTATGGATACATAAATTAGCATATTATTTGGATTTTGGACCAGCACGTAGGAGGATCTGCTGCTCGTACAGCAGCACAGGTGTTGCATGTTGGGTGCAGAAGAGCCTAAGGCAATCGATGAGCCTCTTATTGAAACCAGACCATTCTACTCGGGTGAAAAGGAATCGCCATTACAGCCTGCAAAATGCTCTCTCAGCGTGAAATGGCTGGCAGCCATGGGAGTAGTGTACTGAGTGGCCCAGATAATGCCAGCCAAGCATGTCATATTATCAGAGGAGATCTGAGAACAAATAAAATACAACCTGTTCTGTATAGATCTCTTCAGGCAATTTGCCATTTGCTAAAATGGATACGATCCTACTGTTACCAAACTTACAGACTATTCCTGCATTTTGTATAACTTTATTATTCAGAAAGGTGTTGCGGTTCATTCTTTTGCATCGGCTTGTTGTGTTTAGAGAACTGAATGTGTAAAAATAAAATGAATGATTAACCCATACCACTTAGCCCACCATAGTTTGAGATGCTGATCCTTCATTGGTTGGATACCTCTTACTATATCCTGTTTTATCACAAAGGAAACATTCCAAATGTGTCCCAGTTTATTTCCTGTTGCAGTGATATTATATGAATGACATAATCTGTCTGTAAAAATGGACCCAAGCTGTTGCCTATAATTCTGTAGAAATGCATGCGTGGTTGCAAAAGCATTCATTTCCCTTCACTTTAAACCCTGTTCATTTCTTGCACAATATAATCTTTTGAAAATGCAATATGGTGTCTTCTGCATTTGAGTTCCACTAGGTGTCTTTGCACATGGTGTGGATGGAGCACAAAGGGCCAGCATCGTGCTCTCTTGGTCCAGGGATGGGGGGGGCAGAGTATAGCTGTTGTAGTCCCTCACACATATGTATTGTGGCAGGCTGCTCCTCTTCTCAGTATCTCCATCCTCCTCCATCCTCAGCTCTTGTCGACAAAGCGCCCACGCTACCCACAACCAACTCAACCTCAGCACTTGGTCTCCATGGATATGCAGGCCTACTGTCAGAAATAAAACCACTTAAACCCTCGTTGCTGTGTAGTGGAGCAGCAGAGAGAAGGGCGTACTTCCCTCCTATAATTGCTCTCCACCGAGTCGTGATTACGTTCAGAGATATAAAAAAAAAAGCATAATTACCACTGAACATAAAGAAATTATTATTATAGAAATTATCATCAGATAAGCATGCAAACATGAAAGACTAGCACTTCAACTAAAGATTCAGTTTTTGTTAAAAGCTAAAGATGGGACACTTTACAGCAGCTTGTACACTTGCAGGCATATTAAGTTGTAATGAAAGAATTCTGCACGTTCAAATTGTTGCAGGTTTGAATATTGTTTCACACGTTGTGTAGCTATGCTGTGGTTATGCGGGGCAACATACACCTTTTCTTTGCAACTGAGGGCAAAACACGCACTTGTGCAGGACCTTGAGGAAGCCGCCGTGAGCTACCCAAAACACAAGTGGTTGAGCAAGTTTCGTGCTGAGACAGAGCATGTTCAGAGTACATGGCGCTCCACAGATGTGTCGTCATAAAACAAGGAAGTACACCGTATACCCTGAACGTTTGTTTTTCTGTAGACTTGTTCCTTCTTGCGCAGGAATGAATACTCAGAAGCTTAAAGGTTGTTTGTGGGATCTCTTTATTTAAAACATCCCATCCGAAGCTTGTGAATAGGAGATATAAGTCAAATCCACCACAAACTGTCCTGGCATGCTTTGCTCTTTAGCGTTGCATTAAGAAACATTTACTTAAAAAAAAATAATACATTTTATTTGTATAGCGCTTTACAAGGGGCTCAAGGCTCTTGCCATGGTAAGAAAAAAATAGAAATGTGTTTCCAATAGTCTATGAACAGACATCTAGACTTTTATGATTTTTACATCACCTTCCTATAAAGGTAACACAAAAGGCTTTGGCTGGCTTTGCGTTGCAGCACTGCAGTGTTTTGAAACCGTGGCGTGGGAGGGAAGAAGAGGTCAAAGAGAAGCATCTCACAAGAGTTTGCTCCACAATTGATTTCTCAAGGAAATGCATTGCCATGACAACAGCGGCAGGAGAGAGCCGCCATGCAGCGTTCGGAGGATCTCTGAGCTTCATCTGGGAAGAAACACTGAAACACCCTGTGACCCGTTCAGTCGTTCTGCTGGTTGATTGTAATTGTTCCCCGAGTAACGTGCGCTAGTAGTTGTCACACAAAGCTCTTTCCTCCAAGGTTTCAATTATATGAGAGACACAGTAGATCTGGACAGCCGATACGTCCGGGAAAGAACAATCTGCAAAAGTTCTGTCTGAATGTGCTCAAGGCGGAGCACATTAATAATATATGAATTACTCATCTTTCTCTCCATCTTCTTTCTAAGAACAAATTTGGAGGCGCTGCAGAAGAAACTGGAAGAGCTCGAGTTGGATGAGCAGCAGCGGAAACGCCTGGAGGCCTTTCTGACACAGAAGCAGAAGGTGGGAGAGCTGAAGGACGATGACTTTGAGAAGATCTGTGAGCTGGGTGCCGGCAACGGAGGAGTCGTCTTCAAGGTCTCCCACCGCCCCTCGGGTCTGATCATGGCGAGGAAGGTGAGCTGTGACCCCGAAGGCTTGGCGTAGCTTACAGAAAGCCATTGGGCATTGGAATTACATACGTGATATATAATAGACATACTCTCTTCTTCAGTGTGTGAGACTGGAAATCATTTTTTACAGGCATCATCAATGTTTGGAGTGTGGCGTCAAATTTGTCTCATTTTCCTGTATTTTGTGAACATGAAATACTGGAAAATGGGACGACTGTCACAGCATCCACTCTATAATATCACACAAGATTAAAAAAACAAACAAACATGCGACCACATGAAGAAAAACAAATACGCCATGATTTTTATTAGAACATATGTAGGATATGATGTTCTGTAAAGGTCTCCTATTATTTATGTTTCTTGTGATATGAGAACATGAATACAAGCTGATGTCTGCTGCGTTCCAGCTGATCCACCTGGAGATCAAACCTGCCATTAGGAACCAGATCATTAGGGAGCTGCAGGTGCTGCACGAGTGTAACTCCCCCTACATCGTGGGCTTCTACGGAGCGTTCTACAGCGACGGAGAAATCAGCATCTGCATGGAGCATATGGTACTCATCTTTAATAAGTTCTGGCTCCCAGTGTGTTTATACAGCATTCACTTTGAGGGCTGCTTTGTAGACGGGGCTGTTTTTCCTTCCATGTACAAGCTCATTAGTATTGAAAGGAACTCATTTTTGTTTAAATGCTATTTTTGAATTTCAAAGAGTCCTTTCAGTAGAGGCTCTTCATATTTCCCTTCCCTGCTGGCTGTAGGACGGTGGCTCCCTGGACCAGTCGCTGAAGAAGGCAGGCAAGATCCCGGAGCAGATCCTTGGCAAAGTCAGCATCGCTGTGGGTAGCTCCAAAGCCTCGGCTGTCAGTTTCGTGCTCTGGTCGTCACACGACAGCTATATTTGTTTTGGGATATAAAACTGTTCATTACTGAGCTAAAACTTTTTTTGGCGGTGTATTTTATACAATCTGAAATTATACTTCACTGATAAGCAATATTTGTCTTTTCAGGTCATTAAAGGACTCGCCTACCTGAGGGAGAAACACAAGATCATGCACAGAGGTCACTCATTGTTTCATTTACTAAAAGATGTTATCATAATAAGGGTTTTCCCTTTACAAGACCGTTACGTTTATTAATGAAGACGGTGAGCTACAAAGTATTGAAGTCCATATTCGAGATGCATAGACCAGATCTTTTAGTTGTACATATGAATGATGAAATCAAATGTTATAACAGACGAGACAAGCACAACATGCACTCGGCCTCTGCAGCAGTCCTCTTTTGAGCCTACTGCTGTGTGTTGAATATTTGCCCAGCATGTCCTCCTAAATATACTGCACGTCCCTCTTTCAGATGTCAAGCCTTCTAACATACTCGTGAATTCCCGCGGTGAAATCAAGCTGTGCGACTTTGGAGTGAGCGGACAGCTCATAGACTCCATGGCCAACTCCTTTGTGGGCACCCGCTCCTACATGTCGGTGAGTTAAAATGAACACTTTCCTTCTGCCATCTTTCACACATCAGCCTTTTACGACACGCAGATTTAATGTGGTTGGCAACTTAAGTCCCAATTTTGATGACAAGGACCAGCTTTATACACAGGACAAGTGGGCCGAATATCTTTTTAGCATAGACTATTTATAGTCGGGCCTACACTCTGCACTGGAAAATGCAACGAATATCCCAAATCAGTTCATTTTGTTTTGCCTGTTGTCTTTTGCGATGCTTTCTGATGATACAGTCCACACATGGTTGCAGTAGTGAAATAATGACAAATGTGTGTTGTGCAGCCAGAGCGTTTACAGGGAACCCATTACTCCGTTCAGTCGGACGTCTGGAGTATGGGTCTGTCCCTGGTTGAAATGGCAATTGGGCGCTTCCCCATCCCACCGCCTGATGCCAAGGAACTGGAACAGATTTTTGGCTTCCCAGTAGAAGGGGAGGCAGCCTGCAGCGAGTCCTCCCCAAAGCCGCAGCCCCCCGGGCGACCAGGCAGCTGTAAGTCTGACATGACGGTGCTTTCTCCTGTGATTCTGCAGAATGGCCTTATCAAAAGATTTCAATGGGTCTGTTGAAATAGTTCACGAATAAAACGAGGACAGCATGAAGTGACATCCACTGCTGACCTAGAGCGATGAGGACGATGTGAATTATTAATGAAGCTGAAATTAGGTTTTATTCCCCCCCAGCATACGGACCTGACAGACCACCGATGGCTATATTTGAGCTGCTTGATTACATAGTGAATGAGGTGAGTGGGCCTATTATATGACCACACCCTGACATGAACATACCCGTTTAATGGAATACATTGTGATACCGTTCCCTTCTGTGCAAACAGCCTCCACCAAAGCTGCCTGGAATATTCGGTTCTGAATTTCAAGACTTTGTGAACAAATGGTATGTAGAAGAAATACATTTGAACATCCACGTCTGCCTGGCAGACTTTCTGCCACCTAGTGGTTTTAAAATACATTACACTGTCTCCATTGCAGTTTGATAAAGAATCCTGCAGAGAGAGCGGACCTGAAGCAGTTGATGGTGAGTTCAAACTTAGCAGTATGCCCATTCCCTTTTTTAAAACCTTTGTAGCCACCTTACATGCTTTTCTTTCCCTTCAGGTGCATTCTTTCATCAAACTGTCTGAAGCAGAGCAGGTGGACTTTGCAGGCTGGTTGTGCAGTACCATTGGACTCAATCAGCCGGTGACACCCACCCACAGTACAGCAATGTGAGGCCTATTGTGTTTACAACAAATCCCACATCCCAAGATCCTCTAAAATAAAATATCTGTTTATACTGATCACTAAATTAGTTTAAAAGTTGTGCAATCAATAGTTGTATATTCAGTGTACAAACCTACATGCCAAGTGAAATGATTTATTGAACAAGTCTTTGGCCTACATTCAAGGCCTGCCTGAAAAGCCATCTTTTTCTAATGCTCAAATACTTTTATCATGACAAATGCTGCTCAACCTGTGTGCTTGATATTCCTCTTTGCCTTGTGTCCTTTAGCGCCAACAGATGTAAGGCTTTGTTAGCTTATGTGAAATAAATAGTCTTGTGAATCATACATTTGAAAAGAATGGTTTATTAAATCACTGAACTCTTGTCGTTCAAAAGTTATTCATTGGGTTTGGCAGGTGCTCCCTTCATGAGTTTTTAGCATCTAAGTTTTGCTTCCAGCTTGAATTTACCACTGGGTCATGCTTGAGGATGCATGATGTTTTGCCATCTTTGCATCAGTTTGAGCATCATCCTCAAGTTCTTCAGAGGATTCTTCTTCAGTACTCTGCAGCTGATCTTCCTGTAATGATAAAATCTTAAAATGATGAACTTCTGCTCAACTACAAATTAATCATCCACTTAATGGGTAGCTCAGGACTTCCATGCAATCAGGATTCAGAAACACAGACCAAAAGTGGAACATCATCATAGCAAAACTAAATATTTCAAGAAATTAAAAGACAGCAGCGCTTACGTTGGCGTCTGAAGAGCCTTCTGGATCTCCTCACTCTTCAGGATCCTCTTCAGATCTCTGTTGGTCATCTTGTGCATGGGCAGGCTGAAATAAACACAGCATAACACATTTTAGTCATGTTGATAATGATGGAAACAGTCCATTGACAAGTCTTTTGATGCACAAACTCAGAACTTCTTTAAATATCAGCGAGTTTCAAAAACACGGACCGTGAAGTGGAAGCTCATCACTGACGTGACCGACATGTTTTACTTGTGCAACAGAGTTTCTTAAACACTTTACTGCACATCAATGTCATTTAAGTTGTTCATACCTACTGCATATAAGAACACATTGTTGGGTATAAAGGACTATAAAGATAATGTTTTGATATTCATTTACCCAACAGTAATAACTCCTACATTTGAACAAATAAGTCACCTGAGAAATTGCAGAAGATGTTTTGCCAACTTGGCATCAGTTTGAGCATCATCCTCAAGTTCTTCAGAGGATTCTTCTTCAGTACTCTGCAGCTGATCTTCCTGTAATGATAAAATAACAATCTTAAAATGATGAACTTCTGCTCAACTACAAATTCATCACACACTTAATGGGTAGCTCAGGACTTCCATGCAATCAGGATTCAGAAACACAGACCAAAAGTGGAACATCATCATAGCAAAACTAAATGTTCAAGTTAAAGACAGCAGCGCTTACGTTGGCGTACGAAGAGCCTTCTGGATCTCCTCACTCTTCAGGATCCTGCTCAGATCTCTGTTGGTCATCTTGTGCATGGGCAGGCTGAAATAAACATGACCGGAGCACCGCCTCCTTGGTTTTCTTGTAGCCCTCAACTTTGTCTTCAACCACCAGCGGGACCTCAGGGATTTCCTCGATGCGGTGTCCTAACCGACAGATAATAGCGTCAACCATTTGCTCCTCACTGTTTCAGACTACAGTGTTACCAGAGCTTGCTCAGAACTCAAGACACATCAATACCGTGTGACAGCTTAGAGACGGCAGGCTACCGTCACTGTTCACTGGCTCAGACGCAAATTACACCATCACGGCAAGACAAATATTAAACTCTTCTTTAAAAATGGTAATCACGCCAATATGTACCTATGAATAATTACAGAAATATGTACATTTAAAAATTGGCTACTTCTGATTCTCGGCAAACGCTTACCGTTAGACGTCACATGGGCAGGAACTTCAGAGGCACCCACAACAGATGGCATAACGCGTCAGGGTTGCATTGATTCTGCGGTACGTTTTGCCATCTTCGCATAAGGCTTCAGTTTGAGCATCATCCTCAAGTTCTTCAGAGGATTCTTCTTCAGTACTCTGCTGCTGATCTTCCTGTAATGATAAAACATACAATCTTAAAATGATGAACTTCTGCTCAACTACAAATTAATCATCCACTTAATGGGTAGCTCAGGACTTCCATGCAATCAGGATTCAGAAACACAGACCAAAAGTGGAACATCATCATAGCAAAACTAAATGTTCAAGTTAAAGACAGCAGCGCTTACGTTGGCGTCTGAAGAGCCTTCTGGATCTCCTCACTCTTCAGGATCCTCTTCAGTACTCTGCGGCTGATCTTCTTGCTGTAATGATAAAACATAAAAAAAATCTTAAAATTATGAACTTCTGCTTAACTACAAATTGGTCATAACCTTAATGGTAGCTCAGGACTTGAAAATCATCAGGATTCAGTATCACGAACCAAGTGGAACATCATAATAGCAAAAATAAATATTTCATGATATTAAAAGACAGCAGCACTTACGTTGGTGTACGAAGAATCCTGCTCAGATCTGTTGGTCATCTTGTGCACGGGCAGGCTGAAATAAACACAGCATAACACATTTTAGTCATGTTGATAATGATGGAAACAGTCCATTGACAAGTCTTTTGATGCACAAACTCAGAACTTCTTTAAATATCAGCGAGTTTCAAAAACACGGACCGTGAAGTGGAAGCTCATCACTGACGTGACCGACATGTTTTACTTGTGCAACAGAGTTTCTTAAACACTTTACTGCACATCAATGTCATTTAAGTTGTTCATACCTACTGCATATAAGAACACATTGTTGGGTATAAAGGACTATAAAGATAATGTTTTGATATTCATTTACCCAACAGTAATAACTCCTACATTTGAACAAATAAGTCACCTGAGAAATTGCAGAAGATGTTTTGCCAACTTGGCATCAGTTTGAGCATCATCCTCAAGTTCTTCAGAGGATTCTTCTTCAGTACTCTGCAGCTGATCTTCCTGTAATGATAAAATAACAATCTTAAAATGATGAACTTCTGCTCAACTACAAATTAATCACCCACTTAATGGGTAGCTCAGGACTTCCATGCAATCAGGATTCAGAAACACAGACCAAAAGTGGAACATCATCATAGCAAAACTAAATGTTCAAGTTAAAGACAGCAGCGCTTACGTTGGCGTCTGAAGAGCCTTCTGGATCTCCTCACTCTTCAGGATCCTCTTCAGTACTCTGCGGCTGATCTTCTTGCTGTAATGATAAAACATAAAAAAAATCTTAAAATTATGAACTTCTGCTTAACTACAAATTGGTCATAAGCTTAATGGTAGCTCAGGACTTGAAAATCATCAGGATTCAGTATCACGAACCAAGTGGAACATCATCATAGCAAAAATAAATATTTCAAGATATTAAAAGACAGCAGCACTTACGTTGGTGTACGAAGAATCCTGCTCAGATCTGTTGGTCATCTTGTGCACGGGCAGGCTGAAATAAACACAGCATAACACATTTTAGTCATGTTGATAATGATGGAAACAGTCCATTGACAAGTCTTTTGATGATCAAACTCAGAACTTCTTTAAATATCAGCGAGTTTCAAAAACACGGACCGTGAAGTGGAAGCTCATCACTGACGTGACCGACATGTTTTACTTGTGCAACAGAGTTTCTTAAACACTTTACTGCACATCAATGTCATTTAAGTTGTTCATACCTACTGCATATAAGAACACATTGTTGGGTATAAAGGACTATAAAGATAATGTTTTGATATTCATTTACCCAACAGTAATAACTCCTACATTTGAACAAATAAGTCACCTGAGAAATTGCAGAAGATGTTTTGCCAACTTGGCTTCAGTTTGAGCATCATCCTCAAGTTCTTCAGAGGATTCTTCTTCAGTACTCTGCAGCTGATCTTCTTCCTGTAATGATAAAATAACAATCTTAAAATGATGAACTTCTGCTCAACTACAAATTCATCACACACTTAATGGGTAGCTCAGGACTTCCATGCAATCAGGATTCAGAAACACAGACCAAAAGTGGAACATCATCATAGCAAAACTAAATGTTCAAGTTAAAGACAGCAGCGCTTACGTTGGCGTACGAAGAGCCTTCTGGATCTCCTCACTCTTCAGAATCCTGCTCAGATCTCTGTTGGTCATCTTGTGCATGGGCAGGCTGAAATAAACATGACCGTAGCACCGCCTCCTTGGTTTTCTTGTAGCCCTCAACTTTGTCTTCAACCACCAGCGGGACCTCAGGGATTTCCTCGATGCGGTGTCCTAACCGACAGATAATAGCGTCAACCATTTGCTCCTCACTGTTTCAGACTACAGTGTTACCAGAGCTTGCTCAGAACTCAAGACACATCAATACCGTGTGACAGCTTAGAGACGGCAGGCTACCGTCACTGTTCACTGGCTCAGACGCAAATTACACCATCACGGCAAGACAAATATTAAACTCTTCTTTAAAAATGGTAATCACGCCAATATGTACCTATGAATAATTACAGAAATATGTACATTTAAAAATTGGCTACTTCTGATTCTCGGCAAACGCTTACCGTTAGACGTCACATGGGCAGGAACTTCAGAGGCACCCACAACAGATGGCATAACGCGTCAGGGTTGCATTGATTGTGCGGTACGTTTTGCCATCTTCGCATAAGGCTTCAGTTTGAGCATCATCCTCAAGTTCTTCAGAGGATTCTTCTTCAGTACTCTGCTGCTGATCTTCCTGTAATGATAAAACATACAATCTTAAAATGATGAACTTCTGCTCAACTACAAATTAATCATCCACTTAATGGGTAGCTCAGGACTTCCATGCAATCAGGATTCAGAAACACAGACCAAAAGTGGAACATCATCATAGCAAAACTAAATGTTCAAGTTAAAGACAGCAGCGCTTACGTTGGCGTCTGAAGAGCCTTCTGGATCTCCTCACTCTTCAGGATCCTCTTCAGTACTCTGCGGCTGATCTTCTTGCTGTAATGATAAAACATAAAAAAAATCTTAAAATTATGAACTTCTGCTTAACTACAAATTGGTCATAACCTTAATGGTAGCTCAGGACTTGAAAATCATCAGGATTCAGTATCACGAACCAAGTGGAACATCATAATAGCAAAAATAAATATTTCATGATATTAAAAGACAGCAGCACTTACGTTGGTGTACGAAGAATCCTGCTCAGATCTGTTGGTCATCTTGTGCACGGGCAGGCTGAAATAAACACAGCATAACACATTTTAGTCATGTTGATAATGATGGAAACAGTCCATTGACAAGTCTTTTGATGCACAAACTCAGAACTTCTTTAAATATCAGCGAGTTTCAAAAACACGGACCGTGAAGTGGAAGCTCATCACTGATGTGACCGACATGTTTTACTTGTGCAACAGAGTTTCTTAAACACTTTACTGCACATCAATGTCATTTAAGTTGTTCATACCTACTGCATATAAGAACACATTGTTGGGTATAAAGGACTATAAAGATAATGTTTTGATATTCATTTACCCAACAGTAATAACTCCTACATTTGAACAAATAAGTCACCTGAGAAATTGCAGAAGATGTTTTGCCAACTTGGCATCAGTTTGAGCATCATCCTCAAGTTCTTCAGGATTCTTCTTCAGTACTCTGCAGCTGATCTTCCTGTAATGATAAAATAACAATCTTAAAATGATGAACTTCTGCTCAACTACAAATTAATCATCCACTTAATGGGTAGCTCAGGACTTCCATGCAATCAGGATTCAGAAACACAGACCAAAAGTGGAACATCATCATAGCAAAACTAAATGTTCAAGTTAAAGACAGCAGCGCTTACGTTGGCGTCTGAAGAGCCTTCTGGATCTCCTCACTCTTCAGGATCCTCTTCAGTACTCTGCGGCTGATCTTCTTGCTGTAATGATAAAACATAAAAAAAATCTTAAAATTATGAACTTCTGCTTAACTACAAATTGGTCATAAGCTTAATGGTAGCTCAGGACTTGAAAATCATCAGGATTCAGTATCACGAACCAAGTGGAACATCATCATAGCAAAAATAAATATTTCAAGATATTAAAAGACAGCAGCACTTACGTTGGTGTACGAAGAATCCTGCTCAGATCTGTTGGTCATCTTGTGCACGGGCAGGCTGAAATAAACACAGCATAACACATTTTAGTCATGTTGATAATGATGGAAACAGTCCATTGACAAGTCTTTTGATGATCAAACTCAGAACTTCTTTAAATATCAGCGAGTTTCAAAAACACGGACCGTGAAGTGGAAGCTCATCACTGACGTGACCGACATGTTTTACTTGTGCAACAGAGTTTCTTAAACACTTTACTGCACATCAATGTCATTTAAGTTGTTCATACCTACTGCATATAAGAACACATTGTTGGGTATAAAGGACTATAAAGATAATGTTTTGATATTCATTTACCCAACAGTAATAACTCCTACATTTGAACAAATAAGTCACCTGAGAAATTGCAGAAGATGTTTTGCCAACTTGGCATCAGTTTGAGCATCATCCTCAAGTTCTTCAGGATTCTTCTTCAGTACTCTGCAGCTGATCTTCTTCCTGTAATGATAAAATAACAATCTTAAAATGATGAACTTCTGCTCAACTACAAATTCGTCACACACTTAATGGGTAGCTCAGGACTTCCATGCAATCAGGATTCAGAAACACAGACCAAAAGTGGAACATCATCATAGCAAAACTAAATGTTCAAGTTAAAGACAGCAGCGCTTACGTTGGCGTACGAAGAGCCTTCTGGATCTCCTCACTCTTCAGGATCCTGCTCAGATCTCTGTTGGTCATCTTGTGCATGGGCAGGCTGAAATAAACACAACTTTATGAATTTAATAAATGTTGAAAATGACGGAAACAGTCCATTGACAAGTCTTTTGATGCACAAACTCAGAACTTCTTTAAATATCAGCGAGTTTCAAAAACACGGACCGTGAAGTGGAAGCTCATCACTGATGTGACCGACATGTTTTACTTGTGCAACAGAGTTTCTTAAACACTTTACTGCACATCAATGTCATTTAAGTTGTTCATACCTACTGCATATAAGAACACATTGTTGGGTATAAAGGACTATAAAGATAATGTTTTGATATTCATTTACCCAACAGTAATAACTCCTACATTTGAACAAATAAGTCACCTGAGAAATTGCAGAAGATGTTTTGCCAACTTGGCATCAGTTTGAGCATCATCCTCAAGTTCTTCAGGATTCTTCTTCAGTACTCTGCAGCTGATCTTCCTGTAATGATAAAATAACAATCTTAAAATGATGAACTTCTGCTCAACTACAAATTAATCATCCACTTAATGGGTAGCTCAGGACTTCCATGCAATCAGGATTCAGAAACACAGACCAAAAGTGGAACATCATCATAGCAAAACTAAATGTTCAAGTTAAAGACAGCAGCGCTTACGTTGGCGTCTGAAGAGCCTTCTGGGTCTCCTCACTCTTCAGGATCCTCTTCAGTACTCTGCGGCTGATCTTCTTGCTGTAATGATAAAACATAAAAAAAATCTTAAAATTATGAACTTCTGCTTAACTACAAATTGGTCATAAGCTTAATGGTAGCTCAGGACTTGAAAATCATCAGGATTCAGTATCACGAACCAAGTGGAACATCATCATAGCAAAAATAAATATTTCAAGATATTAAAAGACAGCAGCACTTACGTTGGTGTACGAAGAATCCTGCTCAGATCTGTTGGTCATCTTGTGCACGGGCAGGCTGAAATAAACACAGCATAACACATTTTAGTCATGTTGATAATGATGGAAACAGTCCATTGACAAGTCTTTTGATGATCAAACTCAGAACTTCTTTAAATATCAGCGAGTTTCAAAAACACGGACCGTGAAGTGGAAGCTCATCACTGACGTGACCGACATGTTTTACTTGTGCAACAGAGTTTCTTAAACACTTTACTGCACATCAATGTCATTTAAGTTGTTCATACCTACTGCATATAAGAACACATTGTTGGGTATAAAGGACTATAAAGATAATGTTTTGATATTCATTTACCCAACAGTAATAACTCCTACATTTGAACAAATAAGTCACCTGAGAAATTGCAGAAGATGTTTTGCCAACTTGGCATCAGTTTGAGCATCATCCTCAAGTTCTTCAGAGGATTCTTCTTCAGTACTCTGCAGCTGATCTTCTTCCTGTAATGATAAAATAACAATCTTAAAATGATGAACTTCTGCTCAACTACAAATTCATCACACACTTAATGGGTAGCTCAGGACTTCCATGCAATCAGGATTCAGAAACACAGACCAAAAGTGGAACATCATCATAGCAAAACTAAATGTTCAAGTTAAAGACAGCAGCGCTTACGTTGGCGTCTGAAGAGCCTTCTGGATCTCCTCACTCTTCAGGATCCTCTTCAGTACTCTGCGGCTGATCTTCTTGCTGTAATGATAAAACATAAAAAAAAATCTTAAAATTATGAACTTCTGCTTAACTACAAATTGGTCATAAGCTTAATGGTAGCTCAGGACTTGAAAATCATCAGGATTCAGTATCACGAACCAAGTGGAACATCATCATAGCAAAACTAAATGTTCAAGTTAAAGACAGCAGCGCTTACGTTGGCGTACGAAGAGCCTTCTGGATCTCCTCACTCTTCAGAATCCTGTTTAGATCTCTGTTGGTCATCTTGTGCATGGGCAGGCTGAAATAAACACAACTTTATGAATTTAATAAATGTTGAAAATGACGGAAACAGTCCATTGACAAGTCTTTTGATGCACAAACTCAGAACTTCTTTAAATATCAGCGAGTTTCAAAAACACGGACCGTGAAGTGGAAGCTCATCACTGACGTGACCGACATGTTTTACTTGTGAGTTTCTTAAACACTCACTTGTAACCGGACTTCAGGGTAGGTTTGCTCCAGGTGCCGTACAGCTCACGGAAAGCACTTTGTCCAGAAGCAGAAGCGTCCGATGTGACCAGGGACGAGCCTCAGGAGGTTGTTCTGCAGTGAGGATTTCATTAAAGGAGTGTAAATACACTCACAGGTTAAAACATGTTACTTTTTAAAGCCGTTTAAAACAGGTACTAGAAGATACAGAAGTTAAAGGATAGTTTTACTATCCACCAATGTCATTTAAGTTGATCATACCTACTGCATATACAAACACATTTTGGGTATAAAGGATTAAGATAATGTTCCAAGATGTTACCCGTTATGACTTCTACATTTGAACAAATTAATCACCTGAGAAGTTGAAGACGAGACAGACGCCCTCGTTGTAGTTGGTCCTCTGCCGGAGACTCCTCATCTTACCTTTATTTACCAGTGCTGAAGGTTCTCCACAAAGCCCGTTTCTTCTTTAGGTTCACGCAGTCGTCGAACTGAGAAAAGCAGGCGGACTTGCAGGCTGGTTGTGCAGTAGCATTGTACTGAGTCAGCCAGTGACACCCACTTTACAGCAATGTGAGGCCTATTGTTTAACAAATCCCACAGCCCCAGGTCCTGATGAATGGGTGGTTATGGGTAAAATACATTTTTACTGATCACTAAATGCTTTTAAATGTTATGCAATCAAAGGTGATATATTTTACAAACCTACATGCCAAGTTAAATTATCTATGTATTGAACAAGTTGTTGGCCTACATTGAGGGCCTGCCCAAAAAGCCATCTTTTTCTAATGCCCAAATAGTTGAATCAAGACAAACGCCGCTCAATGTGTGCTTGATATTCCTCTTTGCCTGGTGTCCTATAGCGCCAACAGATTTAAGTCTTTGTCAGCTTAGGTGAAATAGCTTATGTGAAATAGTCTTGTGAATCAAAATGTGCAATTACAGGTCTGACTCGTACTTTTGAAACAAATGATTTATTAAATCACTGAACTCTTGTCGACAAGTATAGAGATTTATGCCGTGGCCTTGACCTTGGGTTTTGCAAGTGCTCCCTTCTTCCCAGGCTTCTTCTTGGGTTTCAGCATCTTAGCCTTGATCTACGGAGCGAACAAGCAAGATGTCAAAAGAATTAACAATGTATGGCTACAAGTTTAACTTCAGCTTTAATATGTTGTTGGTTCTTACCGCAGGGTCATGCTTAAGGATGGCGTGACGTTTTGCTGTCTTGGCGTAAGGGTTCAGTTTGAGCATTATCCTCAAGTTCTTCAGAGGATTCTTCTTCAGTACTCTGCGGTTGATCGTCTTGCTGTAATAGTAAAATAACAGCCTTAAAATGATGAACTTCTGTATAACTACAAATTGGTCATAAGCTTAATGGTAGCTCAGGACTTCAAAATCATCAGGATTCAGCAACACGAACCAAGTGGAACATCATCATAGCTAAAATAAATATTGCAAGATATTGCAAGACCGCAGCGCTTACATTGGTGCACGAAGAGCCTTCTGGATCTCCTCACTCTTCAGAATCCTGCTCAGATCCGTGTTGGTCATCTTGTGCATGGGCAGGCTGAAATAAACACAGCGTTACAAATTTGATTCCTCATGTTGATAATGATGGAAACAGTCCATTGACAAGTCTTTTGATGCACAAACTCAGAACTTCTTTAAATATCAGCGAGTTTCAAAAACACGGACCGTGAAGTGGAAGCTCATCACTGACGTGACCGACATGTTTTACTTGTGAGTTTCTTAAACACTTACTTGTAACCGGACTTCAGGGTAGAAGGTTTGCGCCAGGTGCCGTACAGCTCATCCAGCTTGCGGAAAGCACTTTCTGTCCAGATGCAGAAGCGTCCGACGTGACCACCAGGGGCGAGCCTCAGGAGGTTCAGTTGGTTTACGTTCTGCAGAGTGATGCCTTTAAAATATAGCACAATGATCCTGGTTGAATTATCGTGTTAATGTTTTATCCAAAAGTGTACTTAAAAGCTTTGATAACAACTGATGACAAATCATTCAGGACTAAGGTGTAGAACAGCATTTCTAGCTATGCCATGTAAGTTGACAAGAAACACTGCATATGAACTATACATTTTATGGTATTGCATTTTCAGAGCTCTTATACCCATCTACCCAACAGCAATGAATTATTGAAATGTAACAAACACACCTGGGATATTTCTGAAGGCCTTGGTGACACCAGAGTCTTGGTTGTAGATGATGCATGGTCCTCTGCGTTGGATCCGTCTGCGATTCCTCATCTTACCCTTACCAGCACGCATGCGCTGAGAGGCGTAGACCTGAGAATAGAAAGATTATATCATTACTATAAAGAAACCAAGTAGTACCAAATATATGTAATGTCAGTAATTATCACAGACTGAAATAATAGTTAATATCCCTGAAGGAAACTAGTTCAGTCAAAGATCTTTCTGCTAAACGCAGATATACAGACACTTGAATCTGATAATGGATGCTGAGCATCTCTCCCAGTCGTGCCTTACTCAGCCATCTGTTCTTTGCACTTTAATCTTTACTTCAGTAAAATTTGCACACGAGATTTCTCCCATATTGAGGGGACGTTGTAAAAAAAAGCCATTTAAAATACTGTTTTCCCTAATTGAGTCCTGCCAAAAGAGAAAAATGTGCATTACCTTCTTGATGTCATTCCAGGCTTTCAGCTTCTTCAGCAGGAGCACCGCCTCCTTGGTTTTCTTGTAGCCCTCAACTTTGTCTTCAACCACCAGCGGGACCTCAGGGATTTCCTCGATGCGGTGTCCTAACAGACAGATAATAGCGTCAACCATTTGCTCCTCACCGTTTCAGACTACAGTGTTACCAGAGCTTGCTCAGAACTCAAGACACATCAATACCGTGTGACAGCTTAGAGACGGCAGGCTACCGTCACTGTTCACTGGCTCAGACGCAAATTACACCATCATGGCAAGACAAATATTAAACTTTAAAAACGGTAACTGTGTACCTATAAATATTTAATTATGGGAAATTATTATGTACATTTTTTAATTGTATACTTCCGATCTTCAACACTTGCTTACCTTTGGACATCACAAGTGCAGGAATGGCAGAGGCAGCCACAGCAGAGCAGATGGCATAACGCTTCTGGGTTGTGTTGATTCTGCGGTGCCAGCGACGCCAGGTTTTGGTGGGGGCGAACATGCGACCTCCACGACACATCTAGACCACAGTCAAGGAGGATTGACGACTACTGAATAAAAACACAAGTAGTGAAGCGATACCTGCTCAGACTCAAGGTTCGTCAGTCATCTGTGCCAGCATATGACAGCAGGCATACCGTCACTGGCTACAGAGTAAGTCGCAAATTACACCATCACTGCAAGTCCTGTGCCTGTCCTAGTTTTCACATCAATTTAAAAAAGCAGAACATTTAAAGCTTTTCAATTTTGTTCACAAGGATACATTTCCAAAAGCACCCTGGCCAGAGCGGTGAGTACCACCACCTCTCACACGGGGGATACGGGCCACAGCTCTTCCTGTGCCCCAGGACTCTGCACTGGTCTGGTGGCCTGTAATAAAACAATTATACACCTGAACAACAAACCAAATACATCAGATTTGTGAATGCATGTCCTTGGTCCACATCTTAGAATATTGTAACAACCACGATGGTCAATCTTGGTCCACTTGGACATAAACACTCACCTGCCAGTTCACTGACTGCATAGGGCTGGCGGTTGTTCTTGCGCATGTTGGTGTGCACAAAATTCACAACATCGGGGCGAATTGGAGCCTTGAACACAGCCGGCATGACGACATTTTTGCCAGAAGATTCACCTTTCTCGGAATAAACCGAGATCAGCGGTCGGGCACAAGCCTAAGACACACAATGAACATTGAAAGGCAGGTAAATATATTATGTTGGATCTGAGCCTAATGAATACTCTTTCATGTGAATCATTAAAACGTGTGCTTGAGTGGGACAAGCCATTGAACCGCCTGTACGTCTAGGCCGAGAAACTGTTAACCAACTTCAAAACCAGTTTGATAAAACTCGATGCGACTTGTACGTCACAACCAGGTGAACCTCGTACTCGACAGTCAATATCAACACGGCACAACTCATTAACATTACTTATTTACACAAACTGTAGGGAGAAATATGACACGTTGGATTTTAGCTTAGCTCATTTAAGCTAACGCGATCAAATTAGCAAGCCAGTCTAAAACGTAGCGTTGTCTAATCGTAGATGGCGTTGGCGCCGTTAATAGTATTCACATGTGATGCTTAAGAAAAATAAATATACTATTAGATGACCTGTAAAAGGCCACGTGTGTTACTGGTCTAGCACTGAGGCGACAGCAGCCACACGTGTAACATGGTTGAACGCTACACGTCCAAAATGGCTCCTCGTGTTAGCTTCGTTAGACGGGAGCGTTCACAGTCTCTGTTATCATAATCTGAGTGCAAGCATCGCACAGTCAACGAACAACGGTTTATTTGATTAAGTACAAATCACCAAACACACCCTACGTATTATATAGCATGTTAATAACAGTCAGTGTGTTTTCTCACCATTTTCGGGAAATATTTTTCGGCTCGCCGGTAACCACACTGCTCACGGAATGGCGGCCACAGTGAAAAGGAAGTAGGTACGTTACCCTTAATGCTTTAAGCCTCCGCCTCGACGAATATCACTTCCGCCGACTGATCATTTTCACCATTGTTTTTCTTACCATGATGAAACGTTAATTACAAAATGTCTAAGATTGTATCAAACATTTGAATTCGCATTTTCAATCAACTTCTCCAAACAAAACGCACCAAAGTCAGTTGCTTCAAAAGGGACTATTTCTTTACGCCATGTTGGCGGAGTATGAACCCAAAGACCGAACTATTTTCCTTAGTAACATTTTCTTTCATGAAATATTATTTGATTATAAAATATTTTACAATGTATGAGATTATATAATTAATTTGCTGACCTAATGCATTACTTTCTGATAAATACACTTATAACCCTGAAAAAAAAATCGTGACCTGCGACCTTATGACGTCACCGCCCAAGTGAGCGCGCGACAGTCAAAATATCAACAGTAGCAGCCTAGCAGCCCGTTTAACTCTGTTAACTTCTTTTGTATTTGATCCATGTACGTCGCTCTGTAACACGTGATCTGTTGTGCAATTGTGTAATGGGCTCAACGTTGATATCCAGAGCGAAGGAGTTTTATAATATTCTTCGGTGAGTTGACTTGTTTAACGTTTTGTGTAGCTTTTTAGATAAAGTCAAGTGAACGCTGTGCAGTGGATGAGCTGTCCGCCTTTAGCTTAACTCTACATGTTAATTATTCGATTGCTTTGATTACCACTAAATACTTATCTGGCCGAGGTGAGGTTTATTTGTGTGTGTTATGTGTCGTCTGATTGAAGGTCTCTTCAAGATGAGGAGAACAACGATCCATGTACATATGAGGTAATTACATTTACTTTAAGTAAAATCCGTTATAATATGGTGTAGATACATGTGTTACCCCGTATGAATAATGGTGTTTGATCTCCCAACCTTGACCAATCTCTGATTGGTTTTAGGAGGACATCCAACTGTTAAAGAAGAATGGAGACAGAATCCCTGTGCTGGATATGTACTGTGGCAACCAGCCAGTCTTCATCTGTGAAAAAGCTGTGAGTGAAGTTATGGCTGTGACTCATTGAATGTAGTCAGAGTGTCTGTAAGCTCTACATGCGTATTAGTGTGTAATATATTTTTTAACACATGGCCATTGTCTTGCATTCCAGAAGTCTATAACTTCTTGTTGTCTGGGTCTTCTGATGCATCACCAGCTACTTAGCGTTCTTTTGACTTGCTGATGTTGGTTTGCGCACATTCAGTTTCATGGCTGAAAAGGAATCTTTTCCCTAGTCCTAGACTTCAGTTAAATTGGCAGAATTGTGTATTACAACCATAGACTATTGTAAAAGCAAAGGATATAACTCAAGATACCTGCAGGTACCCTTTTTCTCATACAGTTGTATTAAAACACCTCACTAAAGTTTACTATTGGACCGTGTTTTTTTTCTCTTGATTTTTCAAGGTTCCAAAAATAAATGAATCTTATGACCAACCAATAACTGAAACATCAAACTGTGCTGACAACGATGATGCTGATGATGATGATGATGATGATGATGCTGATGTCAACGTTCTCTTGGCAGAATTGGGACCACAGCCGCTCTCAATCATGAAAGCGAGGTTACCAACTAAGACGTTTAACAAGTGCACGTTGGATTACATAACCAATGTAACTAATTATAATAACAATCAAAATGCATTTTTTTCTTTCTTTTTTTATAGGCAGTTTCTGTCTTGGTACACATTATCTCAAAATGCTAATGTGTCATCTGTGGACAACAACCCTGCCTTACACCCTCTGTGGGTGCGATGTGACATGTCTGATCCAGCTGGAACAACCTGGTTTGGAGCTGAAACGATCAGCACGGGCAATAAAGTGTCTGGTGTCAAATTATACTCTGTTACCTGCAAAGGTATAGCCTAAAGGCTTTCAATAATCCATCATTATAAACATTATCAGTATAGCACATATTTGTTTTATTTAACTCCTGTGTGATGTTTCTGGCATTTGTTTTATTCCAACTTACATTGTATTAGGCTCAACTGTGGACAAAGGATCTCTAATCACCTTAGACAAGCTCAAACAAGAGCACAAGAAAAGACATCACCCATCCTTGGTGAGTGTGCATCCTTTCTTATAAGTCTGTGTGAATGAATGTTTATTCACTTACATCCCTCAATGTTTCCAGATGGCCATCAAAGGCAGTGCCAGGTTCAACTTGTTTGGCTCCACTGTTTTGGAAAACACCATAATTGAGTCACAGAGTTGTGTGACAGTGGATTTCAAATGGAGCCATGTGGAGAGTATCCTTGAGACCCCACCCCTGTCCTCCATAGCAACACTGGTAAGAACCAGTTATTCACATTCTAAACATACTCTTTCTCTACCATAAATACTTACTATATATAAATATATATATTTGTGTAATACTATTTAAATACAGAATATATACTTGGCTTGTTTATCATGTGCAGAATATCAAAGTTGCCAGCGGGGACATGAGGAGCCCAATGTATGAGATGTACAAGGAGCTCGAGTGTCTTCAGGTTTGTTTCCCACAAAAATCGTACATGAATGACCGTGAGCCTTAATACACAAATAGACATCAAAATGTATCAGATTCCTGTTATTTCAGACTATTGCCGATGGTTTGAGAACTGGTGAGACTGAATGGTTGGAGCCTTTGGAAAGCATATCAGCTGTAAATCTGACCAAGGCCTTCCTAGAAGGTATCTGCTTTCTTAAGTCAATGCACATTTGTTAGGATTTCATACTAGGGGTTAGTCAAGACAATTATTTAGCTTTTTCTTTTCATTTTTCTTTCAGAGCTTCGGGATACTACAAAGACATTACAGGACAAGGCTGCCAAAACAGCTGAGGTATGATAGAATAAAGGGAATTTTCACAAATTCATTAATTTCAGAATACATGTAAAATAAAATCAGCTTTTCTTAAAGACCACAAAGCTGAAAACTGAGACGGAAATTTTCAACTCTTTCTCGGAACGAGGAGATTTGGATTTTGTGGAGCAGCTGTGGGTTCGGATAAGAAGGAGTGAGTCAGCCCCTCTATTAAAGAAACTAGGATTCACTTGATTTTGCATTACAAACAGACAGTGACAACATTTCCCTCCATTGTGTTTGTCATTACAGGTGTGACTTCATATGAAGACATTGGAGACTGCCTGAAATTGGTCACGGAAGCTCTAAGATACGGTGACATCAAACCCTGGGTATGAAATGACGCAGCTCCTTAAAACTGTTTATTGCTGAGAAAAGATTGAGGGTTGTTTTGTGTAAGTGTTGTTTTTTTGTCTCTGCTCCTCTAGATTCACAGAGACAGCAGCAGCTCCCTCAGCAAGCTCATCCTGCAGTCTTACCACCGGCAGATTGACCATGTGTCTCTCACAGGCGTCACCCCTGTCCAAATGCTGCTGGAGATGGGTCTGGACAAGATGAGAAAGGATTACATCAACTACCTCATCGGTAACCTCCTAAATATCTGAAGCTCTGTGTAACTATGTCACTTACATGGGATTCAAAGTTTCACAGTAATATTTAAAGCACACACTCTGCTTTGATATTCTATTTGCCTTTCATTTTTTCCTCAGGTGAAGAATTGACAACTCTTAACCACTTGGTGAGACTGTTTTAATGGCAACTATTTAGCAATGACTGTTAACAACATATTCTAAGTTTAAATATCTTACTCCTTAGTGTTATTACTTGAGCACGGAGGTTGATCTGCAGGAGCAAGTGATCCGACTCAGAAAGCTGCACCATCTGCTGGAAATAATAGTGACCTGCAGTACTTTCCTGGGTTTGCCCTACGACCGGCTCTTCCTTCTCACACAGTAAATTAATTTGCCTTTTTTTGTTAATAATGTATAAGAGGGCAAAATGTTCTTTCCCAAAGATGACATTAAAGTTCACAATTTAATTTCCTCTTAGGTCATGTTTGCAGCACTACAAAGCACACCCGTATGACGAGGAGCATGAATTCAAACTGCAAATCAAACCCGCACTGATCAGCCATTTCTACCAGAAGTAAGGAATACAACCCGTTGCACACTTACTGCTTCATTAAATCCAAAGAAAATGGTAAACAACATTGATATGTTTGTCTTTACATTCAGGTTTTAACACAAAATAATATTTTTTACCTACAAAAGTGTCAACAAAGTGAAACAAAAGGTAGGAGAAGGGCAGTGTGAGCCGCTTTACTTTCAGGGTTCATACGGTCATGGAACAACTGGAAAAGCCTGTAAAAGTCATTGAAAAAAAATAATCCCAAAAGTCATGGAAATTTGTTATATTCATATGTTCATGTCGTTCATTTACGCTGAGTTTGAAATAATTCATATTATTTTAAAAGAAAGACGCTCAAAATATAAGCAGGCATGCACGGAGTATATCTCTAAATGTTTATTCTTTTAATCAAACTATTGTCTCTCATTCATTTGTGTCATTTAAGGAATACTGTATGCTTTGGAGTTCTCGTTGTTAGTTTAAATACATTTTCTCACTTTTTCATATATACACCGAGATTTCACAAAATGTTTGGTCATGCAAATGTGGTTTAAATTCATGGAAATCCATTGGTCAAAATGTGTATGAAACCTGACTTTGCGTCAAGTGATTTGATGAATTTCAAAACTTGCCTGTTTTTTGACGGAAGCAAGTGAATTGTATTCAGATTTATTCAGGGGGTTTGTTGTGCTTAGTATTTTGAGGGACACTTTGCTTTCACACAGTTCTCCTTATATGGTCATGTGTGTCTGCCTGTGATTCAAACCCACTGCGATCTGTCTATTTGTTGAACACCAAAGTGCCGACGAAGCTTTGACAAAGGCTGTTGTCTCATCCCTCATGCTTGTGTGCTCCACAGAGAGCAGCCAGTGCTCTGGGAGGCCGAGGTGTCCAGCGGCCATGGTCCTCGTGAGGTCAGGACATCCGTACAGCTCAGTGACAGACCGCTGGTTGATCATGTCATCTTTGAAACAGGTGACCTGAGTGCACCACTTCAACATATAGTGCATCTCATATACTTACAAGTGGTTATTATCCCGGTGAAGTAAAGATAACATGTTTCTTCTTCAACTGTTCTTTAGATTACCCAAATGAAACCGTGAATGGGGACATTGAGAATTCTGCCTTCTTCTCCACCATGGTGTGCTGTAGCCTCGTCAACTTTGCGTGAATTTCCACAGTTTCACTTTACAACAAAGGAGGTGTTTCTTGTAACCTTTGATATTCTCATCAGCAATTAACATGTTTTAATAGCCAAATGACCATATACTACATCACAAAGTGTATTTTTCTGTTCATAGACTAATTTTGTCAAATGTTTTGAATAAAGCACTTTCAGTCGGTTCTGTCACACTGCCATGGGTTTCTAAATGCATCTTTATTATCACATTTGCGGATTTGTTTAAGGTTCGATGTAACAGTTGAAATAATTTGAAGTGTGTTTTTGCTAAACAACTCAAAACACAAAGTACAATACGTCACAAGGGCTGTTTGCAATGGTAATATTCCACAGCAATAATGTGAAAAGAAAATCCAACATGTTGCAGGGCTATCCACACTTTGTCTGGTACTAAATGTATTATAAAAGCCTAAACCAATGTTTCTTAAAACACTGTATGCACATCAAATTAATGAAGTCACTTATTCTCTTGAAATTCAGTTCAAATAATGTATTTATGTTCACGCATTCCATTTAAGAAAGTATGCACTTGCAATATGTGTGTGTATTGGTGTTTGTGATTGTAAACATGCACACTGTCTAGTTCCGCCTGCGCAGCAGGAACATAAGGAAGACGGCGCTGAGCAAAATAGAGAGTGTGCAAACCGTGGGAACAACAATCTCAGTTACCATCTCCATGTGGCTGGTCAAAGGGTCTGCAAAGCACACACACATACATTAACAAATCACGAGCGTTATTATATAGTTCAGACAGTGCTCATGAAGCCAGTGATGATGCTCAAGCACAGCACTCAAAGGGTTAAAATGTGTCCCCTAAATCAAATCATCCTTTATCTGACTTATAGTGAGCATGAGGGATTCCTTACCATGTATAAGTCTTAGAATATTGGCAGCAGTACTCCGCTGTTCCTCTAATAAAAAAAAAAGAGAAAGTACTCAGAATTGATTAACAGCACTTTAACCCTTTGAGTACTGCATGCAGCTACTGGGGAATATTTCATAAAGCAGCATTTCCACCACCAGATAACTTTTAAAAATCAAATCTTCTGAAATGCTATTTCTTATCACCGGCCTGGCTGAATCATGTTCCTTTACCTCACGTTGAGTTTTGATTTCTAAATTGAATTCCAATACATCAGACGGTTTCATATATATATTCCTGCTTTGTGAAATACCCTGTAGCCACAAGTCCACAGATAAGCGCTATGCTTACATGAGTTTTCGTCAAAGCTGCATGCAAATTACATTTAAGCACACTAGCACAACTTCAGATAAATGAAGACATAGTTGCACACAAGCTGGTTTCAGAGGCATGTCTTAGTGGTAAGCTGCAGAAGCTTCATTCTGTTAGTCAACTTGAATACTGCACAATCACAAAGCAACAACAAAACACTGACATTAATGGACAACGTATACCCTCAAGTTCTAAACTTCATCATGCACTGGCCAAACCTTTGGCATTTCTGCATGTTCCTTGGATTTTCTTCTAGCTGTCGGGGGCAAACAAAGAAGATACCTCAGACATTTTGTTAGAGATTTTGTTAATTGTGATTTCTACTTCCGTCTTTCTTTTTAGCTAATAATTTGTTCATGTGTTTTTCTGAGGTGCAGCAACACATATTCAAGTAAATTGATCTTACTTTTTCAAGTTTTTGATATTTAGGTCAGAATCTTTATTTGTTTACCCCAGCTAGTTGTTCACCACTGATCATTGATAAACATCGACTGGGATGTATGAGACCAACTGACCTGCAGCTAGCAGCTGGTTGCTGGAGGAACAGGTCTCAACAGCCTTCCTCCTCCAGTTCTCAACCTACAAGGATTTACGATGCAATTGCATATTATCACTTACTTGTTACACAATAGTGCATGAACCAATTCATCTTAATGTTTTAGAGGAATGTCTGAAAAGTGTGTCTGGAAAGGATTAGGAGGACTTTGTATGACCATGTTATGTCTTGTACCTCTCTCTGATTGGGAAATCCATTGGAGCTGATGATGCGTTTGTAAAACTGGACAGAAGCTTTGGGATAGCGGGGCTTGTTTTTGTTCCTGAAGTCCACATAGTACAAGCCAAACCTCTCGGAGTACCCTTCATCCCACTCAAACTTGTCCAGCAGGGACCATGCGGTGTAGCCCTTCACATTGACTCCATCTTTGATAGCTGAGTGGCACCACAGAGAAAGAGTTGACCGCATAAAATGGATTGGACTTTGAATAAATTTGCTTCAAATGACCAAACAACGCATGTATGAGGTCATTCACCTTTCAGCATCTCATTGATGTAGTCTTTAAAATACTGTATCCTCCAGTCATCACACAGCTCTGTGCATAACATCTTCTCAGAGACTCCATTCTCCGTCACATAAATCATTGGGTTTCCGTACTGAGACTAGATGGGGAACAAATAAACATGCAATAAGTTGCCTTTATGTCATTTAAGTAGGACTGCAGAGTGCTAAGCTCATTTCAGCTTCCACACACACACGTCAACAAGCCTGTTCTTCACAATTCACTATTCATCATAAGTCACCTTGACAAAATTGAGCAGACGTCTGAAACCCCAAGGCACAGAGTAGAGCCACTCTGACCCGGGGTCAGGCCATCGCGGGTCAACCAGCTCCGCCAGGTCCCGGTCAGTGAAGTAGCTGCTGCTACTACGAACTGACGGGTTGTTCTTTTGGGTGATGTAGCGGGTGGTGAAATGGCCGAGGCCGAGGAAGTCACAGGTCCCCTTGATGTAGCTCTTCTCTTGTGGGGAAAATGTGGGCAGGCGGGACGTCCCGAGGCCTTGTTGGTTACTCTTCCTGTCTGCACACATGAGTGGTGATTAGTTAATTCACCAAAGAACAATATTACTTCAAGATTCAAGAACTTAAATCACCGATAAAGTCTTTCATCACTTGAGGGTAGTCTCCATGAAAGATGGGTGTGGCAAACCAGCCCAGGAAGAACTGGACGTATCTCTCAGCTGCTTCAATATCTTTCTGGTTGCTGATATCCACCGGCTCCCCCCAATCCCCAGACAGAGAGATGCCAACCTGACCTGCAGACGTGGACAAGAGCTCTCAGCACACAGACAGACAGTACTGTTGAGAGGCAAACATTGAAGTAATTTACTTTCAAAGGTTTGACCTGGTTTACCTTTTTGTTTTCCCCTCCATTGTGTATCATAAGTGTGCCAAACCTTTGCATGTGCCTATGAAACATATTTATATTATGAGTATGATTTACATTTCCGTTCAAAGTGTCACATGAGAGTTTTTTATTCCTGAATATAGTATATATACAGTATATATGCGTTGGTCTACCTTGATTATGTGATGGGCAGCTTTGTAGGCTCCTGTTCCTCTCAGCCTCAGTCCAGGAGCATGCTCACCGGTCTCATAGCCTTCAACTGCTACAGACTGAAGCAAGTTAGCAGATTATGGAGTATTAGTGTGATAAGAGTACTTATAACAGGTAGATACAATAATCCAAGCTCTATAATGAAGACAACTCATATGTTTCAAGGCAGGTGTGAATGTAACACCTGCAAATAATTGATTTTGAACCTACCCATGGATTGTTGAAAGTCATCCAGTACTTGACTCGGTTGCCAAATTTTTCAAAGCACAGGTTTGCAAATTCATTGAAATGATTGACCATGCTTATGTTCTGCCATCCACCATATTTCTCTTGTAAAACCTAGAAAAGCAAATAGTGCATTATCTCTGTAAAGAACAATAGTGATGTCATGCAAAAGGTCTTAAACAAGGGATTATCAGTGTTTGGCATTCCGACCTGTGGAAGATCCCAGTGATACAGGGTGACGATCGGAGTGATCTTGCTCTCCAGCAGGTGGTCAATCAGCTCATCATAGTACTGTATTCCTTTTTCATTTATATGGTCAGCTGCAAATGGTATTTAAGTGGCGATAGTTTAAGCTGTTAACAAATTAAATGATATATCAAGTTCAGTTGCATAAATTACTTACACTTTATGCCAGTGGGGATGAGTCTAGGCCAGGATATGGAGAAGCGATAGTGGTTCAGCTTCAGGTCCTTCATCAGAGAAACATCATCCTGTACAACATACATGCAATGGAGTGAAATATTCAGATTACATGCTGTTCTCTCTATAACTCTCAGACACATCACACCGGATCACCCCACCTTGACTTTGTGGTAGCCCTCACAGGAGGAATCCCCGGTGTCATTTTGTTGGATTTTGCCTTTCTTATGACTGAACACGTCCCAGATGCTCAGTCCTTTTCCATCTTTGTCCCAGGCTCCTTCTGTTTGATAGGCTGAACTGCCGGCACCCCACGAAAATCCTAATAAATATTTAATGGCAACAACCAGCTCTTAAATACCATCAAATCTTTAAAATGTACTGCCACTATCCCGATGAGCAAAAGAGCAATTTGTGTTTACCAGCTGGAAAAGTGCCATAATAGAAGGAGCTGTGGCTGTTCTTTGTCCAGTCGAAGTCCTCAGCCGAAGACAGACACAGCACCAACACAAACACATGACACACACTGAGTGCACAGCGGGGCAGCATGGTACTCCTGAGCCTGCAGCACAGTCCCTGTCTGGTTCTGCTCCAGTCAATTACTGTCGTTGACACACAGAGGAGAACCATTTAGCATCCCCTTTTCATCACAATAACAAGATTGGTCTAGAAAAAACGTTATTATATGATTATATATAACATTGTTATATCTAAGACACATGTACACACATGCTTACACCTTTCTTTTCGTGAAAAAAATAATATCTACGTTAGAGACAGGAGAATGTTTTAATATAGTCACTGTCATCAAACAGTGTGAAAGCATCCAATATGATGGACTTCGGGGGTCCTGCATCCCTAATGCAGAGCCAAATACCCCTTTTCAAACTCAATGGAGTGTGAGCTCATCTTGCTGAGGCAGACAGATCCCATACAAACTACAGTTTCACCTCTGTAAGCAAAGTTAATGTCACAGAGGGTGATTATTTACAGTGCACAATCACATGATATCGGTTGAACATTTTTAACATGCAGACTTAAAGCCAATATGAGAACTTATATTATCTCATCATTTGACAATTATAAGGAAATTAATGCTATTTTTTTTACATTGTCATGGTTGCTTCCAGGTACTCATGTGCATATCACATTCCAGTTTTATTGACTAATATTCCTGCAATCAGTGTGACACACATTTTGCCATATAATGCAACATTTAAGACATTGCATTATGATACATTTTAGAAATTTTAAATCTACGGGAATATGGTAGACATATAACCTAAAAAGTCTAAAGAATTCCTACAAAATATGAATATTTATTGTTATACACAGTCCTGTTTCCCTTGTTTTTTTTGTCAAGATTTATCATTTCTCACTTACGCTTTTTTGTTTAAGTATTCCGACTGCTAATATCTTTTAATTTACTAGTGCACAATTCATAACTATCACTCCATAACATTTGAATCACTAGGTCCGGTATATGCTGTCCGATTACCTGTGTGCCTTATGAAGAATTCATTTGCAGCAGGTGTGTGTGTGCTGAGCTCAAGTCCTTGGGTGAATGGCAGCCCTCCTGGAACAGCAGAGCATGTAGAAAGCTGAATATATCTATTGGTGCAATCTCTATTGTATGTTGGCTGTTGTAGCACCACCCTTCTCCAGAGCGGTCCCTGCTGTCAGTGTGAAAGCTGGCCTTATTGTGAGGCTCACTGTATTGTTTTAGCTGTTTAGAAAATGCTGAATGGTTTGCTGGTAGAAAGTGTTTGCACTGCATTACCCATTCGCCAGGGTCAGGTTAGGACAATTTTACATCGGTATTATCTTAATCAAAAATTAGATTTATCCGTATTGCCCAAAAGTAAGCATTCATCACATCTGAAAAACATGACTGTATTTTGGAAAGCACGTTGACACAAAACTAGAAGTGTACATTGTAAAAGACGTCAGATCAAGCAGATGAACCCTATGCAAAACATTTTATTTTGTGCTTACAATTATCATCTCATACATACACACTATCTTCTTATATGGCCCAGCCATACATTTTAATGCTAGTCCTCAAAATGAAATATGTCTAGTAAGCTATAGGCACCTAATAACACTGTCTTGCTGCATTTCAGTGAGATATTTCTCACAGAATTTGACACATGAATTCTAAGATGGTATGTTGTGGATGATGAGCTTTGAATCACGCACAGGAGAGGGCAATGTTAAACTGTAAGTGTAACTCACTCCATTCAAATAAATTAAACTCCATAAGTGATAAACGGGTAAACAAATCAACAGATGTCCGTTTACATGTGGTTCTTCTTCAGTGGTGCAAATATTGAGGCCCCATGATAAAAAACTGAGAATCTCAGTAATTATCCTCATCCTCATCCTCCTCAGGCACAAACTCAAGCTCATTGTAATCTTCATCATCATCGTCCTCCTCTTCATCTTCCTCATCATCTTCCTCTTCCATATCAAAATCTACAGCGGCATTCAGTAGCAGTTTGGTTTGATTGATCTCGCTCTCATCGTCAAGGTTAATATGAACCTGAAACAAAGAAAACAAATAAACATTAAATGAAATCTTAAAAAGCAGAAAATCTTATGAGAACAGGAAACATCCTGAGTAAATTATTATGCTGTTAGTTTTCATAGTGTGTTATTTAACAAATATCCGGGCACTATTACATTTTTATGAAAAAACAATGCTCAAGTCAAAATGGGAGTGCATGTCTCTGCAAATTGTTTTTGATTACCTTTTGCAAACAATACGCATCATATCTCTCTTGTAGTTCTAGCTTCTTAAGTAATTTGTGTCTAAAACTGTTCGTCAACACATGCAGACATGTTTTAGATACAGTTCAATCATGATCATGTTTTGTGCTTTACTTTTAGTTTTGGAATGATTGTTTATAGCACATTAGATTTAACATTCGTTTATTATTCAGAGTTCTTAAAGAATACTACAACTGTCTAGAAAACCATTTCATCCAAGCCATTTGTAACACCATCAATGTAGTAAAGAAAGTATGAATCCTATTATTTACGTAATTCAATATCTCAATCATTGAATGACACTAACAAGCTTTCTTAGAAGGCCCATATGTTTCTGAGTAAAACAATAAAAACAAAAGCAGTCCCAAAATGCTTTAGTCAGTGCTGTTGCGTCTACAGGAAGAATCTGTTTAAATTATGGGATTAAACATTACATGGCTTTGTATGCATTGGTCCTAATGTATGTAAACTGGGACGTTAAAATAATCAGATTATTACACGTTGATCAATTTCTGGTTATTATTTAGCGTTACCTGGCCAATGTGTAGAAATATAAATGTAATGATGTTATGCCAGCCTGGAAACAGTAACACCCAAGCAAAACAGTGCAATAGTGTAGAGTAATAGTAGTGATACATCTGATCTTCAATTTCAACAGGCCAGCTTAGGTGTGAATTAATCAACATAAACTGAAATATTACTGAGAATATCTTTATATGACAGTATAACAGTCCTGAGTATTTTGCAGGGTTGTCCCTGATGTTCTCTCTGGCAGTGCTTCACCTCAGTTTCTGGGGAAGATCGTTGTGAGCCTCCTTCTTCTGTTTGAGCACTAATGATCGATTTCAAGGCCCCTTCTTCAAACTGAAACACATAGTGAATACATAGGATGTTAACCACAGTTAAACACACACACACACACACACACACACACACACACACACACACACACACACACACACACACACACACACACACAGGGAACTATCACTCACCTTCAACCTGTTCAGCTGGTCTTGTAGCATGACTTTGATTTTAAGGAGAGTCTCCTCTTCCTTCTTCAACTCCTGCAGACGGCTGTGCATCTTTACTGGTACTGCTACAGTCAGACCATTCCACACTGAAAGGTAAATCAATGCTCAACAGTCAGGGAGACGGTGTCAGGCCAGATGTTATGTTGAGTACAAAGTGGGATGTGGGTGGCAACGTTTTCAAACTGTCACTTCAATCTTCACGAAACTTCAGTCTTACTCATAATGTCATGCTAGTCCAAAATGTGTGGGGACGTTTAGCGCTAGCTAGTTTGCTGTTTCATCCGGTTCCTGTCCAGCTTGTTTAGCGTTAGATTCCATATAACAATATGACAATTAATCAACTCTGCTCCTGCCACTGTAACGTTTAGTGGGCTACGATTAAGTAGCTACGTAATAATAAAATATAAAAGTGCTTCTGTCGCATCTAAATATATAAAGATGGACGTTTAATCTCCACAGCAGTACGGTTTGTGTCACACTGAAAGAAATCAGTGACGTTTAATAGATTTCACTGTTACTGCTAGCTAAAAACAATTTGGCTAAATATTGTTAACTTTAACGTTAGCGGTAACATTAACAATTTACCCCCAAAATAATCCTTTCCACACAAGCAAGAATAAAACTCAGACTTTTACCGTTGTTTATAAATTCTGCCTACAGCTCCATTTTAACGTCGAAATCAATGAACAAGATAACGTGCTTCCGACAGCTTTTGTTTTGAATTCCGATAGCGGGGCTGTTATGCTACAGACACAGCCAACGTTATTAGCTAAAGTTTGGTTCCTGTGGTTAAGCAGTCATATCCGGCTTTATGGTTACTTAAAAGACTGTCGGAAATGTCAAAACATTGGTGTCCGGAGCGAAGGATATGTCAAATAGCACGGTGAGGGCAGTCTCTTTGGTTTTAAAAGCTACAGTGACACACCAGAAATTTGAGAATTGAAAGAAGGTCCGAAGTTTTTTACGAGCATGTTGGCCGAGAAGTAATTCAAAGGAAACGGCTTTTCACACGACAGTCTTTAAAACAACATATATTCATGTTACTATTGTTCACTTGTTAATTTTTGATAAATTATTGCAGTTAAAAATAATCCACAACACATTCCTTTAAAAATAATCTACAACTCAAACATACGACATCACGAGAAGCACCTAAAGGCAACAGTAATATTAAAGGAACATGGACTTTGTCGACACCTGGTGGTCAAACGATGGTATTGGTCTACTGACACTTTAGACACTTTTACTGGCACTGTCCCTTACTGAATCAATACGGGGCGAGACTTTTTTTTACCATACTCTACACTTCCCGTTAGAACCGACACCTTAAAAATAGCAAGAAATTATTGTTTTATATCTTGGCTGGCAGTGGATAAATACTGTAAGTACCATGATCAGATACTTTACTTAAATGCACTATACTACAATTTAAAATAAAATAACTTGTCACAAATAATAGTCCTATTTCAAAATCTCACTAAAGTAAAATTATTGCCAGTAAATAGTACTCAGGTGTCAAAAGTGTTTTATTTATTGTATTGTTGCTGATGCATCAAGGTGTCTGATACAATTTAATGTGGAAGTGAAGGTGGAGCTAACTGTTACTGACTTAATTCTCTCCTGGATATTTTTCACTAAAACTACGTATTCATTAGCTTATCTGTTGGAACTGTATGGTCTTAACATGCACAGCAACTTGTAACTACAACTGTCAGATAAGTGTAGTTGAGTAAAAGTACAATATTTCACTCTGAATTGCAGTGGAGTATGAGGCAGAGTCTATACTATACTCCAGTAAATCTTTTTACTTTTAACCTCTGATGACTGGGAATGGCTACTGGTGCTTTTTATAAGGTATTTAAGCGCAAACTATTTGGGGGAAAGATAACATCAAAGTGGCTCCAGTTAGAATGTGTGAAATGACAATGTTAGAACAATGTGACAACATCTCTGCAGTTATGAACTGACAGAGAATCACTAAGCTGAATCTGCTTCCCTCAAGTGGCCAAAAATATAGCAGTTACTGCAGGTTCAAATCTATGTTACATTGTGATGAACAAAATACAAGTTTAGTTATGTTGTTATCAACATAACCTGGTCGTGAATATGGTTGAGAGATATTTTTGTGACTCACTTCATAAACTTGAATATATTGGGACGTGCACAATACCACTAGAGCACACTGCTGTGCATGAAGTATCATTTATCTGCCTTTGACCGGGTCTGTTCATGAACTGGAGATTTAAATGTGTTATAGTCATTGTCATTTGTTGAGTACTTTGTGCAGCTAATGTTTTTCTAAACATTATAGATTCCGATATAGTTACGGTCAATGGCAGAATACCTTACCCTCAACTATAAGACACAAAGCCCAAACCTAAATATATTTACTCCAATCAAAGGTGAACAAAACAATACAATTATCCATCCACAAGGAGAAAACCTCTGGCCATAACTTTGGAGAGATATGTTACACTTGATTTAATGTGTTGAAATATAAAGAAAACAATGCCAAATGTACTTTAATTATTGAATGCTGACTGAAAATGACCTCATTTGACAACAATGTGATTCAATTTTCCTACATTTTTAATTCTGCGCCTGGCTGCTGGCATCGCTGCTATTGGCCACGCTGGTTTTCCGTCACAGCTCGAGGTCGCAAAGGTCAACTTTATACGTTTTGCGCGTTGTCGCGTGGTACCTGAACGCTGTCTTGTTTTGGACAAAGGTTTGTTACAAATTAAGTTTGCATGCCATTTTGGTGCAATCGCTGCTGCCAGCTAAATAATTCATGGAGGCTAAGCTGTGTTTCACCATGAGCGCCTGAAAGTAACATTACTCTGTCGTGGTTTGAGCAGTTGGAAATTAACCCTAGTTAGCTTGCCGTGCTAATGAATCTGCATTAATTTAGCTTTTTCTTTCTTGTCTGTTATCAATGGCCGTCCTCTTTTTGGAAAGGTTTGAAGTGGCAGGTGTCAACTTTACGGCACTAGGAAGCCTAATTTGTAACAAATGTCGTTCATGGTGTTAGTCTCCCCCATAAAACATAAGGGTCACACTATTGGAAGCCAAAACGGCCTTAAAAGTGAGGCCTGCTTGCTACCTCGCCAGACTTTGAGCTGGCTGTAACAGCTAATAATATCCAAGGTGTAAATTTGCCTTTCAAGCTGGCATGACTCCAGATAGTGGAATTTACTTATTGATTCGCAAGACTAAAAGTGACTTGACACCTTATTGATGACAAAAGGTTACAAACGTGCTTTGAGAATACATTTGTTGGAAGACCAGATTTGACTTTTTAAGCATCTTCATGTTAAGGAAGCTGGGATTGTTTTCATGTTTTTCACAGTGAATTGAGCAGCCCTTCATGTTTATTTAACTTTCTGACCCTCCCCATCAGTAAACATTCAGCCCCCTTGCATATTACTAAGAAAGCATGCAAGTGTCCCCTAAACCCCCAAACCCCCATTACGCTGAAAGGGATCAAGTAGGCCTAACTTAGATAACCAATTCAGTGAAAACTTTAATATATTACAGATGGAACTCACTGATGTGAACAAGATCTGAAACGGCTCTTAATCAGTCTTCAAAAATGTAGAAGAGCCCATTAGGGTCTTTATAGGATTCCTTGACTAAGTCGATCCAGATGTGTGAGTTGATAATCACAGCAGGCGGGCCGGACTGGAGACTAACAATGGAGCTCGGCCAAAAGGAGAGCCATGGCCTACCTGTCTCTGATCACTGTAGGATGTAGGCTCCTCAAGTTTCCCTAACCAAATACCTTCTATTGGTGTGCTAGATAGACAATAATTCAATAACCCAGGTCTTATGTGGTGATATTGTATGTGCAAATTGTTTTATTCTCAATATCCTGTCATCAAAATTCTTTAATTAATTTCACAAACATTGACTTAGTGTATTTTGTATTTGATCAGAATTGGATGTAGATCACTTTATTGGACTTGTGTGTATGGGCTTGATGGTCACCCTGTCTGTGAATCGGTATGCTTATATATATATATATATATATATATCTCAATTGCACCGCTATCTTGATCTTTGTTGGGTGTATGATTTCATATTGTAGAAATACTGTATGTCCTCTGTGCTTCAGGTAAGAAGCAGTAGCCGTCTAGTGCAACCCAGTGCCACCACTGACCCAGGATCAGTCCCAGAGGAAACACAGCAGAGCAGGAGCTGACAAGAGGATGTCCACGTCAGATATCAAGTGTACGTGTACTGCTCTGAATTGTGCTCAGGTGTGTTCAAATATATAGATTGTATAGTCCTTAGTAGCATAATGATTTTTGCTACATTCATTCCACTATACTGCCTCATCTAATTGTTTAAGATGTAAATAAAACATCCAGTACATTGTTGACTTTTAGATGACTAATTTGTATTGCAACAATAGTCAAGATTGGAATCTTTTAAATGTGTGTCTGTCACCTTACAGACTAATTGACTGTTTATTATAACTGTAGATGTTGCTTGTTGTGGTATGTGACCATGGACAAGAACATTATTGTTTTGCGAGCCAATCACATAGTGAGCCTTGGGAGGGTGAAACTGGAGCTCTGTGTCGGTGTTCTAGAGACCTTAAGGATTTGGGGGTCAGACGAGTAGGTGCTGTGAGAGCTCTGCCCCACTACCACAGCTGCCACCCTCCCAGCACAGACACGAGGTCCCACTGGCGTGAGGCGTCCTTGGAGCTGGTTTCAGCAGAATGAAAGTCACTTATACTGTACTGTTATCATTCTGCTCTTTCAGAGCTACAGTTGTTTTTCCTTGTCATCACGAAGACTCTGTTGCTGCTACATTGCAATTTCTCCCCCAATCAAAGCTCTGCTTGGGAGGACCTGAGCCTCGTGCTGAGGCCTGGTGGCAGCTGAGGCCGGGGCTCAGCCGCCCTACGCGCCGCTGCCAGTGGTGCATGTGCAGCGTTGGAAGGTGGTCCCACCGTCTGAGGAATGCAGTGCTGGGCGTGTGGGAGGAGGGGCCTCCCAAAAGGGAGAGAAGGAAAGGAGGCAGGGAACACAGAGAGAAAGAGAGAGAGAGAAGAGAGCGAGAGGGGGTGGGTGACCTTTAAACAGTGCCATCAGGAAGTTATGACTCAATTTTCAATCGTGGCAGTAAAAAACAGAGCAAGAGCATGGAAAAAAAGAAGGAGAGAGGGAGGGAAGATGATGATACAGATTGTAAGTTGATGCCCAGAGAGATAAGATTGTAAAAGAGCAGTGAGGCGTTGGTGAAGTCGCTGAGCCACCGGGGGAATCTAAGTTCTCTTGCAATCACAGATGAGGAAAACTAGATGATGGCTGGCATTGCTTGTCATTTGCCTCTGGTTCAGGAACAAGGAACCCAGTCTGATCGAAGCTTTCCTCTGAAACGTGCTTGTGTCTGACAAAGTTGAACATTTTAGTTAATGTTTCACATGACTGTGATACACTATACTGTAGGTCAAGCCGTCTATAGGAGATGAAGGGAAAGGTGGGGGTGGCAGCTCCAGGATGTTCCCTCTTAGACATTACAATGATGTGGACAGGAGCCTCAGGCGCCTACAGTATGAAAGGAAAGAACTCGTGGGGATGCGGAGGAGCCTTTGTTTCATAGGAACTACCTTAACCTTTACATTTCCTGTGCTCAACTCCCACACGCACACATTCATGCAAATTGTCACGCACACGTATTAGGGTACATTCATTGTAATCTGCACAATCTTTTGCACATACACAGAGACAGAAAGATATGGACGCATGCTTTGGTGGAGAACACGTGGACGTCTCAGTGTGTAGAAATGATCTCCGTGTAAGTGAAGATGTAAAGGAATGATCCGGTTTGTCTTTGATCTTTGCAAAGTGAAACTTTTCACACTAAATCCATAAACTGCTTAATCCCAGTGGGCATGCTGTCGCTGTATCACAGAAGATGATTGATAACAGTGTTGATCACCAGATTAACCGCAGCAGTGTGGTGTGATCCATCTTGTGGGTTTTGTCTATCAACACTTGTATGTGTGTAAGTGTATAGCTGGGTGCCCGATGCAGATGTTGTCCTAATTTGTCAAGCAAGTGTAGTAAAAGCCAAGCAGTCCCGTGTCCAACTGGAAAACCTCATCATTTGTTGCCGTCAGCTTTTTATTATCTGAAGCAGTTGCGTACCCGAAGACTTTCTTGGTTCTGTGGCCTGTTCATGACAAGCTCAGGAAAGCACATTTATCCCATGTTCAGATTTGATTTCAGTCCGCTTCTGTGGTTTATTATTTGGCTTTTATTTGGCTTTTATCCTTAAACCGATAGATCCACAGAGGTTTAAGTGCATTCAGTCAAATTGGAAAGGATGTGCAGCATGTTGTAATTCCAGGGAAGTAAAAAAGCAGAGTGACAGTGGTGGAGGTCTGGTTCTCAGACATAAGTTGGACGCATAGGAAAACTGAAAAGGATGTAAGGCAATCCAATGTAACCACAGAAACAAAGGCTGTTGATTTAGGTTGGGCTAAATCAAGGGAGCTTCTTTGTGTTGCAGCCTGGGGAATGCCTCAGATCACGGCATGAGGTTTGGGCCCTGATATGATGTGGTTTGGTCAGGGATGGCAGGAGGGAGTTTGGGTCCGGGTCTGAGGAGAATGTCTCGGTCAAAGTTAAAGTTTGTAAACTAATTGACCACCCATACACAGCACTGCTCCACTGGCCTTTCTCTCAAAACCGACAAACAAACCAAGAACTCAAGAACACCTCCACCAGACCAGGCCCACTGACAGTTGTGTGATTAATTACATTTTCCTCTCTCACTCTCTCTCACACTCCCTCTCTCTCTCTCTCCTGATCCTGGTGTATTAGTCTGCGTAGTTCACCTCCCTTGGTACCCAAAGTTAAACATCCGTGTAATGTCAAACCAGCCAAAAGGAAATCCACTGTTTTCCTTTTTGCTGTCGTTTTTTCTTTTCATAATGATTCATTATTATTAAGGCTACAGGCTCATTTTTCTCTTCTAGTGAGCCTTTTCAATCTCAAATATCCCACTGACTGGTTACAGAATGTGGTGAAAGATGTTTTGGGGAAAGGTGAAAATAAACAAATCCTTTTGACCCGATTGATTACAATCCCAAAAGAGTGAAAGAGTTGTGAAACAAGGCTCAGTACAGCACTGGGCCACGGAAAGTCTGAGGTAGTGATGCCAAGGGCCAAGGTCAAATGACAACACACGGTCAGATTAATCCCATAGGACTGGCTGTGATCAACGGCTAGAAAAAAAGAGTGTAATCAATTTTTGTCTGTGTGGGACTGTGTCATGTTTTAAAGGGAATGCAAGTCAAATGCTTGGCTGGTTAGTTTGCAGGTCAAAATGTGTTCCTTTGGGCTCAAAGCTTTGGCTGGCATCCCAGTTGTAGTTGGTAAGAGACTGAGCTGTTCTTATCATTTCATCTAAAGCAAATATTGACTTCAGAGCTTTGGGAATTCCTCACATTCCTCATTGAAAGACCATAGCACAGGTACTGCTCGCCTGCCTTTCCTCCTGATCCAGCTACCAGCACCTCTAACGCTCACTCATGAATCTAAACTGATGTGTAAAAACATCCAGTTTGGCCGGCAGCTTCAAATTTAACAGGCAGTCAGATGAGAACGGTATCAATCTTCTCATTTAACTCACGATAAGAAAGAAAATAAGCGTGTTCCCCAAATGTCCTACGGTTCCTGTTAAAAATGAGTAAAATTGTAAAAATTGTCCTTGAATATGCAGCTGTAGGCCAATTCCATGTAACCTAAATGATGACACTGCATTGACAGTGTTGTGCGATTCCCTCTGTGAAGTCCATGTGCATGTAATGAGGTGACGTCAGCAGTCAGCTGTGAGGATGGCAGCCGATGCTAATAGGGCAGCGCGGGCCCATTGGTTGTAGGAATGTGTGAACACAGTGACAAAACCATTTATTTACAGGCTCTTCCCCAGTGAGGTCTAGCACCCGCAGCCCAAGTGTAGCCCCGGGGAAGACACAGCTGCGTGTGAACGTTGTAGCACCAGCTCTGCGGACTTTGATCGGCCGACATGAGAGCTTCCTGATCGCTAAAGGAACACCACCCATCTTGTCTGATATTCTGAGTGCACAAACTGAGACATTCCAGACGTGTGAACTCCCCGTGACAAACGATCACCCTTTGGGTTTTTAGCTTTCACATGCTGTGGGCTTCTTGGCACGGGGAAGCGGGTCCAGGCCTGAGAGTTTCCCCTGCTCTGCAACTTCGGTAACTGGAGCGGACCCACAGAATGTGGACAAGTCCTGGTGTGGACTGTTACGTTAGAGGGAGCCTTCAGGGTGGGGCTATGATTTAATATTGACCTTTTTCACCAACGGATAGCCTGCACTCACAGCACTGACAGGACTGTGGGGACTGTGCCTGGATTAAATCAATTTAAATAATCCAGACCATATAGGCACAGCACAAAATAAGTTGGTTTCGTTTTAGTTTCGAGCCATAACCCTTTGAGAAGAGAGAAGTGAAAATAACATCTATTACTGCCAGATTAGTCACAGCATATTAGGGGATGATGTTGATCTTGAATGGATTCCAACTCTGCTTCAATTTCTTCTGCGGTCGCATGAAATATGTCCTTTCCTTAATTCACAACTGGAGTCATGAGTACATGTTTTAAAAGGCGTAGTAGAAGCTCATTGACTTCTCCATTTCATTAAACAGGCTGTGCAGTGTGCCATTACTGATGTCATTGTACTGTTTCCTGTCATTTTTCAGATCAGGCTCTGTTCCACATGCCCCTCTCCAAAGTCTGTCCGGTCAACTCCGGCATGATGGATTCTTTTACACTTCATTTGTAGCTTTCATCAACATTCCATTGAGTGATGAAACATTGGCTGACTACTGTCCAAAGTAATCAGACTGCAGCAAAAGAATGGCTCGCTCCCCTTGGGACATAGATTTCCAAAATGAACTGATGGCATTTGGTATTACAAAGAGAAAAAACGGCTGCATTAAAAATGTTCTGCCCTCATGCAGTCCAAAATTCGTATTATTCCTGTAAAGCTTGCCTTCGGCATTTTTGTCACTGAAAACTGTAAAGATTCTCATTTTGCCAAAGCACTATTTGGAAGAAGAATGTAGATGGACACTGATTTATACAAGGCTTAATTGTCTCCCTGCTGTTGCTGGTCCAGTTGCTGGATGCAGTTGAAGTCACATGCAGTATTTGCATGAAGTTGCCTCTTGTCCCACTCTCGCTACACTCTGGTGCAAATGGAGATTTCTTCCAGAAAAAGTCAACACCAGATTGAACAAGAATGCTTCTTAGATCTTAACTCCTCCTGTGTGTGTGTGTGTGTGTGTGTGTGTGTGTGTGAACGCTTGCACATGTTCATGTCTGCATTTGATGTACTGTTAGCAGGCAGATCGTAATCACACATGTCATGTATGACCAGCTGTGGCGTGTCTGAGACGTTGTCGGATTAACATCCAGACACGCAGCTTGATTGAAAGTGGAATCTTTGATTAAGTCTCGTAATGTCTTTTTTCATTCATGATTTCATTCATGACACGGATGAACCACTGACATACCGCTTGGTGTACATTGCTGGTAGGAAAACCTGAAGCGTTATGGCGGGCTTAATGCACTACACGTTGTATTCAAAGAGGACATCGAGAGGCAGCAGTGTATTTATCTTTTTTTCCAATAGCTGGACTGTGTTGAAGTCGTCCTCCACGGCCGCGGGTTACATTGTGCGACTCGGGAGGAAGTGTTGTGGAGGGGCTGTGAGGCCGTCACTAGGCAACAGGGTGGGCAACTTGGCGTAATGAGCGCAGGGCTCAGGAGCTGTCTGCTCAGTGTTCCAGGTCCTGACAAGAACAGACAGGCTGGCCTGGGACGGCCTGCATGGAGCTGCCACCACGGCCACCTGCTCACAGCAATCATCACCAGCGCTCCAGCCAGCCACCGATACAGCATACAGACCCAATTAAGAGCCCTGCATGTCCCCCTCCAGCCAGCCATCACTAACACTCCTGCAAGTCTGACAAGGCTGCCTTTTTTCCCCTTAGCAAATCTCTAATTAACAACGTTGGTAGCGGTGAGGCCCGGGCTGGACAGAGCTGCTGAAAGGGGCTGGGACTCTGCTCGGGTAATCAGCTTAAATACAGGTTTGTTTCCTGCCCCCTGTGCCTCACTACTTCCAGCAGAGATTGCATTCTTTTATCTGTTTATCTCTAATTTCCTCTGACTTGTAACGTGTCTCCTAGACACAGTGTCACCTCCACTTAAGGCCAGGCTGGCTGCTCCTGCGATCAGATGGTTTCAGAGCAGTGATCAGAGTTGTTTTTGGCAGGACATAGCTCTCAACAACATCTCTGTCTGTTCCATTACTGCCTTACCACCTCCTCTCCCTCCGCCCCCCCTTCTGATCTGAGCTGCAAAAACACGACAGAACGTTTAAAGGATCAAAGATTCTCACGTGGAAATATACCCTCCAGACTATATTTAATCATGCACAGTTGTGTAAAGACGGTATCTTCCAAAAGATAGAAATCAATCTTAAAGTGTTGTTCCTGTAACTGGCAAATGCCATATTTTCATTTGTTGAAATGGAAAAAAAAAGGAAGGGAGAAATGATATTGTGTAATGACCTCATTACTAGAGCCGGATTAAGAGAGCTGTGTGTTTTAGCTGAGGAGGTGGAGGAATTTCCTTTCAGTGGGGAGGTGTTATTGTTGGAGCCCTGTGCTGGATGAAATATGCTCTTCCCCAGTTTGGGATTGACTTTTGATACGGGACTGCTACTCCTGATTGTAGAGAATTATACCTAATCATCTGTCTTGAGCAATTCAGCCAAAAATAATATAGATTGGTTTACATTAGAATGACACATTTAAATGAAGAGGTCGACTGTACAATCATTAAATACATTCACTCTGCTTTTATTTTTTCATCCATGCATCATATGATGTCTGTGATGTGTCTGTTCTGGCTTTTAAGGAGAGAAAAGTTGGCTGTCTCTTGGACTTGGATGTTGCAATAATATGATTTGCTCATAATGATGCAGTATTGCACTCTGTATGAATCATGTGGGTACTTCATAAGACATTTGATTACCATTAAAATAATAGGCCAACTGTGTTTTTTGGGATGTTTTTTCCCTTGTTCTTTACCCAGAAACATAATTATGGTGTTCACTGGAGGACAACATGTGAAGGACATTTCAATTGTTTGTAATTACATTTAAACACATTTGATGTGTTCATTTAGTCAGAGCTTATCTTCTTTTTGTTAGTTGCTAAAATATATTTTCAGCATTGCTCTGTTAGTTTAGTTAATGGGTATAAATGTGAATTTATGTGTCTATATGTGCACTGTCAACACTGATTTGTTTGCCTCCAGTGCATGCTGGGATTGGCTTCAACCCCCTTGATCCAAAACAGTTTAAGTTTATAGGAAGTAGATGGACAGATAGTTCAGAGGTTAAGCAGCAGAGGGTGCTGTTCATCAGAAGGGGTGAACCCTTTGTAGCATGTTTGTGAAGACTTACTGCAATAAATACGAATGGTGTTGAGATCCAAATATTTTATTTCTTTTAAATGTTTTTGTTTTCAGCTCCAACAAATTGCTTTTGTTGTATTGTATTTCATAACTGTCATAAATGTCTACCACAACCAGTGTTTCTTCCTTAATATTGCTTTTCATTGTGTATATATATAATAAATAATTACAAGAGACAGCCGTCACCATGCTGCCGTGTCAGACATTGGGTTGGAGGCGTTCCCTGATGGATGATGTATCATTCTGAGCTGGGTAAACCCTCGACAACTCAGGTGTTGGCTGACAATCTTCATTGGGCAAAATCAGATAAACCACTTGAGCAGAACCTGGAAACACCTCTCAGATAAGACACCGTGCAAACACACTATTTCCTGTTCACACAACAAGACCGCTTGCACTCCAGAGTTCATCTTTCCACTGTGCCTTTTTTTCTCCTTTTATTCACCATTTTATTTACATTTTAAAATGTGAATAAAGCCCTCTCTCTGGCTCTGCTCACAGTAGTATACTGAATTAGAGAACATGAAGGGCTGCTTATTCTTGCTGTTTTAGTTATTCAAGACACTTTTTTACTTTTGTGGGATTGGGTAGGCTGAAAGCTCATTGAGCTCTTCTTTCATTGCTTACCACATATGGAAACTTGTGTGCTGGCCAACACCCAATCTGTTCCTGTATAGGCAGTGGTTTCAGTGCAGGAGGTTCAACAAATACCTAAATGGGGAGATTTGGGTGTGGGGCTGAAGAGAGGGGAGCACCACCTCAAACCCCCTGCACTAGCCCTTCCATGACTGATTGTTCTGAGTATGCAGATTTCTTCTGTCGTGAAGATGGAATTTGTGGCCACAAGTTCCCCAGCCGGGCTGAGAAGAGGGGAGGAATGGTCGAGGGGGGCTGTCGTTTCTCCGGTTGGCCCTAGACAAGCAGGGTCTAGGTTGGTGAGTCTGGTCTCCAGGGCCCTCGTCTCATTTAGGCCCTCAATATCCCTCTTTCCCTCTGCGGGGCCAGGGCTGCTCTGGATGAAATTTCAGCAGGGGTATGAGGGAATGGTTCATGGAGTTTAGCACCTCCTTAAACATAGGCAAAAATAAATGACTTCTCCTAATGCTCTAATTGGTGGCAGTTTGATGATCAGGTATCACTGCCCTTCAGGGCTGAAGCACCTCGTTGTTTTACTACAGCTCAGTGAAAGAGCCCGTCTGTACCTGTTGCTTCTGGGATTTCTTTTCTTTAGCATAGGTAGGGAAAAATGCTTGGTAGCATGTGGTCTCTCTGGCTCTCTGAACTGTCTTTTCTTTTTTCCATGAAGTCAAAGTTAAGCATTTGACATTTTAAGTTAAGCCTGGCAACTGATCTCTCCTCCTCAAAGTCCCTACCCCCTGGCTGGGATCTGCGTGTGAATTGTGAATCAAATGAGTGGTTTAAAAATGCTTCAGCCTCTCAAGCTCTCACTCTTTTACTCTCTCTTCGTGTGGTTTGGTAGGTGACTGTTCGGACTCCTTTTGGTCTATGTGATTTTAAAAACTAAGAGAGTATAACCGATAATATATATGCTCACTCACTTTTCTAAATCTCTGTTCCTTCCTCAGATGCGTGTCAAAGTCAGAGCCCTTATGCTCTGCTGCACCAACAGGTATAAGGCCCGTACTTACACAGTAGATGTGCGTGTTTAGCCAGTCAAATTGTCTTGCCAAATACATCCATCACACTGTAAATAGCCAAACTGTTTTTGACGTCACTGACTGGCACAGTTACGTTCACAAAATAATCCTTTGATTTATCCAAGATATTTCCATCCTCTGAGGAAGACGCAATTTCCGTGACAACTCTTTCAACCCGTGCCAGAGTTTGCTGCCTTGTGTATGAAAGTAGATGTGCAAATTAATGATCAATGAATCAGGCAGCTGAGGGTGTGCCCAACACACTAATGGATACTTATAATCTGTTGGGAATAACCAGATTTACAATACTGTACAAGTATAAAGTTGTCTGCTTCATGGCCAGTTCAGACTCTTGCATACTTTAAAATGCATCGTGAGCAGTCCTTCTTGTCTTTCAACAAACATCTCTTTTTTTTATTGTTTTTATTGTTTAATGGTTCACAGTAAGTTTGTATAGTTGAAACCTCTGAGAGACAGTGTTCTGAGTTCAGAAAATAAACATAAACCTCATTCTTTTGTCGCTTCACCCAAGGAATGTTCTCAGTATGCTGTTTGCAAGTAGATTTTGCACATTTGTCAGCATGAGGTAAAACCTCTACATGTGAAGTGAAGGGCAGTGGTACGTCGGTGTCAGTTTGTTATTGTACTGCATGCCTCATGGCTGCAGCATGTCACTTTCCATCATTTTCCCAGGTTAGCCCTGTGTAAGGCTTTAGGCTGGCCCGCTGTTTACAATACCTCCCATTCAGCCTGCTGCTCCTCAATGAAATTTCTATTTATAGAGGCCACTGGCGTGCAGAAAGTCATCTGCTTGTTCTGAATGAGGTCTGGTGGTTTTGACAAGGTTGGCTGGATTAAAGCATTGGAGGGGGGGGGGCTGAAGGACAGGTCACAGGGGCTGGTTGGGGTGAGAAGGCCACCACGAGAAGACTGGCTGCCTTTATTGTATGCGCTGGTCAATGTCAGCACACTATTTAGTTAAATGCTGGACATGTGATGTAGCTGAGCTAGCCAAACATTTACTCAAAACCCAAACTCCAGTTTTATCCCTTTAATGTGGCGTTTGTGTCTGCCCTTCACCCACGCTGACGCCAAGTATGCATAGATTTATGTCCTTATGACGGGAAGTCATCATAAAGTGAGAGCTGTTACAACCAGTCAGCAGTGTCATGCACATTGATGTAATAATTCTGACAACACTGCCCTATTGCCTTATGCCCCCACCCATTCATCCAGCCAATGGCTCACTGAGAAAGAGGCCTTCTCCAATCAGAGGCCAGCTTTTGTAAAAGTGAGGCTTTCCAATGCCTGAAAAATATTTTTGACTGAATACAAAATGTTTTTGACTGGTGCACTAATGACCTTAATGCCTGTTGTCAATTTTCTTAAAGGTCCATTATTTTGCCAGGGGCCCTTTTGGCTAATTTCACTGTTGTGTTGAGGAAATGTTTTTAGTCAAATTCAACGTGGCAGAATAGAATGGGGAAAAAAATGTCAATTTCCTTAATCCTTGCAGAGTTTTTCCCCTTCTGTGTCTTTGTTTTGATTCCGTGGTGTGGGATGGTGTTTCCCACACAGTGGTGCTGCAGCCAACTTGTCCTGCTCCATTGTGCTGCTGGCCTCTCTTTGAACCTGTACAGCTATAAACATGGCTAAGTGCTCTCCATCAGAAGCGGGCTTGCAGGAGGACAATACTGTGACAGGAATTTGCTGTTCACTGTCTCCAGCCACACACTAGAGCAAAAAGGAGAGGGAGACAAGAGGCTGGATGAGGCACTTGAACACAGCTCAGTTACTACAACCTCTGACCCTTGAGACAAATCTAAGCAGAGATATCTGTCAGATTTGAGGAAACACCCACAAACAACACACACACACACACACACACACACACACACACACACACACACACACACACACACACACACACACACACACACACAACAACTTCATCTGCCTCTCCTGTTCCTTCAACCTCAGGCTATTATCTCCTCCGAGCAGAGTTCAGCCAAACCTAAACAGAGGACTGATCGTTCTCTCTCTTTTAATATCGAAATGGAGCTTCTTGCTGATCTCTGTAAGCTGCTGATTTGGTTTCAAAGATTTGGCCAGCTATCTCCGCAGTATCTCCCAGAAAAAACATTGTCAATGTGTGGTCAGGATAAGCTGCGTCGGGATGAAGTGCAATGAATGCCAGTGTGGTCGTGTTTGGACAATTTAGCAAAGCTTCAGACGAAAAACCCTCAAAGTCATCTAAACATGGAGACTCCTAAACCTCCCAGTCTCTCACGGTCTTGACTGAGTGGCTCTGATAGATGGTCCCTGAGACTACTTAAGACGGATACTATTCCAGAGTAGTGGACAACTTTGAACAGTTTATGCCATACAAATCTGTATATTTTCTTTAAATCCTTACGTGTAACGTTTTCTCTCCCGTGTATCTTTGTAGTGTACCCGCTCTGAGCTTCTCCTCTAAGGTCACAGCTCCCCCGAGCAGAGACCCTGCCACCCACACAGCTCAGATACCATCTTGTGCATAAACCCAACCAAAAGGGGTCTCTCTAACACACATATACATACATATGCATACATAGGCACACACATTGGCTGCATATTGTAAGATAATGTCTTGGTCGACAATTTCCAGTCCCTTTGATGATCCCGTATCGGTTCCTACCTAAAACACCTTGTCCTGCACCATGTTGATTGTGTTGACACAAACACACATTCTGTCCCCAACGGGAGCTATTCTGTTTCTAAGTGAGGGTTGAGACCTTCCCAGTCAGCGTGGGGTTTACTCAGATCAGAGACAGTTTCATTGAAGACTTCAATTAAGGCCTCCACAACCCTTGACTCATTTTCCACTCTCTAATTTTTCTAATGGCTGGGACAGGAGGCTGGGAGCAGCACAGCCAGCTCTGCACTGCTCATTAGCTCCAGCACCACCGCCCGCGCTGCATTTAACTTAATAATGAGGGCAAATTAACAGCAGCCCTGGCCTTGCTCCAGGTGCAATGTGGGTGAGAGTGAGGGTTAGGAGGGGGTGTACCTGGCCAGCTGAGGGGCCTCCATGGCCTCTAAAGGGCTTTCTACTCCTACTCATCCACTCCCCGCAGCACCCACTGTGATCATTGTTTCTGCAATCTAAGATCTGCACACTTTTCTCAAACTTGAATCAGTATTAATTGTCTTGAACCAAAAGCATAACAATATTCAATAGGTTACTACTAGATGCCACTGGAGCGAGGGTGGAGGGAACTGATGTGTGTCAGAGGAGGGTGCTGTGGAGGGTGGGGTAAGGTTGGGTTTGGATGGGTGGAGAACACATGTCCTCATCTCCTGGTGTCCGGAGGCTGCACAGCCGTGTTCACCCTCCAGCTCAACTCTATGCCAAAGTGGGTGCTGCCAAGGGCTACGTGTTAATGAATCCAGGGAGCCTGGGAAAGAATACAAACAGACCCGGTCCTGGATGGCGGACACTTTCTTTACTCTACGCTTCACTCATGATTTATTTTTTGTCCTGCATCGTGTGTTTCTTGGGTGAGCTTTTGTCTCCTGCATTCAGAGGAAATGCCACCCAGCTCTGGCAAACACATGCCGTGAGTCATTTTGTATTATTCGTACAATTCTTACGAAACCATCAAGTAGAAAGTGTGTTTATGCTGCAGTGAAAGGAACGTCATCGGGCTGTTTGTTTTCTTCTTCTTATGCTTAACCATACAATAACTTACTGTATATCTTTGAAGCCCCGCTGTTATAGTAGAGTAGCCCATGCTTGTGCCTCTCATATATTAATTACCATTACGTCCCAAAAAATAAATGGTCTTTGAAAAACAAAAACGTGTTGCCATTGTAAAGGCATTTTCAGTATCCTCTTAGACTCTTTCAACAATCTGAATACAAAATATTTTGTTTTCTCCAAGATAAAAAATATTTGTATTCCTTTTACCCAAGATGGTACTACTTTTCCGATCAAGGTATCAGCAATTAACATGTCTCAGTGCTTGTTTTGTACAGTACAATACAAATATAAATATTTTGAAGATATACAATAATGGAAGGTAACCACAATTGAGACAAATATTATAATTAAACTTTCAAATTTGGGATCTTATTGTGCAATCTGAGCACGAACATACGTCCTGGCAACCTTCTGGCCATCAGAACAGTGGTGAGCGTTGGTAAACAACCATATGGTTTTTTACAGATTGGTTGGTACTTATTTTTCCGGAAACGGATGCTCAACTCAAGCCAAATATACGAGGCAAAAACTGGAGCTAATATTAATACTTAGAGTGAAGTATTTGTTCACCTGCTGAAGTCCTGGCAGCCAATAACCTCAACCATCAGTTGTGACTTCTCTCCTGCTACCCTCCTCCCATGTGAACCCTGAACTTGTCACAAGGCTAATGCTAATTCCCTCTGCGGAGCATTCAGGAAACAAGTTCCCATTTTCTCACTTACATGCACTCTGTGTCGTGACAGGATGTTCTCTATTTAGAAATCTCTATTTAGAAATCTCTATTTAGAAATCTCTATTTAGAAAACCATGTAATAGCATGGATTTAGACTGCTGTTATGCCACGGCACACTTTAGACTTTTAATACAGTGTTGATGAGGGTGATGCATACAGCAGGATTTTATTTAGTATGTGTTTGTATTCTGACTCACTTCAGTCAACAGAAAGGAAATGATCTTGCATGAATTGAAACCGCTTGCATGTGCCTGCACACACAAATGCAAAAAACACCCACTGACTGCATGCAGAATTTGTTGGTAGTGTAAACGAAGAAAAGATTATTTTTGTAAATCAAGAATGACAATGCTATTGGACCCACTCCTATGTAACTATGTGGTTTTGCCTTTTCTCTGTAGCTATGTGCATTTTCCATGACCTGGTTTTCAACTGGCGAGCAGCCTGGCACATTGTAGGTAATTGTACAATTTTCCCCTCTGGGTAGATGATGTTTTTTTATCCAAAGCCTTTGATATGCTAACATATTTTTATTCAAGCTTTTAATGTCTCCCAACAAAATCACTCAGGAATACATTGCCACTGACTCAAATACATTTGCATCGCTGGAAAATTTAAAAAATGGGTGTTTCTCATTACTAAGAATACAAAACGCTTGCATAAAGTCATTTGATGATTTCTAGGAAAACATAAGCTCAGTAATATCCAGCACTACAAAGAAAACAAATATTGTGAGTCCTGTTGACTGAGTATTACCGCTGCCAACAACTGGGTGCCCATGTTGTGAACATAATGATTTTATTAATAGTTTCAATGTATGATTTTAGAGTTGTTCTGCTATGTTTATGTACTTTGTGTATTTAAATGACTAAGTAGACTCAGTACCTTTGGCCTGTAATTTCTTCCCATCCATCATCATCCCAGTGCTCTCTGCATGTGTATGCCCATGAGTATGTGTGTGTTTCTGTGTTTAAAACGGAGCCCTTGGTGTTTGGACAAAGCAAACACACTATCATTACTGGCATGATTATGGGGCATTGAAAGTTTAAGCAAATGTTCAAGAGGCTTTGTCTGTTTTTAGGATTTTTTGATACGCGGATGACCACTGACATAGCTAAAGAGCTGAGAGCTTGTTCCCAGTCCTGACAGATTGAAGTTGGTAACTCTTTGCCACGGGTACAAATAGCAAGTCAGGAGGAATTTACTTAGCATTAAGTCCCCCATCTCACTCCAAGTTAAAATAATGTTGTTCTGGATATAATCATCCAATTAGGGTGAGGGAGGGAGGCAGGACTTGGCCGGGACAAGGATCACATTTCAAAGGCTTGTGTCTGCCAGCCTGCACACTAATGGTAAGATAGCCAATAGTTAGAGCACAAGTTAGGAGGAGGAACGCTTTCCTGTTGGCCCATCTATGAGGCTGTGCAACTCTGTGTCACTTGCTTTACCAATAACATGGAAGATATTGTACACATTGTACTTGTGATCTAAGTTCATCTTGAACATTCCTGCTTTATACACTAGAAGGCAAATATACCATTTCTTGTAATTTGCGTGGTTGGAGAGGACTATTGGAACCTCTTGATTATTGATACTCTTATACTCCCAAGAACTGTTTACCATCTCACCCTTTATCTACAAACCCAGCATTATTACACGGAGATAATTCTTACTAAGATATGTAACTGTGTTTTTGTATTTTAAAGGACCAAGGCGTCATCAGGTCATTTACCATCATCCAGTGAAAATAAGACATTAAAGGTTGCTTCGGTTATTTGTATTCATTGAGAGAGTGCATTCAACCTTCCTCTTGAGTGTAAGAAAGTGTATACGAGAGAGGAGAGACATCCTGCCACTGACACGTTTACAGGCCGCCAAGCCTACAGAGTGCTGGGGGCGTGGCCTGATGGCAGCAGTGCTGTCTGAGTAATTACAGGCTCCCTGGTGGATATTACTAAGGTCCCAGCAATCCAGACTCCACGCAAGGCCACTCTCCTACTGTAGTTAAGGCAGCAAGGGGGAAAAATAATCTTGACCAAAGAAGAGCCAGGGACTGAAAAAAAAACAACCTTTTCCTTCCTTCTGGTCTAATTCAACAAGTACATCTCTGTTTTCTGTACATAGGGCTGTTTGGCTTCTGCCAGAAATATGTACCTCAGTATAGTCACATTTTTATTATCCAGCAGGGCTCCTGGTATTTTGAAAATGAGGTAAGCTCAATTACCTACAAAGGGCTCCTCTCAGGGCTCTGTCATCACACAGGGTCGAATGGGAGGGAGAAAGAGGAACGAGAGACCCCTCTGCCTGGGTTTTGATACTGCAGGATTATGGGTTACAGTGGCATGGATTGTAGCCATATTGCTTTCTGAATGCAGAGACCAAATGTTAAGATGACATGCAGGGCAGGAAAGCACTGAAGTGGCACTCTGCACAACCCTTATCTCAGTAGGGAACCCAAACCGAGCCATACACCTCTGTGTTTCTATTCAGAAAGGACTGTGGTTGTTACAGAGGTGACTGGACACCACTTAAATCAATTAAATGTCAAACATAAAATTGAGCTCAGAAAACTGTGTATTTACTTCTAAAGCTAATATTGGTTTGTAATAGTAGACATCACCATACCAATGCACTGAGAAACCTCTATACTGGTAATTATTCTTTGAATGACGGAACAAACTGTTGCTTATTTGACTTCTATTCTGAAATTCCCGCATTATAACGTGATAGCGTTACTATTGTAGAAATACATATTTTGGAACCATTAGACACATTTTCTTTAAGAATGTTAATATTTATGACATAACCATGAATGTTATTTTTGTAACATATTATTTAGACTCTATTATCCCTGTTGTCAATATGCACAATAATTATCTTACTTAAGACTGAACTATATAAATTAAAGAAAGCCTTTTTTAAATAATTCCCAGGAACATAACGTGATTAAAACATTTTTATTTTAATGATCAAACAACTTACTGTCATAAATAATGACATGAAATACAATTGTCACTGGAGAAAATGCCACTGAAACACAAATAAAATAGCTATAATCAAAAAAACATTAAGTTCAATTAAACTATACTGTAAAACTATAGAATACATAATTTCATACAACTGATTAAAATATATTTTGCAATGAAGAATTTATTAATTTAAGTAGTATTAGTTCGCATTTTTTCATATCACAACATTTCACAACATTTATTTATTTAAACTGTAATGCTTTCTTCCACATTTGATCAACTGTTTTAATCATTTACTTGTTTCTTCTAGTTGTTCTTACACCTTTTGAGGTGTACCAAAACAGTGTTTAGTAATTAAGATCAATGTCAATTCAGGCTTAAATCATGCAATTTAAAATGCTTTTATTTAAGAAATGGGTGTTCATAAAACCTCCAAGAGAAATTGGTCCATACAGTTTTTTGTGGGTATTTATGTCTGTTTTGTGTGTCGTTATTAAATGTGTTTGTTTCCTGTGTCTGTATGTGAGTGGGCTTCCAGGGGGCCTCCAGCTGCGGTGACGCATCGGGCACCAGAGCTGTTTGGGTTCCAGCCTGTCCCAGGAGCCGCCTCACGTCTCCTTGCTTCCTTATCTTAATGACCATTAACCGTTTCTGCTCTGTGTCAGCTCTGCAGCTTAAAGGAAGGGACAGGAAGAGAGAGAAAAAGAGCAAGGGAGTCAGAGTAAGAGAGCAAAAGAGATAGCGAGGGAGAAAGAGGGCCTCCGATAGAAAATTCCTGACAGCTGATAAGAGGGAGAAGGAGATCCAGTTTACTGCACAGATAGGGTAGGAATGTGTGGCCAGATGATGATGACTGGGTCCATGACTACAGTGCCCCTATGTGTGCCTGCCAAGACACATCACCACTGGCTGTCTGCAAGCAGCCAACCTCCTTGTTTTCCAGAAAAATGCTGAATTTGATGTGCTCCTCCATGAATGTGCCTTTACACTCTTTCTGACTTTTGCACTGTAATATTGTGGAACCATAATTATGTTACTGCAATAGTGGCGTGGCCATCCATAATAACTATTTTCACTGTTTCATACCTGACAGCGGAGTATATATATATACAGCTACATAATATTGTGGTATATTCATATATGTCAGCTGTCTAATTTTAGCATTATCAGTATGCACCACAAACTGCATGGCTGAATGAAACTTTCCTTGGAAACGCACAATTTCATGTGAATTATTGGTCTGCTACAAAAGCAAAGAAGTGGACATGAGAGGAAATGGGATCCGGCTCAGACAGTGTGGAGCATGGCCAGGCAGTCAGAGAGGGCATTTTAGCTGTGCAACTGAGCTGCCAGCTTTTTAATTTCCTATAAATCACGGTGAATAGATGTACCCTAAAAAGGCCGGCGTAGACGCCGTCTCCCGGTTAGAGACAGAGAGAAAGAGCTGGGTGAAGCAGATTGGGTTAGTGGGAGCCAGGGCTGCATGTGGATCAGACTCACGCTCAGCTGTCTCCAGAGGAAATCAAACAGGCCTGTGCGGTTCATTATTTCGTCAGTCAACTCGGCAGCAGAGAGCACTGGCGACATGGCCATTTACTGTGAGTCTCCACTGACTCCGCTTAGCATGGCTGCAATCAGAGCAGCCGGTCAGCTGGAAAAGAAAAGCTAAGCATTCACTGCACTGCAGTGTTGCTGTGGATTTATTTCAAAACAAACTCCTGTTCTTTATTTCATGAACTGATGAAAGAACTTAAATGACTGATAATTATCTGAATCTTTGATCTTTAACCTTAACTTAAGGCTCTCCCTAGTCACTGCCCACACACGTCGTTGATGTGAACATGAGCTTTGCCGCTGGTACTTTAGACGCTGATATTTGGAAGGAGATTGGGGAGTGGGGAAGGGTCTGGAGGTTCAAGGTCTCCGTTGTTTGTTCTCCTCTTTGAATACAAAGTCCTGTGCGGTGACCCCACCGTCAGACCACCAGTAGACTTGCAGTCTACAGGAAGCAGCAGCGCACATGCACAGCAGACCATTACTCAACCTCTGAACTGCATCACCCCACCTTTCAGCTCGAGACATGCAGTCGCGAGACATGTAGTGAGGCACGTTCTCCTGTGCACACCATGGTTTTTATAAAACTCAGCATTTGAGAAATCTAAAGGCAAGCCGGCTGAATATAGATATTGTGCCACTTGTCCCTTATAAAAAAGTCAAACCGGGATGTAGGTGTGTATTGTGACAGCCCTGATGATGCAACATCACAAGCATTAAAGATGGAAAGGAAAGAATGTCTGCGTTCTTCATATTTATCCATTCTTGCACATCTCTATTTCTGAACAGAGATCGCCTGACAGCTATCGGCCAGCTCAGACACCAGTCTCCACGCTATCATCAGGGTCTGATGAAGCAGATAGCTCCCACTGAGCAATGCAGTCGAGCGTGGCAGTATGGGTGGAGTTGAAGAGGAGGAGGGGGGGAGGGGCGTATTCGAGGATGGCTAGACAGTTTGCAATCTGCTGTGAGAAACAGACAAGAAATATTCTATCAGCTGGTGTGCAGAAGACAGAATGGCACCAGCAGAGTCAGCAGGCACAACGCTGGCCAGAGGCATAGGTCAACAATGTAGTCACCCGGCCTCCAGTGACATGCTATAACTCTGTCTCCATCATCAAGATCAGGTTATTGTTTGTGTTGTCTGGGCTGAATCATGGACAGTGCCACTACGTGTTGGTAGTGGACAAGCAGGTTTGGGTGGAGCATGAAGTTTATGGCTTCAATCAGCTTTAGCCCACTGGTATATTTATGAGGAAGGTATTTATGAGGAGCTCTAATTATTTTATTTGCTCTCTTTTCTCTTTTTTCTTAACCTCTGTTAATGCCAAGGACTTGTTTGAGTGCATATTATATTAGTCATATATATAATTGTCAGTGATCTATTATTTAAAAAAAAACTTAAAACGAAAAAGGATAGGTAGCATATGCACCTTAAATATATATTTATGTCTCATGATAGGATGGGGGCAATGGGTTCAATGGGATGCTCTTAGACTAAAGTACCCCAATGCCAAAAATAACTTTGCCTTTCAATCTTCTAATCTCTTCAACCATTAGTCTCGAACCAAAGGAAGCTACTACGGGTGAACATACACACTGAATTATGGAAAGGTGTGATGTATTCCATAAGTCAGTTTCTAAATTGCAACATTGTCTTCACCACACTGGCCTTGGACATGAGAGAACCTTCCCAAGTACGCTGAATAGCTTCCCACTGAGACAGACTTTTAACTGTGACTGATGAGATGTCTGAGTATGTTCAGGCACGGTGTTAAAATGCTGTGAATCAGCTAATTGCACTGATAATTATAATGGAGAATCAGAGAATGCCATAAACCAACAGCGCCGTGTTCGTGCTTGGCAGAACTGCAGGAATGCCAGCATGGGCTCACAATGGAAGAAAGAGAAAACTCCCAAAATTGTGGTCATCTTTGTCGAAATTAGGTGACAAATACTGCCAGAAAGTGACTTCAATCTTTTTTTTTTCTAGATGTTATATATATGGACTTGTAATGTGATTACTTTCAGTCTATGGCTACTTTGTATGCTTGTTTTGGTGTATACCTTTAGTTAAAGGTCCTCTATATGATTTTCAGAGCAGTAATTTAGCAGCAAACAACTATTTGGTATAGTGGATTAATGTCTACCTGAGTGGAGAATGAAGTCACTCTTCCTCTCTGTGTTGCAATCTGAGCATCTTTGTGCTTTGTTTACGTGGCCACGCCTGCCTTTTAGCGCATGTTAGTGCATGTGAGCGTTTAGCAGTTACAGCTGGTAACGCCATCCTTGTCTCGGAAGCTTAGCTTCAGGTAAACACTGTTAGCTCTGTCAGCATTGTTGCCATTGTTTGAACTGTTAGCGCTGTTAGCGCTGTTAGCACTGTTAGCGCTATTAGCACTGTTAGCTGCGAGCCGCCGGCTCAGTCGTCACCATGTTTAGAGCTGGGGGGAGGCAATTGATATGCTCAGAATTCTGTGTTGATCTCCTTTAACTTACAGCTACATCAAGAGCTTCCATAATACAGTGTAGCTATCGTCATTCACAATCTTACAGTTATAATTAAAAGCATACCATCAACCCCCAGTGAGTTATACAAGTTCTTGAAAAACTCCATGTCACTCCACAGAGCTCATAACTTGACGTCGAAGCGTAACTGCAGGAATCCCAGAGCCGCTTGGGAAGTGCAGTGTAAAGTTATCTGGAGTCATAACGGCTGTCATACTCCACACGAGCAGCTCAGAGCTGGGACCAACCAGCCAATGGCATCCTTCCAGTTTTGTAACATCGGGCAATTTTCAGTAGGAGATTCATTCCTGTGCCTATGTTTCAATGGCTGCAGTTGAACTCTTCATTCCCAAAAGTCATCGTTCCCTTATTTCTTGTCAGTTTGACAATGATAGAATCATAAGCATTTTTGGGGAATAATAAGGCAGGCAGGCAATAATGTTACATTTTGTCTGTTTCTCTTAACAACCATATGATACAGAAAGGTCCAAACCTGAACATCCAGGGTAAAAACAAGGATTCATGTGATTCACTAGTGCCATAACATTTGAAACATGTCTGTAGATTTCCACAAAACCCATTTTCTCTCAACTTTATTATTGATTTCACAATATCCTTCAGGCATAAGCATGCATCTCAGCACCATGATAATAAACATACCCAAGAAGCGGGATCACAGTGACATCTTGTTTTTCATTCCTTTGGTGGGCCATAAAAGGGTGTATGTTTGTGTTGGTATTAGCATGAGTCCATGTCTGTATTTGTGAGTGTTTCTGCCTCCCTTGATCATGATTGTGTAACTCTGCAGCACAGAGGCAATGATATTAAAAACAGATGTGGCCACCTAAATTGAGAATATGGGGAGGGAGTGGTCCTGTATGGGGAGGGGAGGGGGCGTTCTGGACCAAACATTCCCACATTATTGATTGCTGATCCTCTAGTATGTTTGGGCTATCAGCAAATATATATACTAAGGGCTAAAAATATACATTTAAATGGTGAGGAGAAAAAACGACAGTGTTCAATTCACACTTACAAGATATAGGAAGGTAAGAGTTAATCCTGCTTGTTTTTAACTTCCTACTTGTTTATGTCATTGTATATTAACGTGGCTTATACCAAGATTTTAATTTAAATAAATGTCTGTTAAGTCGCTATCTCCTAAAGAGGTAACACAATAGGGATTGAGCATCTGGCCCACTTATATATTTGTGGCACACTCGGAACTGCTAAACTCTAAGCACAATTATGTTATTTTCACTCAAATTGAAATCTAAAGTGAAATATTGTGGATTGCTACAAATGGCAAGCCAATGTTAACAAAAACAGATTGGATATCACACCCCATCATTATATATATATACTATATATATATATATATATATATATATTTGTATTAATCTCTAGTGATTATTAATTCCACCTTTGCCACTCCAAAGCCACCCACACACTCATGGAGGCTTTCACCTTTCACTACACTGTAGAATTGAATGCATCATTGTAGGAGGATACTTTGTTACTCTTACGACACACATACTCTCATTGTCTCTGAGTGACAGTGGAAACAACACTGTTAGAGACATGTTTTATCAGTGGCAGGTTGTGCTGTGTGCAAAAAATCCATCTGGATTTCAGATCAGTTGGTTTCAAAACATCATAACCCAATAAAACATTGCCTTACATTGCTATGGTTTGTGTTGAGCGACAGAGAGAAATGTCCAGCATGTGCTTCATGTGAAGTGGGCATGTGCACATGAATGTGTCAGGATATATTAACTGCCACAGCCCCGAGTGTCTCCTAGATATCATCTCTCTCTCTGTTCTTTCTGCTCACCTTGCCAACTGATAGTTTTCACTCTCGCTTGGCAATTAACTGACACAGTCCTCCTCTGTGAAAAGAGACAGAAAAGAAAAGAGGTGAGATTAGCCAGGCTGGGGGGAGTGAGGGATGTGGGAAGGGAAGGGAGCTCGCTGCTGCCAGAGTGTCTGCCTCCCCAGGCCTTGTCCACTGCCGCCAAGGGCCGCCTGCCCTCCCGCCGCTGTTATCAGCTGGCTCAGCAGCGGCAAAGAAACGGCTAAACAAGGCACTGTTTATCTGTGCAGACTGTATTCACTGCACATCCCAGCTGCTGGGCTGCGGCACCACTCAAATCTGCTCGGCTCTGCAAAGAAAAGGCTGGCAGACCTGCTCTCAACAACAGTCTGCATGGAGGTGCCGGGGGTGCAGATCAATAGGCGACATATCCCAGCCCTGTCCGACGCTGCAGAACCAACAGCCCCACTTCTCCGCCCCCACACCTCCCCCAACCCATTCCTTATCCACATTCAGCATGGGATATGTGTCTCTCTGAATCAGACATGTTGCGCCACATCTATCTGGTGGTGCGTTGCTTAAGAATGAGTTTACCCTCAATTCAAATGAATGTGGCGGATTCATTGCCACTGATTCAGCAGCATTTAGATTTTCATGGTCATCACATCATTGATCAGATAAGCAGACGAGCAGATAATGTTGCATCCTTTGACTTTAAAATTAATTGAAGTCAATCTGCCATTTTAATGGTGTACCTTAATCCAGCATGGTAGTTTACTTTAAAAATACTGTAACATGGACGAAGATGATTTTGTCAGACCTCACTTGGTAATTAATGTGCTGCATTAGCTACCAATTAAGTTCAGAATTTCTTGTAGCATAAACATAGATTTATGAACATTCATAATACAGTTAAACAATTTATTTTTTAGATGCTCTGCCCAAACAAGTATCTATCAGAGGTGCTGGCCTGTAGCTGGCCCAGCAGCTGGTGTAACATCAGGTAAACTGGTGCACTCTGCAGACATGCTGGAGTTTTAATCCTGGTTTTTCAGAAACCATTAGTCTCACAGTACAGTGTCTAGGGCTGGCCCAGTGGGCTGGTCAGATATGCTGCATCTGTAAGCACTCTCTGAGAGTCTTCTCTCACACACAAACACACCAAACTGTCCCACTCTTATCTGTGGGCCGAGGAGCCCTGACTCCAGCCTGTGCAGACAGTGCTATCTAACTGGGCCGTGTCTCTATATACACAAGGAAATCACCCACTCCTCATGAAGAAATTAAATCTGTTTCAGACATCCTGGCCCCGAGCTAGGAAAAAAGAGAGAAACATATTTTGAAAGGCTATTTCAGCTTGAGACTAGTCACACACAATGGTTGAAAATACAAAAACACAACACTTTTGGCTTTAAGTATTTGAACAAATCCTTCTAATTTCTGTGATGTTAAAGACAATGTCTTTGTTGTGGCGTATGGCGCATCGGCATCTGTCCCAGGTCATTTGTCTATGGAGCATGATACGAGCAGATGCATTTCATTCAGACTTTTACTAACATGAGCTGGGCTAGCCTTTTAAAATGATTCTTCATGGCAGGGAAAGGCATTGATGTCACTGTGTTGAGGTCGTGCTGCTGTTCAAGAGTGAGACGGGCAGATAAGTAGAGCAGACAGCACAGTGCTGGAGGCAAGATGTCAGGAGTCAGAGGTCACAGAGAAGTGAGGATGGCTGACCTCTCAACAGGGCAAACTGTGGTGTTGACTTAACGTTGCCCAGACTCTGACGTGGTTCTCGCCCTCCCTTTTCGCTGACCTGTCCCAAGCGCGCACCACAGGAAAGATCAGCAAGATTCCTCCCAATAGCCCGATGCAAGACCCAACACAGCGGGAGTTCTCCGACACTGATACCCCAGGTTCCTCAGTGGCCGAATATGCTGACTTATCAACACCACTTGATGAAACACGTGTTTGGGATTCCTGGAGAGTGTTTGGTGTTCCCATGTCAGTCAGCCTCATCACTGCAGGAGGTGTCACAGATAAATCACACGGCTCCATTTCAATTAATTAAAAACTGTGCTTCATCCGTGTGGCTATGATGGAGGAAAGAAACATTCTGTCCACTAGCGGTGGTGTATTTATTTATAAATAATAATAAAAAAGTCTAACTTGAATATTTATCAGAAGAGTCTGTAAAGTAAATATGTACTAAAAGCACAAGATCATATATTTTCATTAAGCACTTAGTCAAACTCAGTAAACATTTGGCAGGATGAGAACCAGCCACTTGATTCAATTTTGGAAACCATGAAGGGGACTTTAGTTAGTTAGTGTTTACAAAGCAGACAAAACTGTTTAAGAGCCTTGGTGCATGAAAAATTGATGATTATTCAAAAGATGACTCACATTAGTGGTTTTTATGGTAATGAATCATTTTGTCGTTTAGCGTAGTATTTATTAGGCCTGGGCCTGTTCCCTGACTCTGGTTGGATGTTACAGAGGCCTTCACACACGCTTCAATCAGACTCCAGTGTAGATGACAGGACGCCACAGGCCAAAGTTTCATGTTGGTGACAGGATGGCTGGGCTGTGTGAAAACTGGACAAGATGCCGTCTATTATGTAGCCTGACTGATACCATTGAGAGAATGTGTTGTAGGTTAATGTGCAGCTATCATCTTGTCTTTGGGCATATAAATGGATCATGCTGAAGATGTTTGCGCGCAAGTTCGATGTCGACTGGGGAAAAACACTGTTGTGAGTTATGCTGCCATACCTGCTTCCATACACCTGTTTCAAAAATATTTCAGTAAAGATCCTAGGTGAATTAGAACCACATTATTAATAATCACATCTGGGGGTTAATGCATGTTGGTTGATTTTTAATGGTGCTAAATGCAAAATTGTTGCAACACAGTCTAAATGTTGAATAGATAACTTTGAATTAACAAAACAACCTCAAAGACCTGCATAGACACCATTAATCACATTATTACAGATTATCCAGTTGCCTCCAGCGATAGCACTATGAAACCACAGCTGCCTCGCATCCCAAACACAGGCTACTTCATCCTAAAACTTAACATAACTTCATCAAGGTCGGTCCTCCTACTTTGTGTCAGGCTGGTATCACTCGACATACTCAATGCTTAAGTGTTAGCATTGCACAAGAGTAAAATATCTCCCAGAGACAAATTATTGTTTTTGTGTTCATCACACCAACGCCATTTAAAAGCATGTGGATTATCAAATAAATCATTTGGCAAAGTGCTACTTCTTTTAATTCTGTGTTTGATGGTACAAGCCCAAGACAATATAAGATTCACCTACAAGTTAAATAATAAATAAACAGATGTTCAGTTTCTTACGTTCAACGTGAATTCTCATGTAATAATTCTTAAGCACTTTGATGTGCTGTGTTCTCCAAATGTTGCCCTTTCCTATCTGAAGTTTATTATTGAGAGTGTTCTTAATCATTGCTCTCTGGATGTGGCCTGAGTGAAACAGCGGGTGTCTCTGGTTCAGACTGAAACAAAACTTCTCCATTTTAAAGAGAGAAATGGACTCACAGAAAGAAATAAGGAGGATAGAGGGTTCTGTGCAGCACTCGGCTCCAAGTTACTCATGAAACAACATCTGCATCAGCACACCAGGCCAATGATAATGTTGTGTTTAAGCGATTATTGCTGTTTTCACAAGTGCCAATTTGAGATTATGATGTAGGTACGGCTCCTAACTATGAGAGACGAGTGTATGTTGTAAAAATAATCTGCTGTTATTTGCTGTTCTGCAGGGTCAGCATTGTGTGGACCACCGAACATGTTGAAGTACCTACAGGGGCATATAACCACATATGTCTGGCAGCTGTCATTGTATGGTAAAAAGTAACATTCATACCAAACTAAACCCGCAGACAAAGACGGTGGATTAGTGGCTTCCAGGTACTAGGGCCAGTTTAAAAGCTATCCTTCATGGGGAATGATTGGAAAAATGCGTGGAAGAAGAAATCAGAGCGGCAGCAGTGGAGGAGGAATAAGAGTAGGGGAGAGAGAGGTAAAGGGATTGTGGTGGAAGGATTGCCCTAGAGAGGAAAGAGAGGGGGAATGCAGGATTAGAGGCTAAGAGCAGTGTGGAGAAAGGGATCAGAGGCGGGGGGAGTGAAAAGAAAGAAAGAGACATAGCAGAGGGGAAGGCGTCTGTGCCCGCCAGCAGGCGATGGCTGTCAGTGGCAGGGCCTCTCTCCCAGCACCAGGGGCTCCAGGGCTGTGGCCACATAATGAAGGCTTGTTTGAGTTCACATTCAAACATCACAGAGAGCGCCTGGAAAAACAGTGCCCCACGGGCTACTTTTATTAACCCGGCTAGGATTCCCAGCCTTCAGACCTGTGCCAAAAGGCTTCCTTGCTTCTCATCCAGACACACACTGTCTGTCGGGTTAAAACTTTGTCATGTTGAACATGGATCCTGGTTGTGACTCTGATGGCGAAGGAGACTCTTCTCTGTCTACCAGCTGAAAATTAGAAAAGCTCTTTTCACAAACAAAGTTAATTTAGGATGCGAGTGTTGCCCAAAATACGGTTTTGTGCAATTACACTTTTGGCCGTTTCTGTCTCATGCAGAAGCTCATCTGACTGCTCTGCTGTTTGTCTTTTCTCTCTCAACCTCTCTGTCATAACACACACACACACACGGGCCTGCTGAATGATGGCCCTGTGAGGTTCACTGGGGAGGATATTTGACTCAGGATTTTCCGATAATAGGATTTGAAGCATGCTTGCAACAGATAGTGGTTTTGTGGTGAAGGAAAGGAGTATGTGATCCTGCTTCTGTAGGTAAATACAGAAGCCGTTTGTGACAGCCAGATGCTTCTGGTTCTACTTTTATGACTATAAGAGTAGACTATGTGTTTTTAATAGACGCAGTGGTCATCTTTACTCTGTCACAAGTATTAGGGCTTGTATTAGAGAACCAGGGCTTTGTTTCTTTGACTTTTACTATTCATTTTAAATGATATTTCTCTCAGTCGGACACAGAATAAAAACACAACAAAAGAAATAGGAAGGTTTTGTTGTTAATTATTTACTTTGGAGTTGACCTGTAACGACATTAGAAATGCAGCATGGGATAAACGTCCCCTAATTCTTTTTCCCAGGGTTTGAAGGGCCCATCAGTCCTCTGGACTTGCACAAATCCCCTTAAAACCCCTGGAGTCACTGAGGGTGTATCAGGCCTCTGGATCTGCTGTGTGCGGGTCTGGGTGACGGGCTGTGTCCGGAGCCAGCCAGGGGGAGAGGACAGCTACTGTGAGGGCGCCTGGAGAGCTGGGAGTCACTCAGCCACAGAAACCCTGTGTTTGTGTATGGAGCGCAGTGCTCTTATCTCCCGCCTGTACTGACGCCACACTCTTCCTGTTTCAAATCTTTACTGCTGATTTTCTCTTCATTTTTGACTCGGTCCCAGCCAGTCCTGTTGTTTTTGGTGTTCTTGTTCTTTTCAATGGAGATTAGATAAAGCTGCTGTGGCGACAGAAGAGACAGAAGCATTGCTGGTTTGAATGTACTTAACTGTGATACGCAACACACTGTTAACCTGTTTAAATGCTTTTAAACAATGTATTAATTACAATTAATCCCACAAAAAAGTATCCACTCTGTTGTCTGATTACATTTTCTAAAAAAGAGAAGCCCACTACAAAACAGTTTACAACACAGCAGTTTGCTGCTTGGATTCTTAACATGCTGTATGATGCTAAAAATGCATATAAATTGCGACGTGAAATTGGATATTAGAAGCGCTTTTTAAAGTTTAGCAAGACATATGCATGAAATACCTCATTCATTTGACATAAGAGCAGCATTTGATAAACTGGATCTCATTTGTCGTAGTTTTAGAGAACACTCCTGTTGTTTAAAATCCAAATGAATTGTTGACCTATGGGTTCTACATTTTACACAGCTTTTAACAGTCTGAGGGGTTTACACATCTGAGGGATACGTTTTTATTAAAGTCTAGTTTGACTCTGTTATCTTTTGAAGTGAAAATGAAGGTGAATGAGCATGAAACACGTGTTACAGTTTTTCAATTACATTGTAAAACCGTGTATCTGCACAACTACAATATATGGTTTAAAGTACAACACGGAAGTAGCTCTGCAACATGTTCAGGAAAACACACTATTACATTCTTACTCCCAACTTGTCAAATATCAAGACTTGGTGAGTTGCCCTGAGATTCAAACTATGACGTCATTGTCTTCAAAGGAAGTTAGGTTTAGGCAAAAAAAACTGTATTTAACAAATTTTAACATTAAATTGTATCATGACTTGCATGAGTATCCAAGTCACATTTTTAATGACTGACTTGACAAATTAAGTCAAGGTTGACCTTTATTTGGACACACAACACAAACAGTGGTCTCCTGTTGGATTCCTCTATTCACTTCTAATGCTCTCTCTCTCTCTCTCTCTCTCTCTCTATACTGGCTTCCTGTCCAACAAAGAATTGACTTTAAAATCCTGCTGCTGGTTTATAAAGCCCTGAATGGTTTAGGGCCTAAATACATTAGTGATCTGCTGCTGCCTTATGAACCATCCCGACCCCTCAGGTCGTCTGGGACGGGTCTACTTTCTGTTCCAAGAGTCAGAACTAAACACGGAGAGGCAGCGTTCAGCTTTTCTGCTCCACACATCTGGAACAAGGTCCCTGAGAGCTGCAGGTCTGCAGAGACCCTCATCCTCTTTAAAGCCAGACTGAAAACCTTTCTGTTTGCTGTTGCCTTTAATTAAACCAGATTCTACATTTCACTACTGCATTTTATATCTTAAACTGCACTGCAACTTTTATTCAATTCTATATCTATCTATTTCTGCTTTTTGCCTTCTAACTGTTTTTTATTGTTTTAATGATTGTTCTTAATTGTTTTTAAATCTTTTATTTTGGATTGTGTAATTGTTTTTAATTGTTTTTAAATATTTTATTCTGCATTGTGTTTTTATGCTTTTAATGGCTGTATGTGAAGCACTTTGAATCACCTTGTGTTGAAATGTGCTATACAAATAAACTTGCCTTGCCTTGCCTTGCCTATACATATATACATAAAATCAAAACCGGTTATATTACATAATTGCCATTGAAAACAAGTGTAGCAACTGTGGGAGGTGTCAATCTTTCTTCTGCTGCTTTCCAAAATCAAATACAGCCATCTAACATACATAAACACTGAAAGAGCTGCCTAACAGTCCCCTACTTGGTATTTGCAAGCGTCACCACCAGTCTTCCTCTCCGCTGTCTGGCCTGCCCAGCTGCCTGGATGGCCGATTTTGATGGCGCCAAGTACTCTGCAACTCTGCCGTAATCAGGAACAGCGAGGGGCAGTCTCTATCACAGAGAGTTTCTTTCCCTTTCCTTTGTTTTCCACAGATTTCCTTCCTCGTTTTCTTAGATATTCTCTCCCCACTGATGTAAGTCCAAACAGAGGCCTATTTAGAAAGTAAACAGATGAATGAGGGGAGGTTCTGGGCCTGGCGTCCATGGAGTCAGGCGCAGAGCGGAGACGTCTCGCTCCACCCGCCCTGTTCTGACACAGCCTGTAAATATACAGCATGACAAATGGCATGGCTCTGCGGCAGTCCCCCAACCAATCTCTGGCAAGCAGGCCTGATGCCGGAGAGACTAGCCGACAGCCCGTGTCTGATTCACTGTCACAAGAGACACATTGTTTATAGGACAGAGAGACACTGTAATACAAACACTAATACTCCTCGAGTGGGTGACACATTGGGAAAACCCTTGGTTTGCGGCTCCAGTGTTGCCCTCAAGGAGAACATTGCCATGAGACGTTTGTTGCAGCTCCTCGTTGAAACGTGTGTTTTATACTGTCCCCAATCTTTTCCTGCCTCTCTCAAGATCTCTCCAGAGACCCTGCTCTGGTTACACTCGGCACAGCTTGGCTGTTCATGTTTGGCTTCCACCAAACATGTGTCTGTTTAAATATGATTGGGATCATGTATTTTCACCGTAAGCACATTTATTTGCATGCTTCTCGCTTCTTGGAATTATATATTCTTGGGGGAAATCCCTCTGAGACCTCATAATAACAGTTTGTCTATTATTTCTTTATGTTTGTCTCACTTTTGCCAATAACCTTGGCTACCATGCCAGGCCAAGTTATGTGATAACTCCAAATAACTAAGTGAAGGGCCATACATAGGGAAAGTATTGAGATGTTGAGGGATCTGAACTGTTTTGGACTCAAGGTTTAGAGAAAGGAATGTCTTTGAGGAGGAGGGGGAGGGAAATAGTGTGGGCCCCTTGGGGAAAAAGCCCCGTTTGACCTCTAAGGATAGACCTGCGAACTGAAATGGCCACACTCTTTCCGGCTATGGTTTCTACCAGGATGTCCTTCCCTTCTCCAGGCCCACATCTACTGAAGCACCAGAGACGTGGGCCACAGTGGGCCACCTATTGTGAGCGCAGGCTTACTAGCTGAGGTCACACAAGGAGTCTGTGAGCGCCCGACTGGCAGGCGATCCACAGTTTCCTCCAAGATAGGAGATCAAGTAAATCAGAGTTAGGAGTTGTTGCCCTTTAAGAGTCCTAATGACCACTGCTCCTTTCCCCACAGCACACAGCTATGTCTGGTGTGGAGCATTATGAAGATGGTATTTTGTGCTATCATCCGTTTTTCATCGACTGGCTCTCCTTTCAGCAAACATGATATCATCCTAGTATCATGGCTAACTTAATGCAGCCAGTATTAGTGTTGTGTTATGTAGCATTAGCATATAGACTGGAGCTCCATTAGTCATGCTGTGGACTTATGCCCCACATGGATACTGTGTTACCTCTTAAGAGGATCCATTTTTCACAGGCTGCCGAGGGCTTTAAAGACAAGAGACAAACCAATTGATTTTAATTCGTTGGCAGTGCCAGGGGAGCCTGTTGGAATAGACACATGGAGATTCATCTCCCAAAGCACTAGTAATGACAATCATGTAATGACAACTAGCTGATCGGACAGAGCTGATGCTGATGGGACACTAGGAAACTGCTCAATTCTTTATAGCATTATCCATATCCATAGATACAACCGGAAACAAACTAGAAAACCTTCAGACACCAAAGAAATCATACATTTTATATCTGGCTTTTGCAGTTTGCAATCATCTCTGTACAGATTTACTTCTGACGAGCTCAAATAATGGGATCATGCTTTGATTATTTAATTATTCAACACATAAAATCTAACATATTTCAGGTTGAGGCAAGACACTAATGTTGTGGTGAAATTAATTCAATCTCTCGGAGCACATCTCAATAAACCACAGTCAGTGATGGCTCTATTGTTTTAACAGGCTGTAAAGACTAGACCTTTACTTTGAATCTTCAAAAACTGTCTTGGGCTCTACAATCAGGGCTAATTGCTGTGTGCTTTGTTTCTTTGTTTTGTTTTTTTGTTTGTTTTTTGATTTCACCAAATGAGACAGAGTTTGGGTATAAATATTTTATCTCAGCAGAGGACTTAATTTAGAGGAATATATTCCATATGTTTCATTACAGCGTTTATTGTATGTCTTGCAATTTTACTATACTTGTTATAAATTTGCCCTTATCTGTAATGTAAAATTTCACTTGTCTGTAATGTGTAACTGTCCCACAGGTATGTCAGGAATTTTCAAACCGGATGTTTATTGATTTACTTCATGAGGCCCGGCTGCGGAAGTGTAGCATCAGAGACGGTAATTACCTTTCCTGTGTAGGGCCAAACAAGTGACTCTTACAAGTGACTCTTCAGTGAAGAACCACAGCCAGGGTGGTGCCTGCAGAGGGAAAGTGTGCCCTCTGTGCACAAGTCAATCATCATTGGGGAAAGACAGGCTTAAAACCCGGCATCCGAAGAGAGATAGTGCAGGCTCCATAATGAAAACAGGCTCCCCGTCTCAACTTTGCATGTGGAAAATGGTGTGCGAGTATAGAACTGTCTGAAGGGGTTTGCCCCGTAAGGCTGCAGACGTTCTGTGTGTCTTAGGTCACCAGTCTGGTCTGGGAGCTACATAGTGTGTGTCTCCTCTGGCCACGGCAGAGAGACAGAGCAGGTCTTACACTGTTATTGATAGTGAATTGGCCATAATCATTATCAGCTCTGTGGTACTGAGTGGCTCCCACTCTGTACAGGCGGCTCCATGTCTGACCTGTCTGTGGTGTGGCAAGGCTCTGCTCAGTGGGAGAACTAAATGCTGAGGGTTGGGGGTCACTCCGTGTCTGCCGCCTCCCTTGAATATCTGAATGCCATTAACAGCAATGGCTCTGATGACATGTTCTTCCTGAACTGGCCTTGCCTTCGCTCCTTTGCTTCGGCTATAGGTGCATGTGGCCCCTGTTCTTCAGGCCCTTGTCTATTTTGGGAGGTCATTTGGAGCCGGACACTCTGTCTCCCCAACGCAGCCTGTCTCCTGATACTGCTATCAACTGCCGGCTTTTAACAGGGAGCCACTGCAATTTACTAGAGTGACGCCAAGCAAGGCTGTTATCAGGACCCCAACACCAGATTAGCCGGTGGGTCTTCTAATGAGCATCCTTGAACAGGGAAATGGAGGGGACTCACCGGGCACAATAATAACACTATTATTCATGGCCCCGACAGAACAGGAAATACTCAGAAAAATGCTCCATCTAATTAATTTGTTAAGTTCAGAGATGTATACTGGCCTTAGGGATTACAAAAATCCAATTGCTTCCTGTGTAGAATAATTATTACAGTTTGGGCGAAAATGTTCTTACTTATCAATACAAATAATATTTCTTCCTTTAGGATTACACAATCCATAATGTGTTTTTTTCAGACCTACCTTGAGAAATAATCCTGAGTTTCAGCTTTGTTTACATGTGTCCACAGCCAAAGTGGATAAATACAAACACTAGTCGAGAGAAATAATCTCAAACTACAAGAATGTTCCATTTACTTTGGAAACAAATTGACAAAATTAAATAAATGGAAAAGCTATTAATGCTAGACCAAAGGTCCCAGAGTATTAAACCCTCAGCATTGGAGAAGGTGTGTTTTCCATTTTTGAGAGGAGCCACCACTTGAGCTGATGGATCTGTCAATGGAGCAACGCAAGGCCAAAACATGTGTTCAAAATAACCTTCAAACTGATTTACAGAAAGGTCAGTCTAACTCTGGGTAAATAGGAAGAATAGTTAAACTCTTCCACGACTGAACTCACCCACCTCTTCTTTTGGTTTGCTGAAGTTGACAGTCAGATTTGGAGGGAATGACTCAACTCGCAAAACTAGTCTCTGCCGTTCAGTGTGGCGACTGAGTTTTAAACTGGACTCTGTGGCCTGCCCAACCCTGGTCTCTGTAAATTAAGTTAAAAATCATAAAACATGTCTGTGCAGGGGTGATGTCATACTTGGCATAGTGTTTCACTGTGGATTTTAGGAGGTTTAGATTTACTAGCATTTGGGAAACCTTAAAAAGTACAGTTGTTCACACTAAGTGCCTGTGCTCTCTGTAGTGTTTCCCCAGCCCCCTCTGGTTTAATGCAATAAACTGCCACTGTTGAAGTTTGAAGAGGATTGAGGTTTGTTGTCCTCAAAACACCATGCTTCTCTTTGTCAAGCTTAAACATGCATGGAAATATTGAGCGTATGAATATAAATTTTGTCGAGCATTTGCATGTGAATGTGTCAATGTGGGTGTGTGATATGTTCCTGAGGTGTGAAAATCTGCTAGCTGCCAGTTTGCTTTGGCTCCAGTGCTGCTCTCTTGGAACAGTATTTTCATTTTGACTCTGCTCTATGGAGAGCCACGGGCAGGCCAACATGAAATTTATGAATGCATTAGGCACATTTAGACAGCTCAAACGAACTGAGTGCAAGTATGCAGCTAATTATAATTCTGTGGTAGTTATGCTTTTATAATTGCAGTCAGCTCTTCTTTACTGTAGGCAAATTGCAGCAGCATATAAAAAATACATAACATCAGCTATGGGTTATACATTTCAATGTGTGTGCAGTTAAGTGTTGACTTGACGAAGGCTGCTTGCAACGGGAAAGTCCCCTTTGGAGAGGTCGGACCCCTGGGGCAAGATGGCGCCCACACATGAGAACCTGTGGCACCACTTGGATATGACAGCCGGTGATTATGTTGCATATTGACTTAAAAGCATCCAGCCAAATGGAGATTTTCCAAAACAATAATAAGAAGGGTGGGGGTTGTATTGGATCGAGACAGGGTGTGGCTCCCACCACAGGGCTTGTTACCTTTGCTCTTGTGCACACCTATTTTGCAGCATGTAGGAATGTGGTGGTGATTAAGATGGAATCACACTGTGGAGACAATGACATGTGTATAAAATGCAGTCTGACTACGTCATTAAAAAATACTCCTCAGCCACAAAGCTCTGCTGACGTTCCCTTTTCAAGGAAGCCAAGTCAACGGCTGGAGGGGTGCGGACTGTGGACGGGATTGTGTGCTGATCATGTTATACTCATGTGGCTGGTCGTGTCTCCATCCCCAGACTTTAATCTAAGTTTGTGTTTGTAGTCTTTGAGGTGTGGATTAGTGGGAGTGTTGAGTCAGGCCCAGGCGATGGCCCAGGAGGTCAGCCCGGAGAGAGGCCCACGTAAGCAGGCTCCAGTGCTGCTGAATGGGCCGATAATGGCCTGGATCAGAAGGAATGTGTTCATGGAGCCTTGCTACTGACAGCCGGCCCCTGGGGACACAAATTACTCTGACTGATACAAAAAGAAGATGACAAAAACACTGCCTCAAGCTCTGTCTCCCCGGACTCCTTGTCTCCAACACAGCTAAATGAATCAAATTGCCTCCAATTAAAGATTTAACTATGCTTCTTTCCCCTCGGCTCTTGCATTTTCTCTCCCTCAACTTTCATGATACGAAACACTTTCCACTCTGGAGCAAAAAACATACAATAGGTAAGCTTTGTAAGGTTTACACAAGTATTATTGGAGTGTACGTGTGGAATGCAACTGTTATATCACAGCTTTTGTGCAAAGAAATGGTTATACAACTTGGATAATTATATGAGCTATAAAATAAATGATTGTGTGTTGGAGAAATGCAATAACCTTTATACAAACTGTCACCAGTAGAGGTGGCCAGCCAGCCACGCCCACCTCGTTTGACTCACTCCGTTCACCCGCACACACAGCTGTCTCCAGTTGTCCATAATCAGACCTGTATTTAATCACCACTCTCACTCTCCTTCTCTGCCAGATTGTTTTGATGTTCTTACTCAACCTTCCAGCGTACCTACCTGACTGTCCGGAGCCGATCTTGCCTGTCCCCGACTACCCGACTCGCCTAATCCTCGTGTTCCCGTGCTACGGTCTGACGTCCCGGTGCCGACCTTGCCCGTCCCTCACAATCCGTATTGAGTATTGTCCAAGTCTTGTTGTCTTGTTGTTCCACGCACCATTAAAGTGTGTCATTCCAGTTCTCTGCTGCTCGTGTCCTTCGTTCTGCATCTGGGTTCGACACTCACCCGTGATACAAACTTGTTATACTACTTCTTCAAGTTTGGGTTTAAGCTTAAGATGTACAAATATTATATTAATAATGTATGAAAGCAAATTATAGCTCAACCACACCTCCTTTAAGTGCTCTTAACTCATTCATAGTTTGAGCAATTTGGAAATTTGAATCATGTTTCAACCTCAGCAAAGCCTTGATCCTCAAGGGCCGTGTCAGTCAAGGTTCATTCTTGCCTCACACACTTTAATTCTGGGTATTTCATTAGTTTTCCTTGGCTTTCATTGAACTATTAATGTTGTTTGTCAGTTTATTCATAACAAAGTGAGGAAAGAGAACAAATCTCACACGTGCCTTGCTTGAAAGAGACAATTGAAATTCAAATGTGAAATAAAACCGTTAACACAGTGGATCAATTGAGGAGCCAGAGAGCTGAGATCACCTCCAAATAAACTACTAATTAATTAAGCCCATATTTCATAACCACAAATTGGCTCTGGGGTTGAGCATGTTCTCTTTTAGTCCGGTTCCCTTAACCAAATGGAGCGGATGCACAGCTTCCATCACATGTTAATGCTTGAAATGACACCGTTGACTATTTGACATAAGTTTCTTTATTGTAACTGCAGCATGACATTTGATGGTATGATGTATTTCAATTGTCAGACTTATTTTTGTTTAGCTAGTTTGTTCTTGATGTTGTTTCTCTCTGACCTGATTTACACTGGAATAGGAAATATAAAATATATATATTTCTACTAGATTTGTAAGTTTGTTGCAGTTTGTTTATTTTAATGTGCGTTGCTCGCCCACTTTGTCTGAGCTGGGCTGTTGGGAGCTGGGCTGGCGTGACCCGTGCATTATTACCCAGGGGTCTCCAGGGGTGCATGGGCCTGGACCTTCACAGGCAGAGGGGCAGGCCAGGGGACAGGCCTGTGTGAACAGCTGTGCCCTGTTTTAGATCTGCGTACTCAGTTACCTCTTACTCTTTGAAGAAGTCTTTCCTTACACACTTTCACACATGCAGCACACATTAGTAGAGTAGAGCTCAGATAGGACTCTAGGATGAAAAGTTCAAATGCCTAAACTTTGATTTCTCAATTTAAAAAAGAGCCAGATAGTTTTTGGTGGCTTTTTCAATTGCACTTTTACAAATGAGGGATTTTCAAAGGTTCTTCAAAAAGATCTTTATAGAATCATTAGTGTCTGAAAAACGTCTTGAATATGTGGCTCGTCGCTGCAACAGGAAGAAATTGTGAATCCATTCAGCAAACAATCGTCCAATTTAAAACCATAAAGTTCTTTGTGGAACCACAAATTGTTCTATGTATAAGCCGTAGTGGTTTTCATTGCGCTGTAACACTGGAGCACATGGTCATCATGTGGTGCAAAAGATCCTGCATTCATTCTGCGCTGCCACCGCGACATTTCACAGAGATAGCCTCAATCCTATTTTAAGCAATGGTTGACTTCAGTTATAGTTGTTTTTTGTATATTGTTTGGGGCAGGTTTACCTTTATTTGATAGAGGACAGTGTAGAAATGGGTTTAGAGAGAGAGAATCAAACTCAAGATTTGGGATGTTGTGCTTATGTGGCATCCGCTGTAACCACTCGGCTCGCAAGGTGCTCCAGCAGCTCTGTTTTATGCGACAGTGCAATCAAATGCACGTCAGAAATCATCACCGCTGAACCACAAAATGTATCCATGTCGGGACTTCTGACAACTCATCTTGATGCTGTCATAGTTCTGTGTATTTGATGATTCAGCAATTAAGTGGTGTCTGTTTGGCCACTTTTGTTTCGCCAGTAAAAGTGATTAATGATTAATTTTGCAATTTCATGTGAATTTCATGTCTACAAATTCTCAAGCTGCACCAACATTAGAGGAAGAGCGAACATTTTGTTTTAGAACAGACTATTATCATTATCAATCAGGAGAGGTGACACAACAAGCCATAACACGCTGATCAGCATGTCTCAACGAGTATATCGAGTGTCTCCATCAGCCCTACCGTACTTAAACAAACAGATTTACACAATTTATTAGGCAGGTTTGGCAAGTTTATTTGTAACGCACATTTCAACAACAAGGCAATTCAAAGAGCTTCACATACAACCATTAAAAAATAAAAACAATGCAAAAGAAAACCAGATTTAAAAAAAATCAAGTTAAGATAAATGAAGACATTAAGGCATATTTATTGTAAAAAGGAGGAGTCAAACAGCCTAAATGTACAAAAGATAGTTATTAAACAATTTAGATTTACTTTTCCATTAAAAGTGATGAACGAACAAATACCTGCTCGATTTCCATTTTCCATGACACGTCATCCACACTTTTACAATGAGCGCTACAGTAGCAAAACTTTGCTTTGTTAGATCACTAACATGCTGGACCCTATAAACTGTCACAAGTTCTGTGGTCAACTCACTGTAACACTGCCCGAGTCCAGACCCTCTGACAGGGTCACTGGATCATCCGTATGTAACTTGTGCTGCACCAGATTCAAGCATCTAATATGTCTGCATGCTCCTGATGCTTTCAGACATTTGGCTCACGTGAATCAGTTCCAGCAGCAGGAATAGCAGAGCAGAGCGCCTCCGTGACTTATGAGCCGGCTGCGTTTTCCTTTGACTTAATTGAAAATTGCATGACAATGATTTAAATGAAGCGGTGCTCTGTAATAACAGTTTTCTTTTCCTTGTCTGACATGTGATTGAGTTACAAAGGGGAATGCGTTTGCAACAGGTGCCTCTAACACAGTGCAGGCATGAGGGCCTCCATGTCCACCCTCAGTAACCTCCCTCTGCCCCAAAGCCTGAAGGCTGCCAGGGAAACCTGATTCCATTTCAGACACTGGCACACTCTGCTGCTGCAGAGTCTCCACTGGTGACTGCTTCAGAGATGTCCTAAAGTGTGTGTGTGTGTGTGTGTGTGTGTGTGTGTGTTTCAGAACATCCTATATGATTCACATTTCATAGTTTAAAGCTTGTTGGTAATATACCAAATCCTGAAACAAACAATCAAAAACTTTATTTCCAATATTTGCATGCTCATGATTTAACTCTTTGGGTAACACATTCAATGACAAGTATTGGAGCACTTCAGGTTTAATATTTAGAGCTTCAACGGGTGTGTCATTTTAAAATTGCTTAAAATAATTTAAGGAATTATCTGTCTGAAATAGATGTCACATGAGTAATAGTGACAGTCTTGTGGCGGTGGAACAATAACTTTGGCACATCACCAACAATTCAATAGTTGTATTTCATTCATGACAATACTGGGTGTGATCTCTTTTTTTTTTTTACCAGCGGGCAAGGCTTAATGTTTTTTTTAGTCAATCGGCAGTGCATACTCTTGAACTATTACTTCTTGGATCATGCTAATGCATACTGGGGCATGGCTTTGGATCACTGATTTCAAATCCAGGATATTTTAACTCTTACAAGGCCAAATTAAATTAAGCTGTTGACACTATTGTTCTCTATGTTATAGGTAATAATGTTACTAATATAAAAAAAAAAAACTGTCTTATAAAAAAATACCAATAGCATTGAGTGCATGTTTGCCGACAATAGAGTCTGTTGTTTACCGTTTACCCGGATGGAACAAGAAACAGGAGATAAGGTGCAGACAGACTTGTAGAGACGTCAGTGAGGAAGAATTCGTCTGTTGTGTCTCAAGTCTACACGAAGACCGCTGTCTCTGAAAGTTTGAAAGGCCACCTAAAGCGGCTATAATAGCTATAAACTATTGAAAAAGCATTTTGTCTGTTGTTTGGTACTCTGCTCCCATCATGTCACAACATTACCATCAACTTCACAAAGACCTCATCAGGTTCTTCTCCTCCTTCAATACACACTTATAGTTCTAACAAACGTACTCACTTGTTTATCTTTTTCTACTTTCTATACATTCATGCTCCATGGCATTGAACAGCCACGCAGAACAAAAGTTGGCGATTCTAAACTAAACCATCAGGTCAATCTGTATGTTAGACGGAGTCGCGACATTTTCTGTTGTATTATTCACTGTAGATAAGTGTCAATCTATCCTGGTTATTTCTTTAATTCATGGTTTATTAAACATTCACTGTGGGATTCAAAAATGGCAACAGATATTTGTATTACAACTGCTGAGTGCATATTTCCACAAGCTACTATAATTAATTATTGGACAATTTTGGAGAACGTTAACCTATATTTTCTCCCAATTTGAAGTTCCCTCAGCGCTGCAGTCCTCGTCACCAGTACTTTGTTACCTGGGTAGGATGTATTTACAGGTGGTACAGTGGTCAGCACCTTCTGTGTTTGCATGTTCTCGACTGTGGGTTTTCTCCAGGTTCTCAAGCTTCCTCGCACAGTCCAAAGACATGCAGGTTAGGTTAATTGTTGACTCTAAATCGCCTGTAGTTCTGAATGTAAGCATGGATGTATGTCTTATGGGTCAGCCCTGTGATTGTGGGTGAACCCTGCCTCTCGCCCAGATTGTCTCCAGCCCCCCTTGACTTTGTAAAGGATGAGCAGATGATGTAAACAATGATGTAAACAATCATGCTACCACCTTAATGAGCATGCAGTTTGTTGTTCCCAGCAGCTTCTATTCACATGACTGCAGTCAACTTGGGACGTTCTCAGTCATGGCCAACTAATCAATCAATCGGACCAATATCAACAGATGTGCAAAATATATGTGTGAGCTATTTGGGAGGTAGTGTCTCCCAAATAGCAAAATTAAATCAATCAAGAAATATCCAAAAATATTTATATTAGGTATTTATGTAAAACAATAAATACAAAAAGTAGAAGAATATCGTTTGATCAGATATTTCAAACTCTCAGCGAATGCGACTGCATCGCAAAAATAATTCTCTAGGCTTTTTTACATATATATTTGACCAATTCAATTTCAAAGAGTAGTCAGTTTTTTGTGTTGTCTGGAAATGTTTTTATAACAGCATTTCTGTGGTTTGGTTTATTCCCTTTGTCTAACTTAAATTTTGGCCTCACACAAATTAAGATCACTTTATTAATCTGATTCCTTTTTGTAAGTTACTTTACATGTGAGTGATATTTATATTGCCCTCCTGGTGTTGTAACGTGGTATTACCACAGTCCTCCTGGAACACACTTTATATTTTCAGTTTGAGACCCCTGTCAATTGTGAGGTTATAAAAGTAATGTCCACTGCAAACAGCACAGCAACTTTTAAACTGAAAGCCGTTGTCTCAGGTCTTTTATTTTAGAGAAGTCCTTCACTGAAATCACTGTATCTGAAACTGTATTTTTGTTGTTTAATTTGTGTAAAGGCTGATAACTTTATCATTCATAATCCTCATTAAAAAATCCAAACTCTAATTTGACAAGTGTCCACATCATACAATTTACCATTGATGCCCATGTTCCCGTATCCCAAATAAAATAACAAAAATGAACTGTGACTTTTTAGTGGGGCTATAAAAAAAACACCAACACTCAGGCATGACAGTTTCTTAGTTGCTGTTTTTTTCTGCTCATAACAATCACATCCTGCCGGCAGCGCAGATGTAAATAAGTTTTCGTAACTTTAACTTAAAACCTAGAGGTGGGTGTTTCGCCTTTAAGAGTTAAGAAACTTGAAACCTTGTTTGCGCAACAATCAGTGCAGCTCACAGCCGCCAAAGTGTCTAGACTAGCACATGATGGTAGTCAGCCAATGGCTCCACCGCTCTCCTCGGGGGCCCCGTGTGCGTTTGTGTGCGCGCGTGTGTGTGTGTGTGTGTGCGTGCGTGCGTGCGTGTGTGTGTGTGTGTGTGCGTGTGTGTGTGTGTGTGTGTGTGTGCGTGTGTGTGTGTGTGTGTGTGAGGAAGCGGGGAAAAAAAGAAAAAGAGAGAGAGAAACGGGGAGAAAGAAAGGGATCTGGGCTGCAGTTTGGTTTAGATCTGAGTACAGAAGCAGGAGCGCGACTCAGCCCCGGATTGTTCCTCTTCATGTAATTTCTCCTCGCGTGGATATTTTGTTGGGATTGTAAAAAAAAAAAAAAAAATAAAGAGTCCCCTGACAAGAAGACGACAAGGATCCTGATTTCTAGTGCATTTTCCTTGGGATTAAATCGCCTCGAAGTACCTCATGCTCTTCGTGCCGGTGTAGAAAGTAGATCTGAGCTTGTTAAAAGTCCGAAACTGTTTCAGGCTGCGAGTTGCCGTCTTTGGCTGAAGGCTTCTTTCTGGCTTTGGATTATGTTTCCAAGTATATTATGTTATGCTATTATGTATTCTACCTTTTTCATGCGTTCGTAACAAACACATAAACAGTCAATTCCGCAGCGATCCTGGATAATAAGTCACAGTTTCACCCGCTCGGTCATTTACAGCACCATCGGCTAAATGCATGCATTTTGATCGGAATGTTGCAGTGCATTTATTGCGCGATTTCGTTGTTGTAAATGCAACAAAATAGCCTTCCCTCTCATGTTGCGGGTTTGCCACACATGCTCGTCAATTGGCTGTGCATGCATTGCACGGCATTTCACAGACATTAATGTTTTGCAACGACCGTAGAAGTATCTGTGATATTCGGATATCCGTACCAGAATAAAACCCTCATATAGATTTTCAAGTTGTCGTATGTTCAGGACGAAACGCTCAGGTCTTGTGCGGCGACTCTGGAGAAGCCGTTTGATCCCAGATAAAGAAGGGGAAGATGGAAATGGCACAACTAGTGAGGGCTGTCGGGACGATCTGTTTGGAAACAACCCAGAGAAGATTCCCAAAAGGGAGCTCGCACCGATGACCCCTAGCGGGTCTCTTGTAGGGGACATAGGGGGTGTGTGCACCCGGAGCCCCGTGGAGAGCAGCGGCTTGGGGGTCACGTCGGACCAAGATGGGGGTGCAGTGTGCGTCCAGGAGCAGGGGAGCCCCCGGTCCATACAGGACAGAGAATGCAGGACAGTGACGTGCTGCTTATTTAAAGACCGGGACCACTCCGAGCTCAGGGGTCCAGAGACGGCTCAGGGTACCGCGGATCCGGGCTCGTGTCACTTCGTGTTGAGGAACCTGGGACCGCGGGATTGCGGCTCTCCTGAGGCGCAGGAGGCGATGCCGCGCACGGTGTTGGAGCAAGAACTGAAATCAGCCACATACTCTCTTTTGAAAAGGCTCAAGGAAAGGGCGCTGGATACCTTGCTGGAGGCGGTGGAGTCCAGAGGAGGGATGCCGAGCGACTGTGTTATGATTCCCCGGACGGAGCTGAGGTTGGGCGGCCATGTGGCATCCCCACAGCTGCTCGTGTGTAAACTGTACCGCTGGTCCGATCTGCAGCACCCTGCCCAGCTCAAACCGCTCTGTGAGTGTAAGAGCTTCGGGGCTGTGGACAGTCCAGCAGTGTGCTGCAACCCCTATCACTACAGCCGGCTCTGTGGGCCAGGTAAGCACCTCACAGGCCTAGTTGGATGCTGCCACCAGGTAGTCCATTCAGACGTCTGTGTCCATGTTGTTTGTTTTGTAGACTACCATCTTTACATGTGGACATGCACATGTTCTGTAAACATGCAAGTAAATACTGCAGATACATAACAGTCAGGCCTATTTTGTCCATTTGCCAAATTACGTTTACAAAACTGACTAAAAAGGTCATATTGATAGTTTTATAGCAGAATCTAACTTTTCAAGATCGTAAAGCTGTTAAGGGCCTTGAAATATGCTCAGAGAACCCTTTCCAATCACCATGTTGTATTTGTGTGGTAGTATGTTTTCATAATGAGAGATAGAGAAAGGCTGGCGGTTTGATTAAATAGTTAATGATTACTTAAGTCATCCAAACTGCAAGGTGAACAATAATTAAATCCTTTAGAGCTGGGGCACATTTAACAAAACACAGGTTAACTTTTATGCCAGTTTGGTGTTATTGTTATGGTATTCTGATGTTATCTTGATTACGTTTAGTATATTCAGCAACAATACCAAAACGCATGACAAATATTGATTTGTTTTAATATGTGTGTCACTTTCTAAAGATTTGAGTTGCCTTGAAAGTTGCATTCGAACAGTTTGGTGTTCGCTCATAGTAGCCTGCACTAGCTGGGCCTTTCGATGAAGGTTACTGTTAATACCACTGCGGCCCGTACAGCTATTCTAGCATCAAGTCTTTAATGGATTCCATACAAACAGAAACTACATGAAATTTTGAATGCGTCTGAGAACCTCAGTGCGATTGTCACGAACGCCGCTTTGGGTTCTTACCTGTTTCTAGCAGGGCTTTTACCAGGTAGGCCGAACAGTGTATGACATGACAGGAAAGACTCACTCGGAGGTTTGAACCTGGTGGCTGAGATCAGTTTTGTTGTTGTGGTCAACCATCAATGAGTTATCTATGGCAGAACTCCCCTGACCTATATTAAACAGATTCAGGTTTGGCAGGGGGCATGCCTGTGATTTGGCAAACCTTAAACGCTGGGCCACTCGACCCCACTGACTCCAGAGAGGGAGAGGGGCACATACCCCATATTGGGAATAAGGCTCGTAGTAGACATATCTCACACGCGCTCATGCGTGGCCCGATGGAGCTGGTATTTCTTTCATACTATTCAAGAAGGGGGGCTTTGAATCAAGACCTTAAACAGTAGATTTGACAGTGTGTGGAAATGGGGCAGCAAGAAATATGGAATTATGTGAGAATAACATTCAATACAGGAAATGTGTTTTAATTTAAACATATTTTAATCATTTGTAAAACACAAATCAATGCTTATAAACAAGTAGTGCTGAAGCATTTGACAACACTGTTAAATGTTCTTGGGTTTGATTCTAGAGTAATATGAAAGTAAACTACTTCTGTTATGGTCTCATGTAAACGTTTGTAAGGATAAAAACAATGTATAATGTGTTGCAGAGAGCTTGGATTGAAGTGGGCAAAAACTTTTTCCTTTTATTTTGCCAGCCATTATACTTTTCGAATGAGATCAGTTTCAAGTTGCGCACTAAAAGCCCTTTTGTCCTAAGGAGGTCCCCTCATGCTATTTAGGTGAAGGAGTGGTGATAATATACAGTTTGCATACTACTGGCGCCAGACTGACTAGCTGTGTATCTGAGTGACTGAGTTCAGATCCCAGCAATTACTGCCGCCACTCTTAAAGGACCCGCTGCTATTATGCTTCTCTCCTTCCCCGGTTCTCTGTAGGCGAGGTCACAGTGTGCTCGCAAAGTTTTCTTTCCTTTGTGCTTTCTTTCTTGTGCAAGTTATTCTCTCCATTTCTCCTCTTTTTATTGGATTTAAATCAAGGAACACCGTGTTAAGTTAAAAAGCAGAGATTTACTCAGATTCATCAAACTTAAAGTTATAGTTAGTTTGTCTTTTTGGTTGCTGTGATGGCTGGTTCAGTGTGATACAACATACTTGAATAAATACAAAGAACAAAATCATAGTATTCTGTTGGCTTTATTAGCTTTTTAATGACCTTGTCTGTAGGGCAGACACAAAGCTGTGAGACTTGGTGTCTACTTTCAAATGGAGGTTAAGAGGTTTCAGTAGTTGTAATTGGAAACAATTGCAATTATTACACTAACCAGCTTGGTCAGCCACTTTACATCAGAGGACTTTAACTTGTCAACAGTCAATTCATTTTTACAATATATGAAACAAAGTATGTAAACAGTGCTTGATCAATTAGATCCCCAAAGAGTTTTACCTTTCTTTCTTGTAAACAGCATTTCTTCCCTTTATTAGCTTATTGACATGCATTGTTTTGTGTTACAGAGTCACCCCCACCTCCCTATTCGAGGCTTTCCCCTAATGAAGAACACAAGCCACTGGGTGAGTGACACACCTGAAGCTTAACGTTTCATCCTTATTGTTTCGTCTGAATTCTGCTGTTAACGTTGATCCTCTGTGTTATGACTTGCAACCAGTTAGATGTAAAACTGTAATAATCTAGTGTGTAATTCATTCATAATTACAGATATTAAAGGCCTGCAAAGGGCACAGACAGTCTTTTGTCCATGCCCTGGTTTAACAGGAAGATAACTAAATAAAGCAAAGTGGAACATGTTAATGGTTCTAATTGGGTTCAGTCACTGACAAACTGCATGGTGGCTTTGAGATGGGACCTAGGCCAGCATGTGGCATGATGTCAGCATGCCAGCCAGAGCAAGTGTGGGTAGTATGTACTGGGGGCTGATGGGACTTTGGAGCCTGGCAGCTGGCTTGGCCTGCAAGCTGGATTACAGCAGAGGTTTCTGAGGGGGGTGTCATCAGGTAAAGGCCTGCTGGGGAAGTTGCCAGGTTATCCACAATGGGATGAAGCCCAACCACGCTAATTGTTGAAAACAAAATTCACAGAGGTAGCAATTGAGTCTCTCGTGCTGATGGTGAGTGACAGATCAGACTAGCCGCAGATGCATCATTTCTGTTTTGTGTCCCCACAGATCTGTCAGACTCCACATTGTCTTACACTGAAACTGAGACAGCCAGTTCACCAAATAACACACCAGGGGAATTCTCAGGTGGGTGTGTTTCTCCAACTTTCACCGGTCTCCAAATAAGGAGTTCATATCAGAAATGTCTGAGTAAAATAATGAATGATAACCATACATTTGTCATACCAGAGGAGCCATTCTGTAAATACTGAAGTAGTTAGTCCCAAACAAGTCCATGTGTTTTTCTGTTGTGATATTTTGTAAGAGAAGGGGGCATTTCTTTATTGATTGGCACAGTAGACATACTGTATAGCTTTGGGTGGTGAAATGCTTTTTGCAGCAGAAGTATGGTTTAACACACACACACACACACACACACAGACACACACACACACACACACACACACACACACACACACACACACACACACACACACACACATATAAGTGAGTCATCAAACTGAAAATATAAATATCACTCGAAAAGGAGCTTCCCCTTTGTCATGTGAAAATATTATGTTTAGCACTATGTTTGATTAAAAGAGATGTTTGATGATGAAATCATCCACGTGATAAAGATCATTAGGACATGGATTATGGGCTTTGCACTTTCCCTGAAGTATGATTTAAGTTGATGGATCGAGTAATAAAGCTCACAAGACAGATGTTCATTTGTAAATACGTTAAGTGTCTTCCATGCTGATGTATTTGTATGTCTGCATATAGTTTTAAATGAAAATAATACAGTCTATGAATCAACATATTATGATGAGAATAAATCATAGAGCTAGCATAACTTTGTTTAGTGCTGCATTATCCTAAAATGGTAAAAACAAAAATGATTAGTTTAAAAGAGAAAAGAAAAATGAGGTATCATTATTTCAGATTGCACTATAACAGTTCAGTACTCTACTCTGCATAGCTTTTGAGTATAACTGGATGAATATGCAAACTCATGAAAGTCATTTCATTTTGATGTTGCACTTTATTCCTTCTCATTAAGGGTTATTACAAACAGTCTGAGCTTTAAAGATAAAGGTTTCATTGTAAGTGGTGCAGAGGTTCAGTGGGGCGTGTGCGTCCCCTCCTCTGTTTTTCTTTCAGAAATATTTGAGTGGGATCAAACTGTAATAAGATCCCAAGCTCACTCAGAAACACACACAAGCACACATAGTTGTGCACATACATGTGCGCATACACACACACACATACAACTCTACCAAGCCTGGCTGTAAGTGGGCTGCATGGAGGAGAGGGTTCAGGGAAATGGAGTTTCTCCTGTGAATGGGGCCACACCAAAGGAAGTGAGTAGAAAAAGTCCTGTCCTCTGATTTGAAATGAAACACTCCTTTCTCATGGCAGAGAGTAAGCATGCCTCCCCCTTCATACTAGGTCCGCGGCGAGCATGTAAAGTATCGTCGATGGGGAGTCAGAGCCCTCATTTGGGGACTTGCAAGGCAACAACATTTCCTGTTCAAGGGTCTGCCATGTCTCAGAGGCCTGGAAACTGAGCAGTTGACATGGCTACCTGGCAGTGAAGTATTCAGTCAGCGAGGGCCCCCTCCTCCCCAGTACACATGCTGTCACCACCTCAGCATGGCTCGGCGACACTCCCTGAGTCAACAAATGAGGGGCTTGTCAGAGCGCGCACCACAATTCCTCAGAGACTGTGGTGAGGAGGGAGGATCGAGACCTGCTAGGCTTTGGTTTCTTCCAACTGTGTCGCTGCTCGCGAAGGCCAGGCCGGATCACATTGCTTTGACTGGGACACACTCTGCCACTTGGACTTGGGAAGCAGAATGACCAGTGCTCTGCGGGGTAGTTCATCGTGCTGCGAGCTAAATTGTGTCGCCAGTTTGTCTCTTTGTGGTTCTTTGGTTTGAGATACAAAAGAGTGTCCTTGTTGAGTAAAACAAACCATCAGTATCTTCTCACCAAGTATTTGCCAAGCATATTCCATCATAAGACCAAGAGCCCAATGGCCTCCTTATGAAGCCCACTTAGTTCTGCTTTAACGTGTAGGCGTGTAATGCATATTGTCAAGTTATCCTGTTTTGACCTGGAGATGACTTTCTCTGTGAATCCCCAAGCACTTGGGTAGAAAGAGAGTGTGTATGTGTGTAACCAGAGTTGCATGGGATCCAGACTCCACCCCTCATGCAGGAACAAGTAAACCTCTTAAAAAGCAAGTCTGGGGGGCACTTGGTGGATGGGTGGGGTGTAGTCAAACACTTTACAACCCGAGGCTACAGAAATACCCACTGAACATTCTTCTTCTCTCAGATAAGCTTGTTCTTCCGTATCGATCAACATAATGAATATATATATATATATATATATATATATATATATATTCAGTGGAATTCAAAAAGTAATTCTGATTTAGATTATTTAGTGCCACGTGAATATCAGATATGTCCTTGAATCAATGCTCTATATATACAAATGTATGTTAGAGACCGCAGATACATTTATCTCTTCCCTCTGGCTGATTCTTGCAGTTGTTAAAATGCTAAAATGTTCTTACTCAGGCATTCTTCAAAAGCTTTCCCATGTGCACATTATTGTATTTCTCTTAGTGTCACACCTCCCGTTACTGTGTGGTCATAGACATTGGAACCATTCACAGTGTTTTATTTAAACATGGCTTTGTGGGGGAGAGACAGCCCCACCAGGCGCTCCGTGATATCTGTTTACGTCATGAGCAGACCCAGCTTGCATACACAGTATACCTTATCCCTGTGTGTGTGAGGGAATGTGCCTTTGCTGGTGCTACCCTCCCCGCTGCCTGCACACCTGTTTCCTCACTGCCTGGGCATGGTCGTGTGGACATCAGAGTGAAGCCCTTTGAAGCAGGTCTCATTGCTTCCTGTATGGCTGTCTGAGGGGGTGTTTCTCCCCTACACATTGAAACTATTATGTCAGTCACATTGTCTCTGACATCAGGGGCTCGTTTGTCACTTCTTCGTTTGAATGCTGCTCTCAATGTGAGGAGGCATGCCAAGATGCCTTTGCGTTGCTACTTAAGAATTTCAGTCATTGAGGAAATTATCATCTACAGAGCAATAAGTGTCACCGTGTGTAGTGATTATCATATTAATAATGTGTATGTGCAATGGATGACGCAGGCCATCCCTCTTTGTCGGGGTAAGGTCGTCATGGCTCCAGTTTGCCTACATTCTTCAGTCATCAGAGGTTGTGTCCTTAATCAACCCAGTGGAATTTGTCAGCATGACACTGTGTGTACACACTCCTGCTGGTGTAAGTTGAGATCACCAATGTAAATGGAGGGGCTCCCTCAGATTTCCTGGGTGACGAAAGGTGACCAAAAGACATGCAGTGTGACCTGAGTAATCATACATTTCTTTTATTATCCTATTTTTTTCCCTTCTCCTTCCTGAGAGGGTTGGAAAGTTGGACCGGAGGAGCGGAAAGATTGAAAGTTGTGGATAACACAGGCTGCTGTTGCGCTTACTGGAGGGAAGAGGGCAGGTAGTCAGGGTTCCCACACAGTAATCATACAGTGCCCTCCTCCGTCTGCCTGCCTGTCTCGGCAGGAAAGGCCAGCGCTGTCTCTCTGGATGTCTCGTCTGCAGACAGGCACTGTGTCAGGTCCACTCTGGTATTGACTGATTCTTCCAGGCAGAACAAGGCAGTTAGTAGATAGATGGGAAGGGCCTTATGTGAGTCACGCAACAGATTGCTCAAGGAATTTAACAATGTGGCGGTGCTGGGACCACAAAAACGCATCTGTAAAGCCCCTGTATATAGTGCATAATATTAAGTCTTTGTTTCTTCCTCAGGGTCCTCATATAAGTGCAGAGGAATACGGACATACATTCACACGCACGAGCAAAGCTAATTACATTGTGCAGTCAATACTAATCACAGCCCGTCCGTCTATGTCAGGAAGAGGTGCAAAGGATCAAACTATTCACTCTGTCTGTGTCAGCGACTGGAAATGCATGGAATAATTAGACAGTCTAATCAAGGCACGCGATGCCTCTCTTGGTTAGAGTAAATTAGACTGGGCCGCTTCTAGTCGATCTGACTTTGAAGGCAAATTATTCCACTTCTGCTCGGATCCAATTAAAAAGAATATCTGCTGCATGCATCTGAAAGCATTTGGGATAAATTGCACCTCTGATTTGGCTGTGGCTTAGAGGGAGTGCAGGCCGTGACCTCAATCAGAAGATCAGCGGTTCCACCAGTCTGCATGCCGAAGTGTCCTTGGGCGAGATACTGAACCCAAATTGTGCCCAAAAGGTGTGCCATCTGTGTGTGAATGTGAATTAGTTTCGATCCTGATGAGCAAGTGGGATCTTGTATCGCTGCCTCTGCCATCAGTGTGAATGTGCGTGTGAATGCTGACATGTAGCGTAAAGTGGTCGGACGACTAAAAAGGCTCTAAATAAAGTCCATTTGCCATTTAATTTGTTCTGGATTGTCTCGTTATGTTTTTCTGCATTAGATCGTCTATTCTGTTTATTGAAGTGGCCTTCATATTTTATTGATGGCTCTTTTAAGTTGTGCTCTATTTTTTCCCCCCTGTGTTGATATGATGCTGGGTGACATAATGTAGTGTGTTGTGTAGATACAGTATTCATTTCCCACTGTGCAGACATAGTTGTCTTTATGTTGCAGCAGTACAGTACACTGACTCTGCACTGCTCAGACTGAGGTATGGCCTGACGGAGTGACAACTGCGTCAGCATGGTAGCGATGTCCCCCTCCCCAACCGGAGGCATGATCCCCCCTGCTCAGTCCCACTGACCCCAGAGTGAAGCAGCCTGGGCTCATCTCCCCCTGCAGCCTGGCACATGGCCTCAGATTTCCACCGCAGCCCTGAGCCTTCCCATCGCCTGGCCGCCCACACTCCCTCAGGAGCCCCAATGCTCCAGGATACGGGATGTGGAAATAATGTGACTCGAGTGCTTCCACCCTGCCTCCCGAAATCAGGTTTTGCGGATTGTTTATTTGAGGGGAAGGAGGCCTCAGACAAACATCCTGTTTTAAAAAGCAGCCTGGGTTTTGTAGCAATGCGAGGCGGTGAATTGCCCCTTTGACAGGGGGAGACTGAGGAATGTTGAAGAGAAGGCCAGCATCTCGGGGGGATATGAGGGGGCTCTCCTCACCCCTCCGTCATGTCCAGTTTGAGTCCATTTTTAAGCTGGGGGCGGAGGGTTGTAGCTATATATCCTGAAGGGTCTTGTGCTCTATTCTCTCTGTAGTGGTGTGGGGCCTGTACCTCCAGTCCTCGTCTCAAGTATCCGTTCCTGTCCTGGGAGGCTGGCTTCCGTTTCCCCTTACGTAACACACATACACAGAGAAAAGAGCCATTGATAAGTGCGATAAAGCCATTTTTCATTTTCCCTTTCTCGGCATTGTTAGACTGTGGTGGGTCAGAAATTTCAACTTGTTTTCTCAGGGTGTTATGACATTGATGATCCTCGGATTCCTCTATGATCTATGAACTATTTGCTCACTATAACATGTTTGTTGTTGTGTATAGAAGGGTGTTGCGTGTTTGTATTTGTGTGATTGCAGTGTAGTTTGTTTTCTCTCTGTCAGATTGCAACAATATGTTCTGGCCATTTGATTTGTATCTTTTACTTTGTGTTTTCCAAGTCAAGATTAACGACATTTCCAATAAGCCTTCCCATAGTCTCATAGAGCAATCTCCTGAGTGTGGGACTTCTGTATCAAGCAGCAGAAAATGAGCTTGAAGGAAGCATTCTACATTGTCACATAGATGGAGGAGGGGTTGTAGTTGCCTTTGAGTTGGGATTCCTTCACACAAAACTTGCTCTAAGAGTGGATTTTCAGTCAGAACTGGCAACACAGGTCCGAGACGTGGTGAGGTAATGTGACCTCTATGTGCAGAGTGAAAGCCATGCTAATCTAAAGCAGTCCTTGGAGAGGCCTGAAACCCCTTACATGTCAACAGAAACTTGCCTGCTGAGCTTAATATTTATCTGTCTCTGCCTGGCAAGCCAGAGTGGTGCCAGTGCTGCTGGGTGTTTGACTAACTTCTGAAGGGCTCACAGATAAAGATAAATCTATAGCCTCATACGTGACTATGAGTCTACGCTCACAGTGCTGCGCTTGTCATTTGAATTTGCAGAGTGTACTGTGCTCAGGATAAGATATGACTATGTTTCATTTTAGGGCTTACCACACAGATAGAAATGACTGTCGGTAGAAATAACAGGAGGTGTGCTCAGGCTATAATTTGTGCCCCATATTCTACCTTAGCAAACAAAGTGAGTGAGCTAATCTTGTCGTGTGCTCAGGGAGGGCTGCTGTTACCGTCTTCTCTTCCTTCACACCGCAGCGCAGCACCAGCCTCCACCAATAGCTCCATTCATTCAGCTCAGGGCACAGGGTTACAGCAACAAATAAAGAGCGTGCGATGCCATTAAAAATGTATGGTATGTCCAACTGTTAGTTTAGTGTTTTAGTGTGCCTCCTCTCAAGGCTGCGAGGGGGAACAATACTCCCGTTTGAGCTGGCCACTGTAAATGTGCTAGCTTGGCAAGCAGTGGTGAAGGAGGTGCCAGTTGTGGATGCTGTTTTTATTTTCTGACCATTTTACCCACAATTATAAATCCAGACACTAGCCTTGGCTAGCTATGATTTAGGCCTGTGGTCTGATTGCTGGCGAAAATAGATTTAAGATGTTTTTCCCTTCCTCCCCAGAGGAGCATTGGCAGTTGTGCCTGAACCTATGGTGTCAGTATTTTTAAAACTCAGAATAGCCAGCGCATTCTTTGAGCCTCCAGAATGCTGTGTGTGGATTAACTGTAGGGGCCCATGTCATCCGACATCTCTACACCATGGGTCACTAACTGGCGGACCGCGGTCCGGGTCCGGACCCAGACGCCGTTGTCTCTGGACCCTGGACCGAAAACCAATTATTATTACCGAATTATTAACTGTTGGTGGATCGCTTCTATTTCACCGGCGCAGCTTTTCCTGCCTCTACGGCTCTCATTCAGCGGTCCAGGAAACACTCCGACCAATCACACGCCTTGAAAATCCTGTCACTTGATCCTACTCGACCAATCACATGTGTGTATTGCGTTAAGCCCCGCCCTCGACTCGAGTAAGACGTTCGCACACACGGGAGCGACGGGAGAGACCTGATAGCTTGAAGTACGTGAGTCAGAGAAGTTGTTTCACTTGGTGCTCCAAAAGAGAAATGTGGACATCTAAACCAGAGCCTTGAACAATGGACAGACTTATGTTTGTTATTCCCACAACCAGTTCAAGAGCGGTATGTCTCATGTTCAGTGACATTAAAAGCAGCGATGTGAATACATCACGAGACAAAGCTCAGATCTTTAGAGCAAACGGAACGACTCACATCAGAGATTAAGGCCCAGAAAAATAAACCTAAGAGGCCAATATGATCAGAACCCTGACACATGAATTATGTTAACAGAGAGGAGAAATGAGCTGAAACAAGTGGGTTAATAACCACAGATGAAGTCCATGCACACACATTTCTCTTTTTAGAAAACAAGGATATAATATCTTGGCTCTTTGGATTGACATCACTAGATGCCCGAATAAACTGAATTTGAAGCTGCAAGACAATTCAGTTAAATTAATCTTTCTAACATGATTTATTTAATTTATTCATTTAATTTATATAGTCACGTTTTTCAAAAGCTTTCTGTTTTAAATCCAGCCTTTATTTGCCTTGAAATAAGAGATGATAATGTATGTATTATTTATAATTATTCAAGGAAATCTGTAATATTAAATATTGTTTAGATGTTAATTAATTGAACTTTATATTTATTTTACAGTCAGTTGTTGACTACATATAGACGTTAATACAACTGTTGGCTACTTCAATACATATGGCACAAATTTGACATTATTGTGATGTTCCGGACCTTTGCATGAGGAAATTCTCTCGAACTGGACCTCGCAGAACTTTAGTTGAATACCCCTGCTCTACACAAACCTTTTGCAGCCGGAGGGAAAGGATAGCAGCTCATTGTTGATGCGTTGAGGAGTAAACTCCCAGTCTATCAAGACCTGTTGATTTTCTCTCTGCTTCATGTGTGTGAACGGAGAGGAGGAGATAAGATTTTTAGTTTTTATCTGTCCTTATCTTGAACCTGATCTGCTGGAGCTTTATCTTCATTCCACTCCCTTGTCCTAATGTGGGGCCAAGTTTGATAGACATCATTTGGAGCCTTTGATCGTATTCCAGAAAGATATTGTCTTTATATCTGAGCAGAAAATCTTTATTTTGAGTGACGGTCCAGCAAAACACTCCTGATGATAAAGTGTTTACAGTGGCTTAGTGCCCTGTTCTGACCAAGGCTTCCTGAGCATGTTCAAGTATGTCTTCGTGTTCTGAACAAAGCACAACTTAACAAGGCAAATTGCTTTTTGGAATAAAGTTTTGGCAAGTAGTAGTTATTACAAGTCATAAACATGCTTATTTGAACATTCTCATTGATTTTCTTCCCCTGGGAAAATTGTGTAATGTGTGTTTTACTCATCTTATATTTGTGTGCATTTCTGAAGTGTGGCTCAGCCTGTGCAGTCAGGCTGTCGCATTTCAGGGTACGGTTTAGATTAGAGGTCTGGCTGTGGCTTCCCCCTCTTCCCCTCTCTGTGACTGCCAGCACATCATTTACTTAATGAAATCCCGCCATTCCCTTTAGCTTCAAGATTTTTTGCAGATGTTGACAGGGAAGGACTTTGTGAATTATTGGAAATGTTCACTCCTGCATTTTTAATGAATGTCCTGCTTGTTGTGAACGGGCTGCCTTGTCGGAGATGGGGGAAACAGTTGTCTTTGTTTGGGGAGCTGGTGTCTGGATGCCCGTGGTGGAGCAGTGTGAGTTACAGCCCAGCAAGTGTTGTGATTGAAACAGAAACTCTGGTGCCACATTATCCTGACAGAACACATTCTCCGCACTGACTCTGATCCACTGGGCCGATCAATAGGAAACCATTGTTTGAACGGCAACTCTGTCCATTATAGCTGGTTCACCTCCCTGCCCGGTGGAAACCAAATACCTACCTTTCGCCTGAAATTAGTCAGACTTATCTAACTCATAATAATAGAGTTCCTTGTTATTGTTCATTTAAAACCAAGCTTTCAATATAGCTTGACTATATAGGCCAGCTAAAGTCAGTTCCCTCCCTCGGTGTAGGATCTTGCTTTTCCACTCTGAGGAAAAGTATTAATCAAATAAAAGTGTGTACGTAAAAGTGTCAGACCACACAGCCAACACTTCCCCTCTCATGTGACGTGGGATTCGGTGGGAATTTTCCCCCAAACCAGACTCTTGAAGGAGAAATAGTACAACTTTCTTAAAGCCCCCCACCTTCCACAGTCCTAACCAGAGTAGGAAGTTAGGAGGCATAGCGAGGGGAGGAGGGGGAGTTTCAGGAATGTGCAGGGTCTCCTCTACTCAAACGCTCCAGCCTTCTTGGCTCGAACCTCACTCACAAACAAACACACGCACACACACACAAACAGATAGGTTGTATGCGGAGGTGAAAGGGCACAGCCACCCAGCAGGCTGTTCGCTGACTGTTTTGCTTTCTGTGCTCTCTCAGACTCCGCTGGGCTTTAACTCCGCCTGTAGATATGACATTTACAAACATTCCCCACGGTTTCCACAGAGTTTTTACATGCCCTGCAGGACTCTCCGAGGCCTCACTTGCATCACCACCATCACTTGTGCTCCGTGTCTCTCACACTTCCCGGCTTTGGAGGAAACTTAGAGGAAATGAGCAGCACATTTTCTTCCCTCTTAAAAAAAAGAAAAGTCTTCTCCTTCAAACCAGTGGTCTCTTACTCACGCGCCCAGACGGCTCCTCCACATTAGCCTCCTTAGCTTCCTGTGCTTTTTACACCCTCTGTTGTTTATTGATTTGATTTATGGATTCTGTTAGTTATCTGCTATCAAGGGTACAGCACTTTTCCTCCCTCATGGGGTCATCCAGAAACAGAAACAGAGGGAAAGTGGAGAGGAAGTGGATGACAATGTAAAGCATTCCCATTGTGACCAGTCGGGCTTGGTGACTGGATTCAGTTTCCCACAGTGTTTTCTCCCAGCACGTATCTCTTCCTCTCTTTCACGCTCTGTCTCTTGCTCTCTCTCTCTCTTTTGCTCTCTCTCAGCAGAGAAAGGCCAGACCTCAGGGAGAAAAATCCATAGACGTATAAGAGCAGCTCCAGTTAGCGTGTCTGTCTGATAAAGCCGACTTTGATGGCAGCGATAGCCCAGACGCCAGCCTAAAAGTGGCCTGCTCAGAGGTTGGAGTTGGCCAGTAGGATCCGCTGTCTACAGAATTAAAGCCATACCATACTCTGAACAGGAGGAGGCCTTTGCTTTATTCAACTTTGTTATTTTAGTCGTAAAAGAAAGTTAAATCAAACAAACTAGGGGGTGCACAGGAATGCGCAATTTCCCCCCCTAAATTTTCACACTCACACACACACACACACAGTCCTCCCCACCAGCCCCCAGCCTATCAGTTCATTGGTGGAGTCTAATAGCTAGAGGGGAATCTAATCCTTGGCACAGGATGAGAGACTGCCCCCCCCCCCCCCCCCCTCCCTCGCTGCTCTCCTCCCCTCGACTGCACTGCTTAAAGGCACTCGCAACAGTATTTTTCTTTTTTCTTCTTCCTCAGCAAAGTTTTACAGCAATGTCCCTATCCCGCTCTGGATTAGGAGAGATGAAGTATAATGGCGGTGGCCCCGGAGCTTGGTGGGGAGATGTTAGCACGGAGGGGAAGCTGTTGTTTGTCTCCCTGTCCCTGACACTCGGCCTCCCATTCATCTCACTCCAAAGCTGCGGAGCTGTGTTTACCCCGGGGCAGCTCTTTTCTGCTTCTCCCGCTGCCCTTTCCCCCCCGTCCTTTCCATGCTGTCTCTAAGAGCATTACTGGATGATCATCAAGGATTGCCATTGAAACTCTCAGGCCCCCATTTCTGTGTGCTTAGTAGTAAGTATCCAGACTTGCCCTCGAGTGCAAGGAACTCATAGCTGGGCAATCTGCTTTTTTTCCCATAATTTGTAAACTTGTGGAAAAGGCTTGGGCAAGTTGTGTTTAACACAGGCATATGTAAGGCTGGTTTTAATGGTTGGTTTTCTCTCATAACAGAGGAAAAAATATTTAATAGTAATAATCGTGATCAGTATTATCATCAGGGGTGTAATATAAGCAAGTACCTTTATTCAAGCACTGTGCAAAAGTACATTTTTCAAGTATTTGTACTGTACAAATATTTTTTCCATTTCAGGCAACTTTTTAGTTACTAGTTACTTTTCAGATTAAGATTTCACATCCACAATATATAAGGATCTAATAAATGATTATGCACTGTTATAGATAAACCCCAACAATGTAAAATATAATTCAGAAATACAATTAGCTTCACCTCAATGAACTAAAAGAGTAAAAAGCTACCTTTTTACAAATGTATCAGTAATAGTGATCCAAATAACATCATAGTATCACTCACAGGAGCCATTTTGCTGAAAAAAACTTTTACCTTTTATACTTTAAATACATTTTGGCAAACATTCTTTCATACATTGACTTAAGTGACATTTTCGTTGCATGATTTTACGCACAGGATCTAAATTCTTCCTTCATCGCTGATTATCTTCATGCACTCTCACTTTTTATGCAGATTAATAATTTATGCTGATCCTGAACTGAAAGCTGACATTTTGGTCTGTTTTGTAGACATTTGTGTGCGTTGATGTTTGCTTTCTGAGTTCCAGCGAACTGATACAAATCTGTGTTTGTTATCAGACCTGATGTCCTGCTTTTGATACTCAGAATTCCTCCAATCAGACAGGGAAACAGAAAAATCAACATTTTCACATGGTTTCCATAGAGCTCATGCCTTGTTGTGGAAATCAAGCTCTGCACAGCAAAATACTTTCTGTAGTTGGAGAAGCGTGCGTTAAAAACCTCTGTTTCCTGTGCGACTTCACTAAACGTGTAGTACGTGCAGACTCAGGCGACCAAGGTCACTTTCAATTCACTGAACGTGTGACAGGGCTCGTTACATTTTGAGTGTCGTAATCTGTTGACTTATTTCTTGACCCTTAAGGGAAAGCCAAAAAGAGACTTATCATCATTTACTTATCATATAGCAAACCGCTTTATTGCATGAAGCCGTTTGGTCCACAGATCCATGGATCTCAACTTTTGGTTATGTAAGGCGTCAGAGTTGATAAAACTCCTGAAACTCCTGTTCAACAGGAACTGGAAGTGCAACGGCCATACTGTGGCTCTGAGACTGACACTAAGAGGAAAGGCTTTTGAGAATAAAAATAACAATAATAACATACGCTACTATTCTAATGGGTAAACGAAGCTTTTAAAAGGTGGCAGGGTTAAATGGATGCAGAGCAGCAGTAATTGCTCCCAGCCCATCGTGGCTCCGCCCTGAGCAGACTCTCTGAAAGCCCAACATGGAGTTGCAGAGAGTTGGGTGCGTTTGCTGTGGTCAGAGGGGAGGAAGACACACGCCCTTCCTTCACCGCCTTTTAGGTTTGGTCATATAATGATAATTAAAGCTGGCTCCATGCTCTCATATATCAATTTGGAAAAAGGTAGATAAACACATTCAGACACATCGCTGAAGGAAGAAGTCGTCCTTCAAAAGGTAAAAGGCTGAGCATTTGACATAGGGCGAGCAGTGGAGGCCATAGTTGCCGCGGTGATATTGTCCAAACAGTGAGCTGATGGTGATAGATCTGCTCTGTTAAAAAAGGTCCCGATGAGCCCTTTTCTCAGAGCCTTCATCTCAGCACTACCACTTAGCCAAAACACACATGTTCAGGACAAAAACACAAACACGGTGGCTGATGTTCGTCTCTGTCCGAGCAGACGCGTGTGCGCACACAGGCACACGCAGACGCTTAACACAACAGAGCAACAGGAAAAGGCCTGGCTCGTGGTGTGCTCATTGTTTTCTCTCAGGCTTTTAGCATTTGAGACATTTCTAACCTTTGTCCTGCTCATTCCTCTTTTTGGTCCTGGCAGTCTTACTGACTACCTTTGTTCTAGGCTACGTGTGAAAACTAGACACTATTGACCAAATTGCTTTAGCTTTATTCTCCCCCTCTAAAAAGGAGGAGACGGTGGCCATTTGGTCTTTTGTGTTTGCGTGCACAGTTTCAAAGTACGTTTACCTTGATGTGTGGGCTCCATTTGATTTGAGACAATAGAGAGCCGTAAATAAGTTGAGGCTGAGTTCTTTGTGTGGCCGCGCCGCGCTGAAGTAAGAGCTGAGCTCCGAGTGGAGGAGCTGGAGTGTGGAATTCACTAATGGCACATGCATGTTGGGGCCCCTGAAGAGAGGGGGTCATTTCAGCCATCAGTGTGTGCGCAAACACACAGAGAGCCTGTCTGCAGCTTCCCCCACCCACACACATCCCCACTCACTCACTCACTCTTTTCCTCCCCCTCCACAGCACAGTGAGCCTTGAACCAGCAGCCGTTTTGTCTGTGCAAGTCTGGTCAACGTTTTTGCTAATCTTTGTATAAACTTTACCAGTGTGGGTCACCCAGCAGAAAGGTTTAGTTGGGTGGGAGGTGAGCGAGGCATTTGTTGCTGTGTGGATCTGCGATGCTCCACCTTAAAGGCGTTTGTTAATGGGGCGGGCGGTCATTAAGCCCTGAGAGCAGAGAGACTGAAAGGAATGAGGCCACAGGCCCAGGCTTTAAATCCTCTGTGCCAATAGACCCTCTGAAGCAAAATAATGGCATCACTCTGTGTGTGAGTTAATGGGAGCTGATAGCATGAAGGCTGGGGGGTCAGCGGGTCACGGGCTTGTGCTAAGTTGTCAGGGAGCTGAATGCCGTCCCTGGGCCCACAGCAGGGGGAAGAGCTGGGTTAAGGGGGAGGGGGACCCCCTGCCTGGCCCTCTCCCGTCACCCCCACTCTTGTGGAATGTGAGGAAGACGAGGAAAGAGGAGAAAGAGTCACCCTCATTCTGGAGAAGTAAAGGGTGAAGAGACGGATGTGAGATCATGGGACTCTCTGTGCTTTTTCTTCCTCTTCCACCCGGCCCGCCCCTCTCCTCGTACCACAGATTTTATGAGCAGTGTAACTGTGTGACAGCTTTGAGCAGTGTGGACTGAAGCAGCCTCTGAAAGTAGTCAACAGTGCTGTGTGCCTGTTCACTATAGTGAAGATAGAAGTCCACCCAGGGAGCAGTAACTCACTTTGGAGTGCTGAGAGCTGTCACTGGAAAGAGTTCACAGACTGCAGCCATGAAAACTGAATTAGCAAGCTGATTTACTGGACAGAAATGTTTAGGAATGAGGTGCCAACTTTGTTCCACTGTAAAAAGAAAATAGTGTTTTTGTCTGTTTTATCAAAATGCTCACAGGCAAAACACTGTAGACTTTTTATCCAACCCAAACACACTGTTGTAGGAGGTTATTTGCTCATTTTCAGTGGAAACACTGAGTCTCATCCTAAATTATCTTTTAGTAATCACAATCTGTTTGGAAAGCACATGTGTGAGAAGCAGCGACTGCCTCTGTGCTGCTTGGTCGGTGTTTAATCCTCACAGTGCCCTCTTGAGGCAGAGGAGGAAACTGCAGCTTTTCAGTTGGACCGACTCCACCCCAGGATATGTATAGTAGCCTGTGTGCGTGCGTGCGTTGGACGGATGTGCATGCAGTGGTATTTATACAAGGCTTAGATTTCAATACAGTGCCTCCTTCAGTATTTATAGTGTGGCCATCTGCTCTGAACAATAAAAAGAGATAGTTAATCCCCTAAAACTTCAGCCTTCGTTTTTACTAGGCCTGTTTGCTTTTGTTTATGTTTCGTTTAATGACTGTCCCTGTCTCTTCTAGATGCCAGTATGTCGCCTGACGCCCCGAAGCAGAGCCACTGGTGTAATGTGGCGTACTGGGAGCACCGCACGCGCGTGGGTCGCCTCTACACAGTGTACGAGCACTCCGTCAGCATCTTCTATGATCTACCTCAGGGCACGGGCTTCTGCCTGGGCCAGCTCAACCTGGAACACCGCAGCAGTACAGTTCAGCGCACGCGAGGCAAAATCGGCTACGGCATCCTACTCAGCAAAGAGCCGGACGGTGTTTGGGCGTATAACCGCAGTGAGCACCCCATATTTGTCAACTCCCCAACCCTGGACGTGCCCAACAGCAGAACTCTGGTGGTGCGGAAGGTGATGCCAGGCTACTCCATCAAGGTGTTTGACTATGAGCGTTCCTGCCTCCTGAGGCACACCACGGAGGTTGACCTCTTGGATGGACCCTATGACCCCAACAGTGTGCGCATCAGCTTTGCTAAGGGCTGGGGCCCCTGCTACTCAAGACAGTTCATCACCTCCTGCCCCTGCTGGCTGGAGATCCTCCTCAACAACCATAGATAACACAGACGGACCCCACAAACTATCCCAAATATCATCTACCTAGATTTAATATAAAGTTTTATATATTATATGAAATATATATTATACTTGTAAATACGGAGTCATTTTTACAATGTAATTATTTATGTATGGTGCAATGTGTATATGGACAAGAGGAAAAAAACGGAAATGCACTTTGGCTTATATATATTATATATATAAATATATATAAAGATAAAGAATCTTTCAATACCAACTTGAGAAATTATACAGCAAAATTAGGATGAGCCTGGATTCGGTGTATAGTTTTCATATACTATTAATATCCAGACAAAAAGCTAACACCATTCACACATTGATAATAAAGGATTCGCATAATAATTATCTTTGTTTGGTCTGCATCATTAGCTCTTTGATTTCCACACTTTCAATATTCCTCTATGATTTATTTATATCTGAACAAGTGTATTGATATTTTAAGGTCGCCAGTAGACTTAACCCTACTTGTTAATAATTTGTCTGAAATGCCAACCATTCCATACGTTGGTACATCATGTTTTATACTGAAATAAGGTATATGTTCTTGTGTGGCATTTGACATTTAGACCAAGGGTTAGGATCCACTTTTCCCAATTAGCAAAGGAGCAAATAATGTAAAGATCAGAGGTGAATTCATCTTTGCCAAGCAGAAAATGAGCTGTCATTTTACAGTTTATTCAGAGTGGTCATTGAGGAGAGGAGTGTGATGTCTCCACTAGTGGGTAAAAACAACTAACTCGTTAACTGGTTATAGTTATATTTCAATAGCATCTATAGCATCATGTTCATAGCTAGGTTTTAAGACAAGCACACTCAACTGATCCACATGTCCTTGAGGTCCCAAGGAGCCCCCGTAGTGAGGACCAAGAAGAGATGTTGCCGTAGTGGACAGTGTAGGAGGAAATGATGAAACTACTTGGTCTCACCAGTTTGGTGATCGCTGCGAAGGTGTTTCTACTTCATCACATTATCGTTGGCTCGTGGTCGCAGGTCCCCGCAGCCAGCTCGTCTCACAATGGACGTTGTTATAACTGACCGGGGGATGCGGCACCCTAAATCTGCCACAGTGATACTGGAATGTATGCAGAGAAACCAAGTTTTACAAGCCTACTGGAATCTTAAATACTTCAGCCAAGGTGGATGTGGTTTAGCTGGCTTCCTTCATAATTGCTGGTGTAGGGTTGTCAGATTGGCGGTGGTGGTAGTGGGGAGGGGGGGGGGGGCAGAGGTCTCTGCCAACATTCAGCAATAGAGGCATTCAGTAACACTCTGATTTAATGAGTGCTGAACTGTGCAGTTACAAGGAAATGGTTTCTTAAAGTGGGCTCTAAAAGACATCAAAACTGTTGGATGAGCTTTTTTTTTTCAGCAGAGAGACACAATGAAGAGGGCTTTTTTTTGTCACAGGTTGTCATATTTTGTGTTGAAAATATTACTTTCCAATCGTGCTCTGCTGAGTGCAGCGTCTCTGTCCTTCGCCTCCTCCATAAAGGCTCAGACAGCCTCCTCCAGGCCTGCTGACTGTCTGGAGCCAAGACTGTGTAGAGTTCAAACAGCAGAGAGGAGTGGCTCCACTCCGCCTCTGTCTCTGCCTCCGCTCTCTTCCCTACAACTGGGGGCCATTATCCCGCTCCTTTGTGTCTCTGTTATGGGAAAAGGGCCCACATCACCACTGGAGAGGAACTGGCAGACAATTATATGGGGTGGCGAGGAGCTAAGACACATAGTGGGCAGATTACACAAGCCACCACAGAGGGTATGCGAGGGGGCCTAATTAGACGGGGCTGGGGAGGGGCCAACACACATCTACATCTACTGAAGCTGCATCTCTCAAGAGGCGCCTGCTCTGCTCCAGAGCTGGCATAGTTGTGGCAGGAGGACTTTGACTCTGAGCAAGATGAAGGAGAGAAAGGGAAAAGCTATGTAAGCATCTTTGTGTGCTCCGTGAGCTCAGGAATGGTATTGATTAGCAGGCTGCAGCCCTCAATAGTTTTCTGGAGAAGTCTGTGTTTCTCTCAGCCGCAAAAAATAATAGCCGCCATTTTGTTCCTTTTTTTTTTTTTTGCGATTCACTGAGCTGTAGTTGCTGCGCTGCATTGATTAGGAACGGATGTTCGCGAGAAAACAACTTAGTAGCTACTTTTCACAACAGCACAAACACAAAGCGCTCTCTTCACAGAGATGCTACATGTGGGTATATCTGCATTTGTGTTTCTGTGTGAGATGAGTCTCTCTGAGCTTTGTATGTGGACAACTACTTTTTAAAGCTTTGAGTTTCGAAACCCTGTTATTATGGCTTCTGTCCTGCCAAAGCCTCAGTACATTCCTCTGACTGTAGATTCTTGTCTGTAAGCCTCTCCTAAAGCCTAGTTCTTCATGTTCACCGTCGGCTTCAAAGGATTGAGGTCTGATAATTACAATCAAGTTAGTAAGCTCATCTGTTCACTTTTAACAAAAGGTGAGCACACAAGCAAACGCATCCCTTGGTTCATAGTGAGAATAAATGAATGTGTAATTTCAACCAGAAGAGATTTCACACTTTCCTGTTTTGCCCATAAGATACCAGAGTGTTGAAACCGACACACACGTCAGTATGGAAGAGCTAGGGGGTCATTTGAGCCGGACAAATGTGGAACTACCGCAGATCGCTACTCCTCGATGACCCTGTTCTGCACATCTGGCCCCAGTAAAAACCAGTGAGGTAATAGCACCTTTTGAAACGAAAGGAGATTACACAGAGCACCCCAAACACTTCCGTCTCTCTCTCTCTCTCTCTCTGATGAACACCGGCCTATGGAAGTCTTCTCACCTTAGCCGAGGGTGTTAATTACGGCTCCTTGCAGCTGCCATGCTCGCCACTTACTGGGCCTGCTGACACTTGCCAGTGCACAGGGGATCCACGCTCTCAGAGGGGATTATGGGTCGGCACGCAGAGCTAGCCAAGAAAGGGAGACTTTTCCTTTTGGGTGTTTTTCCACTTTAATAGGCTGAATGCAAGACACGGATGAGAAGCAACGTGACTGATGTGTCTGTGCTTTGTGGTTGCGTGCGTCTTTGCCTGCACAGGTGTGTGTTCTGTCTGCACAACCGTCACAAGCACTTTGTTAATGCTTTGCTAGGCTGATAAATCTTGCTTCCTAAGTGCCATTTTGGTTTTGTATCTCCCCGATGACAAACCATGATTATGCTACTGTGCTGCAGGCCTCTAACTTAGCCTGGAACAGACCACTGAGTAAGCATTTAGGTGGTTTTTCAGAGGCCAAAAGCAGCCTGGTCCTGATGCTCCTCCTCTTGATGCTCTCCCACCCTCCTTCAGTAATTACAGGGTGCACAGAGGCCTCTCTGACGTACGAAAAGGATTTATTTTAGTGAGTTTCCACAGAGGTTAAAATAATGCCACAGTGTGCGCACACACACACACACACACACACACACACACACACACAAACGCACACACCCTCAGGCTCAAATCTGACAGCATTTATCAACAGCCTATTGCTGCCTCCCTTGTCCAACTCAAATCATGAGAGCACAGTGGTCCTTATTGTCGCATCCAGTATGTTTTAGGGATGTTTAAATTATCTGGATGATCCGAATTAGCATGTTCAATTAAAAAGAAACAAAAAAGTCACGTAACTTCAAGGGGTTCCATGCAAAGTGTTGTCAATTGGCATTTGTTTGCATTCTGCTTTGAAAGAGTAAATGGCTGAAGCGGGCAGTCTCACTCTACTTTAACACACTCACCCTGACTTAACAGAGGCGTCTCTTATTTAAGTGCACACAAGCAGGACGCCGGTGAATTTCTCAAGCTAAACTAGGATGTTTTTCCCTGAAAATCTGAATTCCTCTTTCAGCTAACCTGTACCAAAGGAGCATGGCTTAATTCACTGCAGAACAAGCTAGAATTGCATTCTTTAATATAATTCTTTGAGAGCCCAAGTTGTCTTTCTTTTCTGTCTGCATTTGTAATGTATCTGGTGAGAAGAAAAGATGTGTTTGCTGAGTTCTCTGTGATATTGTCTGAAAAATATGTATCATTTATAAAGTCCTTTAATAGAGTTGCCTTATGGGCTTTAATCAAGTCCTTCCCGTTCCTTCATTCTCAAATGTGAGGCAATAGCACATGAATGCAGTTTGCTGCAGCGGTGCTGGTTGTGGTTGTGCCTGCCTGTGGGTTGTTTTTTTTGTCTTTTAAAGTGACTCAGTGAGAGAACCAATCACAAATCAGTTTTACACTTTCTGCTAAGTAGTACAAAATACATTCACTTAACACTGAGTCTCACATGTTTTGAGAAGTAATCCTATATATTAAAGTATGCCATGCTCATTGATCTTGCCAAGAACTCAACAATTTATTTCCACAGGCTCAGGTTGTCCTTTTGGAAGTCTGACAGTTTCTTCTTTTTTTTTTTTCGAGGGGCTGTAAAAGTGAAGACCATGGAACGCAGCCCCCTTTTTTTCTACAGGGCTTCTAATATGTTCCATATTGTGAGTTTAAATGGGGTGGACTCAGGAAATGCAGTCACACTGCTTTGCCTTCCAAGCTTCCAGTCTGAGGTTTGGCCTGCAGTGCCGGTGGTTCTGTGGACTGGGGCTGATTGGGCGGTTGGAGCAGCCGAGGCGGTTAGGCTTAGCCATGTGGGCTTTCTTCCTCCTCTCCTCAGGAGCCGAGATGTCCATGTCGCTGGTTCTGTTTTGTTGTGTTTTTCTGCCTGCAGTCGAGCCCCATCTCCTGCTGCACATAAATGGCTCACATTCTGGCCCACTCACACTTTGTTTCCCCACTGCAACTTTATTTTGTGCGGTATATATGAAGCTATAGCCAGTTAGCTTAGCTAAGCATAAAGACTGGAAAGACTGTCTGAAGACTGTCTGAAGAAATATAATCCTCCGACCAGCACCTCTAAAGCTCACAATTTGACACGTTATAGCTCTTGAAGTGCATTCAGTGTGAGGTTGCCATGCAGCAGAAATAGTCCAGCATATAACCCCTCGAAACTTGTTTTTACACTTCGTTTTTTTGTCACTAAATGTAAAGTGTTAGGCAGGTCTTGTTCTTTTGGACAGAGCCAGACTAGCTGTCTACCCCCGTTTCATGTCTTTATGCTAATCTAATGGCTGCTGACTGTAGCTCCATATTGAATACACAGACATCAAAGTTGTATCCATTTTCTCTCTGTAAGAAAACAAATAACATCTTTCCTAAAATGTGAGACTATTCCTTTAAACTTTTATTTCTACTTTAAACGTCCTATTGACGCTTTTTTTTTTGGTCTCCAGTGTGTTGAGAGATCTTCATTAAACCGGTGCCAGCACTTTAAACCAACCCTTCAGTTGTTGGAGATGACTTTATGTAGCAGTTTAAGTACTCTGCTGGGCAGCGCGAGGCCCAGCCATGAGCGCGTATCTCTGAGAAGAGTGAAGATGAGTGAGGAGGCTCAAATTCCAGCACAGAGGTCAGGTTTCGCATTCCTGGGGCACACACCACCGCCTGTCTCCACACTGACATACCTGCTGAGTGTATGAGTGCCAGCGAGGGGCCAGGAATGTGTGTGTGTGTGTGTGTGTGTGTGTACAAATGCACGTGGTGGACTGTGTATTTTTTTTTCATTTAAAATATCAAACTAAATGTGTCAAAATGAACATATTGCATTCCATTGCAGATCAGCAAACGTACTCACAAACATATCATAGCAAACAATGGAGTGAGCTGTGGAAGGGGAAAAAACACACAGATGTAGAGAGTTGGCTCACCAAATCAAACCAAGCACTCATTACTCCGCGCACGCCATTCCCAATCAGCTCAGAGGGTGGGTGGGAGTCCAAAAGAGCGTTAAAAAAAGCAGGGCTCCTTCCAGTCTCATTTGAACAGAGCGGATGCCCTTGAAACTCCAGGAATCCAGAGAGGGGAAACCGCTGCAGCTTTTAGCTGCTCGTGGTGCCTCCTGGTTGTGCTGCAGCAGTTTGTTTCAATGAAAAAGCCTTGCTAAACAAAACTGACTTGTCTTTGTCATTTTTCAGTCATTTTGTTGTGATTTTAATGGAAAGAGGGATATGAATACCAATCCAGCCGCATACAATGGTTTTCATTAACTTAACAATAGTGTTTATTTCACAGTCTCTGAACTGGGCCCCATGAGGGAAAGCGAATCACTAATTAGATTTAAGTGCTGCTTTCTTTTTCCCCAAATATACTTTGCAAGACAGCTTTGGTATAAACCTCAGAGTTCAGAGCTTCATGGATTGTTTCTTCATCCTCAGGCTTTAAGGACACATTTTTTCAATAATCTAACTGCACTGGAGCTTAGATAAGTCCAACTCCATGTAAAGGTTTTATGGGCTATGACATCGTCTTGGATGTTAAAAGCAGAATTTATGATGCTATCTCAGTACAACATTTATGTCAGGCTTGGCAACCCCAGAGCAGTGAAACTTTACACTCAATACTCACCTCTTTGCCAATATAGTTGCAGTAGCCGAGGCGACATCTGGCCAGGAATTGTTGGCTCATCTGCTCAATACTATGGATCAGCAACACAATACCTCCCAGCAGTAATTTATTAGTTGTTTCATGGTAACAATATAGTACTTTCGTATTGCGTTTGAATTTTAAACTCATGTTGGAGTTTGTCCAGGATGAGGGTTATCAAACGACAACTTAGACTTCATCAAACTTCACAAGAGTACAGAAACTTGGCCCAGAGGATGGACGTTCGATCGCCATTCGCGATGCTTTGGCGGGTTCCCTTGAGAACAGAAGCATCCCCAGAGGGCTTCCCAGTCATCAAGAGCAGCCAGTGTTAATAACATGTCTTATTCCTCGAGGGCTGTGCAACATGATCTCCATCTGACATTCCTGGGCTTTTATTTGTCTCCATTTCCACTGCGTTCCAGCCACTACTGCTTCACTCGTCCCGTTCCATCCCATATGAGGCTGTTTAACATCTTAATATGCTGCTGTCTTTCATCTGGCTCCTGTTAAAGCCTTAACAGAAAGATTGTGAATGCTAACTACTGTCAGCACCTGGCTGTAAGAGAGCAGAGGAGAGGTGGCGAGAGGGAGAGGAGCAGGCAGGAGACAGACGGGGGAACGAAGGACTTAGCAAAGTGTGGAGAGAGTGCGCTTTGACTCGGTGGAAGGAGTATTCAGATCATTTACGCATATGAAAAAAAGTCAAACAACAAGTTTGTTACAGGAGCAAGTCTTCCATTCAAACTTGTGTGAAATTTTCTGAAATGACCTGGCTATATAAACAAAATAATCCAAGGAGTTGGAGAAGAAATCACTCTTTGGTAGAAGTTGTGAACTAACATGGGCTCACATGGCTCTATTAAATACACTATATCCTATAGGATTGCTGTGTGTTTTATGACTGTTTATCGAGTAACTAGCTGTCAAATAAATATATTGGGGTAAACAAAACCATATTTATGTGTGCAATTTTGTGGAGTAGTACAAAGCAGAATACAACAGATATAGATTGAGTATAAATACCTCATATTGTACTGTTATCATAAGTCCAGTACTGAGTAAATGTAATTTTCACATGTGCTGTACACATCTTCTGTGAGTGAGTGCAGCATGTGGCTGCCTCTCCACCCCTACATGGATGTTCATGTTCCTCCTTCTGTAATTCATCATCGAGATGACATACTTGAATGTATGACATGCGTTCATTTTCTGACAACTCTTCCGTCTGTGCTGCCATCTCTCCGGCCGCTACCTGTTAAGATGAAGGCTCGCCTGCCTGCCAGCTTGCTTTGTTATCGCTGCTGCTCTCGTCAGCTTGTTGCTGTGCACGATAGCACGGTTCACACAGATTCCTCTGCAGATTTATGTGAACGCCCATCCCCTCGCCTGTGGCAGCAAGTACGCGTGGCGGCAGCCTGTCAGAGCTGACGGCTCCGATGATGTTCTTACAACCGTTAACATGGCAAAGAATCACTAATAGAAATGAGCCCCCAGCTACGAGAGCCAGGTCAGCTGCAGTACAGTAGTCCCTGCTGTATCAGACAACCAGGGATCTTGTTGTCGTTAGGATGCCTAACATGAAGCGGCACACAGACTGAGCACATCTCCTTTCTCCACTGGCATTCCTCTAATTGCTTCTGTCTTTTTTTTTCTTTGGCCTGTATGAACAAAATGAAGCAATCCAGGGGAATTTATATAAATGCTGTGATAACTGCCCACAGGGCTATTCAAAATCAGGATAATAGCAGGCGCCTTGCAAGCAGAAAGAAAAATAAAATCCTCATTACACTTGTTTCTGCTTTCTTCCTGAACGGCCGGCATGCTGCAGCTTGTCACTCCAGCCCGGGAAGTGTTCAGACTTATCTGCTCTGCCGTCGTTCATTCCTCCTGCGCCCCAGAACAGGCTGCTGATTGAAGGAGGCCTGAATCTGTCTGAATTACATGTTTGTGAGGGATGTAATGAAATTCATATTTCTATGTCCCACAGGGCTCTGGTGTGACATATCAGTTCTTCTCCAGAATGCAAAGCAACAAGTCTTGAGCTCTCATGCCAAGCTCTCAGTGTCAGGTAGAGGGTAGAAACTAAGCACAAGGTAAATCTGGTCCTCAGTGTTGGTTCATTTTTGCTGGCATGCACACGTTTTTGGGCACAACCAGGCATCTGCTAGTATTTCAGGTCTTTGGCACGGCCTCAGTCGGGCAGGTACAGTATCAGGGGATTTCTTCCCTCTGGCGATGGCTCCGGTCCAGGCTAAGAGGCCTGTCCACATCTAAAGAGAGGCCCCCTGTGTCAATGTGATTTCTGTGTGAGAATCCAAGAGAATAGGCAGGTGGTTGTTATAGCAGGACAAACTAGAGACTACGGCTGATTACACTTACTACATGAGGAGTCAAAGAGCTGTTTTATTTTGTTTTGACTGGACAAATATTTGTGAGTCCATTATGAGGTTACACCTACAGACATGGGCTTCGGAGACAGTAGGAGTTTGTTTTCATCCTTTTCATCTTTCCCTCACGGCTCCCCCCCTCTTCCCTCCCCTACTCTAACTCTCCCCCCTCAGCAGAGTTTTTAATATCAAAGTGCGCTGTCTGACAGGGGAAAGTCTCAAACAAGGGCTCTTTTGTTGGGTCTCCCTCCAGCCGGCCAGGAACGACAAGAACTTGTTCGGTTAGAAAGGAAGATGAAGAGAGGGGAAAAAGCGTCGGGACAGAATTGGCCCTTCTACAATGTACAAGAGATTATTTTGGCATCTGGCATTGTGTATGAAACTGAATAACTTAATTTCAGCTTATTACGAAGCAGACATACTGTAGATATGAAAACACTATTCATTTTTCAGATTCTCCATATATTTAATATCATCACAGTATAATAGGGACACAATTTCTCTGTCTCTGTCTGTGGGAGAGGGGCACGCCTGTTGTGACTTTGCCAGAACACAGAATGACAACCACAGCCAGGATGAATATAATTCTTTGTATCAGTAATCACTTTGCCCAGTATTTACCCTAATGTCTTGTCATCTGATACTGAGGCAGTATGTATACCCTGCAGTGGTGGAGAGTAAAGAATTTTAACTCAACTTTTGTTCAGTATTTGTGACTTTATACTTCTACTCCACTACATTTCCCATTACATTATGAGCAATGCTGTGGGCAACGAGTAAAGTAGCAGCGGAAAGTTAAACTTGAAGTCGAAAACTTGCATCCTCACATGTTGGCGAACAAGGCATTAAGCTTTTGTCCTGTAGAGCTGAAAGGCTTTGTACTGCCTGTGCATCCCTTTGAGATGACATACTGTGATTCCAGGCTCAACAATTTCTCTGTATCTCTGAAACACTTTGCCGATATTGTCAAGAGTCCATATTCCTTTGCAATGTGGGCAGTTACTGCCAATGCTGGAAGAGAAACCTTTGCTGCAGGATATTTCGCCGTTGAATCAGGCTCCCTTCACCATCTGCAGGGATCTGCATCTGCATTGATAGAACAGCCAATAGGCACGCCCTCTCTCTGAAATAACCTGAATGGAAGTCTCCTGACACGGGTTGGATTTTACAAACCCTTAAAACAGAGCCAAGAGGAGGCGCAGAAGTCTAGTTTTCTCTCAAACCACTAGAACAATATACAATATGATGAAAGGTTATTATGGATTTATTGTGCCCAATAATGCCAAAAAACTGCCTATACCCCAGCTTTAAATAAAGTATTTGTTTAATTCCACCTTATTGGCGACCTCGTCCTACTTCTGAATTAACTTGAAAGCATTCTCCAAAGAACTTGATGCTATTGCTTTGGAAAAAAAATGAAATGCCTTCGGCTCATGTGATAGCACAGTACTTGTATGCTTCTGTTTGCGATGGGAACAACCTCGTAGCTGCTTTGAAGAGCCGCCTGCAGATCGTCATGCTGATTTAAGAACTGATATTTAGTCTGTTCCCACAGATGAAGTCATGGCTGTAGGAGTGATCATTTGATCTGGAGGATTGGTGCATTCTTTTAAGTCACTCTATCTGATCATTGACCTGCCGTGTCACCACACCAGAATGCATTGAGCTCATGTTAGTAACATGGGTCCTGTGAGATTTGAGATGATCTGGATATCAGTGCTATTCTTGCATGGAACACACCTTCAAACAAACCAGAATTTGCACTGAGCCATGATGTTCTTCCCATGTTATGTATGAACTTTGTTTGACCTCTGTCCACAAAGAACGTCCCTGTGAGTTGTGGTTCAGGTTGTAGGTATGAAAATGTATGTTTACAGTGAGCTGTAATGTACACCAGGGGAGGAGGGGGTGCTTGTGGCTGGTGGCCAGCTGAGGCCCCAGATGTGCAGCATTGTTTGGGTCGTGTCCTGTGTTGTAAGTGTGTAGTGTGGAGTCGGCTACCGGACACACACTGAGGGATCTGGGCAGCAGATGACGGCTCGCTGTTCCCAGCATGTAAGTTAACTGTTCGTTATTAAGGATTTACAATATGAAAATGTTAACAAAAATAAGTGCTAGGTTAGTGAGAAAGGCAAATGTGTGTGTTAAGAAAACATACAGTAAAACGATAATGTGGGACATTAACTGCCTTTATTTTTAAATGAGTAACATATAGATTTTTGCTTCCATTTGATAAGGTTAAGTCCAATATCATGTCATGTTCTACTGAATATATTTGCATGTGTTTTTCTGATGAACCTGATTGTTTTCTTAAGAGGATCAAATAGATAACTTTGTTGGAGAGAAATGTAATCACACCATGACTATTTCACCCCATAATGATCGTGTACAAGGGCAAGTAAATGTATCATGTGCCATCCACATTAATTATTTATTGGGCACACTATCATTAATTTGGAGTTGTCATGAATTTAAGTCCAATATTCAATCCTGCTTTGCTCGGTTTCTATCCCGCCAACTCCTGAGGGAAATAGATTTCTCATTAGCAACTAAATTCTCCACCATGTTCTCCAGCTAGTTGCTGACTGTCCACCTGTTGTTTGGTCCTGAGCAGGTTGTGCAAAGTGTTTTTTTTAATCATGTTCCTTCTGATGTCTTTTTGTCAGCAAAAAGGAATTCCTCGCTAGTCTCCTTGGTAGTGGTCGATCCTCTTTCGACATCTTGTAAAGAGCCCCTCACTGAGGCTTTGATCCTGATTGTGGTTCATATCTGTAACATTGTGACTATTACACTGTTACATGTATCTCCTCCTTCACTATTTTCAGGTATTCCTTCTCTGTTTCCCACCACGTGAATCTGAGTTTGTCCTCCTCTTGCCTCGGTTTTCCCTTTTTCCATGCAGTCATGGAGATGGCTGCCTCTTCCCACACTGACATGTGAACAGAGAGAAGCAGCAGCGGAGGTAATGCTTGTCTACCATCCCACCAACTTGTTTGCGTTCCACCTTACGCTTTACATGGGGAATGAGACCGTACTATTTTGAGACTCTTTAGGTGGGAAAATACTCCACCCAGAAGTTATGTAATTCAAAAACATTTTAAAAAGTTCCATATTTCCTTCATGGGCTTTTCAAGAATAGCCAACACTCCTCAAGGGCCACGTGTGGAGTCCATGAAGGGTTTGTTGGACGGGCACGGAGAACACACAGCTCGGGGAGAGAGTGGAAGTGTTCTGTCATGGTCGAACATGGACGTCTGGTGGTGATTAGAGGCCATTTGTTTCTGTCAGAGCACAAAGCTCCAGCCTTCTCTCTGCATGATAGATGAATTAGTGGAAGTGAACTGGATAAAAGGGGGAAAAAAGCGACACGCTCATCAATGAAATACTTTGACACTGAGACGTTCGGTGATTACCTGCACTGGAATGTGTTTGTGCGATCGGCCGGATCAAATTTAAGAAAAGTCTGTTTCTCCTCCCTGTGTGTGTGTTCTGTGCTCTCACGGACCAAACTTTCCATTCGCATTTCAAGCCCTTGTATCCAAACTTGTCTTCTTCTCATTCTACCCCCTTGTTGTTTCCTTCTCTCTCACGCACACTCACACGCATGCACTCATGCACATACATAATAAACATACTAGCTGATGACCTGGCTAATGCTTGTTCCTTGTCTAAAGAGCAGAGATAAAGGCAGAGAGGAAAGTGGCGAGTGGTGCAGTAGACCCCCCCCCCCCCCCTCCCCTCCCCTCCTGTCCTCCCCAAGGGGATCGGATGTTCTCAGCCGTTATAAGCAAGCAAAGCCAGCGGCCGGCAGACCGTCTGGCTCCAGAGCAGCCCGGGCACACAGACAATGCCAGACCTTCTGTCATGAGGTTTGCTTTCACTGAGGTCAGCTAAACAAGCCTCTAGGCCCTAAACACAGCCATGTGCACACACACACACACTTCCATCCTCGCACACACATGCACATCTGAACACACTCAAGATAATTTACTTCTTTCTTACCGAGGCAACCGTGTCACTCTCTTGTTTGTGTTGTCTGTGTCTGCAGCGTCACTCTTCCCTACATCCGATGACCTTGCTCTCGCCGCCGTTTGACCTGCTCACTGTGCAACATCGACCTTATTGTACCTTATTTCACATTTATCACTGCGCCACCAACAGCTGTCAGAGTGAGCTGCAGTAACTGATATTAAACCTTCCGGCAGCTATCAGGTGTGAGTACATTTTGTTAGTATTGATGGTGTCTTGTCCACCCTATTAACATATATTTGGACGCCAACTATTTGGAACACATTACGATATCATGCAATCCAGTGGTGAAATGTAACAAAGTGTTTCAAGTACTTTACTTGAGTATTTTTTTTGTCATACTTCTACTGCACAGCATTTTAGAAGGACATTAAGTAATTAAGTGTGACATCTACAGTACAGTTATTACAAATTAAGATTTTACAAGCAAAAAATTCAAAATGTATTTATAAAATATAAAACGATGCCCTGTTATATAACATTAGCTTCAATTGCCACCAGCTATAACATAAATATACTGCTTAACAAACCAGTACGTATAATCCAAAATGTATATTCATACAACACTGAGAGGGGTCACTCTTATATCATAGACCATAACCTAATTTAATTTTCTGTATTTATGGAATCGTTGTATTGGATTAGATGCATTCTTATCTGGTCACTCAGGTCAAGTTAGCTATGATTTGTGGAAAACCAATATGTAGAAACATACAGACTATTATTCTTAAATTATCCTCCAGTTAAGGCCAGTCTTTCTCAACTGACCTAAAAACATGTAGGGTTATACACACAGACTCTACATTAGTGATTAACCCCTTAACATACAAGGCCTCCTTTATCATGGTATGCATAATGTTGTATTGCAGTATCAAAATATATCATGTCTGACCACATAATTAATATCCTGTATCATCTTGCTTCAGCTCTTCATTGACTTCCTAAGATGTTTCCACTTAGTGAAACATTTAAACCTAAGACTTGTTTTGTATGACTGCACTGTTCCATCATTTGGACATATTCTAGATGTTTTTAGGCAATTTATACATTTTTTCCCCAAAATTCTGTAAGACAGATTTGGTATCTGTATAAACTTCCAATAACGTTAAGTGCAAGCAACTTTGTTGCAACTGTGTTTATAGTACCCTCCTCTCTGTGAGAAGGGTTAGCCGGACAGGAGAGAGATGCCTGCACTCAGGAGAGCGGAGTAACTTTTGTGAGTGAGTTATTCCAGCTGAGGCTTCTTTGTAGCCTGCTGCAGCTGTTTTTGATTTCACAGTCCAACCCCCTCCTCTCTCCCAGCTAGCATCTCCCCCTTCAAACTCCCTCCCTCCATTACCACCCCTGTACTACTCACTGATACTCACTCACGTTTACTCTCATGTTAAAATAGCGACACACACCACAACAGGTGTTTACACTCGCTTGCCTGTCCACAGGTTTCAGGGTGATTTATGAGGGACGAGAGGAAATTAAGCATGAAGGATTACATTGTGTTTAAGACACTGGCAAGACCTGCAGAGTGTGTGGTGCTGGCCTGCAAATGTGAGTCCTCCGATAGACTGGTTCACCCTTGACAATACGGGGTACTGTACACAAAACACTTGTATAAACACACAGTGACATGCACCTTATTAAAAGGAAGAGACAAAAAGCAATGAAGCTCACAAAGATGTTTGTTATGTCAAGTATCACATTCTAATTTAAAGAGGATGCTATATTTTATTTGGAGAAAAACAGTTTGGGGATTTTATAGTGAAATAAAAGAATGTATGGATTTTATCAGACGTTTTCCATCTCTTGTAGTGTTTGAGCTTCCAATCCAAGTTTCTTGTCTGTGAAAGGCATCTCAGAGAAACAACCAAAACTGTAGCAATTAACAATGCACAAGGCTGATCATGTGTATAGTTTATAAAGAAGACTGAACATAAGACAAATGATTGGACCAAGAGGAAGAAACAACCCTGTCATTTTCATTTGGGAAGTCTAGGCTGCCGTCTCTAGTGAAGCAAATAACAGCTTCATGCTCTAAAATGTTACCTTTTTATCCTCCCTCCCTTTTCATTGCTCCCACCCTGCTTTCTTGTCCATTCTTGACTCCTATATCTCCTTCTCCTCCTTCTCACCCACCGCTGTTTTTATCACTCCCTCTCTCTCTCTCTGAATGAGCTGCTCTTGGATTACTGGGGCTTTTGGAGGTCTATCAGAAACATGTGTGGAGGGTTGGAGGAGGCTGCTGGGAAGTCCTTCGTCAAGCGGCTCACCCTCATTTATACCAAAGAGCCCTAAGCCTTCAAAGACAGAAACTTATTGGACTTACAGGATATTATTTCCATTGAATGGATAAACAGGAAAAAACTTCTCACCCGAAAACCACTCTATAAAATACGGGAGCCAGTTGGAAACAAGGATCATTCACCCTCTTCTCAGGCCCTCTGTCTCTGTCTGACGTCTCTTTATGTGTTTGACTTATACAATACAATATAATAACACCAGAGACATTACATGTTGGGATTATCATATATGAGCATGAATGATCAGGATGTCTTCCTAGATTGTGCAGTATGTTGATTGTAAACGTCTCATCAGATCAATGCCAATAAGTGACAATAGTAGAGGCAGCCAATGAAGGAAATGACACTTTAAAAATTAACTTTTTTGGAAATGATTCAAACACGTGTTACATTGCCACCTTGTGGACTTTTATTGTATTGAGTGCACAAACTTGCAATAAGGTCTCGATTACCAGTTCTGGTGTAGCAAAAGTGACTGGAAGCTGTTTGTCAACATTGTTCTCATTGTATTTCTGCAAGTCATTTAAGGAACTGCAGATTAAACATGTTGCAGAATAACTGCATTTGTATTTATCCATTTTGGCTCCAGTTGGCTGTGTGCAAACAGTGAGGGTCATACGCAATAAAGAACAAAGGTCTAACCAAAGAACTGCATCACTTCTCGTCTGTGTGGTGCAAATTCATCAGTTACTGTAAGTGTGCAATAAAAGCATAAAACCAAGTCTTTGTGCTCATGGAGGAGCAATCACTGCAGAGGAATGCTGCCTAAACAGGAAAATGTCTTCCCGGTCTCTCTTTCAGCTACCGAGCAGAGCCTGTGCTGCCTGAGAATAGGCCAGAGAGGGAATGGAAAAATCCACGGCATTTAGGTAAAGCCATGTCATAAAGGCAGCACTAATGAGCCGGAGGTTTTAAGAGAGGGAGAGGAGGAGGAGGCGGGAGGAAATGGTTTACATATGGATTTGAAAGAGCACAGGCATCACAGCTATGTTGTGTATTTAATGAAGCAAAGTAATCCTGGAGCACATGTCTCTCTCCCTGCTGCTGCTGCTCTACCACTTTACTTTGACACTCACTTCTGTGTTTTAAACTTTTACACACATTCATTTGTTGCAGAAAAGTGAGTTAGTTAATCTTATGGATTTATTGGTCATTTTGTTGGCATTCAAAATGTTCATTTCTTGTATACAATTAGACTGTATCTCCCTTTCTTTAGCACAAAAACACTTATTTTCTGTGTCGAATGGATTGACCAGAGGCAATGTGAAAATGCATAATAGATAAGTAGGCTATTGCTGAGGACTATAACAAGACTGATTGTTTTCTTTTCATGAGGCCACATTAAATCATCTTCTTAGCAACATTAAACTTCCCATTACAAGGACAAAACTATTGTTGTTGTGTTTGGTGCTGGTACTGTAGTACCGAGAAGAAGACAAAACCCATGGAGATTATAGATGTTATAAGCTCATTCAGAATAACCTTCAAAGTTTTAAGCTTTTGGTGAAATTGCCAATCTCCTTATATGACATTAATTATATTTGAAGACAACTGTAACACATTAGGATGAGTGTTGGTTCTGTAACAACAAGGTAGCTGGTTCTTTCCCTGGTCTCTCCATAGTTTGCATGTCGAGTTACTCCCCGGGCCCCTGACGGCAGCACACTGCTCCTTAATTACTAAGGATGGGTTAAATGTAGAGACTAATTTCCCCAAGGGGATTAATAAAATATTCTTCTTTCTTCCAGTAGATATGATTGTAATAGGTCATTCACTGCAGGTCTCATATTTTGCAAATATGTTCAAACCTTATTTATTTTTTTTAACCTTTATTTAACCAGGTCGGTCCCATTGAGATACAATGACCTCTTTTCCAAGGGAAGCCTGGCCGTTACTGTAGACACAGTAACGGTGAGAAATTAGGGTTAAGTGTCTTGCTCAAGGACACAACAACCATGGAATGGCTGAGCGGGGTTTGAACCACCGATCTTCCGATTGAAAGTCAGACCTGCTAACCACTGACCCCCAGTTGCAAACAATGATCAGCATACGTCGTTTCGATCACAATGAACACAGCAGCCCTTAAGTCTGCATTCAATTTTGTTAAATTCATGTTAAAAGTGTAGTATTTTCAAACCGATCTGCACTTAAACTGCATTAGCGTGGAAGGACAATGTACATTGAGACACGAATAAATGCAGGCTTGTTGTTCACTGTGAAACATTACACAAATCAAGAACGTTTGTCAACTGATTTTCATATTGTACAAAAGTGAAAGAAAAGCCTGCAGTTATAGTAAAAATAGATAATATTAGATAATACCTATATGTGTGTGATACAGAGATATCCTCAGGGTCTTGCTGGTGGAGTTTGGCTATGATGGAGACGTCACAATGTCCTGTCTATAGCTTTTCTGATCAATAAGTTGGGGGCTGGAAAAACTTAATTCTAAAGACAAGTTTTTCTCTTTTCTGTTTAGACATTTGGGTTGTCTAGAAATATTTGAATTTTTTTTTTTGTGTGTTAATTTTACAGTAACTTTATAACCTCTTGTGAATGTCTTGAACTTTATTGTACACTCAGACAGGGGAACAATGTTCTCATAAAAATATCTTCTCAGGCTAGATCAAGATCAAATGACTTAAGTGTTTTTTTTTGTGTAATTACATTTTACTGGCACTTTGACCACTGAATAAAAACTGAAGAGGTGATTTGGTTGTGTGTGGGAGTTTTTTTAAAGACACTATTTTATGTGACACATAATTAAGGCAGTTTGGTCTTAATCCCCCCTTCAGACTTAATCCCCTTTTATCCCCCACATCTGTGACTTCTCGCATGCAGTTAATAATAATAATAATAATACATTTTATTTGTAAAGCACTTTTCATAAGAAAAATCTCAAAGTGCTACAGAAACCACATAAAAACACATGGATAATAAAAAACAACAGAAAACATATACAATCAAGAAAATACATACATAAAAACGCATTTGAAAAGAAAACAGCTAAACGAGCAGTGGAGAGCAAATTTAAAATCCGCAAAAACTACGAACAACTTAAGAACGCCTGCCTGAACAGAACAGTTTTAAGTTGTTTTTTAAAACTGTCCACAGACTGTGGTTTTCTGAGATGTTCAGGGAGGGAGTTCCAGATGCGAGGGGCAGTGACGGAGAAAGCTCGATCTCCCATGGTGCGGAGTCTTGAGCGAGGCTGATGGAGGAGGTTTGTGCTTTGGGACCGTAGGTTACGAGTAGATGAGTGGGGGATAATGAGGTCTTTGAGGTATTGCGGGGCATTGTTGTAGATGCATTGGTGGGTGATGAGGGCAATCTTGTATAGAATTCTTGAGGTTATGGGTAGCCAATGAAGGTTCTGAAGAATGGGAGTGATATGTTCGTATTTGCGAATTTTCATCAGAGTTCGGGCAGCACAGTTCTGAATGAATTGAAGTTTCTGAAGGTGTTTATTTGGGATATCGATAAGCAGGCTGTTACAGTAGTCCAGCCTGGAGGAGATTAGTGCGTGGATGAGTTTTTCTGCGTCAGAAAGACTTAGGAAGGGGCGGAGTTTTGAAATGTTTCTGATATGAAAAAAGCAGGTTTTGTACAGATAATTAATGTGGTTTGCAAAGGTCAGTTGTGGGTCCAGCTTCACACCGAGGTTGGTGACAGTAGTTGATAGGGGGATGTCTTGACCAGAGAAAGAGATAGTGGTTATGAGGGATGACTGGACCTGATGAAGGGTGCCAATTTGTATGGCTTCAGTTTTGGAAGTGTTCAGCTGGAGGAAATTTTGACTCATCCAGGCCCTAATCTCCTCCAGGCAGTTTGAGAGGACAGAAGATGATAGTGAAGAGGGAGCAGCTGATGATGAGGTGGCCAGTGTTGGTGAAAGGACCGGGGTGGTGCATGAATCGGTTCGCAGGTATAACTGAGTGTCATCAGCATAACAGTGAAAAGAGATGCCATGTCGACTGATGACATGGCCCAGTGGCAGCATGTACAGAATAAAAAGTAGGGGTCCCAGGATAGATCCTTGAGGGACACCACAAGTGACCGGAGCTGTTTGGGACCTGGCAGATCCCAGACTGACATATTCTGTCCTGTCAGCGAGGTAGGAGGTGAACCAGTCCAGTGTAGAGTGACGTAGACCAATGTCAGTGTGGAGGCGGTTTAGGAGGATATGGTGGTCGACGGTGTCAAAGGCTGCGGAAAGGTCGAGTAGGATGAGTATAGAGGGGGATCCAGAATCTGCAGAAATAAGGAGGTCATTGATAACCCTCAACAGTGCTGTCTCTGTACTATGGGCAGGACGAAAACCAGATTGGAATGTTTCAAACAGTAAGTTACGTTGTAGATGTTCCTGTAGCTGTGCAGCAACAGCTTTTTCAAGCACCTTAGAGAGAAATGGAAGATGTGAGATGGGCCGGTAGTTGGAGAGGCATTCTGGGTCAAGGTTGTGTTTCTTCAGAAGAGGTTTGATAACTGCAGTTTTGAGTGGGGGTGGAACAAGACCGGAGTTTAACGACTGGTTTATAATTTGTGTGATGAGAGGACTAATGGCTGACAGGTTAGATTTGATGAGTGCTGTAGGGAAAGGGTCCAGAGGAGAGGTGGAAGGCTTCATCTTTTTGATGAGATCCTCAACTTCGATTTGTGTGACTGCATTGAAAGTGCTGAAAAAAGGAGGTTGTGAGCAGACAGATGGTGGAGACGGATCTGGCGAACCTGAAAGCTGAGACCGTATGGAGTTGATCTTATCTCTGAAAAATCGAAGAAAACTGTTGCATTGTTCTGCTGTGGGTTCAGAATGGGTTTGATTTTTGGGATTTAGGAGTTGATTTATGGTGGAAAAAAGCTGTTTGGAATTCCCAGGACTGTTATTAATAATATTAGAATAGTAGATGGACCGAGCTTGTTTTAGAGCCGCTGCATAGGCCTTCTGGTGTTGTTTGTAGGCCAGCTTGTGTACCACCAGGCCTGATGATTTGACACGCCTCTCAATGGCACGGCCACCAGCCTTCATCTTTCTTAGTTCGGCCGTGAACCAGGGGGCAGAACGAGAGAAAGACACAGTTCTTGTTTTAAGGGGGGCATGTGTATCCAGGAGGCACTGAAGAGAAATATTGTAGTATTCAACTGATGTATTTACTGATGGATGGTTGACTGAGGGCAGCAGTTTGATATCAGAGTACAAAATGGCAGAGTTGATGTTTTTTATATTACAAAAATGGATATCACGTTCTGACTTAGGGAGAGGGGACGGGCAGGAGACGTCCATGGAGATGATACTGTGATCGGAGACGCCCAGGTCATATACCAACAAATGTTTGATGGAAGTTGTTGAGTCCAAGAAACAGTCAAAATGTTCCTTTGACAAAAGAAGTAAAGCAGAAAAACCACTATTGCCTCAGCTGCGGCCTTTTATCCAAACCGTATTGTCATGTCACTGACCTTGCTACATCACTCTCGTAAAGGCCCTGTGGTTCAAAGCCCATCTGGATTGGATGGTGGATGGACACAATTGGGTTGGCTACAGCAAAGGACACAGATGATGCAAACCAGGGTTACCTAAACACAACAGCTGAGGGACAGGACGGGTCTCTCCTGTCATCGCCCAGTTCTGAGGAATGTGTTTATCTACTTCCCTAAAGCATGGCCTCCTGCTGCAGGTCATTCTGCTCAGAAATGACAGCCTGAAGGTTGGTCGCTTGTTGGAAGGTCACAATATGGGGAATATGGGTTGGAAATGTAAAATGCATCTCTGCAACACTATATGCAGTATACAGCACTTTCCTTATGAAACACATACTTATCTCTTAATATTTAAATATATTTCTTAGAAGATAAAAAAAATCATAGAAAAATACATAATAAAAAGCAATAGGTTTGATGCCTTTTCATGCACTATTGAATATCTCGGAATCAGTCTATTAGTGAGGTTTCAAACAACTAACTTGCCTCCATGTATAATTGAAAAGTATTTCTAAAAATGTTTTACAAAGATTACAATTGTTAATACACTCTTACTAATGAAAACCCATTTTCAGGATACAGTAAGAGGGATAAGAAAGTTAAACAATTGCTCGCATACTAATACTAATGAAAACACATTTTAGAGAGACACCAAAAATAGTGATGAGTCCAATAAGAGCTCTCCGTTGCCTGCAGCTCTCTGAAATAAGCAAGTTTTAATGTTCAAGAGTAATGCTTAATTATCCATACATGGCTATTTACAAGCATATTGCCACAGGGCTCCAGCTTCACAACATTCCCCAATCTAATAGAAGATAGCATTATTGCGTGCAGTCAGAATTATTCACTGCATTACACACGATTCATAGCATGTATTAACGCAAGCAATTTCATGCATATGGATACAGTGGGTCTTAGCAGGGGAGCTCCTGATTGCTCTGAAACTAATTTCACAATCATTAGTTTTGGTGGTGGTGTGAGTGACAGAGTGTATTTAGATCTCAGAAATGACAAGTTTCACAAGCTTTGGTGACGAAGTTGTAAAAATGAAAGCCTGATCATTGAAGCTCTGTGTTTAAACTGTACAGTGACTGCACTGCTGTCAGTTAAAGGAGTCTGCTTTGATTTGAAAACTTTCTTTTCCAGATACAAAAAAGTGCAAACAAATGGTAAATAATCATATTTATCTTTATCACTTATGATATCAATGTCCACCCATAAAAAAAGTCAGAGGGGAGGAGATCCTTTGTAAATTCAGGGCCAAGTGCTTGAGGTTCAGGCCAACAGAAAGCCATAGCCTGAAGGTGAAATTAATGAATCATGACTAAGCGTTTCATCCATATGTAAGATGAGGAGATATTTTGCAAAGCCTCTGAATCAACTTAATGCTGTTATGGGCCATTGTTCACAATAAACATGTAAATTGTGTTTATGGAATAGCATATAAATCAATGGCACTGATTCACAAATGCATTATAATCACAGTGAGTCCTAACACACACACACACACACACACACACACACACACACAAGATAATAACATTTTCCACAAAATCCAAACTGATAAAATATATTTTCATTTTATAATCAGACTTTTTCACGTTTTGACATATCTGCTTAAGTACTGTGTTTACTATAAGTAAAATGTTAAGGTACTTGTACTCACCTGGATTATTTATATTTTCTGCATTTCTTTCCCTCTTCACCACGTTTCAGAAGGAAATATTGTAGACTTGTTTTACCTTTAGATATTGAATTGGTTGACAGACAGACAGACAGACAGACAGACAGACAGACAGACAGACAGACAGACAGACAGACAGACAGACAGACAGACAGACAGACAGACAGACAGACAGACAGACAGACAGACAGACAGACAGGAAGGAAGGATGGAAGGAACCAGTCTGATGTTTTGGTGAATGAAACTATGTAGTAATATCTTTCAGCCACAAGGTGGTGATATGTTATCTATCTTGATGCAACTTGTGTTTTAGACTTATGAACAACGTCAATCATGGATTGATGTGATAAATGAAACCATGCTAAAGATTTACTTGCAACTTTGCAAAATATATCAATTATGTTCTCGATAATACTATAAAATCAGTGCAGAACAACATATGCTCACATGATCTAAATGTTCATTCTTAAGGCCCTGTCAGTTTCTAATAAGGCACCCTTCATAACATATTTAAGTCACAACTATTTACATTGTTATTGGTTAAGGAATCATTTATTAATGCTTTATAGATCCTTTAAAAGTCAATAATAAAGACAACTGTTGGGTTGCCAGGTAGGGAAATATCCATTTGGTTAATGATGAGTATTATCTTGTAATACATTTGGAAAAGTTGGGAATCCATTAATACAGAGTAGTAATACATTGATACATTGTTTCCTCTAATAAGCGGCCTTATCTGCATTTGTAAATGTCACTGTAATGTTATAAATTAATCCATTAGCCACAACCAATATCTGCAGGTGAGTAAACGAGCACACATGCAGGCACCTGTGAGACCAACACAAGAGATAAGGAGAGGATGATGTGAAAGTGTATCGACTCCACGGGTCTGAAGCCAGAGGCAAGAGGTTTTGAGGGTGCTTTGGTTCAAGCTGTGTATTGAGAAAGGAGGGAGGTCACTGCTGCCACAGATTTGGAGGTGCCACCGTCTGGGGAGAGATTGACGGCTGCGAGCAACAGATAACAGCTTGCAGTGTGAAGGGAGATTAAAAAGGAGGCAGAGATTGCAGAGAGAACCGGACCCCACCTGTTTGGGACTGCAGACCAGCCACGTCTGATTCCCACACACTACAATTAGCTGCTGAGGCAATTACAGGTTTGTGGAGCTTTGATTTTTTTTAAATCTATTATTTATCCCACAAAATTGGTGGTTACAGCAGAACTCTGATCACAACTTGATGAATACTTGCATCAAATTCTTAGTCATTTTAAAGCATTATATAAGAATTTAGTGGTCTTATAATATTTAAAATGTCACTAAAATGTGCCCATATGGACACACAAAAGGTAGATTTACTCTAATTGCTACTCCATCCTTCTCTAAGTATTGTTGTGACAGCAACCCAGCCGATCAGGCCCCTGCACCTCATCCTGCTTGTTTCCCACGTAGCCCCTGAGTAGTCAATCACAATGCCATTGTTATCCATCAGATTGTCTGCAGTCATTACTTATTCACAGCCGTCGTGCCTTTTGTCCAAAATTATTCTTCACTCTTTTCCTGAGACCTTCTCCTGCCTGCTGCGGCCCATCTGCCCCCGTGTCTGACACATACACAAGCCCTCCATTTCTCTCTCTCTCTCTCTCTCTCTCTCTTTCTCTCTCTCTCACACACACACACACACACACACACACACACACACGCGCAGAAACTCTTCACGCCAGCTGTCCAGCTCGTGTCCCCCGGCAGTAAAAGGTGGCGGCTATGAAGCAGATCATCAGAGTGCACAAGAATCCTGTTTCTAATACCAAATACACTTTTAACATTGCCATTTCAGCATTAAAATTACTTGAAAAGTATGATCAAGATAACACCTACTTGGTTAAGGGTGTTATGCAACAACTTAGACCCTCTCAGTTGACTGACACACACAGTATTTTTTTATTTCTCTCTCTCTCTCTCTATATATATATATATGTATCAATATCTGTTAGAATGACCTTATCCAGAATAAGCCCGATTAATATATTAAATGTATTATGATATCAATAAAGTGCATTCAGTTGGATTGAATCATGAACATTCTGCTTCTTGGCTTCTGCAAATTGATTTGTCAATAATATTATCTTCTGACATTTTATAACCAAAATTATTAATCGATAAATCAAGAAAACAATCAGCAGATAAATCCATAATGAAAATATACCTAAAATGCCACCCTATACGTGTAAGCCCTTCAGTGTTCATCAATGAATATGACTGGGCATACTTTTGGACACACATAACTGACTGTTCAACAAAGAGCAATGAAGTGCCCTTTAATATTATTTTGAGGGGCCACTGCCAAGAAATCTATACTATTTATTTAAGGAGGAAGTAGGAGCCCATGCTAAATTCTTGGTTAAAAATAGGCAGCAGTCATTGATGGAGGTTATAAATAGAGAGAAGGAAAGGGGGCTGGTTCTAGATGGGTATATTTATAGCAGGCACACTGCTGTTTACTGGAGGCAGCAGCCATGGGGTGCACTTATAATAACACCATCAAACCCCAAATAGGCTACAACTGAATGCAAAGTCACCTCCTCGTCCATTTCTGGAAAGATGCATCAGTGGTGAAATCAAATCACTTTTAAGAGGGGATGAAAGGGATTAGTCCTAAGGGGTCTTCTATTCATGGACCCAGTAAATGCAAGTGTTGGATCACTTTTCAGTGATGGCATATCTCTGATTACAACATGTTTCCATCTATTGCTTTTTGAGTTTGACTTAAGTTTAATTGATGCATACAACACGGTTTGAATCATTGACACTGAAAATACACCAGCATGAATGAAAACCAAGTTAAGAGGACACACTCTTTGAGAAAATGTAAACATAGACCTACTGCATCTTAATTGATAATACAAGCAAATTACCAAAAACCCAGTGGTGTAAATGTAGTTTATCAGAGTGATTTTATCATGGCATTATAGTTTAGTTGATTTACTGTTCAATTGTTTTACTCTGAATTTAAAAGCAATTAGCAGTTTTTACCCTTAGTTAACAATGTTTAAACTAGTGGTGGCATTGTATTGTGTAGAAAAAATAGAGTTATGTGTTCTTGACACACTCAGCTGATGCAGGTGGAGGACAGACCAGCTGACTGGGGAGCAGGAGGAGGGGCAGAAAATCAGCCTGGCTGGCGGAGGAGCTGCTCCGGAGTTAACCTGCGACGCGAGCCGCCGCCGCTGCCTCAGTCCCCGGCAGCGACCAGCCACTCGTCTGTCCGGGAGTTTATCTCGCTAAGCTAACTAGCCAACTTAGTTAGTTGTTTTTATAGCAACGGCAAAACTGTAATGTTAGCAATTCTGGGAATTAAATCGGTGTACTGTCGCAAGTTGTAAGCCGCTGAGCTGCTTTTTAAAACATGTCTATATTGCCGTTCACACCTCCAATCGTGAAGAGGCTTCTCGGCTGGAAGAAGGGAGAGCAGAACGGGCAGGAGGAGAAATGGTGCGAGAAGGCGGTCAAAAGTCTCGTGAAGAAGTTGAAAAAGACGGGACAGTTGGACGAGTTGGAGAAAGCCATCACAACACAAAACGTGAACACGAAATGCATCAACATCCCCAGGTAACGACATGCACCGCGAACCGGCTGCCTCGGGAGTTAGCGTTAGCTCACGTTAAACTGCGAGATAAGGCTGACGGCAGCTAACGGGTGCTAAGTAGCTTGCTAGTTAATTGAGCTAATATTAGAAGTGGTTTACTTTAGCGAAGCAATTTTCTCTGTCGACTTGTTTCTGTTAACATCGACAGGTGCATTACCAAATACATTGGTGGGGATGTGACATGCGTGCTCTCATGCATGGGTTTTTTAATTGCATTTATAGTTAGCGTTAGCTGCTACATTTAGTTAACGCTAACACAGTCCTACACGGTGAAGCTACACAGGTTTTTTAGCTAACATATTTATTATGTTGTGTAAATAGGCAACAGACAGTTATCATTGTGCCACTCTCAAATACTGAAAACGCTCCATGGTAAACTACGTTATGTTTAAGGTGGTTAAGTTAGTGTTGTGAATGTAAGTTAAGGAGATTTGTTGTGATTCTGCCCATCAACACATACATACGTAACGCTAAGCAGGTTGTGTCACATAGTGTTAGTTGGCACAGCTACAATTTCAGCAGCATTGTTGTGTAGTTAGCGTTTCTCAAATGTCTGAGCAACTTTTTAAAGGAATGTCTCAGCACGTTTCACCTGCTGACACGGTAGCCGCCTGCGGCACAGTCAGTGCTGCATAGACAAGTAGCTGTGTCCACAGGTCACACGTGTGATGAAGAGCAGAAGGGGCTGGTGTGAGGAAGCGAGTTCTCTGACTCACAGAGGATGTTTAGGCTGGAGTGTGTGTGTGTGTGTGTGTACACGTGTGTGTACGTGTGTGTGGGTACTCAGGAAGAGCTGGAATGAGGACACGGTTTGGGATTCCCCATGTGGGATCCCCGTCCTGAGACCAGTAACGTTGCTGCTATCCAAGATCATGTTTTTTGGGGTGTGCTGCAGAGCTGTTGTATTCTCTGTGGTCTGAATGAGTCACACATGTCGATCAAATGTTTTCACTTGGGTGGATGTTGAACCAAAATAGTATGCAGTTCAGGAACCTCACCCTTTCCCATTTTTTTTTTAGATTGTGTTTTGTCTCTCTGCCCTTGGGTCCTACATAGAGTGAATGAGGCAAGTACAGATCTTGGATCTGTTGGTAATGGGCAGTGTAAAAGAAGCAATAATATACCCTCAATGACTTCTTTAATTGTTAAGCATCCTTCAAAGTTTTTCCCCCACGGAATTTTAATTCAGCAAATTAAACTGGGAGTCCCTCATGGTGTGTGGGTGTTAACCTACATTAAAAACTTTTTCTCAGTTCCTGGGAACTCCGGGCTCTAGGGAGGGCGTGGTCCACTGTTTGGATTGTGGTTCAATCTCTGTGGGTGTAGAGACTAGGTTTACAGAATAACAGCTGTCTTGCTCTCTGTTGGGGATGCAGAAATTCAGTGTGTGTGGTATGCATTGTGAAAATGCTAGGCTACCAGATCTCCTCTAAACTGTTGTTACCATTCTTCATGTGTTTCTACATATGTAGGCACTGGGCAGTACACACTTATTTATTGTTTAATGCCATAGAGAGTGCTGGCTGATGTTAGTACTGAGACCAAACTCTTAAACATAAAGTGGTTTCTCTCTCACTCCGGATTGTCACAGGATAAGAGGTACTATGTGTAAACATATATGGCAATAAATGGTTCTGATTCTGATTGTTGTTGTTGAGATGCTAGTAAATCCCTGGCTGGCTACTGTACAGTTGTTGTTTCTTCTGGTGAATAAAAGTGTTGCCTCAGTCCAGCTAGGTGTTAGAGTGGTCAGAGTGGCAAATCAGGGAGACAGGACATCGGACCGTATTCCCTCTGAGACTAAAATTTTTAGTCTAATTGTAAGGTTGCTTTGATATTTCTATATGTCAATTGCCCTATTACTGTATATTATTATAAATTATGATATTTGGGTTTGATACGGCGACTGTGGCTCAGTGGTTAGCAAGTCGGTCTTTCAATCAGAGGGTCGGTGGTTCGATCCCCGTCTCCGGCAGTCTGTGTCGTTGTGTCCTTGAGCAAGACACTTAACCCTAATTGCTCACCGTTGCTGTGTCTACGGTCTACTGTATATCATGTAAGTCGCTTTGGATAAAAAGCGTCAGCTAAATGAAATGTAATGTAATGTAATACTGTGAGTTGCGTTGTTGGGCACATTTAAACTAGCACCAAGCTAGCATTAACTTGTTTGTCTTGAAAGCCAAGTCCCTTCTGATGTACTTCACAAGAGGCCAAGCCATTGTACAGAATGAGAACCATATGTTTCTAGTCTGACAGCTCAAGAACTGTTGTGGAGTTCAATGGGTAAAAATGCCATCACCTCACAGGACTTTGAGGGGAGAGATCCAGGATTTGTTACAGTCCTTTCTTTCCTTTTTTTGTTTCATGGCCATATATATGCTCTTACACTTCACAGTAACATATTCATTCTGTGCATCAGTCACACGGCTCTCTTTTTATACAATCACAATTTTAACTTCATAGTTTGACTGTATCACATGTTAGATCCGGGAGATAAGCCTTGATACAGGACTATCCAATTAATCAGCTCTCCTTCAATGGGTCTGGATCTCCGAGATGTTTGGAGATCTGTTTAAACTGGTGGTCGAGGAAACTCGCTTGGCTTGCTCATTGCTGACGTCAACCCCGCGTTCACTCCCAACTTCACTCGACCGGGGGGCCCTCTTGGCCGAATGCAGCTATCATTTGCGACTGTTAATGGCAACTTTCCTCTAATGGACCTAGGCTCTTGGTAAGGTGCCAGGGTAGGTTTTGGTAGCTAGAGAATATATCGGCTTCCAGGGACTGTTTGTGGACTACGAACTAGATTAACTCTAATTGTTGTTAGAAACACGGTAGTACTTATCTTTTTACAACCATAGATACACTTCACTACTTTTATATGGTAAACTCTCAGGACTATTTGCTTTAAATGCATTTTAGATCTTTATTGCAGGATTATTAGCAGGGGCATAGCAACAGCTTAATTGTTTACTTCATTTGATTACATTACAGTCTGATCATAACGTTAATCTCCTACTGAGCTGAGGTTGGGTGAAAAGTTCTTTTGGTGGAATAAATCCCTTTGGTGGTTTAGGAGAAAATGAACTGCCTGGCCTTAGAGGGACACCCAACTCCTGCTGGGACGAAGAAGTCCCTTCATAATTAAATTGCGTGTTTGATCTACAATAGACAACGTTTGCCTTAGACATCACTTAGACCAAAGACTTTGTAGCTAGCCTTTTGTTTGTTTTCCAAAATTAGTATATAGAGTTTAGGGTCATTATGAAATGGTTCAGCTAGCTGATAGATCCCTAACCAGTGATACTGTGTGGGAAGGACAAGGATAGGTTGGTATTAAATGTGTCAGTCATGCTTACATTATTTTGATGACAGGACATTTAAAAACACATTGTGTATCAGTAACAAAGAAACATGTTAAAGGTTGTTTCTTATCAATATTTGTCAGAGCATAGAGCAAAGCAACACGACAATTGATTAAATGTAATCTGCATACACTACAGTCTTTTTGGTGCGGTCTTTCAGATCTTTAGATGGGCGTCTCCAGGTCTCCCACAGAAAAGGTCTTCCTCATGTCATCTACTGTCGCTTGTGGCGCTGGCCAGACCTGCAGTCCCACCATGAGCTGAGGGCTGTCGACCACTGTGAATTTGCCTTCCACACCAAGAAAGATGAAGTCTGCGTCAACCCGTACCACTACCAGAGGGTGGAGACGCCAAGTGAGTTTCGTTGATTGCTACGTGATCCAAATTACTATATTTAGAATAATGCTTTTGCCACACTTTATACTGAACTGGTCATTAATGAAAGTATCTGTGTGTCTCCAGTTTTGCCTCCTGTCCTGGTACCACGGCATACAGATATCCCTGCAGAGTTTCCACCGTTGGATGACTACAGTCCATCCATCCCTGAGAACACAAACTTTCCTGCTGGCATTGAGCCCCAGAGTAACTATATTCCTGGTGAGAAACAAAGGGGAACTTGAATCTATGCAAATGCTCAGTAAATTGATATTTCTGCCTCCAATGTTCAAAATTGGCCTTGATTTCACTTAGAGGAAATAGCTGTAAAGCATTAATTACTTCACAAAAAGTAGTTTCAGCAATTGAAAACATCAAACCTTTGAAATTATGAGATTAGGAGTGTGTTTGTGTCTGTATGTTCTAGAAACTCCACCACCAGGGTATCTGAGTGAGGATGGTGAGACAAATGATCACCAGCTCAACCACAGCATGGACACAGGTGAGTCACATAAAAGTACACACAATTCAAGCCCAAACTATTGTAACTATTAGAACCTAACTTCTATTACCGTTTTATTTCAGGTTCACCCAGCCTGTCACCCAATCCTGTGTCACCCACAAACAGTAATGTTGGTAAGCAAAACCAATTTATCTCTTCTATCTTTTGTGGTAACCAGGGATGAGATGGCAAGGTTCAGGAGTAAAATAGGAGACAACACGATAGGTATGAGTTTAACAAAAAGAGTAATTTAATGTCAAAACGTGGGGAAGCGGGGGATGGGATAAATCCAACTTAAAGCTCTTCCCGTCCGGGGTCCGTCGGCTTACTCCGTAATGGGGCAGAGTCCTCCTTCATACAAGCAGAGCCGAGAGGTGAGTATGCGTTTTACCTCCCTTCCGATGCGGCTCCTCTCCTGGGGGTTCCGTGTCCTCTTGTCGCCTCCTGTCGCACTCTCCCTTCTCCCGGCTTCCCAGCTGCAGATATACCTCCCTAATTGGGGATTGCTGGCAGGTGCGTCCAATGCCAGTTTCCTATTGGCTGTAGTACCTGCACTGGGAAGTACCTGTCGTTGATCACCTCCCCCAACCGGAGCCTGGGGCTCCTCCCCCTGTGCTCCGTCTTCCTCCCTGGTCTGCCACACTTTGTTAATGGACATGAACAAGTCAATTAAATAAATACAACCCAATATCACAAATTTGCTTCAAGGGGTTTTACAACCACGCGTGCCTATGAGATAGACAGGCGCAGAGAGACAGATGAGTAACATACAGGAGCAGTGGCCTAAGTCTGGGAGGGTCAGCCTCAGGGCAGTAACAGAGTAAGTGTGGTATAAATGGAGTCTTTGTCTTTGGTCTGTCCTTGTGTGTGGAAAGGCCAGCAACAGACGGCTCAAGGTAATGCAGTAATAATAATAATAATAATAATAATAATAATAATAATATCCGGTTGCCAGGTTATTCTATCTATGTGGAAAGCCACCAGGAGGTCATTGTTAAAACAATAAACATGTACGTCATGTCTTGGCCATTCCTGGCTGGGGCCATGAGGGTCCTTGGAAAGAGCTTTTGAGGAGAAATCAAAGGGAAACTTTACCGGCGGAGTGCATCATCACAATCAAGTGGCTGTTTGAGACAACAAAGCAGTACCTGCTCCCATGATTTCCTTAATGCTTTTCTAATGGGCCAAACCAACACTTATATCTTAGCTAATGTCTCTCCATCTAACCCACCCTGTGCTCACACAGACTTACAACCTGTGACATACTGCGAGTCCGCCTTCTGGTGCTCGATCTCCTACTATGAGCTGAACCAACGTGTAGGAGAGACCTTCCATGCCTCCCAGCCCTCCCTCACTGTAGACGGATTCACAGACCCATCCAACTCTGAACGCTTCTGTTTGGGCTTGCTGTCCAACGTCAACCGCAACTCGGCAGTAGAGCTCACACGCAGACACATAGGTACTTATTTTATTTCACAGAGACTTTATAAGCTCTGATCTAACTTGAACTTTTATATTTGCACTTGCCATAATCAGCAGGTAGCTGAGTGACAATCTTCTCTTTACCCTTTCCAGGACGGGGCGTGAGGTTGTACTACATTGGAGGAGAGGTGTTCGCAGAGTGTCTCAGTGACAGTGCCATCTTTGTCCAGAGTCCTAACTGCAACCAGCGCTACGGCTGGCATCCTGCTACTGTCTGCAAAATACCTCCAGGTTAGCATGAGAAGATACACACAAACACATGATGCCATCAGGGGTAAAATGACCAGCACATAACTGAGATCTAACGCGCTATTGATACTGAGATCTATTTTGTTCTCAGTGCTACTCCGGATGATAATACATCTCTTTTTGCAGGCTGCAACCTGAAGATCTTCAACAACCAGGAGTTTGCTGCTCTGCTGGCCCAGTCGGTCAACCAGGGCTTTGAGGCCGTCTACCAGCTCACCAGAATGTGCACCATTCGCATGAGTTTTGTCAAAGGTTGGGGAGCAGAGTACAGGTAAATGAATCCATTTCAAACAAATTAAGACAATAAGAATTATATCACAATTATATGAATGCATTATATTTGTTTCTAACATGTACCGGTTATTGACTGAATATGTATGTATGTATGTATGTATGTATGTATGTATGTATGTATTCATGCATGCATACATACAAGGCTTAAAAGTGACAAAGGTATAAGCATTGGAGGTCAACAAGTTCATGGCTAAATGATTGTGCTAGTATAAGTTACGAAGACAAAAATATATATAATATGTTTGAGAAATGGCAAAGATTCAAATCGCTCGAATATGGCATCTTTAGCAGTGAGGTAATTTACAGTATGAGCAAAGGCAGTAAGAGAAGACTTCGTTCTGCAGGCACAACAGCACATAAATCTGTTTACAGCCAAGACTAGACATGCCGTGTACCTTTTAACTTATTTGTGTACAAAGCATCAATGGTTAAGCGTTCAATTAGCTGCTCTTGTTTCAGCTTTCCAAGGTGATGCTGTTGCCTTGGTCCCAGCCGGTTTAAAGTTATCAGTAAACATTTGGTTTTAAGAGTTCATCCCTCTTCTTGTTTTCCTTTCCTGTTTAATTTACCTGTGTGCTTCAAAATTAAGAAGAAAATGTGAGATGGCTTTGGTGTTTATGGTCAGGATAATTTACTTCAGTTTTGGAGGTGAAAAAATGAAGGGGTGCTGTACACAGACGGTAGCAGAATTGGAAAGGAGAAAGAGGGTTATTGGGGGAGGGTGCAGCTGTGAGTCGGCAAGAGAGGGTTGAGTAACAGGAAGAATGCAGCAGGCATGCATTCGTGAGGGGGACATGGAATGGGAGGTGAACACATTTCAGACACCTTTTGCGAAGGGGATTCCCACTGGTGTTATATTTCTGGCACCAAACACGTTGGAGGAAAACATCTCTGATGAAAACTTGAATGACTTCAAAAATGGCTTGTAGAGTTGCCGCAACCAGACTGTATCTTTTGCATCGACTATAATCAAGAGCAAAATCCTCACTCAAACTTAGGAGGGACCCGATATACAAGGATTTAGTGGGGTGGTACGTGAATATAACAAAGTTAAATGAATAATAACGAATGCAATTTTAAATGTGTGGTACTATGATGTAGTGTGAAAAGCTGATGAACTGTGTTGCCCCTCTTCTTCTCTGTACCCTGCAGACGGCAGACAGTGACCAGCACCCCCTGCTGGATAGAACTGCATCTCAATGGCCCTTTGCAGTGGCTGGACAAAGTTCTCACACAGATGGGCTCTCCCAGCATCCACTGCTCCAGTGTGTCCTAGGAGCAGCACATGCTTCCCAGAAAACCCTCATCCAATCCACATAGACACAAACACATATCCACAAACCACATAGGATAAAGTCACGCATCCCTCAGTGATATTAAGGAAGGAGACACTATTCATCATATCAGAAAATCCCTCTCGTCCCTCGCGGTCTAATGCTTCACCTCACATCCATAGCACTTTTCTCAGTACCAATTTGTGTCTCTGTTTAATTGTTATTTTGGGACTTTTACATTGTCAGCCACAGGGTATTTACAATAGGTTTTAAAGACTAATCTTTATTATTCATTAAGACATGTCTTTTCCCCCAAGTTGAAGTTATGGCACAGTTTCAGCTTGGTCACCTTTTAAAATGTTTCAAAAATATTTTTGATTCTATGAATTAGGTAAAATACATGCGATCATCACTGGTGTTTCAGTGTCCGAGTACCACTCTTTCTAATCACTGAGTTAGGAGGCTTATTTATCAATTGAACCAGAAATCAAGATGAAAAATGTAATTCTGAATAGTGATTAAATAGAATATATTTAATTAATATCTTAAGTACAACGTACTTTGCCCATATTAATTTATCTGTATGAATTAAAGTGTCAATTATATCTGATCATGTAGTATTTTATCTATTTTAAACAAAATATAGAAATTAACACCATTGTTTCTTGAAAAGAACCCTTGTATGAAAACTATTTTGCTCAGTGAAAGAGACATTTTCTAAGTTATTTTTGCATACTGTCCTGCATGGGAATATATTTTTTTTATTGCCTCAATGATTGTACATAAATATTTATAGCTTGTGATTTCTCGTAGTCATGCAATGCTTGAAACAGTGGACCCAACTGACCTCTGGCATGAGTAGATTCACAAAAAGACTTTGCATTAATGACCCAAGACTTGGCCTGCTTAAATGCAGGCTTTTCTAACGCGGGTCAACTTAAGTGTGAATTACTGTACCAGCTATTACTGTTATAGGGACAACGAGTATGACATACAGTACGAACAATCATAGTGAACTGGTTGAATTTAGGCACCCATGTAACTATAGTTTTAAGGGTACTTACTAGCAGCAAGGATGGCGGTGGCTCAACCATCGATGGCATATTGGGTAAAAAGAAATGCACATCTCGTCACATATTACCAATAGTACACTCTGCTCCTTGTGGGTAAATGATGCACTTCTAATTTACTGTGTTAATCAGTGTAATGCTTTAGTTCTAGTGGTAATTGCTTGTCTAGTAAATACTGTATATTACATGTACATTGCTACAATATAAGGCATGTGTAATATGCTTGCTGTCCTTGGTCACTGTCTATGAAGCCACCATGTTTATCCTGCACTTACATAAGATCGAGTCACCCTGTAATCTATTTAAAACATTTACACGGTGCTGAACTTAAATACTGTGTACTGAATGTAAGGTATAGTTGGTAGTTCTGTATCAGTACTTGTGTTCCTTGATGTTCTTAGTTGGTGGTTCTGTTCCAAGTCTTATGTACATGTTTTATTTTTCATGTAGTTCTCAAATGATAATTGTTTTGTTATCTGTGAAGATTTAAGGAATTGCAACTCAGTAAAACGCAGCCTTTTTTTTTTTTAAACCATGACTCATTAATACACGGTGACAGGAAAAATAGAAATCCCGATAAATGAATGCAGTCCAATATTAACCCTAACCCTGTAATAAATGCTACCATTGTAAAACTGGAATGTGAGTCAACCCAAGGGCAACCTTTGTGGTGGTATTTTTGTTATATGGTATATTGTGAGCTGTTTTTTTTTTTATTTCAACTCATCCACTAAAGGAGAGACAAAATATTTCAAACACGGTATAATGCTGTCCAATACAGCGCAGCAACTGATCAGTTTATTAATTGCAGAGGTTCTCCGTTGCAGCTTACAGGTGTTTCTATTTTTCTGGTCTGCATACTATTCTTAAGCCCTAGATGACCTCTTTGTACCCATGTAGAGCAACACAACAAATGCACCACTGTCACACAAAGGAACATACAAAGTTAAATCACAAGTCTTTGTTGATTCAACAGAATGTACATTTAACGTCTTACAAATCAGAAGGATAAGGCACATTATGTCACTTAAAATATATGCGACAATTGTACCTCAGGGACATATAGTTAAATTAAAGCCCACATAATTGTATTCGTTTTTTCACCTGCAACACCATGTGTTGAGGTTCACTGAGGGCTTATAGTAGAGCGAGGGATCCAGTGGAGCACTAATCTCCCCAATCAAAATACTCAACTGCTTCTCGCTATACACCAGTATTGCAATCATTTCATTTTAAGAATCAAATATCTAAATATAACTGCCTACAGTACCATCTGTAAGCATCTTCACTTTCCAGGTGAAAGATGAAAGTCCAAGGGTGCTGGATCTCGTTGGAGCCCCAGGAAAGGAGGATCAGGAGAAAAGAGGCCGAGTCACAGGTATAGGCTTTTAGCTTTCCTCTCCCGATGATAACCCGTCTATCTCATCATCATCACCACCAATGGCTGTCCAAAATGCTTTTGCTACCTGGAAAGTAGATTTTGTGTAAATACTCAATACTAGACTCAAACCAGTTTACCCACACAATTTATTGAGCCAAACAAGGAAGTGAAGTGAGGTTGTGAAGATAATATTGGTTTGTGATACACTGCTCAAAACAATTTTATGATAACTTTTTTATATAAAAGCAGATATAAAGATAATGAACATATTTTAGTCCTATAGTTGCTTACCTTCTCGGCATGAACCTTCCTCTGCTCATGAGGTAATGAAGAAGCTTTGTCTGCAGGTTCAAAATCAGAGAAAACCAAAGAATCATAAATGTCATCAGCTGTAAAGGTATTTGTCCTCCACACCAACAATGAAAGCAAGGTACAAACTTATTGTGTTTAGGTTTAAAAAAAAAAAAAAAAATACCCAAAACACACTTTTACCAACAAAGTTGTGCACTTCCTTTTCATTCCCCAATTACCTTTCATCTCTTTTAATTTGCTAAAGAGACGTTCAAAGTTATCCACATCTGCATCTCCAGCCGTGAGATTAGCGAGTTCCTGAATGTCCAAATCAGTCATTGCATCTGAGTGAATGAACACAGGTAACCATTAAATGTTGCCTCCAGTCATCAAGAGTGTCATATTTTGGGTGAACATACATAATCTGTTATTGTTCTATCCGTTATAACATATTTTGTCAGGGGTTGTTAACTTACCAACAACTGTGCCTCCCTGTGTGTCTGTGGTTGCACTACTTTCTGTATGGTTAGTCTCCTCACTAACACGCGAGTCCTCTACTGGCAAACTGGAAGACTGACACAGAAAAAGATCTCGGGTTAGCATGCCTCATCCAACACTGGCACATTTAAATCTTATTTAATTGAAATGAATCTGATACACAAGAATGAAGTAAGAACTCATGGAAAAAACAAACTATGAATTAAATTATGATTTAAGGAAGTGAACATGATTACAACTAAATTGCCACTGACCTGGGGATCTTGACAGCTGCGTGGGTTGTTGTGTCTGGCAGCAACCAAACTGCTCATCAGACCGAAGCCCTGATTGTGCCCTATCAGATAGAGATATACCATTCATACACAGAGCTCGAATTAAATAGTGAAATAGGTGAAAATGCAACAGATAATCGTATTAGTGATGTAATTTCCTTGAGTACCACCTGCCTTGAGTACCTTTTAAAAGCACTATACAAATAAAATGTATTATTATCTCACCATCCTTCATCTCTACACTGGACCATATGTTGGCATTGAGAGCCTGGATAATTCTCTTTACTCCTGTGGATTCTGGGAAGTCATCTGGTAAGGCAACAAATATGGTGTGAATGAGTACAAAACAATAGGTAATATAAAGAACTAGAAAACAAATGTATGCAGTGTCATGTGAATTCCTGCTGTCTGTAAAACTCACCATCCTCATCTGGCAGGTCCTGTGGACTAAGCTCCACCAGCTCAAAGGCATGAGCCAAACACCACTGGTGTGCTTCATGTCTGGTGACCCCTTGAAAGAAAATTACATTTTAGATGCCATACCCTTCAATATCATAGCCAAGTGCTTTCTGCAAGCTAACAGACATTGAGAGCTGGGGAACTAACCATTTTCACAGACTCTTTCACACACCAGAATGAGCACCTCTGGACTAAGATCTTCCACCACTGATATCCAAGGGTTTAGCTTTTCCAGACCGTCCTTCTGCAAACACCATGCACATACAATACACATTACACATGTACAACAGGACATACCGTTGATATTCTCAAACTACAGCATGTTCTTAAGTCACGTACCACTGAACTGTCAAAATAAGCGATGAAAGCCTGCGTGGACTGGGCGATCTCCGATGACATATGAAAGGTGCTTGGCACAACGCATAGCCTGACATCCGCTGTGTAATATTTGTTGTTGATGGTCCATGGGTACCAGGCTACTGTTTCTTCTCGTTTGTCCGGCTCGGGCAAAGTCTTCGAACTGAGGATCTCTGAGGCAAGAACACGTTTGTTATAAACAACACATACATGGAGAGACCCTACGTTAGACTTAGTGGTGACCACCGGGCTAGCTGCTGAAATAAGAAGCAAGTAGCCTCCGTCGGTTCCACCTATGCCGTTTTTATACCTGCCCCACAAAAACAACAAATCATTAACTAGCTTGACAAACTCGGACAGCTTATAGTTATCTACCTGTATTAACAACATGCATGTGCTAACAAATGTCAATTGTTGTGCTAAGATAAAGTTAGCTTTATTCAGCGTTAGCCTTGTTGCCAAGCTCAGCTAAACTTACGTTTTATCAGCTCTTCTTCTTTAAAACCACCGTCACAGCTTGTGATGACCACGCATGGAATAGGCATCTCCGTGTCTTCTTCTTCTGTAGTTGACATTTTTATAATAAATAGGACGCGCTTCTTCACCTGCTAGCTTGATGATAACCTTTCAACTCTGACTGAGCCGCAGCGACGGCCTCTTCCGGTGCAACGTCGGTCACTTTGAAGCTGAATAATCAGGGCTCAGAGCTTATTTAATAACGCCTTTCGATAAATGTATGTGCGTTTCTATTAGGTAATATATTATCGTAATATACATACTAAAATACCACTCGTGTATAAGCTTAGGCTGTGTATATACGTCAACACCGACATTCAATGCGCTTCCTGTACCGTACCTTTCAGCGTAAAGGGCGTTTTATTGCCCAGAATTATTCTTTCAGGCAAATTGCAAAGCATCTTCCCAAACACCCTACCAATACATTATTAATGCATGCTAACGTTAATGGCGAAAGTAAGATTACATTTGCGCTATAGTTTTCCCCTGCCGTTTGAAACGAAAGTTGGCCAGTGGTGGTGGTGGTTTTAACCACAGGTATGGACGGACTGTCCGACAGTTTGTACTCGGGGAAAACTAAACACCCTAAGTTAGCTTCTCGTTGTCATGGTTGCGAGTGCTGTGTGAAGACGTTTGATTGACGTGTCGCTGTTTGGTTACAGAAGTTCACGTTAGCGATTTGAGGTCTTCATTATAATATTGTGACACATGTTTTTGTATTATTTTGTAATATTATTATTAACCCAATACAACATGTCTGACACACTTGAAAACGAAGATACGTTGGGAGCAGTTTTAGTTCAGGTAATGTTATAGACCTCAGTTAATAACCTATTTTACTAGAGAATACAGTGAGCTAACCTAGGTAAGACTAGCTAACTATAGCTAGCTAACGCTACTTTTTGCGGATACCTCAAGTAAACAAGTTGACTAGCTAAATTATGACCACAGTGCAAACAATAACTAAATGTTTTAACATTGCTTTTTCTTTTCAAACTTCGAATACATTTAGATAAACTACCAAAACCCAAGAACAAGTTCAAGCTTGGCGTTTTTAGGCCAGATATCCACATTATGAACATCACAGAACTGTATTTTACAGGTTCAAGAGGATTTGAGACAACTCAAATGTTCTCTTGAGAGTGTCAATGAGAGGGGAACAACATTGGACATTCAAGCCTTGGACGCAGCCATTGGCAAGACAGAAAGAAGCATCAGGGTGAGGATGCTTCATGCAGAATAACCACTGATACTTAATATTGAATATATATATATATATATAGTAGTATATACATATTTAGTATTATTTTTATATTATTCTATACACTTGTTATTTAATATATTTGTGTTCATTATAAATAGAAGCATGCAGATGATTATCTGAAAACAGTGACTAAGCAGCTGCTGGTGCTTCCAAGAATTGAAGACTTCCAGCAGAAAAAACAGATTCCCAAATGGTAAGTAAGGAGAAGCTTACATGTGTTGTTTACAGTGATTTACAGTGGGAACACTTATCCCACCAACTCTTAAGAAGTATCTTCAGAATTGCATATGTTACAGTGGTGTGTATTGTGAGACTGAAATAGAGACATCACACAGGAAACCTTCCCTTGAGAGTATCCAAGATGTGCGTCCACAAAGGGAAGACATTCCACGTGGGGAAAAGGTAGATTATAATTAATTTTGTTCAGAAATGAAAACTTATTTTTTTTACTTAGTAATATAGGGTATACACTACAATATAGTTATGTATGTTAGAAATTCAACTATTCTGTTGTATTGCACATTAAGGCAAGATAAACACAATTAGATATGGTGTGGTGGAGCAGCACAAGAGACAAAAATGAACACATCAAAAACACATCAAACTTGTCTGCTCAGCAGAAATATGCATACAGTACATTTTAATTGTTGATATTAACTTACTCAAGTTTTGAAACTTTTTCTTTATCTGTTTTGATCAGCACAAGTTAGCGTTAACCAAGCGATTGTTGAGTAATCCTGCTCATCCAAACAACAGAGCTATTATGCACCAGACATTTGGGATATCACTCCCTGATGTCCACAAGAGGAGGACAAATGCTGTAAGTAATCTGACTATAAATCTAGATTAATATACTTTAAACTTTTAATTATGAGTATAACATTTTGAATGCCATGCATACTATCAATAGAAACAATTTACAGTGGTGTTTGATTAAGTTTCAAAATACAGTATTTCTTTTTCATGAATCATGAAAAGTATTGTAAGGACTGTCATGTCATACCTAATTTTGATGCAAAGTGTATTCTTGGTGGGTTTACAGTAAATTAACTTAAAAATGCTACTTGACTCAGTCCTGCCCTGGAGCCTTTAGAATCCTTTAGAAACCTGGAGCCTTTAGAATCAAGGTGATAGTTTATTCTTTTCATAATTATGTACTCCACTGTGTTGCTAGATTGAGTTGTATACATAACAACCATGGAGTGGGTGACAGTTGGTTGATTCAGCTGTGGCTTTGTCAAACTGAACACACAGTATCATTTTTACTTTTTATTAGTTGCAGAAATTAGTCTACATCTTTGGCTTTCTTAGTTATGGAGCAGATTTCCTCATTACACTTCAGTCTTACTGCTGGAAAGGACTATAATCAACTATAATAATAAACTATAATCAGAATAATATCATGTCCTCCAGCTAATGTCTTTCCACAGTGAGATTGATCTAGAGCAGAATTGATTCTGTGTCTTGAAACTTTGTTGATATTAATTGTAACATACAGCACATGCCTCAGGAAATATTTGATTATGAAGCATTACAAGAGGTTCTGCTTCAACTAAGATGAATTGGATATCATTGCTCCTTTCCTTGATACTCCTTTAATCACCAGAATAGACACATCATGCTGGAGTAAAGTGTGATGGTCCCGGTCTGCATTAATAGATGCTTCAAGTATCATGCTTAGAGAGGCAGTGACATAAAAGGTCACTTGGCTCAATGATGACAGCTAGCACTTGTCACAGCAAACAAATTAATCTTTGCAAAGGTCGGCATTAGTTTTAGATATGTTTTACTCACTTTATTTTCCAATATGTTTCCGGTAATCTATACCTGACATGAGAAATTTCGGCCAAGACTGTCACTCTGATATAGGAGAGATGGAAGTGCTGGCTGCAGAAAGCGGAGAGCAGCAGATTGCAGCACATCAGCATTCTTCTAAAGAAACAGGCGCCTGATTGCTGTGCTATGGGCTACTGGTTTACAGCTGTCTCAGGACAGAAGTAGGTACCTGGTCCAGCATGCCAATAAGACAGCCGTAGCTTCCCCAACTGCTAACTACTGGCTCTCTGCCTGCTGTCTCCTCCTGCAACTCAGGCCAGCTCTTCTCCACTTCATCCCCATGCCAGGAAATTAGCTTTTGCATTTTAGCAATTTTACAAAAAGGTGGCACCTTTTCCCAACCCCATCTGAAACAGATGTGTGCCTTTGAGGGGATATTCTCCCAGCACCTGGCTACTACCTGTGGTCTGTCAGAGAGCTCAGTGGTCTGAAGAGAACGAAGGAGAGGACATTAGGTGACAAGTCTGGAGGATCGCACAGAACAAACTTTCTGTTTTATTAGTAATGACACATTTTAAACTGTTTATATTAAACTAGGCCATCAAATCTACTTCTAATTGTATTTACAACTTTGCCAGTGCCAGCTTTATGGCTTTCTAAATTCTTAATGAATACAGAAAATGTATTGTTTGTAATTATGTAGCTCTCTTCTTTATAATTATTCTGCTAGAAAGTTATTTTTTTCTTACATCACCAAGCTGGCAAGAGTCTGATTAATGTCTGGTTCCCTCCTACACTTACAACAATATCTCTCGAAAAGAAAGAAACTGCTGAAGAAAAAACATTACATTTAAACATGCTCAAGCTTTAAACCTGTAACTGTTTTATTTAGTTTGATAGCTAGGGCCGGGCTTCCTTTGCTGTTGGCAACAACTTGTTAGTGCTATGGTCTGGTAGCTTTGCTTTGATTTTATTAATACAAGATGTACAATTTCTGATCTTATAAAAATGTTCTGTTCAGGCAAAACATTGCAGAATAATCAACGGCCCTGTGGGGAGTGTTCCAGTCACAAAGGGCCGTAATAGCTTGGCAATGCCTGAAGAAACCATGGGGACAGGTACAAATACATTGTATCACCTCAGCACCATCACCTTACCTCTGATATATGTATGCATAGACAAAGGCCCATTGAGTGTGCATGTCAGGTCGGTTGTTGTTTGTGGAATGTTTAATAACTTTTAACTATAATTTACTTTTGTTACATTCAATTAGTGAGGTTTTTTCATGCTGTCTTCCAAATTATTGTCTTTTGTCTGAAAACAAAGAAAAAAAACAACATTTTTAATGTTCTTTTATTTTCTGTTTTTATCAGTGCCAAATACAAGTTTGCTTCAAATGTCAATCCAGCACAAGGCTGCCTGTCTTCACTCCAGAGAGGATTTGTGTTCTTCAAAGACAGGTCTGCTCAGTGACTACGGTGTAGTATGGACAGCTGCCACTTGATTTGACATTGATGACTGTTTGCCACTGATTGATCACTGTTAGAGTACAGTTGAGCCTGTCTATTTGTGACTGATAGGCTTGAAGTCCAGGTGTCACAAGCAGCTGAAGTGGGAAATAGAACCTGGATACACCTGCGAAAGAATAGGCAGGGAAGGCACACCCATCTGTACCACCAAGACTCCGCCTCCCTCCACAACCTCTGTAATAGTTTTAAATATATGTTATATTATATATTAAAGAAATAAGGTGAACACATATTTAAATTCCTTGGACTGTATCATTAAAGTCTAAGTTTCCCTGTGTTCTGTAGATTCTACCTGTGCAAGTTCCAGTAAATATCAGCAAATACGACTTTACCATCTTAATGGGACGGACCAACCCAATGGCGACAGATTTCTGTCACTTCAAGCAGAGCTTTAGCTTGTGCTGGAGCAGTGTGGTAGATGCTCTGGAGGCCCTGGAAAAGCTGCTCAGGGACTTCGCTGTGCCTCGAGCCAAAGTGAGCGGGGAACGGCTAGTAGAGTTAAGCCATGTTTGGGAAAGTGGTTGGTCAAAAGCTCCTCCGGTGACTGGCTTCCTCACAGTGCTTGAAAACTGGGAGGAGGTATTGGGTCTGGTCTTACGCCCAGGTCAGCGCTACAAGGGAGAGGGAGGCATTGAGGCTGCTGCCATCCACATCCAGTCCTGCTGGAGGCGCTACTTAGCCCGGACAGCCTACCTGCGCTACTGCCAGCGCAGGTGGGCGGTAGGCATCATCGCTGTCACATGGTTGATGCACACTCAGATGCTTCATGTCAAGAGCACCCTGCAGGCCCGGCGTTTCAGACAACTGGAGAATTTCCGCAGCAGAGCGCAGGTGATTTTGCTTATAATCATTGTGTGATTTCTCTCCGTCTTACTTAATTTAGCTTGCTTACGTTTTCAAAGCGCACCCTTGTCTCTCTTTTTTTCCCAATTTCTCAAAATTAGAATCAAACTTTATTTTATGCCATTTGTTTTACGATACCATTCTCATTTAAAATTTGTGTTTGAGTCCTCTCTGACTAAATGACTGTAAAAGCAAGGACAGAAATGGGGCAATGCAATCATGGTATGTAACTTAAATTAAAATGTGCTGTTTTTGTACTTCTGGTTTGAGTAGCAGAAAAACAGAACAGCAAAGGGGAGCAGTATACCAGATGAATAGATTAGAAGAGAAAAGATTAAGACTGTTGAGAATATAGCAGAAATAAAGTGTCATACAGATGAATAAAGTCAAACTGCAAGAAAAGAAATGGAGAAATAGTGATTATTAAGGCTAGAGATCAATGGCAAAAAGTACCCAATAATTGTGAATTACATATAACAGTAACTAAATATATAATAACTATTATATATGTATTATAGATAGTTTAACTATTTAAATACAAAACAATGTGTACAACACTGCATATATAATGAGATAGTTAAACAAAAGAGGACATTCCTGAATCCAGAATAAATTCCAGAGAAACTTACCAACATTGGAAGTCAATTGAGGTAAATGTTGAATCGCTTCCATCCGACATACAATTCCCAGTAAAATCTTGTCTCCAATTATTTGCCTTTGTTAGTTCAACGCTGACTTGAAATAAATATTCTGTAAGTTTAAGGCCGAGCCAAATGATGAAATAAGAGTTAAATGAAATATAATACAAAACATAAATCCAACCCGGGCTACACGGTGGTGTAGTACTATCGCCTCACAGCAAGAGCGGCCGGAGTTCTGCCTTACAATCCTAAACTCGAAAGATAAAGATCTTCTATTTAGCTCTTCAAGAGAGCAGTATGATACCAGAGTTTTCCAAGATGCATATGTACATTTTTCCCTATTCAGCATAGATGTCATGTCTGTGCTGTCATCTGGGTTGAACATCTTTTAGACTGCTGACACAATATTAATTAGTGCCTACAAGTTCATTTAGTTTTAACATCACTGTGCGTGTGTATACATGTACTAAATGTATGTTCTCACTCTTTAAGCATTCATACCCTGTTAATTAAGCCTGCTAATCTTCCCTTGGCAGTAGCATCATGTACCTTGCTGATTGAATTAATTGTGAGAAGATAATTCTAAAGTAAACGCTTAATTTAATTAAGGTGATATTTTATGCTTGGTTTGCTTCTGTTAGCCCAGAGAGAGATTGGCTTGATGTGTTTTAGCTATGCAATGATGATGTGTGTGTGTGTGTGTGTGTGTGTGTGTGCGCATGCATGCGTACGTATGTGTGTGCAGATGTGTGTGTGTACGCATCCAAGCAGCCCCTCTCTGATCACTCCTTTTTTCCATCCCCAGCATCTGGCAGCCAACTGGAAACACATCCAGTCCTCCAAGAGGACCATTATCCACATCCCTTCATTAGGTAGCTTTCTCTGCCTGCTGCACACACACACACACACACACACACACACACACACACACACACACACACACACACACACACACACACACACACACACACACACACACACACACACACACACAGACACTCTGATCCAGCAGCAGTCATCCCCTGTCTCACCACTCCGCTGCCCCAGTCTGTGGCCCTGGTGGAGGCACTCTGTCTCGTTCAAATGACTCTCTGCAGGAAAGCACTCACAGGGTGATGACAGTCTCCATGCCAGGGAACTGAACAATTTAGTTTATATCACCATTTAATTTGCAGATTAAGCAAATGAAAAGCCATTTTGTTGAATATTTGCAAGAGGTCTTATTTTATTGCTTTATAAAAAAAAACACAAAAGAGGAAGAGGCTTTTGTGATTTTGCACTAGACAGTGTGCACGCTATGATCCCTTCTTGTTCTAATTTCACCATGGCACTCACATTCAGACTGTAATCAGGCATGTGCATTGTAAATCATTGAGTGATTGTCTGAAATTATTAAGCCTAATTACTAGCAGATGGAATGCTTTATTTGCACTTGGGGTGGCTGCAGAGAGTGCTGTGTGAGCAAGGATAATTAGAAAGTTGAACCCCATTGTTGTTAATTAGCATGAATCCAATCATTTAATTACCTTGATTCAGTTGAGAATTCTCTCTCAGGCAGAAATCCAGACAGACATAAAGTACAATTCTGGCGGCACCACTGGATGTAGCTCAGCGGTGACTGGACATGGTGCAACAGGATGCCCAGCACACTGCACCTGCTAGTTATTAGGCTAAATGAATCATCCGATTGCCCTACTGTGTGATTAGACGTAACTACCTATCCCCCGAGTCTAGTAGAGTACACATGAGAGTAGTTGTACAGCTACACATTTTTAATAAAGCCAGTTAGAGATGATATGAATCTCTCTTTGAAAATCTTGTGCAGACTTTTGTGACCTTGTTCTGACAGGATACTCTCAGAGCCAGCGGATGAACTTGAGGAGATATGACATCCTACAGAACATCCAAATAAGCAGACTTTGTGATATCAGAGGTTGGATATTTTCTTACAACCTCACTGCCATAAGCATACATTAATCTCAGTTCTCTGTATGCTTTAATGTTAACATGTGATTTCCTCATTGTCTTTGACTGTTTTAAGATAAAAATGTGCAGGTGATCTACGTATGTCCACGACATCTTGGAGAGGACATTTTGCACTATTACACCAGCCTCCTGAAGTGTGATGGAGCCCCAGACGAGGATGACACCAGGCCCACTCCGGCCTCATTCTCCTCGGTCAGACGCTTCATCATCCTCACACCTGAGGCTATAGATTATTTCCCGGTAAGATAAATCACGTTTACATTTTGTGCACAAACAACTTTGAAGAAACAAACCTTACAATGCACAAACCTTACAATGCATCCCCTTCTTAGAATTTACTGTAGAGGAAGCGATTGCAATGTACTGTAGAGGTGCCCCGAGCATCTGTAGTTTGTGAATTCTCCTCTAGAGGGTACTAGAGGAGATTGTTATTTTACAGTTGTCTTACACACTCTGTGTTTAAAATGTTTAATTCCTTTTTACAGCTTTTGAAATTAGACGTCTTTGTTATTTCAAAGTAAACACACTACAGCTATATTAAGTTATACTTAATTAAAAAACATGTAATGGTATTGAACTGGTGTTCAGTAAATAATTACATTCCATATTAATTGGTTTATTCTATCTAACTGCTGCATTTTCAAATATTCTGAATAGTTTTGATTACCTCAATACAATAAAATGTTATTGTATTGTCTTTTTACATCCAGCCTATCCATCTTTTTCTATCATTTTGCACTTGATTAAATGTGCAACATGACGTGGTCTTCTTCATTTCTGTCTATTGATTTTCCTGCTGTTTTGTTGTTAAACTGTGCCAGACGTGTTGCTGAGATGAATCACTGCTACCCATGGCTGCCAGCGCATTCTGCCACTGACAGAAGGGATAATTCCATGTGGATCAAATAAATACAGATGTGAAGTAATTAGTTATATTCCCAAGGAGCTCATTGCTAACACACATTAAAGATGTGAAGGATAGGGGAGGCCTCCCACAGGCAGATTTTATCAATTCAACCTGCTGGAATACAGGAGAGGTTAAAGCCCTGCTGGCTATTACAATAATAGATCTGTTGTGTGTACACAGTGATAAATCAGGTCAAGAAACAACCCTTGGAAGACACACAACTCTTAGCTGCAGCACAAATCCTTTTCCCCGTCTTTTCTTCCAGACCCGTAACATGTGCCTATCCACGCTGCTAAAGTACAGTCCACGCACCCTGAAGCGCATCAAGCACCTGATCCAGGGCAAGCAGGCCTATATTGTGGGGGGGGTGGCCCATGTGGATGACCTTGCAGTGGCGGATGAGCTAGGAGTGCCAATCCTGGCCCCAGAACCGGCTATTGCACAGCTCTACAGCACCAAATCTGGAGGGAGGAGGATCTTCACCGGGGCTGAGGTTGACGTACCCCCTGGTCAAGGAGACATCTGCACGCTAAACCAGGTCAGAGATCAAAACACAAATGCATTCACAGAGTACAGCATGAGGTATTTTATTAGCGCCAGTACAGAACACATTTTCACTATTATTTGTAATTAATTATGTTGTCTCTCTCTTGATTTAGCTTCATGAAACACTGGCTAGACTCATGATTCAAAATATTCATGTGCAGCGCTGGCTCTTCAAGATGGACTCTGAGCATGGAGGCCGTGGCACAGCATACTGTGACACATGCCATTTCAGCTGCTATGAGTGGGCTCTGCAGGAATACCATCGTTGCGGCCTTGAGCTATGGAACACAAAATGGATTCAGGTAAAGATGTCACTCAGAGGAGTAGGTGTCTTAAACTATAGAACCACTTCTTAGAGCAGATCTTATACTCTTATTTTTATGCATTTTGTATTGAATTTGCTTCAATTTTGGTTTTAGTTATTATTTAGTTCCATTTTTCCTTCTCGCTAAATTGATGGGTTTTACTATTACGTCATGTTTTTATTGTTCCCCCAAAGCACTGGTTTTAGAACAAAAAAACGTTATTGCTATTATTATTACACTCGTACCAATGACGGATCGACCATTTAAAGTTAACATGGTAACTAGATACTTAACAGACAACATTACAGTAACAGCTAGATATTACAATTAATATTGTGATCTTTGTTGTGATAAATCTAAAACAGCTTTTTAAAGCTAAAGAGGGTTAGATTCACTTCTGTCATTGAAAGAATAAAAGCTAAAGTCACAGTGGGGTCACAGAGATGCCATCATTTATCCCAGAGTGGTCGTTTTATCGGAACAATCGCAATGCTGGTCCCTGTAGTACAGTATTTTGAGCATCGTCCCCAGAGTCACAGAGCATTAAATCAATAGATAAAATATCTGTTTATACACACAGCCATTATCCATTCTCTGAGGCACCCACATCAACTAGTGTCGATGGGTTGGGGAGAACAGCAGTCTGTCCAATGGTATTAATGCCCTAACTCACCTGGCAGTGACAATTACATTACAGACGTTTTGGTCAACAGGGCAATTAATTTGTATTATTGAATTACAAATTGTTCTAAACACTTGACTTCTTTAATTGCAACTGGCGTTGATGCTTTTATTTGCTTCTAGCATCACAACACTGAGCTTTCAGTCTCGTAACTTTTGAGTTACTGAGGTCTGGTTCATTTGTAAAGAGAACATTTTAATACAAGTACCGTGTGAAGTGTTAAAAGTGTGACATTGTAATTATTCTATAAATTGTATCTTACATTTGCTTTCCCCTCAAAACATAAATTCAGATTTAATCGCAGACCTATTCAAACAAATAAAATAAAGTTAATAATTTACAAACCATTAATTTGGTACAGCTGCAATCTGTACACAGCTTCTGAGCCCCTGGCTCTGATTTCTCATATGCTTACAAAGTAGCCTTTGATTTTCTGTCATGTGTTAATTACCGTATTTTGCCATTTAACTGGGAGCTTTGTGTAAACTAATTACAGGCTAATGATTGTGGGCTCGGAGCACAACGATTTTACTTTTTATTCCATTTGAAAGAACAGCAGTCATCTCAAGCTTCTTTCGGCTCACTCTGTTCTGTTCCTATTAGCTCCTTCTTTGATTCATAGAGTATGTGCAGTGCGGGGCTGTAATTGTTGTGGCATTGGTGCTGTTAATTATGGCAGAGAGTGGCTGAGCCACAGCCAAGGTCCATAATGGTGGCTGAGGCAGCACAGGAAAGTAAATGGGGTTTGTTTCACCAGCTGGGGTCCCATGGAGAGGGAAGAGTGCCGAGGCCCCCAGTGTAGGCCAACAGCCTCGGGGCTTCTGGGCCATATGGACACAACACTTTAACTGGCCTTTATTCTACACCTTGCTCTTTTAATCAAAGCAAAGCCCACATCCTGTGCTCCTCATTGCGTGATTCTTTTCTTATGACGTTGTTTGCCCCTAATATGTATTAGCCCCTAATGTATGACATCGTCCCAGTGCTTTTGTACTTGTGTATATTGAAGATAGCAACATTGTTGTTGATTAGATAGAAACATATGAATATTTTATATCAGTGTATCTCTTCGCCATCCTCTCTTCACAGCAGAAACTGTAGATGGATGTTTGAACATGGCAGTTTATTTTGAGATATAACACTCATTAACTTGCCACTTTGCAGAAAAGAAGTAGACAGCTCGTGAAGAGGATAGATACTGAATATGTGCATTTAAGCATTTAAGCAATAGATGTTTAAAGCTATGTTTAGGAAAATAGTAGCTATTCAATTAATTATTGATGTAACACAAATGATCAAATGAATCGTTTTAAATATTAATTTATAATTACCAAGAATAACACCAAGATCATTGTTTGCCAAAAAAAATTACAAATAAGTGATGATTGAAGTGCATATTATAATATAATGTGTTTTACAATTCAGTTGAATGTGTCATACCCTTTATGATCCCTGGAAAAGTAGAGAGGGGGTAGATTGTGTACTTAGCCTCAGTCTGCACAGACTGTGTGCATACTTTTGTAATTATTGCTTGTTCTGCAGGGCTCAGCATGAAGAGGCCTGACTCACAAGACTGCCATGTGGTCTTTCAGAATAATACCAACAATCAGATCCCTTCTGGCTATGTAAAAGAAAGCCTAAAAGGGTACAACAACAAGAGGGAGGAGGGTTTTGCAGAAGCTTCCACAGAGGTCTTGGAGATGGTGTGTTTCTCTGAAAACCGTGAGGCCCACAGCCTCCAGCACAGTGTTTCGCCTTCAGAAAGCCCCCAGGCCTCTTTTAGCATTTACACAGAGAGAGGTTAAAGACATGTAGATCTTCACCCATGCAACGCCTGAAGGGGGCCACACACATTTAAGCGCTCACACAGCTTGCACATGGATCATTAGGCACAAGAGGGTAAAAATTACACCTAATAGCGTCAACAGATGGAGTATTTCTTTTTGCCACACTGTGTCCAAACAGATCGTGAGCAACACCTTATTTAGGTAAAGTTTGTCAACTAAATGGGTCATTTGATAATCACTACCATTGAAGAGGTACAGGAACATTTTGTACAGATGTTTTCCGTCTAAATATTGTGCAGTCTGTGATTGCATGGAAGAGTTTGAATATATAATGTTCAGCCGTCACATAATTAATCTGAATTTAACTTGTTGTATTTGGGTTTTCCATTGCATTGAGGGTCAGAAGTGCTTTTGGTGTATTTTTTAAGCAGAGGAAATTGTTCTGCCCTTATATATTAAATATATTAAATTAGACCAGGTATGAGGAGAATGTGAACAAGACAGTAACTTAATGTTTCATTTAATATTTTACAAATTATATTTATAGTGGGTTTTAGGTTTGGTAGGACAATGCTACGGAAAATACATATTCATACAAAATGTGTCACTAGTCAGATTATATTTCTCTATTCCAGAGACATACTGTAGCTTCTCAGTTGTTTCACCGTGTAATGGAGAGATGAAATAGCAATCAAAGAGGCAGGTTAACATCTATTTTATTTATGACCAGATTGCTTGGCTTTATGTGGACACCAAGCAAAGCCTGAATCCTATCACAGGGTACTGTACGCAGTTTAAGTCCAAATAATTTATTGCAAACTACCTCTCTTTCTTTCTTCCTGTCCTGCTGTTTCTGTGAACTGCATAGGCAAAGTCCTGGGGTGAGCTTGCTCTTCCGTTAAAAATGACAACCGTTGCTTTACACTTTTTGCCGCACCATTGTGTGCTTTATGGTTTGTATAGGGGGAATCACTGAGTAGCATTTGACCTCGCCTCTTACAGTACTTGACTATGAGGATGGCTGTTACATGACTGGAATATCAACAGCATTATCTCCAGTGAAGCCCGACAGAGTACACTCAAAACAAAGTAACGCTCTGGATGGAACGATGAAACAACAAAGACATTATTTTCCATTCAGACTTTCAGGGAGGCTTCACACGTTTTATTGTGTATGACCGAATTAAATTCCTGTCTAATGGTCATATGCCGACAATATTACACACAGAACCCTGTATTTAAAACAAGACTCAGCACTTGGACTTGTCATGCACTCAACACAGCATTCAGTTTTCCAGCACAATGCATGTATACATATATATATATATATATATATATATATATATATATATATATATATATATATATATAGTATATAATGAGCCGTTGTTTTATCACAGCATCGTCAGAGTAAACAGTGTACTTGAGTTGCCAAACTGTTTAGGAGACACCTAAAACAAAAGTTAGAAATTAACAGCATAATTAAGTGGTGAAACCATTATGGCATTTCCCAGTTACAGAAACAAGAGGGATATCGATCCCAGTCAAGCCCTGATTGATCCCCAGATAGATGGGGTTAGCTTAGGCATTCATCAGCTGCCCAGTGGAGAGAGTTGTTATTGAGGGCAGGTGCTGTCTCCGTGGCTGTGAGTTAAAGCCATTAGACTCCTGAGGCCTTCTGATAATAGGCTGTCACTCACAGATAGACCTTCCCGCAGTATCCATCAGACACTCGCACAGAAATTGAAGCAGCCACCAAAGGTCTCGAGGATAACAAGCAGTCACTGGAGTCATCCGGATAACACAAGGGCATTTCCAGTAATCTAGCCGACACCTAGAGGCCTTTGATAATGGGACAAAATAAAGCAGCCAGGTTTTGTATGTGACTTGTGTTTGACAAAACCTAATGTCCTCAGATCTGTCATCAACTCATTTTCAGTAGATCCCTAATGTATGCACCTTAACTCTCTTTCTGCAGGAGTCTGTACTGCTTAGATATTTAGATGAAGTCCCAGAGTGGGTTGCTCGTTACGCCCGGCCTGCCAAAACCTCCATCTATCCCAACTGGGCCTGCTTCCTGAAGACCTTCCTCAGGCAAGGTCAGATTCCTATTGTCAGGCTCTCAAGGCTTTTTACCTGCAAATACAACCTTTTGGAACAGTCATTTCCTATGTCCTCCCTAGTTCCCAGATGTTACCTACAACTTTAATGCATTTTATGTTACTTTTGTTGATTATTAAACTAAGAGGTTCAGGTGCTGTATTATTGGTAAGTTTTTTGTTCTCACTGTGTGCCCAGGCGGTGTGGTGGAGGCCTACCCCCCTTCAGAAAGTGTCACCTGTCTGACAGTGGATCTGCTGCTGGAGCCCGGGGGTGAGGTGACCATGCTGTCCTGTGGAGACCAGCTTCAGGGCTCCTGTCAACTGGAAGCTATAGGCTCCACTGTTCCTCAGACCTCTGTACACCAAGAGACCTTGCAATCCATTTGCATGCGTGTGGGCCAAGCCTGTCTACAGCGCCTTATCGTGGGTTATGTCTCTGTGGACCTGGCTACCTTTCTGAACCGCAACACCATGGAGCAAAAGGTGAGCTCATGCTACTACAATAGATATGGTCCGGGCTGTTGCAGCATGTGGCGTCCAAGCTCTCTATTTCACCATATTGGTGGAAGAAATACTTTTTAAAGCTGGGTCAGGGATACACAGGAGCAGATATGTGTCTGCTCTACTGCTCCCTTGGGATTTAGAAAACAGGCAAGGCAAACAATGGGCACAGGGACCAAATGTGTCACAAGGCCATCTAATAAACTGTCAGGTCTTATCGTGTCGATACACTGATTCCACCATTTAAGGCTTGCCCTTTAACCTCGCAGTGCCGAGAATTTCAGAGGCACCTATCTTTCAGACAATAGGTCATTCTAAAGTGATTTGGCAGCTTCACAGGGATGCCCTGTCAGTGTTTAACCCCTAGCTGCTTACCTGCAGTGGGCTGCTGAAATTTGTCTCGTTATTATAGCGATGCACCATTGAAGCCTTATCTCATTTGTCAGGATTAAGTTTTGTTGAAACCTTCTTGATTTATGATATTGGAAATGGGCTGGTTTATGATGGTTTAACCTCTGCTCCTAGCATGTGGCTTCATTGACTGCGTATTGATCCAGAGCTGTAAAATGAAATGCTTTGTTTATATTGTAGTCTATAAAAATATTAAACCTGCAAAAGAGTGGAGAAAGCGCTAGAGCTACTTTACAGTTTTACTAAAGGGTATAAATAAGGACACTGAATGTGTGTTTTAAAAAAAAAATACATCAGATAGTAATGTATCTTCCTCTTATTCAGGACATTTCAATACATCTCTTCTATTTTGTTTGGTCTTTACTGTTGAAGCTTTATTTGTGTTTGCATTCAAAATGTATTCTCTGTATATGAAATGGATTTGGAATTGACATTAGCTAAGGGCATGCTTGCCACTAGAGGGTAGTCTCTTATGGATTAGATGTTAACTCACAGTGTGGGCAAAGCAGTGTTCAGACAATGCAATTTGTATCTCAAATACATTCATCTACATGTATAATAATATAAATAATTATCTTAGTGCATTAGTATTATACATTTCTTTACAATTTAAAATACATATTGTTTTGGTCAGTAGGCTTTACACGGACTGTGGATTTTATCACATTATAATAATTCTAACGTAAGGAAATATTTATATCTCACAGTATTTCTTCCATTTTAGGATTTTATTTAATCCCTAATTTGTAATTTTAGTGATGCTATAATAAGAAAATGTACCATTTCTCAAATGTATCATAGAAACTGAACCTGCTCTTTTCTTTAACTTGATATAATGACAGCCTTAAAATTAATTTTCAATTTCAATGTTGACCCAAAATTGAATGGGATTCACTGACAGCATAATTAAGAACAGACTATAAACAGCATGAGCTTCAATAGAGGGAACATTAAAGACAGATTCTTAACCATCTCCCCGCACACAGAGCAGACAGGGGAGAGCCACATGGGCAAACCTGTCTGGATTTAAACATCAATTTAGATTCAAACCTGTTGCTAAAAGCTGCCTACTTTATTTGATGGGAAGAAGTGGGTCACATATGTTTGCCCTTGCAGTGTTTCCTCACATTGTGGAACGGTGGGGCCCCAGCTGCAGCATCAGGGTTTTTAATGAAAATGCAAGGCAATAGAAAACAGGTACAATCCAGGCTTACATTTCCCACGGCTTTGTTAAGAGTGACAATGAGACATTGGAGTAAGATTTTTAGTGAGTCGAATGAGTGGCGCGGTTGAGTGTGTCCATCACTCAGGCCCAGGTATCAACCTGATGCATGGTCCAGTGGTAGCTAAAGGTGGCTGAGTGCAGAACATACTGCTGAACATTTACTAAACATGAATATCTTACAGGTTTTTAGATGTGTACGCTTTAAAAACACAATTTTGAGTATTTCTTCAATTGGAAATATGTTTTGGTATTTGTACAGCCCCTTTAAAATGCATACATTATTATAGTTTTTAACTTAATTACCTGAAATGTTTTGCTCCAGCAACAATCAGAATAATTGATAAATAAATTTTATTATTTTTCAAGCAAAAAATAATTTATCAGGTTGCAGCTCCTCAGAAGTGAAGATTTGTATTATTTTTTGTATCTTATATCATTGTAAAACTGCATATCTTTGGGTTTTGAGCTGTCGGTTGGACAAAACAAGACATTTGAAGAAAATAGAACCTTGGAAAATGTGAAAGCCTTTTCCACCATCTTCTGGCTTTTCATAAAAAAAATGGTTAATAGAGAAACTAATTGGGAGATTAATCAATAATGAACATGGACGTTAGTTGCAGCCCTAGACTATGAACTATGATGCACAACATATTTGCATTTAATAAAACATGTAATGTGGCTTATAAGAGAATCACTGTGGTAAGATATCCGTGTGTTAGTGGAGATAAAATGCTCAGGTTAGACTGCAGGGTTCAGACAGGCAGCGATTTGCATGCAGTGGCAGGAGCGTTTACTTTGACAAATAGGAACAGCAAAGGGAGGCAGCCGACTGCCACTTAGTTATTAACAACTCCTTCACTGGTGATTTATTTGCCACTTTTGAAGAGAGGGCATAGCTATTAGGTTATTATTGGGGAAATTAGCCCTGTTTAAGCAGAAGGCTACGACCATACCTGACCCCTTAATATACTTATAATGATGCCATTTACTATACATATCTGAACTTAGCTTCTCATCAGACCTGTGCCAAACCAACTAGCCCAAGGCTAACGGAGTACAAATACACAGAGAAGGATCTACTTTGTGCACATGTCATTCCACAACTGAATTACTTAAATCTGTCGAGCACACACCATTAACCGTGTCTTCCTTTCCGCTGCCTCTCAACATGGATAACACTGTAGGGATTAAAAGGTACTGACCCCTCTCTTTTTAAGGATTGGTGGGTGAAATACTTTGATGTTCCATTCTTGTGACTAAATTTGAATTTAAGTTTATAGTGTCCGTTTTTCTCTGCTGTGACACAGGGTTCACGGTGTCTTGTTTGCAGGTGTGGGCTATTGATCTGGACCTCACATACAGTGACCAGCTGGCCATGACCCAGATGCTTCTGATGATGACTGGAGGAACGCTGAATTGCCGCACAGGCTGTTTAGAAGTGCCAATGCCAATCCAAGAAAAAAGCTGTGAACCTCCGATTGCAGCCAAAGTACCATTTTATATTTGCTTATGACGACATTTCTAATAATGTAAAATTTTTCTAAAACGGGAGAAAGTCGATTTAAAATGCTAGACATTTGAAGTTGTATACTTTTACAGTTCCCTCAACAAGAAAGAAACGACCAGTTCTAAAGCAGGCTCAGACTTGAGAGAATATTATTGTACCACTACAGTAATCACAAAGATAGATCAGTGTTTTCCTCTTTATTTTTGTTAAATACAACTAAATAATGTAATTACGCACTGAGCTCAATTGGTGTTTAGGTGCGGAATTCATTATCATTTTGATAGATGAGCCTAAATAATCAACACATTAATAATTCATAACATTTTCATTATGCATGTGTATGCATGCTTGAACACCTCATCAACCTGGTGCCAGGCCTTAAACAATAGAGTCCTTTTATTAGCAGTATGCCGGAGTTTACGCTTGTTAATCTGCGGCTTGTATTATTTTATCAAACATTCATTTAGTCGGTAGCCTGGTGCTTCAGTACAGCAGTTGAGCCACCGCAGTGGTTAATGGCTTTACCAGTGGCCATCATTAGGGGCCTGCATATTACAAACACAATTAAATCCCTGTTGGACACTTTTATTGTTGTGTGAGGGTCCTGTGTTTGACAACTGCAAGCACACACCCATCACAGCGAGTTATGGGCTATCTCCTGAGCTCACAGAGGCTTAGGCCTGCTCTTTTTGTCTCCCAAAGGTGCTTGAGAAGCAGGAACATTTTTATCCTCTTGAGCCCTGCCACTTTTAAGTAATCAACCTCTCTAGTGTTACTTATGACACTCACATGCTCAGAACCTCTGTTATGGTGATATGTATTGTGCGTCGAGTAGTCCTTTAGTGCGTTTGGTGGTGCTTTTGTCTCAAATTGAATGCAAATATTTGCACTCCTGAAACTGTGGTTTATTTGATTGGCATCATACAATTAAGCACATCTTGTATTTGGCGTATCTTCTAAACATTAATTGTTCCTCCCTGCAGTTAATTAAGAAAGGCCCAACAGTTTACCACATGTTCCCTACACTCATCATGTTTACTAATCACACACACTCCCCAACCTCAACAGTGACCCTAAGGACATGTGTAAGGATGGGGTTCAGCCATCGCTACTCCACCCATTTTACACACGCCACCTATTATACTTTAACTCCAAATGTAAATACATAAAATTATTTTGTCTTGTGTTGTGTTTTAGATTCAGGAAGACTAATGGCAACAATCATAATGAAATTATTTGCCTCTTTCTTGGTTTCATGCTTTCTTTCTTTTTTTACAGCCTCCTGTGGTTAATCGTTATGCAGTTATTGGGAGCCAGTTGTTTCACTCGAACCTTTCCATGTTGTACCATAACGTGTTCTTCATGGTGTGCAAGGCTCATGGCATAGGATTTAACATGAAGGTAAACACCTTTATATCATCCTTACATCTTGTCCATGTTGCTGCTTAGATTGATTTAAAGGGTAACTCCGCCAATTTCACACCTCAAAGTCTGTTTACAGGACTTGGGGAGTTCTACTGCTAATGGGAAAAGAGGGAGCTGCACAAAGTTTGAATAGTTGCCTCGAGTGATAATTTAATAATTTAATAATGGATCTCGAAAGATAAATTAGATGCTGATAGCAAAACACATCTAGCTGACTGCCAAGTTGCATTGTGGGTAAAGTAGGATCCAGGTTTTAACCAGGAAGAAGAATGTATGGAATATAAAAGGGGATTTTTCTAGTTCTGCCCTATTGATATTGATCTGAAACTGTAGAGTCTGACAATGTTAAAAGAGTGCAACGCTGAACCTGTGGATACTTCTTTTAATCTATGATGATGGAGCTCTTCTTTTGACTGTGTGTTTCTGCTTTTACATTTTCAGAGAAAGCAAGGAACAGTTTTTTCTGTTTACGACAGCAGTGAGCGTTGCACCATTGGAATGATGTGAGTAATCCTTATTGCATCAAAGCCAGACTGTATTAAACGCCAGAAGAAGGATTTCTAAGCACATTTAAGTTTGCTTTACCAAGCTTTTAAAAAACTCAAGCACATGAAAAAAACAGTAGAGGATAAAGTGGATGAGAGCCGTCTCCAGAGTGATAAAAGACAATTCTTTTAGAGGATTAAGATGCCACCTCTGGCTTTGTGAATGTTACAAACGCTACAAGTTGTTAAGCAGAGGGTTATTTAACATATTTGTCACTCAAATCCTTTAGATGTAACAGTTAAATCCAGCTGTGCTCATCCCCCTAAAGAGTGAAGATGTTGTCTGCTGATAGTTTCATTTAACCACCACCATGAGATGAACAAGGTGATTGTTTCTTAGCTGGCAACATGGGGAACGTTAGTAAACTTGTTTGTTTGGGGTGTCGTTAATAGAACAGTCTCTGAAGATCTCCAGGGAGCTCTGGTGACCTTTGCTCGGAATCTGTCAGTCATTCATCAGGAAATATCGCCCTCTAAAATGCAAGGAGAAACCAATTTTAAGGTACCATGTTAATGACTTAACGATCCCTCCTCATCTATATCATGCAACTTGCATCTTCAGTCAGCTTGAATGATTTTGCGGAAGTAAATATTGTATATTTTCAAATGAAAGATTAAATAATAATGTGTAGTAATTTAACTTATTTTATCTTTTTTTTTGGAGGAGCTGATCAAGAACATAGAAGATGTACTGAAGATGACTGTTTAGAATAATGTGCGATCTGTGGAGGATAAACCAGATGCTTAAGACAGCTGTGAATATGTAAACCCTGGAGATAAATCAATGTTGATCAAATACGGAGAGCTGAATAAATCCCGGAAAAACATCAGAATCTGCATGAACCTTATAATAAATGGTTTTGTAATATGTTTTAACGGCTTGAATATTGTTAAATATTGTAAAATGAATGCTTATAAAGACATACAGTAAACCATGTTCAAGGTAATTCCACGTTAATGAGTTGGCTTCATTAATTCATTTATTAAACATTGATTCATTCAAATTATATAAAAGCCATTTTATTTTGTGTTGGAAATAGCAGATTAATGCTTAAAATTGTGTGTTATGAAATGAGTATAGTATTCATGCACTGCATATTATTTTGTTTATGAGTATGTTGAGCACTGTATTCTCCGTTGAAGAGGAACAACTGCGCGGCGCTGCGTTTGCTAACCGGAAGCTTTAGCAGGAGCACCAGGTCAGAGCAGACGGCAAACACACACTGCAGCGCGTCAAACAGAGAAGCGCTCTTCACATTTCTTAGCTTTTAAAGACAAGTCGTGAGTGTTCAGCATGTGGATCCGGACGTGTCGCTGTGTGCGGATGTCTTTAGCAGAATAACCTTCATTTAGCTTACAGATCAGGGACTGTCTTGTTCGCTAACTTCAGCTCACGTTAGTTGTGTAAATTGTGCCCTTTTCCCCACTGCTGTTACGGACGTTTATATACAGCATGTTGTTGTACATCAGCTGATTTAAAATGACGGAGCTCTGTCTGTGAGTAGTTTGCATGCAGTCCAGGTGGTTAAATAAAAATATAAACACCAGGAAAGGCCAATCATTCTACTTTTCACACAAATCATGAAGGCTTTTTTGGGGAAGATGCACAGCATCTTTCTGAAGATCGTCCTGTTTCCGAGCACATTTGGCAGGACGGGCCCGCGGGCAGCCGCCTCAGAGGTGCTGACCTGCCACCTGCTGCAGCGTGAGCTCCCGCCGTGGACGTCATACTGTGTCCGCTACAGCTCCGTTCACAATGACCAGTTTGGACTGTCCAACTTTAATTGGAGAGTCCAGGGATCCAACTACCAAATACTGAGAACAGGCTGCTTCCCCTTTATAAAATACCACTGTAGCAAAGCGCCTCCACAGAACCTGGACTTTGAGGACAGATTTTTCACCATGTTGAAAATTCTTAATCTGGGTCAGTAATTATAGTTAATGCACTTCCGTATTGCTATAAAATACATAATATACTTGTAAACACTAAATAATCACTGTGTCCTTTTCCTGCAGGCATCCCTTGTTTGGCATATGGAATTGGATGCTGGATGGTGGTGGGAGCTGCAGAAACAGTGCAGACAAGTGTTGGACCTGTCACAGTCTATTTCGCCTACAAAGAAGAAGGCGGCGCACAGTACTAAACCATGAATACATATTATACTATATATATATATACTATTTTGAGTGTATTTTCAAGTGACTTTTGTCTGCCAAGCTGGTGTTCTTAAAACAGTTCAACTGTTCTGGTGGACACACTGACTGAAGGGCCGTCTTATGTCACTGGTGCTCGTATTGTCTCACTGCACTGTTTCATTTGTGTTTCATTATTTAAGATTGAAGAGTTGCAGTGGAGGAGTCAGCAATGCATGTTATTACACTGACACACACTACGTACAGTGTTTGTTCGGAAAGCTGACTTCTCCATTAGCATTTAATGGAAAGTTTAGGATTTCTAAAAAAATGGACTGTTTGACGCCACACTTTTTCCTGGATTGTTTGCAAAGCGATGTTCGGGAACTTTGTATCAGCCTCCAGTTCACATCTCTTCAGAGTCAATCATTGTAAAAGTTGTTTTTTGCAACAAATATTAAAGGGTGTAAAATGACTGCGATGATTTGGCTGTAATGGTTTTCCTTTGCTACGGGGTCAGCAAGCTTCTCAAGACTCTTGATAAATAAGTAGTTGTAAATATATAATTTTCTTAAATAAGTCTTAAATATTAAAGTGATACCAAGTGTTACAATCTATTTCACCCTATCATGTCTTTTGCTTCATTTTGTGTAACAGGATTGTAAATAACCCTGGCTCATTTATTTAAAGGTAAATTAGTGATCACTATGCATGCAACACATAGTCAATAGTGTTAGAGAAAAACCAGTGACAAGACAGGTCTGATAAAATAGGTTTTAATTACCAAAGTGTGGCCTTTGTATAGAAACATCTGCATCCCTTCCTCCGGGCCTTCACTGGACTTTGATTTCTGGTAATGTGCTTTGCTGACAGGGCACACTTACCTCTGTCCCGCTCCCTCTGAGACGCAGGTTGACAAACTGCCATATTGATTTCTTCACTCCTCAGCATCTCCTACTAATAGCATTTATCAGGGACCTCAATTTTCTGTCCTTGGCCTCTTCATTTTTAGCAACAATGAAACCGAACAAACAATTTCTTGTTGTACATGTAAATCAATGCACCTTTTGACCTTCTTTGCACTTGAAGGCTGAGATATCGGCCCACATGCTGTCCATGATGTACCGCCTCGTCACGAGTGTCCTGTTTTGTGAAACGGGCTCGACCTATGGAAGATTATTTACAATGTAATTGAATACAATATTTGAAAAAAGATATATCAAAATGTTGTTAAATGTTCCTTCCTCGTGGTCTTATAGTGGTAGTCTCCATACATTTTTAAGTCTGGCCAACACTTATACGAGCACCACCATCACCTCTTTTCCCCCTAGAAAGTGAGAAAACTGCTTTGCTTTGTTGAATCAAACACACTAATAACTGAATGAGATATTAAACAAATATTTAAGGTCCCTGGATGAACAGTAATTTGCATATTTGTATTCTAAGCAAACTAACTGTTGTTGTGTAAAAGAAATCCAACCCTCATGCAGAATTCATAGGCAAAATCCTCTTAAACAGCGTGATGACACCACACTATCTCTTAATCATACTAATTGCCTTGAACACGGAACAGTTAGACACACTTATGGAAATCTGATCCATAGTATCAGGCTGCACTTAAATCCCCCTCCTTCCATTTCCAACCTTTCATCAGGACTGGAAATGTGCATGGGGAATGCTCAGGCAACCATGTCTTAATTACTCATTGACCCTTTGACCCACGAGCTGCATTGATACACCGTACAGCCAGACACAATTGCGTGGGGTTGCAACTGACTACAGCTTTGTGTGCTGCTTTTACAGGATGATGTGAGTCAGTGAAATCTAAACTGTGGAGCATGTGAGTACATTGTATTTGTTTTCAGGGCTTCACCTTTGAGTCACTCTAAACTGCAGGGGAGGGCACCCCTTCAGCTCCAGCAGAGGCTTAGCATTACACATCGAACCTCAGTCAACACAAGTGCAGGTTTAGGGTAACTGGACGGCAAATGAGCTGCTGTAAATTACAAAACAATATCTCCGCATTTGGTGCGAGATTGATGCCTTTCAATAGCTGTGGTAGTCTAGTCCTGTATTGAAGGGTCTAAATTACCCAACACACATCTAATCTGGTAATGAACAAAGAATTAATGCCTGTTTGGCAAGTTTAATTGCATGCGAAAGCTGGTAATAAGTTTTGTCAAGGTGAAATCTTTAAATACTTGTACTGTTTAGAATTTAGGTAAGTAAAGCAAAACAAGTGCTGAAATTGAGTGTAGTGTTGCTGTAAATTGTTAATGTTCAACAGTGAAATTGCTAATCAACTTGCAGAGAGTTGTAATTATCTTCTAATTAGCTAATAAATTCTCTGTTTCTTCACAGCAAAAAAAAAAAAAGAAATGGCACAAACCATGTTCATCTTCTTGAAATAGTTGATGTAACCGATTCTTAAATCAATTATTTAGCAGGAAAGTCACAGCAGTTATTTCTGTCATATAGATATATGGCTTGGCAGAAACAATTATTGTGTGAACAAACCCCTGCAGCTAATATTGGCGAGGTTATCATTATTAAGCCTCTGGATCGGCCACCAGCATCGTCTCCGTGCTTGCTCCACGAGCAGCAGGGTACCAGAGCCATCACTCAGAGCACTTTAAGGGCCACACTTGGAATTACATCTTAATGCAGAGGTGTCAGCTAACATTGTCACAATATTCACAGTGAAATGGCACTTTTTGAATTAGAATGTGACAAGGCATACATAAAGCTCATTACTTTTCTACTAGAAACCCCTCCAGATGCATATATGCACACTTTGATCAGCTTTGAAAGAGTATTACATAAGCAGAGTAAGAGGCCTCTATGTTTGTTATAGTTAAAATATATTTCCATTGGTTAAAAATTGCTGACCGTTGGTCATTAACACTGGAATCACTACTTTTTCTTTCTCTTTTGGAGGAGTGATAGCGCACTGAAGCTGTTAAAAATCTATTATGGTGTATTTCTCCACCCAAGGATTGACAAGGGGCCCCATTACTCTTTTCTGTACATCCTCCTGTTCTTTATCTTTATGACATGTTTTAGATGTGTGTGTGTGTGTGTGTGTGTGTGTGTGTGTGTGTGTTGGGGGAAGGGGAAGTATTAAAACGCTGTGCCTGCTGTGCCAATCAGCGTTGCCAAAGCTACTGTCAGTGGGTGGCTGAAATGTCTGTCAGTCTTCTATCCCGGCTTTTCCAGCACAAGACCACTCCCAGCTGACATTACGACTAAGTTGCAGTAAATACAAATTCTGAACAATTTTGTCTAGGTTACTCATATTCTACATTACATTTAAAGCTTGATAAACATGCAAATGTTGCATTTTTAGAGTGGATCCGAATGTATATAGTTCAATAAATCATTGTCATTGCTTTTTCTGTGTTTAGTTGATGCCCTTGAGCTTGTGCACTTAACTTTATGCCCAAATCCATTCTTTCTTCCAGTTCAAGTTGATTATTGTTATGTTTTTCTTTCTCGTTGATGATGTGGCTTCATGTTCACTTCATTCATACTCAATGCTTACTCTGTTGACATTAAGAGAGTAATGTATTTTAATAGTTTCTCCACGACTTATCGGGAGAGTTAAATGAACTATCCATTTTTTATTATATATTATGCAGTATTTAAAGTTTCAGCTCATTAAAAAACAGACGCCCTCCACATCCCCCAGGCTGTCTTTTACCCCCCACCAGCATGCAGTCAGGCTCCTCTAGCCACGGGCTCTGCTTGATCTGTTTTTCCTAAGTCAAAATTGAAATACTCAGAAATATTTATTTATTTGCTTATGCCTTTTTATTTCACTAAAGAACAGCCCAATGCCTTTGTAGCTTAAACAAGCGTCATCAGTGGATCAGAAAAAAGGCATTGTGCATGGTTTTGTTTGATTGATATGATTTGCTATACAGAATGTATGTTTTATCATTTTATTCAAGATAAAATATATTTGAAAAATACTGCATGTGCCTAAATGTTGCACCAGAGCAGGCCCCTTGTGTTATTTGATCGCCCTGCTTCTTACTTGCACAGAGCAACCTACACAGCAACTCAATGCCAGACTGGGGATTTACATTAAATACACTGATACTGATGCTGCATACAAACATAGAAATGGAATAAATCAATTTTGTTCGGGGAAATGCTTCACATACTTTTTGATGCAGCGCGATCTCCAATCTTTCTGCAAATGAGCTGCAGCCCCTTGTAATGGTTTCTGCTCCTCGTGGGAGGCCGGTGTCTCAGAAAAGCTGCTGATTGAGGGAGAAATGTAATACAGGTGTAAAGCAGACTTGATAGGGGTCTTACACGAGGGTTATGCATTTTAACAGTGATATACATACTGTTACATATTTATCAAAGAATATGGGATTTGCTGGCTTGACTGTTTCTGGCCTGCAGAGATTTGTAAGTTTCTGCTGGAGTGTTGTTAATTCTGGCGGAGAGGGTGGCTATTATGTTGAATTAATAGGAATTAAGGGTTTAAATTGGTTAAGTAAGCACTTCATTAATCGTGAGTGGATTGCTGCGTGTGAGAGGTTTATAGGTGCTGTAGTGCTTAGATGAAAGAAAAGGAGGGAGTTCAGAATTAAAAAGCTGGGTGGTACTCAGTAGATGTAGAGTAGAACTCCCAAAGAAACAATATAATGTAGAGCTGAAACGATTGGTCGATAAACTGGTTAGGCCATTGACATAAAAATGATTTGCTTCTTTTTGCTGAAAGATGAATCATTTCAGTCATTTAGTGAGGGAAAAAAACAAGTGATCAAAATGCTAAAATGTCTCAGTTTCTAGCTTCTCAAATGAGAACGTTGCTGCTTCTCTTTGTCATATATCAAAATAAACTAAATACTTTTGGGATTTGGGTCTTTTGTTCAGACAAAACGAGACAATTCAAGAAGTCGCCCCGGGCTAGGAAATTATGATAAAACACATTTTAATGTTTCGAAATTCGAACAAATAACTGTCAGGTTAATCAATAATGAAACAAACATTAGCTGCAGCCATATTATAATGTTATGGCAAATGTTCATTAATGTATCTATTTTCCAATGTGACTTTGATACGCAATGTGAAAATAAAACTCCAAGAGGTGCTTTTAGAGTCCTTGCTGACTGCATATCTGTATAACATGCTGATGGTGCATTGTACGTAAGTTACACTTCTGGTCCTCAGGGTCTTTTGGATACTATTTTCCAAGTTTTACTGCAAAACACAGACTGCAAACGTGATCCAGGGCTCCCTTTAAATGCTGAAACCTTTAAGCATAGGTAATTGTTCAACAATGTAATCTTTTGCCCTCAGTCTGGACACGGCAAGAGCTGCTGTAAGTGAAGTTTTGGCACGGGTCAGTTGGAAGCGTCTGCCTCACTTGATGTGGCTCCCCCAGCAGAGGTGGACTAATTGAGGTGTGTTTTTATCTGGGCTTGCTAATGATGATGAGGGTGCTGGAGAAGTAGACTGTCCCCTTAGGCTGAGGAATAGCATGACTTAGCCAACCTTCTGTACTTATTGTCCAACAAAGGGGGAATTCACTTAATGCAGTGCTTCAGAAAAGTGGATAATTGTGGCCACAATCAATAAAGTAGCAGAGCGGAAAATGAACGGTGTGCGCAGTGTAGCGGTGTTGTAGAGATTTGACGGAAATCGAAAAGAGCGAGAATCTTGTATTTTTGTGTTCGTTTCAGCCCAGTCATCAAATGAGAAGTCGATTCCCAGTTTATTCACACAATATACCAGCAGGTTAAAGCCAGACGGGTTTACTTTGTGTGTGCGGCTGTGACTACAACCACGTGTGTGTTTATGTATATATGATCGAGGGGGTAGGTTTGGTTGGATGAGCCACATTGTTCCTGTGCGGCCTAGTGACATCGCTGGAGGGCAGAGAGGGATGGAACCTGAGAGGGGTGACAGTGATAAATAGCCCTTTTAATAACAGCTGCCCCACTTGGCCAGCTAGTCCCAGTCAGTGTCCTCTGTGTATTTATGCCTATGTTTATTTATGCATCCATAGCATGCAGGAAATCACCACCGCAGGGGTACAATCATTCTTTTTTTGTGGTGGGGGGGATTGCATCGGTTTAACTTTGGGATGGGGGTAAGCAAGCTCATCTTAAACCGAGCAGATATTCATTTAACCCTCAGGTTGATCTGTTGGTATGTCTATGCTGAAATATACATATATCTGAGAGAGGAGTCTCGCTATACTTAAAGCATAATCAAAAGTCCTGAAAAACAAGAAGGGATTATGCTTTAATGTGCATGTCACAGTTTGGGATCTCACCACAGTGGTAGCAATGCCATTGGATTCCATAAAGAAGAAGATTTGTATGCGTTAATGAATCCAGACAATATATTTTCTCCAGTTTCTGAGTGCAGAGTCAATGTTCTAACCACCATGCACATTTTCTTAAGGATCTGGATATGCTCTGACTTTGTAGTATAATGGCTGGTCTGATGCTCTGTGCTGCCTTCAATCTGCATGGCTTTTACATCTCTAGTTCATTGTTGCTGTGTGACTAAAGTCAAAAACCTTTTGTCTGCTGAAATGACCTCAGGCCCGGGCCTGTGAATAGGGAGAGGGGAGGCTGTAGATCAGAAGTGTCAAAGCTTCTTCCCGGAGGGCGATGCCGGCGCTGTTCACACTCAAACCAGTTCCCTCACTTTAATTGGTTCAATTAGTTAAGTATCCATATACGTTATTGTGTATGCATTTTTCATGACTCTTCTTAACGCTCTGTTTAAACAGAACATCTTCCGGCTATGATTTGCCATTTGGATGAATGTCAAGGAGACTAAATGATTGCACTAATTGAGTAATTAAAAGCAGATGTTGGAGCAAGAGCCAACAGCATACACTTTAAACACTTTGCCCTCCAGAAAGCCGACAGTGTTTTTGACACCCCTGTTATGTATGGTTATCCCAGAGGTGCCTCTGTAATAGTTACAGTTTCACCCTTGTGATTATTCAGTTGAAGTCTTTGCTATTGAACCACAATGGTGTTGTTATGCTATTTTGACCATGGGAAATGGTCTGGAAAAGAAAAGCCCATCATGCAGCCTAATAGCCAGACTCAGTGGTGCACAGATTCAACACAAGCTCTAGACGGGCAAAGCACGGCATCTCCTCACTTGGCCTATCGCTCTTACCCCCCGCTGTCCTCTGCTGGGACACGAGTGGCCTGTACAAGACTCTTTTGAGGGAGATGCCGCTATGTTGAAGGTAATTAACATTGGAAATGTGCCAGTAATGAGAACCAGGGTGCCATCAAATTGCAAAGGAACAGGGTGTATTTCAATGGTTTTGACAGCTGTGGTGATTGGAGCATTGCTGGAAGGCTTTACAAAGTGCAGATCAATAAGTAACAATTTTCCTATTAAAGAAAAATTATTTGGACATTGCAGTAAGATAGCTTGTGGCTATTTCACCTCACACCAGCTAAGGAGTAAAGGTCTCTTGTTGAGGGATGGATTGTGTAATTGTGCCTTTACTGAGGTGTTATTTGCTTTTCTTTCATTCTTGTATTTGGCAATAACTTAATAACCTCCCCACCGCCCTGAACTTAGATTCCACGTTATTTATTCAAAATATTTTACCTGGTTGTAGTTTTCATTCTTTTTTTTCTCAGAAATGCTCTGAAGTCACTCAAACCACAAATCCTCAGTCTTGTCCAGCAGCTGGTACCTGAACATGTTCTGGTCCTTGTGAATGCCTCCACTGACTCATATACATTTTGACTAAAACATTTCTCATTTGATATAATCGGTTATAAGAATAGTTGTTTGTTACAACCCCATTAACTACTCTTTCACCCGCATTACAACTGGAGAAACAAGTACCTCAAATACACTGATAGCATGTTCTGTATAGTGTAAAAGAGATAAAAAACGAACCAACGTCAACGCCAGCTCATAGTTCAAAGGGATTGCCTACACATTTGAGAATGAGATATCCTAATAACATATATCAGAATTTAGAGGGTAGTTTATTTGGTGACCTGGTATTTTTACACTCTTTGTGTGACAAGACAAAACAAATAGTTGGATCACATATTTTTGGACTTCTGAGACAAAACACTTATTGCATTTTCAGTTCCCTTTTTGTTCGTTTTACCTGTAAAAAGTAAAATAGCATTAATAGAAACTAATAATTAACTACTTCATGCAGATGCAGTCAGGATATTCAAAAACAGTGGAGGTAGTTGATGACAAATCTTGTTTTAGTAAATCTCTTGGCCACTAGCGTGGCTAATGAACTTAGTAATTACTCATCACTGGTTGGAAGAGTTTAGCCCGGGTGAGATGAAAGCAGTGGCTGCTGGGAGCCACAGGAATGGCACAACAGGCAACAATCAACACCGTGTCTGCACAACAATCAATCAAAGCTGTCGGGCCCTTAACAGTCAGAGTAATTTGCTGGTGTTTTTCAGAATTGAGTACACCTTGTAGAATGTAGCTAAGATCGCTTTCCCAAACACCTTGCAGCACAATACTTTTAAACCAATGAGATTTCGGTCACATGATTTATGAAAAAAACTTTCTTTTAGATAAATAACTGTTTCATGAGCTCAAATTACTCCTTAAGCCTGGAGTCACTTCCTCTTACAACACTTATGTTCTGCGTGGTTGAGTGTTAACATTTTAGTACAGTTGTTTGTGGCTCAGTGTTATAGCTGTTTTTCACTTCTAGTCACACACTCACACACACGCATATATATACATACATATACATATACACACATATATACACATATACACACACACACACACATATATATATATATATATATATATATATATATATATATATATATATATATATATATATATATAATATTTGTCACTCTCACTATCTGTCTGTCTGTCTGTCTATATGACACCCTATTGAACATTTAAATATACATTGTCGTGTTTTACTGAACATTTGTTAAACCACAGTGATATTTAAATACGAGTCAGAGCGGGGTGGTGAGTAATACTGGACTATTCACAGATGCTCCTTTCTGCAGAGCTCTAAATCATGTTTCTTAATTCCCAGAGCCACATCTCAATCATACTCCTTGCTAATTTGAGAGTCACCCTCATTTCATTTTAAACGATTCATTTTTGGCAAATTTGTAAATGGCCCCGATGTGTTCTACAATTTAGTCAATTACTGTTTCAGCCAGCAGGACTCCGGGGACCAGGAACATACATCGCCTGGAGGTACCATCTCAATAATTGTTTCAGAAAAGTTGGGAATGGATTGCTAACGCTCTGTTCCACTTATTGAAATGTCAATTGGAGCCAAGACCCTTTTACTTCTCTTCTCAGTCTTTCTCAGTACACTATGCCTGCCTCACTTTTCCTTCCCTGTCTGAGTCTTAACCAGAAGGATACAACTGCCCTTTCATACCATCTAATCCATAACAGTATGTATTCTTGTGATTATTGTTCTCACAGAGATTATTTCCCATGCGGGGACTCAACTGAGCAGTAATGGTTGAGCTTCTTTGGTGTTTCTTTAAATGTAATCCATGACTTTCAGTTTGTAATTTGTAAAATTAAAATGTAACAGATCATTTGAACTCTACTGTATACTGAAATGGTAATTAATTATTAATTAGCTGGATAAAATTAAGAGACGATGATAATCCAAATTAGGTCTTAATGGGTACTAATTAAGAGAATAATCCTTCTTTATGAAACCAAACAGCATGACCTGCAGACCCCAATTAATGAAGTTATTATTAGCGGTTTCCCTGCATGTGTTTGGCTGATCTTGATCTTGTTAAAGGCAAAATATGTTTAAACCTGTTAAATGTGCTACTGTTTGTTTTGCCACAAGGTCCCACATTCATCCTCTGAGCCAATTAACCTATGAGGAGTCAGTTGGCAACGCTATTTAATTAGAGCGGGAGGTGACATGATGCTGTGGGGAAGCCCTTTAGGTGAGCACTAGATAGTATTTAGCCGTTATCCGCTGCCTTTGTTCCCTCATGTGCGCAGCCAAACATGAGGACCTACATCGTAGATGACAAGTAGAGTCGTCTCAGTCATCCACACTGTAGGATGCAGGTCCTGCTTTAAACATCAATCAGAAGGGCAGCTTTAAACATACTTTCTTCCACAGTGGATATTAGAGTAATTGTTAATAACAGAGAAAAAAAGCGTGTGCTATACCGAGGGTCAGCTGCACAAGTCTGCTCTGATTACTGGATGGGTAATTCTGTACTTCTGTGCGTAAGACCTTCAGCTATAATTAACTTTTTCCTGCACCCATCAGGCTCCATTCCTCACTTGATGTGTCCATAGTGACTCTTACATGCAACCAGCTTGCCATTCAGTATGTATTAAGCTGTCAGAGTGGGCTGCTCTCCCAAGCCGCCTGTCTTCACTGAACAACCCAGCCTATTAACTTCTATTGACTGTGACACACATGTCCCTCCAAAATGAGCGGTTCCGTATTGATTTTTCCTGAGAGCTGCTCACTTCCCCCTTTCATGCCGCCAAGGGTGAGATCTTTATCCTGACTGATTGTATATGTTCATTGTATCAGAGTAGTGTTGTGCGTTGGCCATTTTAGACCCGTGAACCTCTTCTGCTCTCCCCCTCCTGCGTATCACGGCTACTTGTATGCAGCCAAGTCTCGATGAGACAATTAAAAGGCCTGACTCCCCCGTGTCCCCTGGTTCACGGCGGTCAAATGGAGCTGCAGACCTTCCACACGGCCCTTGCAGCTTAATACAGCACACGACATGAGACATGACAGCCAGCTCCTCTCCCCCCACTAACACACTGACTCCCAATCAATGAACCTGAATAGAAGGGTGCCATATCCTCTCAGTGTCGCGCTCTCTAACTGCTACAGCCAAAATGAACTCTGACAGCATGTATCGATGTCATATCAAGCTCCACCATTGAGAGAAAAATGATTATCTGCTGGTGAAATCAGTTATTGACATGCTGTGTAATAGCTTCCCTTCCCCAAGGGATTTATTGATACAGTTTATGGGGTATAAATATGTATCTAATATGTGTCTGAAATAGATTTGTCTGGTTTAGGTCCACAGTGCGTGTGTCGGGTCTATGGTTAGCCCACAGAGGGCTATCAATGCCTCACTCTCTCTCTTATGCCACTCAACCATGACTCTGCCTTTCCTTGCTTTGGATACTGTTTTTACAAGCAGCATGAAATTACTTTGGCTGTTGCGACTCCGTCTTGAAGTCAATAGTAAAACATGTTGTAATTACATTTTATGGCCTCTCACTCTAGAAAATCAAAATGGCTTTACTGCAGCCATCATATTGTAAATGCATAGACGTGCTACTTGTCTCACCATCAGTGGAAGAGGTACTCAAACCCTTTACACAAGTAGGATGAGAAATACCATGAAGAAATGTTATTACAGCTAATATGTGTAATAGTCCTGCACTTCATTTACATAAAGTTACATCTGATGACTTTTTCATGGTGAAATGCAATCTGTTTACCAGCAGTGTCATACGATAGAATTTAAGATTAAACAACTTGCAGCTTGAAGACAGAACTTATGATTTTTACACTTGATCAATTAAACTATTGACCTAACAAGTGATTGAAGAAGTCGTGCAAATGTAGCTAGGAGTGATGGAAAATGTTTTATTGGTGCTTGAATTATCTTCCATCATATGTTGATGAGTACATTCACAACTGCTTTTTGCTGCTTTTTGTCAACAGCCAAGAGAGTATTTACTCTTTTCTTATAAAACAGCTTTTAACCAGAGGTGTTTGACCAGAGACTGAAAACTCACCCGAGACACCTTTGCTATGGTGATACCCTCTTGTGTGGTGTAAAGAAAATCAAAGCAACTCTTCTTCCATTAATGCCCGTCTTGTTTTCATAACGTCTGCCCCGGAAGCTTTTATCAAAATCAGATGAAACAACTTTAACCAAACAAATTTGTCACACGATTGTCTGTCAGCTTCTTCTCCCGGGTGTTATGGTTTTATTGTACAGAAAATGTCATATTGATCGTCCTCCTCTCTGAACTTGTGGTGACCTGCTCCGTTGCTCAGGTGTTCAGTTGGTACGATATGTCCCCGGTATTTCAATCATCCGGCATGACCTTTGATAGTTACATCTCATTTCTGTAACAGATCGAGAAAATGGTTGTGGGCTCAATACTATGAGGCAAAAGAAAACTAAAAAGCTGATCATTCAGATTTCGGATCACAATGTTGGAGGAAACGCATGACAAGCCGTCTTATTGTATGATATGGATTTTTGCAGACAGGCACATGGCACACTGACTTTTTCTCCCCGATGATGCACGACTGCGGCCTTGTGAACATGACAGGCAGTCTCAGGTCAAATACCTCTGTCTCCCATCCTCCGCTGTGTCTCTATTACAGTCGGTGGGCTCATTGGCTGACTTATTGACCAGCTCTCATGCTCGTTACTCAACAGAGGAGTAGTTTGCTGTGATTGATACCATGACTACTCTAAGACCGCTTTTAGCCCCCCTCCTCTCTCCTCTCCAAATCCTATCTGCAGTTTTAAAGCCATGAGTGGGTTTCATTAATGGTCTCTCCTGTTTATGACACCATAATTAGAGTTGAGGAAAGGCACCTAACTACCACGGTTCCACCATACTGAGAAAGTCAATAATGCAAGCCCAACAACTTCTCACACAATTGAGCCCCGTGGAAAATCCATATGCTCTGCTGCTCTATGTCTTTATGGTGCTGTTTTAGAAGAAGCCACCTGATTTGTTAGTGTTTTCTCTTCCACTTTTAACTAATCCCACAGAATTGATTAGTAACAGCGGCAATATCATTTAGCTTCCAGCAGCCTCCACACAATAAATGTTGTGTGGGATGTATTCTCGTGCAGCCGGTGTGCGACACTGTGTTTAGTATGGCATGCGAGGCCGAGCCTTGTGGCCATTTACCTGCTTTATAATTTGTTTTGTGCTCCACCTCATGTACATGCAGCGACTCCTGTAAAAACCCAACCAGGCTGACCGCTACGCCTGGGTTATTTGTGCGCAGCAGGTCATGGGGGATATTACATTAGATTGCTTTCCCAGAAAATAATTCTGCCAGGTGGTCTATTGGGCTTTTCTCTGTGTATCTGTCAGGCAGGATCGCATGCAGTTACACAGAGAAAGAGAACTGTTTGAATACACACAAATACACCCTGTTTTTTTTTTGTTTGTTTTTTTACTCACCCATCTGTCTTTTTAATTAAAACAACAACAAGAAACAGCTAAGGGAGCACTTGTGCTTGCAAAAGAATATGTAGTTTTGCAGGTTGCACCTTTGATGGTGAAATAAATATGTTTATTTTACAAGCAGGTTTCAACTGAACATTTTATCAGTGTTAACGTAAATTCAATCATTCAGGAACCACACTGCCACTTAAAAATAATTTCCCAGTCTGGCACCTGTGTCAAGCTCTTGATGTATGTTCTTTGTTTTCTCTATCACAGGTTAGTGTGAGGCAACAGCTTTTAGGGAGGTGGCGTTGAACAGAATAGTGTGTGTGGTCTTTAAGTGCTCAGCAGATGGTGTTCCTTTCAACTAAAGACAAGTCAGATTTTATTTATTTATAGGCCAATATTGCAAAACATGCCTCAAAGGGCTCCGCAAAAAAAAAGCGATGTAAACAGTAACCATGTAAAACAAGTTGTGAATTAAGATACACGGGACGTCAGTTTTTGTCGCACAGCTTCTTCCTTTCTGGGGTCACGACTGTCATCTGATGGGTGCTTTAGAAAGCACCATGAATAGTTGATGTAAGAGTGTTCGCCGCAGCCCAGACTTGAATGTAAATAAGATGCAGGTGACTGGGACACCATTTCAAGGATCAGGCTCACTGCAGCTCTGTTACACATGGCTTTGCTATTTGCACATTTTGTGTTGGCTCTAGAGAAACCAGACGGCTGCATTGGGACCAACAGTTATTCTGTGTGAAAAAAAAAAATGCAGCCCTCGCATTTGAATGAAGAAGAGGGCTCCGGCAAAGCAAACACAGTGTTGCATGACCAAAACGTTTCACCAGGCTAAACTTTTGCTGCATTGTGACTCCATCAGGCAAGGGACATCCATGCAAACACATTCCTGGAAGATGACATGGTCATGTGAATGGTGTAATATATTTATTGTCGCGAGGAAAGGAATTAATCTGCCGCCGTGATAACTTTCCATAGTTTAAATTACTGTCTCATGTAAATGTGTAGTGTTTTTGCATCTGAAAAGCCTTTGAACTCACAGATCTGTTACTCAAACTGGACCTCCTGGATCAAATTTCAGGTCACACTGGTGTCGGTACTCACAGTGGTGCATTGAGCTGCAGTCTAGCATGCTAACATACTCGCTGGTAATGTTTACAATGTTCACCGATCAAAGTTGAGCATGTTAACGTTTGCTTACCTCTAAACACATGTTAAATTGCGAGCCAGTTTCGCAGAAATTTGGTCATAAGCTCAAAATTCTTTGTGATGAGAGGATGGGATCCCCAAAGTCTGTTGGATGCATCCTCTGGTGACCGTGAATGTCTACAACTAATTTAATTGCAATCCATCCAATAGTGTCTGAGCAGGGCTAAAAACTGTTTAAAATAATTCCTCATTAAAAATGCTAATTACGCACAGACAAGTTTTACCTTATAGGTAGCGCGCTCGTTGCATTATGAAGCGGTGTTAATGAGGCCAGGAAAACATGTTGAGATGACAGCAGTCTAATGACTTCCATGACAGTATACAGGCACTGGTGTAATCACAACTAAATGTCAGACACCATAAGGCCTGGTGCATAATGGCTCCAGATTGATATCTCCCTCTTACTTTAATTAAGAAAAGCATTTTTTGCTTAAAAGGTATTGATTGTAGTTACAAGGAAAAGCAAGCCATCAAACCACGAAGTGAAGAGGGGACCCTGGAGTCATACCAGACTGGAAAGTGTGGGAAGGTTGATTTGCTCTGAGAAACAAAAGACATACAACCTCGAGCTGTTTGCATACTTTGCTGTGTCTTCCTTAAGGCGAAGGTAGAGGTTAAGTAAGCACCGTAGCCGTCAGGGTTGAGTTGATTATCAATTATGATAGTTACCACTCAGGTGCAGACGATGGCATTAATCAAAGCATTCAGTCAGGAACCTGTGAAGCATTTATCTGAGTAACTGAATCCCCCAGAGTGAGGTGCGTCACTGACTTTGCCGACCAGGAGATGAAGATAGAGGATAGTTATATATCATGAATAAACTAGGCCTCTGAGACAGGAGCGACAGGAGGCCGAGCTACACAGAGCTAGGATGGGACGTTTCCCCCCGCAGACCCCACACCCTCTGGCTAGCCTTCCAGTGCGATTAAATGTTATCTCCAATATGTGCTTCCGTAAACGTAAACCAAACTTAGCTCATATCACTTCACCCTTGACTGGAAACCTAACCTCGGTGACTGAATGAACCGGTATCATAATTAAATCATCAGCGCTTCGCTTTTACTGTGGCTGCAACCCTAACCACCGCAGGAGAGGGGTAAGAGGAGCGTGGCTCTGCCGGCCGGTGATGACAGGGTAATCGTGAGCTGAGAGCCTCTCTAAATGGTCTAGCATGGCAGGAGCTGGTGAGGCAACAGCCACCCACCTAACACCCGCTTAGACCTTATCTGGATATCTGTGCTATCGCTCTCTTAGTTACTCCTACATTACCCTTACTTACCGCACTCCTTTTAAACATTGTTCATTACCTTTGAGAGGGAGGGTGCAAATATAGTTATTAACCTGCAGATTACCTTCACATTCTTAAACCTATATAAGCCTTTATATTGCCATCGGATAGTGAACGATCTGAAATCCCCAAACTCCAAAACACAGCGCTGTTCCTGGAGACTCGCATGTCTCCACTATGTTACTCTAATGTCTAGTGGCTTGTTACGCTGCATGGGTAATGACTGTGGAGCTATCAGAGCTTATCCTGTTGAACAGAGGATATCAAGGCGGGTAGTTACAAAGGCCAGACTTTAATTTGACCTCTGCCTGCCCTCTACTCCGGTGAGGTGGCTCGGAGAAGCAGGCTGGTGGTTTGGGCAGTTGGTGATGAATGACTGTATTTGGTGGGCAGATTGTTACAGTTCCACACTAATTGAGGGGTCAACACAAAGAGCAAATGTGGTAATTGAGCCACTTGTGTGTGGCTATAGAGCTTAACACCGCTCTTTTGACCCTCTAGCCTGCATGGAGTCAACAACAGAGCAAGCTCCCACCTCCTGCTCCTATTGTGCTATCCAACTGATATTAATATCTTCTTTATTGGAGATTTTTACACAAGTCTTCAGTCTGAGCGATACGGTAGATCTGCAAGTGCATATTTTCATGAGCATAACTCTTTAAAAGCAGTCAGCAGTACAATGATTCACTGTCCTTGATATTGTTGAACTGTTAAATCAATGAGCAAAGCACAAAAATTACCAGAATATCGTGCTGTATATTCTGTTTCCATTAATACAGACACACTACACACACATGATATCTGCAATATGTCTGAAACATACTCTGTTTGTGCATCTTAGCAATCGTATAGCGTTAATGTGCTGCTATTCGCCTGATTGCGCTGTTTAGTACCTTGCTTAATAATTCATCAATCCAGTTCCCTTGCTCCCTTCTTACCTTGTCTGTATTATAAATTGCACACAGAAACGGAGCTGCAACTAACGATTATTTTCATTATCGGTTAATCTGCCAGGATTGTCCTCTAATAATCGCTGAATCGTTTGGTCTATAAAACATCAGGAAATGTTTTTCATGATTTCCCACAGGCAAAAGTGCCTCCTACTTTGTCTAACTAGGGTTTCTAGCCACTTCGCCTACTTCCCAGGTGCATCGAAAACAGATAAAGTCTGTAGAGGTAAAAACACCAACCACCCTCTCATTGCATGTGAGGATGACCCTGATGAAGGCTACAAGCCAGAACATCTACGACATGTTTTGCTTTGTTGTCCAACCAACCAATCTAAATCTTTAAGATATTAGATTTTGAATCATATAAAACACAGAAGAGAAGCTGGAACCAGACAATTATTGGCATTTTCGTTTGAAAAATTATGTAAATGATTAATTTATTGTTAAAATAGTTGGTGACACATTTTCTGTCAATCTAATTATTTTGGATTTTTTTTTCCTGCAGTGATCAAAGTCTATTCACTGTGAGAAGTTCCTTCTTCTGTTTTGTAAAAGGGAAGTCTATAATAATAATACTATAATGAAATAGAGTGTATTCAGTGGTTGATCAAACAGGTTTTACCTTCAACTGTGGAGATATTCTGCCTGAGCCTCATACCGGTGGTATTTTACCAAAGTAGATCCTTTGTGGTGGACACAGCGTGTCCTGTGTTATTTGATGGAGTTTAATGGATCTGTTGGCCTCTGCATTTGCTTTGCTCCTGAAACATGTGCTCAGCTGAGACTTGAGCAGAACACCATCCATTTACACCTAATGGCCATCGCCTTTGAATGTGGTGAGTTGTGAACAACAGTGTGTGTGTGTGTGTGTGTGTGTGTGTGTGTGTGTGTGTGTGTGTGTGTGTGTGAAAAGCTACAAGGACAAATGCATTCTGCATTTAATGAGTGTGGGCAAAAGGGAACCTGGGTAGTTAAAACTAAGAGTTGGCGAGACTATTTTGTCCCTTGTTACCTGACTCTTCTGTTGCACCTTTAAACTGCAACATGCCACTAAACTACTCTGATGGTCTCACAGGACAGATGTAGAGGCTGCAGCCCTGTGTGAATGCGATTGATGGACCACATTAAACTCTGAGCTTCATCCTGCTTAAATGCTTTTGCGCTCTATATCTTTTCTGCTATATCACTGTGGGAAGACCACACACTGTGGGAGATTTATCTATGAGATTGTTGGATCGTCACTGTATATTCGGTTGATAAGTGGGTAAGCGATCATTGCCAACGTGTGTGTATTTATGTTGTTGAATGCATCGGTGGAAACAAAGATGAGCTTTCTTTGTTTTCCCCGGCACATCCTCCCGATGGTCTGTTTAAATGTCCACCATTCTCCGATAACACTCCCAGCCCCTGACTAAGATGAGATTTTAATGCACAAAAATGTGGATGTTGTAATTACCATTTGCAAGAAAAAAGACAGCAGCTTCATTGATATGCTGCCGCTGATAAGGCAAGAGCTTGGCAGCGAGACAATGGCGGAGGCCACCAGGGGCTCGCCGGCAACCAGGGACACGGGACCGTCCTGCCTCCTCCGTCAATGCAGACGACCAACAAAAGCGGCCTGTCATTCACCGCACACGAGCGTTTTTAATTAATTTTCAGTCAGCTCTCCTCGGAGTGCGTGTGTGGTGACGTTGACCCTCAGATCTGCTTCATGAATGTAGCTTTCTCCTCAGCCCTGGCTGTCACAAGGTCAGCAGTGCAGGCTCCCCGAGCCGGAGCACCTTTTCTTATACTGGACTCAGGAGGCTGTGACCCTTGTCCTTACCAAGATGGTGCATGTGTTTGAGAATATGTATGTGATGGAGGTCAGTCAGGAAAAAGGGAGTTCAATTGGACTTATATGAGAGCATGCTAAACATGATGACGAGTATTGATTCTGAATATCAAGGCTTTGTGTAGTATTCAGTATTACGTGACCCTTATTTTGTCAGTTGCCATTGTAATTGTCTTTATCATGGCTGTATCAGTTATTGACAACATTGTCAAAACCAATAACCTATTAAGCTTTAGAGGATGGAATATATTGTCACATCCTCAAGTTGCATTAACACTCCACAGTGGGGAGTTTAGTGACGCTCTCACGCGCATGAGTATAAATCTGGGCGTCCTGCAGATAAGCCGGATCAGAGTTGATCAAATTGCTGTTGTCTTAAAGCCATTCTGATTTGGATTAATCCACAGGAGTGGTCACACCGGCTTGGCCTGTAAATCTAAAGGTCCTTATGTTTCCACCTGCCCTTTGTGATCTGCCGGGGAGGATAAAAGGAAGTGGGTCTTGTATTTTTGTTAAATGTGTCAACTGTGTTCAAAGGGGCTTTTTAAATAAGTGCCCTTGACTTTAGGTTGAATTCTTGGGTTTATCCCGGTCTTCATGTTACCCCTCTTTTGTCTCCGTAGGGAGCTACATTTAATCTGATTCACTAATGGCCATGAAGTTATTAGAAATGAGGGGTTTTGAGAGACTGTGGAGCAGTCCTCGAAGCTTTGTCATCATGCAGGTTGCTCTTCTTGGCTTTCAAGCAGGAGATTAGACATGTGGTTAGTCATCTGCTCACTTAAATCTCACTGATGGATATATGTGTTTTGGTTATGTACTCTTCACTTTTTGACATCCTCTTCCTTATGAATAAAAAAGAAAATTCAAAGGAAATATCCACTTTTAAATGTATTTGGCCTAAACCCAGCCAGTTCTTAGAAAAAATAAATAAAGCATTGCAGGTAAGATTTTGGCTAATCTAGGATGTCATTATTTCAGCGATCTTTTGAATCTGGCCCTTGTGGCTGGGTAAGATGTCCTCTGGTCTCTAAAAGCATTAGATCTAATGGTGGACCATTTTGCTCACAATTAATAGAGCTCCCCAAGAGACCAGGAGCCTATAGACTTGTGGAAATACTGTAGCAGCCTTCAGGCAGCTGGCTCGATGTGGCTTTCTTCCCCGTCACTCACATTTGTCGTAATGGCACGAGAGCCTCACTGGCTATTCCCCAATGCTGTGTGTATGCATGAGTGTGTGTGAGCCCACTGCCCCAAGCATGTCTCATTTCAAAGTGCTGTCACTCCCTGCTTCCTGGCATCTATTAACACCCACCATTATCATGCTAATCTACATTGTATGATTACATAAAGTAATTTATGCACAGTTCTATTCCATGGTTGCGCAGGGATGCATGTGTCTATTGTTGAATGTTTTAAAAAGAACATTTTATGATCATCAGGTTCCTTTTGTTGTCTCTCCGTTTGAATCCTGCCTGTTTTGCTTCCTTATACTCTTCACACTTGTCTTATACTTTCTCAACAAAATCCGATAAAAGCTCTCGCAAAGATCTGAACGCATCTGCCTACTGAGAAAATAATAGCTGGAATCGTCAACTGAGCTCACCATGCTGCTTTGTTCATGAGGAGACGATGAGTTGAGATCACTTTCCTCACAGTCCTCTTTAGCTCCATATCGGAAATGGTAAGAATCTGTTTTGTGTTGAAAGCAGAGGGCAAGAGATGAGCTCTCTTCCTCATTTATTCACAGCTAGTGGAGTAATTAGGAATGCAAAGGGCTGTTAAATTAAAACTGAATTGCACTTATTAACATTTTAACTACCAACCCCACCCTCTTTAGACACTAAACAAGGACAGTTTCAGCTCTAATATGCCTGAAGAATCCCGCTGAGGGGACTCTTTATGTATCTCTAAAACAAAGACGTTCTTTAAAGTAAGATCTCCCTTTTGTTTAAACAACCAGGCATTTAACATTCAGTGTAATATGCCAGGGCTTCCTCCATGCTGTCAGGAGACGCACCGGCAGAGCTTCTCAAACTCTTTGCTTAATGGAACACTATTTGTGGTCAGATTGGAAAGCTAATGGTGGTCCCTTTGAGGGTAACTCTCCAAATTAAATAGCATGGATTCACATCTGTCAGACAAAACCAGGAGGCTCTTTGTAATCAATGACCCAAACCAAGAGAGGCTCCATGGGGGGCGCCTCGGCTATGATGGCAGCAAGCATAAGGAGCCACCAGGGATGCAGGCAGCTCACCTGCACTAACAGCCACTGTGCTGGGCTTGTGGAGCAGGCTCGAACCTGCAAGGGAGCACCAGCAGGGTTAATGTACATTTATAGAACAGGTCAAACTACTTAGGCCAGGCACTGATTTATAATGCAGGAGTGCAATGTGACTAAACTGTAAAGGGAATTCTTGTTTTTCTGTGCAAACATTGCCGTCGGTGTTGTGTTAAAATGTTGAACCCCATTAATTTTATCACTCCCCCTCTCTTGTTTCTCTACGTCTTTAAATTTTGTTTGGAGGAGAGACTAGCAAGGCCTCCCGCTGTTCTGGAGAATTTCCTCTCGTTGTTAATTTTCCCTGCTCCATATGGCGCCACAGACACTTCACCTGCAGGCTGTAGCAGGCCGTGCGGCAGCCAGCAGACATCCTCGGGCTCAGGCTGTCATTTACACAGGCCTGTGCATCTGTCTGAGCAGAACAGAGCACAACAGAACAGAGACAGCTCTTCCCTTCACCTCACAGCCTGAGTCCGGCTCCATCCACCTGACAAAAATCAGATGCTATTTCTGAAATGTGGCAAAATATAAAGGCGGTGGCAGGGTAAGACAAGACCTTCATGCAAAAGGCTCACGTCCTCACTAGCAGTTTGGAAAGTTGAGCTGGAACGTAGCCAGAGACATCATGCCAAATGTGTGTGTGTGTCTGTCTGTATTTGAGCGGGTGCTAGCATGTGTGCATGTGCGCGTATGTGTTTTCAGGAGGCTTGGAGTTAGCCTATGGCAGAGCCATGGAAGAGAGGGTTTCATCCTGGCTTGTCATTGATTAGAGAAGGGTCTTTAATTCCATCACACCCCATGTTGTGATTCATTTGCATTCTGTGTCAGGAGGTAATGGAGTTTTGCTCTACGGTTTGCTGTGAAAATCTTGAAGATGCGGTCTAATGTGCATGCAGCCGCTAGCAAAGAGCTTTCTGATTTATTATGTCTCTTGTGTTAGCCAATGTTTCCCCTTCTTCCCTGTGTTGGGGTAGGCCTTTGTGCTTTCAAAAGCAGAGTGGAGAGATGCAAACACTGACTCCCAATATATGTGCCATGATTTTCTACAAACTACTTTCAAAGCATTTGTTTCTTTTGTGTTCAGCAAACATATTATTCTGTGTATTATTTAGACCATTTCTGTATATTTTGAGTTCTGAGCATTGTATAATCATTGTTTTATTGTGAGATATTATTGTTGAGATATTGGTGTGTTTTTGGTTCCAGTAATTTATAATTGGGAAAATCAGAAAACGTATCACTTTCAATCGTATTTTGAATTTTTTCAAAACAAAATTGAAGTTGCATCTTTGACAGTATTTATTACTCTATTCAAATTATCTTTGGAAACCTTCTATTGCGCAAGTGGGCATAATTTGGCGTACAACCTGATAGTCTTTATACTAATGTCATCTGTGAGCACTCAGAGTCCCTTGTCATTCCAGCACGTGCCCTTATTTTTCATGAATCTTAAAAGATTCCTGCTCACAGAGGTCTGATTTTCCCATTATGTCTGGAATGAGATATGAGGTTAGGGGAAGCTACTGATGGGGCTGGATTGGCTGTGGGTTTGTGTCTCGGGTTGGTTTTCTGAGCAAAGTTGGGAAAATGTGGTGATAAAATTTGTCAACCTCTTGGGGAGGCCATGTTCAGGGTCACGGCTAAATCTGCGCGCCGCGAGCAAAAGGCTAGCCCATAATTCCAGCACAGACGAGTAGAGAGCTGACCTCAGTACAGCTGAGGCCAAGCTGCACTGATTTCTGCCCACCTGCAGGATCGTCAGCGGGATAACAATGAAGGCGAGGAGACAGACGGGTCTCTCTCTCTCTCTCTCTCTCTCTCTCTCTCTCTTTCTCTCTCTCTCCATCTCTCTCTTCATCTCTCTCTCCTTTTCTTCTTGGCCTGAATGTCCTTGCACACTGACCGTCTCCCTGCTTTTCTTCCTTCCTCCTCAAAAGAATGTAGCTGTTCACACACAGCGTGTTGCCTTTGAACTAACAAGGCATCCTTACAAATACTTAGTCTGTCAAAGAAATAATTAAACGGATATTTAAAATGCCAAGAATTGCACTATACAGTTGCGATCCATTTTCATACACATATTCATATTCTATTATATTAAATTGTTACATCAACATGCAATCGTGTTAATACATCTTACCTATTGTGAGTCATGGCTCATTCAACTGATAAATATGTAAATTAAAATGTTTTATTTTGATAGCCAACATTAATCTCATTTGGATGTCTTAAGCCAAATTAAATGAGAAAGTGTAGCACATAGCAGTTTGGAAAGTGTGCCGTGAATTCATCTCTGAATTAAAAAGGAAATGAACAGGGAGCAGAACTTGCTCTTTTTTTTTTATTACAAATGTTAATGAAAAATGTTATTGACTTGAACAAATGGAGAATACACCTGGAAATGTATATTAAAACCCCCTTCCAATTTATCTCTCTGCGTAGTTTGCAATTATAGTTATTTCAGCAATAGTGGGGGAATTAATTTTGCGTGCAGACTGATAATGTTACCAGTGTAAGAAGAATGGATATTGTGTTGGATAGGGGGTCTCTAGGTATTTACAAGAAGTGGTGAGAGCAAAGCTTTATTTAATTGAAAGAATGAATCAATAACAGCTGTAGCCCTTTGTCAGAGAAGGCCTTGCAAAATGAGCAAGTAATTTACTGTGGACAATCCGAGGCCCAGTGGATAGCTGATTGAAGGAGTGGAGACCATCAAGTAGAGCTGGAAGCGGGTATTTTAGAAACTTAATAAACAACGAGGACAAGCGCTTCTGTGGATGGTTGCTGGGACCAAAGTAATTTGTTAATACCTCACAGACGATGAGAGGCATGTTTCTTCTCACTCATGCATTAATCCATAACTAAGAATAGGAAATTTCAACATGTTTTTTCCATTTTCAAGCAATCCTTTTTGATGGAGCCATGAACGGTAAACCTACAATCCTTTAATGTATGTTTGTGAAGGTTTCAAAAGTTTGTAAAGTGACTTTTTATTTGTAACTTTGCAGAATCTATTTTTGTCTCTGAAGAGAAGCTCCTCAACTGTGCATCAGTGGAGATGGAATTGGCTTTTCCTCACTAGTTACATCTTACAATCTAGTTTTTCATTGCTGCTGGATGTTGGTAAATGTTTTCTCAGATTTCACTTATGCACCATTGCTCTCACGCCATCACCGAGATCTTTTTTTTTTTCTTCTTCTTTTTTGAATCAATCTTTAAGGTAAATTAGTCTCTGTGCACACTGGCAGCCATCCCAGTATGTAAATTCATGTGCTAATTCACAACATGATTTCATTTCAACTTCCAAGCAAATGAGATTTTAATTGAAAATGAGATCTTCCATAGAGTCTCTCACTTGAGATGTGCAGCAGGGGAATGATACTTTTCACACATTGTTTTAAGAGACAAGGACCCTTTTTTCTCTCCTTCCAAGCCATTTACAAAAAGATTGTATGTCTCTCAGCCCGCCGTTTCCCCACAACAGGTTAGTGAAAATGCTCTGTGAAATTAACAGTGTGCTTCAGCTCCTCTTCGGTATGAAGAGGCGGGCTATTAACATTTGTGTATTTTCATTATGTTCATGTTGTTAACACAGGCCCACAGATTGCCACCAGTGGTGCAGTAATTTTGTCTTGCTGATCATAAAGTGTCCGAGTGGGTCATTTTGATTATGACATGCTAATTATATATTGCCTTTCCTCTCTGTGTATTCTTCCCCCCAAACTCAGAGAATCCTACAGCCTTTAATAGTCAGCTTTTATGAGTTGGTGGAAAGAAAATAAAAGATCTCTGCCTATGTTCCTGTCGGCTATGTAGCAGGCATGCTTCACTGCTTCCCTTTAAACTTCCTAAATTGTGTTTCACAATAAATAGATGCCCAAGCCTTTAACTGCCAGTATTAGATTAGATACCATTAGATGTAATAGAAAATTCTCTCCTTGTAATATTTTCATAAGAGTTTGAGGCGTTTGATTAATCTGACCACATTTTATTGCATTAATGATTTTTTTTCCTTTCCACTCTGCTGTAAAGACATTGTATACAGGCTAATGCTGTTTTCTCTCTCCTCACTCTCATTCATCCTCAGCCGTTATTGCAATGCATTGTTGATGAGGTGAGTCGGCGTCTTATGTGCTTTCACTCCTAAAGTCATTCCTAATGGAGTGGAAACCTTATATTTTGTTTCCTAATGAAGCACAGGAGTGGCAGACAGCTCCGCTTGGGCTGTCCTATGGCTGCCTGCAGGTTGAAGCCACCGGCCCGAGCCTGGCTGCTCTGAGAGAGCCAGCAGGGGATGTTGGGCCGCGGAAGCAGACAGTTTACACATGAACTTATAGGTTGAGAAAATCTGAGGACACAACTCTAAAGATGTTGAATGGTAGAGGGAGTATTCAAGATATGTAGTAAAGCAATACAACAATTTAAAAATACTTCATAAGGTCAAATTTACCTCAGAAGAAAATATTATCCAAAATATTTATTTAAAGGTACAGCGTGTAACATTTTGACGGATTCATTGGAAGATTTTGGATTTATTATTATTATTATTATTATTATTATTAATATTATTATTATTAACAACTATGTTGTCATTAGTGTATAAACATCTGACAATATTGTGTTTTTTTTTTTACTTTAGAATGAGCCATTCTGCGGGTCCCCTTTACAGAGCTGGCTGCCATGTTTCTACAGTAGCCCAGAACGGACAATTCAGGTGTTTATGTTTTTGGTTGGCCAGCATAAATCTCCTACGCACTTGAGCAACACATTTTCACTCCAAACTCTTCAGATACTGACGTTGGGTCGATGTCCAGAAGCTTTAAACTATGACCGCCTACGTGACCCATCCAGCCTGCGTGGACTATGTTGGACTTGAAACTATGTCAGGTGCTCTGCACATCTAATAATGACGCAGGTCGGTTTAAATGGAAATTAATAGAAAGCGCAGTGGGGCGTTATCAGACGCCGAGGGGCACTGACCAAGAGTCGGTATTTGACGAGTTGTGAGTGAGACTTAGCACACTGGAGAAGTTTCAGTTGGTGGCAATCTGCAACCTCAGCCTGCAAACAAATCATTTGAAAACTTAAAGCCAGGCTGTTTTCATTCTTTTTTCTAAACTAAGCTCCCCGGCTGCTGTAGCTTCATATTCAATGGACAGAGATGTGAGTTGTATCAATCGTAGTACATTTAATTTATTTGTTTTATTCACTTGGCAGACCAATGTACTGGAGTAAAACGTAAGCTATAATAAAATAAATGATAAGTACTCATGTAAGTATCTCAGTAATCTGTCAACTATAGTAGTTGAGTAAATGTACTTATATTCCACCACTGAAAAAAGTCCAGGAGTATTTTGTTTTCACAGCAACTTAAACTGTATAAATCTGTCTCTGGAGCTGTAACCAGTCACCTATCACCCTATTACCATGCTGTATTCTGACAAAAATTATAAGCTTTTCATCAGCAGAAAATGTGAGGATTTGATGGCCCTGTTCACTGAAGTGATATTTCTGTGAGTCCATTGTAAACTATCTGAGCTATTCTGAGCTGAGGTTTCACAGCAAGGTCACTTTTAAAACAAAATGTCTCCTCCGCTATCTAGGTCACAGCACATTCTGTTACTTTCTCCGAAACTTCCTTCCTTCCTGCCACGGCTTATAATTAAACACGAACAATTATCCCAAATTTAATGGGATTTCAGAACCAGGCTTTTATTTAAGAGGTAATGAATAATATTTTAATTGCATATGTAACTGTGAGATAGAAATGTGCTTCTCTCATCACGTGTAATTACTACACTACATTTTTCTATGTGATACTCACAGAATACGATCAATAGCTTTGTTTCCTGTATTTTTAAGGTCACTGTGTAACGGTTACTAATTGTGAAATCATCAAGTAATGGAGGAGAGGAGGCATAAGTACACTTAAAACATATGGACAGTGTCCTATTGTTTATTGATGTCTGTAATTAATGATATAATGCATGCCACTGAAGTAGTTTGACCTCTGAACCGATCATTATTCAGAGTGTAGCAGCATCAATCAAGCTGTGCTTTCCTCAGATCTATTTCTGTACACCCCCTAAGGGACAGACAAGGCACCCACTGTATCCTCATTTGTATTCAGCTGACCAAGGCCGTAGAATGAATGATTTAGAAGTCTGTATCATACGTGGACCGTAAGCAGTAATATAAGATTTTACAAGCTGCTGCTGAAGTTCATAAACACTGCTGCTTCTACTTCTCCACCTCAAACTCTAAAGAAAGTCATTTTCTTTATAGGACCTTTGTGTATTTACTGCTGCTTGTTCTCTCAATTCCACCACAGAAACAACATGTATTTACTCGTCTTTGGGAGATGTATCCAGTAATGACAGGCTCAGTGGTGTTATTCACCCTCTCCGCATCATAATGACCATATGAATGTCTGCCTTTTGGATGAAGTGCTGGCCAGATTGTTTAGGCGATCTGGAAGGAGCGACATGCATCGCTGCCCAGCCTGAGGTTTAGAGGTGGTGTTGATGTCCCACTCCACCAAGCATCCCAGGCTCTCCTCAGGACGGGTGTATTAGAATAAGTCATTTCATTGTTAATTTAAATGGCTTTATACATCACTCTAAGGTAACAGAGTGATGTGTGAGCAGTGGAGGGAGAGAGTATGAGAAAGAGAGGGAGAGAGATGCCATGGGGTGTTTCTTTAATATCAAATGAAATTGAATCCTGCATTACCTCACTTGTGCCGTTTCTCAAGCAGCTCCCAGGCTATTAATGGAAAGCGGTAACAGGATTGGTTCAGTCTTTCGGTTCTTTAATTTCACCGCAGCTCCCAAATGTTAGGTCTTTGTCTCATTGCTGATCCCTGTCTGATCTATGGTGTTGTCTTTATCCCGCCTCCAGTCCATTGTGGCTGTGTGTTGTGTTATTGGGTCAGGTGAATCTATCAAGGACGGAGAGTTGGGCAGTTCACACACCAGGGGGATAATTACAGGGTGATTGGTTTCCTCCAGCTCTCTGCTTCCACTATCTTTGTCTCCTCTGTTAGCCTCGCCCTTACATAAACGCACACAGCATGTCTGGCACTGGAAGTCGACCAGAAAGCTGCTCAGTCCCGGGACCCCGGCCCTCTTACCTGTTCAATCTCCGGGGCTCCTCTATTAAACAGCTGTGTTTGTTTAATAGAAAACATGTGCACCATTGTTTACTGATGTTTGTGGATTTATTTACACCAGCGGATTGACTGGAACTCAGGAGACAGCTGACTTTAATTCTACACCACCAAACCTACTGCTATTATTAACTTAACCTCTTCCCATAAATAATTCATCACAGTTACCTTCAGATCTCACACTTTTTCTGTCTCACTCGGCCCTGAATCCTCTCATCTGCGTGTCCTTTCTGGGTCATAATGATACACTCTCACAAGCTGCTGGTCAAGTTCATATCGAAGTAACACAAGTTTATTAATTACTGAATTAAACTATTTCCAGTTTTGTCCCTTTAAAGAGCAATGCCACTCTCTCATCTGACCTTAAGATATGACGCTACACCCAGGACTCTGTCAACTTAGCTTAGCATGAAGACTGGAAACAGCTAGCCACACACAAGTGCTGTCTCTCAAGAAAGCATATTTTACAAAATGTTGAGCTATTCCTTTAAAACTTTATTTACATACATGTTGGATACAGCTCGTATTTCTGGGATGTGTTTGCTTTTGAAAGTTTATAACCTTAGAACGGCAGTTTGTTTGTTGTTTTGAAGGTGGGCTTTTACTCGTTTATAAAGCAAGAGTTCCTCCCAATCCCGGGTGTTGACAAGTATGTTACACAACTTCTCACCTGCATGTGATCTTGATGGAAATCGCAGGTCCTCTGTTCACACGCATAGAGCGCGAGAGCTATTTGCACTTCCTGACTTTGAAAGCTGTCAGCAGAGCAACAGTACTTTCAGTACTCTGGACAGTTCCTCCAGAGGGACCTGCAGGATGTTCAAACCAGAGGCTCTCACCTCACCCGAAGTCTGACAGGGGACCCCAACACTGAGTCCAACACTGAGATTTGCCTCTTGCAGACTATGGTGTATGTGTGTGCGAGTGTGCATGTGTGATGAGTCCACTGAGTCGACCAGCCCTTCCCCCACATACACGTCTCATCCACCCAGAGCCATTCTATCTGTATGGAAATTTGGGCTCCACAGCTGGAATCCCACAAAGCACTGTCATCTACTAATAGTTATTATCTCTTTGGCCTGCTCCCTCACAAAAACCCTGCAATACAAGCACATCGCATCTTTATGGTAATGCCCTACAATATAGCCCCCAGCCATGGTGCATAGACCTTTGTTATCATTACGATAATTCCCATTCTCACTTGACTCCTCATTACACCACTGAAACTGCTCGGTGTTGGATATAGACAAATTCTTGCATCTTTCTTTATTACACTGTAGCATACAGTGTTGATACACAAAACTTAAACTCCCTAAATAAACATAGTGAGGCAGTCGGTATAATGACAATTAAGCATAATATTTGTCATGTTGGGTTAGCAGTAGAGGAGCCTGTGTGCTTATTGTGCAGATTTGTCGTAAATATCACTATATGTTGTTTTCACAATGCTCTATGGTGTACATTAATAATTCCATGCAAACTGAAATGAAAAACCAGCTAAATGAGTTGACCATGGACCTTGTGGTGAGATTATTTTATAGGATCGATTAAACATCTTAACTAAATTAATTTTGTTTGAAAGGTTTAGTCTGATTTATTTTTGATTATTTTCTTTTCAACACAGAGGAATTGGGATGTTGAAATCTGGCTTCCGTATACCCACCGCTTTATCTGCAACGCATACTTTGCATTACCCTGCAGACTTGCTCTTCTGACATGTGTTTTACTTTTGTATCTATATTTATATTTTTTTATTTAGGATTTGCATCCTCTATATTTCTTTTTTCAAAAACACATTCTTCACAAAATGTAAGGATTATGCCACATTTTATTTCACAACACAAATTACTTGCATTTAAATATTTCCAGGGTAAAATGTGCTCTTCTTCTCTGATGGATATGAGTGTAATGTCATAAGAGGCTGAATTAGCGAGAGGTTTTCTTGTCTGGTTTTCCACAATCAAATAGACAGGAGAGCAGGTGATGTACTATATGTATGCCACAATGAGCTTAGGGTCAGCTCTATGTAAGAAGCAAAGTACAGAGAGACACGGACCTCGCTGTGGCTGCTCGTGTCCTTGCGTCTCTTCATGAATGCCCACACAAGGCCTCTGGATTGACACAAAAAAGTAATTGCAGAGTGATTGGCACAGCTTGTCCCGTGCAGCCTGCATCCCGCACTTGAAGGCTCTCCTCGAAGCACCCTCATTGTCACACAGCCTTTTAGCACCTTTGTTCCCACCTTCCCATAGGACCCCACAGCTCACCATTGGCAGATGAGTCCCTGCCTGTGACAAAAGGGTCCCTGCGCTCAGCCTCATTTGATGCAGGGATGAACTCCCCCAACTCCCCCCCTCACACACATACACACACACATCTTGCACACCACCTCCTGCGAGAAGAAATGTTCCGTTTAGCGGTGGAGGATGTGGGGGTCAGGACCCCGGGGTGGGCTTTTTGGAGACAAATAAACATCAGAGCAGGAGAGGAGTGATGTCTTGTTTACACATTAGCAACCATTTAGCAAGTCTCACTGTTTTCACTGCGTCTCTCCGGTGGCCTCTCAAACAGCTGATCTCTCTCTTTTGTTTGTCTTTGTAGCTCAGAATCCAGTCAGGATCAACGCTGTGGTCAACAATGGATGCTTTGAACAATCTGAGTTGATCTTGATTAGGATCTGTGCTGCTAAAACTGACACTAAGCCGGTTAGAATAAGTCCAGTATTCTATCACATTTCTAATAAATAACGGTGACTCGCCCAGAATAATTAGCCAGCAGCACTTTTCCCTGTGATTGCTATCAAACAGTTTTTCACATTTTGCTCTGCTCTATACCCTTCCACTGTTTATTTTTATGATACGCAATCAGGCAAACACACACATAAACAGCATCTTTCTAATGCCATCTAATGAGGTGATGACCAACCACTTGTTATAATTGCTTCAGTCTCCTTTTAATTTTCAAGCTTATTAATCATATGTAGAGTTATTTAAGAATGCATAAATTAATCTTAGATTAAAAAGCCTATCAAAGCCTCAAAACAATTAAAGAGTAAGGTAAGATTTCCCCTGGGCTGGCACTTTTATTTTAATAGAGTGTTCAGGTGATTATCATACTTTGATGCAGCACTGTGATTAATGCAGACACACTTTTAAATGAGCTGTTCTCCTTTGCAAAAAAAGGTAGAACAAGCATGATCCTCCTGACCTTATGACTTCTTGGGTTACTTTTCTCCTTTATTTGCCTCCTCATATTACACCTCTTCTTACAGTGAATGCATCTCGGAATGTTACTTTTAGTTTGAAAATGTGGATTTCCTACAAATGTGTTGAATGGTATATTTAAAATCTCTTTAGCTGGACAGATATTTTAAATCATTCCAGTTGGAGTATTTTACACTGTCAATAACGCTTTGAATTAATCTGAGAGCAAAGATTACTTTTACTTCAGATGCGTGTGTTGATGACAATCGAGGTTTACCAGGATTTACACGTTCAATAATCGATAGATAAGCAGATGGAGTAGATATAGCTGCTTGATTTGAATTTGCTCTTTTGACGTGCAGACCCGCCTCAAGTCGGATCACAGTGTGTTCTCATGGACTTTTACTCTCAAGCAAAATGTATTTTAATATAAGATTCACACTGAATCTTTAAAACATCAATTTGGTTCTAAAAGGTGTGCAATCCCAAAGGCAAATACAAAGCGAAATATTTTTCCCATGATAATCTTTCTTTAAAAATAACAAATTACATTTTGAAGCAAAGTCGTAAAGGTTTCACATTTTCATTTTTTAATACGATTTAACAACTTTTGTTGTATTGCTCGGCGGATAACAGTAAAATTATTAATTACCATTTCGATTTACATTTAGTATCTTAACTGTTTTACGATCAAATTACAGTTGTATTAGACCAGAACAATTATTATTATTTTTGAAATGAACCAATCGCATGTAGCTTTCGCTGCCTGTATTCAAATGAACAATAACCTCATCTCATGAAATAAGTGAATAACGATGAACAAATTGTCATTATGTCCAGTCCCACTGAAGAAACAAAAGCAGCGTGTCCTGTCTTACATCAGTGCTCGGCGCCGCGCGTGCTGCCAAATTACAAGGATTCACCCAAAGCGTTATTGACTTTAAAAAGTTAAACGAGGCTGTGCGCATTGTTCCTCTGTCTGATCTTTTTTTTTTTTTTTTCGGCTCGCAGAAAACCAAACAAAGCGCAGTACGCAGAGAGTGACCTTTAGAGCAGCTGCTTGTTGTCAAAACGCATGTAGGCGAAGTGTTGCTTGTGAACGATGAATCCGTGGGAACCGAGCACGTGTTGAAGGCCTGCACGCCGCATTCATCAGCGGGCCCTCACTCCACGCACGCGACAATGTGTCGGTGCCTCCCTGCTGTGTTTAGCGGCATGTCGAATCCCACTGCAGCCTCCTCCGTGCATAATAGTTTGTTTCCCCCCAAACAGGAAAGCACAACATTGAATGCAGTGAGGTCGAATACTCTGCAGAGTAATTGCAGATTAATTTTAATGCTTTCTTTCTTTTTTTTTATTTGGAATATACCTATAGGCTGCATTAAGAACATTAAGATACAGTTTTGGTTTGTTTGATAATTATAGACATTCAAAAACATATGTGTGGACCTGCAGGCTGCTACAAGACCAAACACTCAAACCAAACCATCTTCATTGGTCATGAATCCATAGTTAATGCAGACTGTGGGAGTGCACTTGATTGCTGTGTGTGTGTCGTAGAGGGGGCTGTACTACAGTCTGCATGCCATGTGGACGCTGCTGCTGCTGCTGCTGCTTTTCGCGCAACACAAACCATCCGCGCACAACCACATCGGAGCAGAGTGAGGGGAGGACAGTGAGCAGGAGGGAGGCGGTGTTGCACGGACAACTGCGTCCTAAAGCAAACATATTGTACATCCTCCAACAGACTTCTCATCGCATCCGACTTTCCCCTGATCTCAGCTTTCTCGTTTACGACGGAGGGGAGCTGCGCGGACATTGAAGGTGAGTTTTGGAAACTGAGTTCGACGGTATAGAGTCTGTGTTTGAGGCATGCCTTTAATGCTTCTGTTACATTACACGCTCACTCTGTTGAAATTATAACATGCATTTGTTTTTAAATTTAAACCTGCTGTTGTCGGTGAAAAAAGGCGGAAGTTGCAGGCAAACATAAATCATTTAAGTGGAGTTTTTAAGTGCAGGGGCATTATCAACATCAACCCATCAACTGTCGTAAACATATTGCAATAACAAGCTGCTGCTATTATTTTTCTTTTGGTCCAAAAAATAAAAATAAATTCGAGTTCATGCAATGTTCTCAAAATAAAGGCCTGTATTTGTCTGTCCTCTCTTTTGCCATGTCCAGCATCTTATGAAATGATGAGCTAAGAGGTTCTTATAAAGATTATGTTATATGGCCAAATCTCACTAATAACGAACGTCGTCTCTGCAGCTTCCAGGCCTCCAAGGATGGACTCCATACCTGCGGGACGAGACTCCAGCTCTTCGCCAAGCTCCAAACAAGAACTTTCCTACCCGAGCACCAAGAACCTGAAGCCCAACCAGGTCGGCGAGACGGTGCTGTACGGAATACCGATAGTGTCTTTGGTGATAGATGGCCAGGAGAGACTTTGCCTTGCCCAGATATCTAACACGCTGTTGAAGACTTACAGCTATAACGAGATACACAACCGGCGTGTGGCGCTGGGAATCACCTGCGTCCAGTGCACTCCTGTCCAGTTGGAGATCCTGCGGAGAGCCGGGGCAATGCCAATCTCCTCCAGGCGCTGCGGGATGATCACTAAACGCGAGGCCGAGAGACTATGTAAGTCCTTCCTAGGAGCTCATGCGCCGCCCAAACTACCAGAAAATTTTGCATTTGATGTTTCCCACGAATGCGCCTGGGGGAGTCGAGGCAACTTCATCCCGGCCAGATACAACAGCTCCAGGGCCAAGTGCATCAAGTGCTCCTATTGCAACATGTATTTTTCTCCAAATAAATTCATATTTCATTCGCATCGCACGCCAGAGTCCAAGTACACTCAGCCAGACGCAGCTAATTTTAATTCTTGGAGGAGGCATCTCAAATTATCAGATAAAGGGAGCCAGACAGATATACTACACGCATGGGAAGACGTGAAGGCCATGTTCAATGGGGGCAGTCGCAAGAGGACGCTGCCAGGCAGCGGGTCAGAGTCCGGCTCTTCCTTCAAATCACATGGACACAGCCGTCCCCGAGAGTCACCTGATATACCTGCAAAGATTATCAGCTGCGAGGACAACCGGGGCGGGATGACGAGCACACGCAGCTACCCGGTCATCCCCGTGCCCAGTAAAGGCTTTGGGATGCTGCAAAAGATCCCACCGCCGCTCTTCCCTCATCCCTACGGGTTCCCAGCGTTCGGCCTGTGCCAGAAGAAGGACGACAGCGTGCTGGGAGAGCAAAGCAAAGCGGGCCTCCCGGGTGTCCTGTGGCCTGGTACCAAGGACAGCGCCTATCACTCCTTCCCCATGTTCTGGCCCGCGGCGGGCGCGCTGACCATGCCTCCGTACCCCCAGACTCAACACAAGCCCCCACCGGAGCTGCTGTGTCCTCCGAGGCAGACTGACATGGACATATCTGAGCACAGCGACCGGAGCACCAACACGTCAAAAGACAGCATGGTCGAAAACGACCGGTGCTCCAGCACTCAGTCGACGCGCAATGAAGATGACAAGTCGGGGGACGAGGCGAGGCCGCTGGAGGGGATGACCCTCGCGTCCCGGAAGATCAGCTACGTCTCCGCGTTCAGACCCGTTATTAAAGACGCCGACTGCATCGCCAAGCTGTACGGCAACAGGGGCGCTTACAACGGGTGTCGCTCCGGCTATTTATCGCCGGATTTTTTGAGCGAAAGCTCAAGCTACCGGTCCATGTCCCCCTGCGTGGACAGCGAGGGCGAGCCGGACGTGGACGTGGAGACAAATAAAACACCAGAGGAGGAGGAGGACTCCCGGCCTCTGTCCTCGGTGTGTCCTCGGACTCCCCCAGGCTTGGCTCACAGCGTTTCACCAAACAGCTCAGACTCCAAGAGCCTGCAGGAGAGCAGTGTGGTTGATTCCCAGAAAATGAGCCTCCACGTGGCCCAGTCCTCTGACAGAGAACTGCAGAACAAGCAGTTATCAGAGACCCACATAGCTGCGTCTTTTACTGAAGTGAGTGACTTATAAGTGAGAAACATGGCGATAATAAGCTGTAATATCTCTCGAAGGTTTTCTGCAAATGGGTTTATTTCCTTGGCTTGTGTGTGTGTGTGTTTTTAAACAGATATCTCTGTGATCTTGTGGCAAAATGTGTCTTTTATGTTAAAACAGTGTAACAGCAGCAACAAACAGCATGTCCATAACATTTAGAAAAAAACATAAACCAATCCTTTAAATAAAAATGTACACACTGCAACTTAGAGTATATTTTTAATTATTACTTTCTTTTTTATTAATTCTAATTATTTTGCCAAACCTCTTGCAATTTTAAGAGTTCAAAGAAGTGGTGATTCTGTCTTCTTTAGGTGTACACACCGGAGAGGGGTGAGCTGCAACAAAGGAGCAGTCCGTATCAGTTCAGACCTGCGAATTACAAGACTGGAGTACTTACAACCAATGGTTAGACTTTTTTCTGTTTCTGTGAAACATTTCGTTGTTAAAACAAAAAAAAAAGAAAATAGAGGTTAAAATTGCATCGATTTATTTTCTCTTAAGATGAGAGTGCAAGTAAAGAAGAGCCGTCTTCCACAGTGGAGGAGATCGAAACGAAATGTTTTAATGAACAATGCAGTGATGAGAACCAGCGAGAGCCGGATGAGGGTAAGTTACACCGAGGTCAGCGAGTTGGCTTTTCTCTGTTATGATCTGTAAGTTTTGAGAACTAGGCTACGGGTCTTCTTTTTGCAGATAGGGGAATATCATTTATGTTCTGTGTATTCAGGCGAGGACGCGCCAGCTAGAGCTCTGCCAACACAAAGAGCCGTAGAAAGTCTGGCAAAAGGTAAGACGATGTCTTACCTTTAGATAAAATGATTGAAACACGCTTCTTTAAAACACATTAAAATGAATACAAAATTATAGTAATCATTATAATTATAGATTTTTATATTATTATAATTATTACAATTATTATCTAATAAAACGTAGAATTTGTTTATTTCTCTGTTTTGGCTTGAGGAAGATTATTTGGCATTCGTCCCCAAAAACATAAAAGGCAAAAACATTTTTATTTATTTTTACTGCAGGCCCAGGAAGACCTGCTCTTAATAGTCGATGTAAATGATGGCGCGGTGTCCTCATCCCTGCCATTAAAAATAGAAAACTGTCCTAGAAGGATTCCTGCTGTACCTCTTCTCCTCCTCCAACGTCCTCTATTTCTGTCTGCTTTTTTAGAGGAACTACAGAAGCAGCTGTTAGAACAAGTTGAGCTGAGGAAAAAGCTGGAGCGTGAATTTCAAAACTTGAAAGGTAAGCTAAATTCTGCAGCCGTGCTTTCCCACTATTTGGGCTTTTATCACCACAGCAGAGATTTGACCGACCGAGACTCAAAAGTATTTCTGGTGAATTTTATGTGTTGCTCCCCTGTCATGTTTGTGAGTCAGGCTAAAACATGAACCCATGGCCCAACCACTGGCATGCATGCTCCTCTCTGCGGAGCACAAAAATATGTTACCATTCTCCCAAAAATACTAAGTGGTTCAGGGACACGCTGTCCTGCAAAGAGGTGCTTTCAACCCCTTTTTAATCTGATTTGAAGGGATTATTTCATGCAGCAATTATTAACCTTCAGTCCAAAAACCTCCCTGCATCTTTAGAAAACAGTTGGAGAAACTTCAAATATTTTTACTCAATTTCAACCACAGAAACAAGGTTATATAACTTGTGTTAAATAGATTTGGACATACAAAAAAATAAAAAATAAAGTGTAATGTGAAAAAAAGTAACTGAATTTAAATATCCGGATTGATATTAATATGCTTTGAATGGTGACACAAAAAAAATGTGACACAACAATTCTGTGTGCAATGCATATAGAATATCTGCATTTGTACATAAAAGCTCAACACCCGTGCTGTAGAGATCTTTGTTCTTGAGTGTATATGTCCAGAAGAAGCAACAAGAGTGCTTCAAATGAATCTCAGGTGAATTAAAGGACAAAACACACATTCTGACTGCTCCAGTATTTTAAAACTGACAGTAACTTCTAAATACCTTCTCTCCAAAATGCTTGAAATTGTCTCACCCACTCAACTCTTTTCACATTCTGTTTTACTAGAAAGCTATTTGAGAATCTCATTAAAATGGAGAATGGATGTGATGCACATAACTGTTTTATCAGAAGAGCAGAGAAAAAATCTTCAACCGTATCAAAGATGTCTAAAATGTTATTATTTCTGCCAAATCTCAGATCCTCAGAAAGGGAAAAACAAATATCTCTGATATGTTGTAAAAGTAACACGTCTTTCTCAAAGTGGGTTACATTAGACCAGCCCATGCAATGCAATGCAGTTCAGGCTTCATCATCTTTCATTATATAAATAATATTATTATTACACCGAAACAGTATACATGATACTGATCATTTTACCAGAAGAATGTCTCAAATATGACCTGTTGTGTTTGAAATTATACTTATTTTGTCTCACCTTGGTGCAACATCACATGTATCAAAGTGAGAAGAGTGTTAGGAATGAATTAAAAGCTATACAATCTAAGTACATTTGATTCTCAACTAAATTCATCTCATACTCTTCATTAAGATGGATTTTGAGGTTCTGCATATCATTTGATCACTTTCTAACAAATGGGATGGACCATAAAGCTGTATGGTGGATTTAACATGAATATTTAAATTTTCCTTTTATTATCTTCATGCATTCATTGGAGTGTTTGGACCAAGTTCTTGGAGTTTGATAAATACAAAAACATAATAGTGAAACAACAATGCAGCTGGCAGTAGACACACTGTAAATTCCTCCGTTCTACATTTATTCGCTCTTACTCTTAATTGCCAGAAGGTGGGTGGTTATAGGATCAAGTCATAGTCTGCAAACAAGATACAATTAAAATATTAACGAAAGCATTTTGATTACAACATCACACACATGTCTCAACTGGTCCTGGACATTATTCAATTTGTCATAGATCGTTTACTTTGAATCAAAGAGGATTTGAGTAGGCCTACATTTACAAACAGTTTTTCCATTTACACTTCTTAATTTAAACTCTCATTGTTGCATTTGTTACAATCTATTCTGTCACCGAGCAATGAGATTTTGAAGTTAAATTTGAATTACTGAATTATCCACAATAATTAAAATTTGTTGTTTCCAGTATGAAATATAAATGCAAGTATGTCCACACCATAGCATGAAGTTTGCTTAGCCCTAGATGCGGTCTGTCCCTGTTTGTCGCTTTATCTTGAGAACAGCGCCCTCAAGAGGCTGGTGCATCTCCGGAACGGACCTCTTGAGTGCTATCACGTTAATCTCATAATCAAGAACCTAGGACTTCATCCAATTGACCTCATACTTCTTGTGTTTTTTTATTTTCATATGAATACACTATATATGTCAGATGTCAGAACTACATTTGTGTAATTTATATAGCTTCAATTAACATCTTGTGTGTGTGCAATTGGGCTTTTATTGATGGTTGTGGTATTGTAGTTGTTTTTCTTATGCATTACTGACTCAAATCTGCTATTTGTTTCTCAGATAACTTTCAGGATCAAATGAAAAGGGAGCTTTCCTATAGAGAGGAGATGGTTCAGCAGCTTCACATCGTCAGAGGTGAGAGAAATAAAGCAGAGGGAGCGGATACAGCTGCGTGGATCCACAGATCCATGTGGCATGTTTACCGACGTGATTGATGAAAGACTTTATACACAAAATGCTCTGTTTGGATATCAAGGATTTGCATGGGTTTTCTAGGCTTCCATTTATGGTTTTAAGACGCAAAATCACTTGCACATGTGGAAAACACTTCTGATTTATTTCACATTTAACCTGTGATCAATTTGTTAAGTTCCACTTATTAAATAAAGACATTACCAAATAAAATACAGCAAGGAACCTATGACGTAATGAATCTAAAATAAAGATAACATGTAGATCGATGGGCTCAGTGTGCACCTGCGTCTTTATGTCATGCTCATCCGCTCTCTAGTCGCTTTGTGCAGCGAGTTGGACCAAGAAAGAGAATTTGTGTGGCTCAACAGAAGTTAAAAAGTAATTGTAAAATCAGTGCAATAGCAGTCAGTGTGGCAGATTATATTTCTGAAGCCAGAGGCTCAGACAGACAATTACAGACTCGTCGATCCAAACATTTTTGGAGCATGACCCTCAATTAATGTATCCTATTATTGTGTAACTGTTTGACTCAAAATGCCTAATTCAAATACATCAATTGTGTGACGTAGCTTGATATAGTTCTCCCATCAGACCGACTTACTATCGCATGCACGTACACTATTGATTGTTTTATGTCCTTCTTCATAGAAGCTCACGACGCTTTACATCATTTTTCGTGTAAGATGTTGACTCCTCGCCATTGCAGCGGATCCTGCTCCTTCAAATCTCCTCTGCTACCGCCCTGAATCAGATTATTACACATTTATATCAGAACGAAACAAAGGACACATATACAGCTCCTGTCAAACCATGGAAGACTTCCGAGGAATCAAGTTAAAAGAAGACTAACTTGTAATTACTTGTAAAATTATAAAATATGTATCCCCACCCTCACTATTTATGTCACCATCTTGCATATGTAATTTGTTTTCCTGAAATTATACCATTGATGATATTTATTATTTGTGGCAAAGTGCAATGACAATGTATGTGTCTTGTAATAGTTATAGGTTGTTATTTTGTGTTTTTTTTTTGTCAATAATAGCAGCTTTGACGAGCCAATTCATTGATCCTTATCCTCAGTATTGTGAATTAGCCTACTACTTTTAACGTGTTCTTCTTCACAGGCCAATAGCTTCCTTTGAACATAATGCACTTTAAACAAATTATGGGAATTACCATAAACACCATGTGCATTGTTGGCCTACAATATAATTATTTGTAGCGGTCAACTTTGTCTCTGCAGACTTACAAAACACTGAAGTTAGTAGGCTGAATTAGGTCACCTGCGACCTTGAAAGTAGCGATTCAGAGTAACCTATTTGGTCATGTAGCCTAATATTTGTTTTCATCGCTAATAAATATATTAATTTATTAAAAGAAATGTGGATTCTTGCCCTCAGTGCATAATTCCCGTTCTTGAGTTGAATTTATATCATTTTACACATTTGGAGAAGCAAATTATTTGCTCTGCCTTTGAATTTATGTGAAACGTTCACCTTTGTGTGTTGAATTATGAGGTTATTTGTTTAGTGGCAAATCAAGAAGCTATGAGAAAACACACATTTTCTATACAATTGCCCTATATACGAAAAGACTGTAATGATCATTTCCACTGTTTGATAGATATTTATTTGATCCATTAATTGATTAGAATATAGGTTGTTAAGAGAATGTCAAGAATATGGAAATAGTGACACCTTCAAATTGTAGTTTTTGTCTAAAACACAAATATATATATATAATATTCAGTGATATAAAATAGAGAAACGTACCACATACTCACATTTAGGGAACCAGCAAATGTTTGCCATTTGCGCTTGATCACAAAAACGACTATCAAAATTGTTGTCCTTTTATACAAGGACTAAGGAAATATTCGATTAATCGTTTGCTAAAATACAAATGAAAAAGATGAAACGTAATTTACTATCTCGACCCGCAGTCAGCTTTGTTTCTCTTTTCTACGTGCAGAACAAAATTCCTCAAACAAATTAAATGGTATATTAGTGGTATAGGCATAACAACTATAGTACCCTAATGTCCCATACAGTTTTAGGTGATGTGGCAGCGCCCCCTTCTGGTGGTGAGGAAGAAGTGACACAAATTTGAATTTGCCCTGTCCCTTGAGGATGGCTGTTGCGCATGCGCACCAAATGTAACAAGATGGCGGAGAGTGCGGAACTGAAGGTAAAGAGAGCCCCTTCATTAGCTTGATAAATATACGTTTCGTATTGGGATATTTGAATTAAAAATCATAGCACCATTGTTACTGGACAATATAGACCCAATGAATGTGGTTACCAAAGCATATAATATCAAAACAACAGAGCTGTGGGGACCGGCAAACTGTTAGCTGGCTGGCTAGCTCGCTAGCATTAGCTTTGTTATTGTTGCCGACGTTCCGTTAGGCTGCTTCTGCTGTGAGCTCACCTGCAGATAAGGCCACATATCGCTTTTAGAAAGATATGAAAACCATCATTGATGTCAACGTGTTCCACCCAACGGCACTGTAGTGTTACCCACTTGGCATAATCAATAGTTCCCCAGATGGACCACAATGTCTGTTTTTAAAATTGGGCTATGTCTATTCCCTGGAAGAAAAGCGCAATTTAGCTTCCATTAGCGTTATTTCTGATGTGATGGGACGATGGAGCACGAAATATAGCTACTATCAACAGTCTGGTTTTCGAGAATGTAAAGTATATTGGCGATTGATGTTCAAATAAATTAAATAAAGAAAATACTGTAACATTAGGGTTTTCTTCAGTAAGATTACGTTACACCGGCATCACACTGGGACTGTTGGCTAAATGCTAAATCTACGCGGTCTCCCTCCACCTTCTAACGTTAGTCTCTTAATGTTGGTAATTATTTCGTAATTGATAGAAAACGCTCATTGTTAAACATTTTCGTTTTGATCTGCACCCTTCTTAAACACATCTCGGTGCTATTGCCACTCCTCCTTTGCTTCATATGAGTTGGATTCTTTCTATACAGTATAAAAGACATGTAGCATATACTAAGTTCATCTCATTTATTGAATACATATAAATGCATCACTTACATCTGGTGTTATGCAACACCTCATTCTATTTACTGAAACTTGTGCATTTCCACATTGAGTGCTTATTGGACTCAGCAACTGACATGCAGATTACCTTGATTGATAAAGTGAATTGCCAGTTAGATTTCCATATGCACTTCATTATTGCAGATTGTGTTTTCAATGCCAACACTCAGCGTTTAATTATGTGTGTTGCCGCATCGCACCTTTTAAACACAGTTATTCACAAGACATTACTATGATGGAACAAAAAGCAACATAATACAAATGAGACTTGACCTTAGTAGATATGAAAATGTTTTGGTTTCATAGCTTCTGTGTCACAAAGGTGTTGATCCAATGGTATGAGGATTTTAAGGTTTGTGGTGTTGCTAGATCTGCATTACACTGTACTTGTATGATGTGTTTTGTGAAAAATCCTGTGTCGTTTGATTGTTGATAATGATTCTCATGCTGTTGTGTCCACACACCTTTGCAATAAGAAAATTAAGTGTAAGTAACGTGCGGTCTCTACTTCAAGCCAGAGGGCCATCTCTGCCGAAACAATCTCAGTGGCAGTGTTAAATATAGTATGATGGTGCTCTTAATGTGCCCCTTCCTGTTCCAAGCATATCTCAACAATATAAATGTTACGAGTGTTAAAGAAATAAATTAGCCATGTTTTAAGAATTACATTTTAAATGATAAGTCTGATGACAAAAGAAACCTTTTTTCTTTACCTCTTAGTAAAGAAAATCTATTGTCCAGGTTTTAATAATTGACAATTTTTCTCACTCTTCATTTTTCACCAGCAAATGGTAATGAGCCTTCGAGTTTCGGAGCTCCAAGTGTTGTTGGGGTATGCAGGACGGAATAAGCACGGGCGCAAACACGAACTTTTGACCAAAGCTCTCCACCTACTCAAGGCTAGTTGCAGTCCTGCAGTGCAGATGAAGATCAAAGAGCTCTACAGACGCCGCTTCCCAACCAAAATGGTTTCGCCGGTCGACCTGGCTCTGCCCGGTGTTCACTCTGCCTCTAGCCTGCCTGCTGGCCTTGCCCAGCTGGGATTTGACAGCCACGGTTCTCCATCGCCTCTGCTGCCTGTTTCTTTACTTGGGCCTAAGCATGAGCTGGGTTTGCCTCACCTCCCCTCTGCGCTTCACCCTGTACATCCTGATGTCAAGCTCCAGAGATTGCCATTCTATGACGTACTGGATGAGCTCATCAAGCCAACCAGTCTGGGTGAGTCCACCACTCCCATGTCAGCTGTATGTGTAATAACAATACCTTTCCCTCATCTACATATTGATGCAGCAGTGTGATCACAGATATCTGAACTATGACTTGTTAAAACCATACTAGGTTCAACATACGTTGACATTAGTTAACACAATTTCTGTAGGATTTCCCTCTGACTGTCATGTTCTGTTCCTGGTTTTCTTTTTCGTAGCCTCAGACAACAGTCAACGGTTCCAGGAAGCATGTTATGCTTTTGCATTAACACCACAGCAAGTTCAACAGATCAGCAGCTCCATGTAAGCAAAGAGGTTCTTGTGTAAAATATGTGAGAAAAGAAGTAACACTGAAAACCATTTTTCAATGTACTGTTTACATGGTTTATCTGACGCAACAAGCAATCAGAGTAAACTAAGTTGTTATTAGATAATGTTAAACTTTGGAACAGGTCAATCTTACTTATTTTGTCATTCTTTAGGGACATATCTGGGACCAAATGTGACTTTGCTGTTCAAGTTCAGTTAAGGTATGTCGAACATAATTTTCTCTTTTATTCAAAAAGTATATCTGTGTAAAGTGGGCTGCACTTGTCAGAACTGAAATTGTAAAATAAACATGAAATTGAAAATGTCCACACACGTCACTCAACATTTTAGCTTCCCGCCATAATTTATTTCTGCATTTTCAGATTTTGTTTATCAGAGACCAGCTGTCCCCAGGAGGATCATTTCCCCCCTAATCTGTGTGTGAAGGTGAACAGCAAACCCTGTAATCTCCCGGTGAGTCCAGACAGTTTGTTGTCAGTCTATCCTGTCAAGGTTTCTGTGTAACAAAACACCAGTTACTGAGAATTAAGGTCACCAATGTTTGATGTTTTGTCTGCAGGGATATCTTCCTCCAACCAAAAATGGAGTTGAACCAAAAAGGCCCAGTCGCCCCATCAACATAACCTCTCTTGTTCGACTGTCCACCACAGTCCCCAACACAATTGTGGTGTCATGGACTTCAGAAATTGGGAGGGTAAGAAGATCCAAGCAAAGCTTTCAAAGTCAAGTGTGATCGCCCATTAAGTAGGACGTTAGTCACCTCGGTGTAACTTGTTTCGCTCCTTTTATCTTTGTTTTGTCAGAGTTTTTCCATGGCTGTTTATCTGGTAAGACAGCAGTCGTCTGCAGTGTTGTTGCAAAGACTACGGGCCAAAGGAATTAGGAACCCCGACCACTCAAGAGCTCTGAGTAAGTTGCCTCTTACTTTTTTAGTAAAAACAGAACTGGTGTTGCCCTACATCTGTAAGTAAAATAATATATCATTTAACTTCTTTCATATAGTAAATCCTGTGCATTTTTGTGGCCTGTTTCACCGCATAGTCACTACAATTTGATGTCCCAGGGATTCAATTTAGAACCCAAAAAAAAAGAATAGTTTCTGCTCCACTGTGGTTTTTTGCATACACATCTCTTATTTTCATATTGGTTAGACAGTTGTGTATATATTCTCTTTAAATAGTTGTATTCTATATGTATTGATCAAGGATTATTTCTAGTATAGTTTGAGATCCTGATAAACAAATGAACATGAGAACACTTGGATCAAACAAAGTAATAATTGTTGTATTGTGTTTTTTCTTCTCACAGTCAAAGAGAAATTAACAGCTGATCCAGAGAGTGAGATCGCCACCACCAGCCTACGAGTCTCTCTCCTGTGTCCGGTAAATTTACTGCCTTTTTATTGTAGTTATTGTTATTGTAGTTATTGTGAGAAGTATTTCTAGTAGCCTGCAAAATACAAGGAGAACCAGTTAGTCAATTAGTTATTCAATAAATCTACAAAAACTGTATTGAAAATTCAAATCAAATTGTGATTTTTTTTAAAGTTTAAAACCTTTATTTTATTCAGCTGATAGAGACAAAATGGGCCATTTACTGTATTCTTAATTGGAAAACTGTTGCTTTGTCCTACAATATTCTGTCATTATAATACTAAGTGGCTTCTTTTTGCGTGTTTCTCTTTTGTGGTAAAGCTGGGGAAGATGAGGCTGACGATCCCCTGCAGAGCGCTGACATGTTCTCACCTTCAGTGCTTCGATGCTACACTTTACATCCAAATGAATGAGAAGAAGCCGACCTGGGTGTGTCCAGTCTGTGACAAGAAAGCACCCTATGAGCACCTCATTATCGATGGGTGAGCACAACACGTCACACATTCCTGGTATATTACTGTCTACGCCTCATTTCCACTGCATGGTTCTGGTCAACTCCACTCACTTTTGGTACCAGGTCCTTTTCTCTATTTGTTTTTTTACATTAATGTAATGTATTCCGCTGCAGACAGTAGTCCTTTGGCGTAGTAGGGTCTCCCAGCTGATAGCTCATAGCGTTGCTGCGTAAAACTGCTGTGACACCCAATGCTATTGACGTTTATCAAAGATATTTAAAAGTAATGGGTTTATGCAGGATGTGCCGTGTCCACTAGTGAGGTCTGATGGGTTTTAACTCCACCTTTTATTATCGGCTCAGCTCGCTTGGACCCCGACCGAGGTGGTACCTAAAAGGTTCCAGGTGTTATCCACAACTTTAGCTTGGATTTCATTATCTCATTTGTATCCGAAGCAGACTACAAAGCATCTGAATTGCAGCTTCATAATGTGCCACTAATACTGCATTTTCCAAAACGTAAGACAAAGTACTAAAGCTGTTGTAATTCTGGTTGCAAAGCTGTCAAACCATAAAGAAACGTTACGCTGTTTTCACAGGTTGTTCATGGAAATCTTGAATAGCTGTTCTGACTGTGATGAAATCCAGTTCAAAGAAGATGGAAACTGGTCCCCCATGAGGTCGAAGAGAGAGGTGCAGGATGTGTCTGCTTCGTACAATGGCGTAGACAGCGGTATGTAGCTTGTGCATTTCAGATTCTTCAAATGTACTCAGTCATTGAGAGCTGTGAGCACAGTGTGAGTTAACTGTTTCTATGTAGACTCGTCTCGGACAGATACGAATGAGCATAAACGGGGATCGTCTAATGACAACGGCAAGAATGTAGACGTGATTGACCTGACACTGGATAGCTCCTCAGAGGAGGAGCTAGATGATGAGCCGCCTCTTAAAAGGGCCTGTCCCTCGCTGTCACCTGTCTCTCCACCTCCAAGCAAGGGGTAAGTCTCCAAACCATAAACAGGAAGTTAGATCATCATAAGCAAATGTACTCAGTTGTGTTATGATATCTGTCTCTAACCTGACGTGGCGGTGTTTCTTCTCAGAGTACTTAACCTACACAGCCAATCCCCACCTCTGAGCAGAGCACCCAGCATGCCCAACGTGGAGACCAGCTACATTCCTCCCCCTCCGCCTCTTATCCAGGACTATCGCCACTATTATCACACAACTAGTGACCTGCCAGGTACACCTGTCACTTGCCTTAAACGATTTGTGTTGAGTCTGTCTTAATACAAAGGTCACATGCCCATATGTACATCAAAAACATTATTGATCACAGTATTCATTTGTTCTGTCCACTGGTTTCCTCAAATAGTGTTTTCTTCTGAAGTTTTGACATGGACTGCTGCTGATGTCCCAGCTCTCCTTCAGCTGGAGTATTGAAAGTCACTGCGCCCCCCTAACACCCTTTCACCCTTTTATTATTCGTATTAGTAATAGTAGTAGTATAGGGTATGATATGGTTTTCAATGAGCCCGACCTTAATTTCACTGCCAGTATGAACAGGAGGAATGATTACAGCAACCCATCATTCTCTCAATGTACATAAGTCATACAAGTTTGTTTTAAGACAGACTTGACATAATGTAAGCAAACCTATCTTTGAAGATAGACATTCGTTTATCGTTAAATCAATTTGTAACTATAAATATTGGTTCTATATATCCATAATAAAGTAAATGGACTGAACCTTTTTCTTTTCTTACAGATCTAAATTTCTTCTCCTTCCTCCAAGGCGACAATCAGGTATATTTACTCAAACATATAAACTTCGGCAGCATCATACTACAGTGCGTTAATGTTTGGTTGTTTTAACGGCTACTCTTTTCGGTCCTGTTAGCATTACAACATGGTGATGGCTGCTGCGGCAGCTGCTTCGGCATCAGCGTCGGAGGATCACGACTTGCTCCTGAACCGTTTCCTGCCCTACGGCTCCTCTCAGATGTTACGGGAGCAGCCGGGCACCCCGGGGAGCAGCACGCTGGCAGCCACCAATGGAGGCAGCAACAGTGGCAGCACCAGTAGTTTGGTGTCTTCCAGCAGTCTGCGGGACCGCGACAAAGACCGAGAGCGAGACAGAGACACCATCTCAGGATTGTCGAGGTCCTCGGTGGAAGCTGCAGCGGCGGCGGCCATTTATGGCTCCATATCTGACGTTATCTCTCTTGACTAGATCCACACAAAATTGAAAGACATGGGAGACCTCGGGAACAGGAGTTCTTTGTAAATAAGGAAGGGGAAGATGAAAGAATACAGTGCTATGTACAGAGAGGAAAATCTATTTTCAATTTTACTTATCGTATGTATATAAACTTGGGACGCTTCTTGTCCGGTGAGTTACTTCAATTGATATTTTTCTGTGAATACTGAAGACTTTTTCACATTTCTTCATGTGGTCCTTTGATTATATTGTACCTTTTGTACCTGGTTTTTACAGTTTTGTTTCGATAGTTCATGTCAATTGCATTATTTCAGTATAATATGTGCACAGAACCCAATGAGGTGACACCTTATGTAACATGATATTTAAAGTATAAAAAAAATGGGCATTGTTATAGATGTACAAAGGGCAAGTCACAGCAAAACAGGAAAATGTGTAACACTTTCTTTATTTTCTGAATGGTATCATTTCTGTCAAAACTGTTTTGACAGCAGAAAGATCTGGCCATTTCTGCCATCACTGTAGATTTTTCTGTAAGACATTGATGCTGTGGTCATTTTATTTTCAAGGAATTATTTATGATGTAAGTTATGTATGTATGTATGCTGTTTTTTAAAGAAGCATTCCTTATGCCTCTAGGAACTGTTGCCACTAGAATTGAAATGCTAGATCCTTCTGTTGTCAGAGCTTGGCACTCGTTTAGCCTGTTTCAGTCAATCGAATATGAACCGTAGTGTATAGTTTAGACTATACCTAAAATACATATGAATTAAGAGTAAGTCAGTATTGTAAGACCAGGCTTTTAATGTGTAAATGAATGACACTAGTCCAGCAAGAAGATGTCTTTTTGTGTATGTTTCTTCTAAAGTACACCGGTTTTATTTTGAATACTACACTCAAAAATGATTCACGAAAGACTGCAGCAAAGTGGCCTGTTGACATCTTTAAAGACAGCTAGTTTCTGGTCCACTTGAGGTAATTTGACATTTCATAATGCATTTATGTTATTTAGCACTTGATCTTTACATAAAGGCTGTGTGGAGCAGTGAAGAGTCCACAGATGCAGGGAACACAAGAGTTGTTTTCAGCTCCGCATATCCCTGCAAATTGCCCGAAAGCTCACTTGTGTGCTATGCAGTTCCTTACTGAGGCCACAGGATGCATAGTCTTTTTGTTAAGTGTATTTGCAACAGCCTGTAAGGGAACCGTGATCGCTTACTCTCTTGAGTGTATCACAACAGGCATTTTGGCCCTGAAGTTAAAACCATTGAAGTTATTATGGACGTATCCCCTCCCTTTATTTTTCTTGGATGAGACTTGTGCTTACAATTAGGATTATTTATTATCACATATATTTTAAGCATTTGTTTGATTTGTGGATATGCATTACTGTCATTGTATGTGAAATGTCTTTTGTAATTATATAATTAATGCTATTTAAAGATGTCATAGTTGCTTGACATGCAACATTTTCTGTTTGTTTTACTATCAGATGTCAATAACTCAATAGAGGCTTTGATCATTTTGAACCGCTACAAGGTCTACTGTGCTGTTTGATACTCGTAAGAATTAAACAGGTATAAGAAAATGCACATCTGCTGTTGCTCGGAAGGCAATTCAGATTCAGCTGCATGGAAAAAATCCTAAACTTAATCACACTTCAATACAGCACATGCTTGTAGTAGAGGCAGATGTATTGCCAAATATTGACTTTTTCAGACAAATAATCAGCTTATGTGAAGGATGTTGAGGAACCATAATTTGCTGTAGTAGTTTAGAAATGGTTTAGAAACCATAGAAATTGTGTCATATTAGTGTTTACACCAGAGGGCACTGACAATGAATGTCTGAACTACATTTTTTACGAATCAATCCAATAGTTGTTTAAATATTTAACTTAAACCATCAACCTCATGGTAGTACTACAGGGAAATGGTCAGTAGGAAACATCCTCTGTGATTAATGAATGTCTGTATCTGTCCAGTATAACATTTTGGATAAATGTATACACATTTAAAATTTGCGGTATTTGAATCAGAAATCACAAAATAACAATGGTACATACTTATTGATTAATTTAAATCCCAAACTTGTTGGCCCATTGCAAACTACTTAAATCTTGAAAATGTAATGTATTGACTGCCATTATGCCAAGATCTCAGACATTGTTTTTCCTATAGGCCACATGATTCTAAGGTGGCTCATCAACAGGTGTTGGATTCAGTCTTGAGATTGATTGATTTGTGTGTCCTTAAGTGACAGAGACCTTGATGTGGTGAGTTAGTGTCTTAAAATTCTTAGTTTGCCAGAAAACTTTTCCTTGATGGTTACAGTTGCGTGGGCTGAATCGTCAATCATGGCCTCAATTTTTTAATTTAATTTGCAATAATTAGTCTTTTCATCTATCTCACTTCTTTTTATGTTTTAAAACATACCACTAAAATACCAACGAAAAACTATTTAAAAAATACGCTATTACATACAACAATAAAGTATTGAAAAGACACTTATTTTCTTTTCAAATACATTTAAATTTGGCGTTTCATTTCGAGCATGAATGTACAGCGACGTTCAGGCGAGGAACACATAAATGTGCTTTGCTTTCAGGCACATTTCCGGTCGCGGTATTAATGCGTCATTGCCTTGGTTATGACGTTTTTAGAGAGCGGCGCCGTTTCAGACAGGAATGGGAGCTAGCAATTTTCCCCATATTTTGATAGTTTAATCCGTGAATGGCGCCGAAACAGGACCCGAAACCTAAATTTCAAGAAGGTAACAAGCTGTCTGTTTTCATTCCTGGTAGATTCATAGCGTCTGTCCGTACTGGAGACCCCGGAAAGGTCCGAGGTGCTAGCTAGCTTTGACACTGCCGCCGCCGAACCGCTAGCGTTGCCTTCATTGTTGTTGCACATACCAGGGCTTGATGGTTTTTATTTGACGCGATATTTATTTACTTTACAACATGGTGTATTTTTAGCATTACGTTTGTATAACGGTGTAGTCGTGGTTTGATTTCCTGCCATCTAGTGCCTAGCTAACTAAAAGCGGTAGCTTCCTTCAGGCAGCGTTAGCTCCCATTGATTTAACCGCCCACCTGAGTCCGAGCTGGCGGACGGCCGGTGTCTGCAGCTCTCTTTGATATGGAAACTACATCGTGTATTGAAAGTACTTTAGTGGTTTTTGTTGGTGTCAAATCAACTTTTCGCAAGAAAAAAAGATTTAATTGATTAAGTAATTCATTGTAATTTATTCGTCACTCATTGTTTTCATCAACGCTAATTATATTTAACAAAAGAAAAAAGTGAATTATGTTTCTAGACCTGAGTGAATTTCGTTTCTGACATTATTGCCAAGTTGCCTTTTAAAAATGGTATGCAGTATCTATGATAATATAATTTAATATTATAATATTCGTAGAAAATAATAATAATTATTGCGACCGTCTCAATTGAAACATGTAAATTAACGTTACGCAAAGTGCTGCAAGCGCTCAAACCCAGGTCAATAAGTCGATTAATTGTTTATAGATTGATAATTTGACAGAACATTTATATTAACAATTATTTATAATTTTATTTGCAGTATCTTAATTATAAACGGAATATCTCTCGTTTTTATGAGGTTAAAGACTACATTTGATTTAGATTTTAAAAAACATGTATTAAACACAAATAATGATAATGAAAATTATCTTTTAATTTTTAGGCTGAGTCCTAACCTTCATGCATCATGTGAGGTCTGCTGCTAAATTAAACTCTTGTCTGACTCAAATTAAATGAATGTGACCGGAGTCCCCATGTGTGGCTAAAACTGATTTCTTATTTAATATAAGTATTGTTCGGCTATTAGAAAGAGACTGATGTTGGTTGTTTATGTGCACGAGTTTAAGATGTAATTATTGTTCTTGTGTTTGTTTGTATGTAGGAGTAGTTTAGTCAGCTTTACAATTTCATAGTGTTTTAATTGGACTGCTCTCAATGCTGATTTTAATTGACCAACACTCTGTTCAGGTGAAAGAGTGCTGTGTTTTCATGGGCCATTGCTCTACGAAGCTAAGGTAGGCTGCTTTAGTTAGCCTGTTACTCTGATCATGTGATCCTCCTGTGTCTCTGATATAACCTTTTTTTTGACAATTAATGATGTCTTCCTTTGCAGTGTGTTAAGATAAACATCAAGGAAAAACAAATCAAATACTTTATTCATTACAGTGGTTGGAATAAGAAGTAAGTTTTAGTTCAGATAAATCTAATCTTTAATGGTAGTACTGGTAAGATTTCCCATGTGCTTGATTTCTTGCTCTGTGTTTTATATTCCAGCTGGGACGAATGGGTTCCTGAAAGCAGAGTGCTGAAGTATGTGGACAGTAATCTGCAGAAACAGAAAGAGCTTCAGAGGGCCAATCAGTAAGTCTATTCTCATTTTTTACTAATGTTAGTGTTTACAGATACTGCTGTCAGGAGTTATTTTATGAACAAGGTCCTCGAAAGAGCAAATTAAGGCAAAATACAGTCATTGTGTAATTTTACTAGAAAATGGTGTTCGACATGATTAACATTGTGTATATAAGACCTAATGTGTTACAACACACTGGGGCACACAGAACAGTCGGTTATGTATGTCTACAAAAGAAAACACATGGGGTTTGTTAAATGTACTGCCTACATTCAGCAACTGTAGTCATCTGTCCTAAAATCTCCTGAAAACAGTCTGACTTTAATATGAATCATGTATTCTTAAATAATTGTTTTCTTAATGTAGAGACCATTATGTAGAAGGAAGAATGAGGGGTGCTGCGCCAAATAAGAAGATACCTGCTCCTCCGCAGAAAAATGATGTGTGAGTTTAAATCATTTGTTATTCTACATGTCTGCTGCTGTGATTTCACCAGTTTTAGCGATCTGATACATGTTAATGATTTTTACATTTTGTATTATTTTAACACCTGTCCTTTTTTTGTCTTTTGTAGGAAAACCAAAAAGAACAAACAAAAGAGTAAGCATGAATGTCATGTTGTGTATTTATATAGTAGAGACCTTTTGAAAACATGCATTCTGTCAACTTTACAACATAAGTTAGTCACCCGTTGGGTAAATACAAGCAGAATGTCTCAATGACTTGATTTACTTTTTAATAAATTAAATAACAGGTATGCTTCTGATCTTGCAGCTCCTGGTGCAGGAGAAGGGACAAGTTCAGGAGGTGACCCAACTCACCCTCCACGAAAGAAGAGGGCACGCGTTGACCCAACTGTTGAAAGTGTAAGTTCATAATTAGTAAGGATGTTTCTAATTGGTGGTTTCTATATTTCTTTGGATAATGTCAAATAATACTTAGCTGAACTGAAGGTAACTGCAGTGCAATTCTCTGGAGGTTTGTTTTGGAGGATCTTTAACTCCATAAACAATGTGTTAACAAGCTTCTTTCTTAAATTTGTTCCTCTCTGCTCAGGAGGAGACCTTTATAAATCGAGTGGAAGTTAAAGTTAAAATCCCAGAAGAGCTGAAACCATGGCTTGTGGATGACTGGGACCTGATTACGCGGCAAAAACAGGTTTGTAATCTCAAAAAATGCCTGAAGTAAATCTTTCAAAAGTCTTAAAAAAGGCTGAGACATGAGATGTAGTAGTAACATCTATTATATTTCTCCAATTTATATTATTAGCATTAACGTCACGCAGATCCGGATAGCGGAACCAACAACACTGATTTTTTTTTTTCTCCAGCTGAGAGCAGAGACTCCTCTATCTGCTAGCTAAATGCTACTGTAGCTACACTGAGAAGTGCAAATTCAACAAAAATTGGCTATTTAACCAAGATTTCATTTTGACTGATCCAAGGAATATTTAGTAACCTTTTAAACAAAGGTACAATGAGCTTTACAGGATACAGAAAGGGGAGCTGCATACAGACACAAATATATGATCGCTTACAAGAAATAGTTTCAGGAGGTTTCATCCTGATGACTCACACCCAGCCTTTTGGAATGCCTCCATCATGTAGCATGCATGTACTGTATGTGCTACTGACGGTGCTGGTGCTTATGGGGTGTCGCTCTGAGGTTTGAATTCATTCTGAATGGCATTAAGTCTTAAACTAAAGGAGCCCTGATGACGTTTTCAAAGTTATTTATTTGTTTCTTTTTGTCTTATGCCTTCAGCTTTTCCACCTACCGGCTAAAAAGAATGTTGATGCAGTCCTTGAAGATTATGCAAACTACAAGAAATCGAGAGGAAACTCTGACAGCAAGTAAAAAATATACATTGTTGTTTTTTCTGTCATTGTTTTTGTTTTCGTACTTGCTAAGCTGTTGTAGACCATACATGCAGTGCCAAAACATGAATTACTGCTGGTTTGCCTGTGTCATAGAGATATAACTTGTTTTTCCTCCACCACTCAGGGAGTTTGCTGTGAATGAGGTGGTTGCTGGTATCCGGGAATATTTCAGTGTCATGTTGGGGACGCAACTTCTCTACAAATTTGAGAGGCCGCAGTACGCAGACATCCTGGCCAACCACCCAGATACGTCTATGTCTCAAATCTACGGCGCCCCTCACCTACTCAGACTCTTTGGTAAAAACACCTGCACAACATTACTCTGCTGTGAAGAGAAGCTTTAATGCATTGCAACTTAAAACCTCTGTTGCAATCTGACTGTACAAGCATCCCAGAAAAAAAGTTGAATTGGCACAATAAGGTATCTAATCTCCGATGGACTTGTGTCATTTGTTGAGCCCAAATATTTAGCCTTTCTTGGACTTATGGGAAATGGTGTGCATTAAAGGCAGCTAAAAAATGACAAATGATAAATAAACAACTTTAGTAACGTATTTAAAAAAAAAAAGAAGTTACTGTCCGTGTCTGAACACAAGCCACACAACATATTATTGAGAGAGGCTTTGCTCAGAAGCTCAGTTTGTTGTTATTATTAGCGATGGCACAAATGTCAATAGGATGTTGAATATGGTTCTGGTGCTGAACCCAGACGTCCTGGACCCGGTACCATACAACAGGATTTGGTGTTAGAGGTAACTTCAAAGTCAACCCTGGGCTTTCAGTTCAGCTCTCTGTCATCGTCACAGATTTAATTGGTATCTGAGTGAAAGTTATAATACGTTGTGTTGCTCCTCGCATGTACAAAAAAAAGATGAATATGTTTGAGTCTCGGCTTTTGAAAGTGTTTACTGGCCACTGAGCTGGAGCTGCTATATTGTTCTTATAAAACACAAAGTTTACAGTCGCCTGCGTTCTGACATGCATGACACATGTCTGACTTTAAAGTTCTGACTTTAAAATCCCTTAAATATATAAAGCAATTCAGGCCATCATTACTTATATCCTAACCCGCTATTATAATATTCTCTTGTACATTAAGTAAACCAGTAATTCTCATCAACTAGAACAATGCTAGACTGAGAACTATAACTGAGCAATGCTGCTGTAATCCTGTAATTTCCCCACTGCTGGACTAATAAAGGATTATCTTATCTTATCTTAACTGTCCATAGATGTTAGAAATACTACCTTTGTGTGCACATCGGTATTCATCTGCATCCACTATGACCCGTGTTCAGTGTAACTTTCATCACTTGAATTACCTCCTTGAGGATGAGTGGAATTATTGAAGTGTTTCTGATAATAATGCAATTATAAATGAAGATGAGGTTTGAAGCCATGTCGTGTCTAACATTCTGCCTTTGTTTGTTTTTCAAAGTGAGAATTGGAGCTATGCTGGCGTACACTCCTCTGGATGAGAAGAGCCTTGCACTGCTGCTCAGCTATCTGCAAGACTTCCTCAAGTGAGTATTCACAAAACTCTCATTAATAAGGCTCATATTGATTCCCCCTCCGCAGCAATGAATAAATCACAACTCCATTACAGGTATCTTGTAAAGAACTCTGCATCGCTCTTCAATGCAGGTGACTATGAAGTGGCCCCTCCAGAGTACCACCGCAAGGCTGTTTAAGGTTTTTTATTTTAGGTTCTGGAGCCTTTGTGTGTTGACGTTTGGAGGCGACGTTCATACCTGTCGGAAATGATGTGATTTCACAAAAGGCCTTTGGAGAACTGATTGTGCGAGATCTGTTGATTTATCAAGGAAGAAGAATCGGAGCAAGATGACACACTAATCCCTGGACAAATTCATTTTCTCTTTCATGTGGAAAGCTGCTGAGTACGCTCTTCCTGAATTGGTATGTTTTTGAGTACCACTTTTTAGTTTCTATGATACTTGTTTTGTCCGGTGGGTTACCAAGATCTTTTGAAAAGGAATTTCATCACCATTATTTTTTTGTTTCCTGTCTTGGTTCAAATGCTGGCTAAATTTGTCTTGTAGGCTGTCATCATTTTCTAATAAAAACTTCATTCTCAAGTTGTTGGTGTATCTATTTGAACCAGATGTAAAATAGTTAGATCATCCTTTTATCTACAGGGGGAATTAAATTGCTTCTTGTTATTGTTGCTGACAGCAGTACATCCTCCTATCTCGAGCATGTTGGAGTCGTAAATGTGTACACTTTGCCTAAAATGTCAGCTGTTTCCGAGAGGAACTGTGTTTGGTTATTACTTCAAGTGTGTGAAACTACACAGTAATTAAGTTGACATATATTTAGTGGTAATTTCATATCACTCCACGAGGAACTGATATCAATGTGAACCATGAACTAAATGCTTTCTGCTTATTGCATGCTTACTTTTGCATTCATTCTAATTGAACAAGTATATACTGAAAAATAAATACATGTTGGTCCTTTCTACAAACTCAAAGAAGACAAACCTGTCTCTGGAGTTTAAAGGAGTTGAGTAAACACAATGTTCCCCCCCCCGCCCCCGACCAAGGCACCCTGCAGGTATAAGGCTGCCGTTGGCCTCTGATTTCAGCATTCGCCTCCCCTTCCGTTATCTGTTCAATATATTTAGCAAGGACACAATCGCTGCATCCTGTGCTGAGTGTTGCTAGAAGATGATTGTGATTAATAAATGCAAACAAGCCAGAGTGTTTCTTTATCCTTTTCCAGATGATAATGTGCACTGTGGAGAGAGGCCTGGCCACGTCAGACTAGTGTTGTGGTCCTGGTCAGCAGGAGAAAAACAAGTATCCACGCTTATTCTGGAGCAAACTTTGTCCTTTTGGCCTCATTTCAATTACATTTTCTTCTCTGCTTTTTTTTTTCTACCCACAAACCTATTAAAATAGTAAACTCTGATTTCTGTACACATGTAAAGTCTTGTAGACACATGATTCAAATTAAAATGGGCTATCGTCATGCTGTGAGTTACATGATGTCATTAAACTAGCAGGACAGTGATGGACAGACAGCGAGGAGATCCAATCAGGCCAAGGGAAATCACTGAGGTCAACACAGGTGTGTCAAAATAGTACCTTGTGGTTTCTCTCTGTTGGGCTGGGGAAGATTAGTGCAACAGATGAATTTAGACGTCTGTCTGAAGTCTGACTTTTAGTTATAACGAAGCCGTAGCTGAAATCTATCTTTGTGAAACTGGTCATTGATGTTATTGGAGGCACTTTTTATTTCAGGCCAGGCCTCCACTGTAAAACCCTGCAAACAGTAACGTCTAATCAGGCAACTCAAGTGAAAACACCTGTGAAACATTGAGCATTGACATATTTTAAATTACATGTCCCTGCTCTGCCTTGTTTAGTTCACATGGGGTTATTGAGTAGCATCCATACACTGACCGCAGCCGGCCTCATTTAAGATTGTGGCTTTGTGACTTCAGCAAAGAGACCTTTTTTATTTTTTCAATTATATGACAAGGCTGATGACTTATTTAATTGGACAGATGGCCTCAATTTAATCACGTTCTCAGGCCTGTTTTTATTATTTCACCCTTTTTCACATCATTTCAAGCAAAGTGGGCCATTCGCTCAAACTCCGAGGTTACAAAGACACCTGTGAGTGTGTTCCTCTTATGATGTCTGAGATTATTTTCCTGCTCTGATGGTTTGGAGTCATCTGCCAGTGATGGAATAACATCCCGGTGATGGAAAGCATGTGGTGCAGTCAGAGCATTCTGGCGAGGGAAGAAATGTAATAGGCCACAGCCCCTTCGTCCTCATCCTCACCTCTCTGGAATTAAATGTGCTCAGTAGAATCCCCCCTTCCACTTTTCCACCATTGTGACTTGCTTGACATGAAAAAGAGAAGCGTAATATTAGTTTCAGGCTGATTTGTGGTTTTGCCTGTGTCAGCTGCTCGCAGTTGTTATGGCAAGAACAATTCAGACCGTTTCAAGAAGAATTTCTTTAATCCAATTTCCCCTCGCCTTAACCAGGACCATATGTTTTCACTGGAGTGTGTTCTCAGATCACAGCGCCCTGATGGCTTTTAACAGCCCATCAGAAAGACTGACGCGCACACAGGACTCCTCTGCAGATCCGTTCAGGGAGACACCTCAGAGCCTGCTCCTTTCTTGGCTCCACAACTGACGCTATTAACACTTTGCACACGGCGTTGTATGCCGGGTCAGCAAGAGGCCTTCCTCTGGAGTGAGGGCCTTCATGTGGCCCTGGTGACACAGAGCCACAGTGCTTTCATTGCCCAAGAGATGAGAGAGACCTATGCATGACACAGCCACGGCTAATGAGGCCGGTCCACGTCTGAGTGATGGTTTCAGCAGGTTTCCCTGCTTTTCTGTGCCGGCACGCCAACCAAAGGACTCACTTTGTCCTGCAGGACTGCAGGAGCCGCTCGGATCGGGGATTTCAGGGAGTTCATTGCTCTTTGGGGACGATTGTAGGATTTAACAGCATATTTTAGCATTTATGTGGCTCTGTTTTGTATGTTAGGCAAAAAAGAGTTTGCTCTAATATAAAAAGCAGTGTTGGACATTCAAATTTATATTTTACATGAGTTTCTCCATTTTATACTTGCCCACTTTATACTTCTACTCCGCTAGTGTTGAATTTCAGAGTAAAAATGAAATCACTCTTCACATTTTAAAAGTATTAAGTGGAACATTAACTGGAAATGGCAAAACAAATAGTCTGTCCTCAGTTCGCACAAATCCACATTTCAGCACCTCCAAAGCTCTCGATAAACACCTCGCGTCTTCTTCTTCTTGTCTCAGTTAATTCTACATAAAGCAGAGGGGATAATTCTCATTGTCATGTTTCACAATATAATTTGATGCATTGAAAACAACCACTGAAAACAATGCTTGAGTTGGTGTAATACTGTGTGATAGCCACCAGATGGCAGGATTTCACCAAACAACTAACGCAACAGTCACGCATCTCTGGGTTCCCCGTTCGAGTACCATGGTGGTATTTCTTTGAGGTGCTGGGAACTGACCGTATTGGCTTCTTTTATTATTATCAGAATTGTTTCAGTGATTTGCTTCTTCTCACAGGAACACACATAAGAGACACTCCAATACAAATGTTGTCCAATCCCTCTTGGTCTTCCTCTCATTGACAACAAATGTGATCAGTGTAACTGACTGATGAAAGCCATTTTTCTCCAGAGCGTATCCATCTGCTTCAGACTCTCTGAGGTGAAAAACCGTCTGTGTTTAATGTGGTCGTGAATGTTTCCCCAGACTAGGAGTTAGTGGTGGACTAATTACACAGTGGGCATGCAGCCTCTGTAGCACACTGCTGCCAGAGCCTTGTGTGACTGTATGTCATTAGTATTGGAAAAGTGCATTTGCCACAAAGGGCTGCGGTCACTCTGAGCCATTAAAACATGAAAGAACATACCCCGCTCTTCTGGAAAAGGAATTCGCAAGACATAAACAGCCTGTAAAATGGAAAACTACATCTGTGTCCATTTGTTTTCCTGAAAGGCCGCCAGATTTGGTAATTCTTACTGAAAGTCTTTCCAATAACAGAGAGCAGTCCAAATAAAGGGGAAGGACTGTTTGATCCATCTGTTTTCAATGCAGCGTAGTAGTGGTTCTGTGCACAGGATCTTAACTGAGTGGGAAACGAAGAAACCGTGGAGGCTTCAGAGCATGTTGGGGCCTTTGCTCAATTTACACTCTGGTTTATCGTGTGTGTGGTGAGCCTGATGTCCGCTGCAACAGGAACCACCACAGAGCAGCGGTGGAAAGAAACCGAGTACATTTATATTTACATTATACTTCTACACCACCACATTTTTAATACATTTGCTTGCTGATTAGGTTTTCTAATCTGACAAATAAATGAACAATTATACTATCACTTGTGATAATCAGTAACCTCCTTTATAGGACATGAGTTCAGTCATAAAGTGATTTAAAAAAAGATCGGTCTCTTTTTAAAATCACTGGGACTAAATTTCAAGACAATGAGCCAGATAGTTTTATGACTTGTAGTAGAGTATTTTGCACTTTGGTATTACTACTTTGACCTTTTCACCGCACCTCTGCCCAGAGTCATTATATTCTAATTAGACAGGCTGGCCTAAACTCTCTCAGGCATTATCTTGTTTTAATCAAATTTTATGATCTGACAAAATAATTAATGAGTAAGTATTTTTGGGAGAATAAGAAATAATTGATTTTGGTACTTTTTTGTGCAGAGAAGTCTACGATATAGGTTTCGAATATGTTAACAGTGCATCCCACCCTTTTTGGCTATCGACCTGTTAAAACAAAGGCCTGTCTTGAAACCTCTCTTCTTTGGCTGTCACACTTATGTCCAGTTCAACCATACTCATTTAATATTACTTCAAGCAGTACAAAATGTTAATCCATCCAATAATAGTCTTTTCCCATCTGCGTATCATTTGAAATCCCCTCTTATGTCCCCTTGTTGGGACGCTGACCTGCAGGTTGGGAGCTATTGTCCTTGAGTCACGATACACACCACTAAGTGTTGAGACCTCACCTCTAGTTAGTGCCTGAGTCTAAGTGAGCCCGTCAATGAAATAATTACATGTTAATTTAATCTGCAGGGACCTCACTATTATTAGACCTCACCTTGCCTGGAAATTGAGCTTTCTTTTGATGTTGAGAGGGGATGTAAAAGGCTGCGAACTGGCAGCTCTGAATCTCTAATAAGATAACCCTCTCACTCGCTCCCTCATTAGGCTGAAGACTGAGCTAAAACACCTTTTCATGTCACCTTAGTAAACAGCTTAATGTGTACCTCTTTCATCTGCTTTCCCCCTGCGTCTCCCCACAGCTTTGATCCCCGTCTGAGTGTCTGGGTATGATTGCGCCTCTGCGCTGTAGATTTGTCTTAATTCAGATTTTCTGATAAGACATTTCTGAAAGCCCCCTTTCAAAAATAATACAGGGCAGAGGTGTCATTTAACCTTTGATACCTCTTGAGAGGGTTGGATCCTCTTCCCGGGATTTTGCAGTCTCATGGTTGAAGATGAAAGGCTTGCATCTCAGGAAGCATCGTGCACACATCCACATATCAGGAGAATCTCGTAATGTTAGTTTTTCTGTGTCTTTTTATTAAATTCATAGTTTTACAACACACGGCACAAAATTATAATATTGCATAATGTATGATACAGGTGGAGTCATTTCATGCAATATGAAGAAGAAAATGGTAAAACAAAACATATTGAGACACAACAAACACAACGCTAATCGTAATAACTAGCAGGACATCGGATACATACACTGTGGTGGAGAAAAATAAGAAGATAAATAATCATATCTTGAGGTTGGGTAAGAAGGGAGAGGGATATATTTTTCTGATGCTGTATTTCTTCAAATTTGAATAATCCATCTTTAGGTTTAACTATAATTCATACCTGATCTTTAGTTTTGTTCTATTGTCTTATTAGATTTACTTAGTGAGAATAAAAGGAAAAGTTAGCGGTGGAAATGTTTAATATAAAGATGTTTCTAGGCAGCGTTGAGACAGTATTGGGACACAGTGGAATATTTTGGTGTATATTTTATGATAATTATCTGATCATGTCATGATTTAACCTGCAGAGGGCAGACTTGGCTCAGAAATCATCAGTCGAGCGGCGAGCAAAGAGGAGTAGAAGCTACACTGTGTTACCAAGGTGCACCGAGTTTAAACTATTTCCGTCTTTTTTTCTTTTTATTTCCGACCCTGGAATATATCCTACCTTCATGGAAATTATAACATTTAGTTAAATGATCATCCCATTTATTTTGAAAGGTAGACTAAATAGTAGTGACCCTTCAGAATACAGCATACCACAAGAAGGCATGAAGGTAGGATTTTTTGCAGGAACGTTGTAATAGACTGCATTCATTTTGCAGAGGGGTACCTAACAGTAAATACGTGTATGATGCACTTGTAGTTGCATTGGCAACACGGTAACTAAAGGCTGTCTATACTATGGATTAAACTATACTTTAATTAAACCTTATTGAAATAGAGTAAAGTACACAGCAGTTCTAAATGAAATTCTCAACAGAACAGGCGCTACTTCAAAAGTGTAGGAATGTAATGGTGATATCTCATTAGGAGGCCTGAACCATGACAGTTACATCTCCTCCAACTGTGCTGTTGGTCAGTTCTTGGTTGAGTGATTCCTCCTGACCTGAGAGCGCCACAGCGTTGCCCTCTGTGTTCAAACTATCCATGTTGCTTGTTGACAGCAGCTCCCTTCTGGGGCTGCCTGGGATTGGCCTGTTGCTGACCTCCTGCTCGTCCACTGGAGGAGAGGAAGAGAGTGGAGTAATGAGGAAGGGGTGGGGAGTTTCTTGACAGCTTTTTGCCTCTCCTGACACACACACACACACACACTTGGAACAGTTAATCTGAGGCTTTTCTCCCATGCATTTCAACTATGTGAGTCAAAGGGCGAAGTGTTCATTTTATTAAATTACTACTTTCCTTTTTATTTCCAGGTGCATTTTATAAGTTATAATTAGTTGTCAGGTGTATAATGACAAAAATATTTTGACGGTTGTTATTTAATTTGCAAGCTGATATAATGGAGTATGAGCTGGCTTTTGTCCGATGGGGTGTGTTGACTACAGGAACAGAGAGCAGTGTATTATTATAAATTTAGTGGAAAATTATAGGTTCCCTCTACGCTCATAAATAGTCTATAGCTGTCATCACCGAGCAGCACATAACCCAGTGGAGCTAAATTAGCACAGAATTGTGTGTTGCAGATCAAACAGAAATGGCAGACAATCAATTAATGATTAATAGACCATCTGTTGGTGGCGGCGTTTTGAATATCAATACGCCTCCCCTCGGATGTTTAATCACCTGATACCATTGTGTTGGAACACAACAACAGAGCTTTTGGAAGTGCTGTAGTGTCATCGAGCTCAAATGTTTTGATCCACCTCCATGATGCTCATAAGATATTCACCGCTCCAGCGGAGAAATATGTCTACAGGGCCCCCGACAGTGAGGCGTGCATGCAGATATCTGCTCTGTGTCTGGGGCTGCAGTTGGAGATCCCACCCAAGGCAAGGCTCCATTCATGCTGCAGCATGGAGGATGTTATGGATATGGCCCTGACAGCACGCTCTAACCCCAAGGCCTGAAGAGGGACAGGAAACAGTTGGCTCTCGGTCGACTGAAGTGGTGCCTGGGACTTTCCCACACGCCCCGGGATCCTCCACATTCAGCCGGGTCTGTGGTTGGAGCGTGTGTCTGCACCACTTCACACCGGGGGAGGGGGAGCTGTGCAGGCTTGTAGAAGTTGAAGAAAACTTTTCAGAGGGGATTCACTGCCCCTTAACTGAGAGAACAGCATAAATTATTTGCGCTGGCAGATGTTCACAGACCCAAATATGCATGAATTTGTAGAGCTGGCAGGCTTCCCTCAGCCAAACGTACTGGTTTTCACGATGCGTGCAGGAGCAGTTGTTATTCTGGCTGTTTTACAGAGAGCATTAATCTGAGCTGTCAGCACCACCAACCACTTTGGTGGAAATTATTTCACTCCTCAATAAGGGAACTCTGGTGCTGTATTACATATGGCGGTCAGGGCAACATTCTTGGTGGGTCTGTCATCATGTAGCTGTTCTCCAACAGTGGGCCTTCTGTGTTTGGCCTGTAGCACACTCTGAAACCCAGAGATGAAAAGAATACACTAACTAGACATTAAATGAAACCACTAGCTCTCACATCCTCTCTGCTGTGGGGATGAAGGGTGCCTCCTGCCAGGAAGTGGGAGAAATCCAATATTATATTGAGTTGTCTCTGTTAGTTGTTAAACTGAAGCTGGAAATGCTTTTTTGACAACAGACTGTTTGCCTTTGCTTGTATGTAGATCGTCACAGCCAACCTGATGGGCTCCAGATGAACATCTGATAATATAATGCTGTCCATTCTGGTAAAAAAAACAACAACTTCAATGAACAGTTGATTCTTGCACATGCAGTTTAGTCAACACTTCTCTGAGTCTCACAAATGTAAATTTGTGCAGGGATGTTTATTGCATTAACCTGCACGTATCTTTATTTGTGAGTGTATTGGAAAATGGATTAAGAAACTACCTGTGTCCTCTGTGGTCAGTCATGCTAGCTGCACTAAGCAGTGGTCATTATACGGGCTCTAGTGTGCAATTAGTAGCAATTTGTGTTACATTTATAGCCAATGTTTGTGAAACATCATCTTCTTATTTTTCAGTGCCTTTTTAAAGGTCTGTAGTCATAATTGTGTCACACCTGCATGTGAAGCACATACCATTAGGCATTGTATAATCAAGCTATCATCAGTGCTCCAAGATGCAAACAATAATAAAGGTAAAGTGAGACAACCTGTAACTGTCGCTGCATCTCACTGCTGAGGGAGAAGTGACTTAGCCTTTTCTACAGGAGGGCTTTGGCAAACTGCCACTTACTGTGGTCCCCCTGAGGGCTCTTACTGAATCAAAGAAAATGGGAATTACACATATTAAAGAGGGTAAACGTCAGTAATCACAGCACTGGGAGGATGCTTGAGGACTCATCAGGCCCGCTGCTGCATTTTTAGAGACACTTGTTTCGAGGAGCCACGTTGTTTAGTGCAGCTGACAGCACCACAGCCATGGGCAAAATGATACGCTTCAGGAAGCCATCCACCTATGAGATTCACCGCCAGCACACCTGTAGTTACTCTCTAACCGTCTCTTATCCACGCACTGATGCTGTGTACTGCAATGATAACACCATTTGACCTCCCACTCCGTGAGTCATCCACCAGCCAGGTCGCGTTACAGCCTGCCATGTCCATTATTGTCCTTTGTCCATCGATATTTCCAGCATGTTTGTCCTCCACTGACGGCCTTGTGGTCCCTGACCGAGGCGTGCTTGGTAGTTTTGACACGGAAGAGTTTGTTGGTTTGTCTGTCTGGTCAGCAGAGGTCACGCAGCAGTATGTTTGTTTGACGGGTCAATTGAGTCCACTAACAGAGGAGGCCTGTGAGGAGAAGTGATGGAGGGAGAAGCACTCATTAGTGGCCCTTCCTCCCTGTGTGTTCCTCTTCTGGGGGAAATGGCCAGACTACCAGGCCCTTTACCCTGACTCCCAGATAAGATGTCTGGAGTCGCTCCACATGACTTAGTGCTGTTGGTACTTTGACAGAAAACAACCCTCAAGGGAAACTCAGGGAACCATAAATATTTAGGCACCAAAGAGCTTTATGGAGTTTGTTGTAAAAGGATTTATAGCAGCCTCGGAGGCGATGCATCAGTGTCAGGGGGCTTGAAGCAGTGTTTACAGCGTCGCATGTGAATCCTCCCACAACTCTCGGCCAAGCCTGGAGAACTGAACCAAATAAGCACTTCAGCGGTAGGAATGCAAACGTCACAACTTTTCCAAACAGGTTTCAGAAAACAGGTGTGAGCTTGGCGTCTTCTTGGTTCAAAAATTGTAATCGCCTGCAGAGACGATTCACAAACGAGACAAGTCAGTGGCCATATATGGGCCGATTTGGAAATGATGTCTCTGGGCCTTGTGAGGATTTGATACAATTATACGCTCTATTAAACTGAACCTAACAACTAGAAAGACAACAACAAGACAGTCAACGAGCGTGTAGAAGATACAATTAGGGTAAAGAAACAATTTGACATTTAGGAAAAATATGCATATTCACTTCACTTTCTTGTTAAGAGTTGGAGAATATTAATATCACTCGAACTGTCTGTGAATTAGCAAGCTACTGCCAGCATTATTTTAGCTTAGCTTAGCTTAGCATAAATACTAAAAACAAGGGGTAAGCTTTTTTTGGTTGATCTGGTAAACTTATAGGGAAGCAAACATTCACTTTTTTACACATCCAGCAGACACGGACAATATTATAATTCGTTTGAAGTCATGTTTCTGGACAAAGGCGGAGAGCAGTGAGACCGAGGCAGAGCAGGGAAGTTGTTGGCTGTGAAACAAAAACAAAAAGCTGAAAGACGTTGTACCGCCTCATAGAACTGAGGGGAACCGCAGAGTTGGGTGACAATTCACATGAGGACATACAAGTAGAAATGTGATCCATCGTTAATAATGAATAATACTCATTATAGCCGCTTCATGCCTTGGAGAGCTGTTTAGTATTTAAGTGTTGCCTCAACCTGTGACATGTTGATCGCACGCAAACTGAAGCAATTTATGGACATATGCTCCCATAACACCCGCTTACCTAAACAGGTGTGAACAGGATTGCTGCGTATAGCTGATTTGTTTTTCTTTCCTCACGTTGAACTGCAACATCTGCACTCTTGCATCCCTGCTATACAAATCACATGTAGCACCAGGCCGTCTATGCAGCCTCTGCCTTTACCTTCGGCCTCCTCATCAATGTTGCATGAGGTGTTATCTGCATCCCTCTCATCTCTGCCTCCTGCCCCAGGTTCTGTCTCCGGCCCCTCTCTTTCATCTCCATCCTCCAGGGCAGCCGGACATCTCGGTCCACCATCCACACCATCGCTGCCTCTGTTGTCCTCTCTGCTCATCTTCCCCGGATGCCCTACTTCTTCCCAGCAGGGTCACAGGCCTGCTTTGTCCCAGATTGCTGGAGGATCAGGATTCCTCATCATCCTGTTAACTGTACATTTATCTGACAAGATAGAGGAGCGAGAGCGACCCCCGGCATCATTAAGCTTTAATGGACAGCCGAGAAATGAGGGAGAAGCCATAAAAGCAGGAGCCTAACCAGAGTCTCTCTTTAATGTCTCTGATCGCCCTGACAGGATTATTAATCAGGAACTAAAGGAATTTAAAACCTTTGCTCTTGGCTTCCTCACTTAGAGTCTTTAGCTTGCACCATTACATAGCAACCCGGGGTCAGGAGGTCTACAGCTAATTGGTTCTACAGGGTTTTGAATAACAATGAGCTGAGCCCAATTACTGAACTACAGAGAGGCGGAGAGGGAGAGGAGAAGGAGGGGGACCCAGTGGAACAGCCACATGGAGGATGGAGGGAGGAGGAGATGGGGGGAGGCTGTTTCACGGCTGCTGTCTCTCTCCTCCTCAGAGCAAGGATATTAATGAGATCAGTAAATGAGTGCTGGCAGAGACGAGGATGTGCTTCTGTAGAAAAACAGCCTCCCTGCCCCTGCAGGACAGTAGCAGCAGCTCCTCATTCGCTATTCCATTTGACTCTCGGATTCACACGAGATATGTGCACCTCGTTCTTTTTGTCCCAGATTTTCCTTTTTCTTTTATATCTCATGTTCATTTATTAGTGATGTATTTTCTTTTCTTTCCTCCTACACAGGGGATCTGTATCTGTGGCCCTTTGATAGTTACACTGTATTGCAATCTGTCTTATAGAGCCTTTAATGCCATCTTCAGGGGTTTGTATTCAGCAATGGCTAATATAGTTAGTCCCAGCTGGTTAGAGGCAGTTTGGCTGTAAATATGTGCTCCATAGCTATAATGGCTACTGATTGGGCCTTATTTCTGTGACCCCTGCTGCTTTGGTGGACATCAAGGCTTGTTTTTCATCCTCTTGCTCATACATGCTGCTGCCGCCGCATATACAGTGGGTATATTGGGCTGTGCAGTATCTGCACAGTGTCTCTTCACTCTAGTGTGTCATGTAGTGTCCCCCTTGCCCTGATATTGCTGATGAAACTGGTTTGGATGAAGGCATTATCAGATTTAGAGAGCTAATTTGTTCCAGTGGCAAAAGGGCTCAGTGCTCAGTATTTCTTTTTTTTCTTTTGTGCTCTTGAAACATTGCATCAATGTTGAGCTGTAGGACTTTCAAATTGATCTCTGCTTAAATAATCTCTTTCAAATTCATGAATTCACATCAAGCAATCCCCTCTTCTGAGCATTCATCACTTTCAATAAACCCTGGAGAAGCTGTCATTACGCCTCAACCTCCTCACCCTGCTCTAAACTGCTGTTCAAGGGCTGCAAATTGGAAATGTGATTTAAATATGGCTTGAAATGGATAGCTCATATTCACCTAAGCCCCTCATGCCAGGCTCTGTCATGCTATGAAAGCCTAGGATGTCGGCTGATGATCACTGTACTTCCTGCACCATGAGTCAAAGACATTAATTGCTGCTAGCAGAAGGTTTAGCCCTGACCTTTCCAGATCACAAGGCAAACAAAATTCTCTGTAGGCCCGCTACTCTGCACGCTTTTGTCACTTGTTCTTCATGGTTGGATTTTTCAGAGATGAGAAGGATTCTCTTTGCTTACACTTTTAATCGGCAATAGAGCAGAGAAATACTCCAGCTGGAATGAGGGGGAGATAAATGCCTTAACTCTAGACTGCAAATGAACTACAAATCCTTGAGCTGGATTGCTGTTCATTCTTCAATTATGTAAGCTGCCATCTGTTTTCTTTTTCCTACTCATTGGTGTCAGTGTGTATATACAAATATACTCTCGGCCGACAAGATTTATAATCTCTTTCAACGTTCACAGTAGTAGTAAGAGTATGAGTCCATTAAGCAATGTTTTTTTAGCATGACATGGAAATATATAGAGAATTAATTCACAATTCCTCTCTTCGAGCTTCTCTGTGCTTTATTTTTTCCAGTCTGGCCGCACCTGCATATTAGTGCATGTGAGCAGTATGTGTGCGTGCCAAAGGCATAGCTGCCGCTCTGCACTGCACTGCTGTAACGCTGTTCAGACCCATGGCGTTGTCGCGGAAGTCTAACACCCAATTCAATTTAATTCACTTCGATTAGATTTATTTAGTATAGCCCAAAATCACAAATTTGCCTCAGAGGGCTTTACAATATGCACTCATACGACATCCTCTTTCCTGGGACATCTGTCCTGACCAGCCCTCCAGTTCTCCCCCAGGTCAACACTGCTAACGCTGTGAGAAATGTTGCCGTTGTTTACACTGTTCGGGCGGTTGCACTGTTAGCCGTTGGCATGTTAAGAGCCGTGTGGAGGCAATCCTTCAGATACGGAACAAATTTGGAATTTTGCACCTTTTTTGGCCGTTTTTTGATAGAGCACAGTGTAGAAATTGGGAGAGAGAGGGGCCTGGCATGCAGGACGTTACAGTTAAATGCCATGCGCTGTGAACATAGACTGTATGTAAGAAGTAGATGTATTCACTGTGACGTCACCCATCGGTTTCTGGACTGACGTTCTGAATTCTCGAGTTTGCCATTTTTAACTCAACTGAACGCTGATTGAGATGTTTTTAGGTGATGACGGTCATGTCTACAATGTCTACTGAAGTAACAAATCAAGTGAGAAGTCGAATACTTTTCTCATAGACTTCTTTACAATTGAAATATTTTTTGCAACTACAGGAGTCTCCACCTGCTGGCTATTAAAAAGAATGCCACTTTTCAAACCCGGAGGTTGGCGTCTTGCTTTCACCATCCGGTTATCAAAGCGCTCCTCGAACAGAGTTTTTAAGCAAACATTAAGTAAGCAAAGCACTCTGATGATCACCTGAAAAAGAATATTCATCACTATTGATTTGATTGGCTTCATATAAATTTGTGCACGGCTGTCTTGCAAATACTCTTTTGAAATCCCTCCTCTGCCTTGTGCTTGGATGTGGATTATGTGTTGAATCTCATCATTTTAAAAATGGTTGTCAGTGCCATTCATTCCAAACAATCCTCTGAGCCTGTAATGTATTCTGAACTCTTGAATCTGCATATTTGCATACTGTAACAGAGTTGCAGCTGTGGTCTCAGAAGAGTTTATCATTATTTCACATTTATTTTGTCTCCCTAATTACCTAATTAATTCTGTTGTTTTGATTGTGGTGTTTACCGTTTGCTTTGTGGAGGCGTAATCCTGTTCTATTTGTCTGTTTGAAGAAGGAGCAGTCTCACTGAATTATTCATGCTGCGCTCCAGCGACAGCACAGCCGTTTAAATGATGAAGGCATTCGTGAAATCCTCGCTCTTTTTCACACACACACACACACACACAAACACACACACACACACACAAACACATACACACTCTCTTTCTCTTTCTCACTCTCGCCTCTCTTTCTCTGTGAGTGCCTGAGGCGGTGGAAGTGGGATGTAAGGAGGGGAGAGGATTTCACGAGGCTCACAAGCGCACCTCAAATGAGGCGATGGGAAAACATGTCCCTCTAATGTGTCTGACCGAGACTCCGAAAGGGACAGACTCAAAGCCATGTCTAATCTGACACCATAATGCGACCTTTCATCTCCACTTCTCACAGGAAACATTGCTCCACCCTGCGCCTTGTACATGCCTGTGTCAGTTTGTGAGTGTGTGTGTGTGTGTGTGTGTGTGTGTGTGTGTGTGTGTGTGTTCCTGACCAGGCCGAGGGCTCACTGAGCAGGAATGTGGACACTTGAGTCGACACAGGCCCTCTGGAGTGCTGCTGATGTGTTAAAACGTGTTCACTGATTGGATATCGCTGTGTCATGTGGTGGCTGGGTGTCCACTTCACACCTTCAGCTGTGACTTTTTCCAGTGTTGAGGATACTTGATAGAGCGCAAGTCAGCAGAACGGATGGATCTATTCGAGTGTTACTGGCATCTGGTCTGACTTTTTTTTTTTAAAGAAATGATGTGTCTTCACCCTCTGGTCTTAATGGTGTTCTCTCTTTCAAAGAGCTTTTCCTTTGGGAGGTGGAGGAGGAGGGAGATGATAGGCCTCTCCGGGGATTGTCTGTTTGTAGTGTTTACTGCAAAACCCTTAAGGACTTCAGGCACTTTCATCAACACTAAGTAGTACATAGCACATACTTTCCCACCTGTGTTCTTCAGCTTTCCTCTCACACTTCTGTGCTTAAAAAATAAAAAAAATACCTTGTGTCCCAGGTGTTACTTCTTTGTTTCTGTAAGGACAAGTGGCAATGCATTCCCATCATACACACATTTAGAAGAGCATCCTACACTACCGAATGCCATTTGTTCACAGTTTCTTTCATGGCTTCCCCTCAGGACAGCATTGTCCTTAAAATGCACAAATCACAAAGCTCTAGTTTTCCTGAAGCCTCTTTCTTATGATGATTGCTGGCTTGATGGACGTTATCACCATATAACTCCAGGCTCAGACAATGCCTCCAGCGTACACTATGTATGGTTTTATTTAAAAAAAAAATAGAAATGAATGTTGTTTTCTCTTTGTGGGCCTGTGGATTCAGCATTCTATTTGATCTGCCCTAAACATACATCTTTAATCTTTGCTGCAGGCTGTGTGAGAGGGAGTGTGTCACTGCCTCTCAACTGAGGCTACAGGCCTGCCTTTCACAGCACTGCAGCCCCTGTGGGGGGCCTGCAGAGGGCAGCATACTAAACACAGCGTCACCTCCTACAGCAGCGCCCTGACACCTGCACCAGCACCACCGCCACAACCACTACAGTTATCTTCATTAACATACATCTTCATTAACTCACTGGAGGAAGTCAGCATAGAAAAGTAATGAAAAAAAAACAAAAACACAACAGGCTGAGAATGAAACCATCATGGGCCCACAGGGTGTTCTCCTGTTTGTACTGACACAGAGGACGAGTTATGCTAATTGAGAGTTCTTTGCATAATTAGGGAGAAAAAACTTTATCATTATTATTAGTGGAGAATAGCCAGACAGAGGGTAATTTCAAGTTTCCCAGCAGGGTGCTGCCAGAGAATAGAAGAGAAAAGGACACACTCTCAATGTTATTCCTGCTGTCTTTTGATGCAGGGAGCATAATTCATCTAAGATACTTAGCCTGAGTACGCTTTAATGATGATGACTTTTCCCAATGTGATTTTTCAAAGTGTTTTAATGTATTGTCTTCATAGCGGATGTGTTTGCTCTGGTAAATGTGAGGACTGCATATTAAGTTATCCACCTAAATGAGTTTTTTCTTTCATGTTTAATGAGCCTTCACTTTTTGCCACTTTGTGCAGACGTCTTCATGCTGCTCCGTGTGCATTGTGGGCGGGGCTCTTGTTCGGCTGTGTGTAGAGAGTGAGGAGTGTTGGTGTTGTGCGGGCACTGAACTCTTGTGTGATGCCACTGAGAGAGGGCTGAGGTGATGGCTGCTCAGCCTCACAGAGCTGTGAGTAAGTGGGCTGTGGTTATAACGGGCACACAGGGCAGTCGCAACAGAGTGCTGAATCCATTAGTCCCTCAGCAGGGTATCAGCAGGTCATTAAGGTTCAGTAAGATCCTGTGATATCCTGTGATACACTTTTCCTCTTCACCTAAATCTGATGAAGCAGCCGGTGGACGTTGTCTTTCCCTTAGAGCGCAGAGCCTCGTGTGCTTGCTTTAAGACTGTGAACGATAGTTTATGCCGCAGTAAGTATTCCTTTCAAAGGCTTTACAAGGCACTGGGGATTAAGAGACTGTACCACACTCATCTCATTTGTGTCAGGGCTGGGAAAAAGGAACACTCTAAATACACGCTGCACCAATAAGGCATATGGGGTGAAGACGAGACGAGGGCTCTCAGATGTGAGGGAGAAACATTGCACCTGCCCCAGTTGTTCTGCACCAACATGGCCGTCTGTGCAGCGTCTGCTTCACGAATGCAGGGAACATTCCCTCGCTTCAAAGGTTCCCCTGCTTATTTCATCTCTGTGCTCCAGCCCACGGCCAGAACCACGGATTAATATTTCAAAACATGTTTCTTGCTTGCAACCCCCCCTCTCTCTCTATACCTCCCCTCCCTCCTTTGCCCCCATGATTCTCCTCCCCCCCTCAACATCATCTCTCTCACACAGCCCCATTCCCTGTTCACCACTTATTCTCCTACTCCCCCCATCCACCCACCAAACCTGCCTGCCTGCCTGCTCGCCGAAATGTGTGATATTTTTTCCATATCTCATGTTTTGCTGCTCCACTGCTTCCTTCAATCCAATCACCAGCGCGGTATGTTTTATGGATTAATAAGAAATGATCCTGGAAGGTCCAGTCAGGCAGTTGAGGAGCCAAAAGCAGAAGGATGAAGCAATGAAACGAAGTGGGGGGAAGGGGAGAGGGGCAGGGTGCCGTCTGCAGTCGAATTTTAATGAGTACCAAGGGGAATATCCCTTTTTTCTTCTTCTTGGGGTATCCTTCTGGTGCATCACTCTAAATCACTGTCACACAAACAAGGTATTTCCCATCATGCCTCTGGTTTGGCTTGGTAACTGTGTCATCCTGTGGCACAGGCGCCTTACCGGCGCACCTGCTCTGCTATCCTAATTGAACAGATGATCTGCCAATTTGTCATGTTTATCTTCAGAGGCGTTCTGGCGTCAATGCCCTGCTCTGCTCAGCCCCCTCAGAACACAGTGCAGATGTTAGCAGAGCTTTTTTTATGACAGATCTTGTAGTCATTACTGAAGAATTCATCGCCACATGCATGTCTTTAGATAGCATCTCCGGCATCTTGCTCCGCTTTTTTTGGCCCACTCTCTTTTCTCTTCCTTCTCCGGCTCCTCACAAGGGAAAACTTTATTATTCTCTCCGCTGACAGCAAAGTATACGGATAAAAGATAATTGCCTGGCTTGACTTAGCCATTGATATGAAAATAGGATTGAAATTATTCACTGTGGTTTAAAGGTTAGTTGAAGGTTATTATTCAGGGAAAGGCATGGAGGAGCAGAGTCTCTACGCGCAGCCGGGTGGCAGGCCTGACAAGAACTCTCTGAAAGGCTAATATGCAGCGCGTGCTGCAAAGGCCATTCAATGAATAAACGGAAAGGGTCTCCTGAGATCTTAACACAGGAGAAGTCAATTATTTAGCAGCAAATTACAGCTCACTCTGTGCATAAACATGATATGCTCCAAATAATATTGTGAGCTTGATTTCCAACACACTCCAGTATCTTTTATTCAGATGATTGTTTGTCCTTTGATTCAGCCTTTCATGCATGGTGAAATGCAATATGAATACTATAATGAAGAGGGAGAAGACTTCCTCAACCAGTCTAATGTATTCGATCCGTGGCATGCTTATAGGCTTGTTATGGTTCAGATGGACTTTGAACACGGGCTTAATAAATCACCTCCGCCAGCAGTCTTCTGATGTTTCCGCCTAAGAGCCGCTCTGATGTCTGTGGTTGGCCGTCACTACTTACGCCAGTCTCTATTACCATGGCAACTGGGGGGATGTATGCAGGTAGCGTGCTGTAAGCTGGAAGAAGTCATGGCGTGCTGCTTAATAGCAGCTATACAGCAGCAGACAGCTCTCTCTCTGTCTGTCTGTCTGCAAATCTGTGTTTACAATAATATGTTGAGGCAGGAGAGTAAATATTCTCTCAAATTCATGATTTAAGTGTTTCTTTCCAAATATTTACAGGCTTATTTTGTTTGCCTGTGTTGTCATATATACTTATCAGTATAAACCCAGTATGGTAGGAATGAGTATATATTTCTTTCTCTTTATATTAAATTAATTATCTGATTTAATTGATAAGAATTTAGGATAGGAATATATAAGCATTCAGTTTCTACCTCTACCTTTTCAGTCTTTCTTTCTTTTTGTATATTAGATTGTGGCTTTACTTATTGTATTGTATGTAATGATTGACTGAATAAAACAGAAACAAACAGTTTGTCTTGATACATCCTCTGCGACTTTCCTATGCATCTATGCTTTGTGTAAATCTTTGTGAGCAAATGTATTGTTGTAAATGTTGTAAAACAACATAATATATTATGTGCAGTTTTCAGATATTTAAACCGTTATGAGATTGAGATGAGTCTGCGATGCTGTCATTTGAATACATTAAAGAGAAGTGAGATGAGAGGCAGAAATGATCACACTCCTCGAGAATGTTATAGTTCACACCTCCTCCTCACCTGTTTCCTCGCTCTCTCACTCGCTCCATTTTCTATCGGTCGAGGTTCGGCGTCTTTATCCAAAGATGCAGGTGTGATCATTCACCCGTTCATCATTAGTCAAACTCTTCTACTCCCAAAAATAGACAATTATTCAAATTTCCATCATCAGAAAGCATCATTTCTTTCTTCACTTTCCACAGACGTTCGTGAAAGCCATGCAGCCACACTGATCATTTGTCAATAGAAACGCATGAGTGCACATTCGGAAAAGTGTTCTGTCTCTTTTAAAAAACAGGAGACGGAGAATTTCAAGAATGTGGCTTCCCATTCCTCAGTTGGCCTTCATTTATCAGTGATCTGCCTCTTCTCTGATGCTGCTTTTGAAAATGATGATCAAACCAAGCTAATCTGGTGGGATCTGTTATTGGGACGTGTGCTAAAGGATTCAGTGGTGATGAGGTCTCACTGGGTCATTCAGGGCCAGCGTTAGACCTCCAGCCCTGATGATGGACAGCATGCTGTCGATATCGCTCTGCTCTTCTGTTTCAGCCTGTAGTAAAGATCACTGACACTGTAGCGCTCTTCCTCCTCCTTTCAGTCCACTCCGGCTCAGTGCAAAGAAATTGGATCATGTCCTCAAAGCTAAACACTTGGGGATGAAGTTTTTTCCCCCAACCTGCTGGTGTGATTACAGTCAGATCGATACCTTGTGGTGTCCCCAGCCAGCTCACCCGGCTGGCACAGGAAATGATGCGATCCATCCGACTCTGACATTGACAGGCTCCAGAGGGGCGACAGCCTCACTTACTAGAAAAATGCTCTCCATTAGCTCGGCTGGGTGGCTCTGGCCTGTCATTGTTATGCTAGCGGGGCTGTGACATTTGTATTACGTGGATAGCAAATGCCTTTCTAATCATCTGCTTGCAGCGCAATTTGAATTTTCATCAACTTTGATGGACAGCTCCTGAAGCATTATCATCAAGAAAATGAAATCTTCCCTGACCCTAAATGCCACGCCGGCTGCCGCTCCCTGGCGGTGCCCCACGGTGTTGGTGACAAAGGCTGTAGACGGCCGCACAGCGTCTTCCTCCGGGCTGCTGCCCTTTAGCTGCGGTGCTGCAGCTCTGAGGTTAAATCTCAAGACTTTTCTCATAGTTTTGGAGAGGCCTGGTGATAGGCCACGTCCTTTCTCAGGCCTTTACCACACAACTCTGCCCAGGATGTGGTGCTTATATCCATGTCAGAGAACAGCAGCACTTTAGGGCATGTGTTTTTTTTTTTTATGGCTGAGCCAGCGTCTCTTAAACCCAAGCACTTGTATTGACCCACCTCTCATCTCTCTCCTCTCTCTCTCATCCCCCACGGTTTCCTTGTTTGAAACAATATAGCCTGCCTGTTGTTATTGATTCCAGAAGATTGGGCCCTGGTAAGTGCTCCTTTGAGTCTGGTGTTATATTAAGCAATTGTTCCAACAGCAGATGACAGGGCTGGGAAGGTTTTGGCTGTCTCTAATAGGCCTGGTATTACCCGCGTGTTAATTGATTGGACTGCACTGAGAATTCAAGGCAAAGTAGCTGAACACTAACTCTGAACCTTCACTTATGTAATATGACTAAATAGTTGTGGCCCAAACAGCTAAACGGGTCCTTCTAATACTATTAATACACCTCATCACTTCATAATCATGAGAGCACAAGATAACAACAAGCACAAATGTGAAAAGTCAAGTAAGTGATGCAAATCTGTATGTTTAGTCTTGTTCAAAAGGAAGCTTTTATTGTTGTCATTATTGAAGTCTAACTTCACCCGCTCGGCCCTGCAGAGTGTCTTTGTGTGTGAGCTGCTCAGTCAGTAGCCAGACGTTGTCAGCAGTACGAGGGCAGTATTGCATGGAGGGCTGTTTTATAGAAGCCACCCGAAGTACATGCTTCATTCATCCTGTCTGTCTGCTCTGGCCTCCATCTCCTCCTCTGTCACATGCATGATTAAGACCAGCTTGAAGCATTTATCATAGGGCTAGAACGTGGGTGTGGAGTTCAAGCAAATGGAAGCAGAGCCCACCTTCCTTTGTGTTTATCTGACATCCAAACATGTCTCACTTCTCTGACTTGTCAGTAAAACGTCAGCAGAGAAATCCCCCCTCAGTTCTCCTGTCAGAGCCGACAATGCCTCAGCTCCATGTCTGTGGACGTGATAACATCCTTTTGACAGCCGTAATGCGTTATGCATCTAATTCCATTAGCAGTGAGTGGTCATCGCTTGTTTTCAATGAATCCATTGTGTTTGCGCGTGCGTTTTTATTTTGGTCAAGTGAATCCCATTAGATTCCATTTCCAATAACAGCATGTTCTGCTGTGGTTGCATTTCAGTTGAGGGGTAATTTGCTAATGGCATGGCCCTTATTAGAACGCAATTATTATTAATTACTAGTGGGTGATACAAGAGCTGATTTAGCCCTTAAAGCCCACAGTTTTTCTGCCACTGTGGCCAGTGTGTGTGTGTGTGTGTGTGTGTGCGTGTGTGTGTGCGTGTGCGTGTGTGTGTGTGTGCGTGTGTGTGTGTGTCCATGCTGTCTTTCTCAGAGATGATTGCCAGCCCCACACCATCGCCCTCACCTCCCACTGGCCTGCTGCCAAGCAGCGACATTGTCGTTATCAGTGTGCCAGAGGGCTGGGTAAATGTCATTATTGTAGCTTGTGGATTCCTCCAGGGGATCAGCAGCTACCCGATTAATTTCTTTAACAGCCTGGGAAATATTTGTTGCATCACCAGCCTGGTTCACGGCAAACATCTATCGCTGCTATGCAATTAACGACATAGATCATTTACATAGTCACAGAGCTAATTTTCATAATGTTCCCTTTATTATCAGAGGAAGAAATTAACCCAGGAATTTATTTACACACCCACTGCAAATGGTAACAGTGTGCTAATTGGCTGTTAGATGATTAATAAGCTTATAGCACATGCTAATGAATGGTGCACTCACTGTTTCAGAGGTGCTCCAGCACTGTGCTTGTGTTTTGGCAGCTTAATTAGACGGATAATTATGTACTTGTTGCTCTCGCTCGAGCAAATACCATCAAACATTAAAAAAGATTAAACTGGCTTGTATTGCTATGAGCTTGTGTTGGTTCTCTAAGTTCTGTTTTGTTATAAATGGCCATATTACATTAAGGCTCTGATTTGTGAGAACACAGTGTTATAGTATAGGCCGCCATTCAGATTACTGATGCAGTTTAATGCATTAATCAAGTGTAAATAATGAAGAAATTAGTGACTATAACCAAAAAACGTAAAAGTTGTTTTTCTCAATATTGCATAATTTTGTCTGTAAAAAAAGCAAAATCACTAAATTCCTAAATTGCCTCTGAAATTTGCTGATAGCACTTGAAAGGCCAGCAAGAAATGTCTACTGCTCTAATCCCTAAAACTTCTTTATTGTTTCACTTTGTTAATTCATTGATAATGTATTATTCATTATGCTGTTGCACTTTAAGACTGTCCACTCTTAAATCATGCCCCAGTTCTTTAGAGGGAATCCTGAAGCAAAGACCAAACAATATCTGATGACAAGGCAGGTTTTTCTCAGGAGAGCTTTCATTGACTGTATAATATGTTGTGTAACCAACCGTGTGTTACATGTTGTTGGCTCACTGGCTGAAGGGGGAGGATGGCAAGAAAGACAATGTATTTTCCTGTTAAAAGTTCTGTTTTCTCAAAACATACAGCAGCACTTTGTAGATAATTACTGCAACTTTCCTTCCTTACATAAAACACAATTGGGAGCAGCTCTGTCTTTACAGAGAATTCACTTCCATCTGCTCTGTATAGAATAAAAGTCAGTGGTTGTCTGTGGTGGAGAATCCTCTGGGAACGCTGGCTATGAATATTTGATGTAAATCCTCCTTTTTATCACTGACACGGCTCAGAGCAGCAATCCTCATTGATCTGGTGTTATAATCACAGATTAAAAGAACTCTCCCTAAACAATTCCCTGATTAAAGCCCTGTTTATACGCTCCGCTCATGTCCAAGTGAGATTCACACACAGGAAAGCCCCCGTAGGACGAGCAGGGCTGCAAACACACAGTCTTTAATGTGGCTCCCGCTGGCTATTGTGAACATCAAGCCTCTGGATCTGTTTCATCTCATTAGCTCCCAAACTTGGCCTGAATCTAACATGGCATGCTTATGAATTGAGTCCGCTGAGAGATGAAGCGATACAACAGACATAAAAAGTGCAAGAAACACTTTCCAGGATATTCAACAGATTTGTTTCCTTTATGTTGTCTTTTCACACAATATGCAAACTGTTCATTAGATGAGACAAGATGGGTTCTGCAGATTAGCCTCTCTTTCACATGTACAGTGCAGGACGACGAGCTCAACTCTTTACAACTGCACAACAAGGTGAATTTGTGATATATTGTCCTGCATCTAATTTCAATTAAATTATAGCGTCCATGTTTTCTGCTTTCTCTGATATATTACCTTTACTCAAAGGTTCACTGGTCCCCCATCCTGAATGCTGATTGGAGAAACTTAAAAACTGGCTGCTTCGCTCTGCAGAGACAGATAAATACTTAAACTGCAAGCCAATGGTATTTCAATGGGCTCTTGGCCTCCTGTCAAACCTCCATTTGTGGGCTTAAATGATTGGTGAATTTCATCTTAATTACAAGAGAGACGAGCCAAGCCCAGAGTTCATTCTCATCTTGTTCGGTTTGCCAATTATGGATGTGGCTGGCAACTCAGTGGCTTCCACCTCTCATTTCTCAAACCCATATTGTCCCCGGAGCAGAGACTGATGCGTGCCCGACGTCCCACTGCTGTGCTCAAAATGAAGCAGATGAGATTGCTCTGTGTGCGTGAAGACGGTTTCACCTAATATCAACTGTGAGCCTGCACCACGCATACTAATCATATGGATATGTTCTTTCATACGAACTAGCTGTCACCTTCATTAGTGTTTAAAGGAATAACCGCGATTGATATTCTAGAGAAGTTTACCAAGAGACTTGTGAGACTGATAACTGTGACAAAGCTAGACTCACTAGCTTCTCCTTCCCAGGTCTGTCTGTACTGAAGAACAAGCTCACTATATTCCACATCAAAACATGGGAAATCAGGACAAAGAGAGGTATTTTTGCTTGCATTCACTCAGTAAGAGGGACTGTTAACTCATGTTTTCCCATATCAGATTAAATTAGCTTTCTTCCTCCATGTGCTAAAGATAATCTGTTCCAGTTCTCAGAGTTTTGATTATCCTGGTGGCAAGGACAGAAAGATAGAGAGGCTATAGCAGCCCCAAGTAATTAAATTAGCCCTGAATGGCTAATTGGATCAATTTAGAAGGCAGACACTGTCAAGGATAAGAGTAATCATCTATGCAGTAGCAATCTTTTATTGCCTAGACACGTCTTGTAAAAAGACAAGGTGTGATCCCGAAGGTTAATGTAATTACTGTCCAATTCTCTCACTCACTGTGCACAATAATGCTAATTAATCTAAGATCTCAGGACTATAATGAAGCGCGACAAGCCAGGTAACGCTGATTATAGTATTTAGGACATCTGAATATTCTCTGCTATCTCCACATCCTAAACTCTGGGATGATGCTACAATTAGCCCACTCATTTCTCACACTTTTACAAGACTATGGGTGCCAAAGCATTCAATCTACTGCAGAGTGGGTATATTTTGTTCTCATCTGCATGGCGTTTTAGTATGATAGTCATGCATTTTACCCCAATAAAGCAGTGATTTACATTTCATCCAAGGCAAGCTCTCTGGGCTCAGCGAGGTGTAAAGCAATGTAATGAGAGAGAGACTTGGCTTATGAACAGAGCATTCATATTCATTAGCAGCAGGCATTAACATATGATGCCCGTGACAGATCTGTGATGCATGTTTTATGAATGCAGTTAATGGCACACTGACAGCACGGCAGGCCATAAAGGACCAGAGCAATCCACCAAATGAAAGCCACAGAGTAGTGGGACGATTATTGATTCTCCCCTGTGTCCTATTGATCTCTGACGTTTTCATCTGGCACAGAGCTGCTAATCTGCTGTGTATCAGAGAGACACCCACAGTGCAGCCCATTGACTCTACTATCAATAGCCACAAAACTGGATATCATTAAATCCTCATCACTTTGTTTCCCCCGGCCAGCCGCCACAGACGACTGAGCACTCTGCCTGACCTCTGAATAACCACTGTCCACTGGCTTGTTTATGGCCCCGGCTTCTGGTGTGTGACATTTACTGCCGCTTTTTTAATAGGCCAGTGTAACAGCTCTGCTGTACACAGAACTGGTATTGACCACTGCCTCAAAGTGTGTGAGTAGTCACGGTTTTATCCCATCAACTGAGCACATACAGTATGTATTCTGCTCTTGCTTGTACAGGTTAGCTTAGCATATTGCTAACAGTAGAGCCATGACATAAGGACCCAGGAATCCAAGAGTGTAGGGCTTTTAGAGAGAATATTTCTTTTCTTTTTTGTAAAACTGTGGAAACATGACAGATGCTCATTGCAATTAGCATATATTGCTACAACACACATGTCATAATAAAACAGTAAATACACAGAGAATATATTGTAGAAGATAGTTACATGCTACATACAGAAATATGTACAGACCTAGGCTTAGGCTACCAAACAGTAACAGTGAAAAGTAGCTGCAGCATGTCTTCTCAGTAGAATCAGAAACAAAGGAACTAACTACGGCAAGAGAGGAGGGATCAATATAAGAACAAAAATGCAATTATAATCTACACCACTTGGCGTCTCTGATGCAACACATGAAAATGTGGGGGCAGAGCAGTATGCCTCCCACCCCCTACGGAAAAACATTCAAGCTTTGTCAGCAAACATGGGCTACATCTTTCTATTTGTCGTCAGGGCAAATGTTAGAAATACATAACAAGCTTATGAAAACGAGTCTGCACCTTCTAAGGAAAATGTAAAGGAGCACTCAACTGATTTTACATGTCAAGATCAGTTTGAGGGTCATGGGTGGTTAAAACAGCTGAATAATAACCACTGTGGACTAGAGGGAGTGCTCCTGTGTTGGAAAACAACCCTGTAGTTACCAGGGCAACACCAATGAGAAACATATTTCGGTGCTGAAAGTACAGGTGCAGACACCCTTCTCCCCCAGAGAGTGAAGCACCAGGGGGCAAGGACGGGTGATGTGGGGATCGATGGTGCTTAAGGTGTGGGGGTGACAAGGACAGGTGCAGGGGATTGCTGCACCACGGTCCATTAGAGACAGGGACTCCCTGCTGAGAGCAGACAGCATGATAAACCGATTCAGCTCTGATAATAGTGCGGCTGATCAATAGCCTGTCCGCTCGCCGTCCCTAAGGGGCGCGCCGGAGCAGCAGCCACGACAGCTGACCCCCAGGTCGTGTGTGTGTGTATGTGTCTGAGTGTGTGTATGTGTGTGGGGGAGGGTGGTGTGGTGGAACACTATCACTGAATCAGACGGAGCATCACTTTGACCTTTTGACCTTTCTGCCTCACCTTATCTTCATAGTGTAATAGAATCATCCAAGCATATCCAATTAGTATCTGCATGTCCTTCACTTAAGCTCCTAATGGTTTATTCATAGTACATAGGGGACATTTTCACATCCTCCCATGTCATTCTTACTGAGAGTATTTTCTTCAGCTGCCTCTGTCCTGCACTCCTCTTCCCTGTGGAGAATTCCTCCCAGTGAGAGTACGGTTGGATGATTATTACTCTTACCTGTAGAGCTGAAACAATGAGTCCATCAATTAAGCTGCAATTATTCTGATAAGTCATTCATTGTGTCACGTTTTAGGCAGAAATGCAAAACAGCCTCTCAAAAGTGAGGTTTTTCTGCCTGTTATTGTTTTTATGTTAGAGAATATATAATATGTGGGGGTTTTGGACTGTTGGTTGGATAAAACAACAAATCTGAAGATGCTCTTTGTTTATTTATTTGTTCTAACATGTTTTAGACAAAAGGAAATTGTAGTTGCAGAGACATTGATTTCCAAATGTATATTTCAACAGTAATGGAAAGCAAGTACAATTTTGAGCCACTTGTACTCAACTTCTATGTTGTATAACTTTATTTTTGTATAACACAAAGTGTGTAGGGTTGTAATGTTAAGCAGTAGTTTGAGGGTCCACACTATGAGGGATTAGTCCAACAGTGCAACAATTAGGGATTACAGAAAAATATCAGACACTGGAGCAGTGGGGACACTAACCTTTGACCTATCATGGTTTAAATACAACCACTTTAATCACTGAAACACTGATCCAAAGCAAGATATTCTGAACATTATTGAATTTCAGAAATCAAAGGCGCCTTGAAGTAGAACATTCCTCCATCTGTTACAAAGATACACAATTGCATATCCAATTCTATTTCATATTGATTTTGTTTTGTCTGAGTGCAGAAACATAAATGTTTCTAGTCAGAATTGCCTAATCAATAAATTGTCACAATGAAAATAATCTACGCTCATTAAAAAAAAGGAAAATTTTTGGGTTGAAGCAAGTATCTGAAAGTAGAAAGAAGAGGAAGCAATAGTGTTTCAGCAAGTGGTTGCAGCGCTGCATGGATTTGGAAAAACATGAGCCGAGGCACACCCACACACCCACACACGCACACACCCACACACTCACACACCCACACACGCACACACACTGTAGCGTTGTCACTCACTGAGTCAAGACCACATGTGTGCTCTGAAGTCCTTTCCTCTTAACGTGCCTGCGTTATCTCGCAGCTACAGTTGTGGCTTCAATGGCGGTGAGACATCCTGACTTGGAAAGTGAGACTCCATATCTTGAGCAACCCCACAAGCCATAAACCACAGGCAGCAGCTTCTGCAGCCCAGCTTGCTGTGACTTCAAACACTAACAAGCTGGAATAACATTTTGCTTGGGGTGGCTTCCCTTGACGGCTCCCAGCTGCTGGCAAGCTGATGGAAGGAAGACAAGATTTATTACAGGCCTTGTCGCATTTGGATAAAACCTAACCACATCGAATAGAAACTGTGGGATCACAGAATGTGTCATTACTGCTTTTTTTCTCTGTAGATCAGCGCAAGATCCGGGGTGGAATCAATCCCTTGGAAAATCAATTTCCATGTCTGAGCTCTCGTCCTGCTGTCGGTGGTTCTCGAAAGCTGTGTGTGGAATTAAATTGACATTTGAGGTTGATGGTGAATTACTTTAAAACCTGCTTACATTTAAATGATACTGTAAAGCCAGAATGAAATGCTTTACCACCAGCATCAAAAGTGGAAGAGTAAAACGCACTAGAGTTGAATCTTCACACTGCGAGACAGACTTCCACCCTACGTGGTTTCCGCTCTCATGGTTTGTTAAGATCTGTTTTACACTTTCGGATGTCGAGCTATTTCATAACAGGAAATGTGAGGTGATGACGAACCGACGATCTGACCCAAAAACACCCTCTCTGTGGGACTACAGGAGTACAGATGGGATGAGAAAGTGCAGATATGTGGGTGTTTGGATTTAGAAAATGTATACATATTGGCTGGAGGACATCAATGAATCACCTTCTCAGGAATGAATGTTAAATAAACAAAAAGGATACTTAAATCAACAGGTCTGAACAGATTGTGCTGTCACAGTTCAGTGTTACTTCATACTTGTAAGACAAGGAAGTGAAGACACAAGTGAGCAACGCAGTTTCACCACAGAAAAACAAGAAGTGGGTTGAAAGAGGAGTTTTTCAGTTACAAGAGGAGCTTGTGAGCTGTCATCACAGCTGTTGAAAGGTCAAGTAGTGAGTGTGTGTGTGTGTGTGTGTGTATGTGTGTGTGTGTGTGTGTGTGTGTGTGTGTGTACTCTGTGTCTGCATATGGTAGGACATCAGTTCTGCTCTGCTGCAAACACTCCAGCAGAGCAAATCTATCACAGATGCACCAACAGACAAGCGTCTCAGGGCTGGGAGATGATGTGACATTCTAACCCATGCCTCCATATTGCCATATTGTTTTGTTTTTTTACACTTAATCCGTTTTCACGACGACTTCAATGCATAATTCAATACAGCAGTGGGTCGAATTACATTAGAGGCCATAGCTGCACATGTCTAGTTTAAAAGGCACACTGGCTTGTTTTGATTTTAATTAAATTATAATTAGGCGGATTGTTTAAAACATATCAACAGGAGTTGATTGTTGCAGGAAACGTGCTGTTTATCCTCCTGAGAACTGGAGATGAGAAGATGCTAGGACCACCCACCTAGACTCGAATATGAAGCAGGCAGACTGCGGCCGCAGAGCAATGAGCCCTCTCTTACCAGATAAATCTCTGCTTTCATGAACCACATCAGACGGGTTTACATCTGCAGAACATTTCAAACGACATTTGGACTTAGTGCAACTTACAATTTAAACATCAGAGAGCTGTGAAGAGGTGGAAATTAGGGATTTGGGTCTGTGTGATGGAAAGTTGTGTGGTTACACAAAACAGGATGAGTGAAGGACGGTTATTCATCTGAGCTGGGTGGATTAAACAGGACACCTGACTGCCTCAGCAGCTGTGTGTCTGTCCACTGTAAAACTATCTTAACGCCTCTGGAATTTAAATTGTGAATGATCTCAGAGAGAGCTTGTCTTTGTGATCAATAACACAAACACACACTCACACACACACACGCACACACACACACACACACACACACACACACACAGAGTGTGCTGGGATGACTCATCACCCGTATGTCTATCAGACAGGCTAAATAAAGTAAAGGAACAGAAGTTGTTGTTGGTGGGTTTTTTCTTCCCACACTATTTAGATTAATAACTGCAAGTCAGGCTGCATTGCACTAAAAATAACAAAGGAGCAGCAGCAGCGCTCACGGTTCTGTGATTGTATTGATTTTGATATCTGGCCCGAGTGTTTGTGTGGCTTGGGGTGTATTTTATCGAGAGTAGTAAAATAACAAAGGAGATGGGCTGGAAGTTCTCTATGTATACCAATCAGAATTTATAAATTGCTCCATTACCTTTATTTCCCTTGGTTACTCTGGGAACATTAGCAATTATTCTCTCATGGGCTTGGCTCATAAAACTAATAATCTGGTGATTTAGTGCCTCATGGCACGGTGCACCCAGTCTAGCCCACTCTAATCCATTCATCTTGCCACCTATTAGTTTTATTTTGGAGGGACAAATTGCTTTCCAAGAGAAAATGGGTCAATAGGTGTCCTCTATTAAAAATTGCTAACAATGTAACTGTTTTTTTGTGTGCATATGTGTTTGGTAGAGTGGCACAGTCTGATTATCATTATATTTGCATACTAGGAGGTTGCTTCAATTATCTTTCTTGGGCCGCATGACAAATTGCAAATAGCCAAGGTTATATATGCAACACTTAATTTATTCTGTATTTGCCTCTGTGCAAGTGTGTGTGTGTGTGTGTGTGTGTGTGTGTGTGTGTGTGTGTGTGTGTGTGTGTGTGTGTGTGTGTGTGTGTGTGTGTGCAGGCTTGTGAACATCAACGTGTGCTGCAAAATGAAGTCAACATTGTTCTATTTATTTTTTTCTTCTTTCTTTCGTGTGTGATCATGGAGATGGATGTCAGGGCCTGAGAGCCGAGAGGACTTCTGCTGTATGGTGGCTCCATCCCACTTTTCCATTAGCGACTCCCTAGGGAGAGAAAGACCTGGAATCTGGGGAGACGGACCCAGATTAGCTCATAAATCACCACCCTGGGGGCCGAGGCAAAACAGTGACATCATCACTCTGAGACCTTCAGTCCTGGGATCCGGCTGACGGTGCAGTCCAGCAACAATCGCTTTCAGCTGATACGAGTTGGCAGCAGACTGTGTTACAACACATTCCTCCAAAAACTGCCAGGGTGACTTAACATCTGTATCACTTTACTAAGTGTGTCATGTCAGTGACTTAATCTGTTTATTTTGTCTTTGAAACAGCAAAGTTAATGTTTCATTTTACATGTAGAAATGAACCAGCCTTTACATTCAGATATGCATTAAAATGCATGAGATACATATGCCTGAGTGTGATTGGTAGTAACACACAAGCATACATTCTCATGCTGTCACAGTACAAATCCTGCCGTGTTTCTGCTGCTGCTCGGTGGCTGCTGCTGGCTGTGAAGTAGCTGTTTGTGAGGCCCAGTGTGTAGTCGGGTCTGTAATAAGGCCTTTGGATTCCTCCCTCCCACATACACACACTCAGAGGTCTGTGGTCACACAGCTGGCCCCGGCTGGCCAACCACTCCAACCTCACCACTTCCCCTCTCTGGGTGGGATGACAGACGCAGGGAGCAAGGGGAGAAGTGGGAAGGGGGGGTGACCTCCCATTGGTCCCGCTCCAGATGTGGCCTGTCTGTCTGGCTGGAATGTGCTGTACATACAGTAGACGGATAGAGAGGCATTTAGACAAACAGGGAGGGTGTGTTTATGTATCCTAAAATGAACCTCTCACAGTCACATGGCACCTTTGTGGCCCCTGGCCCGCAGGGTGCCTGTCCCACATCAGCTGGTCAGTTCTCCCACTGTCAGGACACACACCTCCACACAGCTGCAATACAGACGTTTATCCAAAGTGAGGCATGCAGTCCACTAATATCACTGTCACTGCACACAATGTGCAGCTGGCAGTGAAAACAAACGCTATGGGGTGAATGTTTGGGACTAAATGGAAGTTGACAGTTTTAATTCTGGTTCCTTTGGGGACTCACTTTAACTGGCTGAGAGGCGATGTCTCCCGCAGTCCACTCCGGTCCTGCTTTGTTAGTTTGTGAAGGGGATGTATTTGTCGCATGAGGGGAGTCATCACGGTCCCCCAGCGGCCGGCCTCTGTCCCCAACAGGCTCTGCTGATGTAATCTGCCAGACTAAAACTTACATTTGCACAGGATCCAAAGATGAGATAAGAGGCCCCAAGGCTGGCTTATCTGCAGCTATCAGAGGAGAGGAGCCGAGCCATCTTTCCTTCTCCCCCTGTGTCCTACAGCCCTGTTGCTCTGTCAGACTGCAGCAGATTTGTGTAATGACATCAGAGGGAGACTGAGGCCTGGCGACAGTGGCCCAAAGGCGCCCGAATCGTAAACCTAATTGGTGGCTGTCGCAAGTTAACTACATAGCAAATTTCCACATTCTCCCTGCGTTGCTTTAGTATGTGAACAGCTGTAACCTGGGAATAGTCATTTTTAAACGGCTTGTGCCATTTGTAAGCAGCTTCTGTATATTGGGGGGGTTGCATGTTGTACAGAAGTATTTTCGCAGATTATTTATTTGTAGAGAATGTTGCAATACCTTTATTTCTTCGATCGGTAGCCTTTGCTCAGCTTGTTGCATGGCTATCTTTGCCTTGTAGAGAGGTTTGGGGAGCATGAGGAAAGGTAACTAGGACATAATGAGGGAAATGATGTGCACATTTATGAAGGATCTTTGGCTTCTTTGCCTGAGGAGCCATTATAATGATGTGTAGGCTGCCTTGGTTACACAGCCATAGTCATTGCACGAAACCACAGTACCTCTGCCGGAGGCACCCACTACGCCACCACATTCAAAAATACTGTGTTTGGCCCAGCCAATCGGCTGGCTCTACAGCCCAGGGTTAAGCGGCTTCCCGACCTCAAAGCAAGGGGTCAGTGTGGAGGAAAAACATCACACAAGAGCCACAATTGAAGCCCTCAAACATGAAAAGTCTCTTTTTATTTTTGACAGGCTTCCCACTTTTAATGGCCGGGTCTCCGTGCTGCATAAACAAACAGCGAGGCTTGGTCTGCGCAGGCAGCCAACAGCGGTGGCTTTGGTGGTGAGCTGGATTACAGGCTACGATGGAGCTGTGGTTTAGATGGCACACACTGCGCTCCACTCAGACTCTGTGACAGTCAATCGAGCTCTCTCCCACTTTCTAACAGCTCAGTGGTGACTGCAACATTTCCAGATGTCAGAGCTGTGGCTTCCACAGGAGCCAATTCACACTACAAGCTCAGTTAGGTGTAAAATATTTCCTACATCTGCTATTCAATATAAACATATCAACTTATTTCTTTGGGCACTTGGACTGTTGAGTGTATATCTACGTATGTTTAAATCCTATACCTCATATCACAGTGTTTTCCTATGGGAGTAAATCTTAAAAGAAAGCAGCATCTGTTTTTCAGCAAGTCAACTTTTAGGAGGATTTGTAGCACGGAAAAAACTTTAAATGCAAAGTCAGGACTGCTCGTATCCAATAATTGATATCTAATCCCCCACATCAGATATAGCTCCTGTGTGTGTTTATGTTTGTGTGCTGCTGCTCTGATGAATCTGCCTGTTTTCTCCTCCCATTGCTGCTGCAGTTCCTCCTCTTTCCAACACTGCTAATGACAGTAAGTGTAATTAGTGCCAGCAGATCCCCCCACACTAACTGTAACTTCATTAACCGCTGTCAACAGGCCAAGCAACGTTACACATAAACACAGCTCATTATGACTCTGCCCTATCTTTTGTCTCCTACTTCCTTCAGGACCACACTCTCTCTCTCTCTCTCTCTCTCCCTCTCTCTCTCTCTCTCTCTCTCTCTGCATATACATGTATAAATCTCACACCATAATGAGGGTCCTCCAGTTGGGACGGATGGCAAACTGTAAGGTAATTTTTCACTCCCTGCACAGTCTGTGAAGCAGCAAAAGCGTGCAAAACCCAGGCTTTTGTTTTAGTTTCCCATCAAAAGGTGGAAACAGCTCACAGCTGTTATGTGGTGTTTACCAGACACAGGAACAGCTTCTTTCCACTGGCCGTCACCCTGATGAACAATTAATCAGACTCCCCCATCTGCACTACCTGCACTAATTGGACTACTTTTTCTTTTTAATGTCTTTTAAAAAAATATTTATCTTGCTTATTGTAAATGTGTATATATGTATAACGAGAGCTTTGTGTAAAGCTGATTCTGATTCTGATTCTGATGTTGTGTGGAAAATCCCACATTTGGCGGTTGTTATCCAAACAGTACAAGAAATGGTTCATATCAAATGAGTCTTAATCACGAGACAGTAAATTGGAGTTAATCAGGCTATTGAATACCTGGTGGAAACCATGTGAAATCCATCTCATATTGATCTATTCTCTGACCCATAAATCTAAAACATCACTTTTAACTTTACAGTTCACATCAGAATGCATTGATTGGCCCCTGCACAAGCTTGCAATGAGATCAATTTTCCCTAATAAGGATCTGAGATGTTCAGTGTTGGAATACGCTTCCCTAACCGTGGTTCTGGCAATGTGTCAGTAACATTGTGTCAGTAAATTCAACCTTAGCCCACTGAGGAGGGATTTAGGGATTTATAGACTGCAGAGGGTAAGCTTTCCTGACTTAATTTTTTTTTCTGGAGAGCAGTGTATATGACATGTAAATATGTTCATTTGTCTGGTCAATTATGCTCCGTCCTTACTCTATTTGGCTGGCATCGGGCTGTTTGGCTGCGGATAGAGAGATAACCCCAAGCCTTGTTAGATTCCTGACAGGCGCGGCTTGTCAGTCTGCGGTTCTGAAACCTCCCTAATCAAAAAATCTCTTGGAGCAAGCCAGTGGATTCTGCAGGGGTGAGCGTCATCAAAGCCTTTCATGTTCCCAGGCTAAAGGCAGTGAGAGGGGGAAGGGGAGGAAGCTTTAGCAGGTACACTGTGCTCTTTGTTTACCCTTTCTCTTACCAATCTGGTGCACAGATGGCCAACAATTATTTCTCTGTGTGCACATTGCCGCTGGCGAGCCACCAGCTTTCCAGAGATTGGTGTAATCCTTTATTATTTATGATTGTCTGGGATTTTTGGATCAAGATTGAACACAATCTGTTGAATAACTGAGAGGAGCGGGAGGCAGCAGAGTGGAATGAAATGCAAACAAAGAGAGTGGAAATATAGAAGTCAGGGCATCCATAATGAAGATGTGATGCTCACTGTTAGTAGAACTGCTCCAGAATCCAGCACACTTTAATCCCATTAACACTGACTAAATATACCATTTGTTTTAAGCTTGCCAGTGGTGGTGTTTATGCTAATAGGCTGGTCGCTCCAGGCGGTTTCTGAAGACTTTTGGAGGGCACTGGCTAATAATTAGATTTAATAAGGAAGTCAATTTCTATCCTCATTTAAAATAAAAAATAAGAGGCTTACCCTCTCATAGGACAGGCATTAATTTGTTGATTTGCTCTCGCTTTCTCTCTCAGGGATTCTGTCTCCATAATTCTTTAACCCATTTGTGTCCTCTTTAGGGAACAGAAATACACTGATACTAATATCCAGGGGACCACACACCTATATGATCAATCACTGATCATAGGTGAATAATCTACTGATTCCCAAACTACTAACTGATATATGAAGGCTACTCAGTGAACAGTGTGAGACGCAACTAAGGACATTTACATTACATCGAGGACAATACTTTAGTATAAATACTTTATAGTTTTTACTAAACTACATTTATGTTTTATCTGGTGATATTTTGCCAATCAAGATCTTACATACAAACTAAATCATCAGTTTTTAAGATATGATGCTTTGCTGTTGATTAAACTATCCAACAGTATTTGTATTATTTTTATTTTAAGTCAATGTCCTGCACTCAAAATCCTACTTAAGGACAAGTACAAAAATACAGAAATATGTACTGTAATGTATGAAAGTAATAGTACTTGTTCTGCAGAAAAATGGCTCTTGGGACATACCGTTTTAAATATGACTTCATTACATTATTAATGCTGATGCATCAATACATGAGCAACATTTTACTGTTCTAGCTGGTCAACTCAAGTGGAGTTGATTTTAACTATCTGTAATTCGGTAGATCGGTCCAGTGGTGCCCAACATATAGGTTGGGCCCCTTCAAAAGGTCACAACATAAATCTGTGGAAGATGATTAATGGAGAAAAAAGAAGAAAATACAAGTTATGCACAAATTAATCAAGACAATATTGAATTACTGTACTTCCTTGGGCCTCGTCACAGTTAAGCCATTCAAGAAGTTTAGAGGGGAAATGCTGCCAGACATCTGAAACATGAAAAGTTGAAAACGCCTTTTCATGTTTCTGGTGAGTTTTTGTAAGGACTCACAATCTGTTAGGAGCCTTTTACTGTATGCTCATAACAATGTTCTTATATGTTAACTCTTAATATGAAAAGTAACTAATTTTAGCTGTCAAAAATGTAAAGTAGAAGTGTACACACATGAGAAAGTAACTGAAAAGTGTTTTCCAGGACTTAGTTACTTTTCACTGCTGCTTATTAAGTAAAGGATTTCAATTCTTCTTTGCTGCTGGTGAAGTGATGAGTTGCGGTGCAGACGTGGAGGTGATATACTCTTCAGGTGCTGCTGCTCTGACCTGTCCTGTACAGCAGAGCTCATCATCCTGGTCGACTGCTGGGCTCATGAGCGGGGGTTCCAGCTGGAGGAGCTCTCTGATCTGCTGTCAGGCGCCATGGCTCCCTCTCTGCTGCCCTGATAACTTCCTCAGCTCTCTATTATTCTTCTCTACACAGTCAAGCGTCCCCATCCCCTCGCTCTGTCTCTCCTTTTCAACTTAATAATGGAATCAAGTGCCCCCCCCCCCCCCCCCAGAGCAAGCAGCGATGCTGGCTGCCGGTGGACGAATCATTTTTGGCGAGCAGGTGTCAGCAGGTATAGGAGCACTTGTGGAGTCAATTTGGCATGGAGGAGTGGAACTATAATCCTGTGTGCCAGGGAATATGAAACGCTCCTCAGTGAGGCAGGAGTAGTAAAATGCTGAATACAAGCAGAAGCTTGCTGTCACATAAGATAATACACAGCTCACGTTGTCATTAGGGAGCTAGTTAAGCGCTCTGCATACCTGTCATGACACTCTGCAATGATTTCATCTCAGAGTTGAGCTCTACGAAGCTGCTTCTCCACGTCATTCACCTTCAAGGTTTTACCATAAACGGTAACATTGCTTTTTGATGTACGGGAAAAAATAATGTTCACCCTCATGAGACACTCAGCCAAACAATTCAGACTCTGACCTCAGAGCAATTGCACTTTTCTTGCATGGGCTGTTACCTTGACAACATATTTTCGTTCGAGACAGTCATGTGAAGTCATTCCCATGCCATGTGAATGTAATAACTGACCATAACTGAATTTAGGCCTAAAGAATCTTTTTAATCACATTAGCCATTTAGCAAACTGGATTAGAGTAACACAATCTTTGTGGAGCAGCTCAAGGTCTTCTCAATCAACTGGTACCGCTTGATCCTCTGATCAGTTTATTGTTGAATCTTTTCATAGCATTTGAGTCCAGAGGGGGAATAATTCAATGCACATAGCTGTGAGCCGTTTGTTGTCAAAACAGAAATGACGCAGCTATGCATTTCCTGAGCAGAGGGTCTGTTGAACAAGCTCTCTCACTGCAGCAATTCAGATTTCTCCGAATTCTTGATTATGCAGTGTGAAGGGTGTGAGCGAAACATGGAGTTGAGAAGGACCACCGTGCACCACCGTCAACTCTCTGGAAGAATGCTGCGGAATTTAAGTGGATAAGAATATAACTGCTGGCCCTCCAGCTCTGCGGTGTGTGGTGGACACAATAACAACATAGCTAGACAACAACTCTTTGTGAGGAGGGATGGATGTTCTCGTATCAGCTGAGTGAGAGCAGCTGGTTCAGCACTCAGACGTGTTACAGGTTTAGAGCAGAGCTTCTGCTTCATGTGTTTTAGTTCCACTGTATCAGCAGCATAATGTGATTTATATGACTAAACTGTAATTAAAAGATGATGATGTCGTGGCTGCTATGGCATAACAAACACAGACAATAAATGCTCAAGACAATTTTATTGTCATGTCCACTTTCTGGATGTTAACAATGTTCTGCACACTATCATCACTGTACGTTTGCATGTCAAAGCACTTATTGAGTTGTTTTTCCCACAAACCAAATTATTTTGTTTTCTTTGAATGAATTTTAAAGGGAAATATTTCACTCCAAAACTTAAAGTTTGCGTCATCAAAAGTGTTTGGAGATATTGACACATTATCTGAGCAGATGAACTAGAGAACATTGACTTTTTAGCCAAAGAAATTCAAGATCCTGTGAGTCTAATTTTAGTGTATTGTGATTTTACTGGCAGAAAGCAATTAACTGTAACAGTGGCTTGCAATAGGAACTTGTTGTGGAAAAGAAAACCCTTCAAATTATAAAATATTTTGGCACTTGTTTTGATATAAGATAAGATGATTTTATGCTATGGCAAGACATTGGTGCAAAGCTACTCCGAGAGTGAATGAATTAAATGTTTCTGAGAGAAATTGGGAAAAGTGGATTATTTACATGAAACAAGATGGCTAGCTTTTTGTCTTCAGAAATGAAAACTATAGTATAGTCGAAGTAGAGTTTTTCCTGTGCTTGATCTTAAGGAGAAATCACACACGCATACATAACATCTTACCATGCACATGTGTTGTTATTAATTTCTGTACTTGAGGAATGGTTGATAGCAGAGAATAGTAATTTAAGTTGCTTTAAGTCCTCCTAAAATTCCGCTCATGATTCCTGCCAAATACCTCATCGTTTTGTTTTAAGATGCTCTTCATGTCTTCATTTTTCTCTTTTGATAAAGACTTGCTTTTATTGATTACTGCCTGATGAGTCATACTGATAATACAGTACAGGCAATTCATCTTTCCACCACACACTGTAGGGCCTTTGTTGCCTGGAATGTGTGTGTGTGTTTGTGAATTTCTGCCTCCTGCCTGTGAATGACATGGCTGCAACCGCATGCATGTGTTTGTTTGTGAATGTGCAGTATATGCCTGTGTGCATTTCCACGTAAACAGCATGTACCTGAAGTGTAAGCCATGCACTGCAATACAAACCCAACCTTTGCAGGCCCTCATTTTCTGCGTCATGAACAGGAAGGTGAGCCTGCATGAGAGAGAATAATGGCCAAGTGGTTTATTAACTGCAAGTCACATTAATGAGCCAATACTGTGTAATATGATAAACTCCACCGTGCCGTTGAGCTTTACCGTGCAGAAAAAAAACGTGATTTCAAACAGTACCTTGGTGGAGTAATACAAATATTTCCAAAGAAATGCAGAATGTGACAGTTATAGCCACCTTTAGACAATAAGCACTGCAGTAATTGTTTTGTGGAAGAAGCAAAATATTTGCTCACTATATATCTGAGCTATTTGGAAAGTGAGCTGCTCCTCAGTTCAAAGTGGCAGGAGTGAGGACAATCCCTGCTCTGTCAAGAATTAGAGCCACCTCTGCAAATAGGCCAGTGTGTAATGCCTGAGGGTGGGAGTTTCACTGAGGCTGGGGTTTCCGTGTAAATAAACAGTGTGGGGGTCTCGGTGGGCGGAGGGCCCCTCTCTCCCTGGGGTTTGGCCCGGCCTTTTGTTGCCTTTAATCCAAGCACTCTCTATTGAAAAGCATGAGGGGGTGCCTGGCTGAGATTAGCCCGCCAGCTCTTGTGTGTGCTTGAGTTTCTCACAGACTGCCTCCATACTCTTGGAAATAACACAGTTATCCCACATCCTCAAGGTGGCTGACAAGAATGACAAGTAAGACCACTGCTGGGCAATCTCAGACCTTAACATGACAAAATGACCTCAGCATTCCCCAAAGGCTACACTCCGTATGAGACATGGATGGTTGTTTTCTAATTTAGTCACTTTTTATAGGCCTTATAAAGACCATTATTAGATTACATTTGCTTTATCGACACCACCATACTTAGGTTCTGTTTTGTATGAGATTACATGTAATACATGTGTAAAGACGCCCTGTATCTTGCTAATTTGACATCTTTGAATGTGTGTTATATATTAAAAGACGGGAGATATTATAATTAGGCTTACTATTTTAATGCATCTGGTTGTTTTTCCTCCTTTCACAGGCTTGTTATCACAGACGAGAAATAACATACAACTGATTTAAGTCGCTTCCTTAAAAACAAAAAGACAAGTGTCTTATTTGTGGTGTTTAATTGTGGAAGCACTGCATCCAACCATGCATAAAGCAAAACCTTAATATTACGCTCAAGTTTAATGTTGTAACAGGTTCGACTGACTTTTTTTTTTTTAAATAAAAGGTTAACAAGAACCTTTTGTCTGCTCGTTACATAGGTCCATATGTAAAGGAAAACTACAGGTTGTAATGTTACAACTGTTTGCATGCTTCCTTTCTTCCTTTGTTTAATGTAGGCTCTCATTACCACGTGGTGGTAACAGATTGTTTGAACTGGAGAGAAAAGCCATTCGTAGCTAATTAAGCAGCCATTCCAGGCTCTATTCACAGGCAGAGGACCGAGGAGCACAGGCATTTGTCAGCGCTTGACCCCGCGTGGTATTGATTGACATCACTGCTCCGTGAATGACAGGCTCGACGCTTCTGAGCCAATGGGAAGCCGGCGAGTAAGTGCGCCGCGCTGCCATTGGACGAGAGGCCTTAAAGCCGCAGAGGAGTCCCACGTGGGGCAGAGTTGAACCTTCAAAACAAGGCGTCGAGGCTGCGCTCAGACATGGCTGATGTTCATATCAGACAAAGGCAGTCATCTCTTCTCTCCCCGCAGTGTAACTATTACACAGATGGTGATAGGTTGGCGCACGGATGTTGTTGTGCAAAAATCACGAGATATTTAAGACTGAAATGTCGAGTCGGCCCCGTGGCTTTAATTGTGTGGGTATCGTCGATCGATTGGTCATTATTGTGTCCTTCCCGGTGTGCGTGTGTGTTAGGGGGAGTTTAACCCACGCGTTTCTGATTTGGGCCGTTAGTCTCGATGTTTCACAGTAACATCGCTTCGCATTTTATAACTATGCATTACAAACAAGCTCCCATGTCACCCCCCTTTCTCTTGTATGGTGATAACAATTCAAGAAGGGTTATTGCACCGCACCTCCCTCCCCGTCCCGCTCGTGGTGGTCTCACCCAAAAAAAATCAGCAACTTTATTTAGGCGGTAAAAAAACAAAAAAACACCCTAATGAAGCACGGATGTTGAATTTGTGTTGTCTCTGTCAAATTTGGATATCAACGTCGGCACATCACTGCCTGCTGTTGTTGTACATGGTGGGACGGACGGATGATGCCTTGTGGATCCGCGGGATGATGTCATGTATCGCTGCTCCCCACGTGGGGCCCGTCGCTCTCCGATAGGCAGATGTGGTCTTATTCCTTCCGAGTAATCCGATTGGACAGATAGACGCTTTCACGGCAGTTCAGCCCTGCTGCCTGTGTGTGGCAACCGGGGTAAACTGGACAACTGGGGGGAAATGCGAGATTGTGGAGAGTACCATGTTACGCTTTTAAAGAATCTCCAACCTCTTCGAGTCGGAAGACAGATTTTTGGAAGCATATATTTTTTTTCTTCTTCTTCATTTTGGGATTAACCGGCCACAAAAGGCGCACATTCCTCGGAGGTTTCGCGGCGGAGAATAAAGTAGTTTTAATCGAGCCCCGACCGCACCACATTTTCTCCCAACTGCTCCCCCAGTCTGGCTGGGTGCGCTCCGGAGAGAGAGAGGATGCTTGTCGAGATCCGCGTCCACCACGCTTACATTGGGAGGGATTAAGCGCATGAATTATAGCCTACTCTGTGTTTTCTTCAGGAACAAAAGTCGGACCGACGGTTAGGACGCACGCACGGGTATGTATTAAGCCGAGCTGTTGATTCATTTTGTCTGTGTTTTCGTTGGGGCGTACGTTCACGCTCAGCGGCGCCGCGTTCGCGTCGCTTTCCGCGGACTCGGAACAGGAGGTGGAAGCCTGGAGGCGTCCGAGAGCCGGGCTCTGGTGGACGAACATCAGCCAAGATTACAGTCTCAAACAAACGAATTTCATGCGAGCGTTTACATTTTTGACGGATTAATTCGAGCGCGGTCCATGTTGTGTTTTTATCAGTTTAAATTGTAAATATTATATATACATATTCTTATAGTATCGCCTGATCACTGACCGAATAAGGGCACTAAGGAGACAGACGCGCAGGACTCCATGCTGCTGTGTGACATGGCTCTGGCTGCCTCTAACTGGAACTAGTTTGCTCTTCTGACTACTTATTAGCAAACAACGTGCACTGTATTGCGTTGTTCTTGTGTATGTGTGTGTGTGTTTTTTTTTTTTTTCGTCTAAAGATTAAACCGCGTCATTTTTCAACACAGTGCTTTTCACGACCTCCCCTGCCCCCCACCCCCGCCCACCCCTGCCTGCTGAGACCGGTGTGTGCCTGTGAGCACATTTCAACCATTTTGCCAAAGGACCTGTACACTGGAGAGATAAACAAAGGATACATTTCAAGATGTATCCACAAGGCCGACATCCGGTAAGAAGCGCTTCCTCTATATACTTACTACAGCTTCCATATTTATCTGACAACACTGATGTTGACATATTTCCTGACCGTGCTGATTCCCTCTGATATGTGCCCTGCCAAGCGTTTTCCACCCTTAATGCAGCTCATCAAATCTATATGGTTATATCATAATGCATTCATGCTACACCGGAATATGCACTTAGTGGTAAATGGATGCAGATGGTTTGCATGCCTGGAGATATTTACTCAGCCATACACTAACATATGATATGACTCTGCTGAATATGGGGACAGGTGGTGGTTTGAATTCATTTTCAGATTAGATTTCATTTTCAGTGTGAAGGCCTATTCATGTTGTGTTATTAGCTTCTGGAGGTGTGAAGTAGTCCGCCTCCCTGGTGTGGTAATGTCTTGCCTTCTGCAGAGAAAATTTTATCTTCAAAGTAGTCTAATGTGAGACCTATTCTTCTCCCTTTAGCAGCCCAGTGCAGAAAATGAAGAATACAACTTTCTTGTGTGACTTTACTGATGTGATTTTTTTTTTTTTTTGTTACAACCCGTCTTTCAGGCTCCACATCAGCCCGGTCAGCCTGGCTTCAAATTCACCGTAGCCGAGTCTTGTGACAGGATTAAAGATGAATTTCAGTTCCTGCAAGCCCAGTATCACAGGTAATGATTACAGAGCATACCACCAAAGTATGACAGTGTCAACATGTACTTGCGAATATGTCTTGTTGAAGGAAAAAAGACAGCAGTTAATTTCTTTTGTTCAAACCTCTGATGCCAAGTGTTTAAGTGTGAGTGAATTATTGAAGTTATAGAGATGCCTGAAATTGAAACCGTGTCTTCTATTTTAGTCTTAAGGTGGAGTACGACAAACTGGCCAATGAGAAGACAGAGATGCAGCGCCACTATGTCATGGTAAGATAATGTTACAATAGGGAGCAATTATGGTTCCAAATTGCAAGGCTTGTTGGAGATCTAGTTGGGGTGGAGCAAGACAGGCTATTGTGATCACCTGTGTGGTGGTTAGGGCGGGTTGAATGTCTGGTACAGGCCTGTGAACGGCCACAGGGGTTTGCTGTAGCTGGTTGTTACGGAGGCGCTCTTCCTGACAGGCAGGCGGCAGTGGGCTGAGGCTCCATTATAGTGTGGCCCTGATCTCCAAGGGTCGACTGCAGCGTTGCCCTCTGTGTGCGCTGATCTGATTATTCTCCTAGGAGACTCCACGCTCAGACATATGCACGGCCATAAATTAGGTGTGAGCTGATGGTGAGGGCCAGAGCGGTGTGTGGGAAACATGCACCACGGCAAACAAAATGGAGGACGTGGAACCTGCTGCCGTTTCTTTTTGTACCAGGTTACCATCCTTTTATAAAAACACAGACCAGCTTATGACGCAGGAATTTAGCTCAGACGTGACGCAATCAGGTGATTGTTCTGTGCCGGGGCACTCTGTTGTCCCAGGTAAACACACCGGGGATGACTTGAACCAATACATGCAGGCTTAAGTTAAACATTCTTTTCACAGGAAAACAACATGTCAGCCTGACAGGGAGGAGGTTAGGTAAACATGTAGGGAAGTATCCCACAGCCAGCTCTGGGTGTCAGGTTACTCTACGGCTGCAAGGCTCTGGTCTCAGACAGAATGGCTCTCTTGTTTGAGAGTAATTTTCGAAGAAGCTAATGGACTGAATAATGCATTGGCCTCATCAAATAGACGCTGACTGGAAAGCCATTTCTGCCCCGACTGCCACTTGTGGGCTCCACGGATTACATTTCAGCCAGACGGACTGACCTGCCTTGAAATATCAAGAGTGTTGAGCAATCGCGTTACGCTAAGTAAATAGACATCCTGGAGATCTGAGGGTTTAAGATGGTGATCAATACATCTAACCCCATCTTTGCTGTGCCTGCACTATAAACAACAATATATAGATTTATTGGCTTTTCGCTGTTAGCTGCTCAAAGAACTCCATTTTTTGTCTGATCTTAGTTTATCACTTTTGCCAGCCGAAACTACATTGTATATTCAATCATAATGATTTAAACCTTTTGATGATGTAATTATTGTTGTGATCAATGAACATATAGATGTGCGGCCATATGCAGTATGCAAGTCGCATTGAAATGATCAAACAAAAGCGACTTCGTAAAGAACTTTAAAGTATTTGTGTAGATGTATTAAATGTTGGCACAACTTGAATGTAAATGTGACCTTTTTTTGGCATCCTTAACCACAATGAAATCTTTGCTTTCGTTTCAGTATTATGAGATGTCCTACGGGCTGAACATAGAGATGCACAAACAGGTAGGTACCTTCATGTTCCTCATCTTTTTCAGCTCAGTGGCTTTCCACACTGTCAGGGGATGTCAGACCCAAGAGGAGCCACTAGGCTGTGAACCGAACGGAGCATTGGCAATGGGCTGTAAACGGAAAGATCTATTGCACACAAACAAGGCAATGCGATTAGAAACTTGTACCACCACTCGTACAATAGCCGTGGTTCCTTTTTTAAAAGAAACGCCAGTGGTGTAAAGCCTGGATTTGTCTCAGCCTTTTGATAAGATTAAAGGTAGACTTTGGCAGGCTCGGCCTTTGACTGAGTGATTTAAGAGAGAGGATAAGTGAAGGCTCAGTATTTCTTTTTAAGATGAACAGTAATTAAAGGAGAGGGGCAAAAGTCCTTTAATTACGTATTGTGCCCTTATCTTATCAAAAGATCCCATCATGTATTGCTCCCCAGATCAGTCACACTGATGCTCGCAGAGATAAAGATTGAATGAATGAGTAATCCGGAGATTCCCATGAATGCTGCTCTTAAACCAGTGAGGCTGTCCCCTCTCCTGCGACAGCCTGGCCTGGTTAATGACAGCGTTGGAAGCACGGCGGATTGGTGTGCCGGGGTGGTCCATCAGTGTCTGAGCCGTGTGTCACACTGCCACATGTCTGTCAGGGCTCGGGCCGCTCTGATAGCTTCTGTCAGGCACTTATCGCCGACCAGAGGAAAAGGAGGGGGATGGGAGCCGGAGACAAGTTGGAGAATAGAGCTGGGGGAGGGGCAACAGCCCAGCTCTGTGTAAACAGGTTAATCGACTGATCCATTTTAGCGCCTGACTTTTATCAGGAACCTCTACAGAGCTGATGGAAGCGCCTGAATAATTCATCAGTGGGGCCCTAACCTGCTGAACGGCGTGTTTGTGAGCAAACAGTGTGGGCCCCGTCCATGCAGCTCCCCCAGCTTGCAGCTCAGCCAGGGGAGGAGGAGAAGATGGGGAGTGGTTTACAGGGCAGGGTTGGGATGGATTATTGGATGCACATAGGCATTTTATTTTCCTGCTAGGAGATTTATTCCATAGAGAGGAAATCCATTCCTCCAACTATGCCTTTTTCATTACCGTGCAGGGACATAATTCAGATTTCAGAACACACACACACCGGCTCGGATGGACTGATGTGGCAGTGTTATCTGATCCCTCTCCATCAGCCCTGACAGTATGTAGACGCAAACAGCTCATTTCTGCTGTGTGTTGTCAGCCAGTAATTACCTTCATCTGGCACTTGTTTCCAAGAGCTGCTTGGGGGTTTGGGGTTTTGGGTGTTGGTGAGGCTCAAACAGATTTGGCTGTTACCTGTGGTCGTAACGCAGACATGAGACACATGGCTGCGGGAATCATTTGCTAAGTAGCAAACTATCTGCCGTACCCTGAGCCAAAACAAACTTGGTCAGCCAGCGGACTGTCTGCAGTGTTCATACAAAAGAGGCGTGCAGTGAAAAGTGGTGGGAGAAACTGTGGCTCTCCGAGCCGTAAATGCTCCCATATCCCCAATCTGTCATGTGGGACTTGACTGGAGGGAAATAATTCCAGGGTGTGAACTGTTGGGTGTCAGAGCCACTTCTATTAACGGAAAGTTATCGTGTTTTAAGAGGAGGCTCGGCGAAGAAGGTTAGGATATTATGATATTTTTCTTAGAATACATTTATTGTTTTAAGATCACAGCTGCCCTTTAGCCGGCTGACTGCTGCCGCTGACAATGTTAATCATAGTAATCTCATGCATCCATTCAGGCCGGCTGTTGGCCTCACTCAATTACCTAATCAATACAAATAACTTCAAATGCCGATTAGAAATGTATTCTGGACTTGCTTCACTTTAACAAAGGCCCTGAGGCTTTGTGTAACATCTCAAGTTAGTGGAAACGTGTCATCTTCTGGCTTAGACGAGCTAATAGTGAAGCGCTAGTCTAATTCTCTTCCTCCTAGAAACGTTCAGTCAACGTGCTTTCATCTTGGGCAAACCGGAGGCCCTCTAAATCTGACTAGTCAAGTATTGTTTATAGATGGATCATGTGACCAGAGCCAACAGTAGTTTCCCCCCCTGTATTTAATACTCATCAGTGTCTCAAATCCATTTTCCCACTGCTGATAGCGACAGGCGAATACCTTTCTGCACACCATTGACAAGCCAGCCTGAGAGTGCACTTAGAGTGGTGCTACACAGGTCCGAGTACCTGTAATTGTGTAGCAGCAGCGCAAAGCTGGTCTCTCAAGGGCCGAGCTGTCATCTACTTAAAGTGACAACAGCCCTGTTTTTATCTGCCAGCAGACAAAAAAAAAAAAAAGTCCTCCCAGCACTGCACTGTATCTATTCTGGCAAGAGTGGTGAGCTGAGTTGATGCCTTTTCCATGTATTTGCATGTTGTACTGTGAGAGTGTGGAGGCTGCCAGTTGTTTAGGGCACAGTGGATCAGCCACCTCCTGACCTCTCCCAGCCAGCTGTCACCATGACACTAAGCTACAGAGGAAAGGACTGTGCGCTCAAGGCCTTTTCGCAAATCCTGTCAAATGTTCGACTGCTATTGACATGGCTTATCTCAACAAACATGGATTATACAGGCTCTGTAGCTTTTCAACCATTTCTGAGGGCGTTCTTGAGCCTTTGCTAGAGCACTTACGACATTGCATTAATACTAATGCCGATAAAACCTTTATCTAACCCTCCCGTTGCTTTATTGGTCGTAGGTCACATTTATTGTGTATCAGAGGAGTTCAGTGTCTTGTCAGCAGACAGTAATCAGTGTTGTCCTATAGACTGTCGTACTCTCTATGACATGTGCTGCCATATATTTGTTTCACATTATTGCCTCTGGTCCCAGGCTGTACTTTGTCTCATCTGATATTTCATCTTCAGCTTGTTTGTCCTGCTGGCTGCCTAAGTGGCTATCCATGTTGCAGCTTGGGTCAGCAGGTCTCGTTCTGTTGGACATTACTCTCCAATCTCTCTGGCTCTGCTCAGAGGTAATACGTCTGGCTGCCAAAACGGCCTGGCATTTCTGCCATGTGTAATAAATAAGCTGGCGCTCTGCAAAGTACATTGTGTGTGCCGCTCCAAATGAAAAATCGGGAGAAAATCCCTGCCATTTGTTTGTGTTCTGCAGTGGCCTTGGGTTGAACTGCAGCTCGTAAATTCCATGGATGATGTGGCTTTGGCACTGTTATTTTTCTGCTCCCAGCGTGGAGCTTGAACCCGAGAGTCTCGTCTCCCATCTCTGGAAGAAGGAGGAGGCAGTATTTTTATTTACAGGGGAGGGGGTATATCACCACCACTGTGGACACCACCTCCCATTGCTCTTTTTATCCACCGTTCATTTGCTACGTTCATGTGATCGACAGGCTGAAAATTCAATTTAATGACCTGCCTCCAAGCACATAATATGATTTTAAAGCCTGTTACGGTCAAGCAGAGGTGCCATTTGCATAATGATCCCAGCAAGATAGGGCTGCAGCCGTTGCCATGGCAGTTGGTAGACAAGCAGAAGAATGGAGGCAGGGCTTGGTGGACGGATGGGAGGTTGGGAGGGCGGTGGACCGGGCAGCTGATTGCAGGGAGAAATGGCCCATGCTTCAATCCTGGGACGGCGGAGCTCTAGCACACTGCACTCCTATTGCTTACAGGCTGTCGGTTGTCTTCTAATGGTATCGATTGTAAATATGAGGTGCGTTACCCTCCTGGTCATTACGGTTTGTAATCCTTGCTCTAATTACAGTTATAACCCTTTTAATGGACGTTTCCGACAGTGTCACATGTAGGTAAACGGGGCAGTCTGGTTTGTGGGCCTCACTTCCTGGGGTGTGGTTGTGTGGTTCAGCTCTGAGGTTAACTGCAGGACAGCGGAGTTGCAGATGAGGGGAAGGAGGGCAGAGCGAGAGAGGATCCTCTCAACACAGCAGCACTCTGCGTGCTCATATCCGTTTAGCATGGAGTGCTCTCTCAGCACAGCTGTGCTCCATCCCCTTGGGCTCTCCTAATGTTTTAAATATTTCAAATGTCAATATCACGCTGTTTAGAGGATGTTGAGTCAAGCAGTTCTGATTGCCGCAGTAATTGACTTAATCGGTGTAAACATTAAAGGCGGGGTTATATGAAGTCACTGTCTGTTCCATACTTAACCGTCATTTTGCTCCTCTTTTGTTTTTCAGACGGAGATTGCCAAGCGGCTCAACGCAATTTTAGCTCAAATTATGCCTTTCCTGTCACAAGAGGTGAGTTTTGAATGTTGCGCTCCAACAGTATACAGTTCAGTAAAGTAAAGTCGCTTATTGTTTGCCTGGTTTCTAAAGATATACTTAAAAAAGATATATTTGAGGTTCAGCAATTTTGTGTAATTGTGTGTGGCGTCTGCCCTCACTTTTGAAATTGCAGCAGCACTATGAAAATGAAGTGTGAAATTTACAGATAAGTGAGTGTGGGTATGTGATGGATGTTGGCGTGCCCCAATCATCTTTTGTGAATGTCTTCCCACAGCACCAGCAGCAGGTTGCTCAGGCAGTGGAGCGGGCTAAGCAGGTGACTATGACTGAGCTGAATGCTATCATCGGGGTACGTGGACTTCCCAATCTGCCTCTCACCGTGTGTACCCCCTTTTATTACTTTCATTTGACCTGCACATATGATGATCACTATGAATACTTTTCATGTCAATGTCTTCTTCATGCACCAAGTAGACTGAACTGTGTGATACACCTGCAAAGTTACAGCGCTGAATCAAATGTCTTCATATTTGTCTGGTTGTCCTATTTGGTTTTATATTCTTTACCAACCTATTCAAACTATATACAACAAGCGTAGCTCCCAAGATCTGGTCTGTTGCTCCGGCTTTGGCCTCGGCGGCGTCTTCACTGCCTTGTTGTGTGTTTATAAATGCAAGCCTGAGAGCTCTTGAGATCCCCTTCGCAGCTTGTATTGCTTTAATTGGCTAAGGTTTTAACGAGGAGCCTCATCCCTCACTGCTGACCTGGATAGCTGTGGGAATTAAAAGGCTGAGGGTGAGCAGAACAGAGCCAGTGCTGCAAGCTAGCTGAGGCAGGGCAGACAGCAGACAGCCATCACAGCAGCTCTGTTTGCACACCGCAGCACTGAGCTGTAATGTATGGTGTTCATCACTGCTTCAAAACACCATCTGCTCCTCATTGATCAGCTGTACTCACCCTGCCCCCCCCAAAACAGAAGTGATTGGTGTCACCCTCAATACAAAGCGCAGGCTGTCTGTGGTCTTATTACTACAGTTGAATCTTGCAGAGTCTTTAGCATGCATAATAGGCTGGCCCAAACGGCTGACTTGATAACTGAAGACCCACATTGGAATTCAATTAATGGCCCCTTGGTGACCTTTTTGTTCTTGGATAATTGCTCCCTAGGATTTGTCTGACCAGGTGTCTTGAGGTGATGGAGTGCTGCTGGTTTTTTATCAGTTGGACTGAAGCCGAGGCTTTATTACAGTTTCACCAAAGAAAAACTGATTTGATTTGTGGCTCCTATCTGTGTATGTGATTTTTACATTTAGAACAATATAATGCTGGAATATTTCTGTGTTTTTGTGGCTCACTGTTGGTGTTTGGCTATAATAAAAAGTTGGTATCTTTTTAAAAGTCTGCATTTGATAAAATATTGGACGAGCCCATTCATTGTACATGGTCCCATTTGGCATCCGGCCTGTTTTATAAAACAGTCAGGTGTTCACACAAGTCACGGGCGTTGCTCATGTCAGAGGAGGTGGAAATGTAGCTACTGTATGTTTTACGAATACCTTCCCATTAGTTATTAATTGAGGAGAAGCTCTGTAGGCATGCCAAAATCCTCATGCATATTGTAAAGCAAGGTGGGGGGAAAGAGCGTGCCAGGCAGACAGGCAGCATGCAGGAGCCAGCTGCATACTTTATTGATGGGACTCGGGGCCATTAATAGGATGCAACTAGGGCAACTGCCTGCGTTGAGATGAACCTGACTGGTGGCGGCTCCTATTTGATTAGAAAACAAGCCAAATATTGAAGTCAGCCAAGAAGTAGTTCAGATAAGCCCACCTGTCTCCGACTGGCCACCTGCATTAACCCACACAATGACTTTGTTTTAAAAGGAAATTCAAGTAAAATATATATTTATTTTGTCTGTAACATCATTCATTGCCATATATACTACTGGAGAGAGGGCTTGCAGCGGTAGCGCTGACTGTTTTCTGTCCTTTCTTTCAGCAGCAGCAGGCTGCCTACCCGGCTCTCATGGTCAGTGGCATCCACACATATCTGTATGTGCCATGCTGTTGTTAATTGACTTGGTGTGTGCACACATCTGGGCTTGAAGGGCTTGTGCATGCTGCATGGCACTTTTTCTGTCCAAGTGCTATGCGTTTCACTATAGCTGGTGTAGATAGTACACTCGGGACCACTATAATACATTTGCTCCATTTTTGCCTGCCTGTGTGTGCGTTTCTTTTCTGTAGCTCCGCTCAGTCTGAAAAAAAGGGCAAAGAGTAGGTCTTTATCTTGGAATATTAAATTAGAGGAAATAGGCCAGACTCCTTTCTTTATTTATTATTGTCTTCATTTATGGACCTCTAATGAGGGCTCTTGCTGATCAACCATGCATATTACCCATCAGTGCCTCATTAAACACAATGAGCGAGGATGGCTCTCCCCTGCCAATGAACGGGCTCCTTAATTTCCCTCATGAACACAATATTCTCTCTCTGTCTCCCCCTCGCTCTCTCTCTCACACACACATTTTGTAATTGGAATGACCTCCGCCCTATGGAGCAAAGAACAAGGTTGCAAGTTAAAATCCTCACCAATTTCCAATCTAGTCTTCTCTACCTTCAGGGCAGTATGTTAGAAGCAATTAAAAAGACCCTCCAGATAGGATTTTTAAGGACATGTTTTAGAAGTGGGTGCCCTTTTGTAAGACCTACGACTGAATATCTGTTTTAAAAAGTCAATTTGAGAGCACGTTTCTACTGAGTTAATGTATTTTGAACTATGTGATAGGCCAGTCCACCAGATTGTGTTGTACCAACTCCCCAGTCATTACTAAGTGCCTAATATTCCTGAAATGGCCATCAAATGGTCACTGATTGAAGTCCGTCTTGTAAAAGAGAGGAGGTGCACGCTGTTACAGCAGCTGAATTATTCAGCTGGCTCGTAGACCGGTAATAAATTGCTGATGTTTTTATTGGTGTCTCAGCTAAGTATTATTTAACCTTGCTTTAAACTGCTTACTTCCATGCTGAGTGCCTTTTAAATCCCATCCATTTCCCTGTGCCTTTCAAATATTGATGGTGAATATTGGAGGGTTGACTGAGTGCCAGCATGGGACCCCTGGTCCTGGCTCTCTCACACACTCACACACACACACACACACACACACACACACACTCCAATACTTGGAGTGAGAGGGAGAGAGAGCCGGCTTCTGGCACTTAGTGTTCCCTCCGTCTCTTAAAGTATGGGTGTGCAAGTGATTCATGTTCTGTTAATCCAGAAACATGAATATGAAAGGAGTAAATAGACGCTGGTTGTGTTTTTGAAGTGTTTAAAAAGCAGGTAGTTGTTTAGCCCACAGGCTGACAGATTCCTACACAGCTTTGTGTTCCTTAAGAGGATAGCTCAACTCACTGATGGCATCGTGCTGCAGTATGAAATGCGCTAGTTCACCTGGTGTGAAATCATTCCTCTGCGTTAAGCTTTCGTCGAATCCAACTTTGCTTTGCTGTCTGTCGTTAATGTAAATAACTCATCACGCACTACTAACGCTGTGCGATTGAGTGTCTCCAGCCCCGCGACTCATGCATTAGACGTGTTGAGCAGTTGATCGTTCGTAACCTCTACTCTCCTCAGCACAGATCTAGGGCTTATGCCACCCTGGCCTGGTATGGAAATAGCACTAAGGGGGATTGCTGTCGCATCCTGACAGTAATAGCTGTGTGAATGCGCTAATTTCATCCGGGGTTTAACTGATCAGCCTCATGTTTAGTGTGTGGTTTCTGCTTGCTTTCTCCCCCCGACCCACTCGCTGTTTTTCTGTCTGTCTACTTACAGCAGCAGCAGCTCCAGGCACAGCACCTCTCCCATGCTGCTCACGGGCCTCCGGTCCAGATGCCACCTCACCCTTCAGGCCTCCAGCCGCCTGGCATCCCCCCCGTGCCAGGTGCCGGATCAGGCCTGCTGGCGCTGGGTGCCCTGGGCAGCCAAGCCCACCTCCCAGTGAAGGATGAGAAGAACCACCACGATCTCGAACACAGAGGTGAGGCGTTGAACTCGGGCATATTGGGCTCCAATTTGGAATTGCTTCTGAACCAGTTTATTTCGAAGAATTAAAATGTGTATTTATCTAAAACATTATTGCATAGATGTTAAACGGTGAAAACACAATTTAGTCCTTCTTACTCTCGGGAGAGAAATCGCAGGGCCCTTAGGTGAGGAGCACATCCTGTCTGTTCACATTCTGTCTGGGTAATGAGCTGGTACATTCCCGGCCCATGACTGCAGAAGCTATTCAACAGCTCCAACACACGTTGATAAGAGGGGCCTTGTGCCCTGCAGCTGATTCTCACACGTTCAGCCAGAAGCATCTATTATGATATGCTAACTGGCGTGTTTTTCTCTTTGCTCCACTTGGTTTCCTCATCGCCTCTGCCGCCACTCTGATGTCTGCGATACAGAGAACACGGTGAGTGTCCAAACCAGCAACGGTTTTTGTTACAGGGCTTGTTGGCTGCACATGTCAAGTATAAATTCCTACCAACAGCATGCTACCACTGATTTCATGCACTGTTGTAATCTGCTTTCAATAAAATAATTAATTGGAAATGAGGCTTGGAATATAAATCCTGTGTGTTTAATCCAGAAGGGAAATGACTGGTATCATGCTGGAGAGATTAGAAGCCTTGTAATTTCATCACAATTAAAGAAAGACTTTGACTTCCCCTTCTTAAAGGATTTATTTGATCCCTTCTACTGTCTCCCTTGTTTACCAGCTCACTCTCCTTCTTGGCATGCGATGAATATTTATGAACATAAATGGAGAGCTGTTTTGTTTTCTTTTTATCCACCCCGTCTGGTGGACCTGCTAAAGCGTTTTATTGGAATGGCTGCAATCTCTGATGGCTTGTGATGTGCCTGTGAGATTGTGTTTCTGTAGGCTGAGCTGGCTGAATGGGTGCAGTCATGTCTGAAGAAATGGAACTCCTGGGGCGATTAGCAGGCCTGTTTTGTTTCTGTGCTCTTGTCCCAGGTCATCTGATAGCAGAGTGGTGACTTTGGTTAATGAGTCACGCTAAGCATCTCTTTAAAGGTCAGCCATTATGCAGCCAGTGGCCCTTTGCCCAGACCGCTAGTCCATCGGCCATTGTTCAATTCTCCTGGCTACCACCGACTTAGTCCGTGTTGTTGCTTTGGTCTTCAGAAGAAGGGACGGAGGGAATCGGGAGAACTTGGCAGTTTACAGGCAAATGGCAAACTCCTGTGAAAGCTGCTGGACACCGGCCTAGTTCCTCCCATTCTGTTGGCGTTTGGAGTGAGCTGTCCCAGCTTGTGTGGGCAGGCAGGCTCCATGAAGAAGCACCAGTCAGTCCCACGCTGCCGTGCCCACTGGCAGGATATAGATTCTCTTTCTTTATCAGAGCTCAAAGCCTGAGCTGACATGCTGCCCAAGCGCGCTGCAGCAATCAATGCCCACAACATACAGCTTCTCTCTCTCACGCTTAGCCTGACTGACTCCGGAGAAAAGGCCCTCTGTTCAGCCACAACACACTGCTCATGTCCCTGTGAGGCTGTTTGTTGTCCAGTTATGAGGAGGAGGGAGCCCAGCTCAGGGAACAAGACCTTCTCCTTTCAGTCCAGATAACGGCCCATTCTGTTGTTTGGCCAGCGACGGGCTTGTGTGTGAGATTGGCCTTGGCTGGTGTCAGGGTACTGCTTGGAGCTGGCCTACAGCTGCATTTTAAGAGTCTGCAGCATCCTTGGTTGTGTGAATGGGGCATTTTTAGTGTTTGGGTTGGCACAGTGTGTTCTTTGTGAATTTGTAACAGATGAATGACTCGCTGCTCTCTCTTACAATAAAAGATGAAAGAAATGGTAATAAAGTATGTTTGGTTTTCTCTTTGCAGAATAACTCTGTCTCCCCCTCCGAAAGCTTACGCACAGCCAGCGAGAAGCACCGCAGCTCCTCTGACTACAGCTTGGACTCTAAGAAACGCAAAGTGGAGGAGAAGGACAGTTTGAGCAGATATGTAAGTCATTAAACGAATTGTTGACCTTTTGGGAAATACACTTTCTTGCCAAGAGTTAGGAATGTTGATACACCACCATGTCTTTCTATTAGATATGAATCTACAACCAAGAGTTGATTATCTTAGCTTAGCTTAGCTTACAGCTAACTGCTAGCCTGACTGCCCGAAGAAAAAAACAACCGGTACCTTCGGTTCACAATTTACCATCTTATAAGTAAACAAAACACCTCTCAGTGACACCAGGAAGTTAATGCGCTGGGCTCAACCAACTCTCAGCAACAGCAAATAAGCATATTTCTATACAGCATATATACAGCATATTTCTCAAAATGTCAAAGTACTTCGTCCTTCCTCCTTTAGCCCGAGACGTATTTCACTGAAAAATAAATGATTTGTCAAGGTGACTAATTTGCTAATTATCTTTACAGGACAGTGACGGAGAGAAAAGTGATGACCTGGTGGTAGACGTATCTAATGAGGTGAGCAGAGCAGCATGCAAAGGCAGCGTGCAATTGTAACACCAAGATGAAGCTGTTACATAAATATAAATCTATTGCCGTGTTTTTCCAGGACCCTGCTACTCCGCGAGCAAGCCCCGCCCACTCACCTCCTGAAAATGGCATTGATAAGCCCCGCCCTCCAAAAAAAGACACACCCAACAGCCCTGCATCAGTGGCATCCTCTGGGAGCACCCCATCATCCAAGGCCAAGGAGCTAAGTCATGTAAGACACCAAGAGTTACGAACAAACTAGGGCAGAAAGAGTTTAAATGAGAATTGCAGAGAGACCAAAGGGATATGTGCAAATAAATCTAGGACGTTTTCTGCAGTGGATTAAGAATGGCTGTCGGTGCTTTAAGTGCATGACTAAACGTCAGGGATAATATTGTCCCGCATCAGGATCAGTCAGGTCTTCTCTGTTAATAGCTCAATGTATTTAACTCCTCCAGGATTTTTCCCCCTCTGCCTCACTAAAAGATTAAAGCCAAAGCAGTAAGGGGATAAAAACGGCCCCATCTCCATTGTGACCATAATAGGTTTTAGAATAAATAGCAGTTTATGGCTCTGCAGGACTATGAGGGTTGTCAGAATTAGATTGGATTAAGTTCAGTTTGCTCTCAAATTGTCAATCTGCACAGTGCTTGGCTCAGGATTGTGAATTTACTTGCTCTCTCGTTCCCTCGACAGAATGACAAATCTTCCACGCCTGGCCTCAAGTCCAACACCCCCACCCCCCGCAACGAGGCCCCCACCCCTGGCACCAGCTCAACCCCTGGGCTCAGACCCATCCTGGGCAAACCACCAGGCATGGAGGCTTTAGGTTCGCACCACTCTCTTTCCTCGCAAGCAACTGAGATTATTTTGTTTCCATCCTCCCAACGTACTGCTGTGTCACCAATATCCTCACCCTGTCTTTGTCTGTAGCAGCACCAGCTTTGCGTACCCCTCTGTCCATCGCTGGCTCCTACCCCACCCCCTTTGCCATGATGGGGCATCATGAAATGAATGGAGGCCTCACCAGTCCCGGTGTGTACGCTGGTCTGCACATCTCCCCTCAGATGAGCGCTGCAGCAGCTGCAGCCTATGGACGCTCCCCCATGGTAACCATCATTGCACATGTTCAAATAGTAGTTCGACTTGGATAAAAAGATAAAAAGCTTTCTGTATCCGTCTGTAAAAGGTTCCTTGTGGCGTTTTAGACCTCTAGTAGGGCTAAGAAGCTGTTTATCTATGAGCAGGTCCCTGTTTTGTTTATTTCATGCTTTTTCTTTTTTAACTTTTGGACAGGGCCAGGCTAGCTGTTTCCTTGTTTCCATTCTTTATGCTAAGCTAAGTTAACAGGCTTCTGGCTGTAGCTTTACTGACAAATATGGGAGTGGTACCAATCTTCTCATTTAACTCTGGGCAAAAAAGCATATTTCCCAAAATGGTTAACTATCCCTTTTGGAAAAACCCCATGTTGATTTGACTGTGATCACTGGTCAGTAACATTTGTTATTCAAAGGTTTCCATCTTGTCATTTTTCAGGGGTTTGATCCTCACACCCACATGCGAGCTCCAGGCCTTCCAGCCAGCCTCACATCAATTTCGGGTGGCAAACCGTAAGTGTCTCACCAAATGTGATTTAAAAAAGGAAAAGGAGTGACATACAACACTAACCCGTGTGTTTTCCATCAGGGCTTACTCCTTCCACGTCAGTGCAGACGGTCAGATGCAGCCCGTGCCCTTCCCGCCTGACGCACTGATCGGCCCGGGTATTCCACGCCACGCCCGCCAGATCAACACGCTGAGCCATGGCGAGGTGGTGTGCGCTGTCACCATTAGCAACCCCACACGTCATGTCTACACTGGTGGCAAAGGCTGTGTCAAAATCTGGGACATCAGCCAACCTGGCAGCAAGAGTCCCGTGTCCCAACTGGACTGTCTGGTGAGCACGGCTGCTGATTCACGTTACGCTCATCAACAACTTCTTTTAAAACCCAGTTCTGTTTGTTTAGTTGTTTCCAAAAGTAATGAACTGTATACACAACCTCATTCCATTCACAATGGAAAAATCCTTTGTTATACATGAGGATGACAACGGGCACACATCCCACGGACAGTTTACTGTAAATACATTGGGACACGAATGCAGCCGAGGCTTTCACTCCATGTTTGTGTAAAACAGAAGAAAGCACTCTTAGCAACAACCAAACAAGAAAATGATGAAAAAAAGAAAGTCACATTTGATTATATATGTGTCAATGTAATAAACTGAAATCGCAAAATATAGCAGGCAAAGTATGTTTGATCAAACCCGTAGGTTGGTTTATTATGACCAAATTCTTTCCCACCGACTTGTTCCTAAATCTCTCCCTAGCTCCACTGACCTGAACATATATTGATTTGCTTTGTCCTCTGTGCAACAGAACAGGGATAACTACATCCGCTCCTGTAAGCTGCTGCCTGATGGCCGCACATTGATTGTTGGAGGCGAGGCCAGCACATTGACCATCTGGGATCTGGCCTCTCCGACGCCCCGCATCAAGGCAGAGCTCACCTCCTCGGCCCCGGCGTGCTACGCCTTGGCCATCAGCCCCGACGCCAAAGTCTGCTTCTCCTGCTGCAGTGATGGAAACATTGCCGTTTGGGACCTGCACAACCAGACTCTCGTTAGGTTGGAAGAAAACACTTATTAACACTGTGTGGGCTATGTCCCCACAACATGAGTGCTGTTGTGTGTGCAATTTTAAAAGGGGATGTCAATAACTGTTTGTATGCTTTCTGACTTTGATTGCAGGCAGTTTCAGGGTCACACGGATGGTGCTAGCTGTATTGACATATCCCATGATGGCACTAAGCTTTGGACAGGCGGTCTTGACAACACTGTGCGCTCCTGGGATCTGAGGGAGGGTCGGCAGCTGCAGCAGCATGACTTCACTTCACAGGTACAACCTTGTAAAATAGAAGAGATGGATAGCATACGTACACATCCACAGACTTACTGTGAGGGCAGTTTCCTTTCAGCCCCAGAACTCGCAGTAATTACTGTTCTGTCCAATTTCCAGATCTTCTCCTTGGGCTACTGTCCAACTGGAGAGTGGCTTGCTGTGGGCATGGAGAGCAGCAACGTGGAGGTGCTCCACCACTCAAAGCCTGACAAGTACCAGCTCCACCTGCACGAGAGCTGTGTCCTCTCCCTCAAGTTTGCCTACTGTGGTATGAACACACACATAAAATGAGGGAGGGATAATGCTGACTGTGCTAGCTGGCCAAAGGGCCTTACTTTCCAACTGTATGTGGTTCTAAAACTACAGGTTCCTTTGTACAGTCTGAATGCATGTTGTGTTTTGAAGGTTACCTGATAACTCTTCATTTCTATATATTTTAATTCCACTTCTTAGTCCAAGGGGGCCTGATTGCACTGTTTTTTCTTTTGCAGGTAAATGGTTCGTAAGCACTGGGAAGGACAATCTGTTGAATGCTTGGAGGACTCCTTATGGCGCCAGCATATTCCAGGTATGCAGATCAATACACTCTGTCTGCAGCCAGTCCAAAAGTATGCACAGTTGTCTCTTAGAGGAAGGGCAAAGCGACCGCTGTCTGACAGGACACTCCTATCAGTGAAAACTGAACCTGAATTATTGACCTGACAAAGAAGTCTTTTTGAGGGGCATCAGGCCAGAACTTGATGCCATTGCAATCTAATCTTGCCCCGTAGTCAGCTAATCTTCCCCACTTTACAGTCTCATTTACATTTGAAGTTAACTGCCTCCAGGACTAACATGTTTGCTTTTTATCTTCTTCAGTCCAAGGAATCCTCATCTGTCCTAAGCTGTGACATCTCGACAGACGACAAGTATATTGTGACCGGCTCTGGTGACAAGAAGGCCACTGTGTATGAAGTGATCTACTAGAACCGACTGCTTTGGCTCGGAGCATGCTCATGCTCAGGAACAGTAGACTCTTCCTCCATCTACCTTCCCTCAGACAGACCGCATGGATGTTGCCTGCAGCCCCGGAGTGGATGTGCAGGAAGTTTGGCAGTGCCAGACTGAAGTGGACGTTGGTGCTGTTGTGGCCGTGGACGCTGTGACCTTCAGCGTTGCCCTTCCTCACTCATACAACTAACACTTGTACAGCAAGTGCAGTTCCCCAAGGCACTCAGAAGAAAATAATGTCTTGCTGTTTTATTGTTTGTTGGATATTTTCTTTTTTTATTCGTCCTTTTTAATGTGGAGATAAAGTTCCATGACACAACTAGAAGCGGCGCTTCGCTCTGGAGCTTCTCCTTGGAGGTCCTGTGAAAAGTGTACATAATGGAGTAATAAAAGGCCTTTTATAGATTTATATTTTGGTGTCCAGTTACGCTTGTGATGGTTCTTTCTTGTGCTCTCCGTGATTTTCTGTCCCCTCTAGGGATGGAAATTAGATTAGGACTTTGTAAGAGGATATTCTATTTCAGTTTTTTTTTTTCCTTCCTCTGCTTTTTTCATGTTCTTTGTCCAGAATGACCTTTTTGGAAATCTAATTTGGATTTTTTTTCTCCCTGACAACGGCATTTTTCTCCGCTATTTGCTGTAATACAGACGTTTGTCCCATGGATTTTAGCAGTGGTGGATTCTGCAAAAGGACCTTTTTTCAGACTGGAAGAGGAGAAATCATGGTTTCCAGTTACGTCTACCCTTTGGCCCTGGTCAGCAGAAGTTCCACTTTATAATAAAGACCCATCACTGAACACTGGCTGCTTTCAGTGACATTCAATGGATAACAAGAAGCAGCTGTGACTTGAGTTCAGTCTGTTGACTCGACTAGTGTATGAATCTTAATTTATCCACTCAGCAAAGTTTAGTCATCAGGCTAAGGGTTCATTATTGCCTCTCTTTGACTCTCTGTGACTGATGTGCAGGACTTACATGGTTACTCATAAAGGTGGGAGGCAAAGCCATTACCACATTTGACATTTTGGGTATGCTCTGTTTGCTTTCTTCAGTATTTCCTAATGTCCGACTACAATCTTCTTATAGACAGGAATGGTCTCTGCATAAACACACTGTGTAGCATACACGTGTCATCGTCCCTAAGGATTGTACAGTTGGCAGTTGTTGATAAATCAATAAACTGTTTTTATATAAAGAAAATCATCTTGGCTGAATTTCTATAGTGCTGGTGCTTTGCTTCTGTTGCACCTTTTTAAAGGAATCATTTTCTTTTTTGGCGGGGAAACCAGCTTATTTGCTTTCCTACCGAGCGCTAGATGAGAAGATTGACACTCCTCCCATGCCTTGTGTTAAGTAAATTTGATGACATAAAGATTGAAAACCAGGGAAAAACAGCTGGACCTAGGGAACAAAGTCTGCAACTCTAAACTCTTAAGGCTTAGTACTTGAATCAACAATGGCACAGTGATGACAAGACTCCAGGAACCTTCTGGCCAAGAAATTGTCCACCATGTACCCCATCATTAAGCCATGTGTTGTTTTTACATTTAGATTTTTTGATTAAACAAACTATGTATACATTGTTAACTAGTGAGCTTTACAGGTGTTTGTAGCCAGACTTTGGACAGCGCCAGGCTGGCCAGTCCCCCCTGTTTCACTCTGAATGCTAGCCTAAGCTAACGGGCTACTAGCTGTTGCTCCATCTTTACTATACATGAGCCTCTGGAGTAGAATCAATCTTCTCATCTGACTCTCGGCATGAAGACAACAGAGCTCATTTCACAAAGTGTCAAACTATTCCTTTAAATAAGGCGGTTTTCTATTAATATTTGCTGCCATGTGACAGGGAGTGTAAACCAGCTGAAGGGGTGATTGACTGCCCTAGGAACTGAGCTGAAATACACTGCATGAACTGACATGCCGGATGTCTCCTGGGTTGAATGTAAACCAGAAATGTGTCCTCAACGTGTTCATTGCCTTGTGTACTTTCTACTGAAGGCTCTCCCTTGCTCTAGACTTGCTCCTTGACAGTAAATGCAACTATGTCAGTAAAAGGCTTTAAATGCATCCAGATAGGACTTGACAACTGTCTCAGGAGAACCGCAGACATGAGAGGAAGGCAGTCTGGTTGCTGTTTGAGAAGCTGCTTGGGAACTCTGGCAATGGCTTTAACTCAACAAAGTACTGACTTGTTGCAGCTTTCAAAGTCCTAGTGTACTGCAGCTGTGGTCACTGTCAGCCACCATCTTTTTCACGGTTGTATCTATGTATGGTGAGAGCACTGAAACCGCACACAGCCGTCTCGGAGTGATACAATGAGGCAGAGCTTTTCTTTTGCAGTGCCACTTCAGAAACATGACGCAAACACTGCTCTTAAGTTCTCTTGAGTAGTCTTTTGGTAGTCAAGTTCTTTGGGACTGGATGAGGTGAATGGCCCGGTCCTTCCACTCCAGAGCAAGGCTCTTCTAGGACTGCGTGAAGCTGTGAGCCCTTCATATGGCTGCCTCTTCAGAGATGTTGTTGTTAGATTATAAAAGTAGGGCCGGATGCTTTCAGGATGGAGCCAGCCGCCGCGCTCCGCTCTCACGGGCTCATTTGTTAAAAGCTATAGTCTTTCTTTTCCCACATTGCTGAAGTGTGTACTTCCTGTGTGCATTTGTAGCTTAAGCTCCTTGCTCAAGTAGAATTGTATTCCTCACTTTATCAAACAGTGGAATATCTGCAGATGAAAGGTTGTACCTCTGAGTACCGATTGCTGGACACTGAAGGGGTCATTGTCTTTCTGCTGATCTACCTCTCAATGGATGGCTTTCAGCAGGTTCTCATGCAAAAGCCCATGCTGCCTTGTTCTATTTAGAGGAGGGCTACACTGCAGACGAGGAAACTAGAGTGGCCTAAGTGTTTTACAGCAGCTCTAAACATAAGAACGTAGTCAAATTCTCTACTTCTGCTTGCATTGTTAGAGCCAAGACTCAAAGACCATACAGAAAATCAAGGGGGGTCTGGTCGGCCAATATGTTGGCTTGCACATGCAAAGAACTGTGAATGCTTTTTTATTGTAGTTGCCAGGCATTGATCACAGTCCACCAGAATTCTGGCTGGTTCTTTTGGCTGGATTTCTGTTTTCTGCCCTCCCCCATCCATCACACAGACAATCAGTTTTTTTTTCTTTTTTTTTTTTTCTTTTTTCTCACAGCGAGGGACTGGCACCGTGCTGAAATGCAGAATAATAATCCCCTAATCACCTGAGTATTGCCAGTCCCGGGTTTTTATCTGCAATGGATGTCAAAGCCCCCAGTGCCTAGTGATTACAACATTTGATCTGGGTAATAATGTCTTGACTGTTGCCCTGCCTAGGGCCCGAAGGCAGTGCAGCTCTAATCCACAGTGCATTCTAGTGGAATCGCATTACACAAAGACCACCAGGGTTCTCCTCTAGAGGAGCGGGGGGAGGGGGGGGGGGGGGGGGGTTAAAGGAGGAGGTTGCCATGGAAACAAGCTTCTCTCTCTCTGTGCATCTCCCTCTCCTTCACACACACACACACACACACACACACACTCTCTCTCTCGCTCTCGCTCTCTCCTGGGATAGATAAGCAAAGGACAGGTTCTATGTTTACTTTCCATGGGCCCTCCAATCCCTGAGCAGGCTGAGCCCTGATAACACGAGGCCTGTACAGCCACCGACCACTGACAGCAGATAAGCACCCCAGCAGAGCAGAGCAGTCATCACCCTCCGACCAGGATGAACAAACCTGCGAGACCCGGATTCATTTGGATTAGGCTGGATTGCTGCTGCTTTTGCTGCCGCTGCTGTGTTCAGACTACTGATGTTCACAGGACTTTCTACATGAGAACTTGATGTTGCACTTCACCCCGTGGAGTCTCAGAGCTTAGTCAGAGGACATGGGCACAGTAATGGACTGGATGCTATTTTAGATATTGAGGTCAAGGGACTGCCTGCACTGGGCAGGTTTGTGTCACCGCAGCTGGAGGGCCGCGAAGATGGAAAAGCTTAATTTTGCCTGAGGTGCTGAGGAGCAGATGACCACACATTATCAGTATGTTATTTTAACATCTTCTCATTCCTGCCCTTTTTGCAATGGCCTTTTTTCACTGGAATGCTAGTCGGGATGTTCCTTTGTATTTGTTCCAAGTGTCCACTAAAACTCAGTAATTCAATACCCGGAGTAATTAGATTTGCATGATACTAATGCCCTGAGAAGGAACCAACATGCTCTTTGATGTTGTGATCAAGACAACTACAAGTACTTCTTTATTATGTGCATTATGCTAACATGGTAATTATATTTCCACACACATTCTTTGAGTCAGGCACAGCTGGAGGTGTATAGCAACATGACTAATTACAGAGGAAATAGTGGTATTGAGCTAAAGTGGTGAGAGCTGGATTTCCCTTTGGCCCAGTCTTCTGCCTGTGTTTACTTGTAAGATTTTTAATTTAATTTTATAAATCTGATTAACAGCTTGAGCACATAGTCTGAATTAAAAGAGGGGGATTGTCCACTTAATATCAAAGGCTTGTGGGCCTATATTTAGCAGTTAAGTAGTTAATATAGATGTATCTCAGTTAGTGTCAATAATTATTGTCTCTGTTGATTCAACACCATGTAATAAATACAGTCTACCATTATATTACTTACTGCACATTTCCAAAACTGCATCAGGCCTCCTGTCTGTTGTTCTCTCTGGGACTGTTGAATACGATGGGAGAGCCATGTTTTACCTTTGTGTTCAGTGAATTGAATGCACTACAGTGATATTTAACACTACTTGAGTTAAAGTAATGCAAGAGATACGGGACATATTAATGGAATATTATGTAATTACTTTACCTTTATGGATGAATTATTGAAAAAACATGCAACCATCAGTGTCTACAGCACATATTAATAGGGTTGTGCATTAAAATATGTCGTCTTTAATTATATAACGTGACAAAATCATATATCAAGTTATTGTGAAACACAATTATGTCTTCTAAATGTATAATAACAAAAACATTTCTCAGAAAATCGGATTATTTTGTCAGTGCTTTTATTTGCCAAGTATTTAATTCACACGAGTATTCTAAACCTTTTTGTTATTTCATATAGATACCATACCTTTGTTTTATGGACGTGTTGCCTCCTCTGCTGTGTAGAGTTGTCACTATCGGGATCCATTGCGGCTGCCATTCATTGAAGATAACCTCTGTGCTCCAAAGGAAACTGGCAGCAGCCACCTTTGAGTCTGGTTGATATCAGCTGATGTGACAGCAGCTCCTGGTACAATTTAAACGTGAAGAACTGAAAGTGTCCAGACTCATATCAAACCACCATCAAATCAAACTCAGGCTAACTCCGTTAGCTCACTTGAATTGGCTGGAAAAGCAGAAGGGAAACCCTTGTGACAGATTATTTGGGATATATAAGAGATTGTTGAGATTAACACTTCATGGGACACCTTGTGTCGCTCCTGAGAGCATTTCTATCATTACATGGTGGATGTTTACTTTATTAAGTAGATCATTTAAATTAATGTGAGGTTCTCAGGCAGTTTAGAACATGATGTGGTTCAACAGTTTTACCGACTTTCACAGTGAAAATCAAACAGATTTTCTCTTAAATTGTAGTAATGATGTCATCATAATCCCATACACACATGTACTTTTTTATCAAACTAAAACAATGTGCCCTGATTATCTGTTGTGAAGACAATCATGATACATCAATTTTAAAAGTTATCTATGTACTGGTAGACCACTTTGAATAATTTGAATTGAAGAATCATCAATTAGTTTATAGTTCAGGGTACTTAACCTAATTATAGTTTCACAGGAGTCGAGCCTTGTTTGGTTGTATCGGCAACAAGCTAAGATTGACTAGTGTGAGGGAAAGGTCATATTTTTTGCCTATTATCGGAGCAATGTAACTGTCTCCTATATGAGACGCATACATGTACCACCTCACACTCTGTTCGGGGAACCGTGAACCGTGAGTCTCAGTATTGCTGCTGTGTGTAGTCCTCACTGGAGAGATGCAGAGAGCCCTAAAGGCGTATACATGGAAAGGCATATACATTGATCACAAGATTGTCCACCCTTGTCTCTTGTCTTTTTGGAAAGCTCTTACACATGTAAGTAGTGAAGTGGCTGCATGGTCTCTGTGCTGGAGCGCTCCGCCCCGTTCAAATACAACTTGAAGCTCAAGTGGTATTCTCTGCCACAAAGTGATACACCTACTGGGCCTCATTTTGTGAAGAAAGACAGTTTGTATCTTGACCACCATTATATAAAAAACAGTAGCAGTAGCATTTTTAAGGCTCCAGCTGACTGTTATTTCATTGTTGATTCTTTTTCTTTTTTTGTATTAGTGGATATATTGTTTGAAAATTGTGAAAAAATGCTCGGTATAATTTTCCACAGCCCAAGGAGATCTATTTGAATTGTATGTTTTATTCAATTAACAGTTTATAACACAATGGTAGTCAGGAATATAACAAAGAAAAGTCTTTGAGGCGCTGGGATTTTATTGAAAAAAGTTGTCAGTTATTTTCTTGTCAATATATACATATCAATATATTTATCACTTATAGCCTTATTGTTGAAGATCTAATGTTTTTTTGTCTTTTATGGTGACAGTTGTGAGTTATGACTGAAACCATGGACATGATTTTACAAACCAGACTGCACTGCAGGGTATTAACTTGTAGGTAAACCCAGCAACATGTTGAGACCAGACTAATGAGATTTATTTGATGAAACTGTTAGTGAAACTAGATTTCTTGCCCTTGCTTCCGGTCTCTGGTGATTTTTATTTTTTTGTGCTGGTAAACACTTTATTTCTATTCCTGTTTGGTTCATTGAAGCATCTGTCATTCCCAGTGCTCCCACTGCGCCTGACAAAAGCAGAGCCATGTTAGATTGAAAAGACAGAGGGGCAATCTTTCAAATGGATCTCTTTTGGAAAATATATTATGACATAATCATGTTTTCTCCCTAAAAGCCCAGGGGAGGTCTGTCTGTCAGATAGCAGTCCTCTCTTGGCTGCCTGGCCTGAACAGAAACAGCAGTTGTGTGTTAATAGAACCCAGAGGCACTCTGAAACCTTACCCATTCTGCTTTACGCTCTCAGCCAGGAGATTAAAGTCAGGGAAACATTACAGGAGGCTGGATAATTGCCCCTGTGTCTCCACCAGACAAAAGGCAACGCTCCGGCAATTCCCTCGGTAAATTGTCAAGAGAGGCTCAAGGATCCTTCAAGGCTGCAGCAAATTGTACAGCGCTGTCTTACAAACTACCAATCTCTGGATATTATGAGGCTTCCATATATCCTTGGCCATAATGACAGCTTGCACTGCTATAATGGAGTGCAGGCACTGGATGGCTTTTGTGAATAGAAAAATGACTACCTTAGTTCCCAGTCTGCACTTTTCTTTTTTGTTTTTGTTTTGTTCCCATTTGTATTTTGATTTATTCTGCTATCATTTTTATTTTTGCTTTTATTCAGATATGAGTGTTGGCTGCTGCCACCAAGAGATGATTGCAACCTTTACTCCTGAGGGCCACTTAATCCCATGACAGAAAAAAAAAGCAGTTAATGAGTTGCCATCCATGCCTAGTGTTAAGGGCGTCTACAAATGAACAGAGGCTTTTTTCAGGGCTCTCCCTCGCTCTTCCCTGCTCTTGCCACCACTTCTTCTCTCCCCCCCCCCACCCCCACTCCCTCCCCCTCGCCATCTCATCTCCTGCTCTTCAATTTCCCCCCTCTACCTGCCTGCTTCACGCTCCAGTGGCTACGTGGCGGGAGCAGCGCTGTCTGGCTTTGGCTCTGAGCAGCGCTCATTGTCAGTTCGGTTCATGTTTAGAATTAGCCATTTAATGAGAACAAAAGAAATTAATTGGTGGTTTAAGCCTAATGAGACGTCTGTGAAATTAACGGGCCTCATCAATAGAAACAAATAAAATCCTTCAGCTTGTTGTTGTGGAGCATTATTCTGACAAAGCTTTTGACACAATGATGAATAGCAGGTCAGGAGAGACCATCTGTGCTTTTTTAAACCCCTGCAGGAGGGGGATGGAATGTGGGCTGGCTCCAAGGGATGGTGATAAAAGAAGGAGAAGGGGGAAAGGGGAGAGGGATGGGAGAAAAGAGGAGAGAGAGAGGGGGGAGGGGGGGGGAGCTGAGAAAAAAACAAATCCACCGGCTTTATTCATCGCCCCTTTAGCATGATACCGCTGTCTAACCATGGTTACAAAGGAAATAAAAAACACGGGCATTAGCATGTGAAAGGCACTGGGTCTCTGACTATGCGTCCAGAAAGCCAAAGAGCTCTGATTTCGAGGGATATTTAACCTCCATTCAGACAGCAACAAAGGCCTGGCTGTCGCGCTGAGAGCAGTGGTTCAGCCTGATTGGGGCTCGGGAGGGAGAGACGGGGGAGAGGAGGGGACAGCGGGATCACAGACCTCATTTGTTCCCCCTCTTTACTTTAGCCTGTCTCTATTCCCACTGAAGAGCAGCGTTTCCTCTCTATAACCCCCCTCCTCCTCCCCCTTCTCCGCCTCCTCCTCTCAAAGTTGTAAATGTATGACCCGAGGAATAAATTGGATGGGAAGGAGCGGAGGAGGCAGCAGAGAGAGAAGTAATACATCTCTATCATGTGCGGTGACCTTTATTTACCGCGCATTGAGTAGCATTGTTGTCCGTGTTATGTGTCTGCCTCGCTTCCTTTGCTTTTAATGCCCCAGTATGGAAGTTGTGGATGTGATGGAGGCGGCTATCTGCCTGTCTTCAGCCCTGCCAGTGACTCAGCCCTACCCTTGCTCTCTGGCCACCCAGCAGGGCCGGCCCAGCCCAGCCTGTTTGTGTATCATGGAGAAACTGTTTGCTTTCCTGCGCTGATCAAATAAACAGGCCATGTCTTTGGGGGCGGAAGGTTGGAGGAGTGGTGTCTGTGTGTTGTTTAGCTCTCTGGGTGTAGATAAGGAATTGTTTGATGGGGTAGAGAGAAACGAGAGCGATTTAGGTCAGCTAATCTGATTTACACAGAGATGGTCTGGCCATTGCAGGGAGCAGTAATTACATAGAGGGATTAGAAGCCCCCCAAAGCTCCCAACCTACAGATAGGAGAGATGGGTGGAGGCTTAAAGGCCGGAGAACTGCTCGAGTGTGTTGCTGCAACAACAACAGCTTGAGCAACTCTTGGTGCAGATTAAAAATGGCTGAGATTGCCCTCAAACAAAAGGGGGCATTTGGCTAAAGTAGTATTACTTAGCTTGTTTACACGCATTTACATCTGCTGCTTTGATCCCACAATTATCAGAATTCGTTTTCTGTGGCCAAATATCGCAGTTTTGTCTGCCAGGGAATCCGGATGAAGTCATCAGTTTATTCATTTGTCACATTGTTTTTTTCTCTCCGAGAACTTGTTTACAAAGTACACAGTATTAAATGAAATCACATGTTATGTTTCCCTCACTCTGGATCCCCCTCTCTGCTACAGCTGCAGCTGCTCGGTTCTGGAGAGCGCTTTGTGTGATACATCATTTGCAGATTGATCACTTTCCGTTTTGACATTCTGTTCACGATTAGCTATCATTCAATGTTTCTGCAAGGTACACTGAGCAAATATCCAACGCTTCTCTCAATGCCATTTGTCTGGGTATTTAAAATGCACAGCTGAATAATTGCACTGCCAGAGCCATTACTTCATCCACAGGAATGACTTGCACGCTTGGCTGCTGTTTCTAGAGTGTGCTTGGCTAATCCACTCATTGCTTTGTGCATTCAGTGCTGTGAACCATAGGGCACCCACTTGGATGCCCGTGCATAAATTACTGCCATGGAACATAAAGTGCTGGGAGGATTTTCCTTAACGATCGCCAACGCTTTAAACGCTTCTGCTTCAACAGTCGATACTGCTCAGCCCATTCAATTATTCAGCGGCCCGTCCCTCATTAACAAAATCCTGACCTTGACATGTCTGCCCTATTTCTCTCCCCTGACAGACTCAGCTCTCCAAACGACTCTATTTGCTCTGATATTGGCTTGGAAATCCATGCATATTGATAAGTTGTTTGCAGTGTAATTGAAAATGTCAGTTATGAGGCCTGAGCAGACAAAGGTCGGCCCCAAGAACAAAAGCTGACAGGCTGCTATGTATGGGGCATATATAGTGTAGGGATGAAGGAGAGCAGAATTAATTATCTTATATAAATTAATATACTTAAATGTTTGTTCCCTATGTGCCAAAAGGACCAGTAAAAAAAAAAGCGAGAAAAAGACGTTTAAGTCTGAGGTAATTACACAACTCCACTCTCCATTTTCATAAAGTTTTATGGATTGGTTTGTGGTCACTTGATTGAAATTCTAATCTGTCTCCAAAGGTCAAATTGTTCATCATTCAGATCTCATGGTCTGGGTAAATATCCACGGCTGAAATAGTCGATAGGACTTATGAATATGCTCATCAAGTTGGTAACCCACCGTCTCTGGAGTAGTCGCAGGTGTCCTGTGGGTGCTGTCTTAACTCGGGGAAGGGGTTGTACCTTGTGCATCAGTGATGTGACTCGTCAATCAAAAGCCGCCGCGCACTGCATCTTTGAGCACTACCCTCTCACAATCTGTCTTAATTTGCTCCACAGGGGAGCGATACAAGGTTAAAGTGCTCGCCACTATTTCTACATTAACAAAGATTTGAACCTCAATCCCCGGGAGCCTCAGCTGGCCGACAGGCCGCGAGCCCCGCCATACCCCGTGCTGCCTGCAGGCAGAGTGGTGACTGCCTGCTGGTTCTTTAATCGATTGCTAATGGGTTCAATTCCATCGTTGAGGAGCTGCTTGGAACCTGGCCCTGAGACTGAATGAAGTGGAAATACCATTTGCGGCTTTATGAGCCGTTATACTGCAGCGAGAGACCTCTATTCGGCATGCTTCATAGCACTGCCGAGAGTTTTGCACCACCGCTTGATGGTTTTTCTCATGCCGGCTCCGACTGCTTTCGTCTCAGTGCTCTCCATTTACACTGTGCCCTAAAGCATTTACATCCATTCAATCTACAACAAAATTGCTTTGCTTTGCTGCATTTTTCACCAGGCTTGATGTGTAGGGTAATAACCATAGTATATCTCCCTTGTACACATGAGGGCCCAACAGATTCATTCAATCTTTAAGCTGAGATATTATTCATCAGTTGTTATCAGTAGCGTGTAGCTACGGCCCTGTGTAACTCAGAGGCTTCTGGGATCACTGTGTCTTATTACTACCCGCAGCAATGAGCATGCAATTCAGTCAGTATGAAATATGTGAGTAGTGGATAAGTTATGAAACTGCAGTTGGCGTTTTTTTTCTTCTTTTTATTGCAGGAGCATGTTTCCACCTTCTGAAGGTGTTGCAGTGAGCAAAGTTGTGCCTCATACTTTACTCTCCCTGGCTTCCAGATCTGCCCAGATTTCTGCAGCGCTCCTATGAGCGTGCTCTGGCTGAAATGCAAAGCTAAGCAGCCAACACTGCTCTACATTTCACATCCAGTCCCAGCAGACATGTGCTCTTTGAAGCATTTCTGGGCCAGGGATACAAGTCTTGTTTGTTCAGTACTTCTGGAGAAAAGAGAAAAATGTAAGCTATTTTTTTCTTTCACTATGGCAGAGTAACATTCTTTGACGTCTCAACAGAAAGCCTTGTGTTACAGCGCTTGCTGCCAGATGCCTTGATAGAATCACCCATGTCAAACAGGAAGATAAATAAATGCTTCATTGAACTAGAGCTTAGCTTGGTAATGGTGGGAGGGAGGAATGGTGAGAAAGCGAGAGGGAGGGGTGAACAGGCTGCTATGTGGGTGTCTGTGGGTGTCAGTACACTGGCGCAGGGTTATTCTCAACCCTCAGTAAAAGCACTTTCTTGGATGTGGTGGGAATAATTAGTGCGCCTGGCCTAGATAGTCTCATCTATGAACATCTAATTTTCAAAAAAAATAGGAAAGAATAAAGCCGTAATCAAGGAAACCAACGATTTTGGTAGCCGACCCGGTGCCAGCAGTTGCAGCTGGGTAGAAAGCGCATGTTTGTGTTTGTTCTTTCAGGCTCATCTTCCAGCGCCAAGTAGAGTATGACAGGATTTACATGCAGGTTTCTAATCTCTGTAAGCGAACCTGTTTCGGGATGTAATTCACATGGTATGTCTTTTGATTCGGATTAGTCTGGGCAATCCTCTTACCCGTGGCTCAGTATAACTTATCACTGACAGGGCCGTCTCGTGGAGCAGTGCAAATCCTCATATCCACCCCTCCCAGACTTCCAACTCTTAATTCTAATCTGTCCAAATCTGATCTGAGACTTTAACTTCCAAATACCTCTTGAAAGCCAGAGCTCAAGCTGAAGTTCATGCTAGGGCTTTGGATTATATAAATTGAGGTTAGGGATTTCCAATATGGCCTTATGTTTGAGAATAGAGCAGGATTTGGATGTAGGTTGTCGTGACAAATCTTCTGCATTTTTAAAATCATTTTTTTCTTAAATGTTGAATCTTAAATAAAGGGATGATCACTCATGTTCGAGCCAACATCCTATGGTAATTGATATTGCACCTTTTTGTATGAATTTACATGAAATGAATTATATTCTATACCCTAGAATATTCCTTATACACATAGTCCTTATTTTGGTCATTTCTATTTTTGAAAATTAAATTTTGTTGGGTAGAAAAAGTTTTCTTCACACCACATACTTTCCTCAATGACGTGCTTTGACGTAAAAAATACCATACAAAATTTAAATGTATGAGTCATATTCCTGATCCTTTAAGGTTCTTTATAATTCAATAAACAGGATTTAAAGTAGAGCAGGCATGCTCCACTTTTTCTGCCTCAGCCGGAAGGCCACAAACGGGCTCTTATTAAACGTTGTAAGATTATGCCTTAATCTCACTGAACACATGTTGGGTGGAATAAAAGCAATTTTATTTCTGAAACAGTGCTCCACACAGCTCTCCCTCTATATAATCTTATCCCAGCTTCTGCTACGGAATGAAAAGTCTTGTTGGCGTGCCAAAGCTGCTGTGTGCTTTGAGGAGGCTGAGAGATCAAGGTCCTAATTGAGAGTTATAACCCATTAGTGTACCTGTGCCCGACTTGGACTGCACCTGCAGACTCCAGACTTGGTTCCCGGTCGGAGAGGATTTGGGTGCCATGTTTTCTGCTCTTGGTGAGACAGTGGTGTGAAGATGACGATAAGCCAAAGCTCTAAATCCCAGACTCAGCTGTCTTATCTGGAGCTGCTGGGCCGTGTGGCATGCTTTAATGGAGGCGGCTCACTGTCTGAGCTTTAGCTACAATCGCATTAAGATTCCCCTTCACCTCAACTAGGCTTGTTTGTTGTCGGTTTTTGATTGAATCTTGTGAATTAAGGTTTCAACTCTGTTAAGTCACCCCACGGTTTAATTCTTCTGACTACTGTGTTCACAGGAAGGAACAGTCTAATTTAATCTCTTATCATGTGAGGAATACTACACCCACTACACTATGTAAAACGGATTTGCCCTTTCAACCTCTTTGTTTGCTGCAAAGGAGAAAACCTGACGAACAAATAGAAACCGATCACTTATTTTATGAAAATGAAATGAATTCCACTTTTACTTCAAACAAAGTGTGAGGGTTGGTGTTGGAGTGTCCTTCTCTCCCTCTTCCTTTTCCTCTTCTCCCTCTATCTTCCTGTTTCTCTCCTGCACTCTCTCTCTCTCTCTCTCGCTTCTGGCAACACGGCACACGAGATCCAGCGATCGGCAAGAGGAGCGCCCGACGTCGCCGCCAGTGACGAGTGTTTGTTTGTTGTGAAATAAACCTGTTGAGCTACTGTGCACTGACCTCTCTCTCTCTGATTCTGTCCGGCACTTGGGCCCGAGCCACCAACCTTCCCTACCAGGGAACCTGACAGAATCTCGCGACCTAACAATGACGGACCCAGCGGGACCAGATCCGTTGAGAGAGGCGGTCAGCCATCAGGGAGAATTGCTGGGCCGACACGAGCAAGCCTTGGTGGGGATTATGGCTCGGTTGGACAACATCAGCCTGAATGTGGAGAGACTGGCCGCACGAGCCGCACCGCCACCAGCCGCTGCCACTTCGCCCCCGGTGAGTGCGATTCCAGCTCCGGCTCCCGTAGGAGCCGCCCGGGAACCCCGAGTTCCGTTACCCGAACCATACGCCGGTGAGCCCGGGGCGTGCGGTCGGTTCCTGTTGAATTGCTCCCTAGTCTTCAACCTTCAGCCTCTTAGTTACGTTTCGGATCGAGCTAGGATAGCATTTTGTGTAAACCTGCTGCGGGGGAGGGCGGCCCAATGGGCCACGGCGCTGTGGGACGGGCAGTCCGCCGCGTTAGCCTCTTTCACGGAGTTTACAGCAGAGCTCCGGCGAGTGTTTGACCATCCGGTACGCGGACGAGAGGCCGGTGACCACCTGTGCTCTCTGCGGCAGGGGTCCGGGTCGGCGGCGGAGTTCGCCATCGAGTTCCGGATTCTTGCTGCGGAGAGCGGCTGGGGGGAGCCAGTGTTAATGACTATTTTCAGGCGGGGATTATCCGCGGAGCTTAGGGATGAGCTGGCTCCGCGGGACGACACTGCGACCCTCGAGCAGCTCATCACGATGGCAATTCGGCTCGACAATAGGCTTCGGGAGCGTCGGCGAGAACGGGGTCGGCGGGCTCCACGTCCGTTGTCGAGCTGGGTTTTGGGGGGCGAGCACGCCGGGTCTCGGGGGGAGCCGCTCGGGGGGGGGGAGGATGCCAGCGAGCCGATGCAGTTGGGGCGCGCCCGCCTGACGTCGGCGGAGCGGCAGAGACGATTCCAGGGGCGGCTATGTCTGTATTGTGGGCTCGCGGGGCATTATGCCCGGAATGGTCGTGAGTCCCCAAATGGGGGGGCTCGTCAGAGCGTGCCGGCGAGCCCAGATCCGTCTCTGTGTGTTATTAATAGTCCGGCCCCGGAGAAACAAATGAGAGTGAGCAGTACCACTACGTCTCGCACGACATCCCGCATTTCCATCGACGCCCTCTTCTCGGGTCAGGGTGCAGACGTACCGGTAGAGGTCCTTGTCGATTCCGGAGCTGACGAAAGCTTCATCGACGCCGGGTTAGTGGAGAGGGCGGGGTTTAGAGTGGAACCGGTGGATCCATCGCGACAGGTCAACGCGTTGGACGGCCGGCTCCTCGCGCAGGTTACTCACCGTACAGGTCCCCTTAGACTTTGTTTGTCTGGTCAGCACACAGAAACAGTTCAGTTATATGTCATCCCGTCCCCTGCATCCCCCGTCGTCCTAGGTCTCCCGTGGCTGCGGGTCCACAATCCGCAGATCGATTGGAAGACTCTGTCCATTTCCAGTTGGGGCGTGACGTGTCACGCACGTTGCCTCCGGGAGGCCTCCCCGGCGACCCGGAGTCCCACGCGTTCCTCGACTCCGCCGGACCTGACAGGGGTTCCCGACGACTACCACGACCTCGGTCCGGTTTTTTGTAAAAGTCTCGCCCAACAACTCCCTCCCCACCGACCCTATGATTGTGCGATAGACTTGCTTCCGGGGGCTCCACTTCCCACATGCAAACTATATAACATCTCTCGCCCGGAGCGGGCCGCGATGGAAAGGTATATTCAGGAGTGTTTGGACGCAGGGTTGATTCGACCGTCGTCCGCGCCGGTGGGTGCGGGGTTTTTCTTTGTGACTAAGAAAGACCAATCGTTGCGGCCATGCATTGATTATCGGGGCTTGAATCAGATAACGATCAAGAACAAGACCCCTTTACCCCTGATTGATCCGTCATTTGAACCTCTCTGCCAGGCTCACGTATTTTCGAAGCTGGATCTTCGCAACGCGTATCATCTCGTGCGTATCCGGGAGGGCGATGAGTGGAAAACGGCATTCAACACTCCACTAGGTCAATTTGAGTATTTAGTTATGCCATTTGGCCTCACCAATGCCCCAGCCGTGTTCCAGACGCTGATGAACAGCCTATTTCGAGACATGTTAGGACAGTTCGTTTTTATCTATCTTGACGACATCCTCATTTTTTCACGGTCTCTGGAGGAACATCGGCGGCACGTGAGGTTGGTTCTCCGACGTCTGTTGGAGAATCGACTTTACGTCAAGCCCGCTAAGTGTGAGTTCCACGTAGCGTCGGTTAGCTTCCTGGGGTATGTGATAGCCAGGGGTCGGGTGGAGCCGGATCCCGCTAAGATTCGCGCCGTCGCTGACTGGCCCGTCCCAGGTACTCGGAAGGAGCTGCAGCGCTTCCTGGGGTTTGCTAATTTCTATCGCCGATTTATACGAGACTTTAGCAGGGTGGCGGGGCCGCTCACTCGACTTACCTCCACTAAGATTCCGTACGTGTGGAATCCCGAGGCGGCGGGGGCATTCGATCGGTTGCGGGGGTTATTTACCTGCGCCCCCATTCTCCGGCATCCCGATCCTGCGCGCCAGTTTGTGGTGGAGGTAGACGCGTCGGAGACTGGGGCGGGGGCGGTGCTCTCCCAACGGGACCCAACTACTCAGCGACTTCACCCATGCGCCTTCTTTTCGCGTAGGTTTAATCCCGCCGAACGTAACTACGACGTGGGGAATCGGGAACTGCTGGGGGTGGTTTTGGCGTTAGAGGAATGGCGGCATTGGTTGGAGGGGAGCAAACAGCCTTTTTTGATATGGACCGATCATAAGAACTTGACCTATATTCGAGCAGCCCGGAGGCTGAACTCCCGCCAGGCGCGCTGGGCTCTGTTCTTGAGCCGTTTTCAATATTCCCTATCCTACCGGCCCGGGAGTAAGAATGGGAAACCGGACTCACTCTCCCGGATTCATCCCTCGCCGGAGCGGTCCGACCCGACGCCCATCGTTCCATCAGACTGCATCGTGGGAGCGGCCACCTGGGACATCGAGTCTGTCGTCAGGGGGGCTCCGAGTGACGATCCAGTGCCGGAGGGAGGACCACCGAATCGACTCTTTGTTCCTCCTACAGTGCGGGCGCCGGTGCTGCAGTGGGGCCATTCGTCCAGTCTGTCCTGTCATCCCGGGGCGCGGCGAACCACGACGTTCATCCGGCAGCGTTTCTGGTGGCCGAGGATGGAGGAGGAGGACGTCCGGCGGTTTGTGGCCGCTTGCGCAGTGTGTGCTCGAGGGAAGGCCTCCCATCAACGCCCTGCGGGATTGCTGCGGCCTTTGCAGATCCCGAGCAGACCCTGGTCGCATATCGCGGTCGACTTCGTCACGGGATTACCACCATCTGAGGGGCACACCGTCGTCCTGACGATTGTCGATCGGTTCTCCAAAGCGGTGCACTACGTCCCTCTCCCCAAGCTCCCTTCCGCGTTGGAGACCGCCCAGCTGTTGGTTCTGCACGTGTTTCGGCTCCATGGTATTCCAATGGACATCGTCTCCGACCGGGGGCCCCAGTTCACCTCGAGGGTGTGGGACGCGTTCTGCCGGGCGATCGGGGCCACCGCAAGTCTGTCGTCAGGCTACCATCCGCAGTCCAATGGTCAGACGGAGCGTGCAAACCAGGACCTGGGGACGTCCCTGCGGTGTGTGTGTGCCCAGCATCCCGCTTCGTGGAGTATTCATCTACCCTGGGTGGAGTATGCACACAATTCCCTTTCCTGCTCCTCTACTGGCGGAATGTCGCCTTTCATGGTGTGTTATGGGTTTCAGCCTCCCGTGTTTCCAGCCCAGGAGGAGGAGGTGGCAGTTCCGTCAGTGGGGGCGCACGTCCAGCGAATCCGGTCCGTCTGGGCAGCGGCCAGCGCTGCCCTTACCAGGTCCTCGGCAAACAATAAACGGTTGGCGGATCGGCTTCGGGCACCCGCTCCTGAATATCGGGTGGGGCAGCAGGTCTGGTTGTCCGCCAGAGACTTGGCGTTGCCGATGGAGTCCAAGAAGATGGGGCCCAGGTTCGTGGGCCCGTTCCCGGTCGAGAGAATAATTAATCCGTCAGCGGTACGACTGACTCTTCCGGTCTCGATGCCTATCCACCCAACGTTTCATGTTTCCCTGCTGAAACCGGTGGGGGACAGTGAGCATAGCCCTCCGGCCGTTCCCCCTCCACCCCCCCTGAGCATCGACGGGCATCCGGCCCACAAGGTATCTAAGATCCTGGAGGTGCGCCGGCGAGGGCGGGGTTTTCAATATCTAGTGGACTGGGAGGGGTATGGTCCCGAGGAGCGGTCGTGGCTATCCCGCCAGATGATCGTGGGTCCCGAGTTGTTGCGGGACTTTTACCGAGAACACCCGGATAGGCCAGGGAGATCGTCGGGAGACGATCGTTGAGGGGGGGGTGCTGTGAGGGTTGGTGTTGGAGTGTCCTTCTCTCCCTCTTCCTTTTCCTCTTCTCCCTCTATCTTCCTGTTTCTCTCCTGCACTCTCTCTCTCTCTCTCGCTTCTGGCAATCAGGTCGACGTGGAACAGCTGAGGGGAGAGGCACGCCACCGCGCGCAGCTGCAGCCTATCAAGACTCACGCGCCGCATAAGAGGGGCAACAACCCAGACAGCGGCGTCGCGAGATTGCTTCTACTGTCCTTGCAGATACCAGCACACTACGAGACCGACAACCATTATCCTTGTGTGGGATAAGTTTGGATCACGAGTCACGAGCCACGGAGCACGAGCACGCACCACGAGCACGCACCACGAGCACGAACCACGAGTCACGAGTTTCCTGTCACGAGCTGCGGCACACGAGATCCACGCCACGTCATCCAGCGATCGGCAAGAGGAGCGCCCGACGTCGCCGCCAGTGACGAGTGTTTGTTTGTTGTGAAATAAACCTGTTGAGCTACTGTGCACTGACCTCTCTCTCTCTGATTCTGTCCGGCACTTGGGCCCGAGCCACCAACCTTCCCTACCAGGGAACCTGACACAAAGCACAGCTTCTTTTCATGTCTAATGACAGGAAAATTGCTAGTTAACTCTTGAAAAACAATACTGTGCAGTTGTTTGAGTATTTTGAAAAAAGGAATTTGCATCTTCACTCAGTCTTTTTTTCTAGTGCAAGTGAGGCATTTTATTCGGATGAAAAAATAAGCCTCTTACAAGTTAAATGTATTTAATTAATGAATGTCACGTATACACCTTTTATATTAATTCAGAAGATTTGAGAAATAAATTATAGTGTGATCGAATGAACGCTTAAAGGAGTCTAATGAGTTTTTATACTGTCTGTCTTACTGTGTTAAGGATACTAGTAATATGTATATGTAATAATCATAATCTTAATCATTATATTTTGCTGTTGTTTCTGGCTCCTATCTAGTTGGACATGAACAATCACAGTAAAGCTATAAATACAGCCAATATTTTTGACCTGTAAAATTATTTGAATAGTTTTGTGTTATTGTGCAATAGGGTAGAAATGATTGGCGGATTATAAATTAGTAGATTGACAAAGAACATGTTGTTAAAGCTTCTCAAATGTGAGAATCTGCTGTTTTTCTCTATTTCATAATGTTGTAAATTGAATATCAATAGGTTTTCGGACAGAACAAGATATCTGAAGACGTCCCGTTGGATGGTCATCTTTAACTGGCTCCAGGATGTGGACACGGCGTACGGGGTCATCTCGCTGCCCCTCACAGTCACTGGGTCGTATAGAGGGAGGTTTGATTGACCTGGTTTCAAAGTGATAGCCTGGCCTCCCAGTACCTCTGGCATTGTTGTGCTTTTGCTATTATCTTCCCTCTGTTTATCCCACTCCCCTCCACCAACACACACACACATGCACATGTGCACGCAGCACACCCATACCCCCAGTGAGTCCCAGTCTGTTTACTCAGGTGCCTACTCGCTCACTGCAGTGATGAACTCCTGTGCAGACTTTAACACTCCACTGCCTCTCAGGCAAATGCCAAAACAAATCTTGTCATAATTAGCAGTAATCCTGCTCATTACCGTCTGCTTAATTATCCTATTAATAGCACTTCCTGGGAGAGCTTGTTTGCTACGCAGGCAAATGTTTGTTCCTAAATTAGCAGACAAGAAGACAGCTCCATTGTTCAAACAGCAGCTTTGACAAAGCAGAACAGGCAGGATTAACAGCAGACAGAACGGGCCACAAGCTCATCTCCGCTTGGAGCTGACAGGCAGGGAGGAGGCAGCCTGGGCCAACAACAGCACTCTTATCCTGCAAGCTGCTGTATAATCTACATAGTCAAGTACACACAATCAGCATAAGCAACTTGTCATATCAGAGCTGCAGTGTGTTGTGAAATAAGCATGAGTGACAGGAGTAGCAGAAGCTACAGGTGCACTAGGATTAATGGAGGTAGTGCAGTTAATATACAATGTGTTTAAATGTGTCTGATGCTCAGTTTTCTATTGCTGTGAATGGAGATAAAGCCACTGTGTTGTTCTTACCAGAATCCAGTCAGATTCCTCCGACCTGAGAGCCAAGACCATTACTGAGGCACCGTGCAGACAACCGCCCAACTAACCTCATTACATTGCAGGTAACAAGACACTAATGTGGACTTACAAGGCTGTGTGACTTTCAAATTGAGAGTTGTACCGACTCCCAATCTTGTAAGGCGATAGGCTCGTCATTGTAAATATGGGGGTATTAGTGAATTGGATCTGTCTTATCCATCCTGCCTCCCAAGTTCCCAAACAAGGCTCCAGAGGAAAGCTTTTAAAGTAAATAAGGCAAGTGCTCGGAGGGAGGTGAAGACCAGCCACACAGAGCTATGCACACTAACCTAAGCAGACCCAACACCTCACGCTCCAGCAGGCCTATACATTATAAATGACCCTCTCTCTTCCCCCCATGCACCAACCCCCTGTACTGTATACACAGCGTACCATAGCTGGAATAAGCAGAGCCCGTTCTGTGGAGCCCGCAGCACTGTCAGTCCATTGATGTACAACACTCTGGCCTTTGTTCCTTGTACACAAACACACTTTCCACATGAATATTTCACAGGAAATGTACTCCGTGCTTGTGATTTAAAGCCTTTTCTTGTTAACAATGCTGTTTTCTCTATTCTGTTGCACTGAATTATGAAGGCAACTTGTCAGAAAGAAGACATGCCCATTGCATTATAATACTACTGAAGATAAATGATTACTGGCAAGGCACATGTGACTTAATCCGCTGTGCCACGCTGTGTTCTAGTTCAAACATTTCCCCTAAGGTTGCACTTGCAGCTATTAGTTAAAAGCACAGCGATGTGTTTAACCTAGTGTGCGTACAGTATGTGTGAGTGAGCATTTGTAACGTGTGTACACATTATGCACATATGCATATTATACATTGCTTCATTGTTCATGCATTTTTTTCTCAGATCTGTTTGTCGGAGTGTGAGAAAATGTACAGCCAGTGATGTCGCTTGTTTGTTCTTGTTGTCAGAGAAAAGGCAAGGATCAATGGATTTTCCTTGCAAGAGTGAAACATGACAGACATAACGAAAGCCTTTCATGAGAAATGAATGAATAATTCATGGGCGCTCGCTGTGCTTTGTTGTGTTTCATACAGATGGGATTACAGAAGGCTAGATCTTGGAAACATATGAAAGATTAATTTGTGATCTGGGACACTGCTTGCTTACAAAAGGACTAAATAATGATTTTACTGAGAGTGGCAGGGATCTTGGGATGGGTGTGATATGCACAGGGGGCTGGACACAAAGAGCCTGCAGAGAACACAGCACGCGGAATAATGTGACCTGACAGATATTCAAAAACTTTGCGTGAAAAGTGAACTCCAGCTTTCAAATATTTCTCTCATTACGTTGATTGGTTTGTTGTTCAATTCAATAAAAAAAAAAACAGAAGTTAGCGTTGGAACAGCATTAGTAATCATTTTTGTATTGATCCCGGAAGAGCAAAGTCACTTTGCTTAACCCTTTTCTACACAGGCAGGTCAGACAGAAGCTACAACATTTCTTTTCCTGAGCTGCAGCGATGTGCGCTTTGCTCAACACTTCACGCTTTTTTGAATCCAGGCACCTCAGCTGAAGAACCGGCTTCATATTAGCAGCCTGCCGCCAATGATTTAACAACAGGGTGTTCCTACCTTCATAGTTGCTGAATGTAGCACTAAAGTGTTGCCTGAAAATAACTCTTATCTTTTCAAAAGAGCCATCCAATAATTCTCCGGGGTGCACGAGAAGCTGCTGCCTGGTGTCTCCCAGATGGCAGGACTCTAGGGTGGCACCGCTTGTTGTTTTTGATGAGCTGTGCATATACAAAAGCAAAACATCTGGAGCCGCCATGTGGCCTCTCCATTTGGCCATCCCCATACCTCCCCGAGCCAGATGCACCCAAACAACTGTGAGCTAAACAGCATGAATGATTCATAGAAGAGTGAGAGGCGCAGCTCACACCAGAGACCTGCCAGCCACTTTGATTGGAAATTTGAAAAAGCTATGAATATGCACGAGACATTAAGCCTGCTAGGGGGGATGATTTGTCAAGTGATCTGTATTTGACCAATATGGAGAACGCTCCTGTGGTTTTTCTGATGAGAAAATAAGAAATGTAATTGGCAGAATCATAAAATGATCAAGACAGTGGATAGCAAGGTGCCGTGTGAATGTGGCTGTGGCGTGTTGCTGGATGGCTTCCCGTGTCATCGATAAGCAGTGCGACAGTGTGGAAGGAGAGGGGTTCACACCTGCTCCATGACTCAGTTAGACCAAACTAGATTAGATTCTAAATTGAAGACACTTTGCATCTGATATCAGACCATTTATGCAGGAATACATCTGTGGAAATGAAATCCGTCCGACGCTTCTGGTGAAAATACATGTGGTCATTTGATTACGGAGTGAAAAATGTGATCTAGCAATTTTCTCATTTTATTTTATCCGCCGAACACTACCATTTTTGAAATTATATTCAATGAAAAATTACTGAATTATTTTATTTATTATCAAGAATTTGTTACATATGTTTTATTTAATTTTATCTTAGTTTTTTTTTGTGTGTTTGTGTGTGTGTATTTTGGTTGCTGGTGTTGCCTCTTTGTGACTTTGAAAACTACTTTTAACACGTGTTGTTAAACTGGTACATGCTACAATGCTTAGCCCTGGTATGTGGAGTAAGATCCACTCAGTGTTGATCTATTCACTGTTCAAAGATAATTTCAGGCATGCATTCTCAAGAGGAAAACTATATTGAAAGTTTTGAATACCTGTTCTTGTTGTGGATGTCTTTCCATGTCTTGTAAGTGAGTTATTATTCCTTGTAAATGTTGTGCGCTTCAATATTAGTTTTGCTTTGGTAGAAACTGTTACACCCGTACCCTCTGGCTAGTTGTGTTGTCACTGTCTGTTTTCTGTTGTGTTGTCTGTCACTCACCTTGCCTCTCGTTTCAGACTCCTCCCTCCTCATGTGCCGCCCTCCTGTGTGATTGCAAGCCCCGCCCTCATTGTTTCCACCTGTGCCTCGTCCCCGTGTATTTAGTATGTGTCAACTCCTTGTCCTGTGCCAGTTCGTCTGTAATGTTTCCTGAGCCTACCAGCCTTTCTCCTTGTGTTCGGCTCCCCGTGGTAGTTTTGCCCGCCAATACCTCTTCCTGTCTGGACGGACTTCCTGTGTATCATCCCTGCTGAAGTAAAACTTGGTTTTGCACCCGACTGCTTTGCCTCTAAGTCTGCTTTTGGGTTCTGTCCACCGTGGTTCTAGTTCCTTAACAGAAACATACTTTCCTGTGATTAATTTGTGATTAAAACAGAAGGTATTATTTACATAATCTGAAAGGGATTTAGAATATTCCATTATTTTCCAAACATTATTATATTCCTTATTTACACGGCCCTCACTTTTTGACATGTTTTTCAATATGTAGGGTTCCTTCATTACGTATTTTAATTTGTTTGATTTGTTTTTAATGATTACTTAAAATGGCATTAATTATGACTTTGTAGGCCATATTTCACAGCTTATCTTAAAGTAACCAAACATTTCCAGAAACCCTATTTTCCACCAATAAGGCTTTAAAACACTATATCCTCCTGTATCTCTTTTCTTTTAATGTTTTCTGTACCTTTGGGGTACTTTCTGTTTCTGCTCCATTCATGTTATTCATGCATTATGATTATTTCCTGACAGTTTTGTGGATATGTTTGCAGTAAAGGGAGAGAAACATTAGCTAGTATCCTGCTGAGGCAGTGTTTCAGCATAAACAGAGTTGAAGTAAGTTGATTTAAGGAATATATGAATATGATTTGTTGCAAATTACACATCAAGTTGTTTTGTAAGTTTACAGTTAGAAGATTGCTGTGTGATGTAGACACAGAGATGTAATGATGCAGCAATGAGGTGGTCACAGTCTATAAAGAAACCAATAAACACAGAGCTGCTGCTGCAGGTCTGAGGAGGAATGTGTCATCAGAGCTCTGACATGTTGATTCCATTCACTGTCTAATGAGATGAGCTCTCATTGCTAATTAACCCATCCATAACTCCCAGTGCTCCATTCATCATCACTCAGAGCTATAAGTGAAAACAGACACAGATAAGGACAACGACATGTTCAGACGTGATTCAGAGCACATCTCACAATTAGTTACATTGAGATGAAGTCGTAAGAAACACGGTTGTTTATATTGATTTGTTAAAGATGAGAAAAATAATTCTCAATGCGTTGTGCTAGTTTGGCTGACTGCCAGATTGGACACAAGACACTACGTCTGCAGAGGGCCAAAGATGTGATACTTCAGAAAGGCAGTTTATTTCCACAGCTTCTTCTGGTCATTTGCATTTATGAGGCCAGAAAATCACTTTGTTTGTCTCACTGACTATATATGAGAAGCAGTGACAGGCCAGACTTTGTGTTGACTCAGGCTAATCTGTCTAATGGCTTTGACTTTCACTCATAATCCAGTTAGTAAACCCCTGACACCTCTGTTGGAACAGTTTTATGGGTCCTGTGTTTTGCCTCTCTGCAACTTTCTTCAGTGTACTGAGCCCGCTTGCAGCCCTCCTTATTGCCACAAAAGACAAACCTATGCATGTTTCCTGATCCAATGCACATAAATCACTCCCATTCTCATTAACTGTGAATAGAAAGTAATAGTTTGATTGAGGCATTAAATCATCCATAGAAACCAGCCTTCCCTAAAAGACTGGGTTTATAGGTGTTGTCATGATTGGACGGTTGTGTAGCAAACAAACTAATAATAGAATTCACAGCGTAATAGCAAAACATCAATATTTCTGCAAAGTATAATAAGTTCAATGGCAGTGTTTTTTTTTTTATTATCACTGCCAACTTTGCTTAGTAAAAATCTCAGTCGCTGCAATATCTGCACAACTACACCTTTTTCTGTTTGACATGATGTCGAATTTCTGTGGGTGACACGTAGGTGGAGGCAGAATAATTATCTTAACACATTAGTTAACGCTGGCGAGCGAGCTTTGTTGGCTTTTTTTATTTTTTAATCGCTGAAAGTACAAACAAAGGCTAAGCTATTTTCCCCACATCGTTGAAATACTTTGCATATATTGTAGCTGGCTAGAGCCAAGAATCACAGTTTCTAATCTCAAATGCATGCCATAGTAATCCTGGCACTGACCGACTCAGCAGGATGACATCTTTGATGGGTAACTTCAGCCCACTACGCTGAAGGAATTCTTGTTTGCCTCCAGTCTCTCCTTTGTTTTGCCTACAGCACCTTTGCCAGATCAGATTGCCAGGTTTGTAACCCGATCACTGCCTCAAACTCGCACAATTCAATAAAAACCAGCCCAAATCATAGCCTTGCTAGGCAATCGTTGTAAAACCACAATAACATGTGCCATAGAAAACATGTCATAGCTTAATTTCTGCATCAAATAAGCAAACATAAAATGTTAGGTAAATAGGTATTATAGTGCATGTGAACTAACTGAATGATGCAATGGCTCTACTGGGCCGAGCTAAACGCCACAGCGGTTTAAATTTAAGACATTGCATGGAACAGTAAGTTCACTCAATGAAGTGAAGGATACCCCAAACTAAGGGAAAGTGAAAATACTGTATAATAACCTACTGCTGGGTCCTTTTTTATGGGTTGTCTTTGGAAAGGTACATTATTTACAACTCTCCCGAATTGTTTTCAAATGAAAAGATCCTGGATTTTTTGTTTCCTCAGCTTGTGAAACAATACATTGAGTTGCAGTGGGGGACACAGATGAACAGCATTAGTGCCCTTGTATGAGAATTAGTTTGTGCCCTTCTGCTTGTATTTGATTCTGGTTTATTGCATTGATGGCAGCTTTCAATTTCCCCCAGTTCCCTTTGGTTTCAGAACTAAGCTGCGTAAAAAAGGATTAAGATTATGCTTTGAACGAGTCATCACTTTAAACTACAGATGGAGTTTACAGTTCAAAGGGGATTATAAATATTAAAGAGAGCATTTTTTTTTTTTGCTTTCAAATGATTGGGTTTTGCTCCAATGCATTGCTGAATCACACAGCATACACACATTCAAAGGATTAAACAAACACAAATCTTCAAGGTCTCTCTTGTGACGAGGTATGTATTTGAATTACCGCTGAATAATATCCAATTAAATAATTCATTGTTTCTGAGCCAAACAGACCTGTCACAGAGGCCGAGTAGAAGCACAGAAGGTGAAGTCCACAGATAATCGCTGTGCTTTGATTTGCAGCGAGCTTCATCTGATCAAACGGCCCGGGACCTTTTTGGCTCTTTGTTGGCAGGCTGTTGAACAAAAGCCTCATTTCCAGTGACATCATTTTCACAAGAGTAAAGTGCCCAGTTAGATATGTTTCTTTTTGTAAAGATTGTAGAACGTTGCTCATTGGTAGAAACTTGGGATGATAGTTTAGGTGGAAACTCTGATTGAGGGACTTTTAATTTGACAATGCCTTTTTCTGCAATACACCTTTTCCATCGCAGACATTTTGTAATTGGAAAAGAACTGGTGTGATTAATAGCATTCATCAATAGCTCCACTTGCATAACCATAAGCTTCATAGGTGTAGCACAAGGGCGTATTTGCATGTGTAGCCCCAAAGCTTTGAACAACTTGCCTCTGCATGTTGGGTAAGCCCCTAATCTAAAAACATCTTTTTTCCTTGGCTCGCCTTATTGCTTTTATTGTTTTGTTGTCCTTTTGTCTTTTAAGCTGGTATTTCTTTTGTTTTTTCTGGTTGGTAAAACTATAGTTTTAGTTGTTTTTGATTGAACAGCACTTTGCTCAATGTGCTTTATAACTGATTTCGAAATTTGAAAATGTAAAATTACAACTTGTCTTTTAAATGTTCATCGTTTGTATGGATTAAAATAAACATATACAGTTGTGAGTTATGTTTTAGAGGTGCTGACAGGCAGATTCTTTTCAGACAGAAAACAGAGCCAAGCTAGCTGTTCCCCCTGTTTCTAGTCTGTATGCTAAGCTAAGGTACCTGCTGACCGTGGTGAGATTTTCTCAACAACTGGCAAATACTTCAATCAAAAGGTCCCCTGCCATGCCTGCATCATCCGATGTTGGATCACGGCCTCAGACGTATTTAGATTGTATATTGAATCACTGAAGCCTCAGCTCTTGGTGAGTTTAGAGATACAGGCCATCATGAAATAGAAACCTCATATCTCAAATCTGTTTGGGAGCAAATTACTGGCCGGGTCGATGACCAGTAAGCACATGAATGGATCAATATCTTCACTCTGAGGGAACAATCTTCACTTATAATGACAATGTATTGACTTTTTAATAACCGCTCATGTTTCAGCACTGCTAATCATTTTGCTTCCCCTGAAAATGGATCTTTAACTCTCTCTCTCTCTGTGTGTGTGTGTGTGTGTGTGTACAGGCAGCATGTACCTGTTGTGTGTGTTGCATCTGTCTGAGGCTGAATGGTGTGTGCGTGTGTGTCAACATGTGTCTGGGTCCCATTTATGGAATAAGTCGAACTTGAGACGACTAATTGCCCCAGTCTAGCTGTCAAATAGCTTACCAGCTGCTTCAATTTAACAGCTTTTTTTTTTTTTCGACTGTAAAACGAGATGCTTCTGGTAATTGAGAGCCACCTGACAGGTCACTTTGACTGTCCAGGTATTATGATCCTTGAACCGGCTGTCCGCTGGTCCTGAGCTGCAGGTTGGGAGGTACAGTGGCCAACATGAGCCATCCTGTTCAGACAGACTGCCCCCTATGAATAAATGATGGACTGTGTGCACAACGGTCAACGACTGAAATAGCAGCACTGCTGACATGCTGCTGCTTTCATCTCTTGGCCTTGTTTCAACAGCTGGGAGGAGCCGGCTGCTCACACAATTTCACTTAAATAAGATTTCTTGTTAGAAGTCTGCAGAAGGATCAATGCAGCAGTGGATGTATGACGAATACTATCACGTCAAAGTGTAAGGTTATTTTTTTCAGCTTTGTCTTACCATTGTTATATGTGTGTGCTTTTTAAGTTGAATAAGTATATCTATTTTAAAGCATTGGCATGTTTTTTTTCACAGAAATGTATCCGTAAGTAATTTGCAGCCATGCTAGCAGTGATGAGAATGTACTGTCAATCAGCTGCTCCGTTGGTCCACCACTTTGGCTCAGACTGAATTATCTCAACAACAAGATCAGGATCCTCCAGCATTTGTAGCAAAAAATAATGCACTGCACTTTGTAGATATCCCACAACATTGTTTTGTATGTTTTCCACGTAATCTTGAGCGAGCGAGTATACAGGCCGCTAAAGCACACGTCGGCAGGTGGAAAGGGAGGTTGATGGGTCCAACAAACAGCAATCTTTCATCCAACAGAAAGCCGTTCCTTCATGTGAAACGAGAAGTAAATGTTAATGTTTTTTCACGTAACCTGCGTATTGGCGTTACAGCACCTCTGATTTTATTTTGAAAAAAAGGCGTATGCTGGCTTTCATAGGAATACACGCACAAATGAGGAGTAACCTTTCGTGAGATATACTGACGGTTGTATGAGGATTCGTGGACTAGACGGATTGCCTTGGCTTTATGTACACGATGTCATGGTCCCCAGAGGAACAATCCTACAGACTTTGGTGATCCCCTGACTTTTCCTCAAGCGCCCACTTGAAGTTCAACTTTGTGGCTTTGAGTGAAATGGCTTTTAGCTTTTAACTATTAGATGGATTGATGTGAACTATCATTCACACATTCATGTCCCCCTCATGATGAGTTATTAAAAACTTTGATGATCCCTTCGCCTTTCATCTAGTGCCATCATCAGATCAACATGTTAATATGTCCAACACGAAATATCTGCACAACTAATGGCTTCTTCATTAGCCTCAGCTGCACTTGTTAAGTGCTAATTAGCAAGTGTCAGCAGAATGTTAACATTCATTTTATTTTGGTTTTTCAGAATTATTTCAAGGATGCTGTAACAACAAAACATGCTACACATAATGGCTTTGAATTTCTTATTTATTGACAGGTAAAAAAAATGCATTTGTGATTTTTGGATCTTTTTATGTGTCTCCAGTTTATGAACATAACATAGGTATAATATGTTTGAAAGCTCTGACCTCATTATGTGGTCATGTGGATGAAGGAAAGAGGAATTATTAAACTGCATATACATCCCTCACACCGTGTTCCTCATCAAAAATTGGGAGGATAGTTTGTGTCCTGAGGCAGGGCTGGTGTTTTTTGCATGAAAATCAAATAATTTCAATTTTAAATTAGGTATAAGTAATGCTGCTTTGTTATCTAGCTTTAAGAGCTGTCCATCTGCCACTTACCCCGTTGTCTAAGTCTTGAAGGTTGGCACTATAATAGAGGAGAATAATTCACGTGAATTAGGACAGTGATTTGAAGCCTTCTTATTTGAATGTGACAACAACTAAGCAGGCATTTGCCTGAGAGGCTCTGAATTTTCTAGACGTATAAACTAAATGTTTGAGTAGATTTCTGCGTAGGCTTGAAAGTAACGGTCTAATCTCACTTGCAAATTTGGAGAACTCATTCCTTCTGGAATCTAAAATCATTCCCTCTGTGTATTTACACAGAAAGCATACAACCTTTTGTAATTTAGAAAGTGTTATACGACTCTCCATATTATCTTCTGAGTGTAACCTGAGTGACGGATGGATTTGTACATATACAAAGCAAATACAAGCCAAAGGGCAATTTTCCTTCCCACTTGTGTCTTCCTCGTTGAGGTATTCGCAGAAAGGAGAGGAGCGAGAGGCTCTGTGTTAAGTGTCTTATTAGTGGGAAATGACTGCAGTGTCAGGCGAACCCAGGTTGTCACAGTGCAGCCGTCATTAGAATAAGCACGAGAAGCTCTTGTTGTGGATGGAATCGCATTTTAATCCCCACCACATTATTACTGTGGTGAGGAAGGTCAGCACTCAGGCACATTTAAGCTGGAATAAACCCCCTTGAGAGCTTATGATAATGTCTTCCCTCAATGGGAAATATTGGTCATATTTTAGTTTCAAGCTTTTTGTAGAATACGGCACGGCTAATGAAGAGCCTAATGTAATGCAGCTGTGCGGGCCGCCATGGTAACCATGAATAATTCAGCCTACTTGTTCTTTGGTTTCCTGGTCTCAGGAGGGTTCTGCCTATATTGTCCATTATGACAGGCCATTATCCAGCCTTCAGCCTGCTAGCTCTCAGATGGTGCGCAGAGCCCATTTGTTACCCCTCTTGCCCCTGGTAACCTTCAACCAGCTGGAGAGAATGATTGAGACTATACTGTTATATAAACATGAGAGCAAGAGGTGCAAGAGGCAAGCAAACCAAGAGACCCCTCCACACCAGGGGATTCAAGGAGGCCTTTCCATTTCATTACAAGTGCATATTACATCTGCCTCCAAAGCCATCAGTTACTCTTTGAATACAAATTGCACCAACGGGCCACTGGGATATATTAATGTGCATTGTGCATTTCTTGTTTTGAGCAGCGGTGGAATACATATTCAGATGCTTTACATAAGTAAAAGTAGCAATACTGCACTGTGTAAATACTTAAACAAGTCAAAGACCTTTTAGGTGTCAGAAGTAAATATACTCATGGTGAAGAGTTTCTCCCGTCAATGTTAACATGTTTAAATATAATTGATTTGTTAAAAGCAGCGATTGGTTTCACATCAAAGACTGTTTACTGGTTTGGCAAGTACTACTGTGTGTCTTTTGTAGATCCATAAGGAGCAAAATCTAACGGGTTTGAAGACAACACGTTTGAATATTAATAAAAAGAAGTGAGCTTACCAGAGCTCTGTATGTCGCCTCATATCTGCTTGATGCTAGCAGCTTATGAGTGCATTAGCCACTACTAGCATAACACACCCAAATCTTAAACCAAACTGGCAGTGGTTGAGATGTATTGTGGGTAATATAGGTGGCAGATTTGGATAAGGAAGGAGAATGCATTGAAAAAAAATAAAGATATTTAATAAATAGCCAGGTTAATAATAATAATAATAATAATCTAAATATATACTAAAAGGATATACTATAAGGAAATACTTAAGTGCAAGTACTTCAAAATTGTACATTACTTAGTTACTGTTCATGTGCCACTGGTTCTGAGCTGTTGTTTTCTTGTAGCAGTGTCCTGTCATTTCATTCTTGGAGAATAACAATGATCAAATCACTTCCTATGGATTAAAGTGAAGAAGGAGCCACGAATAATTTCAGTAGTCTAAAAGGAAATGAGATGTGTGATTGTATTTGGTCTGGAATGTTGTCGGTATTGGAGCGGCCAGTTGAGGAGGTGTGATGCATTTGATCTAGTCATTAAGACGGGCAGGGGGCTCTGCGCCCTGGTACCTCAGCCGTTTCAAATCAATGCCTGTGGCGGGTCTTAAATCAATGAGCGTGTTGCATCTCAGAGACTCATCAGTGGGCAGTCCCCAGAGAGGTTGGATAGCAAGGAGGAAGGAGAGGGAGATAGACATTGGGAAATAGGAGGGGGGGAGGGTACACTCTTAGCTACTGACCTCCGTAATTACCCCGTGCTACCGCCTGAATCCAATTGTGACCCGATTGAGATAATTGCCTCGTGGAAACACCGTTGAACCTCACTCCCGTCACAGCTCTCGCTGATCTCTGCCTGGACAATCCTGAACCTATGTCATGCTGTGGCCGAGCTGCCGCTGTGCTAAGGCCTGATATTTAGTAGAGGAGTAAATTGAGACTGATGTTTGTGTTCTTGTGATTCCAGCCCAGCCATTGTCCCAAGGGCAGGGCAGTGTAATCAGGGCCGTGATAGCATCTCTTGGGGGGAAGGAGGAGGAAGCAGGGCCTGTGGGCTGATCCAGAGGGCAGATATATTTATCTAGGTAATGAGAGCCCAAACACTGTGGCTCTGTGGGGAGGGCCGGGGACATGGCCTAGTGCGCTGAGAGACCCGCCAATGCCATGGCGGCGTGGTCCCCGTGCTGCTCATTAAACTTCCATCAGCGTGTGGTCACCATGTTCCTGCTAGGCCTCCAAAGTGCCCGTTATTAATTCATGAAAGCACACTGCACATGTGATTGAGTCTGGCGAGCAGTGAAGCATTGAGGCATGAGAGATGGGGGAAATATTGTCTGTGTCTGAACACCCAAGCCTCCACCAAGCCCCTCCCACACTTTCCCTCTGGCAGTGTGCCCTTGAAAAAAAAAAAAAAAGCTCAGACAGACACAAATACACTATGTTGTGAAACATTAATAGCCACTGCTGCAGTTTGCCTACAGCTGGAAAGAGAGCAATGCAGGTTGTGTGTGTGTGTGTGTGGGGGGGGGGGGGGGGTCAGGGTATGCATGGTATGCATGCTTTGTGTCCATTTGTTTTAGTGTTTTATAAATGTGGAGGAAGTGGTTGTTTTGTTGTCAAGACATTCTGTGTGAATATATTATCAACAGACGTATATATATGGTGAGCCGGCCGCTTTTATCTTCGCTCCACAGACGTGCTCTCAAAGCTTGAGTTGGGAGGCCCGCCTTTTAAAAAGGAGACCGTAAATTGGCCTGGATATGGATTGTTGCAATTGAATTTAAAACATTAGCTCCAGGATAATAAGGGTTGCTATAGAGAAAATCTAGGAAATGCATTTGGTTGTTAGAGCATGGAGGGATGGGGCTAATGGCGCACGGGGGTGGGCTGGGGGTGGAGGCGAAAAAAGGAAACGATGAAAACCATTTTTAGGATGAATGGGTTATTTCAGGGAGAGAGCGAGAAAGACAGGGAGGGAGTGGAAGGGAAATAGAATAGGGGAGACGGCGAGAGAGAGGGGTGCTACATGATTTCAAATTAACCATTATTGTAGGCTGTGACATGTATTATGCCTCCTGAGGCTTCGGATCTTGAGCTCATTTTCACGGAGAAGAGGGGAATAAGAGTCCACTGTCACAGTTTGAACGTGTGCAGCTGGCTTGAGCGCCTCATCTTAATGCCAATTATAACTCCTCTTCTTCCAAATCCTTAACCCAGCTCTCCAAGGCAAATCTCACCATGCATAGCTTATTGTTAGCCTCACTCGATGTCCAATTAACAGAATGTTCCTCTCACTTCCTCCCGTCCCCCCGCAGTGGAAAATAAGACATAGCAAAGCCGTGTTAAGCTGCAGCACTCTTCATCAATATAATGATAAGATAATAGCGGTGGGAATATTTAGATGTTGTTATGTCAAAGCAGGGCGGGAAACATTCTAATTGTATAATCATTCCCTGATATAGACATGTTGTTGCTATTACGAGTGTGAAGTTATTAGCACTGTTCTTGTTCTGTTTGCATCATAATTAATTTTACAGATGAGATATATATACATACCTTTTGTCAACCCAGGCAGTTTGTGAATTAAAATAGTATCTTAATCACTTTTGAATGGCTTCTCATGAATCAACAGTTCATATCTGCTTTTTTCTGACAGTAATTGAGCCCTCGTCTGTGGTATGAGCCTCGAGTTATGCATCTACGTTAGCTCATCTCATAATTGGCGTTGGGAGCGAAGATTAGCCAGAAAATTAAATTGACCTTGTCCTAGCCTTTGAGGAAAACGAAAATACCTCTGCGTCAGCTTACCTGGAGAAAAGACAAAATGGCAACTGTCTGGAGAGAGCCCAAGCCTCCCCGCATTATGTGTTTACTATCTTGAAATGGGAAAGGCAGTGTTAATAATGAGCTGCTGTCCAGCCCAGGAGCATCTCTGTCAGAATTCATCAGAGTGTGATTAATAAGTGAGGCTGAAGAAGCTCTTCTCGTATTAATAGCTGCATTAAACTCCAGTGTGATATCATTAGACCAGTATGTGCTGTCATTACCAGATGGGTGGGAAATGTAGCACTACACAAATACAGATTACAGAGATTTATGTCAAGTGTGAAACAAGCTATACTTACTATGAATTTCATTACAGACCTAATCAGCTATTCTAAGTTGTTTATGTGTGATATTAATTACATTTGGATGTTGTTTCATGGTTTCTGCAATCAGCACCGAGGACCTTGTCCCCTTGTTTTCCACTTACCCAGTTGTAGATACAAGAAAACAGCATTGAAGCCAAAACAGTGTGCCGTGATTAGATGCCCATATCTCTTATTTTATTGCTCATGTGACCTACAAATGTGGGAATAAATGACAGGGCAAATACTTCTAGTAGAACAAGGGTCACAGTTTTGTGAAGTGATAACTGGGATTTCTAGCGGTGATCATAAGCTTTTCCAATCATAGATCAAAATGACACCAGCAGGCTAAGGGATGTTGTCCATTCACCCCCAGATGTATTTGTTTATTCTATTTGGGAATAAAATCATGAGACACAGATGACATTGTGATGCAAAAGTCTTTCTGACCTTATCTTGGTAAACTGATCCCAGCTACATTTTTGTTGGTAAATCAATGCCAGCAAGTAAAATTGATAAATGTTTGATTTCCTGGTTAATGTGAGTGTAAAATGCTTGTTCCGGTATCTCCAAGTCCTAACAGTATAACTTCTTGTTACTGCCAAACATTGTTCACTCTCATTAACTTTGAAATGTACACATTTACGTCATTTCCACAATTATTGACCAATGTGCCGGACTGGAAACTAAGCTAAGGACAAACAGAAGTGTGGTGATGTAATGTCTAGTTTTGCAGCGTCATAAAAACAACTCAGTTTAAGATTTTTATAAATAGCTTGATTACACTTTCTTCACAAAAAACATTTCTGCAGTTCAGGCTCAAGCAAACCAGTCCCTGCTTTAGCAGTATTTGTGAAGCCTATATCTATTTTTAGGCCAAAAGAGATGCAAAGAAAAGGTGCATGTATTCTACAGTGGTGGGTGTGAGCCTCGGGGGTTGGGATCCTGGATAAGTTGTTGTAAAAATCTGTTTCTAACATCTTTCTTGTGGAATATTGTAGAACTTTACCTCTTCAGGCATCAGAACATACTTAAATCAAACTAAATTAAATCTCTAAGATTGAACTGCTTCCAGACGTGCAACGCTCTGAGGCGAATTTGTAATTTGTGATTTTGGGCGATACAAAATAAATTTAATTGAATTGCAAGTCGATATGGCTTCATATTATTGGGTCAATGGCACAGAGATTCTTCATTAGAGGTTCTGTGACATTTGGAAGACAATTTAGGACCCAGAGCCACAACCGTTGGGTGAAACATCAGAGGCGCTCTACTTGGCCAAGCTGTAGGGCATCGCTTTGGTCTTAGTCAACTAAGATTGCTTTAGTCAATTAGTCGTTTTCTATTGCTGAATGTCTTATTTCTAAGAAACTTCTCTGGTATACATGAGCGATAAAGTTTTTTTCAACTTGGAGATAAGAGTTTACTTCTGCCCTGTCTGTCTGCCTCCAGAGCTGCTGCCCTTTAGTGGTCCTCTCTGCCACTGTCTCAGCTCGCAGTGGACATCACGTACTCTTCCTTTTAGGTTAAAGCTCATTATTTAGAAAGAAATATATTTTATATGTTGCGGTGTTGTACAAACATGTTGATGACGGCGAAGCATCATGTTGTTATTTTAGCTTTCGAATTGCTCCTCCAAACAGTCTGCTGAGTCTCGAGGATGCAGGACTTCCTGGAGCAGAAGGACATCTGTGTTATATGTGTCAGAAATGTGTTAGTTATGTAGTTGTCGCAAGAGGCGCTGTGGAGGAACAAGTCCCACTGGGAGACAGATGGCAGTGGCCACAGAAGTACGAGGCGTGTGCTGGCTCTGCACATTCACTGTAGGGCCAGATCTCAACACCTCACCCCTTTCAATTAATCAAGCCTGTCGTGGTTATTTAAGGCCCCCGATTAATCATGCGGGATAACTGAGTTGATAGATTAGGGTTAAAGGAAAGTTTTGGGGGATTTGAAGATAAAAGGGTTTATTCAGGGTTAGTCTGGCACTGCAGCCAGCAATCATCTGAATGAGAGGCTGCAATTAGGGTATCAAGACCTCTTCGTGCGGTGAATTTATGTATCTATCCATCACTGGGACAAATTCTCTTCAGTCATCATAAGTAATATGATCATTTCACTCAGTGAGCTCTGTCAGTGATGTCTGTCCATACGTATAAGGTCACATGACCACAGAATTCACTTAGGTTACCTCTCTTTCTTGGTAAAATGGGAATGATACTGCAGAGGTGTTAATATGGGGGAGGGCTCTTTTCAAATTCATTATGAAGAAATTCCGTAAACCTTCCTTAAATTATGACTTGTTTTTAGAGGTGACATGAGTGTTAATTCATTCTAATGGAGAAGTGAGGCAGCAGAGCTTGAGAGCACAGCTCTTCAGGCTTCTTTGCTGGTAATTTAACTGCAGTATGTGAGAGGATATGCATACATCAACACTCAACACCTCAACACTTGCGATTGGCGGGGACTCTGGGTATGTGTGTCTTTCTGCAGCTCAGCAGAACATTGGCATTGAATCTGCACAAGGAGGCCTCAGAATAACATTTCAGTCCCTTACTTGGTTAATGATAGCTGATGTTAAGAATTGAGAAATCAAGATTGCAAATTTGAAAATGTGTTTCATGCCTCCTTTTAAGCAGCAGGCCTGTCAGTGTAATCACAGCATTAGGATGTAGTGAATAATGTCTTCATGAGCAGGCATTCCCTCTGCACTGCAATAACAAGTCCTTGGTTTGCTGATGAGCGTCTACAGTCTGGTGTGCTGTTAAATGGCAGGGAGAGCAGCGAGGATCTTATTCTAACACTTAAAGCTGACTTGATCTTCTGTCTTTACTCCTGCCAGCTGCTCTTTGCTCCGACAGACACAAACACATTCCTTGGAAAGAAGATTCTGGTTGAGCCATTTACCTGCCAATCAAAACCGAAGGGGTCAACCCCCCCCCCGGGATAGCATGCTCTCACAGCCTCAGCTCGTCATGCACTGTGGGTCTCCACATGAACCCTGCCGCATGTGTTGATGTAGGATCATTTGAGCATGTCAGCCTGTAGGCCAGCACACAGCGAGTGCACCACGTCTATAAGGGGCCACAGTTAAGTTTACACTAATTAATGGGGCTGAACTTTTCAAGGCAATGCATAGCTTTCAAAGCAGCGGGACCACAATTCTATATTTAAATCTTACAAGCAGCTAGATTATTTACAGCTGGGAACATTATCCAACACCTCGCTTTGCTGAATCCAAATGAAAACTGCCACCTGAGTGCTCAGATTTTATAGGAGACTTGAGGGATGCTGGTTCACACCAGAAGATACTTTAAAATATTTGCATTAGTATGTCTATTATTTTTATTAATGTATTAACAGCCTTTCAATCTTATAGTTGGTCAAGATGGTATTGCAATTGCTTTATATAATCATGGGTGGTTAAATATATAACAGCAGTTTATATTTTTAAGCTGATCATGTGTTGTGTAAATGTTTCATCTGGAAAGAACCCGACTGGCTGATATCATCAGCTGATATTAGCTTATCACACATTTATTGATATTAGCACATGGCCGTGAACTCTGATGTTGTTTTAGGGTGCCATTTTGATTGTGTCTATGATGAACTATGTTGCGTGATTGTATTTCATTTATGCTTTTATAATCACAAATCTGTTTATTTCTGATTTGGCATAACTTGTGTTGTCTGTCGCATGCTGTTTGTCTGTAACTCAACATTATTGCTGCCTATCTTGGCAAGGACATGTCCTTGTCATGCCAGTAAGACTTTTTTGACTTAGTTAAATACATATATATATATATATGTATATATATATATATATATATATATATATATATATATATATATATATATATATATATATATGTATATAGGAAGAATTCTGTGACATTTCACAATAGCAGTCTAATCTGAGCTAACGCTCTTAAACAATGTAGCATCTGATTGTTGGCTTATCCCGGGGCCTGTGGTTACTGAGGCCTGTCGACCAGCCGGAGCCCTGCTCTTTGGGGGCTTTAGTGAAAAACTACTGCTGGGAAGAGAAGGGGGGGAAAGGCCTGCTGAGAGGGGTGGAGGGCACAGCCACGTAGGGGTGCTGAAATGTGTGCTCTCATAAGACCCTCTCCCCCTCGCCCCTTCTCAGCAGGGCCCTGTTGCCACCTCCCCCTCAGCCGTTGGCCCCTCTGCTCCTCCCACATGACAGAGGAGCTGCCGGAGCAGCTGGGGTTAGGGATACTTGTCAGCAGGGCGATAGTGTGTCCTCTGAGTCTGTCCCCTGTCGGTCCCATAGCCACGTCAACTGACAGCCAGCATCAGCTGATTATCGCCACTGTGGCAGTAAAAGAAACCCACTTTGGCAGTGACAGGCTTATGACCTGCAAGACATGCTCATATTGAGTAACCAACACTTCTTCCAGAGGCCGAGGCTGTGTTACCGTAGCCTTGAGAACACACTACTGGGCAGATAGGCTGATACATTAGCAATCTGTTTAAGGTGAAAGGATCAAATCATAACCATGGTCATAAATTGCATCTGTTACCCGTACAAGATGTTTATGTGTTTGTACGCTGTAATTTAACTTTATTGCTTCTTTGATACACAGGGTAGAGCAATTGCACCGGGCTAAATGTGATTCTTATCATATCTATAATGCCTTTGTCTAGTTAATGATCAAACCAAAAGCTTTACTCCTCATTAAACTGATGCGTTTCTATGTTTGAATAAGTTATATTGCTGACCAGAGGCAAGTGTGGAAACCACAGTATATGAGCATGGCATTCAGAAAAGTTATTTTAATCCCTCATGGCCAGTCGTGCTTGGTGTTTGTGTATTTTGAGAATCTCTGAGAGGTTAACACCCCATGTGCTCAGAGGCTCAGACAGACTACTGGTGTCTGGTATCAAGCTGAATTAAAGCTATGTCAACACATTCAGTCAGCCGGGCTTACATGACAGAGGCCCCCATTCGTCTCTTATCTGAGGCACAGACATACAGTCAGCTACATTGAACACACACACACACACACACACACACACACACACTGTGTGTGTGTGTGTGGAAAGCACTGAGAGCTATAATTTATTGATGGGATCAAATTAAAAGACATTTTAATTAGGCATTATTAAGAATATGTGTTGGGGTTTGTGTGCTGGCTGGAGTTTGGTTCTGGATCGGCAGACATTGTAACTTCCTGTCCTGACTCAGTGTGTTATTGTGTCACCGGCCTCGGGCCCCCGTGCTGCAGAGTAACAGTAACTGACGCGCTGGCTTGTGCAGTTATGTAAAGAAACCCGGTCCGATGGGAGACTGCTGCCTGCCCGCCTGGTAGAGGCAGCGTGAATGAGGCGACGTTGATGTTGTCCTCAGACTCCTGCTGTTCTGTTGATTGCCTGTGTGTGCGGCTTGTTAGGCGGCTGAAAGCATTGTGTTTAGCCCCAGAGACGGTGGCTTGAAGGTGACATCTGTCTGGGAGGTGGAGGGTAGGGGAGAGGGGAGTGCTGCGCCATGCTGCTATAAATACGCAGTGGCCGTGACAGCTCACAGAGGAAGCAGCTGAGAAGAGGAGCTTTGCTATGCTGCATACCTCCCAGTGACCCTGTCACTTGCACAGAGGTCTTAATTATTCTGCATTGGCAGCTCCCCTCTGCTCACTGCTGAAGCTGTGACACGCAAGGCCCTGTCAGAGGAAAGGCCCACACTGTTCACTCCAGCATACTGCACCCACAGAACATGTAAATAGCAGTTTGCTTCAGTGTGTGAGCACAGTGCTCCCTATACAAATCTGTCATTCAGGTTTTGAATTAGCATGTGCCCTCGTGTACTCCAGCACAACGTCTTTTGCAGCCTGACGCCATTTATCCTGCGATTATTTTGTACTTACACCTGAGATTGCGTGCTGCTGGCACACAGAATTTGTCATATTTTGACTCTCAATTACTTTAGTGGCTCTGTAACTTCAATTTGTGTCTGATATTGCAATTTCATATTCATTGTTCCCTTTCTATTTATTCGTACACAACCATTACTTATGCTTATAACTGTTGTATTTACTCTAACAAGCTCTTTCTTCTTGCTGTGTTTGTCTTCACACGTCACTAGAGAAATTATTCAGTTGTGCAGTTTCTAATCTTGTACTCGGGGTTGCAGTCCATAAAACAACTCATACTTTAGCATAGTGTGAGTGACCTCCGTTACCCTGTGAATGACGCTAGTGGCTTTAGCGGCTGTTACTGGAATGGAGGTACATCTTTATCAGCTTTGCAGGCTTAATGGCAACTTATAAACGGGGCTAGTGTTTCCACACTCAGGTTTCAGTGTGGCCAAGGTCACAAAGTTCCTGTTACACATGCAAAAACACTGAGACACACATACAGTATGCACCTTTCAAGTTTGTGTTGTTTTTATTTAGTCAGGGAGTCTAGGCTTCTCATTACATAATACCAGACTGTATTTTTTCTGCATTTTGTTCCACATTGCTGGTAAGATAAGTGACCACTACTCACCATGAAATAGTTCTTTGTGTTGTTCCCGCAGTGCCATGACCAGCTCTCTGCTCGGACAATGGCTGCTACTGTCAAGTTGCATTTATCTGGGCCCACTTGTGGGCTCATGCATGTGTGTGTGTGTGTGTGTGTGTGTGTGTGTGTGTGTGTGTGTGTGTGTGTGTGTGTGTGTGTGTGTGTGTGTGTGTGTGTGTGTGTGTGTGTGTGTTACTAACTGGCACCAGTGGATAGATTACCTAATACAGTCCAAGCACGTTATTAGACCCCAAGGCGCTGGCTAAGTCACTCTGAGTTCTGTTTCTGGCCTTTTAATTATTCATCAAGGTATTGCCTGGGATGTAACCTCAATTACTGTGGGCTGTGGGGCCAGGTCACGTGTTGTTAACACCGCACTGTGATCAGAGCCACCACAGGGAAGGCTGCCAACGGGAAGAAGTGCTCTGTGGCTTGGCACTCACAAGCCACCCACCACCACTGATTGGCTCACATTTAGCAGGATGCTGGCTGCACTGAGGGCAGAGAGGGGAGGGGCAGTCCTCAGATTCCCCGTCGCCACAATGGGAACAGGAGGATGGTGTAAATACTGTAAATCAAAGCTTGATTGGTGTGATCAGCGTGGTGTGAGCAGCCGTGTGAGGCTGGAGGAGGGGGGAGGAGGGGGAGGAGAGGGAGGTGGGAAAGGAACAGCTGAAGGTTTTAATGAGCCAAGAGGAGGGTGAGATGTGAGCTCTCTCTCTTGGGCCCACCTGTTGTGGGCAGACAGGCTGTGCACCTGCAGTCCTGGAGCCCCCAGCACACCGAGCAGAGGGGGAGGAGGGAACTGGCAACCCAGCAACACTTGACAGAAGGACACAGGATGAGAGGCTCGTCTGATTTGAGTGGCTGGAAGGTGCCACAGACGTTGCCCATCACATGCTCCCTGTTTTAAGTGTCGTCATATTGAAATTACATTCTACTCTCGTCTGACTCCTGAAACAGGACAATATACTCAACTGAGTGCTTTTGCCTCTTAATTTGCACCTTAATACGACATCTGCGTTTCCATTTGTAACGTCCATAAAGTCGAGCAGCCTGATCTGAATTTCTGTTCTTCTATCAGATCTGGCGAGAGCAATCAGACATCCCATTTCGATCATGTGTGGCAGTCCCCTGTGCTTGCGTCGCTCTGACAACCATGCTATGCATATTCAGGTAGAGATAATGAGAGCTGCTGTCATGGCGATCTATGACTAACAGCAGTTTCACGCTGTGTTAAATCAGGGCTGCTGTCTCGTTACAGTCTGCTCCCTCAGGCCACACCTACTTTTACCATCTGATAATGAGGCATGCAAATCCCACGGATTAGTATAAAAAAAGATGGTTATCATGAGGTGACACATGTACAGATCTTTCTACTGAGAGTGTTATCTGCACACACACACACACACACAGACACACACACACAGACACACACACACACTCACTCACAGGACAAATAACCCAGCCTCCCCTGATGTTTCACTGCAGTGACCCATCATGACCCTTGAATAGGCAGTCCACTAAACATTTAAACATTACTGTAAAAGCATATTATTAATTGATTAGTCAATCATCAGAAAAATGTATCTTCAACAATTTTAATGATGAAACTTCCAAACATCTATTCTCAGCTTTTTAAATCGGACTATTTGGCTTTAGGAACTTGTGTTTCTCACTATATCACGACATTTTATAGACCAACCAATTGATCTAGACAATAATTGAAGATTAATTAATCAATTCAATGTCAATCAATCAATCAAGCGTGACAGTTTGATCGGAGTTCGCGAGCAGTGAGTAACAGCTGCGTTAGATATTTCTTGGCTCTGATTGTGTTTTTTCCGCCGGCGCAGTGGAATCTTTCACTTGCCATTAGGGACACTAAATTATTATCTGACAGATTATCTGTCTTATGAACCACTTTGAGGGGATAGTGACAGTTTGAGCAAATGTGACAAAACAAGTTATTTTTATTCAAGTTACCAACCGTAGCTTTAATTTAGCTCTAGATTTAATGATCAGCAATGAAATAGTCGATAGTTGCCAAACTGAATATCATATCAACATGTCTGGAGACAAATTGTTTTGTCTGAGCTGGAGCTCCGCTGCTGTGGGTGACTGTATTGCATTACACCCAGAGGAGAAGAGCAGATGTCCCAGGGAAGTGCTACTAGAGCTCCAGGCAGCCCGTCCACGGGGGGGAAAGGGGAGGGGGGGGAACCAGGAAGCAGCTCCAGATGGGACATCCTGTGTCATAAATATTGTGTGAATTGTACTGGCTATAATGGCACATGCCTACTTCTGCCATGCTTCCGTGTAACCTTGACTGGGGATTTACAAGTACAGACATAAATTGCGGTGAATGATTTAGAGGCAGCGAGAGGGTTCAGAGAAACACATGGACCACGTTTAGAGTTAGGCAGGTGAATGACATATTACTTTTCATTTTTAAAGTTGTCCGACATTACTGTATCATATTTAGTAGTATAAATGCAAGTTGTGTTACAGAGTAACTGTAGTCACTAGTGCCCACACAAAACAAAATTGCACATATTAATTTACCACCCTGAAGCTTTTCATTTTTTATCTGGAGGTTTAATTATGTCTTCTCTCTAAAGGTCTTGTTTAGATAATGTAGTAGGTGCTAATTAACCAGCTTGCTCTCCCACTTGTAGCTAAGGTCACGATATTGCTTTGTTCATGTTGATCCAGCAGCTAAGCCACAGCGCTCTGCTTTCCATTATGCTTAAAACCAGAGAGCGCTGAAGTAAACCTACAAAATGAATTCTGGGTTAAGAAATGCAAACGCTATACGAGCCGTGTGAGCTGAGTGGATTATCTATAGCTGCAGTCCTGCTGCTTCTCTGGGATAGAGCCTTTTATTATGGAGTGTTTTATTGCTGCCAGGAGTAAAGCTGACAAGGAAGAGGCAGCTATAAAATGAAGCCTCCCATATTTGGTCGTCTGCCACCTCCTGTGAAAGCCCTGCAGTCTGTATGCATGTATGTTCCTGTGTACTGTATGTGCATGCAGGGTCTTGATGTGCATTGGAGGCTTTGTTGTTTGTTCAGTTGGTATAAGACGTGTCTCTAAAACAAACAAGGCATCGGCGATTACTCTTGTGTCTCTGTAATCTATGTGGCTCTGAAACCTAATCTGTCCCGTCCTGTACTCCACTGCATACCAGAGTTTATGTGTAGAACAGCATCAGTAGGAAGTTTGAGTAAAGATTAATTTTAATGTGCTGCCACATCTGTTTTTGGGCTGACAGAGTTTTGGCTAAAATAAAATGTCCCGAATATTTTTCCAGAACCCACAATGAGCTACAGGCTCCATGCATAAAACCACATTTGAGCAATGCTCTATATCAGTGAAGTGTGTTTTCTTTTCACCTCATATCTCAATTAGTCCAACACATCAAGGTGACTAGTTATAGCTTCCTTGGTGAACAGTGGGACACACCCAGCGACATTTTTCCAAGCTGTGTGAGTGTGTGCAAGTGTGTGTGACAGTGTGCGGATGACCACGTTCACATGCTTTGCAGTGGGGAGCAGCAGGGATCAGTGGTAGCACAGCGCTGACAGGTTGACCCGTACAAAAGCCCTCTGTCATTACAGGGATCAAACTGTTCAAGGCCACAGACTTTCACTTTTACTCCTCCCACTGAAAAAATGCCGCTCCGGCCCTCTTCAATCGTACGAGACAGTTACATGACCGTGCAGTTCGAGGACCACATCGGTGTGTAAATTTGGCCTCTCGACATAACTGTAAATGGTCCCTGTCTTTAGCAAATTGTGTGTGCATAAGTGTACACGACGCATGCTTTAGTAGATCTCCGCCTGACTGCCATTCAAGTGGAAAACAAAATTGCCCGGCATCCATAATTTAACCCTCATAAAAATTATGCAGATGCTTATTTTTTAATACATTACTGTATTACTCTGCAACAACAGGTTGAAGATTTGCGCATAGATTATTAAATCTCTTCTACTTTTAGGCTTCCAAGAATGTAATGTTATTTTCTTTTTCGCTGCATCGCCTTTGGCCAAAAATGCCTCTGGCCTGCTCTCATTGAGTTCTATGCAGGAAAAATAAAGACAGATGGTAAGTCCTCCAAATTTCTTCCAAAACAGTTGAAATCAGTTTCCTGCCCTGTGTCATATAAATTACTTTTAAATATTACAGATTTTTTATATAAAATATGTTTAGACGGAAACAGATTTGCTGTCTGGTTTAAAGACACAGTCAATATATTTTTTTCCAGTAAAGGAAGTGCACCATTTATTGTACTGCACAGAGTACAATAAATGTCATATGGAGGGTCTTCTACAGTTAGGTTAGACCCGTGGTAACACAAATTAGACCACTGACCCCCATTTGATCAGATATTTTCCCAGGGTCCCCCCTCTGATAGGATCTTGGCATTTATATGTTTTATAAAAGGACATGCCAAAATACTCACACTGTTGGTCTTAGTGTAACTTAAGGATGGAAATATAATGAAAATAGATTATCTATGCTCCCCGGACGACTTTAAAAACCACTGGGTTAGACCGCTAAAACTGTTTGTTTAAGGACAGTGAAAGATTGTGGTCTTAGTTGAATACTGTAAAATGAGACATTTGAAGTCGCACATGTCAACATTGTATTTTTTTTCTTCTTCTATATTTAACCACAGACCACAAGCTTTTCCTAACCTTCACCAAGGGCTCCGAGTGCCTAAACACAACCATAAACAAGACTCAGAGGCTGCAGACATGCTCGTGGCTCTGCAGCAGGCACAGAGGTACTTAATGCTAACATCTGCATGCTAACATGCTCACATTGACAACGCCAACATTCAGTTTTTTAGCAGGTGATGTTCACCAGTTGTTCAGTTTGTAGTCAGAAACACAAACATTGGGGAAAGTGATGATGGACTGAGATGAAGTCAGTCAGATAAGTATGGATCATCCTCTGGGGAACCTGCATGTGTGTACAACATCTCATGTAAATCCTTCCAGTAGTTGTTGAGCTATTTTGCCACTAGCATGGTTAGAAATGTTAGCATGCTGTGGAGGCGCAGATATTGAAGGAATTAAATGGGAAATCATCAGGAAATGTTTTGAAGATACATTCCATGTCAACTCAAAGTTGTGACTGAAACCAGTGTTTCCCAAACTTTTTTCTGGGGTCCCACTTTAAAAAATAAACAACCAATCACGACCAATGTTTATATCATGTTACCATATAAATGCATTTCGGGAGGGTTAACAGGCACTTGTTTTTTCCTCTAATCAGGAAAACAAGCCTTAATATTAGATTAAATATAATATGTCGGCTTCAATCGTGAACGTTCAGACAATATGAACCATCAGGCTCCTCATGTGGCTCAAATGTGTACTGCAGATGTAAGTTTTTAAAGAAAGACATGATTATGTTGTTAAAAACTGTAATTGGAGCAACATTAGACTTCTCTCAAACCATATGTGTTTTTGCTAATTAGTGAGTGTGTTACGTGTAGCAAAACAATTCAAGAGTAGTATTTAACTGACGGGACGATCAAAGGAAGAAGTGAAAATGACAGAAGTCTGAAGCAATTGTCTGAGCCGTATAACAGGTGCCACGGCAGAGTAAGTTACATGTGTACGTATGTGTTTGTCTGTTTATGTTTTCTCAGAGTAGAGGGAAAAGGAAGGTGTCTGTTGCGAGAAAGCATGTTTTCTCTCCTCTCTCCTTCTCTGATTACTGCTGTTTTGGCAGCTGACGCCTAGTAATGGAGACCTGGCTGTCAGGAAAATTTGTAGCTGTCTGCCGTAGTGCAGCTCTTCATTCCAATCAGCAGCTGTCAACCCAGCCGAGGCCGTTATTAATGACGGCCACTAACTGCCTCACAAATTCTCGGCACTATTTGAGAGCCAGCGTGAAATAAGGTTACACTCTCCCAGTGAGCTGCTGTGGGTTAATGGAGAGGTCTCAAATATCAAACAACACTACAAACTATAGTTCTGAGCCTCCTACTTCGGATCTCACGCAACATATGAAGCAATAGTTTGTGATTGTTGAATGAAACAATAATAAAAAGCAACAACTAAAAGTGTTGTCCTTGAGAATAGTTTGTCTGTTATTGTTATCATGCTTAAGGGAGCGTCGTCATTTCAGGGTGTGCATGACTGAAGTAGCCCTGCTGCTTGATTGACTGAGATAACGCCATCATAAAAACTACCTTATACCTTTATGTGGGACAGGTTGCACTAATAGAATTGTGTCTGAGGCCATAAATGTGACCGTAACAGAAAAAGCATGTGTTTGTCAGCTGTTAAATGTGGGCCGTGGGCATTCACAACGGCACACTGGGGAACAGCTGCCATATAAATCACTCACCTTTAAAATGCTGCGATGAGCTCTCCGCCCTCAGCGTCACTCCCCGGGTGAACAGAGGAGCGATTCAGGGCAGGGAGCGGCTGACACCGAGCACGTGACACCGCCTCCATGTGCCTGGCAGGCAAGGCGGCCGAGAACATCGCCTTTCGTCAGGTTCCTGGCGGCTTAAGCTCGCTGCAACCATGACTCCTTTAGCGCCCGAGGAAAAACGGTGTGGTGCGGCAACACCCAGAAATAAACAAAGAATTTCACCACAAGCTTCTTCTCTGCTTGACTCACATGGTTCCTCCACTTATCTTTCATCTGCCAGATTACTTATCCACCCTTTTTAGGTTGATGAGTTACACCACAAAGAAGATTGATGCTCGTGGCTATTATGGGCCTTGTAAAAGAGAAGAGAAGATTCTTGTCCTGTGACAGGTAGCAATTAAGTCTTAAAGAGGTGTAAGGTCTTGGATTATCCTTGTCAGAGAGGTCATATCAAAGAACACCATGTCTGCTATTTGTGAGTTGCTATAGAAGGGGGAAGTGGATGGCGTAGAGATTGTTGTGGATTTTTCTTTTACCTGACCTTTGGTTCACAGGTAATCCTTATCTCTGGAATCTTGATCCTCAAAGGTACGGCTGTTTCCTACCCTCATTCACAGGACAATCTTTTCCATCATCATGCATCCGCAAAGGAATGCTCACACCTGTAGCACTTCACCCCAATGTGAAGCCTGTTGTGAGAATCCAGCCGGGCCAACCTTATTCTGCTAGCACATGCTGATCACTCCTCAGATAACAAGCTGTTGTTTCGGCAACAGCCAGACTATCTAGGAAATGATAGAGCGAAAGAAGGAATGATGGTTATAATGATAATGACAATAATAATAGTCACTGTTATAAGAGGTGCTGGCGCCCTCGAGTCCTGCGGCTGTTTGTGGTTCATTCAGACCTGTTCTCCCGCTGCATTCCTCAGCGTGTTAAGTTGTTTGTTAGCGTCTGTGTCGGTGCAGTGACGGGCGGAGAAAGGGATACGCGAGTCAAAAGCACCCCTGATCTTGGATTGAGGAAAGAGCTGTGTGACATACAGCTAACCGCTCAACCACCTGTCAAGCCACACACGCCGTTACCACCCCGCCCTGCACCATCACTGGGGAAATCGCTGACAATTACGGGATACTGTAGATACAATTTCTCTAGAAGGAGGAGCGAACAGTTCTTCAAGTATTCTGAGGTATTTGACCCGCGGTGTCGGGTTTATGATTTAAGTGCTGTTGCGTCAGGCTGATGGTCCTCTGTGGATTCATCTCCCCTCGGGTGGAGAGTGACAGGACAAGAAAAGGCTGGAGGAATGTCTCCAAACTTGAAGTATTTTCTTGAAGAAGCTTCGGGTTATCGACCCCTGCTTAAGACATGCAAGGCATAGCAGTCAAGCTAAAGAGCACAGGAGCCTGAAGGCACACTCGTCCTCAAGCATTATTGGTCTAGTTCGACTGCATAGTTGTCATGCATCGTCGATCGGTTTGACTAATTGTTTATATGTACCAAATATAGGCGTGCGAAGTTTGCTGGTTGCTTCCTTCCTTGTTTGTGGTGTAGTGACAGTCAGACCTGTAACGCGATCCCACGATGAAAGGAGCGAGTGATGGGACAGAAGGTCACAGAGTCTGAGGCAGCGCCGCGTCACACTTGTACACGGCCAAACCAGTTCATGAATGTGTTCTTTGTTTGTTTTCGACGAGAAAGATCAAGTCTACAGATACATGAACATAAGGGACTCGAGCAAAGTTCATTGTCAAGATACTTCACTCCAAACCAACTCTAAAAGTTACATGAATGCTGATTTATTTCAGGAATGAGTAAACTGATATTATTTCTTTCTCATTATAGCTGAAATAACCTTTTGAATTGTTCCATTAAAATATACCATTGTTAAAAGTGCTTGTGTAATGCAGAAAGGAGATGCACTTCATTGTTAATTAACTCTCAGAATCCTCTCCAGAGCAAATATGAGAGAGGATCTGCTAAATCCATTAGCCTTTACGAATGTAACACCAGACTGTCAGGGGAAATGGTAAACCTCACTTTTTTACATGTCAAACATAACATGATGAACAGCCATAAAGTCGCACAGCATTTAAAGTTCACTTTTCCCACGTCGCGCTGCCACAGCACAGGGCCCGTCTGCACAACCACAACACCATAACTCATGCGAGCTCTATAAACTAATCACTTCCAGGGTTTCCTCACACCGAGGCCAGACTCTTTCATCTCTGGGTAGATGAAAAATCTGCGGTTGTGAAATTTACACTGAGCTTATTCTTGAATACTCTGTGGACTAAAAAAAGCGCAAAAAACTATTTCATGAGGGAGCTGTTACATCCGCAGAGTCACTGCTCTTCTGTGCTCTTTTGTGGATCTAGTTTCAGATCCATGAAATAAGATTCCTCTGTCTGGGTGAGACCTAGACATGGGTGTCTGTCGATGTAGAAAGTCAACATCTGTGTGGCTGGGAAGTTGTTTCAGCCCAGGTCTCTGGAGGAAAAGCAGCAGTTAAAGGGTGCCGTCACACAAAAGGCAGATCTGAGAAACAACTACAACTAATCTTCGGTGTATTTCACTCTTCCATTTAATTTTGTTTTTGGAGTACCTCACAAATTGCACGAGGCCTCCCACTGTAAAGTTGTTTCCACTGAGGACATTACTTATTGAAGTGGATGTTTCTGACCTTAGTTGAAACACTACAAGGCGTCCCTTTAAGATGAGGCTCACAGTGATTTTAAAAAGTGTGTCTTACTCATCGGTCATTCGCCAGAGCAGCATGTAGGTCATCGATTTATTCATCGATACACCGGATTGTTCATACTCTTAACATGATGTGAGCTGTGGAGAATCACGTGGGTCACATCCAGTTTATCAGAAGACCCGCACTGACTAGTGGCCATGTTAACGTACCATGTAAATAGTTTACTGACTTTTAATGGCAGAATCTCACCTCAAGGTCTGGAGCTCTTCTGGAGCTGTCGATCACGTCCCGTTGAAACTTTGGACACATGGAAGCTCAACTTTAAAGCTGTCATGGATGAGAAATTGCTCAGAATCCAAATGGAAATATAAACAACAGAATCTGCAATTTCATGTTAACTTGGCAAACTCTGCTGATCATGACCGTGATGTGATTGAAAGCTCCAGAGCAGCTGTTAAATAGATCTTCATGTCTTGTCAAAGTTACAATGTGCTTTTCAGAGGCGGGTTAGGAAAAGTAATGAAATTGTGCAAAGATTTGGCACGAAGCATAAAAAAACAAAAGCAGAATTTAAGGCGTGAAATTCTAGTCACAGCCAAGAACAATTAAGAAGAGGCAAATAAAAGGAGATTAAAATAAAGAGTAAAGCAAAACAACAGGGTTTAAAGCAGAGATTTAAAAAGGTGATAAAAACTGCCCGAAGGAATTATCAACATTGTTCTCTCACCTTTCATCGTTACGGCTGCTGGATCTCTGCCTATGTTTAGGCCCATAAGGGTGAATACAAAGACATGTGAGGGTAATTGTAAACAGTTATTTAGTGAACATGTCATCTATAAATCGCCTCAATGCTTCAGGCCCTTAAGTGTCTACCCTTTTTTTTCTTTCAAGTAATTAGCAGTTTTTTTTAATCAATTTGTTAACCGCTAATATAAAAAAGATGTGTTTCACAAAAGCCCATACGCACAAGACAGTGTATCAATTTTGTGAAACTCCCAATGTCGACAACGTGTGCTCAACTATAACTTCAAGTCCCCGGTGGCCTATGTAGCCTAAATTGGCTAATGGATTTCTGCCAGATCATAAACTCAGTTGTAAAATTAACAGGAATCTGGAAAGAGGATAATATGGCAGCTAATATGTCTCCTAACCCTCGTTAAAAGTGTGGTTGTGATTAACCTTATTGTAGCCAACTCGTTTCATGGATTATATCACATTGTTACAGCACACATTATAAGATGGGTTCCTAAAAATGCACTCCTGTGTTAGTTTTTAAGCTCCACAGACACATTTATCACGGAGGGAGCACTGTGTGCACAGCCTGTTAGGATTTCATGACAGTGTCCATGATGGAGTGTCATGCTGAAACGGGCTTTGTAAAAAAAATATACCCACAAATATAGCAGCCTGTTTCCCTGACGGAGCGGTTTGAGGTGACAGGGCTGTAAAATGTGGGTAAGAAAATGGATCATGTGAAACGCGTTGAGGCCGACAGAGTGATACTGAATATCTGTCCATTTCATACAGTGCGAGAGAAAACTCAAAACAAGGAAAGGAAACCATGGAAATTAACAATTTTGTGGCTAAGCTATTAGTGGGCTTTTTGGCTGGCAATGCTAAAGATGGATAGCTTATCTGACTTTAGTAGCTGGCACAGCAGCATTAGTGCTGAGCTGGAGCGAGGAGAGGAACAATACGGCACATTAGAGGAGCAGCCAGCACACGCCAGAAACTGCTCCAGACTTCTAATTAGCATTCATTAACAGTAGGGGAAAGAGCGATTATGGTCTTTAAGTAGTGCATTAGCTAATGTTGCTTTTTCTCATGTCAGCAGATTTAGATAGCGAGGAGTGTGCTGCCACATCAGAGCCACTGTTTTGTGCTGACTGGGAGGTTTTGGTTGATGTTTGTGATGACCTTAAAATACACCGCTGCTGTTTGTTTACACTAGTTATTACTGCTAACAAGGCCACAGGCTCAGTCGCACACGACTGACTGCCTTCTACCATCACAGCTGCTGCAGAGGCTCATGTGTGACATCCATCACGGCTTTTATGTTGCTTCTTTACAGACTTGCTAGACAGATGTACAGAAGCGTTCTTTGTGAGCTATTAGCCTGATTGTACACCTCTGAGTCGCTGCTCACATCTCAGATTCAGGCGATCAATAATGAAGTACGGTAATGGTAAATTAGTTTAATTATCTGGCTTGTGATCTACAATTTACAATATGTTTCAAAGAATTTCTATTTTTGCCGTGATGGATATCATACCTTAGGTTAACACTTTCTCAAACGTAAATTAGACTGGCAAGCAAAAAAGTACATTCAGGTTGTTAAAGCAACTAAAACTTTTATTCATTGATTTAAAAATATATATTTTAGGCACTGGGGGCAGCGCAACCAGCATGTAATACAAAAAAACATATAAGTTGAGAAAACATAACTATTTATTAACATGTCGAGTTGGTGTCCACCTAACACATTTAAATCCAATATTCCCACACAAGTTATGAGCAGGTTAAGCAAAGACTGATTATGCCTATATTTAATTGTAATATTTATACAGGTTTAAAGAAATACATATCTACAGTGTTTTAAAAAGAAAAAATGATCAACACACCAGAACTCTGATCAATAACAGAATATTGTTTGTCCTCTTCTCTATTCTTGTCACTTAGATGGTCAGATGCAGAAGCTCATCATGTTTGTGTTTGTTTTCCAGAATCTCCTGCAGATTAAACTGTGCTGGTGGGTGAATCCTGAACAAACAGAAGGTGCTGCTATCTGATGGGTTTATAATTTCCCCTTTTTTTATAACTGCAAATAAGGCAAAACTCAAACAATATTCAGCTGCTCCCTGTAATTAAAGGTTTATTCAGCCACAAGTACGCTTTATGCCACTGCATGTTTTATGTGGAGAAATCACAGTTAATGGCATTTAGAACTGACTCCACTTTGCATGTATTCATCCACATGATGAATGGAAGGTTTAATTTAGTAGTTGAGCAATCTGATCGGGGGAAATATCATAATTAGGCTGTTGATATTGGCAGCATCTTGACCTTGAACGAACTGAATAAAATACCTCTCCTTCAAGAGTGAAACCATCTGAAGTGTTGAGCCGTTCATGTATGACTGTCAGCAAGTCCAAGCTCGACTGCACAGAGCGCCCTAGGCCAGCAGAGTCTGACATCTCACAACTACATCCACATAAAAGACAGGTGATGAAAGAAATGTCCCTCTTGTCAAACACGGAAGCCACTGAGGCGAAGAAAAGTAAGCAGGAGTTTGCTTTCTTCCGTTTTCTTATTATCTTTATTATTATTGCTGCACCCGGCGGTCAAGGTTCACTGACAAAGCACACTTAACCATGTATCCTGTCACACACACACACACACACACACAGGCACACACACATAACTCTCTGTCTCTCTCCTAACACCAGTCCTGCTCTGTGTGCTCAGCTAATATTGACTCTCCTGACTAACACTGCCTCTATTGAGTCAAACACAGAACTGTTTGACTAGAATTAGAACATCATTGAGATAACAGCCGCCGACCTGTCCGGGCTGGAGCTGCCGTGCTAATGTAAAGCAGAGCAGGGAAACCGCAGCTCATGATGGTTGTGAGTGTGCTGGAGGTGCAGAGGTGGGGCTCCCAATCTGGTCCCTACACAAATGTTTTCTCACTCTGCGAGTTTTATCGGCGACGCACAATAACAGCCACTTGTGAAACGTCTTCTTGTGAAATCACACACACACACCCAGCGTTCTTGTACAGCTGTGGGAAAAGCTGTGTTTATGTGTGTGTGCATGTGGTGTTTCTGTCATTAAGCTCACTGAGTCCTGGAGGTTGTAAAACTGGCTTGTCACTGGAGCCATTGTGTCGTTTGTGCAACCGCGACGGAAACAATGTGCCGTCAAACTTGTTGGCAGCAGGAATAAAAGCTTTATGGATTGTGTGCCAAAGCACGTTTTTTTAATCTGAATGCAGGTATTAAATTCTTATCTTCTGTTACACATTGCTGCTATAATGTTAACAGCTCTACGCGGCCATAAAACACAAGCACACAAAGGACACAGAGATAAGTAACCCTACTAGACTACTCACCACTCACAGGCCTACTCACTTTATCGCTCTTTATCTCTCTCACTTACACATTTCCCAAACTCAGGCTGAAATCACTTCTTGTTTACTATGCAGTACATATATTTTCTTTGTGTGTAATTTATGTAGTGCCAGAAAAATGTCCACAATGCAATGAATAAGAGCACCCTCCATGCATATAACTTTCACTATTTTCTGCAAACATTACCACAGTGCAATGTGGTGCCTTTTATAGATGTAAAGAATCTGTGACAATGCGTGGATGATTGATACACTTCATTTTCTATGTTTAGTCTACTGTTAAATTGACTATTAGTTAAGCCCCGCCCCCTGCTGTTACTGTGGCTAACCCTGTCAAGCTATTGGTTCTCGCACGGCACTTATACAGTTTAAAAAGATAATTATGGCAGATTTACTACTGAAAATAATGATTTTAAATTTGCTCCTTGATTTCACACTGAGGGAGACAATTCTAGCTGGTGAAGACGCATTTAGCATCTTATGTCTGCCGTGGCAGATTTAATCAGCTAAAGTTAAGCTAATGCATTTTCAATGAGTGAGCTGACCTTTTAATAAAATGCCAGCTGACTTGTTTTAAATGAGAATCTTGTGTAAAAAAAAGAAAGTCTTTAACACCCACTTGATGGCTTCATACATGACGTTGTGTTAAAAAATCAGCATGCTCTTCAGTTGCTCATTAATATCCATCCATCCATCCATTTTCCACCGCTTATCCGGGGTCGGGTCGCGGAGGCAGCAGGTCAAGCAGGCTGACCCAGACTTCTCTCTCACCCGCAACATCTACCAGCTCATTCTGGGGGATCCCGAGGCGTTCCCAGGCCAGCTGGGAGATATAATCCCTCCAGCGTGTCCTGGGTCTTCCCCGGGGCCTCCTACCAGATGGACGTGCCTGGAAAACCTCTAAAGGGAGGCGTCCTGGAGGCATCCTAATTAGATGCCCGAACCACCTCAGCTGACTCCTTTCGACACGAAGGAGTAGCGGCTCAACTCCAAGCTCCCTCCTGATGTCCGAGCTCCTTACCCTATCTCTAAGGCTGAGCCCGGCCACTCTACGGAGGAAACTCATTTCGGCCGCTTGTATCCGCGACCTCGTTCTTTCGGACACGATCCAAAGCTCGTGACCATAGGTGAGGGTTGGGACGTAGACCGACCAGTAAATTGAGAGCTTCGCCTTTCGGCTCAGCTCCTTCTTCACCAAGACGGCCCGGTGCAACGCCTGCTTTACTGCTGCAGCCGCACCGATACGCCTGTCGATCTCCCGCTCCATTTTACCCTCACTCGTGAACAAGACCCCGAGATACTTGAACTCCTTCGCTTGTGGTAGGCACTCTGTCCCCACCCGGAGGGAGCAATCCACCGGTTTCCGGCAGAGCACCATGGCCTCAGATTTCGTGGTGCTGACTCTCATCCCCGCCGCTTCACACTCGGCTGCAAAACGCCCCAGTGAATGCTGGAGGTCATGGTCCGAGGAGGCAAACAGGACCACATCATCTGCAAACAGCAGAGAGGCGAACCTGACATTCATTCATTAATATGCAAATAGTATTTAGCTGTAGAGCTAGTTAGTGGGAATATTATGGGGAAGAAATGATTTTAACGAAACATTTGTCTTCGCACACACGTTACCACTTCTAACGTTGCAACAGAAAACGTGTTTAGGATGAGGATTTACTGATGAGTCTGGCAAACCCGTCTGCTAGCGTTGGCCGGGGTTAATGGAGTGTAACTTTGCCAAATCCATTAAAGAGCAAGACAGAGCTTCATTATCTTAAACTCTGATAGCATCCAGGGCCGGCTTCCACAGTTTGTTATTAACAGGTTGTTATTGTCGCGGATTTTTTTTCCTTCAAATTAGGCACAAGCATCCACATGGACGCAAGGATGAACTGGTTAGGATTTGGTGGTCAGAGGTCACGAAACCCTTTTTTGGTCATACTTCAAGAATTCATTTTCTAATTATTACAATTTCACACAAATGTCTGATAGAATAAAATGATGAAGTGATGACACTTGGACATGGATGTAAACTGCAACATTGCTAGTCAAGTCATTTTAGTTGGTCTTGTCTTTTTGGTTTTAGATCCTTTAACTCTTTGACTACCAAGTGGGAAAACCTTTGTTGGGCCCACACATCTGCGTGAGGGGCACGCCATGTTTGTCAACCTCATGAAAGGGGAAGAGCATAATAAAACGCTGCTGCAGATGGCAGTGCAGAAATCTTTTCTGCCTATGTGGTTTAATTGTATTCCTCCAGGCCCTCGTGGTATTTTGAATGGCCCTGGGTTATGTATTCACTCGTTCATGTAAGCTAAATGAACCATCCATAATGTAAATGAGAAAGAAAGAGAGATTGAGAGAGAGACAGGGATGCAAATGCAGTGGTGCTGCTGGTGTTGGGAGGCAAGAGAAGATATGTCAGCATTTTCCCATATTTCACTTTCAAATGAGCTACAGCTGAATGGAGATTCTAAACCTTTTGCACTGCATACACCAAATAGTGCAATTACTTATCAAAAGATTCAACAATATGTGAATTTAGAAAGTCAAAAGCGTCACAAATGTGGTTTATCGTGTGAATTTAAAGAAAGGGTATCTCGTCCTTGTCTTGGATTTGCATGTAGAGGGATGATTCATTTACACAGTTGCTGACTCTCTCATGGCTTGCAGGAGTTCTGTGCATTTGTGTTTATTGTGGTTGAACCTCCAGCCCCTTTTCTGCTATACCCATTTAGCACACAAAGTCCCAGATGAACTGTTTTCCCATTTAGCAGACGAAAAGCACCTTTTTAAATAGTTAATAGCTTTCCAGGGACACAGGTCGTGTTTTGAGTGCAGAATAATCACTGTTGGAATTTATTTTTTTGGGGTGTGCCTGTTCAAGTCACAACACAAGGTAACAAATCAGCATTGCTTCTGTCTGCACTCCATCTCATTTCAATCAGTAATTACCCGGCATATTTGTGCTTGGCACTGCGAAACATGATGCAAGTTATTTTGTGTCCTGGATTAGAAATATTTCCTGGCATTTCACTGCCTCCAAAGTGTCACATCCAATTTGATATTAGATAAATATTTGAGCTGGCACGCAATGAAGCGTATGTCATTTGAGCAAAAAGCACTGGCACTATGGATGCATTTAGCTGCTCAAAGGGAGGAAAAAGACAAGGGAGAGGCCTTGTCTGTTCTCCATTAGATTCCACTCAGTTCCTCTACAAACAGAGTGGAAGCTAGCCAAACAAGCTTATTCAAGGGGGTTCTGTGTGGACCGTGTTAGCTCAGCAAATCCAGCTCCACAAACATGCTTCAAAGAATCTTGCTATCTCTGCAGAGCCTTTGATGTGGGTATTGATCATGCAGCGGCCTGTGAGAAAGAGGGATGCAGTGGAGGTTTAATATTGTGTTCGGGCTCAGATAGAATAGATAATAGCAAAAACATGCACTCCCATCACGTCGCGCCGTGCTTCAGTTATGACAGCTGCACAACCATTTTCTGGCTCTGAGGTAGATGCGATTAGGAGTAAAAGACAAGGGAAGAGCAAATCAGATCATTTGCCCTGAGGACAGGTCACAGCGCATTATGTTTACCACAGTAGAGGAGCCTGAGCAGAATACAAATACAGTGAAAACACGAGTTGACAGACACACCTCCGGGTGACAGTATAAACAGCCTGAGATGTGTCCACCCACTACTAAAAGCCTGAATACATTCCCATTGCAGAAGGTCACCTCAGTCTCAGGAGGGAAACATGAACAACAGTAACACTTTTGGAAAGTTCCCAGTGTCGCACTACTGTGGCAAGAAAAGCAAACACAAACAGATCCCCCATATTCACGATCACACAGTCGTGTTGCATGCTATAGAAAGACAAACAGAGTGGGCTCTTCTTAGCACGGTAAAACAACCACCCACAGCCCCGCTACTGTCTCACACTGAGACCATTAGTCACGATGATTCCTCTGCCAGCTGTCCTGGTGTTTGCTTAAGCTAGCCTCGCAGGCAGGTTGAGCCCCATTTGAATTCTCACTTCAGTTTATTAGGCATGCGCTGGATCATTAGTATCCAGTAAGGACCATGTGGATGTGTTCCTCAGGTAATGTTCAAATGCAAATTGGAACGGCCATTAATCATGCGGATAAACACACCATGGAAATAGCATGCTCCGTGAATTATGTGAACCCTCGTTCAGCCAGTGTTTTTGCTTTTTGGAACAAATGCCCCGCTCACCTTGTAAACAGCGGTCGCAGCCAGCGCTCTATCTTATTTGGATGCTGAGATCTCAGCCTTTATACTCATAAATTGCCCTGTGTGGTAAAAGTTGCAGCTTTATTAGAATGAATGAACTTTGCAACTTAGCCATATCTAATGAAATAAGTAACAACTCTTTAATGTGCCATGTCAAATTGCCTGCTATTTACAAAGTGCAAAGTGCACAGTAGTGAACAAGAAGAGCAATGTGGCAGTCTATTATAAGATAAACAGCTGACGTGTGCTTTCAAAGAGGCTTTTATGTTTGCTTTTGCGTGGGATTTTGTGAGTAGGGACCTGATTGAGCCTTATGCAGATATAAAAATCATGTGGCGCTATTTCCCCCTCTTTCAAATGTCACCTATGATTGTTCACAGATAAGCCGGTTTCAGTGTGAGTAATTTGCATGACCGCATTGGCAGGACAAAGGTTTGAGATACCACTCTCACTCTCACTGTAGCAAACAAGGACTCACAGATATCAGTTTAGCGGGTTAATAAGAGGTGTTTTAACACTCATTTATTCTTTGTACTTGCAGAAATGAAGCTAGAAGATTCATGTGAAGTGAGCGAGTCGTGAGTCAATCTCCACCACATCCCAAATACCATTTAGCCATCATACATCATCCTGCATTGTGCCATTGTCAGGACAATCGCTTCTGGCATCTCCTCTCCTTTCATTTCATCAGCAAAAAGCTTGGAGCGCTGCTTAAATAATCAGCCAACTGCACGCAAAGCCCGGTTACGCCGCAGCGTTAACTAGATGAGATCAACCACTTGTAAAAAAGCAGTCGGATTTCTCTGTGAGGGACACATTGCGGTTACAATGAAAGTGAGTCAATGGAAATCAGTCATGGCACACTGTCACCACGGTAAGGACACAGCCAGCTAAAAGTGCAGCCAAGCCACATAGACTTGGCATAGAGAATACACTCAACTGACAGCTGCAAGCACTCAGTCGGCTGCAAAGAACAAAGACGGGGAGGGGGAAAAAAACATTGGGCCCAATTTGCCTATAATGGGCCTTTACAACAATGGCTTCCAATATTTTTTTCGAAGAACTCAGTCATGTCTTGAATTACGTTTGTCAGAGGTCAACTCTCTCAATGTTGACGTGTAACCACAACAACAAGCATGAGGACAAATGGATTCTTCATTACAACTTGAACTCTAAATGATAATGTCAGGAAATGAAATGGACAGTGACGGACTCAACATCTGTTTAAATCATCATTGGTAAAAAAAATAAATAAAAAAGAAAACGTCATCGATGGCATGAAGTAAGAAATCAGATCTGCTCATTGTAGACGGTCTCTCAGAGTGTGAGTGGAGAAGCTAAGTGACATATCGGACTAAAACACAGCAGAGGAGGTGGAGGTGGAGCAGATGGGATGAGGTGTTCTGAACCACTAACCACATGTGCTTAAGGGTCAGAGCAATTCTCATCCAACGTGCTTCTAAACAGCTGAAAAAACAAACTTTACCTCCGGGAGTCTCTGCGATTTTGTGACTCTTTGACCCATCTGCTCGTCACAGCCGCACCAGCAGAAAAGAGAGCGTGGGAGCTTTTACCTTTTATTAACACTGAACACGGTGCCTCATGCCTCCACTGTGCCTTTTAGTATGCATTAAGGCAGAGGAGCGTGAGGTGAGCAAGCAGTGGAGAGGAGCCCAGCAACAAAAAGAGCCAGATGAGTCCCGAGAGGCTGGGAGATGGGCTGAATGACAATTGACTGGCTGTCAACACTCATCTGCATTCGCATATCTTTCTGGCCCGACGCATTTAGCTGGCAGGCAGCCGCGGCCTTGACATATGAAGACGCAGTGTACAGACCGCTCAGAGCTTTGGTGTGCAAAGCTCTGCTCTCATGCAGTATTTACTCGTGTTTCCCACTAATTGGCTTTCATTGTCAGGGAATTGTTATCCTCGCCACTAAAAGAAGGTAGACCACCTTCGTAATGGCTTCTGGTTTAAAGGACAGCTGTGAGTTAGCTACTCGCTTCGACATGCCCTTCAAATCAGCAACCATTCAGTTGTTATGATACCGCTTTGGAAGCAACTGAAACATGCATCACACTCTGAATGCTCCGGGCAGCCAAGTTTAGAGTGCTACTGGGTAGGGTTACACTTTCATCACACCTATTTAAACTCATGCCCACTTTTCACAGGCTGGTTCAGTACAGCGTGTTAATCATAGGAGCAGAAAGAGGTCATAAACTTTCTGCTCAAGTCAAATATAGCGAAACAAAATAGCTGCTTTAAAGCAGCTATAATCGACATTTTACATTAATAGATCGAATGACTGCGTGATGTGAAACGTGTCCCTGGCAGTGAGGAAGGTACGAGCCTTTCGGCTCATTGTTTTGATTTTTGTGCCGACAACTTTACTGTTTTGGTTCACTCTCACCGCTCTCATGGCAATGTTTTAAGCTGCAGCTGTTTCCAGTGAAACATCTTTGAAAAGTCACTGAAGCTGCTCAGCACCGAACAGCAGACGGACAAAGTTAGGGACTAACTGATGAACACAGTGAGTTTCCCTCAGGACTAAGGGTGGATTATACTGGACTAACATGAAGGGGTGGACAGAAACACGACTCCCCCTGAAGCTTGATGTTCTGGATGTTTGATAACAAGTTTGCCAAATCAACTATGCCACGCTATGTCACTGATGTTAATAGCGTGTTTTTTGCCGTAACATGAAAAAATGGTTTATGCAGATTCAAATGATGTAAAAAGGCTAGCTTTTGAGCTGTCAGTGAGGAAAATCAATAATTATATGACAGGTAAAACAGTGGACAGGGTTATTTTGCACCACTAATTACGAGTGGCCCTCATCGACATCATAGATTGGTGTGAAAATGATTTGCAGAATGATGTATTCTTAACATGCAGTTGGATGAACGGCGGTGTCTTTAAGACTTGGTGCGTGCTGATTGGAGGCCTTTGTGTGCAGCTTTCATTTATTTCCCTCAAGTGTCTCTTTGAAACCGGTGATGTTGATCAGGAGCGCAACAGGAGTTTCATAATAACATCTTTATAGTGTTCGAGCCACTTGTTGTGGAGGGCTTGCGGTGAGGAGCGGAGGATAACAGTGTGCTGCTGCACAGCAAACAGAGCCTGGTCAAAAAGCAGAGCACTCAATATCTCATAGGAGTGAATTTAATGGCCACTGGTTGCTCTGGGCTCTTGACCCTCTCCAAGAGGCTCCATGTTAGTCACTCTCCAGTGCTTTCCAATTGAAACCCAGCCAGACTGGTAGTTGATGAGATTTCAAATGTCTACTCAAAGCCTGGATGACTGTACCACTAGCTTCAGCTGGCCATTACACTGGCGATGCTCAGTTGATAAGAGATCGGGAAACTGGACGCTGGCATTTTAGCACATGGAGGTTTTGCTGCAGTTTTGAAGTTCAGGGTTTTTCACACTCCTGTCTGCTTCTAGTGGTTTGTTGTAGTGTTATTCAGGCTGTAGTGTACAGTTAACTTTGCTCGTTTTAAACATAGCCAAAAACATAAATAAAGTGGTGGAAAGTAATTAATTACATTTTCTCCAGTACTCTTAATAAAAAACATCTTTGAGGTACCTCAAATCTTGAGGTTCTATTCTGGGCCACTTCATATCTCAGAAGGTTTACCTTTATTTGACAGACGTAGTTATTAGATTGCAATCTTAACTATGATCAGTATATGAAGTGTGAAGCATTGTGATGATTAATCCCCAACAATATAAAAATAGTCATCAGTAGATAAAATATAATGCTGCTAATCTAATTTACCAGGGGTGTTTGTCACCTAATGAATACCTGTACGTGCATAGTAGTTTTGTGGTATTATTTTAACTAAAGGAAATTTTAATACTTTTTCCTTAAATATCAATTTTGGCCCTCGTCTCTTCCTGTTTGCAGATAAAGTGAAAAAAGGAGACGCTTGTAGGTTGTGACCAAGCCTCCAAACAGTTCAGACCAGGATACTCAGGCTTTTTAATAGCTGGGACCTGAAGGCAGCCAACCAGACTAAGTTAATGTGAATTTATATACGAGGTGTCTTGTTTAACATATTGCATATCTAATCAAGCATGAGCACAAGAAAGCAATTTCAGCAAAGTAATGTAAAGCAGACTTTGTTTATATGACAGAATATTGCCACATTCTTGACACAGCGGTCTAATGGGACGTTAAATCTCTTTCCGAGCATGATTTTAAAATAAGCAGGCAGTCTCTCCTTATTGGCCCATCAACAGTTCTGCTGACTGCTAATCGCTTTTAAAGCAGCACAAAATTGACCCTTGAAACTGCAAAGCTGCTATTATTTTTTTCACAGACACTTAAACTCTGTGCTTCTCTTCAGTGACATTCATTCAGTCAGCATTTCTTGTCAACCCGTTAACATGCTTACAGAACTGTGTGGCGTGAGTCAGGCGTCATGTGCCTCAAGTATTACTGCGGTGGTCAGCACATGATGTAGTGCTGTCCTCTAGTGCCATCTAGTGGTCGGAAATGATCCTGCACTAATTGCCGGGAGCATTATTCAAACTGTCAAATTTGCATTGTTTTTACTTTGTATACACGGCAAACCGGTGCTTCAAAGGAATTTTATTCCTTAGTGTACAGTGAAGGCAGGAGAGAATCGTTCCATCAACAGCAGAACCACATTTTATAAAGAAGGGAATTCAAAGATAACTGGATAATTCAAACCCTACTATAAGCTCGATATAATAATTTACCCATCAAGAACAAAACAGTATGAAGCAGATGAAAATCAATGTTGTGGAAGTTTCACATTGACTCCACATGTGCCAAGTAAAAAATGTGACTTCTGTTACACACAAATGTGCAAGCAGACTTTCAGCAGCGGCGCCACAGTATCTTTTATATTCTCCGGCATTCTTGACTGAATCACAGAATACTCGTTATCTATTGGTTCAAATACAACATATAAAATATTTTTACAAAACAGCTTTGGTGATGTATATACACTTCTGAATATATAAAAAGCGTGGAAAATGTTTAAATATAAAAAGTTGAGACTATTGCACAACAGCCAGGTGAGAGGGAGCGATCACTGGAGCAGCTGGCGGCTGCTTTTAGGGTTTTCTGCGCCTGTAAAAGAAAAAATGCAATCAAATACTGTGCTGCTCTTGCAAAGGAAATGTTATTTTCAGATGTGATTTATGGACTGCTTACTTGGTGATCCCATGATGCTCAAAGCCAGGACCCATGTTGGATCCAGCCCTCATCTCCAGAGCCACAGAACACTGCCAACAAAAGACAAATTAGGACCCAAAGCTAGTCTGAAGCGTTTACATTAGTCTGTGCTGTTGCTCATGCATCTTCCAAAGATACTTTGTTGCTTCTTTATCAAATGTCTGTCTCTGCCTGCAATCAGGGTGCAATGTGAAGAGTGCTACAAGAATTGACCTGGGGGGAATTATGTAAATTAATTGGGTGCATATCTTGCAATAAATCCAATCATATGTTCAGTTCTGTGTCAGAGTTGTACCGATTTGACTTAAGTGTCATTTTTTAATCTGTAGTTGGAGGGTATTATATTCAGTTCCAACAATTAATCACCCGAGATAAATTAATCAGCAACTTTATAAATTGTTAATTTAATTTTTACTGCTTTTCTTGTCATGTGATTTATTAGCATTGTAATCTTGTGAGTTGTTTTTTGGTGAGTTGTAACAAGCAAATTGATTTATTTTCATTTATTAATGGGGAAAATAAACAGATAATTGAGAATGAAAACAACTGTTGTTTGTTTCCCAAACTACGTTAATTATGACAAATTGTATCTAATAACATTTTCGAAAAGAACAAGAGATACATGCAAAGTAGTTTATTGGAGACTAATCAATATAATCATCCTACCCTCGTCTCCACATCAGTCCAAGCACCATCTGTTCCATCTCCATTGGCAGCTTCACCTTCTGCTGATTTTCTTTTACGCCTTCAGACACATTTAAAGTGACAGAAACAAAATGTTTAAACATCATTACAACAGCCGACTAATCAGCCGCTCCTAAATGTCTGTCGGCTGCTACCTGGGGACGGAGGTGAGCTCCTGCCTCAGTGTCTCGATGTCAGTGAACTGGACAGCCTGTCCTCCTCCTCTGGTTTTAATCACCTCACCCTGTAAAATGAAGAATAGGTATGACGCGATAGCTCATTTCAATTCAGGTTGGTGTAAAACAAAGGGAGTTAAGTGCAGCCCATGGTTTTCATATTTTAAAACCGTTGGATACAGTGTTGATCACTCACTTGCCTCTAACCAGACTTTTATCCCCGACATGCAATATGTAGCAAACCAAAAATGGCACAGAAAAGACATCTTTAGATGACATGCTTCAAAGACCTGTTTATAGATGACAGCTTTTCCTCGTTTGATCAAACTTCTGAAAGTCCTGCCACTTTAGATATCTACAGATCAGAGGTTTCTTTTTCAACGCGTAAGACACTCCAGGAGACACTCTGCCCTGAACACATTTAAGAACGGGGGTATTCAACTAAAATTCTGCGAGGTCCACATAGAGAGAATTTCATCATGCAAAGGTCTAGAACATCACAATAATGTCCAATTTGCGCTATATGATATTGTGCCATATGTATTGAGTAGCCAACAGTTGTATTAACATCTGTATGAAATCAACAACTGACAAATTCAAATTAAATAAAGAAACTTCAATTAAATAACATCTAAACAATATTATTACAGATTTCCAATTGAACTGGATTAATTACAAGGAATACATACACTAATAATACATTATCTTTAAAACAGAAAGCTTCTAAGCTCTGACCTCAGGGTTCTAAGCTCTGACCTCAGGGTTCTAAGCTCTGACCTCAGGGTTCTAAGCTCTGACCTCATGGCTCTATGCTAAAAAAAAAAAACAGCCAACATGAACATGCTAGCAGACAGATAATTAGAATTTATGTTAATTGGTTCCATTGGATCTACATTTGCAGCGTACTTACCTTAATAAGTTTGGTCTGTATTTCACCATCAGAGGCGACCTCCTGGTGTGTTAACACGTATCTGTCACACTTCGACAGGGCCTTCTCACTAGGTGCAGACACATGGATGGCATTGGGGATGACGGGCTGCAGAACTGTACCCAAGTCCAAGCTGGACGAAGGCTTGTGGTCAACCCACTTCTCGCCACCAGCAGAGCGAGAGCGACGGTGCAGCGGCCGCACCGGCGTGACCGTCTACAAAGCGGAGAAGCAATTGAAAAAGAAGAAATAAGAACATGCATACAAGTAGGATCGCAGTTTGACAAATATATCCATCATGAAACTGAGAAATGGTTGGAGATGACTTCAGTTGTAGGAACTCAAATTTGGGGAAAACTGTCAATCAGAAGGTCGGTGGTTCGATCCCCGGCTCCGGCAGTCTGCGTCGTTGTGTCCTTGAGCAAGACACTTAACCCTAATTGCTCACCGTTGCTGTGTCTACGGTCTACTGTATATCATGTAAGTCGCTTTGGATAAAAGCGTCAGCTAAATGAAATGTAATGTAATGTAATGTAATGATATTCGGACACTTAAAGTCTGATCATACACTATAAAACCTCAAGCTGCTTCCTGTAGCTAACTCACTGACCCTGTAGCTCCTCTCAATTAGGTCTAGATCAACTGTAGGGGAGTTTGCCTCGTCCTCTCGAACCCGACACAGAGCTCTCCTCCTGCTCCGGAGGGCTGAGGAGCCGGCTGGGGACTGGGCTCTGGTGGGCGTACTAGGGGACTGGTAACCCAGCCTGCTGTCCAGGTCTGACTGCTGCTCCCATGCAGATACGCAGTTAGACACAGACAAAGCGCTGCTGCAGCTGGGGACGGGGCAGGCAGGCCTTGGGTTCATCTCAAGCTCCTCAACTCTAGTGGCACTGACTGGCCCTGGCACTGGACTGACACGGGGAGACTCAACAGGGCACTGGGAAGCAAAGTGGACAGACTGCACAATGTTAGATTCACTTAGTACAAAGAAATCACACAAGAATGAAATGTTACTGGTGGAAGCAACATTTAGTCGTCGGCTTCATCAATTAATCATTTGGGACATTGTAAGAGCAGAAATGCCAAACAACATGGTTCCAGTTTCTCGAATGGTAAAACTAGACTTCATACTTCTACTGTATTTTATAATGCCCAGGTGTTTAAGTCTACTGAATCACTAATGGGATTAGTACTGTTAGTCCAGTGAGGAATGGAGAAATATCAGGAGCGAGGCAGGTGCTCTGGATGTGCATCGTCAACACAACATACAGGGACAGGTGAGGGCGAGGCGGATCTCTTTGCCGGGAGGCGTTCCTCTCTGGAAGGCCGCTGAGGCTGCGTCTGACGTGGTGGCGGATCGGGGCGACCTGGAGTCTTGCTCTCCGTCACGATGGCCTTGAGCTGCTTCAGCTTCTCGTCTTTCACCCAAAGCTTGTTTTGCATCTCCAGCTGCATCGCATTAACGCGTCGGTCCTGCACAGCAAGAGGCATTATGTTAAAGTTCATCACCACGACTATGTACGATCATTGGGGAAATTGGTGCATGACAAACAAAATAATCCACGACTGCCCACTCCAGAAGAGCTATAGCACACACAAAAGGCTACAAAATGGATCAGTCTCTGTGTTATTAGAGGAGCAACTCACACATTCTTTTGACCACTTGTGCTGGGTGTCTGTGACCACGCCGTGCATGCGCTGCTCCATGCGTTTCTTGTCAGACAGTTCCCTCTGCAGCCTCTGTTCTCTGGTTTCCAGTTCATACTTCATGGAGCGCTTGTCGTCCTCATAAATTTTAGTCGTTTTCTGCAGGATGTCAATCTGAAACAGGACCACGTTGGACGTTTAATAAACTGAGCAACATATCTACTAAACAAACCAGCAATCTCTGGGAGGTTTTAATGTTTTCGTCTGTCACCTTGTGTTCTTGCATCCTGTTTTTTTTCTCCAAGCGTTCGATCTCTGTCTTGTTGTTCTGGATGATTTTCTCCTTATCCACCAGTTTGCCATTTTGTTCATGGATTAAATCGTCTTTGGAAATTTGTTTTTTGTCCAGGTCCTGAAGCATGGACTTTATCCTGTTGGCTAAAGTAACACAAAGGAGTGAACATAAGAGTAGAGTTAAGGAACTTTTCAAGTAACCTGAACAATCAAAGCTGTGGGGTAAAGGTCGAGGTAGGTTGTTAGCAGGCACCTGCATTGTTGTATTCGTCAATCATCATCTGCCTGATCCTGTGTCTGTTCTGCAGAGCTTCGATCAGCCTGGGCAGGGTGATGTCATCGTGGGGGTCGGTCAGCTCAGAGGAAGGTAGAGGGGGGAGGCTTTGCCCCATGTGGTTTATAACAAAGGGCACGTCTAAAAGAAAATGAATAAGAGAATACAATTCCTCTTTTCTACTCCAAATATGAAGATACTGGGCTCTTTTTTAAATTAAATTAGGGATTTCTTAAATTTTAGGACTAATGCCATTATAAATTAACATATTCAGAAGGTACATGTATGGACTTGATATGAATTTGAGTAAATTAAGTGAAGGAATGAGCATTACCACAACAGATATTAAACTTAGATGTTTTTTTGTTTTTTTTAAAAGAGACAAAAACCTGCATCTTCTGCTTCATGCTGATCCTCTTTGAGATGGTATAATTACAATTAGAAAGGTCAATGGGCTATGGTTTGACATTATTGACGTTTCATTTAGACTGCATTAAGCTGCAATTGACAATACATTTAAAGTATTGTTTTGTTTTATAAAAAAATATTTCTCCATCATCAGGCTTGTCTCACATTTGTTCCAACTATGACATATACTTTATTACCTACATCCAGTTATTTTACAGATTAGCTTCTACAGTGTGTAACTTACCTCTATCTATCGGACCACCGCGCTCGTCCAGCTTGCGAGACAGTTCCTCTTTGAAGGCCTGATTTCTATGGCGCCGGCCGGGGGTGAAGCCACAGATGGGCCGGTCCACGGGCCGAGCCACTTCCACCTCCTGGGTCATCTCTGCAAACCGCATCACCAGCTGGACAAACAGAGCGTGTTGTTTGAGAGGCAGATGGAAAACAACTCACGTGTTCATTCAAACAACAAAAAGGGACGCGGCGAAGGTGAAGCACGAACTTACCAAGGTTTCCTCGTAGTCGTCCGTTTTGGGATTGACACAGACAACCATTCTGACTTTTCCCTCTCCGTCAAAGTAGTTCTTGAACAGATGTGTTACTTTAGAGTCTCTGTAGGGGACCATCTGTAAGAGAGACCTTTCATTACCAACATGGTTCATCAGTAAATGTAATGACAGTATTCAGGTTTGTTCCGGTGATTCATACCCTGTTTGTGCCACACATCTGGTTTTCTCGAAGTATCTCAATGCAGGTTCGCAGATTCAGCAGAGACTGATTGATGTTACCTGCGAGGTAAGAATATAATTTAATCTCATGCAACTTCAGTTACAAATAACACTTCATTTTGATGTTTTAGTAACAAACCTGCTTCTCGTATACGTGTGCCTTCGGCCCCCGTTCTACCGGTGCGCTCACTTCCTGCCAAGTCCACCAGGCAGAGCTGACTAACAGTCACCTGGTTTTTATCCTGACAAACACAATCCCAAAAAATATTTTAAAATGGTGCTTATAATTCATTTAAATATGAATCTGGAGTTCAACTGACCTGGAGAATGTTGTCGCCATCTGCATCAAGAGGAGCCTGAGCCAGTTTAATAATGAGCACGCTGTGGGAGCGACTGGACTCTCGGTTCAGGCGAGTGTTCGCAACCTTCCTCTTCTTCTGACCTGGAATGCCATACATAAGTGACTTTTTCAAAAACACATTTATTCACAGATAGCGTATTCAAAATGCAATTTGAACTGCTCTAAACTATTTTATATGGCTCAGCGAGAAGATTAACTGAGGTCATATCCTGGCCAGAGCCGACCCGGAGGCCAGCAATGCCAGGTCAGTCACATCTACTATCATCAGTGCAATGTTTTCCTCTTAATCTTTATTTCTTTAAATGTGACTCTTGACTTCCAAACGCAGGTCTTGCAACCACTTACCCCTCCAGAATACTTGAAAGGCCTCCTCAGCAGACTTGACTTCGACTTCCATGCAACCAGACACATACATGTTGTGATTCTGATCCTCTCTGAGGGTTTTGGATTGAGGTGGTCTACGTTGAGAACATGAAAGTGTTAGTTACTGACAACATGGAATTTCATTTTTATGAAACAGATGTGGAGAATCGAACATTTGGGGGAGGGGGGCGGGTATTAATGTTGCTTTATAGCAGCCATTAAACAAGTGATCAGTGACAATCATGAGGGGCAATACAAAGCAACAGGCAGCAGGTTTGCATTCAGGAGCTTCGACATAAAGACTACAAGCAGCTGAAGGGGTGATGCAATGACTTTTGGACTAAATGAACACTCATCAACACTGGAGACATCAGCTGGAGCGGCATGTAAGCAGTCAACTTTTGGGTACGGCCGAGTTGCAGGCATCCATATTGTGTAGCCACAAAATCTGGCATTTGTTGCTCGCAGACCATTTGATGTAAATTTGAATTATGCCAATATTTTATCAGGCAATGTTCTTGTACAGCTGAATGAGTTCAAACTTTTTAGAACAAAATTGTTTTGGTATTGGCCCTGAAGCTCAGCCTTAATTCTGGGTAATTTCTTAGTTGCCCTCACTAGATTTGATTTCCATTTGAAAAGTTTGAAAATGTCTCCAGTGTTGATGGGGTCATATTTACAATCTAGCCTGCAGATTTTTGTGTAACAGGGAGAGTTCATCTTAATTAGGATGCTAGTCTGATGATGTACGAGTATTCACTGGTCACATACATGAACTCAGTGTTCTGGCGCACAGGGGTGCCGCCTCCATTCCACCTAGTAAACAGAAAAGATGATAATTGCCTTCCAGCTACTTTCAGAGAAAAATTAAATAAATAAAATAATCTCTACAAACCACCACACTTAAAATATAACATTTGAAGATCTCTGAAGAGTGAAAACATGATGCCGATTAATCAATCTTTGAATTAATGTTTATATCTGAATTATGTTCCTTTCACTTTAAATTTCCTGGACTCACTTTGGTTTGATTGTATCCTCCTGATTTTCCTCCAGGAGGTCATAGATGTAGTTGTTGTAGATTTCTATGTAGGAGACGAAGACGCTGTAGCTGCTGTCCTCATCCACGCCATCAGTTTTATAAGCCTCCTCTGACTTAATCATGTCAGCAATTTCAGGATCGAGCTTTTGTCTGAAATCAAAGTAGAGAATTCAATGTTATACATCAGTTAGACTGTAGCAGAACACTGATGTTTAACAGGACTCAGACTTACCTGGAAGAGGATGGTTTAGGAAAAGACATGTTTTCCCGCTTTTGGCGCTCCAGCAAAGCCTCGACTTCATACTGGACCTCCATGCCATTTTTGTCATCAGTCTTGAAAACCTAAAAAAATAACAGGAGGAATTAAATTATACAAATAAATGCACCAATTTCACAAAGCACTGAATTGTGTTGGTACAATAGACGATCAACACCGCTCTTGAATGTGTACTCGCTTACATATCTTTTGGCCTGGTATGGTCCTATACTGTTGAAGATCATGTCCAGGGAGCGAGGTAGAAGTCCACCCTGGCCTGGAGAGCCAGTCATGGTGAACGTCTTCCCACTTCCTGTGACCCCGTATGTGAAGAGAAGACCTGCAACAACGAAGGGCATTTAGTGGAAGAAAACTGAGAATTACTGATATTTAGTATGGAAAATAGGGAGATTGCTTTAGTTAAACTGTTATTGTAATTTTAGAAATACACATGGCTTATTTCTGAAGCTGGCCAGAGCTCTTACCATTTCTTCCATGGATGAGGTCTTCGACTAGAGGTTTGGCCACATGCTCAAACAGCTCCATCTGAGATATTGACACTCCAAATACTTTTTTAAAGGAATACTGTGTCTGAGAAGTGAAAAAGATTGATTTGAATATTTATGGGGAAATATGTTACATTTAAGTACAAGGCTGGCTTTATCATATTTTCTACAGTCAACAAATGTCATAAAAACACTAAAGACAAACACTGTAGTCTTGAGATAATTTTGTTAAATCAAGAGCAAACGGTGAATTTGTCAACTAAGAATACAAATTTGGTACACCACTGGGCATTTATGGCAGCTGGATTTTGTATGACTTTCTTGATTCTTGTCCTCAGTTTGAACTCTCATGGTTGAATACACTCTTTGTTAGTCGCATTGGATCAAAACGTCAGCTAAATGAAATGTAATGTAATATATGTGGGATTGAATTAAGGAACATTTCACACACCATTGATGCGTTTTTCAAAAAAAATTTGACCAATAGTTATCCATCAGACTTTGGTTACACGGACAAGACTTGTGAATAGGAAGCATGCGTGGCTGGTTTTGGTCTTTCCATGGGATTTGTTCACAAAAAGAAAAATGTAGACTGCCACCTGCTGTATCCGTTGAATTAAATTAGACAGTCATGTGATCGTTGTGTAAAGGGACGACAAATACCTCTGTTATTACCTTACCCTTAAAATGTACTTGAACAAAAGGGAGAGAAACACAAAACTACTCGTGGTTCACAAGGTATACATGACATTACCTCTTTGTACTCTCCATTGCGGTTTGTTTTAAAGCCTTCCGGTGCGTGCAGCTGGATGGTGCTGCTGCTGATCACCTCGATGCAGCACTCCTCGTCCTCCACACCCAGAGGTCGTACACGACAGTACACCTGAGGAGAAGAGGTGGACGTGTTTATCCGTTCACTACTTCCGAGTTCATTGTGTGAAAAGTATCAATTGACCTTCGTAACATGTCAAACGTTCAGACATCACATTCCAAAATAATGAAAGCTACAGTCTGTGTTGTTTGACAATTCTTGAACAAACTTCAGCAACACTGGAGACATCACCTGGTTCAGCCTGCAATCAGTGATCTGATAGTCAACTTTAAGGTTAAGGCTGAGTTACAGGCCTCCATATTGTGTGGCCACTGGCCAAATGTGTCTGTGGCACAGCATACCTACAGCTGGCATGGAATGCTTGCAGACCATTTGATTTAAATTAATTGTGCAAAATATGTTATCAGGCAAAGTTCTTGTACAGCTGCTTGAGTTGTAACATTTTATAACTTTGGTTTCAGGGCTGCAATTGATGATTTCCATGATTGATTCCATAATTTTGTGGTTCAGTCATTTGGTGAATAACATTGAATTACAAAACGAAGTAACGTTGCAGGAGGTGGACGTGTTTATTCGTTCACTACTCCCGAGTTCATTGTGGGAAACTAACCTTAGCAACAAGACAAACGTTCACACATCACACCCCAAACATAATGAAAGCTACGGTCTGTGCTGTTCAGTGACACTCACCCCCACCGGGTCTTTCTGAGTATTGGACGGCTTTTTAGGAGGCCTGCGGGGGGTTTTACCCTTCCTGTAAAACAACCACACGTTATTAGTACAGTTACATCTGATGCGTGAACAAAGCTAACAGCTAACTTCAGGGCTAAGCTAACAGCTAGCTTAGCTAGGTTTCGGTCGGCTGTTGGGACATCCTGTAAACTTAAACTGTATCTCGACATTTAGCCTCCGCATAATACTTGAAGGTCGTGTACTTTAAACAGTTATTTAAAAACAAAACACGTCTACTTACGCCTGTCTGATCATTGTAACTCGCTGCTTCTTCTTCTTCTTGAGGACTTTTTATTATTTTTTTGTCGTTCCTGTTGCGACGATTTTGAAAATTCCCTCCGCCTCAAATCAGAGGCCGTTGGTTCAAAACGAGCCGCCAGCAGCCAATCAGATTTTACAACAAGCGAACACGTGTTTCCGCCTTCACCTCCGAGCCTTTTGAGGAAACAACCAAAACCTAAAATATTTTACGTGTCATCAGATAAGCCGGTGTATCCATTATCCAAATAAAGCATAGAATAATACATTTTAGAAAGAAATAAACTAAAGCTAGGACCGTGTATATACATATATGCAATCGTTTATACCACAGTCGTAAAAGCTTTTAAAACAATATATATTAAAGAAAGGCACACTATGTATTTCAATATATCTATCTATTAATCCACACCTGAATGTTTAGTATTACATCATCTGGGTGGGGGGGGTCTACAAGCTATGTTAAACTATCCGTTCTACATACTCCAGTACGGTAGGTGGCGGTCTGCATCTAAAATGTGTATATAAATAATAAATGCAAAGAAGACAAACCTACCGCCCACCAGCAGTTACCAAACACGTTACAAAACACAGTCCTGCAGCCACGCCCACGTTCACTGTTGCGTTATGCAAACACCTGAAGCTCCAGCGACATTATACACTGGACATCACAGTTATGCAGTCTGGTTTAACCCCACTGGCTGCTAGATGAGTAAGTGTCAAGTCAAATCCTCCGTGTTGTGCAATAAAGATTTGTCATTTTTTTAAAGAGGGAAAACATGAAAACAAGACAGACGAAATCCGCAGAGGCTCCTGAATCAAAGGCTAAACTGAGGAAAAAAACCGGGGAAAGTTCTGCTCCAACTCTCTCCAAGAAACTAAGAGACAGAAAAGATGGAGAAACATCCAAACAAGGTGTGCAGACCTGGCAGACAGGACAGCTCCAGTAGATTGCACGTGAAGTGTTCTTGTCATGACAGTTGGTTGGTCTTGCAGGGCCTCCTGTTCAGCCTGCAGGAGTTAAGAAGAGAGGAGGATACTGGAGCATCCTGCACTACATTTACAGGAGCACGCTGGGACAACGTCTTCACTCACAGATGAGACAGGTGAGAACAGTGTACATGCATGCTGTGGCTGTATGTGAATCTATACGAGTTCTCTATATGGATATCAATTTATTGACGCGTGCATGATTTTTTCTGCACCTCGCCAGGGTGCCGTTGCTCATTTAACTCTGTTGTCTCTTCCAGTGTCTGCAGGAACCTTTCGTTCGCTCGCTGTCGTCCTATCATTTCCACGGTGCTACCAGCCCCTTCAACCGGAGAATCACCTGTCTGGAGTGGCACCCCACTCATCCCACCACCCTGGCTATGGGCTCCAAGGGGGGTGACATTTATCTGTGGGATTTTGAGGCGCCCACAAAAAAAGTCTTTCTTCAAGGGGTGAGTTTCTGCACCAGATACTTGAATGACCGACATTACGAGTCGTTCAACAAGCGTTCCAGTCTTTAAAGTGCTTCTTTTTAAATCATGCACCGCTTTAAGGACATCTTGAAGCTGTGATTGATTTCCAAACTGTGTTGATTAGATTTACTTGACAACACCCTTTTATTGGTTCTCTGCCTAGATGGGGGTCGGAGACTCGGTTACAGACATGAAGTTTAACAAGTTAAATCACACTCAGCTGTTCACCTCGTCTATGCGGGGTGTGACAGCACTTCGAGATTTCAATGGGACAACTTTAACAGTGTTTGCCAACACAGACATTCTGAAGTAAGACATTGGTCTGTTTTCTCTACGCTACAATCAAAGAGGGTTATGAGCCTGAGCATCAGTCTTCTTATCCGGTGGCCCTTATTGGTTTAATGCTAAACATTTGTGTGGTGCTGATAACCGCCCTGTGATAGGCCTGCGTTTGTGTTCCTGTGCACAGAACGGAGCAGGGGACTTTATCGGAGGGATGAAATTTTGCCCAACGGACCTTTCCCAAGTCTATGTGGCTTCTGGTGAGGGCACATTGACCGCGCAGAGCTTTGAGGGCCGCACGCCCACCGTTCTGTCCAGAACTCACGACTGTGGCCACGACCACCACAATGTTTGGTGAGAAAACTGCAGAGAACACTGATGCTCAGCTTAAAGAGATGCTGTGACCTTGTTAATGTTGTTATGCTGAAAGTGTAATGCTTGCACCTCTAACATTTCAACTTTTCATGAAATAAGAAAAACCTAAGAAAGGCAGAGTTCCAACTCTTAAAACAGTTGTAACACTGCATCTCTTAGATAGTTTGTGTTTTTAGCCTCAAGCATAAGAGGGACAAATGTTAAATCCCCAAATAAAGAAATAGACTCACGGTCACTGGACAGCAATTACATTTATTCATGTAGTCTGCTTCTGATATTTAATTAACTTGCATGCTGTGAATATAAATTTAAATCGTACATGTGATGTTGCACTATGGGATCTTTAGCTCCATCCCTGTTTACTTGTTCCTCTGTTGCATCCAGTGAACTCATTTTGTTCTGTTTCTTACAGTTACTGGTACTGCTGTGTGGACGTGTCTGTAAGTCGACAGATGCTTGTGACAGGAGACAATGTGGGACAGCTTATCCTCCTGGGTTTGGATGGCCAAAAGGTTTGTGTCCTTCCCCCAAAGAAGTATTTATTACGAAACCTAAACAAGTAGTTTTGATGTTTAATCTTAAAAGTGAAAATAGACTTCTCACAGGACTCGAAGCTTAGTCTCCTGTGTGACAGTCTCAAATTTGACCCATTCATTCACCGCAATGTAATCCCCCAACATACTTTGTCGCTCTTTATATCACTACTACTACTCAATTCGTTAAAAAAAAGTGTTTTTTTTATTGTTAATGCCTTTTTGTTCTGTTTTGATGTTGTAGATTTTTAGTGACAAGTTGCACAAAGCCAAAGTGACCCATGCAGAGTTCAACTCCTGCTGTGATTGGTTGTTGGCAACAGCCTCAGTCGACCACACAGTGAAACTTTGGGACCTGAGAAACATCAAAGACAAGAAGAGCTTCCTCCATGAGATGCCTCACGAGAGAGCTGTCAACTCGGGTAATGCTCTCATGCAAACAACTCTCTCACGTAATTTAGGTTTCGTCTTTACGACATACATTTTTAGAATATTCTGCAACATTTATGCAATATTCCTAATATACATATAAATATGAAGTAGCACAGTTGTTATGGGCAGGTTGTAAAGAAAATCTAGATTATTTTGTAAAGCTGGAACTGTCGTCTCCTCACAGCCCATTTCAACCCGCTGGACTGCTCCAAGTTGCTCACCACGGATCAGTACGACCAGATCCGGGTCTACTCCTCTCCTGATTGGTCGAAGCCTGAACATATCATCCAACACCCACACAGACAGTTCCAGCATCTCACACCCATCAAGGTTATTTTTTTCTCTTGATGTGTATGCATTCTTCTGTAACTTATCCTCAAGGAATCATGTTAACCAAAAAACTAAACTAGCAAACAGTGTAGTAGCACGAACGATCGACGCACACAAACGGTGTGAGAGTAAGACACGAACACCATCACATTTGTAGATAATGTTGGGCCAAGTGGTATTTGAAAAGACATATCACATGTTATTGTTTGTCTGTAGGCGACATGGCACCCTTACTATGACATCATCGTAGTGGGCCGCTACCCAGATGAACGGGTTTGCGCTGGAGATCAGAGGACCATCGACGTCTATGACGCCAACACAGCTGAGCTTGTGTGTCAGCTGCAAGATCCCAGTGCTACAGGAATCAAATCTGTGAGTTTTTTATAACACCGGAAAAACATTTTTGACTTGAATACCGTAGTTATCAACACAGATATCTATTTATTTACAGATCAACAAATTCAATCCAATGGGTGACGTGATTGGATCTGGAATGGGTGAGTTTTTCAAAAGCACATTTTGGATCGATTTTCTAATTGGATCAAACCAGTTCGGTGACTAGAGGTCAAAGTCACTTAAGCTGCTTGATGTTTACTCACAGGTATGACGGTGCTGGTGTGGGATAGAGACAAGTCATTAAACGGTGATGAGCCCCACGCGCCGGAGGAAACCTCAACCTCGGTGGACAGTTTAAGAGGCCAGCAGAGGAGTCGGCCGCGCTCCAGCAGGGACAAGAGAGCTCCCGCTGTGGATGCAAAGCTCAAGAAGAAACTGGCTTCTCTGGAAGAATTAGAGACCAAGACTGAGAATACCAAACAAAAACTAACACGGACAAAGAAAAAGTAAACTGTCCATCTTAAAAGCCTTAAAAGTTTTTCTACTGTTCTATAATAAAGTTTATAATGTTTCATACACGATTGGCCTCTTTTTTCATCAATCTTTAACCACATGCACTAGTATGAATACAGATTACAGGAAGATTCAAGGCAAGTGATTTATTGCATATTCTTTATCGCATACAGAATGGCAGTTTGGGAATCATGCATAATTAAAGAGATAGCTTCCACGTAGTTCATAGACCGTGTTATTTGCCAGCTGATGAAGCACTTCACTCCAGGCCGTTTGGTCCTTCTTTGTCTCCTGATGTCGGGCTTGCTGCGCAGAGTACACCATGCTCAGAACAAGAGTGTCAAACTGGTTCTGACTCAGCGGGCGTTCTCTCTTTTGACCCTCCAACGTGGTCGCCATGTGCAGCATGGCGCTCAGACTTCTGGGTATGTTGTCATTGATCTGAGACAGAAAAGCCCGCCCCTCCCTCATCGATGCCATCTCCTTGTCGAGCATGACGATGTTGTTGTCCCGGTCGATCTCCACCCCGCCAAGTAAGAACTACACGCAGGATAGTACATTTAAAATGCACCACTAACTGCAAGTAAAATATGGAACAATATTTGATTGAACTGCATGCAGACATCTGAAAATACCTCAAACATCAGGTTTGCATCAGAGACATCTGAGACCGTTTCTGGAGAAGTTGGACTTCTGCTTGCAGCCACATCTAAAGAAGAAAATATTGAAGTTAAACTAACATAATTGAAATGCAGAGAAACTAAGTGGCTGTATACACTGACACCTGTTGTTCCATGCATATTGATCAGCGCATGCAGTATCATTCTTAACCTAAAAATGTCTGTCCTCATCACAGTCCTGTTGAAAGATCGTCGGTCTACTTACCTTGCAGCACAAACAAAAGCCATAAAATTGCCCAAAGGCAGATTCTAAGTTGCATTTTTGCGATTATTCTTCTTTTAAATTATTCCTGAAAGATAAAACACTGCATCCTCCTCACGCACTTTTGTAAATGCAGGCAAGAGCGGCTCAGCCTGAATACCATTCATTTTTCCACATTGGAAAAAAGGGATCAAAAGCCAGATGGCTATGATGCAGAACAGAGAGCAAAGTCTTTTAAATCCTGGATGTTCATCATTATCGGTCTGCAGCACTTTGAGCTGGCAGGACTTTAAGTTTACAGAGGCAACTCATCTTTTCAACCTATATTCTGCATATAAGTAAGTGCAAACAGATACAGTTTTACTTGGATGTTGCATTTCCCATTACATTAATGTTACAAATACAAAACAAAAGACACATTTTAAAAAGTCAGTATCAGTTAAGGTAAGGGTCCATCTCAACATTAATAGGATAAATTTGTATTTATTTTGTTGTTTTTATTTAACCAGTCGTGTCCCATTAAGATCAGAAATATATTTTACAAGAGAGACCTAGCCAAGAATAGCAGCCAGGCAGAGTTTCAACAATGAACATAAAAGCACATAGATTTGAGTAAAATGATAAAACATTTTCACACTGACAGCCTGCACTGAGTAGATTTCACCAACGTTTTAAACTAATTCAGGGTATTGGGGATGAGACTGTGGCTCAGTGGTTAGCAAGTCAGTCTTTCAATCAGAGGGTCGGTGGTTCAAACCCCGGCTCAGCCAGTCCATGTCGTTGTGTCCTTGAGCAAGACACTTAACCCTAATTGCTCACCGTTGCTGTGTCTACTGTATACTGTATATCATTGATGTAAGTCGCTTTGGATAAAAGCGTCAGCTAAATGTAATATTGATCAGTCTGTAAATGTATCTATGCAGTTGCCTCGGTAAAGAAAAATGTAAGAGACTTTAGGAACAACAAAAATTATGGAAATTCAAAAATACTTGCTATGATTCATATTGTGTTAAACACAGTTTCAATGTAAAAAAAAAAAATACAAATAAATATATATGAAAAGTGGGTGGAATGCATATGTGAATATCTAAATATCAATATATCACAGCCCTGGCACCCCTGGCCCACCCATCACATTCATCATTCAGTGGGTGAAACCATATCTGGAAACATAACCAGGGAAGTACTGGAACAAAATACTGGGAACATGTCATTCGAGATTTTAAAGCGCACCTCGTTGGCTTTCTGTGTAATTGGATAAGACACTTATATAATATAACATTAATGCCTCATGCTTTTGGTGAACATTATAAACAGTGCATTATGTTTATCTCAACATGTCTTAGAGTCACAATGTAACTAATTAAGTAATCACTAGCTTTCCACCATATATAGCGACTACTCTCACTTGATAATACCTATTTAGTATAATTGACCAATTATATCTTATGAGCTGATTGTGACTGAGTGTATTTTTTACACCACAGTTTCTCCAAAAATAACAGTTGTAGTAACGCCGCTCCACCACGAGGAGGCAGCAGCTCCAGCAGATACCAGCGACTCGTCTCATCGCGCAGCAGTGAAACAGATGATTTACTTCCGGTGAAGAGTTCACCTGCTCCTGGCTGGTAAAGTAGTGAAAACAAAGGTAACCACGATTTTGTACCAGTCATTTTTAAAGCGTCGCGACTCTTTTGTCTAGTTTTCCACGATAGGTAACCACGATATCATGGAATTGTGGCTCGAGGGAACGACAGCCAGCCAGCCAGCTATGCTAGCTGCTGCTGCTGCTAAGCATGTGCTAGCTAATGAGAACCGTAAACACAACAACGCGTCAGCCTCTCATGCTCGACACCCACGTCTGTGTATGCATCACTGATTAACAACCTGTAACAGCAGCTCATTTAACATGCTGCATTTGTATTATATTTTATATATTTTGTCCCGTTAGGTGTCTAATATTTAGTGTGTTTTAGTTTAAATACATGTGGTGGTTAAATGATTAGGAGCATCTTTCAGGATAATGCACCATGTTTCCATAAAACGAATCAACAGCAAAGCGGAGAGAGGAATAAAGAGAGATAAACTTGTCGCGCCAACAATAAATTGCAATACAGAAATGGCTAAATTTGACCCTTTCATCTTCACTTAAGACAACCAATAAGTGTGTTTGGTTAGTATTTAAACTAGTCTCATATATCGTTTATATGTATGTTACAATTATATATATTATTGGCCATAATATTGTTTACATTTTAAAAAAACACTCCAATGTTGTCATCTGCTTCGGCCTTGAGTGTCAGCACAGCTTCAGAAAAATGACCATTATAACGTTAATGAAGGCATGAATTTGCTCTATAATGTATTAGTTTTAACTTTACATACATTTAAAAATGGCAACTGAGTGTAAATGGATGCTTTTTTGTTTGGGGACTTTGTCAGGCGAGCAGCAAAGATGGAAAACAGCGAGGAGGGGGGCCTCAGTGTCGGGGGCTCTGTGGGAGAAGAGAACTACTTCCTGGGATACACCTTCACTGATCGCTCCCACTCCAGCCGGGTGGTGAAGAGCATCATGGACCTGTGTCTGGAGGACGGCCTGTTCGCTGATGTCATCGTCACCGTGGATAGCAAAGAGTTTAACCTGCATCGGCTGGTGCTTTCGGCTCAGAGCTGTTTCTTCCGCTCCATGTTCACCTCCAACCTCAAAGAGTCCCACAACCGCTCTATTGAACTGAAGGATGTCAGTGCCACTGTCTTCCAGCTGCTGGTTGACTACATCTATCACGGCACGATTAAATTGAGGGTGGAGGAGCTTCAGGACACCTATGAGATGGCAGATATGTACCAGCTCACTGCGCTGTTTGAGGAATGTTCCCGCTTCCTCTCACGAACAGTAGAGGTCAAGAACTGCCTGCAGGTGACTCACTGTTTTCACAAGTCTCTGCTACTTAAGCATTGTTGTGTAGTATCAGTTGAATGATTACCTATTTGTGTTTAGGTGATGTGGCTTGCAGATAGACACAGTGACCAGGAGTTGTATACGGCAGCAAAGCATTGTGCTAAAATCCACCTGGCGCAGCTGCATCAGACTGAGGAATTTCTTAATATGCCTCTCTGTCTGCTCCTGGACATCATCAAAGGTATTACCCATGGCTGTCTTATCACTCTCTGCCATGACTTTCCAAAATACTGTGTTTCCATCGACTACAATGTGCTGTATGTAGTAGTGATAACACATGCAAGAGCAGTTATAGAAATCACATGTTATGAATGTGACTCACCGGGCCTTGTGTTTGTGTTCAGATGGAGTTCCGAGCTCCCAGAATCCAACAGTGGCCATCGATTTGTGGATAAATCACAACAAGGTGGAGAGAGAGGAGTTTTCTTGTATCCTCCAAGAAAATCTCAAGGTAACACTATTTCTTCTGAGAGTGCTCTTTTTTTATTTCTGTCGTAATTATTTGTTTGTCTGATGTGTCTATTGTATGTCTTCAGGAAATCGGTGAGACTGTCCACATTTACCTGATTGGTAAAGAGGAGGCGCGGACTCACTCCCTGGCTGTGTCGCTTCACTGTGACGAGGACGATGCGATCAGCGTGAGCGGCCAGAACAGTTTATGCCATCAGATTACTGCAGCCTGTAAACACGGAGGGGACCTGTATGTGGTGGGGGGGTCCATTCCTCGGCGCATGTGGAAGTGCAACATGCACACCATGGACTGGGAGCGCTGCGCCCCACTGCCAAGAGACCGCCTCCATCATACCATGGTCTCTGTCTCTACTGAGGACGCTATCTACTCACTGGGTGGTAAGACATTGCAGGACACACTCTCCAATGCTGTCATCTACTACACAGTGAAGGACAACATGTGGACAGAGACCAGCCAGCTGGACACGGCAGTGTCCGGGGCTGCTGGTGTTAACCTGGGAGGCACCATCTACCTGCTTGGAGGGGAGGAGAATGACATGGACTTTTTTACTAAGCCATCTCGACTGATTCAGTGCTTTGACACCGCCTCCCAGAAGTGCCAGATCAAACCTTACATGCTGCCGTTCGCGGGTTGCATGCACGCTGCGGTCCACATGGACGTGATCTTCATCGTAGCCGAAGGAGACTCCCTGGTGTGCTACAACCCTCTGCTGGAGAGCTTCACCCGCCTGCGCTTCCCTGAGGTGTGGAGCTGCGTTCCTTCACTGTGGAAGGTTGCCAGCTGTAATGGCTGCATATACGTCTTCAGGGACAAATGTAAGAAAGGTGAGGCAAACACGTTAAAGTTTAACCCGGCCACATCTGTTGTCTCCGTTATCAGAGGTATAAAAATCCTCCTCACAAACTGGCAGTTTGTTTTGGCCTAAACTCTCTGGATGTTCATACATACGCCGCCACGGACAATCAGGGAGGACTGTTGGATAACTTACCATGACTTCACTGCTCAGACATTCGGTGAGGAGTGCTCTGTGTCACTCATTCCATTCTGACTTCCACCTCAGACAGTATAAATAGTTTTTCACTTGCTCGTATTATTCCAGTGAGTCTCATTGTTTATCCCTTTAGATAAGAAGTCACATGATTTGTAGTGATGCTGTAATGAGTGATGTATTATTCAACATTGTTTCCTGTGCACTGATTGATTGTTAACACGCATGCACGACTCCAGCTTAAAACTTTACTGAACATAAAACACTCTTCGGTATATTGTACGTTAAGTGTATCATGATGTTGTGGGTTAAACATCCTCAGATGTCAAGTTTGAAGTCAATTGTGCATAAAGATGATAAGAGGATGTTTTCAAATTTTTCACAGTTTGTCTCGTATTTTTTGGTGTACATGTTCAAGTTAAACTGTTAACAGAAATGTCAAATATATCGCTGTAGCTACAAGCTGTCAGTTTTTTTCTTATATTTATGACTCTTTAGCCTTTACGCATTAACTATCTCTCACTATTAATACTTTGTTTATTACCAGGGATTTAGGATCTTTCATTCTTGCAATTATACAGCGATGCATTTAGAAATGGTGCACTTGTTGCTGTGTAGCTATAGAAATGTGGCCTCAACAAAGACATATTTATCTTTGTATTGGTAATGCATCTTGTGAATGGCGAGGTGGTAAAGGTGCCTGTTTTGTCCTTGGGGGGGGGGGCAGGAAGGGAGAGTTGAAGGGGAGAAAGCTACTACAGAGAGGGCAAAACCTTGATCCCATTGATGTGTTGCAGGAGGCTGTGCAGCTGAAACCCAAGCCCAGTAACATGTCAGACTTTGTGAACTATTCTAAGCATCAGTTGCTGACGCCAAGATGAGGGGTGGGGGTTTCTGGGGGAACATATGTGCCTCCATAAGAACTCCCAATAGGAACTGACTGCCACTACGAGCACCATCTGACTCGCAGTCCCTTATTCATTTTGGGCAATAACGCTGTTAATAGCTCCCACAGCACAGCTCACGGTCCCACATGAGAGTCCGGTGAGATCAATTTGTGGGTGTGTATTTAATACTCCAGAGGGTTGTAGTGTAAAAATGTTTTGTCCAGTGTTTGGTCAGCGACGGAGGTTTAGGGCGAAGGTAGATCGCTAGGAGCTGTTGTGACCTTGGTGCTGCTTGCTGAGGGAAGGACAGAATTCCTGAAGGGACACATGGTCTAGAGTGACAAGGCCATCTGCTGTAGCGCCAGCAGTAGGAGGAAGGTGGAGGGGGTTGGACACGGGGCTGTTGAGAATTCCTTTCGCTGGGGTGCGGAGGGAGTCGATATTCTGGGATATCACTGCTAGCACTCCGTCGGGAAATGTGTTTCTTTGGCATTTTTCAAGAGCAAATCTGACGGAGAATTTTTGAACACTTTATGGTGAGAGGGGATCATTGCAGCGTTAAATGGGGACGGTATTTTTCTGGCCCTGCAGCTCTCCTAGAAGCGACTGGTGATAATGGTCTTGGTGTGTTGCCGTTTTACTTTGGTGGTTTCAGTTTCCTCTCCATCTCAGCACAGCCGCAGCTGAGAGAGCGGGATCCGGTAGGCCTTCTGGCAGCGACCTCTTGGAGGATCATCTTCAAGGGATCTTCTTTGGAGTTGTTCGGTGCATGGCAAGGATCTACTTTCTTGCTGCCTCACTGAAATTGCATGGCCTAAACGAATGAATATTTTTATGAGGCGTCTTGCACCAGAGATGGGCCAGGACCAAACCAAGCAGCAGATAGAGAAGGGCCTGAGGTTGTATCAGTCCAATCAGACAGATAAAGCTCTGCATGTCTGGACTAAAGTGCTGGAGAAGACCTCAGATCCCGGAGGGAAGTTTCGGGTGTTGGGGTGCCTGATAACGGCTCACTCAGAAATGGGAAAATATAAAGATATGCTCAAGGTAAGCCTCCCACGAACGGTATGCTACATACAATCACTGTAGTTAACTGTATATATATATATATATATATATATCAGTGTTATCATTTGGTTTAGATCATTTATGTCAAGACAATCTCACCTTTTCACTACATTGTGATCATGTTCTGTGTTGCAAACGGCGCTGTATGTGTGTGTGCCACTGATTATCTAATCGATTGTATGTGTCACTATGTCCACACTGGTACAGTTCACGCCGTAGTAGATTTCTACAGCGATTAAAGTGACTATTGAACGAGAAGAGGTCAAAGGTCACCGTCTTGGTTCCATTTACAGTGATCTTGAGAAGCATGAGTTAATTTGTGGCTTCCACACGATGCAGAGTAAATAAGTGACCTGCAACCCGAGTATCAGTGTGGGGTGTCTTGTTGACATAACCACCTTTACTCAAGCAGCACCCACTCTCTTTCACTTCGCTTCAATGAGGACTTTATCAAGGAGAGGCCCAATGTCTTTGAATACATGCATCCTTTAATTTGTCATTTAAGTATCTTTATTTATTTATTCCCATCACCTCACTCTCCCTTGGCAGTACGCTCTAGATCAAATTGACACGGCCAGAGAAATGGAGGACCCAGACTACTTGACAGAAGGCTACCTGAACTTGGCGCGCAGCAATGAGAAGCTGTGCGACTTCCAGAAAACGGTGTCCTACTGTAAGACCTGCTTAAACATGCAGGGCACCACCGTCAGCCTGCAGCTCAACGGCCAGGTGTGTCTTAGCATGGGCAACGCCTTCCTGGGCCTCAGTGTCTTCCAGAAAGCGCTGGAGAGCTACGAGAAGGCCCTGCGCTACGCACACAACAACGATGACAAGATGCTGGAGTGCAGAGTCTGCTGCAGTCTGGGAAACATTTATGTCCACCTTAAGGTACTTTATATAGAATGAACCCGATTGTTCTGAAAGCATAGCAATACCTTTTCACCAAATGTCTTTAACAATAATTATTGAATGGCATATTTTAGACAAGAAGCTTGAATAAGAACTTTTTCTTTTTCTGTGAAACATATTTGGACTTCTTATGTTTTCTATTTGGCTAAAAACATTCGTTGGATTGCACGTGTGACTTGATTGCGCAATCGATACTGAGGTTGCCAACGTATTTGCAGAGTATGGTAACACTGCAGAGCATCCAAGCAAACATCATCAATGGTTAGGTCATGTGGTACTGGGCATTGTGAAAGAAGGGCGGAGTGAGTGGGCGGCCTGCCGGGGGTTTATGTAGTACCTTTGACATCAGAGATTTGTAAGAGTAATCCCTTGGCTGACTAGGGAGGATTGGTTTCAATGGGATTGAGATGAAGCGGCATTTGGAAAATGCACTCATATGTCACATTATTTTATGAAAGCGGACATCATTTGCCTAATATATAAAAATACTCTTTTTAAAAGACCCTTTTTATGACAATTTAACCTTTGACTTAAAACTGTCACCAGTTGAATTGTCATAGGAAGGGAATAATAAACGTAAGAGACACTTTGGGATATCAGAGGTCTTACTCATCAATAACTTCTGCCAACAGGACTATGAGAAAGCCCTGTTCTTCCCATGCAAAGCAGCTGAGCTTGTCAATGACTACGGCAAGGGTTGGAGCCTCAAGTATCGAGCCATGAGCCAGTACCACATGTCTGTCGCCTACAGGAAACTCGAGCGCCTGCCAGACGCCATGGAGTGCTGTGAGGTATTGTTTTATCGCTCTCCAACACTCAATAACTGCTCCAACTGTCCTCTGAATCTGGACTCAGCCCCGCAAAGACAAACCTACACAGCTTGTGGAGAATGTCACAGTTTTTGTTTCTTTACAAAGTCCCTGTCCCCTGCATGTCTTTGGCCGTTTGGATGTGCTGACAGGTGCAAGCGCCAGTTGTTCTGTTCTACCAGCCTTAGACCTCGACAGAAATATGCTCATAGAGGGGCTGGTTTAAAGTGTTAATGAAGCTTTAGTCGTTACTCTGTTCTAATTATGTACTGAGGGTGAAAAATAGCTTGATGTCATTGCCTTGGAGTGCAAATGTAAAGTAACAAGGAAGCAGGATGCATTTCAGTTTTATTACTTCAGCCAAACACATTTAGACAAACAATTTACACATGTTGTCATATTTAGAATACCAGGGTACAAGCAGTCCTGTAGGTGAAACAACAACGCCTCTTGTTTTGCATCAGTTGTCAGCCTGCTTCATTTGAAAATACACTGAAACTGCTAAATGAAATAACTGCATGCACATTTTAAAAGTAGTTTAATAAAATATGGCCGTCAGCTTCAGGATTCACGTGTCTAAAGAACAAATAAATGATCTCATTCACCGAATGCTTTCGTTAAATGTAATGTGTAAATATTTCCATTCATAAAAAGATTACATTTTAAGAATCATGTTCTAGATTATAGTACTACATAGTTCAATAATGCCATTTCATTTTGATATATATATGCTGTCAATGAAGCTGACTAACTTTGAAAGTCCAATTTCCAAATGATCCAAAAGTATCTTTGATCATTTCCCATCATTAGATTTAATAAGAGCTTTGGTATCACAGTTTAAGGGATATTACAGAATAATTTCTTCTTTAAAACCTCTGTCTTACACTTCAACAGGAATCGATGAAGATTGCTCTGCAGCACGGTGACCGCCCTCTGCAGGCTCTGTGCTTACTAAACTTTGCAGACATACACCGCTGCAGGCGTGACGTTGATGTAAGATGCCACCCTCTGAGCAGACTTGATGGGTTAAAGATAAGATGTTGTCTTTGGTGTATTTATCATTACTTTCTCACAGAAAGTAAAACTATTGTTTTCCCTTAACTGTTTGTTGCACTGGCATCGAAATGATGAGCTTTGTTTTGGTAATTCTCTTCATCCGTCTAGAAAGCATTCCCTCGCTACGAGTCTGCACTGGGTATCATGACTGAGATCGGAAACCGTCTCGGACAATCACACGTCTACCTGGGAGTTGCAAAGTGTTGGCTTCTGCAGAAAGAATTGGACAAGGTACCTATAATTATATGTAACTTTTACTTCAAATGTCTTATGAATGACAATTGTCTTTTTGTTTCTAATAATAAGTGCTTGGCTCACTGTTTATTTTCCAGGCTCTTGATTCTTTGCAGCGAGCACAGGAATTGGCAGATGGGATGGGAAACAAGGTAACTGATGTTAGACAGGAAGTACAGTAGAGTTGCAACTATTAGTCCATTAAGCGGTCACTTGTTTGCAGAATTAATTGGCAAGTAGTTTAATAATCAAATAATTGTATTAGTCATTTTTTAAGCAGTAATGAAAAACATTTACAGACTGGATGAAGGACTTTCCACGCAATAGCAACAGCAGGTGGTGGTAATTGATGCCACTTCAGTCTGGAAACCAGTGACCCTCTGAGTTCCTCAGGGATCTGTGTTGGTGCCTGTACCCTTTGTTGTCGCTGCAATTTGTTTTTTGCAGCTCGATGCATTTTTTGTGGAAGACACAAAAATATTTAGAACAGTTACTGAGGCCACTGACATTGGACTGGTGTCCTTTTAATGTAAAAATATATAGAAATAAGGTTCAGAGAAGAGCTACTGAGATGCCATATGAGGACAGGTTCAGATACATACAAGTATCTCCTCTAGTATACAGAAGACTAAAGACCTTCTAAATGAGGTCTCAAAGCTTGTTTACAGAATATATTATGATATCTCAGCCGAGTTGTCTACTTTTGGATTAATATGTATGATTTACGTGGAAACTCCTTAAAATGATTCCCACTAATGTGTTTCTCCAAAAGCAAGAAAACCCTTCCTCACACTTTGTGCTGTAAAAAGAATGAAAGGCGCTTACAAAGCATGTATGGCAGGCTCTCTCAGTTAACTCTTTAAAAAAGAGATTGGATGAATTCTGGTAAGCAAAGGATATTTTGTATGATTATGAAGCCTATTTGTGAAATCATTGTGGTATTATTTTTGTTGTATTCTTTGTTTGCTGTAGCTGAAGAAATGTATTTATTATTTCAACACATTTCAATAAATTGTCCATAAGATTTCTTTGTCACACATGATTATCAACTATTGGTTGAACGAAACAAGATATTTCAAGGGAAGTTTCAAAGGAATGTTTTGCTATATTTCGCCATTTTATAGACAAAACAACGACCTTTTCTTTAGTACCATTAACCATTACCTAATATTTAGTTACAGCCCTTCACTCAAGAGGTATAAATCATACAATCTACAGGTCACATTGACGGTCTTTTTCTGATTTTGTCTGAAGCTGTGTGCGCTGAAGGTGCACTGCCTGAGTGAAGGGATCCATCGAACCCGGGGGCAGCAGGAGGAGCTCAGGGATCAGGTGGTGAAGTTCCTGCAGTGCGTCGAGGAGCTGGAGCTCTACTGCGGCATGTGTGGAGAGTCCATCGGGGACAGGGACCAAAAGCTGCAGGCCTTACCCTGTTCCCACATTTTCCATCTCAAGTGGGTGTTCTAGCACTGAGTGATACTTATTATTCTTGACACATATATTTCAAAGATAACAGAAATCATTCAGTGTGATTTTTTTTATTCACTACACTATCTACTACTACTATCTACTTGCATTAATAAGTGTATTTCGTGATTTGTACACGTCTAAAGGCAGAAGAGGTTGACACTAGGCTGTTCTATTCTTTCAGGTGTCTGCAGACAAACGGCACGAAGGGTTGTCCCAAATGTTTCAAGTCCTCAATGAAGCCTGGATTTGTGTGATTGTGCGACTGCGTTTGTGCGTTGGATGTGCAGACAAAGCGTGACGCCTCACAGGCTCCTGACTGATCTGAGAGAAGCAGGCAGCCTCGGGAAGTGCTGAAGATGTTTGAGGAGTAATAATTCACTGCTCTGTGAAGAGGATGCTGAACTGAACCCAGAGCGTTGCCGAGTGCGGCTCTGAGGACACGATCAAGGCATCCATCTAATTACCAGACATCAGTCTGAGAGTTACAGCTGACGGTGGAGGTATAGCGGACTGAATTCAATATAAGCTGAAGAAGTAAGAACCTACAGTGTCTCTGGTGACTCTTTTTGTTGCAGGATTTAAATCTAGAGGAATATGGACCGCCCAAAGTGCATTTATAACTTGTATTTGCTATTTCATGCAGTAGAATTGTTTGTGAAATGATCTTCAGTGATCGTAGTCGCAGAGTTTGTTCCAGTTCGGATAATACATTTTACACAACATCCACTTTTTCTTTCATCAACAGTTTTCTGATTATTTATTTTTGCATCAGAGCACAGAGCCATTTCTGAATTTAACAGATTTCATACATGGCATATTTATTATTGTATTCATGTACATACTATTCTCATGTTAATTTGTTTTAAAGGTTTGATTTATTTGAGGTGTTATGTAAAACCTAAAAATGAGCTAAAAACTCTTAACCATTCAAAATCGAGTATGTTTTTACAGAACTGGTTCATGCAGCTGTTTTCCCTTATTCATCAAGATTAAGGAGCCACATCAACACACATTGTGTTCATAGAAATGCCTTTTCTGTCCATGTTTTGCTCTTAAGTCTGACATCAACATAATATTGTTGCAATTTAAGGACAAATATTGTTGAGAAGGAAACCTGTTAAGAAGGATCTTTGACCAATCACACACTTGTCAGATAACCATTTAGAGGAGATACATGCAGTATGTTTTAATGTGGTGCTTTCATATTTATAGTCATATGTAAATATGTAATAATTGGTCAAATGTATTGAGATTATTTACTTGCGGAGGCATTGTAATCTTAAAGGGGTTTTGAGGGAGAAAGCCAAAAATCGCATCAGATCATGTTGCATGTTTAATTTATAAGAAACAAGAAATGTCATAAAACTATGAATCTGTGTAACTGCATTTACTTCAGTATTGTTTAATATAGTATTTCTTAATATTCAGTGGCTTTTGCCATTCATATTCCTTATATATTTGTTCAATATATTGTTCAGTATATTCAAGTAATATTGTGATTTTGCAGAGAAAAAGCCTGTCGTGGCTTAAACAAGGTTTTTCATACAGACCTGTAACTCCCCTTAAGTTTATTTTTAGTAAGACTGTATTTGTAGTTTACAAAAATACTCTTTTAAAAACATTGATGTGAAACACAAATAATTTCAGTTGAGTGGTCAAAACAGGATCAATAGTTTTTACGATTAACACTTTTGAAACATTCATAATTAAAGCAAAGAGGTGACAAACTTTTCTCATCAATGCACACAATACTGTAGCTTTAAAACTTGAAAAATATATTTTGTTTTCTCTCTATGAAAAGTTGGGTGACAGCATGAAAGGAGAGAGCAACACATTCTGTTTTACAGCTCAACACCTGTTTCCCACGCATCACTATGAGCACCTTTTTTTGTTGTGCATCCAAAATAATGTTGATTCACCGTCTGTTAACCTTTAGTCTAGTCGATGTAAACTTCTAAAGCATGGATATCATCTACACTTTTTGTTCTTGGTTCTGGGGTATAAATGAGATTTCACTGACAGCACTGCCACTCATATTCAACAATTTAAACTACCTCGGTATTTGCCTCTAAGCTTTGCCCTCCCCAGAGGAATTAATGCAGTAATAACAACATTGAAATACATGTAGTAACATTTCTGTTTTTTTTTCTAGACATCATGTTGATAAAGACATGGTTTGAATTATTTAGAGGCTGACTAGAATGCATTGTTAATATATTTATTATTATTATGCATTGAGTCAAACCATGTTACTGTGTCAAATATGGAAACATTTCATAATGGAAAATAAATGGCACTGAAAGTGAATATAAGTCTATTCTGTGATCTTACTGCTGCTAGTGACTATATGTGTGTGTGCGTGTGTGTGTGTAGGGGGGTGAGTGAGCACATTTGTGAATGTATATGCGTCAGGGTGCGCATGCTGTGTGTGTGTGTGCGTGTGTGTGTGCATATTTGTTATGCTTTCATTGTGTCTCAGTTGATTTAACGTGTTGTGTGAGGAATACATGACGCGTATTTTACCAGTCGTACTAGTTTGCCAACAAGTTTCTGGGTTGGACGACCGGCCGTCACAACACCAGAAGAGCAGGAAGGAAGCGCTCCTGTTACTTCACTTTACGGGAACACTTCAGCCGGATGGCAGGGATTTTATTCTCTAGAGAGGACTTACTTTGTCCTCGATGCACTGAGATTTATTACCTTCCTGTTCTCCTAAAATGTGGCCACAATATTTGCAGAGTTTGTTTACAGAAATTCTGGGAATGGAAAGGATGCAGAGAATGCCCCGTGTGTCAAATGGTGTCTGTCCCTGGGAGGCCCCCCATCAATTTGGCACTGAAGTTAGCTGCGGACGAATATCAGGCGCAGAACACCGGCGGGGATCAAGACGCTTGTGGTCTTCACCACGAGAAGCTGAAGATGTTTTGTCACAATGACCAGGAGCCCATCTGTCTTGTCTGCCAAACGTCAAAACAGCACAGAGTTCACGAGTGCTGCCCAGTGGAGGAGGCAGCCGAAGAGAAAAAGGTAGAGTAAAAATAAACTGAGGATTATGTGCACATGCACTGCAACACAGGAAACACCATTAGTGATGTGTGAGAGCAAAAGTGTGTTGCTACTGGGGTTGGATTTATTTTATTTTAGGGGATAAATTGGTTGCAAATAATTTATTTTTATGTTGATTATTTTCTCAATCAATTGATGAATCATGTGGTCAGTTTTATTTATTAAAAAGTCAGTTTCCCAGACCAACCAGTCTAAAATTAAATATACAAGGATTTAACTCGCAAGAAAAAGAAACACATTTATTTGGAAAGTTGCAAATAAATATTTTGTCTGTTGACTACATTGCTTCATTATTTAAGCTCTTAATGATTCTTATTTTCATCATTTCAGAACGAAATTTCCGCTATGCTAGAGTCCTTGAAGAAAAAGCTCAGGACACTGAACAAGACCAAAGTGGACTGGGAGGCAACCAAAGACTTTATACAGGTAAAAGTTATTAACTAAGTTTTGCTGTACCTCTAGTCTGACTTATATTTCACTATTTATGGAGGTAAACCTTTGTTAACAAGTTCATTCTGAATTTCCAGTATTACTTGTTCCATTTGCTTTGGGCCCTGAGCTCAGTTCAAGCATTCCTTTGTTTCACTGATGAACATAACCAGCTTTCTCAACACGACAGAGCCAGACTTATCAAACTGAGGAAGCAATTAAGGAGACGTTTGAGATGCTACACCTCTTCCTTCAGGAGGAGGAGAACAGTAGAATAAAGGTGCTCATACAGGAAAAGGAAATTAAGACCAAGGTGATGGCCGAGAAGCTGGAAAACATCAAGGACCAGATCAAAAGCCTCTCTTCCACCATCAGTGATATTGAGGTATATCTCAAAGCAAAGGATTTAACATTTCTACAGGTAATGACTGGATGGACAACATTAATGTTTTTGTCAATGCTGATTTCAATGTGATTTGGATATAACTACACATCTAACATTATGTAAATATGATATATTTATTTTTTAACTTAAGGACTACAAGGAGATGAAGAAACGGTATGTATAACTCACTATCTGCCATAATTAGCAAAGTCTCCATAAGACAATGTTACATTTATTTGAACCCGTTTCAGGGCCAAATGTATTATTCGAGAGCCAGAATGCATCAGGGATATCCTGATCACCTCCACAAAGCATCTGGGATTACTTGGGTTTGAAATTTGGAAGAAGATGGCCAACATCGTCACGTGTGGTGGGTGAGCACAGTGGCTTAAAGGTAAAGTTTATCATAAGGTATTTGCAATATACTGAATTTGGTTTATGATCACAGTTCCCATCACTCTGGATCCAAACACGGCCCAGTCCAACTTAATGATTTCTAGAGAGCTGACCAGCGTGCAATACAGCAGTAAGCAAATCCTACCTGACAACCCTGAACGCTGCACCAATCGTGTGTGCGTGCTGGGAGCCACCGGCTTCACATCTGGGAAGCACAGCTGGACTGTGGAGGTGGGCCAGGGAAAAGACTGGTACATCGGAGTAGCCCAAGAGTCCATCAAAAGGAAGAGTACCGTCTTCCTCAACCCGACTGAGGGATTCTGGGTGATCGGCCTGTGCAATGGGGACTCATTTTGGGTTCAGGCCTCGCCTCGAACCAAGCTTGTGTTGAAGCAGAAGCCTGAGAAGATTACTGTCCAGCTGGACTACGACAAAGGAAAGATTGTTTTCATCAACGCTGCTGATTTGACAACAATACACGCATTCAAAGATAGATTTACAGAGCGGGTTTTCCCCTACTTCTCTCCTGGATTGAGTGAAAATAGGAAAACCTCCACCCCACTGACAATCTGTCCTCTGACAGTCACAGTGAATGTAGAGTAGCACTTAAATGGCCCTTACTTAAAGTACTTTGTAGTTTGGCTTTCTTGATTCTTGTTCTGAGATTGTACTCGTGGTTGAATGCACTTATTGTAAGTTGTTTTGGATAAAAGCTTTGGCTAAATTAAATGTAATGTAACAAGGAACAAGTTGCATTTTCTATATGAATTTCAGAAGATTTAGCAGCAAATTGTATAAATCTAGTATCTACTGTGAAGGTTAGAGGGGCAACAAACTGTATAGTTGATCAAATGAGACATTTTCAAACATTTGTATGGTTTATTCTTGTTCACAATAAAGTCTCTAGTTATGGGAATTTACAGAGTAAATTGGTTATGTTTTACTGTCATTCTCTTTGTTTTTTGGTTTCCTCTGTGATGACATATCTTTCAATTTAGAGTCCAGTTTCCTTTGCAGGTAGGCTTTCTTATTGGGGTCCATGGATTTGTCTTTCTTCCCACTCCCTGCGTACAGAATGCCTTCTTTGCTTATTCTCATCCGAGCATGAGACCTGGCTTTATCTCCACAGCCATGGACCTAAATTGAAACAATGAAACAATTTTCATACATTTCACAATTTCCCTCGTTTATGGTGCTATTTATCAATCTACATTATTCTAGTGTGAGTTTGCCATTGAGACGTTTTTCTTATGTATGTATGTATGTATGTATGTATGTATGTATGTATGTATGTATGTATGTATGTATGTATGTATGTATGTATTACAATATTGTTACACTTGAATAAACAATAATCAAATGCAAAAACAATTATTTAAAAATATGTTAGGGAGTAGTTTATACAGTGTTACAGTTACAACCGGCCTTTTAAGGGCAACCATAATGCTGATGTGGCCCAAGGTAAAAATAAGTTTCACACCCCTGCTTTAAGTGGTCAATTTTTGTGAAATCTTATTTTTGAAAAGGAGGAAAAGAAAGTACAGCCTTTCTTGGCACTGTCCCTGCATTTTGAATACAGCTACATGGTCTAATAAACACACAAACCAAAACAACAACTATTTGGTTGGGGTCTGCTCCTGTCTTACCTCTGGAATATGATGACTGAGACAATACTGCCTGTTGCAGAACAGACAAAGCTGTCCAAGTAACAGCACAGAAGCTTTACACTTGACAAGGCTGCACACACTGTCGGCCTTTATGACAGCGTTGAGGAGTGTGTCAAAGTCCTCATCTGGAGCTGCAGCAGCAGCGATGCCGCAGGCGCCGGTCTTTATTCGGTTCTTTCCTGGGAGACAAATAGTAAGAGTTGAATTGGTGCATACATGTTGAAATAACACTCATAATTAGGTGTTTATATTACAAACCTTTAGCAGACTTGGGCTTCTTTGATGACTGGGCCTGAGCTGGTGGGATGTTGTTCTGTTGCTGTTTCTGTTGCGCATGCTCTTCCCTCTTCTGCTGCTCCCTCTTCATTCGCTCCAAATGTAAATCTTTCAGGTCTAATGGAGGTTGACACAGCAGCTCTCTTTGGGGGTTGGGGATTGTTTCTTCATCATCATCATCATCATCATCATCTTCTGCTGCTGCTGCTGCTGCTTGTGTTGGCCTCTCAGCTGGTGTTGACACCAGAGGCCTGGCCACCATGATACACCTGTCTTTACCCTCACCTCTACTCTCGTGCACGAGGCCCAGCTCCTCAGCGATCTGGTGGACCAGCAGGCGGTCATGAGAGTTAAATGATGATGGGAACTGTAGTTCTTTCTGATTTAAGTCCTTTAGAAAGTTCTCCACCTGCGCTCTGATCTCAGCACATCTGTTCTTCTTCTGCTCTTCCTCGGCCAGCGCTGTCATGCAGGACTTTGTGTGCTTCTCTGTACCAGCAGCATTTGCATTACCGCTGCTGCCAGGGGACTTCTTTTGTTGTTGCTTCGCCCTGCTCGGATCTTTAACCTTCTGTTTGGTGGATGTGGAGCTGCTGGCAGACGTGTTAGCCTTTGTGTCTTTGTGGTCCCGGGTGTAGTTCTGTGGCACGATGTCTTGGATGTACTCGAATGCTGTTCTGACCTCGCCAAACTCAGTCATATGCTCGATCAGGGACTTCAGGAAAGCATGACTCTGGACCGTCTGGGTGTCGCACACAACAGCGATGTGACGTCGCGCTCGTGTAACAGCCACATTAATCCTTCTGTCCTCGGCCAGAAATCCAACTTCCCCTAAAATAAAGCAGTGAACAAATATATCAACGACTGCTGCAAACAATCATGGCGTGCCAGGAACAGCTAGATAGGTTACCCTTTCTGTTGGACCGAACTAACGACAACACCACGGCCTCTTTCTCTCTGCCCTGAAATCCATCCACAGACTTTATCTCCAGCTCTGGATGCCTCGCGGAAAGTTTCTGACGCAGAAGATCGACCTTTACAGAGATAACGCATTAAAATACAAGTCAGTTAATTACATCACAACTGTAAGATCTTTTGATTTCATTTTAAATGTCACTAGTTGAACAATACATTTTTGATTTTGGGGATTTGATTTTCATTACGGTGAAAGTGTAGCTTTAATCTTACGTTGCATTATTGCTTTGACACAGGGAAGTCGTAATAGTTGAGTTAAGAAACATTTCACACTGCAGTACCTGAACTCCGTGACTTACTTGTAGATTGTATGGAGCAATAACAGCGATGTCTTTAGCTTTAACGCCAGCAGCAGTCAAGGCCTTTATGTGCAGTTCAACAATGTCGACCTCACCTGAGGAAAACGTCCGCTGTGTTAGATCCCACAACACACTCACTGCAATAACATTTGATTTCTTGCAATAAAAATGACTAACCTTGATTGCCTTTGGACTGCTCATCTGTGACCTCCATCTCACTCAGGCCACAGCCTGCAGTGTCAATGAGGAGAAGTGGCGTGCTGGTCTCTTCAACACAGGCGACTCCTGGTAAATCTCTTTAGCATCAAAGAGATCATTTTTTTTTCACACTTTAATGATTTATCATTCACTCAAATACAAACATGATACACTTTCCATCATCAAGCTCTCACTCACTTTAACAAGTGTTTCTCTACAGAGCTGTGAGCTGTTAGTCTTCCCTGGTACATCTCTTTGGAGGCCCAGTTCATGATGGCACTGTTCATGCGGTACTGAACCGTGAGCATACGGACCACAGAGTCCCCATACATCTGGATAAGTCTCTCCATGAGACTGAGCGACAGGCCTTTGGATGCAGCCCTGTGGAGCACAAAAATAAAACAATGTGCAGCAAACTATACAAATCTGTAACAAGATCTTATGAAAAGGCAGAGAAAACAATTAGTTTATTTCTATGGCCGAGGGGGTCTAACAAGAACACACATTTTCTGCCAAAGTTAGAACAGTTTTCTTCATTTCATATGAGAGATTTCTGTATTTGTGTTTGTGTCTGTGTTGTGTCAATGGTTTGATGCGGGCAGGGCTCAACTGGAAAAGGAGGATGTCACATATGTCTGTGCACCAATCAGTTTAGCATTGGATGAGTGTTGTTGACAGTTGCACTCATAAAAATCTGATCAAACCAGTCCTGATGAAGCAGATCAGCAGAGTTTCTAAATGGTAAAGCTCAAAAAGTAAAAAAAATAAATGTTGTTATTTAAAACCTTAAATCAGCATTTTTGTCTTACTTAGTCATAAATGAAAAAAAAATATATTCTGATATGTTTACAGTAGCTCTAAGGACAAATCTTTCTTTGTCCCAGGACAAATACAAATTTTGAAAGATATTTGCATATGAATGAAAGGTTTCTTTACTTTGGTGATTTGATAGTAGGTGGTAACTGCTTGTAGTCTCCAGCCAGAACGCACTTGCGTGCTCTGAGCAGGGCGATCCAACAGCTGCTCTCCAGTGCCTGAGCGCACTCGTCTATCACGACCCAATCAAAATGCTCCGCTGGCAGGAACTTCAGAGGGCCACTGCCACTAGCACCTGCAGACGCAGACAAGTGCACTGTGATTGCCTTTCATCATCACTGCAACGACTGAATTACATTTTCTTCAATCAACGCCAATACTGACCTGTGTTGGTTGATAACACAACATCTGCTCTTTTTAGGATCTGGGATATGGCTGTTGCTTCCCTTGATTTGAGCTCTTTTCTAAGCTCCCCTATTTCTCTTTTGAAGTTCACCCACTCTCCTTTTTCACGCTTTTTCTTCATTCCAATCTTGAACAGAAAAAAAGATTTATATATATATATATATACAAAGAAATCAATCACGATGGCACACAAGCCAGTAGAAGCACACACTAACCTACTTACAAATGCTTTATCGATGTCTTTACGGATGTCAGCGATGATGTTTGCGTTGTCACTCTGTGCAAGGATGGCATCAAGTGAATGTTTCTGGATGGACTCCAGAAGTCTGGCAGGGTGACCCAGCCTGAGGACCTTTGCCTTGCACCGGGACAACCTCTCCACTAAATTATCCACGGCCACGTTAGAGGGCGCACAGCAGAGGACCTGCACAAACACAGAATCCAAATGTGAAAATGACCCTGTCTGGACTGAGATGCTGCAATGGCAGAGCACAGTAAATGTAAATGAATTAATCAGAAGGAGAAAAATATTCACATATATACTAATAAAAATCAACTTTCTGCACCTTTTGGCCTTGTTTTACTGCTTGCAAGATGATCTCCACCACTGTGGTGGTTTTCCCAGTGCCGGGTGGTCCATGAATCACAGCTAGTTCTCTCTGAGACAGCGTAAAGGACACAGCTTCTCTCTGAGAGTCGTCCAGGTTTGAGTTAAAGAATTCTACTTTATCTGATGAAACAAAATAGCATACCCAGAATTGTTTGTGGATTGTATGATTCATAAAATTAACAAGCACAATTTTGCGGAACATTTATCTTTTGATTATATTTGCTTTGTAAAGTTTCACTTACTTGGCTGTGAATGAGTGGATGGTTTTGAGTCTCCAAAAAGAACACTTATCAGATTGGCAGCTGGTCCATTTCTGTATCCATTTAATGTATTCAAGGCACTGCAAGCAAAAAACACAGAGAAAATAACTTCATGTTTTCACAATTCCCTTGTATTTGTCTTACATAAGAATCTCACTCACCTTTTCATCCGTTTGTAGGTGACGTCATTTGCCAACTTTAAGAGGTTGTGGAGCGCATCCGTATCAAAGCTGAGGCCATCATTTGAATCGTCAAAGGCCACACTTATAGAAACTTGGCTGACCCTCGTCACTATTCCTGTGCCGATCTGTGAGGCTGGAGTGCATCCACCGGTGTCATACAAGCCGACTATGTCCCCTGTAACAAAAGACATGTCACATTAAGCAAAATATGAAACTAAAGTCACAAAGAAAACCCACAGATCACATGTTTTATTCTTGCATCTCACCGGATCCAAAGCTGTTGCTTGGCAGAGATAAGAAACCAAGATGCTTTCTTGGCTCAAGGACAATGACTGTGCGACCGTACAGGCCTGTGGACTGACTTCCTATCTGCAATTTAAGGAGGCAAACTCCTTTATTTTGAAGATCCTTGAGAGAGATGTTCTCCTGCCATATCCTGAAGGCAAAAGAAAACAAGACACAGTCATTTTACAGTGCCATTATGGGTGAAGTGCAGGATACTGTGTTTTCGGAGCTTGACCCATGTCATTCATTGAAGTGCTGAATAATGTCTTTATTAAGTAAAGTAACACAGTCTAAATGCTATGTTACATACCTGGTCTCCTCTATTTCAGCCTCCCTCTCCTCCTGTAGAAGCTCGAGTGTCTTTGACACAAATTTTTCAACCGCCATCACTCACTAAAAAGAAACAAAAGACGATCAGTGTTACGCAACAGATCTGAAAGCTTGTAAGCTCGAGACAAGAGGTCCAACTAACTATTTGTTGTTATGTTTTAATGTTACGCACCAGCTCAAATATGACTGATGAAACCTGTTGTATTTATAGATAGGTTAATAAGATTAATGAGGGCAAATCCCACCAGTGCTGGAATGTAACGGACTAAATGTATTAAGTATTAATTATTAAGGGAGTGATTCAAAGTTTTAAGAACTTTAAAAAAAAATTATGCATCCAATATATAACATAATAAGTATAGTGTTGTATTACTTTGGGTACATTGGTGGTACTTCTACTTAAGTAACGTTATGAAGCCTGTACACGTCTTCCACCACCACAGCCCATACATAAGGTAACGTTACGTCACACATTACTATGAAGAGTAAGGTGCATGAGATACAGCGTTGTAGTTAAGACAATGATATGCTAAAGCTTCATGACAGCTCACGTTAGCTTGCCAACCACACAGCTCTCTTACTTTAGCAACAGCTAGCAAGAAAGAAAGACACTCACCTGTTAATGATGATGCTAGAATAAATGAGTATCTGAATAGAAAAGGACAGAAAGGCTGATATTAATCATGCAGAACGACTGTGATAGTCTCCTGCTAACGTATTAAATCGCACAACACCAGTGTGTGTGTTTGACTCATGTTTTCTTCTTCGTGATACTTCAGTCGTCCGGCTACACTGCCGCCTAACGACTCGGATGACGTCTCGTCTCTCACGCGCGCGCACGTTTTATTTTGAAAAACCCACAACGCGGAAGTTTCCCAGCTTCGTTGACGCTGCTAAAAAAACACGTTGAGCTAAGTTGTCAATCAAACTGCCACAAACCCGCCCGGCAGTCAGACCCAGGTTGTTAGTAATAAATGTTGTTTCTCTGCAGCGTGAACGTGTCTCTGGCTCGTTGTTGTGTGTGACTGCAGTGCGAAGCAGGATATGCTGGTTTGTAATCTACCACATCTCTGTCTGTCTGTCAGGAAGGAAGCACTTGCTCTGCAAAACCTGCCGACTCTGAGCTAACCCGTTTTTATATTTCACTGTTCACTGCGAAAATGGAAACGAGAACGACATTATTCCTGCTGCTGCACGTCATCTCATGCTGCGTGTTGGTCAGTGCCACTCTCTCCAAATCTGATGCAAAGAAGTCGCACAAAGCTGAGGTTGAGGTGAGTCTAATATATCCTATTTAACAATAATAATATATGTTATAACTTTAGGTATGTACCATGGAATATGTGTGAGCTGTTTTTGGCTGTCAGTTCAGGGCTTGCAGGTCCTCCTCTGTCGGCCTGGCATGCAGCTGGACTGGGCATCATGTCCTCGTGTCCAGTCATCATTATGTTCTGTCTGTCACTGAGATGTTTTCATTTCATCTCGCTGTTTAGGCTTCTCCAGCTGACTTGTCTGTGCTGGAGAGAGGCCTCGTTGTGTCGGACCCGCCCTGGAAAGACATAGTGAAGGAGGAAAAGAGACACTGGGCTCAGATCAAGAGAACCTTCCATGGGCCGGTGCTTGGATATGTCACCCCTGTAAGTTGCTGTTGAGCGTTTGACAACACAGCATTAAAGGATGGAAGTGATTTCCAGTCTGTCTTAATGCAACACTCATAAGCAATTAAATTTCTTGGAGACACAATATAAAGACAAATTTTGGTCGAGCCAAAACCATGGGTTGATTAATAGATTCACAGATAATTAATTGGTAACTGTATTGATAATGAATCATCATTTAACTCGTTTTTTAAGCACAAATGCCAAATATTTGCTGCTGCCTGGTTCTCTACAATAATGATTTAATGCCTTAATTTATCTTTTGATGGTACATTTAGTGTCTGGGAATTTTGATGGTCTTTAAAAAAAATATTTTCCACGTCTGGCCCTTAACTTTAAAAGTAACCCTCTTACTCTGCTTTTGTATGAGGACGTTCAAGGAGGAATGATTGCAGCGACCGATAGTTCTTTCAACATGCATATAGACGCGTAGGAGTTGAATTAAGAAAGTCTTGAAACTTCCCTTTAATGGGAACCTATCGTTTGTGTGTACAGTATGTTGTTTTGACTAAATATCTCTAAATTGCACGTCTTATTTTTCCCATCCTCCAGTGGAACTCCCACGGTTATGATGTTGCCAAAATGTTTGGTGCTAAACTAACTTCGGTGTGTCCAGTTTGGCTTCAGCTGCGCCGGCGGGGACCTGAAACCTTTGACGTTACAGGACTCCACGATCATGACCCAGGTAAAGGATCGGCGTCAGTGACGGCCAAATGGAAGTTGTTTTCTGGTGATTAATGTACATAAAGAAGTATTTTTGTCTGTCCAGGCTGGGTCAAAGCCGTGCGCAAGTCTAACAAAAACGTCCGGCTGGGTGAGTATTTGTCCCCACTACCCACAAATTCAATCTGTTAATGTGTGCAAGCGCTTTCAGATGAGACTCTATTGTTTGGTTATTCGTTTGAGATGCTTCATTTTTTTTTTTTTACCCTCAGTGCCTCGGCTGTTATTTGATGGCTGGTCTTACCAGGACTACATGAGTGTGCTGGGGAGTGAAGATGAAATTGAGGAGCTGGGAAGTGAGCTGGTGGATGTTGCAAAGGTCAGTAAGCGCCGTGCTTAGCTTTCAATCCCTTGAAACAGTGTTTGTCCTGCGTCCGTCTAATGAAGCTGTGGCCTTGCAGACTGAAGGTTTCGATGGTTTCACGTTGGAGTTGTGGAGCCAGCTGGGCGGTAACAAAAGAAAGTGAGTTCTTCTGTTGACACATCTGTATCTGACCATCATATTTTCATTTTTGTCTGAGGTAATGACAGAAATGCAAATAATCAAATGTGTAACATATTCTGTGTGCAGGGAGCTGGTCCATTTGGTGAAACACCTATGTGAAACCTTGAAGGCAAAAAGATTAGACTGCATTCTTGTCATCCCGCCTGCTGTGACGAGGTGAATTCAATTAGTTTTCTAATTTCTAAGATAACTATTTTTTACACGTACACGTTGGTGCTGACCTTCCTTGGTTTTTTTCCTTTTCCATCACTATCAGTGACGGGCAGCCGGGTATGTTTGGCCGGGAGGAGTTTGAGCAGTTGGCCCCAGCAGTGGATGGATTCAGCCTCATGACGTACGACTACTCCAGTGGGGCCAGGTGAGTGTCACAGACAAGGGATGTTTCAGAGAAGGGACATGAGTAGAGTCACTGACAGCTACAAGAAGATGCACAGCATTAATGCTTTTTTAATGTTCTTTTATAGACCGGGCCCGAGCTCGCCCCTGCCCTGGGTGAGAGACTGTGTTCTCCAACTTGCTCCCAACGCTCAGTGGAGGCAAAAGATCCTGCTCGGACTCAATTTGTATGGCCTTGATTTTGCAAGCCAGGGAACAGAGCCCATCCTGGGAGGAAAGTAAGATAGTACTGCGGCTACTGCTGGAATACCTTATTTATAATTGTATGTTTCAATCTGATTTAGCATTGTGGTAAACATTGTCGGACTCCCGATGGATGCTTTTCAAAAAAATAATTTAACTCAGAGAGATATTTTTCTTTTTTCTACGCCTTCTTCTTCCTCCTCAAAACCTGGTGCCTATATTACCCACAATGCAATGGGAACCATTGACAATTCAGTTGTAGATTTGCGTGTTTTATGCAAATAGCAGCTCAAGCCGCAAGCATCAACCGGTGATGTAGAGCTGGCTACAAAGGTCTGGTAAACCTCTTTCTAACCCCACACCCTCAGATGTTAAAGTCTGTTAAATCCTTGGAGTTCCCATTTAAAGCCCCGGTAAACTTTCAAATCATAACCATTTCTCAAAATAAAATACTCAAGACCAAATAAGACATCACATACTTCCAACTAAGCAGTAACAAAAACATAATTTTGATTATTTCTTGGTTATTTCATGTGAAATTACCAGAACTATTTTAACTCTGTGAAATAGCAAATTTTGGTAAGACAGTAGCCACAGTTTAGAAGCCAGAGTACAAGGCTGAAAAATGGACAGATCCTTGAACATGGTCTCAAGTTTGTCTCTGATTTCCCGCAGGTACATCGAGATTTTGCGAGAACACAGGCCCAAACTTCTCTGGGATGAATATTCTGCAGAGCATTATTTCAGCTACAAGAGGTACTGATTTAATTACACTTAAGTCAACAAATCATGGCTTGAATTTTAAACTTCCCATGTCATCTTTTAACAATATTTCTGACATTCATTTTTAGGAACAATGCAGTTAAGCATGTGGTGTACTATCCATCATTGAAGGTAAGTCTTTTGCACATTTTACGCTCATTAAAGAAGTGTTTTCATTATGTTTACTGGTACATGGGAGATTAACATTTTTAATTTACTTTTTTATAGTCACTCTACCTGAGGATCTCTTTAGCTACTGAACTGGGAACAGGGATTTCCTTATGGGAATTAGGACAAGGATTGGACTATTTCTATGATCTCCTATGAGAGTTGGACTGTTGACTTTGGACCAGCAGCACATGGATTTTACTCTTTTTTTGTCTTTGAACGGGGAGCACCAAACATTCAGGAGCTGTATGCAGGTACCATTTTTCTGTTTTACAAGTTAGGCCTACATGAACTCTGAAACGAGCCATTGACAGGATTTAGTTAATACTCAACTTGTGTCCTCGACATGAACAAATCCTGTATTTGTTGACTCAAACAATACTCGCAGCAGACACAAGGTACTTCAGTATGTTTTATTCCTCATCATTGATGGTATGGTGGGAAACAATTAAACTTGTACAGTTTAGTCAAAGTGCAGTGACTTGTCTGCCTTCAACAACAGAGGGTGCATGATAATCAATCTGTATAACGTTGAAATGAAAGGTTATATTCTTCTCTTGTTAACGAACCAGACATCAACAGCCTCTTCAGTCCAAATCCATATATCTTGTTTGCTCTCCATGTCCCAGAAACATTTCTTGCTGTGAAGATGCATCCTTCTCTTACTTTGAAAATCCTCAACTGCATCTGCTTTTTCTCTCGTATTTTTGAATCATGACATTTGATTGTGTGGCATTTATTGTGTTTATAATAACAACATTGAGAAGTAATTAACTTGTATTTACAGTGTTGCCAAACATCGGTTCTGACCTAGCTTCCAATATTTGTCCGAGATGAATGTTTGTTTGATTACATGAATATAAATGTGGAACAGTTGAATTTGAATGCTCCTAATGTCCTGATCTTTTCTGTTTTTATTTTGCACTGGAGAGCAGGATTAGATTATTTACAGCAAGTGAGGTTGACTGCATATTCTGGCCAGTTATTAGGTGTCTGTCTATTACGACATGCACAGCATCTTCTTGACTTGCTGAAAAACAAAGATACACATGAGAGGATTTTAGAAACACCGATTGTGTATTTACAAAATTATATTCACAGGTCAGCTCACCTGTGTATGATCCACCACTGTCTTTCACAAAGTCTTCCACGACCAAGGGCAGGTTGGCAAAGTCAGGCCTCCGCACCAGTTCAAACACTGACGGCTTTTAGCAGAAACAGTTACTGTTATTACGTACATTAAGACATGAAGATATTTGGGTATATTGCCTTCATGTTTACTCGAGGAAGACTAACCCCTGTTAAGCTGTAGCCATTGAAGATCCACCTCTGTCCCTCAGTGGCACAGCACAGCGCCGACACTCCTTGTCCCACTGCACAAACAGGCTCTGCATACAGAAACACAAACACATCACCACACCGACACATGGATTACACACTGACTGCTTAAAAAAAACAAATTAGCCTCGCACTCACTTTGGTGAGAGATGAAGTGTGTGAGGATGCGGTGCAGCGAGCCGCTGTGTGCCAGGTCATTCGGCGCTCCGGGACAGTCCGGGATGAGCAGCACCTGGTATCGAGCGCCTGAAGCAGGTCATCGTAACACAAATGAGTCCAACCAACGGCACACAGTAAAAACTGCAAAATGACCAAGCAATAAATATCCTCACCGTCTATAGACTCAAGTTTGGCGGGTGTTGCGTAGGGTTTCACGTTGAAGTCCTGCACCCATCTAGCGGTGCTTTCATCAACTCCAACAAAGTCTATTGGCTTTCCCTGCAAAAGAAACCCTCGATGAGGCCAATCTCATCCCTCTGTTACTCAGTGCGGAAGTTTCATAATGATGCCGACGCCAAACTCGGGTTAGAAAAACAAATGTAAATGTTGGTACCCTCTAACCAGCGCAAATCATTTTTGGTTGAAAAAACTATGTAATACACAGCGCTGTGCCATAGTGTCTGATTTAACATAGAATATATACAATTCAGTTTAAGAACTTAAACTTATGTTACTTAATATGTATTAATCGCAACCGTTTGCAAAAAGGAACTTGTTTGATTAACACTGTGAAAAAAACACTTTAGTTGGGTATTTTTCAGGAAGGAATAGTCTTACCCCAGGTGTGGCTGTCTGGAGATTAAACACGGAGGTACAAAGGCTGAAGGACTGATGGAAAGACGTCGCTGACACACCTGGAGAAACGAAACACACCTGTTCAAACGAGAGCTCATCTGTGCAGCGGACACACGTAGCTCGGTTGTGCCGCTAGCTAGCAAGTGACGTTGACCAGAGATTAAAACATAAATCAACAACTAACGGCGGCTGAGCTCTAATGCACACAGAACTGTCTCAGTGAACTTAGCACTTCACTTTATCTCATGAATTAACGTCACCAGTATTATTTGACTATAACGACACATCAACTCGCACGCGCTCACGGACCCACCTTGAGGAGACGCACTCGCCACAATCAAACACGTGGGTTTTGCAGACATTTTATTTATCTTCGTGTTGCCTCAATAATACATATTTTTAGCTTGTTTGAAACGAATAAGGAAGATAATTGTGTGTGTGTGAAAGCATTCAAGAGAAATCAGCGAAGAGGAAGTAATGTCAGCTGACAACAACATCCGCTGAAGGACTTCAGAATAAAAGTTGACCCTCACAGAAATACAGCACGATTGTGAAAACAAGCATTTTTATTTTCATTTCAGCATTTAGTTACAATTTTGATGCATACAAAAGATAAACGTTACAATATAAATGTAGCCACAACATTATATAGATATATAATTATTTGTTATATTTCTAAGCTCTGTAAAATGTGTTTTTGGTTCATCCAAACATCACAATCTTAATATAAAAGGGACGGTATTTAAAGCATGCAATGCTATTTTGCAGATAAAGAACATTGCTGCTCAGCAGAATTTCAGTGTCTCGCGTTTGCGTATTTTGAAAATTGGCATGTCATAATTTGAGGTAACAGCTTCACAAGCTTCGCATCCAGAATGAATAACTTGGCTATTAAAATACCTACCAAATATTTTACAAAATCAGTATGGATCTTCTTTTAAATTTTGATAAAGGCAGCAAGTGAACATCATCCCCACAAGCTGAAATAAAAAAGACACAATGAACTTGTTAGTTCCACACTGCACATATAAACCACCATTGATCACCTTTCAGCTGCTGGCATTTTCCACAACATTAAAAGAGATGTTGATATCAACTTGTTAGTGCTTTACCTGTAGAAATGCGATCCCAATGCCCAGTGTGCCGATAATATACAACTGACTCAAGATGAACTCCTCTAATTTCATAATACAGCCTCCCTAGGCGCAGGATAGAGGAAATAAATTAAGATACTGTTATAATTTAACATCTATTCACAGCCAAAAGGACATGTCTCCCTACCTCCACCTTGTAGATGTTGGAGGGATGGTCCCTGCTTCCGCAGAGGTTACTGGGACTTTTACAGCAGCTATCAGGAACAAGCCGCCCATTCTCTGCTGACTGGATCCACGCACAGTCTCCCCAGTCTGAGGAGTTATGACTGCCACAACACTTAAACTGAGAGGGAGACGGTGCAGAGAGAAACAAAAGACAAAAAAAATGTTATAAGAAAATAGTGATCACACTGAATTGTATTCACATGCAGGTTAAAGGAGCCACACTGTGGCCAACATCCAACATCATCTGATCAGACTGACACCTGACACTGAAGTAATGAGTGTTACTTCTTATCAGTCTGGCAGTTAACTCAGCTGGGATTTAAACATTTAGTATCACTTCCAGACCTCCTGCTGAAGTTTATCCACAGCCTGTGTGATGCTCTCCTCCCCCGGCTGCTGGTATTTCTGCTGCATTGTCGCCTTCAGATTATTTGTCAGCTCCTTGTCCAGCTGTGAGACAGAAAGATGCACTTAAGTGGTTACTCAGGAGCAAATCTGTTATCTGTAATCTCCTCCCATCAATAAAAATACCTATATTTGATATATATAATTATATATCTCCTCTCCGCTCTACATGAGCATTCTTCACATTCATTTACAAATAAAGATAGTGTTTCTTGACTGACAATGTGCAAACAAGCCATTTATATCAACCTGTGAGAGAGACAGTTTGATATTAAATGGAAACATTTGGCAGCAGATTACCTGATAGCAGAAAGGGAAACACTGGAGCAAGAAAAGGGGGGAAGAAAGAGAGATGTGAGAAGGATGGAAAACAGGACAAATGAACATGCACAGAGAGGCATGCAGAGAAGATTTCACAACAGAAAGTGCAGCAGCTGAGCCATTTCGCGGCTAATAAAAAAATATTTAAATAGATATGATGGACAACAATGAAGAGTGTTTGAAATTGTGGAATGGAAAAAATGCACAATCTGTATACATACAGAAAAAAGTGTCAGGTTTGTAGTTGCTGCAGTGAAATTGAAAATAAATGGTGGCTAGAATACAAAACATACAATCAGCGTACAATCACACTCTGTATAAAAATTCACAAGGAAATATTTCTATTGATATGATTATATCTGTCACTGTATTTTCGTCAAATATTTACATAAATAAACAAACAGAAGGTAAACAATTCACCTCTTGGTAGGTAATGTAAGCCAGCACACCAGCAATGATTTCCAGCAGGAAGACACAGAGCAACAAGACCAAATACTGTCGAGGAGAGACATGAAATAAATAAAACACAGCTATGAATAAACTGAGGGAGAAAAATATTGATCTTACATGCTTCAGCATATTTCTGAGCTAAAGTATGAAATGATTTTACATATGACATAAGCATTGAACATCACTGTGCATTTTTTTTTTTAGGATAAATGCTGAATAAAAGGAAGTTACTCATTAAAAAGGTTGTGTTGAAAATGCAAATAAACATAATGTCACAGAACTGTATTATATTCTCTCACTTGCGTCAGTGTCTCTCACACACTCTTCAGTTCAAGTACTCTGATGCCCTTCATTCCTCCAGCATGAGCCGCACTCTAAATCTAAACTCTTAAAGACACACTGCATGGCTTCGTCTGTTATATTTGACAGTCATGGCAGTCTGATATAATGAGCTGCACTGAATGCAGGCGGCCGAGACAGAAGGTCTCTCAGGATTAACTTTCCAAACACGTAGACTCGGACCGAGTTGTGTGTGTGTATAAACAGCAACTCAAAAGTGCCTTTACTTGGTTTCTGATTCCTCATAATTCAATTGGGTTCATGCTTTAGTGGTGAAACAAACACGTCTCAGTTACAGGGCAGTGTTTTGTGTCTGATACATCCTACCACAATCAAAAGACTCTTCATCTCCTTCAGAGTGGCACAGCATCCGATGATCCCCGTCACTATCACAATGAGCCCGGCAGCTATTAGGATATAAGCTGAGACCGAGTAGAAGCTGGAGTTCAATAAACTGATGTAGTCGCTCTTTTCCACCATCGTCCACACGCCGACTGCCAGCACTGCCCCTCCTGCCAGCTGAAAGAAGCACCGTTATCAGCTTAACTCCAGATGCTCATATCAAGAATGCATCACATTATCTTTTGCAGGCTATTAAAATGTGCCAGTGACGCAAACAAGACAACGCTTTCCTCTTTACCCGTTAGCCTCAAGAGACGTTCATGCATCCGAGTGCATACTTGGTTATACAAGATGGTTATACAATACTATTAGATTGTCTCTAAAGTTTTTCTTGTAACTTTTTTTGCATTGGAGTCACTAAATTATATTGTAAATGTAGTCTATAGAAACTATATGGCACATAATATTACATATTTTTATAGAATACACATAAGATACAAGTTGGTTTTCCAACCATGAGCAACAATAGAAATTGTGCGAGCTGTGAAGTGATTCCATGTTGTAAATATCTGTGCCATCTGAAGCAAATAATCCATTTAACAAGTATATAAAAGTTGAATATTAATACTAATGTTACTTATCACAGTAGTCAGTAGAGCTCTGTCTTAACTACATATACAATCCTCACTCTTCCTTATTAACTTACCCAAAAAAGAATATTAAAGAGAAAAAGTAGATATTTCAGACAAATTGTCCCACAGCTGAGTGGCTTTTCACCCTGAGCTTCCATTCTGAAATAGAAACATGTAAACGTTAGTGAAGGTTTGTGTCCACTCAGGGAGAGTTTTACCAAATGAAATACTTTCTGGAGAAGATTAGACAGCACAGCTGAATCCTCACCTAGAGAATGAATACAAGATACTCAGAGAGCAGGTCACCTTCCAACATCAATGTTATACTTATAGTGAAGATTACGATCACACAATGCATCATCTTTATACTTTCATGATTAGGAATATCCTCATTCAGTCTACTTTTTTACTTTAGGGGAAAAGATGATTTACTGGGTAGAGTTCTAAACCACACTGGGCATACACAACATTGTTTTTAAGGTTTTATATGCGTGTTAGCTTTGGGTGAAATTAAACGGTAATGAAAAAAGGAAATGTGGTGCATTTGAAACTTTCAAACAGGTGGTATTACAGCAATGCAAAGAGCTCAAAGATGAAATCAAATGTGTTTTGGGGAAAACATACTTAAGAACGTGTGTCACATGTCACCCAGCAGTCAGATAGATATGCGCCCCATCCAAGTAACTGAACCTGATCTTTTTACATGCAAGTGATATACTGTCTACTGTTAACTCTCAATGTTGTGAATTCAAAGTCTGTGTCTGTTTTTACCCTCGCCTGAACTGAACTTTCCTCTGCTTCTATTTTAAGAAAGGTTGTGACTCTGAGCATCATGAGAGATGTTGAGTTTAGGCATCAGTGAACATCATTTTATACATAAAAACAAAAACAAATCAAGAAACAGTTAAGCGACGATCACTATAAAACATTAAGGAATTTAACACGTGAAAAATGTGAGGCTTTTTTCCAGCCATAAGACACAATACTCAACGTGTAAATGTAATTGTACAGCAACAAATCAACATCTCCTAATGGTCACAAGAGTTATTTTTAACGCATTGTGTCATGGAAAAACTGCTCTCCGTTTCCGCTCAGACTGAAATACTCCTACCTGATTTTAGATGGAGGGCCCCGAAGGATGCAGATTATCGGGGTAATGTCTTCCCAGATCCCACCAACCCGGTGTCAGTGTGCTGCTGTCTTTGAAGGTTAACTGCAACAGTGTTCGTTCTCAGCTGACACTCAGACCAGCGCCTCCTACTCAAGCGTCTGAGTGTCTGTCCTCTTTTGGCACAACAGGCAGTTCGCCCTCTGCACGCTATATGGAGGACACGGCTGCCCCCAGCTGGTTTCTCACGCATATGAGCTAGTAAGGCGACTGTGGCTCAGTGGTTAGCAAGTCTGTCTTTCAATCAGAGGGTTGGCGGTTCGATCCCAGGCTCCGATAGTCCGTGTCCTTGAGCAAGACACTTAACCCTAATTGCTCACTGTTGCTGTCTACTGTATATCACGTAAGTCGCTTTGGATAAAAGCGTCAGCTTAATGTAATGTAAGACTTGTGCAATATGGGTGACAGTGGCTCAGCGGTTAGCAGGTCTGACTTTCAATCAGGGGATCGGTGGTTTGATCCCTGGCTCCGCTAGTCACAGTTGATGTGTCCTTGAGCAAGACACTTAACCCTAATTGGTCACTGTTGCTGAGTCTACTGTATTGCATGTAAGGTGCTTTGGATAAACACGTCAGCTAAATGTAATGTAATGGAAGACGCTGTTCAAAGAATAATAAATAAAAAAAGACTGACAACAAAGGTGTCATCAAAAATTTATTTTATTATAAAGATGCATAACAACATGTAGGCAAACATTACTGATATTCGTCAGTGAATTTGTTCTCAGAACAATGCTGATGTTTCTGTCTTCAAATAATTTAATGACCTTTGGACTCGGGCTTGGGAGCTTATAGTTGAACGTTTTCGTCCTCTGTTCATGTGCAGCAGCCTCTTTTAGTCTCGTCCTCCGTCAGTAAAAGTGCATCTTCACATTGTCGATCATGCTGGGAGACTAACATCCTGAAAGGAAGAACATTATTGAGTCATTTTGCAGCAGAAGCCACAACATGTGTTGTTTACACAGTTGATACTGCTGCCTGGCTTCATTTAATTTTTGTCAAAAATTCAGCTCCATCACTTTTATATCCATGAAAGTAGACTAATGCAGAGACAGTTATTTGATAAAGTAATAAGTAACCAACCTAAATTAATTGACAACAAAATATTTTCTAGTTCCAGCTTCTCAATTGCAATGCTGCTACTTCTCTATGTTTCATAGCACTTTACACTGAATATCTTTCAGGTTTTGAACTGCTTGTCAGGCAACATAAGCCATCTGAAGACATCACCAGAGGCTCTGGGAAAACGTGACGGGAATGTTTCACTTTTACTGGCATTTTATATACAATGACAAATTGTGCCAACAAAATGCCAAACATTTTGCAGGATCCAGAAGATGTGAATGACATAAATAACAAAGAAATGAAATGCCATACCCAGCAAGATACGTCATTGGCTCCTTTACATTACGTCCAGTTTTTGCACTGCACTCGTAAAACAAAGCTTGGTGCTGCTGTATAAACAAGAAAGTAAAATAACAAAGATTTCATTTAATTTACTTAAAAGATAATGTTTCGTCATTAGAAAGAACACTGAGTAAATCACGGTGGAAAGTAGTTTGAATATTCACGTCTGCTAGTCTCTGCCCGTCCCCTGTTTTCACTTCTTTGCTGCGACCGTCTGCCAGATCCAGCTTGTTGGCCAGCAGCATCAGCACCGCACTATCACACATCTTCTCCTGGGACAGAAATGCTATTATATTCTCCAGACAGACATCAGACAAAATAACCTTGAAAATAAAAAATCTAAATTGAGGTTTATCACTTAGTTGGCATTAGTGTGGATAGATTCCTGGATCATAAATCAGCTGCATGTGTATTCAAATTCAAACAAATGGTTTTGCATGTTGCTTTCCATCCATTCCGACTCCACCCGCTCACCTTCACAGAGTCCATCCATGCTCTCACAGCAACGAAGGAGGAGGATTGAGTTACGTCATACATGGCAAGGATCCCGTCAGCTTTGCGGTAGTACTGCTCAGTTATGCTGCAAAACCTGAACAGGAATAAGAAAAATGACACTTCAAAAAAGCTAAATCGATTTATCAGGTGGTAAAAAAATAAATATAAGATCCTACAACTCCGACGGTATAATGTAAAATATGAAAAGCCTCAAAAAAGCACACGGTTGGGAAACATGAACTATGATACATCCGACCTCTCTTGCCCTGCTGTGTCCCACAGCTGCAGGGTGATGACGGTGGAGCCCAGAGTTAAAGTCTTCATCTGGAAATCGATACCTAGATGCAACATAGTAACACATGTCATACTTTACATACACTGAGGAGCACCTTAATCATTGTGATAATAAGACCAGAGCTTACCGACAGTAGCGTTCACTTTACTGTAGAAGCGTCCTGTGCAGTACTGCTGGATGAAGGAGCTCTTACCAACGCCAGAGTTACCCAGGAAGACCACCTTGAACACTCGCTGAGGACTGACAATTGTTCTCTAAAATTCAGGTAAAGGGACCAAACTTCAGTCAGGTTCATGTTGTCTGCGTGGGGTGCACCTTTAATCTGTGCTCCTTCATAGCTGTGCAGAGTACAAAAGCCTCAGAATATTATCTGCATCGTTAATTGTTATCCAGCTGCTGCAACTGTATATTAAAATTGAACAACTTGGAATTAATGTATTTGTCAATTTAATTTGTTCCCTACCTGAGTTTGCACCTGTTCAACATTTTCACATCTGACTCTACGTGACGGTTGGTGTCTCTTGGATAAGTTTGTGACCTCTGTGTCTTTGTCCTGTTCCAACTCATCCGATGAGCTCAGCTGTCTTCAGAATAAATGAATACACAATTAGTTGCTTCCTCTGGCAATCTGCCTTGCATTAGTGCAAAAATGATAAATGTGATGTAAGAAGCTACAAGTCATACAAACCTCTTCATTAGCTTGTCTTGCAGTAAGTAGTTCCCTATAATTGACCCTTTCTTCAGCAAAGGCTTTGTGACATTTGGGTTCTACAAAGATTTTGTGAGAAGTAAGGCAGATGAAATGAGTATCATTAAGATTTTATAATATATGTTGTATATAGTATAAATATATGGATGTGCTATGGTATGTTTCCAAGGAACATTAGCTGTATTAGCTGTAGAAATACTAATTGCTTCATAAGGCAAAATTAAATATGTCAAAAAAGGAAAACTTTCATCCAATAGTGACATTTATTCTGCTACAAAGTGGTTAAATATCTCAATCACTTATCAGCAATACATTTATTTAATTAATTTATACAGTAAGTTATAACATACAAAATATTTTCATTGTGTAACGGTCCATGTGGTTTCTTGAAAGAGTATTATGTATTCTTTGTATATTACTTGTTCAGAAAGATCAAGGGAGATGATTGTTAGTGCAAATAAAAAAAATTAAAAGTTACCACAGTTAAAAGCTTTGGCCAAAATGCCATATATTTAAGAATGTGCATTCAATCAAGGAGAACCTGATAATAGATTATGACTCCTTTGAATTGTGATAAACAAAAGGCTTTATTAGTTTTGTAAATACTGACACACTTTAGTTCATAAATAGTGCTTTCTTTTAATGAACATATAAAACAATATTTTTTAAAAATGGCACAGATAGAATAAATCTCTATTAAACAAAATATTTCACTTCACTGACTACATCTACAAAACAAATAAAATTGCTGACATTGAAAAATCCCAAATGAGGTCAATGAACACATGTTCAATCAATAACCAAACAATAACAGCTGCCGTATAAATAATCATTGTCCACAGGAAGGAAGGAAGCATGAAGCCATTCCAAGACTTAGCTTAGGTTGGATAAATCTGCTGTGTCCACGGGGTACAAAGGTCCTCGCTGAGATAATAAGTGAGAGGCAGAGGAGGAAGGACAGGGTTTCTGTGACTAACCCTCTTCTGAGACTGTTGGGCATCCTTCTCATCTCGCAGCTTTTTGTTCATATCCCTAAAAATAAGAGATAATCATGAACAACAAACATCAAAAAAGGATGAAAAAAGGAAAAGCACACACAGACATTTACAGACACCTATGCATCCATACATTTTTTCAGGATTTTTCTTGAAACTTCACATCAAATTAATTTGATTGAAACATCAGACAGCAGCTGTGTAGATGTACCTCAAGAGCTCCAGTTGTCTAAAGAGACTGTCCTTCTCTGTCTGCATGTTCCTTGACACCTTCATGACGTTTCTATGGTGAAACAAACAATAGTTAAAGATTGCTCTTTATTCTTCTATTTGTCCACAAATCCCAGAAAAAGACCAAAAACAACAACAAATCAATTAAGAGCTGCCTCCGCAACCAAAGCCTGATATAACTTATTCATTCTTAATAGACTATTAAAATACGTCAATGAGCCACACTGTTGCTCTTTCATTATGTATAGATACTCACAAGAAAATACCAAATGTATCCAACAAAAACACGACTTACTACTGAGTATAAACTGACACAATTACAGGGTCAGCTGTTATGTTTATTATGCAACAACCTTTTTTCTTTTTTTTAATGAAACAATATACATTGAGCATTTGTACAGTATGCTTGTATGTAAATATATTTATTTGTATAGCTCATACATCTCTGTTGTTTTCATATTTATGTAAAGCACTCTGAACTGCTTTTGTATGTTATGGTGCTATGCAAATACATTGGCATTGAATATCTGAGAGTAATTCTTAGGAAAGAAGTCTTTAATAGGGACAAATGTGGCTTGGTCTGAGTGCCACAGACACGGTCTGGAAATCATTGAGTGAAAGAGTAAAACATTGTTGGTTTGGTCTTTTATTGGGATTCGTTTCCCCTCATCTCCTGGTATTCTTGCACATATTATCAGACCAGCTGCTGGGAGAGGAGTAAACTATTTGTTGAACTCTGGTTCTGGTGCGGTTCGCCACTCACCTCTGCCGCGCCACTTGTTCCTGGGCGGCGCTGACCTGCAGCAGGCTGAGCTGACCCAGAGCGGCCTGCAGCTGCTCCCTGCTGCGCTCCACCTGCTCCTGTAACTGGATGTTGAGGCTCCGCAGCTGCTGGTTCTGCTCCTTGATGTTCGCCTGTTCACAGCTCAGCTGCCGGATTCTGGTTTCCATCTTGGGACAAAGACGGGTCCTGTTGATTCATTCGTTTGACTCAAACTCGTCAGAAAGAACAGCGGCACTATTTGGGCGTTTACCTCTCTCTGTTTGGTCACTGTATTCTCCAGCTCTTGCTCACGCAGCTTCAGCTCGTCCTCAAGTTGTCTTCCTCTCTGCTTCTGTCCAATACTGTCCTTGATTTCACAACAAATGCATAAAACGCTATTATGATGATCACTTTTGTTAAATGGCGCGACGTCTGGACTGAATAGCACAAGTACCTGAGCCAGACGTTTCTCTCTCTCCTCTCTGATTTGGGTTTCCATTTCTTCATATATGGACCGAACAACGTCATCGTGTTCAGTCTCCCGCCTGAAGCACAAAAGAATTACAGTTGGGTGATTTTAGACAACTGGACACAGTGGGAATCCTCACAGTTGAACAGGGCACAATGAGTTGCTCCGTATGCAGAGGACAGCGGGAGGAAGCCGTGACCTGCGCAGAGCTTGTTCCAGACTGTCTCTCTCTCTGATGGAGTCCTGTAGATGCGACACTGCGTGGATCAGGACGCCGTCCACGATGCTCAGCAGCTCCGGTCTGTCTCTCTGGAGTTCACACCACAGAGAAGAGAGCTCCTGCTGACTGACACACAACACACAACTATTAAAGCAACGAGGACGTCGAACCTTAAAAGCACAGAATCGCTCAGTTACGTCACAAAAACGGTGCCGGGCTTTTAATAACAAACTGTTAATATACAGTATCTGTGTATAAAGCTTCATGTTTCCTTGGTTCCTGTAAAAGTTAGCCAGCTCAAATATTTGTATTGTTTTGTAGCAAATCATCCTAAAAGAAAACATGCAACTGTGGATGTTTCCCCATATAGTGTTTATTCACTTCTTTAAGATCACCTCCTTATCTATTCATCCATTTAAAACTTGCCTTACACATTAACACCTCACTATCTTTCCGCTTCTAGTGAGTATTCATACCATCTTAACCACCCTTATGCTAATATTTGAAGATACGCCTTGCTAAAACATGTGCGGTCTAATTCCACAGTCCTGCAATGAATCCTCCCTTCAGGAAAGATCATAATGTTGTGGGTTAAGGGAGATTTTGATTCAACTTTAAGATAACATTTATATTGCATTATTCTGACATGTTTCGACTCTTTGTTTATAAAAAATAAATGGCTAAATAACAGAGCAACCGGTTTTAAACTGCATCAGTTTTAGCTAGGTGTGCCTACCAAACTGGAAACTGAGTGTAGATAGATAACTATAGAACGCATGGGGAAATATTTAGTGTACAGTCTGATGGGAATGACTTTATGTCAGTGATCTTACTCCTTAAAGAGTTTGTCCGCTCCCAGCTCCATCAGTATGTTTACAAATCGGACTGCAAGGGGGTCCTGGGAGCAGTCCACCTGGTCCGAGTCTTCTGATTCGTTTTGACATAGTTCAGTTGTGTCCTCCAGCCCCACGAACTCGCCTGCCCCAGATAGAGAGACACACAGAGGATTTGGTATTTGGTACTATGACGTCCTCATAGACGTCATAGTGGATACTGGTCTCCAACCACAACACTTACCAAGTCCTGTGTTGAACTCGACAGGAGTGAGGAATCCATTGCTATCTCGGTCCAGACTCTCAAACACCGTCTCCAGCTGTTCAGGGGACAGCGGCAACTCCGTCTGCAGCCTCTGGACCGAAGAATATGGAAAGTTTAACCTTCTACGATCAGCCTGACATGTTTTTCTTCTACCACATCAGCTGCTCACCTGCATGTCCCGCTTTGTGATGAAGCCCTTCCCCCCTTTGTCACACAGCAAAAACAGCTCCTTGGCCTTGCCCATGGTCTCTGCCTGTGGGCTTCCTGGCCCTGCCTCTCTGGCTCTGGGGGAAGCCAGTGGGCTACAAGCACCCTGGCTGGGCCGGGGGCTCCCAGCTGATAGGCCTCGCAGTCTGGGGCTCACTGGTGCTGCCTCACCGCTGCCTTGACCCACCAGCACTTCGCCATCGTTCAGCCACTTAGACATTACTGCACACAGGAAGACAACTATGGGTGGAGAGTTGGTGTATATTGTCTTGTACTTGTTGTATTGTGTACTTATTGACCTCTTAGTTTGTCATTTGGCATTGAATGCTTAACTTTATTTGTCATGATAATATAATTGGCAACTATTTTTGACAAATGATTAATTTAAAAAGATTTCAACCATTAGTAGTCAAACAAAAAAGGCAATTATTCTGTGGTTCAAACTCCTCAAATGAGATTATTTCCAGATAATAACTTTTCTTTGTCAAATATCATTGTAAACTGATGCTCTTTGAATTTTTGACGTTTGGTCAACAAAAGAAGATATTTAAAGACGTCACCGTGGTCTCTAGGAGGTTGTAGTGGGCAAATGTTCCCCTATTTATGACATTTTATAGACTAAACTAATTGAAAGATTGTTAATGATAAACTGGATTTCTGGGGGCCACCAGTCTGAGTCATAATCAGAGAAATTCACTTTAACTTTCTTGATGAACATGAATCACTTTGACACTTTGGATCTTGTCTCCTAGACACTGTGAGAAGCCGCCCGGCAGGTCCTCCTCCCTTGTCAAACATGAGGCGCAGAACAACTAAGCTGTGACTGGACACATTATCTACAGCTGCTGTGATCAGGTGGCTGACATGTTTACACTCATTAAGATTTGAAAACTGTCTGAGGTATTCAATACAATGCCAAGTTATTTCTATACAAAATGTTAACATCCATAGACTCTTTAACACAAAATGAAATATCATAACTGCTTAGCTTCATGCAGCACATCCAGTGACCCAAAGTGTTTCTTTAGAGGTGGATAAATTGAAATAAATGTGACGCGGTGTCACTGCTAAGCGCCATGACGGAGCACCAGGATGTGCCGAGGGTAAAAAACAGGATGGTATCATGTGAGAAGAGTTTCTGTGTACTCGAAGGGGAGGGCAGATTGCCAGGAGTGAGGAGATGCAAATAAAACATTTGCAGTTGTTTGCATTGTCAAAAATACCACAATTGCAAACACATTTCACTTTTAAGGACTACATGGGAACTATGGTTCAGTTACTCTACGAACATTCATAAAACTGTGATTTATGATACCAGCAGCACACATTATCCGTCTTCAGGTTAGATGGCATTTATATTAAACAGGAAGAGCATATCCACATAAATCATACATGTTTCAAGTTAGAAACAAATATATTTCTGTAGATCTTCAGGCAAAGGTGGATTTAAATCTGTTTCAGTGTTAAATTAAATATTACCCTAACTCTCCTTCATAAACCAGCAGTCATTAAATCTATGATCATAAAAACCTAAATTATTGTATATATATATATATTATTGTTTATGATCTATGAAAAGCATCCTTCTGACATGAGCGATATGGTGGAATCCCAGATAAAAGGCTATGTAAACATTATATGTTAAGGATCTTGTATTTGTCAGGTAGCCGCCTGCCACGCCAAAGGTCAAATAAACTTACCCACCTAACACACATTTCACAAGATTGGTGTGTGATGCAGGGAGAGTCTTTCACACATTCAGGGAAAGGGAATTCCGTGGACAACATGTTATCGGTTACAAACTGTCAGTCTAACTTATACAACACGTCACAGAAAGACTGCACTTTGGGAGAAATGTCAACATAAGACAACACTCATACTTTGTGACATGCAGATAAGCGTTTTGCGACTGGACCGAAAACGTACTCAGCTCAGAAAACATACAGAGAATGAAACGGCTTACATGCGACCACTTTTAAAGCATTAACGTCAGCTGATCTAACCAAAAACCAAAGATAATTAAATGTAACGCCTATTTATTATTCAAGAACAAAACCCCACACTCCCGTTATTGCACCATAACGGAGAAAGTAAAAATACACGTCTCGATGTTTCTAAATGACTTACGTTATTGTATTCCGTGTCAATTTATCGAAGTTGCAGAAACCTTGAGTACTCACCCAGAGTGCTGGACGCAGGTGTCTGCTACCTTTGATCAGCTCGCAGTACTTCAATCAGGTAGTACCCGCGTTAGCCGCTGGAGAGCAGTAAGCACCGTATGTGATGAACGTTTACCGTAATGTTTAGTGTAGATAGCTCTCGAAATGAAGACCAACGGGGCTCAAATGTCCATTAGTTGTTTTAACGTTCACACAGCAGCTACGTTGAGGAAATAACAGAGAAACTGCAAGTAACACAACGACACAATACACCGTAAACTCTATTGAGGAATTTGAGGAATATGCATTGACCGTATACGTCTGTCATTACGGTAAGTGGCGGTGTTACCATGGAATTCACGGAAATACATGCTGAAAAATAGGAGTTGCCGCTCCAAGAGAGCATTGTCTGCTGCGGACAAAAGTAGCGATGTGAGCAGTATAGCGGTTCTTCGTGGTGTAGTTTCACTTCTCACACGTTTCTTTCTGGTGAGTAGGTGCTGTGTGGTATTTGTGAAGTCGTCTTATTCAACTGTGAGCTCTGCAGAGTCAATGTTGTGATGGCGAGATTAGCAAACGTGTCTGGAGGGAGTTCGTGGAAGTTAAAACCCGAGCTGTGCACCCGCCAGCCGAGAGATCTGTTGTTGTGGAAATGAGATTGCGAGATAGTTCGTAGTAACTATATTACTGTCTTCAGGATTATCCGCTGCCAGGATTAAATAACTTGAGGCTACCGTCAGAGACAATAAATTAGGCGCGTGGGAAGAAAGAATCAACAAAGAGATCCCGTCTGTGTGTTCCGTTAGGGGAAATTAATCTGTAAACTAATACAAGTTCTGACCTTTCCATGCTTGCCAGAGTATGTTAGGTATACTGCTAATTTAGCCCTTTGCAACAGACACGCTGATGGACATCAGCATCTTATTCGCAGAGATGTATGGAGGATAAAGGAGTTATTTCTGTGTTACTCCTTGCACACCACACACTGTTGTTTCACAGCTTGTCTGGTTCATCCTCACAGGCCATGCAGCAGAAAATGAGACTCCCTCCATCAAACATGTCAGCATGTCCAATCTGCCACCTTGGACTGCCTGCAATCATCACCAAGAACCCTTTTCCAGGAGGACAACAATGAACATGTTTATGAACAGAGGGACATCCTGGTGTGAAGAAAACATAAAGCAACAGAACATTTCAGGGCAAAGCCCCGTTTCTCACTATGTGAATGGACACGTTGTGAAGCCTGCTTACTTTTAGACCTCTGCAGTTTCATTTTATTTTTTTACTCTAGTATGTAGGGGCAGGATCCAGACCAAATAGACTTGTCACCATCAAGTACCTGCGTTTAGCAGATGTGAAGAGAAGCAGCCGGAAGCAAGGAGGTGAACAGACTGGGAGCTGTGGTGGTTTGCGGCATCAGCCCCTGAAGATGCTCCAGGCTGGTAACTACTCACTGGTGCTGCTGATCCAGCTGACACTGTTGGCCTATGACCTCTTCGTCAACTCTTTCAGTGAACTCCTGAGGGGAGCGCCTGTCATCCAGCTAGTGCTTTTCATGTAAGTCATTGAACTACATCAAGTTCAAGTCATTGAACAAGCTGGCTTTCAAAACATCTACCACTCTCTAGATATATCTTCTAACATGTGCAGACTTGCTGTGTTTTCTTCACTTCCTATAATTTATCATACATTTTATACTTCATATAATACATTTGAATCGTTATATAATTAGTCTCATATGGACTACATGTTTTAAGGCTGAAAATAAGTCATTTATGATTAATAAACAAATCCCCCAATTGAATTGATAAAAATGTCAGGCAGGCATTTAGAATAGTTGCCAAATTTTATATTAGTAATTAGCTCACAAACATTTACTTTACTATGACAGTCTTTGCACTTTTTGTGGTTTATCACCCTTGAAGCTGTAAATTGAAATTGATTTACTGTTTCAGTAACTGGTAATCTCAAAACTTGTGAATAGTAATAGCTATAAACCAACCATTTATATCCCATTAACTGCCATTACAAAATGCCTTGGCCAGTGAATGAAGCCATGTCATAACTACAGCTACATGTTTTGAGTTGTTAGTAGCCATACCTTCATTAATTGTCCATATAATCCCATTGTTTAGAAACCTGGTAACATACAAGCCTTTCACAATATCCTTCTCTCTGACATGGTCACATGTAATGCAATGTTCACACACCACTCACACTCTCAGAAACCACTATTACAAATAAACCAGTACAATGTGTGTCTCCAGCATCCAGGACATCGCCATCTTGTTCAACGTGATCATCATTCTGCTGATGATGTTCAACACCTACGTGTTCCAGGTCGGCTTGGTGTCTCTGCTCCTGGAGAGGTTCAGGGCTCTGCTGATATTCTCTGCTCTTTACCTGACGCTCAGCATCTCCTTCCACTGCTGGGTGTTGGTAAGCTTCGGCACACCAACACCTGACACCTGCATGTCAAAACTGTCTCATTTTTACATCCAAGTATAATATTGATGAATAAATGTAGAAAATGTGGATCCATTCAAACTAGTATTATCTTTTTCCTAGAACCTTAGATGGTTTAAGGCAAACAGTTTCGTTTGGACAGATGGTCTTCAAGCCCTTTTTGTTTTCCAGAGAACAGGTAATTGGTGGATTAATTCGGAGGTGCATTTTCCATCGCAACTAATCTATTTTATTTAACTGTACTTCTTTCTGTTAACAGGGGCAGTGGTGTATTACTATTTATACAAACGAACAGCAGAGTATATGGGAGACCCAAGGCTGTATGAGGACTCTCTGTGGCTTCGGGAAGCCTTTGCCAGAGCTCGTCAGTGAAAGAGAATTTTGAGATTAAACAAGCTACGGATGAAGCGAAGTCTCAACGAGTTGGTTTACTGGATTGTTGTAGCCAATCAAGCAATTGGTTAAATGGTTTACAGTGGCGGGTTAAGCCAACCATGGTAGTATTGCATTAAGCGAGATTGCGAGTGTTAATCTATGTGGCCTTTGTTAATCAATTTGATTTGCAGACAGAATGTAACACATTGGAAGTAGTATATGGCAACTTTGTTTTGATTCATGCTAACATACCATTTAACATGTAATAGTTTTATTGGAAAAGCTGTTATTCCCTGCAAAGGAGGAACATGTTGATTTATTTTTGCCTTATGTAAGGTAAGCATGTTGTTTACATGGTTCATTTAATTTGAATAAACCAATTTAATTTGAATACAGTTGTCTTTTAGTTGGGATCTTTGAAAAGTGTTCCCGCTGTTTTCAATTAAATAATCCTTCTCTAATCGTGGTGTAATCCTTCATCACTAGGATAGTCAGTATTAACCTGTAGACAAGGTGAATCTGACTGCTCTATTTTTAACACAAAGATTAATCAGGGATTTGGGTTTTAGGTGCCACTAGTGAAACGCACCAAAGATAGTCTTCAGTGCGTCAAAACAATCTCAACAACACAACAGGTCAAGTTCCAGTAAACTTCAGGGCCCCGTTTCTCGTACGTGGTTCAACTAAGTCGGTGGCTTGGATAGCCCAAAAAGAAACGGAGATAGAGCTTTGTTAACAAATTAAGTTACACTACTGTACTGTTTTAATTGAAAAAAACTTCTAACAATATAATATTACCAAATCATAATATCCATCCATCCATCCATTTTCCACCGCTTATCCGGGGTCGGGTCGCGGAGGCAGCAGGTCAAGCAGGCTGACCCAGACTTCTCTCTCACCCGCAACATCTACCAGCTCATTCTGGGGGATCCCGAGGCGTTCCCAGGCCAGCTGGGAGATATAATCCCTCCAGCGTGTCCTGGGTCTTCCCCGGGGCCTCCTACCAGTTGGACGTGCCTGGAAAACCTCTAAAGGGAGGCGTCCTGGAGGCATCCTAATTAGATGCCCGAACCACCTCAGCTGACTCCTTTCGACACGAAGGAGTAGCGGCTCGACTTCAAGCTCCCTCCTGATGTCCGAGCTCCTTACCCTATCTCTAAGGCTGAGCCCGGCCACTCTACGGAGGAAACTCATTTCGGCCGCTTGTATCCGCGACCTCGTTCTTTCGGACACGATCCAAAGCTCGTGACCATAGGTGAGGGTTGGGACGTAGACCGACCAGTAAATTGAGAGCTTTGCCTTTCGGCTCAGCTCCTTCTTCACCAAGACGGCCCGGTGCAACGCCTGTTTTACTGCTGCAGCCGCACCGATACGCCTGTCGATCTCCCGCTCCATTTTACCCTCACTCGTGAACAAGACCCCGAGATACTTGAACTCCTTCGCTTGTGGTAGGCACTCTGTCCCCACCCGGAGGGAGCAATCCACCGGTTTCCGGCAGAGCACCATGGCCTCAGATTTCGTGGTGCTGACTCTCATCCCTGTCGCTTCACACTCGGCTGCAAAACGCCCCAGTGAATGCTGGAGGTCATGGTCCGAGGAGGCAAACAGGACCACATCATCTGCAAACAGCAGAGAGGCTATCCTGAGATCCCCGAACCTGACATTCTCCGCCCCACGGCTGCGCCTAGATATCCTGTCCATGAAAGTCACGAACAGGACCGGTGATAAAGGGCAGCCCTGGCGGAGGCCAACACCCACCGGGAACGTATCTGACTTACTGCCGAGGATACGAACACAGCTCCTACTGCAGGCGTACAGAGACCGGATGGCCCGTTGCAACGGGTCCGGCACACCATACTCCCGCAGCACCCCCCACAAAAAGCCCCGAGGGACCCGGTCGAAAGCCTTCTCCAAGTCCACAAAGCACATGTAGACTGGTTGGGCAAACTCCCAGGACCCCTCCAGTATCCTTGCAAGGGTAAAGAGCTGGTCCACTGTTCCACGACCAGGACGAAACCCGCACTGTTCTTCTTGAATCCGAGGTTCGACAAACGGTCGGAGCCTCCGTTCCAGCACCCTGGCATAAGCTTTTCCCGGGAGGCTGAGTAGTGTGATACCCCGATAGTTCGAGCACACTCTCCGGTCCCCCTTCTTGAAGATGGGAACCACCACCCCGGTCTGCCAGTCCATGGGCACTGTGCCCGACCCCCATGCGACATTGAAGAGGCGTGTCAGCCAAGACAGCCCAACAAAGTCCAGCGCCTTCAGCATCTCAGGGCGGATTTCATCCACCCCTGGCGCCTTGCCACCAAGGAGCTTTTTGACTACCTTAGTGGCCTCTGCCAGGGATATGGGTTCATCCAACCCCAAGTCTTCAGGCGCTGCCCCCTGTTCAGGGGACATGTTGACCGGGTTTAGGAGTTCCTCAAAGTGCTCCTTCCACCGCCCGACGATATCCTCTGTCTGGGTCAGCAGCCCCCCTCCCCCGCTGATAACAGCCTGGGGAAGGCCCTGCTTTCCCTTCCTGAGTCGTCGGATGGTTTGCCAGAACCTCCTTGAGGCCAACCGAAAGTCCTTCTCCATGGCCTCCCCGAACTCCTCCCATGCCCGAGTTTTAGCATCCGTGACCACCGCAGCTGCAGTCCTTCTGGCCTGCCTGTACCTGTCAGCTGCTTCAGGAGACCCCTGGGCCAACCAAGCCCGAAAGGCCTCCTTCTTCAGCTTGACAGCTTCCCTCACCCCCGGTGTCCACCACCGGGTTCTCGGGTTGCCGCCACGACAGGCACCGATGACCTTCCGACCACAGTTCCTAGCGGCCGCGTCCACAATATAGGCTTTGAACATGATCCACTCAGATTCCATGTCCCCAACCTCCCTCGGGATGTGTGAGAAGTCCTTCCGGAGGTGGGAGTTGAAGACCTCCCGGACAGGATCCTCCGCCAGACGTTCCCAGTTCACCCTCACTACACGTTTGGGCTTGCCAGGTCTTTCTGGCCGACTCCCCCGCCACCTGATCCAACTCACCACCAGGTGGTGATCAGTTGACAGCTCTGCTCCTCTCTTCACCCGAGTGTCCAAAACATACGGCCGCAGATCAGATGATACGATTACGAAGTCGATCATTGATCTCCGGCCTAAGGTGTTCTGGTGCCAGGTACACTTATGAGCCACCTTATGTTCAAACATGGTGTTTGTTATGGACAAACTGTGGCTAGCACAGAAGTCCAACAACGAAACACCGCTCGGGTTCAGATCAGGCAAGCCGTTCCTCCCAATCACTCCCCGCCAGGTTTCTCTGTCGTCGCCCACGTGAGCGTTGAAGTCTCCCAGGAGAACTATGGAGTCGGCAGGCGGCGCCCTTTCCAGGACCCCTCCCACCAACTCCAAGAAGGCCGGATACTCCGAAATGCTGTTTGGTGCATAATCACAAACAACAGTCAGAGCCTTACTCCCCGCAACTCGTAGGCGCAGGGAGGCGACCCTCTCGTTCTCCGGGGAAAACTCCAACACGGCGGCGCTCAGCCGGGGACTCGTGAGTATCCCCACTCCCGCCCGGCGCCTCACACCCTGGGCGACTCCAGAAAAGAACAAAGTCCAACCCTTCTCCAGGAGTTTGGTTCCAGAGCCAGCGCTGTGCGTGGAGGTGAGCCCAACTATATCTAGCTGGTATCGCTCCACCTCCCCCACCAGCTCCGGCTCCTTCCCCGCTAGCGAGGTGACGTTCCACGTCCCTAGAGCTAGTCTATGTCGCCGGCGATCGGCTCGCCCAGGCCCCCTGCCCGGCCCGCCGCCCGGTCTACATAGCACCCGACCCCGATGTCTGTCCCTGCGGGTGGTGGGTCCACATAGTCCACATAATCATAATATATAATTACCAAATCATAATTTATAATATGTAATAAAACCATGTCCTTCATTGGTTAGCTAAAATTGTAAAAACACAAAGATATTCATAATTTACCAATATTTAAACAGTTATAAAAGCAGACCCTTAAAAAGGTAACTCAAAATTGGATGGATTATTGTTCATGGTCGGAGAGAGGACAGACTCCATTCTCAGTTTGAGTAGATTTCCTTTTCTTCAATAAACTGTCACACATCATAAAAACTATGGTTAAGACTTTGTTAACTTTAATCAAAGGAGACGTCTCCTACTGCCTGTATAGAATCACAAGCACCTGCTACCAATATATTAATTGAGGTAGTTTGTTGTTCCTGTAAAACTGAGCAACAGGGCCAGCGGGTCATGACCTTCGTTTGATTTGAAAGCAGAGAAGTAGGTAAATACAGAAACTAAAAGTGACCTCCTGCATGGTCCCTCTCAGCTGTTCCTACCAATTATTGACGGGGAGGATGATTGCACTGGGGCTGTCGGAGGCCATGACGTTGGGGCCGCTGTCGGAGGCCGTCAAATGAGATCTTATAGCGAAAATAATTATCTCAACTCCTTCAGAACAAGTAGATAAAAACGAGCCCAACGAGTATCTACATGATACGAACTAATAGATACTTATGAGGATATATGTACTGTATGCGCTTATGTATCATGTACTATATGTGTAAATTATATAGAACTAGGAGTTTGAATATGTCTGTGCAAATCTGTTTATGGGCAAATCAGTATGTATGTATGAATGTATGATTCATAATCAGAAATTCAATCAATTGAAGCAGTGAAAATAGTGTGTGATTCTCTCTATTCTTATCATGAGTGTGGTGTACTAATAACACTGTCATATAATTATGAGCCCTCTTTGATTGCATTTACTCGGACATGGCCAGGAATGTAATGAACACATCCAGAAGTTTCTTAAGCTCCAAATAAACTTTACGAGCAGCGCGGCATGGCCGATGTTCTCTGCATCGCCGCCACTGTACAGAAATGTACCACAAGGCTATGCACATATAGCATATATATATAAAAACATATATATATGCTATGCACACAGGCTGTGAGACTCAATGCTTGGCTGCTCTTGCGTTCAATGTACGGCTCGAGAAGGTCTCGTAAATAAATGATTTCTTGTCGGCAGAATCGATGGCGCTCATACAGGAAGTCATCATGATGTGATAAGCTTGAAGATCTTGTAGAACTCTCTCATATAAAACCCTAATCTAACTAATCAAAGTGAGCTCTGATGAAGGAGCTGTCATTTGTTTCCGGGGGAGTGGCAAGCTACTGAAGTAAGCCTGCGCTGGAACAGGATGAAGTTTATGGATGTGTTGCTATGGTGATTTTACCAAACTTGCTTCGTGTTAAGTTATGTAATCTTATCCTGAAAATGATCCTGCTAATGCGGTAAGCCAGGTACGAGGAACGGGGCCCAGGTCTCAATAATATTGTTTATCAACATTTTATAGATTTTTTTGCGATATCCGGTTGAACAAAGAAAGACACCGACAGTTATACAAATTCTCTTTACTTATGACCAAAAAAAAACAGAGTCCATAAGATCCCAAAATGTCAGTGCAGTCCAATTAAACCGAGTCCATGTTGTGTGTGATGTCCTTCGTTCCGATGGAATGTGTTGTTTGTTTTAAGTCAGTCACATGAAACTGCAGGGAACGGGAGGAAACAAAGTTAACCACTACCAAACGGTTTTAATGATCACAAATATAAACTACTAGACCTCGATACAATTTTAAACGTACCTTTATACATAGATGCCAACCCAGAGTAGTAAGAACAGCACGCCAAAGCCCATGAAGAGGGAAGCCACGAGGGAGATCAGCAGCTCTTTATAGACGTCCCTGGTGTATTTCGTTGACGTCACCTCGTAGCTGATGAGAAGTTAAGGGCCAGCTCATAAAACAAGTACAACCAAGCCTCATGCCTTCTGCTGTGTAGCTTACTCTGATAATAGTAATTATATAGTTGTCCATTATGTTAGTGTATCATATGTATCCTGTGATCTTTAATGACATTTACATAAAATCACTGCTGGAAAAAGACAGTGAAAGAATTAGCAAAACATTTGTATACAATTCAAATGGGTTTTACACCAGTTTATAACCAACATAATCAATGTAAACAAAGATTTTACAGACTGTTTATCTCCACCTTTGTTCCAGTCATGGCTTTTATTTTTGTTTAAAATATGTGTGTCAGTGTTTACCTGCTCATGTTGCTTGCCTTACACTTTAATACTCACTCAGCTATTAACTATGTTCTGTCTTATTGTTTGCAATTGAAATGATGGTCACAATTCTAACATGTTTAATCATTTAAATGTCACATTTTCTCAAATGAGTGGAAACAAGTGGGTTCCTGGATGTTTTTGGGAAAACAAACTTCTAAAAAACCTATTGCATGTTTTGCTTATTGTGCTTCATGAGAAATGGCAAACCTGTTCCACTAACTTGAGCTAATAGAGGCCACAACAGGCACCGACATGATCCATGACTTCATCTTGTAGGGTTTTACTGCAGGACACCTACTCTGTTGTACCCTCATGGTGTCGGGTATGAAACACGCATTGAAAGGATACACGAAGAACCAGGCAGTGAAGAACATGCCGATGGCCAGAAGGACGACCGTGAGATGGGGGAACACAGCCGGGTTCACCGGGCTGGTGTATCTGGTCATAGCCTCGAGTTCCTGAAGCCACAGCAATTTAATACAATCAGGTTAGCCACGCGTACGTTACATCACCCAGTCAACATCTAGTTACACTTTCTACGTAATGCATGTAGCGTTACACTCGTATGGAAACACACACAGTGGCTAAATCTGTGATTTTGACACGAGAAGCTAACGTTGCTCTGCTCGTCTGCAAACCCGTAGCAACACGAAGCACACTTCCACACAACACACGCATTGTATGGCGAGAAAAATTGTGAATAACGCGTAAAGATAAACAGTGAGTTATTTTATACTAAAGTCTGACATTATATAAACGAGAAAAGGATTATACCATTGCTGCAATGAAAGCGGAACTCCTCTTTCTGTGGTGCAAGATGATAAGGCCACGTACTGACTATCACTTCCTGGTTTATTTTCGTGACGTATATGTCACGTGGTTTTCATGCAAAATTCGGACTCCAGTCTTCTTCTTGTAGTTTAACGGCGGTTGGCATCTATTTTACCGCCACCTTCTGTTCCGGAGTATGGTTTAGACTCTAAACCAGAAAATAAATAAAATATATATCTATGTTTTGAAGAAATCATATTTTATTTTTCCAATTACGAAGGGTTCGGTGAATGCACTGATGAAGCTCGCAGGGTTCAGTACCTCCAATAAGGTTAAGAACTGGTTTAGACAATATACTTACGCTATTTACCCCCAAAACAAACTAATACAATAAAAATAAATAACCCCTGTACTTTATCCCTATATTTCAATAATTCCCTATACAAAAACTGTGTTCTATAAGAATGCTAACAGTACTCTAACATGCTCTCTCACCCATGCTCAGTACTCATTTCAGTACATTCATGTACCCTTAATTCCTTCAGATTATTCCTCATCGTCTCTCTCACCACTACCTGCTCAACTGACTCCTCTTCTCCACATCATTCACACAGCCCTGTCTGGTGTTTCCCTATCGTTTTCAGTGTTTTGTTTAGTGCACTATGGCCCAACCGTGACTTTGTCAGAACAGTTTCTATCCTATTCCTTCAGACTAAAATCACCACCAAGAAATGTTACTTACACTGTAACAAGTTTCTGTAGTTTTTACAGTAATATTACTGTATATTGGCCATATTCTTACTGTAGAACTCCTATACAGTATGTTACTGTAGATCTGCAATGCATCATGGTCAAAATTCATTCCCGGGTAAATATTACTGTAAATAAATGTTGCTGTGAATAACATTACAGTAATAAATGTTGCTGTAAATCACAATACAGTAATATATGTTGCTGTGAATCACAATACAGTAATACATGTTGCTGTAAATCACAATACAGTAATACATGTTGCTGTAAATCACAATACAGTAATATATGTTGCTGTGAATCACAATACAGTAATACATGTTGCTGTAAATCACAATACAGTAATAAATGTTGCTGTAAATCACAATACAGTAATAAATGTTGCTGTAAATCACAATACAGTAATACATGTTGCTGTAAATCACAATACAGTAATACATGTTGCTGTAAATTACAATACAGTATTTTTGAGCGGTTTTTCCTTTTTCAGCAATACAACAAAATCCGTCGCATTATTTTAACACAGATGTTACTTCTTGCTGCCACGCAGACAGAGGAGTAAATGACATGTTAAACCTCCGTTTAACACAAACCATGACAGTGGACTATAACGTCGTGTGCCGACGGACGTTTGATACTCTCAACACATTTTTGGAGCAACAGCTACAACATTTCTGCAACAGCAAGGTAACGAAGCTCATTAATATCCCTTCATATTTCCTTTTTGCAGGGCATTTTGCAACTGTACATTAATTACAGACAGCACAGTGTTCTCAAGTAAAGTCACCGTGTAACGCTACGTGACTTTAAGAGGGAAGTAGGGACACACGTTGCACTAGTAAGCTTACTAGACCACCATCTACTGGCAGGGAAGGAAACTTTATCAGGTTATTGATGTAGAATGGTTAGTGATTAAAGTGATTCAAATCCTCTGATATTTATTTAAATTCTGCTGTAACGGCCTCTGCATTGGGTCAATATATACAATATATTAACCTATACAATATATTAATATACAATATAAATATATTAATATATATTATATATATTGTACATTGTATATTAATATAATATATATTCTTTTAAAAACGTTTTTTTTTTTTACTTTAAAAAAAACTTTTTTGGGATTCAGGATTGAGCCACCTTGGGGGGGGTTGCGGCGTTATGGCGTATCTGACATGCGCACCTACAGATCTTGATACACTACATAAGCTCCCCTTGGTTTTTCACTCACTTGGGCGGAAACCGAAGTACTCGGAGGAAACGCCCTTCTAACACGGGGACCTAGTGCTGAGTCCACACACTTGCAAGCGTCCGATCCGGTCTCGAACCCCCACTCGTGTGTCAGGTATAGCGCTTCAAACGGTACCTATTTAAACCACTACACCACCGTGTTAGCCATTAGAATAAAGGCATTATGGCATATTTATCTTTTTTATTTTTAGTTGTTATTGGTTCATGTTGTTACTAGTGTCTATGCTATATACATACATTTTACGGAATAAGAAGAAGACGGAATAAACAAAATTGTAAGATAATTGTAAAAAACAACAACTTAAAACAACAACTTAAATATGGCAACGAGCACGTCGAAACCCATGGCAACGTGACGCGTCGGTCTTGTGTCACATGACCAAGCCGCCGTTCAGACCCGGATACAAGAAGGAAAAGCCCGGCCTTAATCCAAATGTAGAGACCTTCTTGTTCCTGGTCAAAACTTACTGAGCGCGATGAGTGCCATGACCTCAGTACTTCTAAAACCCTGCGCACGGCCGTGATTTTGATTACGTTTGTAGTCATGTAGCCGAGGGTTTATCTTGGTTTACCTCAACTTTACAATAATACTAATAAAACAACAACACGATGCTCCGTAGTTTCCACTTTAATTCTTGTCACACATCACTAAAACATTTACTCCCCTCTTCGCGTTCCGTTTTCCCCTTCACAATAAAAGCCCCAGAAACATTACATTACATTTAGCTGACGCTTTTATCCAAAGCGACTTACAATAAGTGCATTTCACCGTGAGTACAAACAAGAATCAGAACAACAAGAATCAAGAAGGTACAATTTCGTCAAAAAGTTCAACTACAAAGTGCTATCAGTAAGAGCCATTCCAGTGCTACTAAAGTGCTACTTCCTTTATTCAAGATATAGTCTGAAAAGATGTGTTTTTAGTTTGCGACGGAAGATGTAGAGACTTAATGCTGTCCTGATGTCACTGGGGAGCTCATTCCACCATCGAGGAGCCAGGACAGAGAACATGGTGCACTAGTAAGCTAACTTCGGTGTTAGTAATATTACCAACATATAGTATTTGCTATTTGAATTGTGATATACATTATTTGGCTTCTTATAGTGTATCTTTTAAATTAATTGGAGTTGTTTACGTGACGGCATCGTCGTGTATGTGTTGCTGCTCGTTAGCTAAGAGAAGATTTGACTCTTTTCTCTCTTGCTAGCTAACGTGCGGCTATGAAGGCCTTACCGAGCACCACTGAAGGTGAACCACAACGCCACAACAGGTGAGACCTACACACATGACGTGTTTTCTGAGCTACACGCAGGGTAGACTGCAACAGCTGGTATAAACTTGGGTACATTGTTGCTAGCTTAACCCTCCTGTGTGTTCGGGTCTAAACTGATCGATTTACAACTTTAATCAATCATAAATGTTGTGTTTTACATCTGTTTACATCAATACCTTATGATATCCTCCACACTATGCATGTGAACATGTAAAATTGCTGATCACTACCCCTCCTGCTCGCGCACGCACACACACACACACGCACACACACACACACACACACACACACACACACACACACACACACACACACACACACACACACACACACTCTTGTTCGCAGACCTATTTATAAAGTTGTACCTATTTCAAACTTCAAACAGAAGAAACAGGTGTTTATGGGAACCCATCTCTATCCTGCTTAATGTGCCCATCACCCCAAGTGAAGCACACTTTCCAGACTAAACAATGCTTCTTATCTTCTCACTTTCCCCCTAAATACACCTTTATTTGACCAGGAACACCAAAGTAAAGGTTTCTTTCATGTCTTTCCTAATAACTATGGTACTATTGTTTGTTTATTTTGTGTCACAGGAAACCAGGCTGATGTTGAGGCCCAGTTGTCCCTGCCAAGCACTTCTAGGCTCATCATGCTGGTAAGATCCCAGTACCAGACAAAACACCACATAGGCCAGTGGTTCTCAAACTGTGGGGCGCGACCCTCTAGTGGGGCGCGGAGGTATTACAGGTGGGGCGCGAGAGGGTTGGGGAAATGTAGATTTCTTTTTAATTATTTTAAATAATTGTGAAAATGCCCGGATGTGATTTGATCCGCCCATTTTACCGGGGATGCATAGGATGAGACTTGTGCGTACTTGAGACAGCCAATATCCCAGAATGCATTTCGCATTTTCAAATCTGTGGTTTAAATTACGCCGTTACGGTTCCGCATGCGTGACCGCGACAGATCCTTTTGCGAGTTGCGACTCACACTTGTAGACCTAATGGTGTGTTACTCGCGTGAGTTTAGTCGCTCGACTTTATGTGGTTAATTCGCGTCATTCGCTACTGGCTTTACTCGTCCCTTGAAGGGGGCGGGGCTTATCTCTGTGGCTTATCTCCGTAAAAACAGTACCGTTTCCCCCATCCACCATTAAACTAACCACTAGTTCTGCTTTAAACTTCTTGTGGAAGTCCCTCTAATGTCGGACCATCAAACGCCCCCGTGTCCGGGTTCATAATATCATCCGTAGCCGCACAACAGCGTCTGAATGATGGCCGCTGCCAGCGCTGCTTCAGGTGGATCAGCAGCTGATTGATTCAGCACCGGCCGGACGGCTGTGATGACGCGCAGAGCTTCCTCTGTGAGATCGGCTTTTCTGCTGTTGCCTCTCTCAAAACAAAATACAGATCGAAGCTCAACTTTGAGCATGAATTGAGAGTGGCCGTATCAAATCTACAACCCCGTTTTACAAAGATTTGTAGTGGAAAGCAGGCTCATATCTGCACTAATTTAGTTTTGTTTTGCACCGGTTGCACGTTATTGTTGTTTTGAAAAGATATGCAGTGTAAAACTCTTTATTGCCAAATATTTTTAACTGGTTTTATTTAGTTTTTCACAGGTTGAACTTTATTGTTATTATCCTGAAAAGATATTCAGTACAGAACATGTTAATTAGGCTATTACAATGAGCTATTTTTGCCAAATATTAGTTCTTTTTTTGCACAACTTTGTATTGTTCTAACAAAGTGATTGCACGTTTTCTTTGTTTTTGTCCGATGGAGCAATCTGGTTTACATGAAAGTGACATTTTCTTTGTTCTATTATTAATAAAAGCACAGATAGAGGAGTCACAAAATGTCGTTATTTCAATAAAAATTCAGCATGGACCATTTTGTTACAATTTTGTAGGGGCGGTGGGGCCCGAACATTTTTCGTCCTCCAAAGTGGGGCTTGACAAAACAAGTTTGAGAACCACTGACATAGGCTCAGTAGTAGAAGCATATTGTGGTATTTCTAATGGGAATCTTTAACTAATGTATCTCTGTCCTTCCACTGTAGGGAAGAGGACTCCTGCCCAGGAAGAAGACTACAGTTCATAGAGAGACTCCAGTTCATGGAGAAGACGACCACCAGGGAGAGGATTGCAGTTCAATACACTAACAATTAAGTCCGTCATGCACATTTTATTGTTTGAAATTGCACTTTTTCCAGTTCAAATTGTTTTTATAGATTTCCCCCTTGACCTGAATATGTTATTGCTTCCAGTGCTTGAATTTGACTGTTTACTGTCTTCATTTTACAGTATGTAATTATTTTACTGTTATTCATTTACAGTAGTCTAGGATTTGCTGTAAACTGTACTGTTACTGTAATGACAATTACAGTAGTACACTACTGTGATAGCAATTACGGTACTGGGATTATTACTGTAAACATGACTACAGTAAATGGGTACTGTGATTCATTTTACAGTAAGCATACTGTGAAATGAAATACAGCTACTTACTTGTTAATTGCTGCCAGCAACTTACTGTAAATTCTACAGTAATCTTGTTACAGTGTATACTAAGTCTAATAAAACATTGATGATGGTCTAAAAGTTTTCAAACTATACACTCTAATTATTTATCACAATTGATGAACCAGGCGATACTTGTTTCTTTTAATTGTTGTCAATCTGTACTTTGTCGGAAAAATCATTATAGTGTCCGACTGCCTGTGCGCGCGTGCCAGCATATCTCCGCGAGCAGGATAGTTTACCTCTATCCTCGTCGACTGTTAATACAGCTTCGGCTGCCATCTAATGGATAGAACACAACAGCAAATCCAATCACAAATTTATTTACTACATGCATTTACATCGTATTACAGGGCTTTTTTTTTATATTTTGACATGAAGCTTTGAAAATGTAATGATAAAATGGGCTGAAAATATAAAGTAGTGATATTAAAGTACTCAAGTTTTAGTGTTATGGCATTTTCTCATGACAAATAGTGCTAAAATTAGAAATGTATTGGTGTCTGTGTGTGTGTGTTTACTTGCATGTCAATCATTTCTGGGCTTCATTAGCTAAAAGTTAATATATTATTAACAATACAACAACCCACAAAAATATCAACTATAAAAACAAAATGATAAAACATATCAGATAAAAAGGAGCATTGATAGTAACAAAATTAAGCTATACAGTTACATGTAATGCAGTTCTACCAGAGTATTGAAAACAGTCTGGTGCACTGGATTGAGCAAAAGCAGTTCATATATACAGTGCAAAAAGTGCTACAGTGGTTTCATTATGCTAGCTGGTGTGTTATAAATAAGCTAAAAATAGTACACTATACCCACTGAAGTTATCATAATTATACTGAAAGCATTGTACAGTTTCTTAATATTATGATAAATTCCATAAACTTTTGTCTGATGGCTGTTTCCTATTTAATATTGATTTTACATTTGAGATACACTGTTATGCTCTTTCCTTCTGAATACAGACATTTATGGAATATGTCTTTGAAAACATATTTTAACAGAAGTAACACAAGCACGGGGGTGAGAGTAAGTGAGGAATTACTTTAAAAGAAGACAAGATAATAAAAAAAGGAAACATCATACAAATCAGTTATACTTACGATGTTATCACTGCATATTCTTAATTGTATAGGCACGGGGAAAGTATTCAAACATCCAGTGAAATACACAAAACAGTCCAGTGTATAATGTCCAATTCTAACTCTGCAGTGTGCGTAAATAAATGCAACTCCCTCTCAGCTTGATCGAGCCAATAAAATAGAATTTCCATCGCCGAAGCAGCATTTGAGTTGCCTCTGAGCTGAGATGTATCATTTGAAAGAAATGATTGGGCATGCACCTGAAATGATTTATGCCATGTATTGCCTTGCCAGCATTCTGTCCAGTTAGCAAAATACAGTGTGAGCTATTCCAGTGTTTCTTGAAATATTGTCAGTGTTGGACTTGTTGCATTTCCACTATCAGATGCTAAGAGCTGTCAGTGTTTCTACATTTTAATTTCCAGTGATTTGTTTACTTATCCAGTCTTATCGCATGTCTTCCAGTGAATCTGCTGAAATTAGTATGACTTCATTTTTTAAACAATAATAACAAGGCTTTCTGTGTGATAGTATGCATATGCATAAACATGTCATGTAACAGTTTGGTGTTTAATTCAATGTCACAATTGAGAAAGAAACACTGAACAGCATTTCCTTCTCTGTGCAGTGTTTAGTCAGATGTTGCATGAAGAGACAGCAGACAGTCTCGTCGACTGCAGCAGCCTCAAACACAATGCTCCACTGTAGAGACCCAGGGTTTGCCAGTGTGCACTACTGAGGTATATATTCAGTGCAAGTTGCAACCATTCACTGAAGCCTTCAGCAGAAGTCAATGATATTCTCTCCAGTGTATAAAATGTGTTTTTGTTTTCAGTTGACACTGGATTCAGTGTACATGCAGATTCATTGAACTGAAAAAAGCGACAAAAATGTGTGCAGAGTCTTCTAAAGTATCTTATGCTTGATTTAGAAACTTGAATTATGTTGAAAAGTAAGTATGGCTTGTATTGGGTATAGACTTGGTGATAATCAATTAAATGAGATTAAAACTCATCGACTCAGTCAACAGTGACACAACATAGTCGTCCATTACAGTGATCTAAAACATTTTCAGTGACAGAAAAAATAAATCCAGTGATCACAGCAAAACGAGATGGCCTAATACATAGAAATATGGAGGGGATTGCAGTAGGGACAGTGGTATATAGCTTGTTCTGTATGAATATCTTTAAAAAATAATGTACAATAATGAGACAAAACCATATCCCATCACAACAGCGTACAAAAGGAACCACAAAGGGAAAATGTGGTGTATTGTAACGGCCCTGGGACACATCGTCTTCCTTCTCAAACACAGCTGCTCTGAATGAGGAAATGGTAGTCAGAGTATGAAGAGGGTTCTCCTTCAGTGGCACAGCTCACTTCACTCTGTCAACGGAAAGCAAGTGGGAACAAAAGTCATTGAATTTATTCAAACGGAGTACAAAAATAATTGGATCAAACCACACAGTGTCTACAGCGTCAGAATGCCAAGTTTACTCACAGACAGAGAGACACGGAAGTGATAGGTGATGTCCTGGAAGGACAACAAGGGCACTGACCACAGGTGATGAGTCCCCTAAGAGAAAAGGATAAAGAATATAATGAGTCCCGAAGTCATTTGCAGAATGAATTATTGGTAAAATAAGTTTTGAGGAATAATAATTCTATGTTCACATACGTTTAGTGGTACAAAATGACAAAAGAAGGAAATATAATATACTATGCACCTTTGTTGATGAACTCTGTCTACCGTAGAGCTCTGTCTCTGTGTGGTTGGGGCATAAACGTCCCTTGGTGGCTCCACATTGTCGTACCCATACGTTATTCGTGGACCTGCAAAAATGTATTATGCTTTATATGGGTGGCTACAGTTGAAAGGTTGTTTTTTAGTGGCACAGATTGCGCTTTGTTTTTTGGATCTATTATTTCCTGATCATTTCCTAATATTCTTTTAATACAATTTGGAACTTATTAAGTCAAGAGCACATTTTTGTCTCATGAAAGCTAGTTCAGAAATTAATTAGAATCAATTCATTGGAAGTGTACCAATTAAAGCCTGTCTCTATTTTACAGATACAAAGTGCCAAATTACATGACCCTTTACAGATAACCTCTTTGGACATTATTGGGGATGTACAGACCCGTAAAGTAAAGCATTGCCTGTAGATAGTGTGATGTTCGTATACTCACATCATGTGCAAAGTGATTTGTGATTTGGAGGAATTTCGGCTTCCATGGAGTGATACTGTGTAGCTAGAGTCAACATAAAGATAATTAGCATTAAACATCAGGACTTGAATTCAAAGTGTAATTGTGTAAAAGGCAAAAATACAGAGAAGTATGTATCATTCAGATACATCCATTATGTTTCACTGAATAGTTTGATGATTTGCAAGACTGAACCCCTTTGAGAGACTTTGGACTGTGGACTAGTACAGTGCTCTCCACCACCTTCATCGACATACCAAATTAAAGAATATCTTTTGGCCTTCATCCCTCCAGGAGAGAAACTTGGAGAATCTAGTTGTCATGGACCACCCCCTTACAAGGACATGCTTTTTTAATTTGTCACCCTTAACGTAAACTCAATACTAGTGCAACTATTCATTATATACCTGCAGCTTTCAGGTGTGGTGCAATTTTGTGCTGAAATCTCTTGGTTTGTCTCCACGATATGTAGACTAGTCAGAGAGGGAGCTGACCTTCCTCCTGCAGAAGGAAGAAAAGCAGCACTATGAGCGCCGAACCCATACTGTAGCATTCCATTGTACAGTATGCAGATAAGCTGTGTTTGCTGTTGTCAAACACATGGCTTTACTGTGTTTGCATGCTGCATATTATATTGGTGAAGAAAGTGCCGTGTCTGGGCTGTGTTTGTGGATTTACCCTTTGTGTGTAGGCTGCGCTGTCTGCGTGGCAGTGGCGGCTGACCTGGAGGCAGACGGTTGGTAGCTCCCATTTCGCCCTGGTCTGTAGTTGATGGCCTTTTGGACTTGGCTAAGAACAAGGGTGCTGACGTGTGACTCAGACGGTTTCTATTGCGGCTGTCTTTGTCCATTGGTCTGGACTTGGCCTTCTTATTAATGGGTCCTGGTGTGGGGACCGGGTTGCCTAAATCTAGAGAAGGACAACAATTAACCTGCATGGAAGTCAAATGTACACCACAGGAAAACGTGTCATGTTTATTTACTTACCTGGTGTGGATTGGTTGTTACTCAATGTCACAACTGTAGCTGATTGGTTGTTTACGGCTGTAGTTGAACAGCAAGCTGCAGGAGTTGTGAGAAGTGAAAGAAAAGGATCAGATCAATGTACATTCTCGATGCCCTGAGGGAGCTTGGTGATTACTGTGCTTTTTAAAGCTACCAGTCACTCCATTCACCTGGTGCAAGGGTGGTGGACAGTAGAGTATCTAAACTCTTGCGAGAGGATCCCAGTGCGGATCTGGACCTGCACCAAGCAGATGGCAGTAAAGGAGGTCAAGAGCATGCTTTGGGTAAAATAATGATACATATAAAACTGAGTTGAGGTTATAGTGTGTTTAGATACGTGACTCATGTCCTCCTTTCAGACAAGAAAAAAGAAACGCCCAACTAAGCAATCAAAGATAAGACGGAAAGAGTAGATGAGAAAATGAAACAAGGAAGTAGCAAGATAGGCAGGTGTTGAACACGTACCAATGGCAGACAGGTGGACAGAAAGTAACAGAGGCAGTGAAGATGGGCATCCAAGAGATGTAGAGAACACAGGAAGGGACATAGCTACAGAAAGCAGGAACAGAAGTTAAGGAAGAAGAGAAACATTGATTTATTTCACTTTAGCATAAGTGTCTTTCCCCCTCAAAAGTACATACCCATCTTTGTCTGTGACGTCTCCTCGATGGTGAAGAGTCAACACATAAAGGACGGACATGGAAATGACACTGACGGGGGACAAATAAAGATCATGGCACTTCTGCACGCAGATGAAGGAGATTATTTTTTGTTTACCCACCATTCCCTCCCCAAACACATTTTGTTCAGTCTAACCTGAAGGCCATGACAATGACGAGTGCCAAGATGGTTCCCTGCATGAACCTCTGGCTGATGCAGCCTGGATCTGGAGCAGAATTCTGCAATAAAAAGACACAGTTTACACTAAAGTATCCTGCTGTTCACGTATAACACATCATACGATACATGATTATCATCACAGACCTTGCTTCCAGGTTTGACTGTATTCTTTCTGAGTGGGCCACTTCCTGTTCTGCTGAAATAACTCCCCGATTGGCTACATGGACAACAAAAAGAAAAGTAATCTATAAATTATTTTCTAACCATAAAAGATTATCTCTGTCAATGTGCAACACCCGCCTCGAAACCCACATTTTAGGCAACTTGTGCTGATTGCTCTCACCTGACAGTGCTTCCACTCACAGTGCTCTTCATGCTGTCAAGACGACGCAGCTTGGCCAGTTTGCGGCTCCAGCGCTCCAGTTCGTCTATACGAGTCTCCAGGTTGTCGGTCAGCTTACACAGCTCCTTCACCGCTCCCACGTTCTCCATGAAGATACGGTCCTTTGAAAGAAGAGGGAGAGCTGTGAGTGTGCATGGAAGTGATGTCTGTGTGCACTGTTTGTTCCTGTGTCTTCGTTACCTTGTTGACCACTAACAGCTTGGGGATAGTTTCTCCATTGGTGCACACTATGTCACCCCCCTCCTTCACTGCTTCAGGCAAGATTTTCTGAACGTCTTGAGCGATCACTCCTGCAGGATAGAACAGATATTGAAGTGAATAACGGATGCACAGATAGAGGACATGCTGGCCTAACAATGCACATGGAGCAACATACAGATCAAATATTAAAGTAATCAACTCAAAGATTTTCATTTAAATGAATGTCTATTAAGTCACTATCTCATGGGAATTAAATCCAGAAATTAATCTGCAATTACCGCTTGTCATCATAGGTGATCTTTGAGTTGTAACATGTGACATTACAATGATGACATAAAGAACAGTGTACAAAGAAATGGAGATGATGGAGGCAAACATTTCATTGTGTTATTTATGAAGTTGTTACCAGTCTCTGGAGTTCTCTCTATGCCCACGGAGGCAGCAAACTCAGGCTTGTATTGATAATGGACCAGCCTCATCTGAGAAATCCGTTTCAAATTGTCTGTCGTGTCGACCTAGACACAGACAGAATGACAATGACCTCCATGCAGATGGTATGAAAACAAAATGTTCATGTTGCAGATGAAAATGCTTGGCTCAAGTACAATGAAAAGACACAACTTAGAGTTAAACTGCACAGTCAGCTGTGCTGAGCTTTGGCATTTGGATGATGATACATGATGACAAGCACACGAGGCACACAATGACACACTGACAGTTTGGAAACACACACACACGCACTACGTGCCCAAACACACACCCATATACATACACACTGAGTGTGATCCTGACCTCCTGGACATTTTCTTTGGCCCTGATGTCAGACGGGTGTACCAGTGAGCCCATGACCTTCAGGTTGCCGTGGATAACGAGGGCTTCGTCCGGCCGGTCGGTGTTGATGCCGACTCTCCCGTGGTGGTAGACCGAGTCCGGCAGCTGGCCGCGCTGCCACAGCACCTCGCTGTCACTTTCAAACTGGCCTGGGTTGGATGCCTGTGACAAGGAGACAAAGGAGAAGGTGCACAAACAAACAAGTCATGCAGATGTTTCTAAAAGATATGCCAAGAAAAGATCCAAATCATTTGAATATAAAATATTATAATTATTTGGAATAGTTTGAGATTCTGGAGAATTCAAATTATACTCTTCCAGACAAGCAGTGTAGTCCAGGAGGTGCTCTGCACTGCTCTCAGTTAAGAATCGCTCTAACGCGCAACGCCTCGTAAAACCAGTGACCATTAGAGGTGCTGGGAAGCAGAATTTGTTGATTTTGTTTTGTTGGACAGAGATGGATTTAAGGCAAGAAAGCAAATAGGGATATTACCCAAATTATTAAGAATTAATTTAACACATCTAAATGCTTGACGTTAAATTACACATTAAAGCTTAGTCAGTGTTTAAAGAATAATCAAAATTATTCACAAAATTGTTGTCTCATGTCAGTCCATTGGCTTAAAGTAAATAATTGTGTAGCTTTCAAATATTTCTCATACTTATTTCGCTAACTTTACACTGTAATTCTGGAATAAAAACAATGCCATTACTGTCCACTGAAAACCATTTATCTCCACCTTTCTTTCTTTTGATCAACTGTTAGGTCAGATGTTGATTTATGGGTTAATAAAATGATCTTTATTAAACAAGGTTGTTTTTCTTTGCTCACAAAAGGTTGAAGTTTGGAAGATACATGGTTTTCACAACACGGCTATTAGTGGAGCGTACAGTCACAGTGGGCGTGCTGACGATTACAGCCGCGCAGATAAAAGGAGGAAACACAGTCAATGGAGAAGATGTTGAAATACACAGTGATTTTGAAGTGCAGAGAGTTATGTAAAGTAGACCAAAGGAGTCACATTAAAAAGGGATATGATTGTTGTAGGAGGCAGACAGACATGGCCAGACGTTACCCTGACGATGATCCTCTCAGACGCCTGAGCAGCCACAGTGTAGCTCTGACTGTGGGACTGAGCTTGCAGCGCCACCACCAACATGAAATACCTGCAAGGGCAAAAACATCGGCAGTAGACGTGAGTGCTGGAGCTTTGATGGGATCGATATCATCATGTTGACATTGATGGCATGTCTTTCACCTTTGGTCAGGGTTGGGTTTGCCCTTCTTTCTCATGTTATTTGCCGTAGTCTCACTGAAGTGGAGCCGCCCCACTGTGACCTTTGTGACCTGCTCTGAGGGCAGGGTGACCCTGGGAGAAAAAAAAATGTATTTAAAAAGAAATCCTCCTTCTGCAGCTGTATACTGCTTCGAGAAGCAATCCTTTAAAGGGCCCATACTCACAGCACTGGCTTAAAGGGTCTCTTGCTGCGGTCCGACTGTGACTGCTCCACACTGATAGACTGATTCACGGCCTCCACCTGGCAATGAAGAGAGACATAAAACATAAACTAAATGCTGAAGAGCTTAGGATCTGTCAAGTTCATGTCATGTTCACTATTTGGCCTCTGCGCACCTTTACTCCGTTGAGCTTGAGATAGAAGCAGTCGATGGGCTGCAGGCCATCGCTTGTCTTGATGTACTTGGGATCTCCCAGCATGCCAACATATACTGTGACCTGGAAATGATTCTTCTTCTGGCAAACAAAAGCATCATCAGCCAAGGAGAAGTTGAAGCCCTTGTCAGCATCAACACGGTAGGTTGGCATTGGACTAAAGACAGGGAGAGAGATTGTGACACGTGAATAATGTGAATAGGAAGCTTGCATTTGTTGTTAGAAAAGTGGAAAAACTGCTGCATAATGCAGAGTTCTGAGCCATCACCAGGGGGAGACTCTTAACTACAGGGTGCTCCCAAGCCCGCAGAGAAATACACAAGTGGACAGAGCATTTAATGCATGTCATTTGATAAATAAATGGACAATGTTTCTGTGTGGGGAACAACAATAGAGATGGTGACTGACACCCCAACTATTTACTTTATGACAGGAATGAGATCGTCTCATAAAGTCTCAATAAATCTAAATTAAAACCAATAAAAAAACCTGCTGTGCCTTTACGTAGGTGTAGTGTGATAAAAAATTGTGATGGCTAACCAGCTGGTTTTAATTTCATATCTGAAAGCTCTTGTGAGTTCATTTTAACCTTCCTCCCTATCTTTTTTTTATTTTGGCATCGCAAAAGCACAAGTAGGTGTACACTAATTTCTCCCTTTACCCCCTCCTAACGTTGTCTTTCTGAGCCGAAACCCTGCACTCGTTCACTCCCCCGCACAGCTCACCTCTGAGGAATTTGTAGACCTTTGCAACCCTGCTATTCCTTCGCCACTCCCGCAGTATACTTTGTTGAATTATTATTTGACCAATTATAACCTCTTTCATTTTTGGCTCTCTGCAGAGTCCGCCCCCCAAAATAAAGACCTCAAGATGTCCAAATAAATTCCACCCACAGCTCTTTGCAGTTTGCGTCATACAGTGCTGTCCACTTGTTCTGCTGGTGAGGCTGCCATTTGATGCACTGATAGTTTGGGTCCAGGTAGGAGTTGTCTTCATCCTGCATTAAACCTGTGAAAAACAGATTAGCAATTAAAATGGGACAGTGGAATGCTAAGAATGTTTGCAACTGTACTGTAAAAGTGTTTATCTGTGCAAAAGTTAAAGGGTAGGTAAGAGCAGGTAGAGAAGGTGAGGAAGAGAAGAAAGATGCCTGCCTACCTGGTTCTTGTTTGATGATACCTGTGAGGATTTGGGAATTGAGGGTGCTGTTTGGAGAGTCAGAGTGCTTCCTCTTCTTAGCCTGGTGAGCGGGGATGCTGCTGTGTGAGGAAATGGAAACAAAGTCAAAGGTTGTACATATTTGTGCTCCTTCCCATCATGCCTTGTGCTGGACACACAGCCCTCCCTCTCCCTCTCCAGTATAACTCACTCCTGCCCCTGAGGATGCTGCAGCAGCTGGTGGAGCATCTGAGTCTGCTGCATGTCTCCACTTCCGCTTGTAGCTGGACCAATAGAATACTGTGATATCATGGGCTCAGGCTTCAGGTACATGTCCCGATGCATGCTGGGATAGTGCCCGTGTGGTGGGAGGGGTGGCGTTGGAGTCATGTGACACATGTTCTCTGGTGTCATGGTCCTGATCATGTGAGGATCTAAAAGACACAACGAGGACGGAGCATAATATCTAGACGACTTTTTCCAAATACACTTGATCACACACAGGCAGCAGCTTTTTCTCCTCAAGATGTATCGGTCTGTCTGCATTTCAGACTAAACTGAGCTGAAAGGTTTTCCATTGTTTCAAACTGGAGAACGAGAGGGATGCCCATCAGATAACACTCTTACACACCTTTTCACTAATGGCCGAGAACAACACAGGTGTGTGAGGGGCAAGAAGTACAGAACGACTTTGAGTACCTTTGTTGTTTAACTTGTATGTTGAAACAAGCCCAACATATGCTGGTTCATTCTTTGAAGAAACACTTGAAATCAAAGCTTATAAAACTGAGTTTGGAAAATGTAATGTAGTTGATAAAATCAATTATCCAGACAAAAGATGTAAACTTGGTTGATTAATTAATGACAGATACGCGCTGCATTCAATATATTGGTTCGTTTTTTTCTTTAGCTTTGTTTAAATACAACAAAGTGATGGGTAACAGATATTGATTTGACTGTGACCCACATACACCTTGAATGAATCAGTGGCTTCCTCTGACTCAGTGTCTGAAGGCGGTCCACAGATTAAAGCACCATTTATGTCAGTTCTATCTTCTCTTTTGTGTGTGACATATTTTCCACACATTTTAGAGGAAATGAGGAGGTTCAGGAGAAAGAAATGTGTCACTTACCATTCACCTGCTGAGGAGAGTACGGCTCTGAGCTGGAGTCTGGAGGGGACTCAGGTAGTGTCCTGAAAAGACACAAGGCAGTCGATGTTATATTCACAAACACAGTAATATGACATTGAAATCATAAGTCCTTAAAGAATTACCATGCTTGAAGTTGGGAAGACCTCCCTCGTATTTCCTTCTTATTTTCTAAACTGCCTTTATATTAAAGGAAGAAACTCTCCTTTGGGATCAGAGTAAGTGTACACGTTCTTTACACAAGATTGTGCACGTCAGAATTGCTTTTGCAGAATGTAATTTGACTCTCGCTCTCTGTCTGTTATCAGTCTCCGTCTCCCTCCCCCTCTTGACCAGCTAGTGTTTTACTTGTACAAATGAAGGTAAAAAAAGTATTGATTGCATAATGGGCCCGTAGTAGGGTGTGTATGGTTTCATTGCAGGCTTTAAAAAAATGCAAGTGTCATTTGCTACAACTTCTGCCTGATTTCATGTTTAAAATGACAGTTGTGGGAGAATCTTAACTATCTCTGAGAACATACTTAGGTACCAGCTCATTCTATACTTTGTCCTTTTTGTACCTTTATCCATCTACCTCTGTGGTATTGTGCTTACCCTGGAGCGTAGTGGCCCCTGTGCTCAGGCTTGGCGTGCGCCTGCTGTTGCTGCTGCTGTTGCTGTTGCTGTTGCTGCTGCTGTTGCTGCTGGTGTTGGTGTTGCTGCTGCTGCTGCTGCTGCTGCTGCCCCAGGCAGAGGTAGTTGTGTCGGGGGCCCAGGGATGGACCTGGGGGGTAGGCGTTCTGACAGTTAGGAGGCCCAGGCGGAGGGGCTCCTTGGCGAAGTGGAATAGGAGGGCTCACACCACACACCAACCCCCCGGAGGAGGACACTCCTGCCTGGGGAGATGAGTAATTTGGTCCTGGGGTGCTGTGGACCTCTGAGAAACAGCTGGGAGAAAAAAGAAGAAAAAAGGGATTAGCCTTATCTGAAAAAACAAATTCCTTTGTAACGACATGATCTGATTTGGTTGGTGCATGTTGTTTTGACGTTGCTGGGTTGGTTTGGAGTCCCTACTGACATGTCAGTGCTATCGTCCTCCTTGCTGATGTACTCTTCCAGGATACTGGTGTCAATGTTGGCTGGCTCCAGAGAACTGATAATATCATGACCTGTGGTGAAGGGAAGGTCGGGAACACAGGGAGATGGAGAGCATCTGGGAATTAGCAATGGGAATCTCTCAGCAACAATAGCTTTAGTTTCAACACAAGCTTATGTTGGAACAATTCCCTGTAAGACAATCTATCTATCAAATAACATTGTATTAACCTGGTTTATTATTTATAGCTTTTTATGCATACTTCAAATAACCTGATTAATGTATTTATCTCAAATTTTTAGCTGAACACATAATTAAGATGACGTAAAAAAAAAACTATATTTGATTTCTGAGAATTTAAAGGTTACAGGTTACAGGAGTGACCAACAGTCTAAATATGTGTTAGTAGTTAGCATTACAAATCACATGCTGATGATTCAGTGTCTCTAATTGCTTACACATAGACTGGAATGGCGCTTGTTGAGAGTTACTATTTTTTACCTCAGCTGCCTTTCTCCATAAAAAAGAACCACAGTTAACATAATTAATAATCATAAATTACTAACAAAGATACTAAACTTATACTAAACTTGTGTCTTCATTTTCTTTGTTCACTACAATTGACAATTATCATGACGATTAACTACATCTAAAAGATTTCCTCATCATGTGTGGCGTGACTTAAAATATTTTTATATAATGATATAGCATATTTATTAGTTATTTCATAATTGTTCCCCAATGCTCCCCTTACTTCACCCCAGGGTCATTTTCAGCCTTTGATAGCCAAAGCCCCACAAATCCCAAACACATGACCCCACTTAATCTTTAAAAAAAAAAAACATGCTGAACAAGGACTTGCTTATGCATATATTTAGAAACAAGTAAATATCTTTATATAAACTGACTTTTCCTACTGATTCCATTTAACTTAACTGTTACATGAAATACATTTTCTTTTAAGCTGTCACTATTTATCTGACTGCAGATGCTGAAACTGAGTGAGTGAGGGAGGATGGAGGGGGTGAAGCAGAGGGTAAGGACCTGGTATATAGTGGGTGGGCAGGCATCCCCAGTCTTTCTCCTTTTCTTTATTCTTTTCTCCCTCTCTCTCTCACACACACACACACACACACACACACACACACACAAACACACACGCACACACTTTCTCTGATAGATTAAGCAGCTACTCAGTTGGGAATGCAAGGAATTTTTTGTTAGCAATGGAAAAGATTCTCCGCTTCCCTCTTTTTTGTATGCCACTAAAGCTTCACTCTTCATCAAAAACGGAACTTAATTGTCACATTTCCTCTCCTAACCCTCTCCACCCATTACCATTGTTCACCACGAATTATTAAATGGACTATCATCTCACAACTAATATGTGCTTTGTCCCATCCACACAGAGTTGATAGCATAAACATAAACATTTTACAACTTTCAATCATTAAATTCACAAACCAAACCCCTTTTCCATAACTAATTAAACCAAGAACACCCAAAATGATATTGTTTAATGTTGTAGATTCTCACATTACCATGTTTTTGGAGAAAACTAGCATGTTTACACTGTAAAGAAGCAGATGGTTAATGTCTCTTAATACGTGCCAGTGCAAGGGGAGAAAAGCAGGATGGTTCCCCTTAAATAAGATCCAGATGTGCACCCCACCCAAATAGGCAGTAAATTTAAGCTGGCAGGCCTGATAACGGAAAATAGAGAGATGGAGGCGGAGGGGAGGGTAGACAGATGGAGGTTGAGGAGAGTGGGGGGCAAGAAGGACAGAATACAAGTTTGATGTTCAAGGATGGAATGATAGAGGGGAAAACCTACAGCGACTGAGGAGAAACAGGGCTGCAAACAAGTGTCCAAGAGAAGTCAAAGACCGAGCGCTGTTGAGAATGGCAGACGTTCAAGACCTTGATCGAAAATCAAGTCTTCTGCCAAGACCGGTTTGTGTATTTTCAATATCTATTCATCTGGAAAAGTAAGACCTATCTATACTTGGAAATACATTTTGTTAACAGCTCCAAATACAGATGTACTATCAGGCTGAGCCCTTTTAGGAAGATTTGACATTCAAAAATGTTAATGACTTCAGTCTGCCATACCAGATTGTTTTGGGAAATTGTGAAAACAGAACTGACATATTAAGTTGTAACAGTTTCTTATTTGCACATCCAGAGGTGAGGAAGGAATATCATCATTGATTTAGAGTTGTGTTTCTCTCCACCTGACGAATGCAGAGCCAATGTTCACTTCATTTTAGCTCCGTGTTTGGTCTCCACCAACTCTATTTGCTTCACAGATAAACAATGAGATGAAACTTGCTATAAAGCTCTGCAGATACTTTTGACAATAACATTGTCACATTGTTTTAACATTGCCATTTGATACATTGTTAAAGCAAAATATATTGATTACAATGATGATTTAATTAGATGCACTTTACCTTTCAATGATTGAAGGATGAGAAAATACATGTTTCAGATGCCGATGCCTTTATATATTATGTGCATTCATTTTCAGTGAGAGGATTTTCAATAGTATCATTCACACTTAACGGTTACCACTTTCTGCAAACTGATAAGAACCTATTGTGATTGCCCAGTGAAGCACAAAGGCATATGGTGAACCTTTTTCTAGCCTCATGTATCCACCATGTAACCCATTGTATGCAGCTTATATTTATACAAGTTATATTACTGATTAGTGAACCGAAAAAAAGCACAGTGGTGTACAAGGTGTACAATTCACAGGGTGAATTAAGGTGAGACTACACTGTGCAAGTAGGACAAATAACAAAAAATGATATATAAAAATGCATGGCCTTCCAAAGCCACAAAGGCAATAACATTTCTCTTTCATAACTCTTCTTAAAGAACCGAGGGATGCACCAATACAGACATATGGGCCGACCAATACTGACTCAAACAGCTGGATCAGATATCGATAAAATTAACTCTGTTATAGATAATAATTTTGTAATTTAACTTTAGATCTATTTTTGTTCCATTTAGTTTCACAAGGTGAGGTCAAGCCTGACCCCGGTCACTGAATGGAAGTGACCGGGCAGGCTTTTCCAATTATTTTCCAAAAGTATCGGATCGGTACTGTGGTTCAGGCGATACCCAAAGCTGCCAGGTAACAGTATCGGGACTGACGTTGGATCAGTGCGTCCGTATACTTTCACCACTTTTGCAACCATCTATAAACAAGTAAGTTTTTTCCTTTACAGTGTGACATTTGTAATGATTAAAGTAAAGTTATGGGTCACGCTGTCATTAAATGCTATTCTGTTCGCTGTGGGTAAGGAATAATTGAAACATAAATTAAGTAATTGTAACCGCCAAATCACTGCATCAGTTAAGTTTAAGTTGCTGTGATCTGGATGTGTTAATCCCCGCCCTCTTTGTTTTTCTCTCTCCAGCTGTGTTCAACAAGGAACAGTGAAATGATTGTCAGTCCAACTTCGATACAGACCGGCCTTTTGAGAGATTAGGGGCTGAGAAGGGAGTGTGTGTGTGCATGTATGTGTGTGTATGTATGCCTGTTAGCATAAGTGTGTTTGTTTGTTTGTGTGTGGGTGTGTGTGTGTGTGTGTGTGTGTGTGTTATGCCACCCTGTCAATGCCTGGGTTGTCAGCAGAGTAATAATCTAAAATGAACACACACAGAGGACCAAGTGTGCGAGTGTTGATTTGACTTATATCGTGAATCAGACGCACAGATTTTCATTTTCCTAACATATTTGTTTTAAAAAGTAGGGCATGATGTAATTAGCCTCCTGTAAAGTTATTACGCTATTATTAAGAGCAAAGACAGGTAATAAAGCCAAGTTGAGGGAACAAAACTAAATTGAACAAAACTAAATTTTACACAGATGTTTTGCTCCCAAATTAGATTATTTTTAAGCACTCACATGTGTGTTAATAATTAAACGCCTTCAGAGGAGGAACAAAGTCCATCTGATTATCAAACAGTTAGACCTGAATGAACTTGGCTGCACACCCACAACACATAGTAAAGACAGAAAATACACTTATTATATTTAAAGTAAGTTTACAGGTATGTCCTGTTTCTCAATGTACTTTTGGAGATACACAAATCAACTAAAAATAACCTGAATGATCTTAGTGATGTCAATATAATCAATGTAAATGAGCAAACAATCTTTTCAGCTGTCACACAACACAGATATTGTACCTACAATGTTCAATCCAACACACATAGAGACACAAATAGTCAATGAAAGGAAAGGAAACGTCAAATCTACACTACAAAGTGTTAGAGAGCTCTGACTTACAGCCTGAGCGTTACAGACCTCCTCCATTTGTTGACAAGACAGAGTTACTGGTAAACGAGTAAAGAGCATCACTATGACGCAGACATTATTCAAGAAGTGAATACAATCAGAAAGCCCCTCATCAGGGAGGAAATAAACCACAGCTAAAGAGAAGCAGAGCGGACAGAGCGGCAGAGTACCTGCGCGTAGCCAAAGCATGTTGATGTCCTTGAGATGAAAGCACCTGAAACAGAAGATGAGAAGAACAATTCCTCTCTAATTTTTCACATGTTTCCCTACTCGGGCTGAAAGACTTTCTTCTCTAGACCTGAGAGCCACAGATCAGGGTAACAAATGTGTGTAAGTGTGTGTGTGCGTCCGTGCATGTGTCCAAGCATATGTGTGCGAGTGTGTGTGAGAAAGGCTCGGAGAGTGTTATAATGAGGATTATTCCCCAGTCATGAGAAAAGGCTGTACCAGGCTACCACACACAGCCCTTGTCGCACACAAGCACTGGGCTCACCGGCGGACCTGGCTCAGGAGATTACAGGAGTGACAGGGCTGGGACCGGGACACGGAACGCTGCTAATGTGAGGTTTGAGGGCCAGCACTGGACAGAATTACAGAGCATGGCGGGAGAGAGAGACGATGTAAGAAGATGAAGACATCAAGGAGGAAAAAGTAGAGGAGGGAATAAAGGAAGAAGAGGCAACAAGTATAGAAATAAGATGTTGAGCAACACGAAGGAGAAGAAGTGGAAGAATTGGCTCATGACCTCAGACTGATAATGCTCAGAATTCAGAATTGAGGAAGCCAAATGAATAATCCCATCCATCCCATGTAGATGAATAAAAACAGTGTTTTTGTTTTAAACTGTCAAATGTCAGACAGAGCAACTCTGATAAACAGCTGCAGTCAACATGGCTGTGTTTGAGTTACATGTCTGTGACAAAGACTAATAATATAAATAATGCAGGATGCAAACAAACATCCCCCAGCATGATTTATTTTCCATTAACAGCCTCTCTTGAAGTTATAACAAACACACGCAAACACACAAAAAATGAATTAATCTCTTGAAGACCAGGTCAACCACAAACAACATGCACCGGCTGAGGATTACTCAGTTGGCATTCAGAACTGATGGGAGTGAGGCACAACAATGAATAATAAAACCTACTCGTAAGCACTGTAAGCCTGACTGCTCAAAAACAATACATTCCTGGAGCTGCAGTTCACCGCTAAACCTGTAAATCAGAGGAACTGTCCAAACTTCGCTCCGTTTCACACAGGTTGTCCAAGATGGACGACAGCCTTCCCGTCCACGATTCACAACGTCTGTGGGAGTGCAGCAGGACTTTTGATATAGTAACACGTGTGATGAGGTGTTCCTCCTTGAAGGGCAATATGGAGGAAGAACATGATTAATTCACCTTTTGACAGTTAGGAGGTGAACGTGCTCAAAGTTTTATTTCGGTCGCATCCAGTTTATTTACAGTATCTACTGTATCTCCGAAGTCCATTGCACGTTGAAGGGTTTTCCTCAACATGAGCAGCGTGTCTCTGTGTATTGTAATGTTCGCAACTATTGTGATATTTTGACGAGTTTAAACACAGTTCTCTGCCCACCCTTGGGTCCACTATCCAATAGGTTTGAAATCCTCTTCAACCAATTATCCTATAGAAATTGTACACCTGTTCTAGGTTGACTATACGTGTGTTTGCCTTTTGTCTTTGTCCAGTGTGAATCTGATGAAGACACAGTAGATGTATTTGCACTAAAGGCTGCAAATCAATCCGTGTGCTCCGGTCCCTTGGAAATATGTTGATAACTATTGGATGGAATGGCGTGAAATTTGGCACAAACATTCATGTTCCCCAGAGGATGAAGTCGTAATTACTATGATGATTCCCTGACATTTCCATCTAGTGCCACCATGAGATAAATATCTTGCAGGATACTAAATGGATTCTCATTAAACAAAAACATTTATGCCGTCCTAAGGGTTAGTTGAAACAGCTTAAGTGATCCTTAATGGCATTGATGACGTTCCCTCAGCCTCAGCTGCACTAAATTAGCAAATGTTATAATTCCAACATACAAAACTAAGTAAACATTATAGCATTTCAGAATTGTCATTGTGATTATCTAAGCATTCTGACTACAGCTGGAAATAAATAACTGATCAGTCATCATTAAATTAAACAGCAGCTACTTGGACAATGGTTAATAGTCTTTTTTTCACGTTGGTTCCAGCTTCTCAATTGTGAGAATGTACTACTACCATTCAATCAAGTGTTTTAGGGCATAACTTGAAATGAACACAACACAACAGAACTGAACGTCATGATTCTTTTATGTGCAAACACGGCTCTGTGCGTGAGTGCGCGACTGTTTGTTGTTTAAGTGAGTTAGAGAGGAGAAGGTCAAGTTTTGGGGGAGGATTGTGGTTTAACTGGGTTTCTCTCAACAGGTCAGTCTCTCTCCACCCTGAGTCTGCACTATCTCACCTCCTCACCCTGTCTGCTCACTGTCACTCTAATGGAATCAGAGAGAGCGAGCGCCTGGGGAAGGCCAAATACTTGAGGAGAAACACCGGTCTCACCTCATTGTGTTTTAACAGCCACCAGGGCTATGCCAGGAATGTACACTGTGCATTAGTGTGAATGTATACATATTTCACTAATCCAGTAAAAACACAGTTTACCAGTGCCGAAATCCATTATAGTGCTGTGCGTGTGTTCTTTTGTGTGCGTGTGTGTCTCTTTCAGATAAAAGGCCGGATGAACACGGACACTAATTGTCTAATATATAAAACTGAATCCTTTTTGCTCTTACTTTTTGTCACAAATTTAAATTCAAGATCTTTAACCAAAAGGTATGAGTCCAAGATCTAAAAGAGATATAATATAGTTCCATATCACTGCGCTAGTTCAGAGAAAGAGCAAGTTAAATAGCAAACTAAGCATCTAAGGCAGCATCTACTGTATACTTCTCATGGACAAGTTGACATTTTAGTCCAAGCAAAAGTGGCTGAAATAAAGCCAAAGTAAGAACATCGCTCTTACTCCCAAAGCAAGAATGTAAACACACTAAATTCCTGTCAGAGTGGCAAGGAACATCTGACAGTCATAGATGGCTGTGTATATTTAAGTCAACACTTTGTGTATACTATAATCAAGTGTTAAGTCTCTCTTCAGATAACTTATTATACATAAACCACAGTAGTGTTTTATGTGCACTTGACTTCTGGAACATTTGACATTAAGTTTCTTTCAAGAAAAACAAATTAGTAAGAAGTGAATTCTGTGGAAAGCTGTAAATCACGGAGTAAAAAACCTCTTCAAACAAATGTGACAAAATGTAATTGTCTTGCTCGAGATAGATGAAACTTACAGCAGGAATACGATGGGCAGAATAGGGTTCACAATGTCATACATATTCTAAAATTGTGACGGATTACTTAAACGCAATTCAGTAAAGATCTTCAAGTCACACAAATATGATGTGGTAAAAAAATGTAATACAGAAGAAACCAACAAACTCTTTTAGTATGTTGGGGAAAGGTTTTGGTAACTAAAAGTTGAATCATTTCAAGTCATAATGTATATTAATCACGCTAATAGTATGCGGATAAACATACATTTATGTGTTTCTATTTATGGTTGTTGGCCTTAAGATAAGCAACACTACATCACTGGTTAAAATCACATTGCTCATGTCTGTCTCTAACGCACACATTGTGCCACAGCACCCTTGCAAAACACACCATTTATCTTGACTTGAATTCCTACACCCTTCCAACCCTCAACCCCACCCTCCTCCACCTCGTTTTTTCTTAGGATTCCCCGTTTAACTTGATCTGTTACCCATCAGCAGCACTTTTGCTCCCCTCACCCGTTAAACCTCTTTTTTTTTAAGGAAAAAACATCTAAAAGCTACAGATCATACATCATATCACTTGCAAATACTATTATTATTGTGATGTTAACCACCTGCCGTGTGTGGTGCACCAGAAAAGCACTGAAGTTAAACTATACATGAGAGCTGACACTTAAACACAACCTTTAAACAAATCATTAAGAAGTCAAAGTGGTTGCAAAAGTAACACAAATCACACCTTTTCCGTTTTACTATCACTTTTCTGTACATTGATTTAATACTGAACTGCATCAATAAATATAATAGAAATAAGACGTTCCTACCTTCAAAAAATCTCTGTAACGCTTCTGTTTCATCTACCACGTCCATCCTAGCAGGTCCCACATACAAAATCCATCCATTCAAGTCTCCCCTTGTCCGAACGAAATCAATTCGGATCGGGGAAACTTTCAAATAAGCATCGCGGAATTCAGATTATATTCTTAGTGCCGACTTCTTGTTTTAGTTCACATAAATCCAACACTTCATGCGGAGAACGTCTTTCGCCTGGTCAGCAACTTGGCACTGGATTGACGTCTCTGAGCCACACGCCTCCGATGACGCTACAACACGGGCTATAACTTCAAAACTATAGTCTGAGGTGTTTGTTAATTAAGGTGCCAACAAAAATCCAAAGAAGAACACCGTTACACAAATCGCCTTCAGGCGCGCCTTCATTTCGGCCAGCAGCTTCATAATGAACTGGCAAAAAAACAAACAAGCATAAGTGTGAAGAAATGCCGACAGAAAAATACAAGTCTGTCGAAATAAGAAAAAAAAGAAGTGCGTAAAAGTTGGCTTAACTTGACCAGAAGTCCCTTCTGCTGCTTCTCTTCCTCCTTCGCCTCTCTCTCCCTCTATCTCTCTCACAGGATGTGTGCAGCTCGGAGTCGGAGGAGAGCGACAGAACAGGTGAGGGATGAGAGGCTGCGGCCAATATCCCCAAAGTTAACAGACACAGTCAACGTTAGGGCGCGTGTGTCTGTGACACTACATTTGGTTCATAGTCACCTTATACTAAATTGTATTTTTAATGTATTTTTTACCATTGTTATTTAGCTAAATCCTCTATAAAAAGCTGCAGTGATTAGTCGATTGATTGGTCATCGAAAGAAAATTGATCGTCAATGATTATGATAATCAGAAAAGAACAAATGGCTGACATTTGCTGGTTCAAGTGATTTCAATATCAGATTTGCTGCTTTTTTTTGTCAGGCTGAATTCAATTTTCACTTTGGGGGTCTGTGATGGCCATCAGCAATCGATAATCTTATTCATATTTAAATGTATTGTTAGTTGCAGACCTAAACCTATATTGTATAAGACATATGTCTTGATATTTTAAATAAACATATTTTTCCTAAGAGCACTTTAAATGTGAAAATGAGCTCAAATACACTTGGTGGGAACAAAATCTAAACAGACTCATTGCCTATTGTAATTGTATTATTTCCGTTTATTCTGTATATGACAAATATTTCACCCTGGAATTTATATCTCTCATTTGTTGCTGCTCCTGAGGTTTCTCCCTATTTTGTCTATGTTTTTTTGTATATTGAGTTTTTTTTAATGATATTAAAATTGAGGCTATGGATTTTAAAGCCAAATTTGCAATATTACAAAAATAAAATTAACAGGACTTTATGAAAACACTTTAGCTTTATACAAAAAGCATGCAAATAGATCAGGCCTGAGGATGCTTTGGAAAAAAGAAGCCTTCCAACACACTTGATCTAATGTGCTGTCAAATTCAGTTTTCATGGTCCTAAAAATACATATTTTCTTTCTTCAGCGCAAACACATTTGATCTAAAGTATGTTTTAGTGGTTTAAAAACTTCTGTGCCGCCTTTTTAAATTCCATCTTAAACAAACATACAGTAAGAGGAGTGTTTTGTGTCAAGGCTTCCCAAGGGGAGGATTTGAGGGAATGATCCATTTCTCTCAACCTTATCAGCTGCATCCCACCCCCATTATAACAATGCCACTGTGTGCAGCCCCCGCAGCCCTGATGCCCACCCCCCCCTTCACCCACATGTGAGATGCTGTTGTGTTGTCTTGTTCCCCCACAGCTGGAGCATCTCCCTCTCCACCCCCTCCACCCCCTCCACCCCCTCCACCCCTCTGCTTTTCCTGCATTCAGACCAGACAACGCCTCCGTTCTTTTAGTCACACTATGCAGATTGTTTCAGAGGACAAGCAAGAAAGAGAAACAGATAGAGGCTACAGGGGACAATGAAACAGCTGGCTGCTAAGGCAGTTCATTTTGTCATTCTATATTTCTTATCACATATAGCTAACTGCATGTGGATGTGTGAGTGTGGAGCCCCCTACCCGGGCATGTTGTGTGGATATAAAGCCTGTGAACAAAGTCACATTAAGGAGACTCACCTCGTAACAGGTCAAGGTCCAATATTAAGTTATCATCCATCAATTGATTTTGTTTGGCCTCTTGGGGGAAGCTGCACATGCTGAAAAGAAAAACATCAACATATTGATGAATTTGTGATCATAAAAACGTTAGTAGATGTGTTTACTAATGCAGCAGACGTGGAGCAACATTAGTAATTATTTACATTCACCTGTCAAAATAAATATTGATTCTCCTTTTTGCTCTGGTTCTCCACCCATTCCTGAGAAAACCTGACTCTTTAGCTGTTGGCTACATGCTACACTGTGCTCACCAGAAACTATCTTAGATGCTCACTTTTTCTGCCATTTGACAGTGAGCATGTAGCGAACATTAGCTTTTAAAGTATTTTTTGTTTTAACAGTGAAATTGAACTAAAGATTATACAAATTATAGTCACCTGCAGTTTCCTTTACTCTATGACAATCCGCCTAGTCCTTTTTGTCTTTTTTTTATCAATAAAAATGTCCTATTGGCTAATTCATTATATGTTATAAAGCAGTGTGTAAAAACAAAAACGTAAAGAAATGTATTTTAATTTTCATCAGGTTTCTCTTCATAAACAATTGTAAATGAACATGAAGAAACTCTCTCTGAAGCAGTTCCTGTCCAGCTGAAGACAGAGACCATTGCACTCCTCACACACCAATGGAGTGGTTTCCTCCCCGGGCTGGCCTTCTGTCCGTTTATCCCAGTGTCCTTCTTCTTTGTGGGTACAGGAAAGTGGCCTTTAGTTGGGGGTTTAGGCGGGCCAGCCAGTGGCAGAACTCTCAGAAACTATACTAATACTATTATTTACAAGCCCAACCTATTATTTACAAAGAAAACGCCACTCAAAAGCCAATCAAAACCATTGCCGTAATGTACCGCAATGTGCCAGCGTTCAGAATCCGTTGGAATTACGTCAATGACGTAAATTATCAAATAATTAAGGTAACTTGAGTTGTGTATGTTACTTGATGTCGCCGCCAACAAGGGTCCGTACTAAAAGAGTACCGTGCGCAGTGATCAAATGAGCAGCCAGCCAGCCAATCAGAAAAGAGATCACGTTGTTAGTCAACGTTTAAAATATCTCGCGGCCCAGTTGACAGACTATCAGGACTTTATACATTTTGGTGTCAGAGTATTTTAATTAACCATACACTTATCCCACTTATTTGACCAGGCTGCTGTAGTTCATCTTCCCGCCAGTAGGCCGAGACGTTTCATCTTTCTGGTCGGAAGTGGATGAGCTGAGGAGAGAAATCAAAATGGCGATGCCCAGAGCAGGTAGGTGGATGCGTTGCTATGGCTGCTATAGACGTTTAACTAGCGGTGTGACGTACACATTCATATTATTTACAGCCACTTTAAAGAGAACCGGCATCAATGTTCCTACTTTTCCGTTGGTTAATTGATTAATGATTCATTTAGATCTGCAAAGAAATTGAGATAACTTTTTTAAACTGCGTCTCTCTCTCTCTCCACCCCCCCCCCCCCTTCTAGGAAGATCAGCCAGTGTAGTATCCTTTTCATGTCATCGTTTAGAGGGCAGTCTCTCTTCTCTGTCACTGACTGATGACAGCACCTTAACTCTGCACCCAGCTGTCTTCTGTTACCTTCCATCTGCTGCTGAACCTGACAACAGTTTACTTTGTTTTCTATTTCCTGTTTACTCTTGGCTTGATCATCAGAAAGAGTGAGTGCTGAACACATTACACCGTCCTAGTTTTTTCCCGTTTTTTTTTTACACTAGAGAGCAGTGAATGTGTCCGTTGCTCTCAGGCTTGGTGTTAACTTATCCCACTGATGCTCTGGCCTATGATGTCTGGCTGCTGTTCCTCCTGGCTGGTCTGCAGTTCCTCCATGCATTATCTGGTGAGAGAACAGAGTCACATATTAAAGCATGGTTGTCTTTCAAGCATGCCTTCATTATGGACATGCTGCCTCTTGAGCATAGAGCCCTGGATCATGCCAGTTTCTGCATACAGTGCATGTATACTTGATTGCGTTATCATATATTATTGTTTTCATTGTCGTTTAATTTCCAAAAGCATATCATAGTTTTCAAGGTTGATGACTGCATTTTATTTTTACCTAAATATTGACAGTTCACACATGCACAAAGTGTTGCATAAATACACAAGATACACCTCTCCACCTTTAAAATCACCTTTCAATGGGGAAACAAAATAAGCAGACAGAAGAAAAGTAATACAAGGGACATTGCTTACATGTACTCATAACCATACAGTATATGCGGTACTTCTTCTTACATCTAACACACAATAAATAACAGACCAGTTAATACCTCTAATTAGTAGCTTTACGACCACTGGCAATTCTTTGTAGTGTACTTAAACATTTGACATGGAGCAACATACTTAAGTCAGACTTACCAGGAGCTTTCAAATTTGTCCTGGCTGAGTCTGAATTGAGGAGCAACCTTTTTAAAGCAATCAAAACTACTATGACATAATTTTGTATTATGTGTCTTGGATATTACATTTTATAACAACGTGGGGTATAAATTCAAGGTCCATGGAAGAGGTTTCAAACCGTCTACTCTTGAAATCCTCAACATGCAGCAATAACACTGTTTGACTAAAATATGTAGATAGATGATTTTTCACTGTGATATGACTCTGCAAATGTGATTTTGTAAAGTGATAAAACAAGTGGTGTGCAGGAGCTGCCTCTAGGTTGATAAAACAAATATATTAATCTGAAGACCTGGGTCAAGGTCCTGAAACACTGGATGCAACATTTCCCATAATGCAATTAATAGCATAATGTATCTTGTCTTTCAAACTGCATGACTCCAGTTTGTAAAGCACACTTTCAGTTATACATTTTTAGTAGTATTTTTAACAGAAAACAATAGATTCAACAGTAAGTGACATCATCTTTGACCCTGTCTGCAGGTGTGAGGGGCCACCTGACGGAGAATGAGGGTCTTATTCTTATGAACCTCATTGTGACTGGGACAACTATCATGCTGACGGTCTACTTCCTGGTATGGCAGACATACGTGATGCGGATCGACGTGATCCTCAGCAGTGTCCTACTCGTTTTCTATGGCTTAGATGGAGTCCTGGCTTTTAGCACTTTAGCCCAACTTGTCAGGTCAGTTCTTCTCTCATTAGTTTTCATCACAGTTTATATGAAACCTCACCAGCCACGGTAGAAGGCTTTATGCGATTATGTGATATGTGAGTTGCGTGTCAGCATAAATAATAAACAGGTGAGTATATTACAGTATCTTGTGTCATACATAGATAACATGCTTTATTATCTCATAAAGAGATTGGCCGACAATATAGTCACCCTTTCTTCTTGTATTGGCAAGATATGTATGTTTTGATATACCTGAACACAGTCAGCTTTTCTTTTGTTCACACTTTTGTCTATGAATGAAGCCCTGGTTCCCTTTAGGACTTGTTTGAATAATTGATATGTGTGGTATTCATTTAAGTGATACTGTATACCTTCTACAATATAGTGACAGCCTCAAATTTTCCTCCCAAGATAGATCCAAGGACAATATTCCAATTTCTCAATCTGAAAAAAATGGATGTTGTTTATTCAGGTGGCTAATGGCCAAAATGCATTCTTAAAGCAATGTGAATGAAGAACTACACTAAACCTGCAGTCATTTACAAAACTTATTTTGAACAGCTAAACATGGTTTCACACACTTCTTTGTCATGTATGTTCTTTAAGTTGTTCAGGTACAGTTGAATAACAGATGTGTATCGTTTGTGTGTGTTTCAGTGACAAATGAAGAAGACTTCTCTCCATCGTCATGTTATAGCTGAACTCACCACCCGTCTGCCCTTCTTTGATACAACCACAAATCACAATAACTTTGTATTTAAGACAGTTTGAATATTTGTACGGTGAAACTGTTTTTTTTAAAGATCCTGTTCGTCCTTGTTCTGAGGATCTCAGGGATTTCACTTTGGTTCAGTCAGGCCTGTTTGCCATAGAGACAGACAGATATTTCTTGTATTTAATATTTTCATATGTTCTTTGGTTAATTATTTTTTTTGTACTTGTGTTGAATATAAATATTTATATTCATATTACTATTGATTATTTATATTAAATAAACCACATTTAATACATGTTATATACTGTATGTTCATCTTTTTTTCCAGTAGAGGGCAGAAGTGTTTTGATTAAGATTTGAGGTGTTAGTGGAAATAGTGATTTTATCACTAAAAAAAAGGAACATTTTCTTATTCCATGTCTTCCATTTGTAGGAATGTAATGAGTCAATAACTTGCATTAACTGAAATTGGCTATACATACAAATAAACTACAAAGTTACTTTTAGAGTACCTGACCCTGATGCATCCTTAAAATGATTCTAGGTGGAGAATTAATGTTGTAGTTTGGCTTAAACTTTGAATTGCAGCCTACATATTAGATGTCAGATCAACACTGATCCACTTTATTCATTCATTCATTCTCTATTGACCAACACCACGTTCTTCAAACAGGTGATTTCTCAGCACTGGCAGCTTAAGTTAATCATCAAACTGAATTTTGTGGTTTCCTAAGTAACTAGTTTCAAAACAAATGACATTTCAGAGTGCCTGCACTTGAGCAACAGCCGAGCACACGGACACACACTTGTGGATGTCTCTGAATGTTAGTCAAGCCAGTTTGTGGCAAAAGCATGTACAGGTATATTCCCCTTTTTTCTGGTTTCCTGAGAAAAGTGTTAGTTATTTTGCATTTTTGTTCAAACAATCATTCAGGAGGTTGTTCCCAAGCAGCAATACACCCAGAAGAAGGCAACTGCATTATCTTCATGGTTTTCTTTGCAGGGACAGCTCACTGCAGCTGGACAAAGAGTGGTCCTTCTTACCAGCCGGTGACATTGAAACCTGGGCAGTGTTCCACACTGTTGCTCTTATTTCACCTGTTGAATCCAAATAGGTTAGACCTGTTACTGCTTTGCTGCTCCATCGGAAGCCTGTTCAAATATAATGATCCCACAACTTGTATATAGAATGTATTGAGGCCTATGCATTTGTAAATATTAAGCAGCATTTAAAAAAATATTTTTAACAACCATATAAATGTCCCCTAAAGAGCATCTCATTTAAGGTCTTCTTGGGGCACTGCTGCTTTACAGCGGTGGTTCCCAACCTTTAGGTCTTGATCTGTCAAAGGGTATTAAGATAAATCACAAAATGATTAAAACGTTTAAATATATATATATATTTAAACGTTTTAATATATATACATATATATTCTGTTGTTTATTTTCTCATTCTGTATTTTTTTTCTTGCAATATATAAAACTAAATCCTAAAGCCTTCAAATCACACTGTATGCAGGAAAACACATTTAGTTTAAAGTCCTCTCTCTTATTCCAATTCGTATGTGATGTGGTGCCACATGTTAATACGGTTTTATTTTAAGGGCCCACACAACATAAAGGTTTGACACCACCGCTTGCTTAACTCCCATGACGTTAAAGCACAGCACGTGGCAATAAAACAACAGAATAAATCACTGTGTTTTCAAATAAGCTGCACGGTGTGGGTTACTGCTGCTTTATGTGATGCCGGATAATAAAACAGATGAGTGAGTTGCATCACCAGCATGCATTCCGATTTACTGCGAAGTGAGTGAGAAAAACTCACACCGAGGACCCCGCCCCCCACTAAGCAAAGTGTCCGTGAAGCTCCTCCCCTTTCAGATTGAGTTACCTGCAGAGCCACCTACCTACAGGCAACCGGGACGTCTGCGCTCTGTTGGTTGACAACTGTGTAGTTTACAGTCTTGGATTTCAACGGTTCATCTGAAAAACAAGCGGGTACAAATATCGACCATTCCCGCTGAGTTCCTGATCGGGCTGTGATGGCAGGCTGACGCTTCCGTCGCCTCTCGCCCACGTTTGTCACCTTGCACACCCCGCCAGGAAAACCCCACTGTGAGTTCCGATGAGGAGTAAAATAGAGACTACTCCTTTTATTTCTCTCCGTATGTCTTTCTTTCTGGAGGTGGAGTTGCTGTTCAACTTTAAAATTATATTTGTTCAGCTTTCATGGCTTAATGTTAGTTTAAAGTTAGAGATTAGTTGCACTTATTTTGTTTATTTTGTGTATTATGTTATTATGAAATATCTCCTAATAATTGCCGGCACATCATTCATGATCTGTGACCAAGGCTGCAGGTTTGATGGGATATTTATACACTCAAATTGTACAGTGATTAATTATTGGAGTAATTCCCATACTGCAACATTTGGTTGTTGTTTATGCTTGTTGCAGGAGAGCAGAAAACGGCATGTTGCTATCGTATATTTAAGCCTTCAGCCTTAATTACAGCATTTAGCTCTGGCTTTAATTTGTGTTTAACACGTTTAGGAATAACCCCAAGCATGCAACACATTAACAACCAAATGAGAAACACTAATTGCTCATTTGAGAATCTTGTAAGTATAGTTTTGTCCTGGTGTGTGCTTTTTGATCTTCACATTATATTATATGAATGTGAACAAAAAGGGATCATGTGTGTGAAATCTGACCTGATTTCGTCTTGTGTCCTGACTCAGAGACCTGTATAGCCAGATTGAAACTGTAACCTCATCACCAGATAGCATAACAGTGCTATGATTCACCCAGAGGGCGTTCAATGCTTGAAATACATAAATCCAACAACTGTTTTACAAAATGCTCAAGAGCATGAAGCAAAGTCCAAATTGCTCATAGTTCTTTAAACACAGTACATACATTATCACTGTCAATATTTTCTAGTTTTGTATTATGACAAGGTCAAAAGGTGTTGATATTAGTATTAAAGTAACACGTTTGGTTCACATTTACTTGATGAGATCTCAGCACACTTTTATTATAAAGCTGAATTCATCCAAAAGAAAACCATGGTGTAATACTGTAAACACTGGGTTCATGTCAGTTGTGATTCTTTCTGTCTTTTTTGCCGTTTTCTGAAATCCTCAGGTTAAGCTCCAGGTGTGTTACGACAGATATGTATTGTGTTAGAGCGTAGTTGTTTGGGGGCTAAATGTCTAATTGTGCTGTTTTGTACTAACAGAGTTATCGTGTTGCGGCATTAAATGTGTTTCGGACTCAAGCTGCTAAAAATCAGTTCTTTTGTTTTTGTTTACACTTGGTACATAAAGTCAGGTCGTTGTCATGCAAAACAGCTCATGACCTCCACGGTGGATAAACTGATTGCATAATCTCATGTCCATTGAGAAGTTAGCTTGTATGTACTGTACTGTAATGTACTTCAACTTAAAAGTTGAAGTACATTACCAAAGATGATACATTAGTGAGTCACTGTAATATGTCAGTATTGATTTACTTTTTACAATTTTTAATTTAGACTTATTGTCTGTTTTCATTAACTTTTAGAACATTAGATGATACAATTATGAGCTTCAACCCCAAATTAGATTTAAAAAAAAAGAAACAGCACAGATTATTTGGTTGACTTTCATTGTTACTCCTATCGCTCTGATTTGTTTTCCCAGAATGCAGCATGCATATGACAACATTTGTCTAACCTCATTTCAATTGAAAATGAAAGCTCTAAATAGACCACCAGTTAATGGTGTATGTAGAATCCAATATGAGATATAGAGTAAGATAAGCATCTGTCACACTCAGCCTCTATTTTAGTGTAATTATCATTCTAATACTGTGTAATTAGCTCTGAATTAAATGTTGTCAGTATTGAACAATAAGAACCTGAGGCTGAGTGGAAGAGAGGTGTGCGGAGGGCCTCTTGCCATGAGGTTGACAACACATGACACCCAGCCCGCCCCGCTCCGGCTTCACCTCCCTCCTGAAACCTGGCGGTGGGCCAGAGCCGGGAACAATAGCACGGAGGGATGATGACCAGAGAGATAAGAACAGAAAGAGGAAGTCTACCTTTTGTGCAGGCGAACTAAAGTAAATAGGATTAGTTGTCTTTGCTTATTTGCATTTCTCAGCAAGATTGTGTTGTAGATGATCCTTTAAACCGGTTGCATGGAAATACTGTACATGCCTGCGTCTGAATAACACCTGTCTGTAGGAACACGGTAACTTCGGTTTCATATCCGTGGAAGCTGTTGTTGTGATTTGGCCTCACTTTGTTTCAACAGATATGAGCGGATTATCTGTTGAGGGCGATTAAATTCAAGATAAGCCTGAGTGACCTGTAACCCGTAAACTGTCACACACAGTATTTACCTTTTGAAGTACACCGGCGCTCATTATGCAAAAATAGTTTGATACTTCAGAGAGGAGGCACGCCCATAACGCTGACAAGTTCAAGTGCTAACACTCTGGTTATAAAATGACACTGAAATAATCGTAGCAGATGCAGAACACTTAAAATGCTTGCTTGTGAAACAAAACCCAAACCTCTCGCTCCCAATTAATAATACAAACTGAAGGCATTGGCTAAACGGTACATGGCTCCGTGGAGTCTAAAAGTCACATACGGTAAAAGGTGATTACTATCTCCAGTGTTAAATACAATTCACTTCAGCCATTAATGAAGGGACACTTCAGTATTCCACTATCAGTGGTTATGCAGTATAAAGTATCATAAAGGAATCCAAGAGGAGCCCAAACTGTTGTGCAACAGCTTGTTAGAGTCCATAGTTAGGCTAGCTACAGTGTGTGTTTAGCCGCAGGGTGTGCGGAGACCTGATATGTTTTTTACATAACCTCATCAACATGCTTTCGTAGAAAAGGCCGTCTCCACACCCAGAGGGAAGGCGTGGGGGCGTTGCCTTCTCTCATTTCCCGCTCCCGTTAGCCAGATTTAGATATAGCACGCCACGCCAATTACCAAATAGTCAGCACGGCTGAATGTAAACCCAACCAAATTAATTAATTGCAGCTATGCAGGTACAGTCATCAACAGAGTGGATCTAATTACACAGTGCATCAGCCTGCTGTCTGCCATTGTCCAAGATCAGTCCCCCGACTACCAGCGGTACAGGCCCAACACCTGGCTCTCCACAGTGGAAGAACAGGCTGTTTTGTAGACTACGCCTCAACTTTGCATGACAAATCTACAACCTTAATAATGTTACCAATAGCTCTATAAGCTTTCACACCATGGACTGTATATGAGAGCTCACCAACATGATGCAACAGGCATTTAGAAGGTCATTAAAGGGATAAATAATGCATGTTTGTTTTGTTGGAAACGTTTTACTCGCCACTGCCAGCCACCTCCCTCCATCAACACCCTCTCTTGTTCTTTCTCTGATTATCATCCTCTCTGTGTCTTTCTCCAGGTGGATGCCTTAAACCATGAGTGTTCAGGGACCTCCGTCGGGGCGAGCCAAGTGAGTGTCGCACACATTCCTGCGTCCCCCCACATATTTACCTTTCTGTGTGCTATGCTGAGTTACTGTCACACAGAATCACTAACCCAGTATGCAGAAGGTGGTGTGGGTCAGAGACCTCGGGCACAAAGCGGCTCTGTTGAGAATTGTTTGCCTTTGCCTGGGTTTTCCTGGCTCTAGCCTCCCTCCATGCCCCATACACCTCCTTTTTCCCTCCCTCCTCTGCCTTTTCCGCTCTCCCTCTCTCTCCCCGGCTGGTCCATATGCTCAGAATCTCAGGCTAATCTCATCCAGTGCTGGCCAGTCTGCTCTCTGTATACATCACTCCTATTGTGTGGAAGGGACAGTGTGGGTGATTCAGAGGGTTTGTGACACTGACGTCCAGAGGCGGAGGGGTGAGGATGAAGAACATGCAGCGTAACCTCGTCTCCTCTTCTTGTCATTGCAGTGGAGTGGCCAGATCAGACAGCAAGATCAGCGCCAAGGCCCTCTACGGTAAGTGACTGCATGGAAGTGTGAAGGGAAGTTGCTGCCTTGACTTTTATTGTTGGCCTGTTTTCAAGACTTTGCCTTTACATGCCCTTCACCTGTAATTACTTCTGCCCTTATTCCTGTGGCATGAGTCGCTACAAACGGTTTACAGCATAGAGTTTATTGAGTCATTTAGGCAATTATACACTCTTAATTGATAAGGAATAGTTTATTAAGTATTTTTTTCACCACCCAATATTATTTATATTCTTAAAGGCAGATAATATGATATATCTTTCTAAAAATCCTAGGGAAACAAACTTGATTTATTCTTCTAATACATATTACCTCTGCAGTTAAAGCCTGATTGTTGACCTTCACTGTCGTCCATAAATGAGCCACTCTGTTGCTGTGAGAGGAACAATGAACCTGCAGCACCGTAGTTCATTTTGAGAGTCAATCCCACGTACATCGTCTTGCTGCTGTTAATATTCTCGTGCATCAAATCTGTATAAATGATTAATAAATGAATAATCCCCAACAAATATGCTATTGCTAAAAACCACAGAGCCCATCTGTTATCATTCATGAAAAAATCAGCTATAGCATATTTATTTCTGCGCAAATCAGCCTTTTCTTTTGATACCTTTCCAAACGGTCATAGTCAAGCTGTGTAGATCGGCACTGTAACTGACCCAAATCACAACAACATTCAATTTGCTATGCAAATGGCTATCAGGAAATCCAGCTCCCTCACACTGCAGATTATTGCTGCAGCCTCGCGGCCTTGCTGGACTATCACAGTCCCCTCCCCAGAACACACACACAGTGATAAGAGGGGGCCAAGGTCCTGCTGAGGGGCCCCGCCGTGCTCAGGCTGCTGACACCTCTGTCAGACGCTGAGTGACATGGGAGGGAGGCAGGGCTCCTGAAGGGAATTTGACTTTCCAACTCTGTGCCAGGTCTGCACAGCAAGCAGGGATTTGCTGTCAGTCTATTGGTTGTTGCACGTTGTAGTCACATTAGGTGCAGATGTATATTTATATTGTCTTTTAGTCTTTTGTGTATTCTTTGAATTGAAGAATGTGCTTGTGTTATTGTAGGATTCCATGCATATCTGAATTGTCAGGTGCTAATCTGTCATGTCTCTGGTGAAACTCAGTAATACAGTTATGGCATGCCACTAGCTGTTGCATACTTGTGCTAGGGTGTGTGTGTGTGTGTGTGTGTGTGTGTGTGGGGGGGGGGGGGGGGGGGGGGTGACATGTGCAGGGTGTGCCTGTTTTTAATGTGTGGTTGGAACAGGGTGGGGATGCCCGTGTTTTGCAGGTGAATAAAAGATGCATTGAAAAGTGCAAAGAGAGAGGCGGACTCACTCTCCATGTTGCCTCAGACATTAGCTCACTGGCTCCAGCCAGCACCTCCCTCCACACTGCCAACATAGAGGAACATTATATAGCAGATAGATAGAAACCTGCACTGAGGTTTGCCCGGACAACCTGCTCTCGTGCATGGCTACACTGTTCCAAATATAGAATGGCCTCAAATGACAGATAATGCATTGTAGGGATGCAAGATGTTCCCGAAGCATCTGACTGTGCACCTCGTCGTCTGTGAAGTACTTTTGTGCTGTAAGTCCACAGGACCCACCCACTCCTGTGATACCCCGCTGTATGTGTGACAAGGCTGTGCTGTTTTTCATTGGCTCTGCGCATCTTGTGTGGCAGATGGTCACGCTAGCTTCTCACTGAAGGATGACAGCAGCATGCCTGTCCTCCCGAACCACAGAGGCGGGAGAGGGCACACTGTTGTGAACCATTGATAACAGTGGGAGATATTTGGATAGATAAAGGTCTGTTGCTGAGTAAACATGTAGAGGAACAACAGCAGAAGTCACAGCTCAATATCCCTTTTGCAAAACTCCCCATCTTTCACACAGTGCAGGGCAGCACAAAGCAGATGCAAATGATGCACAGGTCCTCCCACCTGATCTGTTATCAGCAGTTTGGGTGGTAGAGCAGAGACGTGCCACATCAGATTCATCACCCCTGGACTTGAGACCATCCGACAGCTTTCTTGAGTTTCTTGGTTTGTGGTTGAGGAGCATGTTTATGTCAGGTAAAATGAATTTGGGCTGTGAGACTGAATTAACAGGTGTGTTCTCTCTTTTATGTTGTCTAGCTCTGCTGTTTTTCCTTTAAAGTCTGCCTATGGATGAAATTCAATTGAATATGTGTGATAGATCCAATAGTGTAATTCCAGTTATCAGCGGCCATATTTTAGAAAATGATGGTTTGGCCTCTTACTCTTGCTGATACATGATGTTAACTTGTATTCATTTGTTTAGTTGTAGAAAGCAACTCTGTGGTAAATCAGACTCTGAGGTTTGTTGATATGATACGTTTGGTGACATACTCTTTGTGGAAACCACAGGACTCTTCCACAATGCGTATTTTGGCTTATTCAGCCTTTCTGGGTAATACAGGATTTTATACAGGATTCATTATTGTATAATTATAATTAATACAGGATTTATTTTATTTTATGTTAATCAAATTACATAAGCAAACATTTTCAGTTTCATGGCATTGTATCAAAACGTTTTACTGCCTTTCTTTGGGGTTGAGTCACGTTAAATATCATGTCTGAGTTTGTTAAAAGGGCAGTTATTGGGAGGTCTGATTGTCCAATTGATCTGGGTCTTGTATTGGTTTGATAATCGGCCAAGCTGCTATGTTTATCACTGGTCATTGACTCTGGAGCGCCCTGAAGATCTGCCCAACCGCCTGCTAAGTGGCTCTTATTGCAAGCTGTTGCAGCACTGTGAATTGATTGGCGTAAATGTCAGTCCATTAATAAGACATGAGGCGAGCTCAACTTTCAGTACGACACTTGACGCTTGTGTTTCACCTGTGTTGAGCCAAGCAGGAAGGAATCAGCAGAGAAGAAATAGCAGGAACAGGCTTGCGTCATTGGGGCAGCGTCAGCGGTTGCATACAAAAAAACTGGGAACATGGAAGGGGCCGAGCTCTATGAAGCATGACAAGTCGCGCTAAATCATCAATAAAAAGATATTAGGATATTTAGAGGCTTGGCACATATTGATTCGGGGTTATACAAATAGCAGAGCTTTTGTGTTACATTCACCAAAAAGCACACAAAGTGAAATGTGGCTGAATGTCTGTATGGAGTCGCCTGTGCTGCATCAAAATGTTGACTCTATTGGGTGGGGGACATAAAGATACCTGATATGAATCTGAAGTTGATAAGAACATGCTCTCATTTAACCGTAATTGTTACCTGCAGACTATTCAGCCGGTAAATAGGTCAATGAGCACACTGGCACACATTTAACATCGGCCTGTTGGAAGACAATGGTCCCAGCCAACAGCACACGCAGTGCTGGCGGTTCCAATGGGATTTAATTTCAAATAGTGCGTTTCCAAATTACATTACAACTTTTAACAGGTCACCATTTGAAATGTATTGTTCTAAAAAAAATAAATGGCGTGTGGCAACCTCCAGTGTTGAGAAAACCTGCAGTACCTCAAATGGCCACTTGAGGCTGACATCAAAAGCAAGTCAATCTCTATGCACTACATGTTTAAATGCCCAACTTTACAGCAGAAGTAAACAGTAATGTTTACAGTCGGGTACAAAAAAACAGTTTTGGTCTCTATATGTATTTCATATTATATATAATATTATTATAATATATAACTCAACCGTTTACATTATATTTAGACTTAAAGTTCAGCTGTCTTTTTTCCAAGACCAATGCTGCCGCAATTTCACTAATTACTTCTCTGTTGTCTGATTTATTTGTTGATATCACTACTGTGATAAGATATAAAACGTCCTGCTTGAAATGCAACCAATAATGTGACTCATTTCTAACGAGACCTTTTTTGTAAACGTTAACGGCTGTCCAGTATACCGGAGAAAGCTGTGGCTGTCAGGGAAGAAATGTGTACACCAGCAGCACTGGGACTCCCACTTGTCTGGTTTGTGACTGGATCTTGGCTTGCCTTTGTCTTGACTTGGTCTCAACCCCTCAAATATTGGTCTCTCAGTCTCGATGCACACTCTGATCTTGGTCATGACTTCATTTTGGTTTAATACTGGACTTTCATTCATCAGGTGGCTAGAAATAAAACTCCAAATGAATGATAATGTTGCTCCGTAACTGCAAGATGTGTAAATAAGCAACTGTTTGCTCGCAGGTTCCCCACACCAACTTAATAGGTAATAATACATCAATGTTGTGTGAATATGGATTTCCTTTAGTAGTAGTAGTGCAAGTAGTTTAGAAAATGTTAGTTTGTGAACAGGCAATATTCAGAGTATTATAAGTCTTAAAAAATGTCTGGACTGAATCTTTATTGTGTAAATGTATGTGGTGACATTGATTTAATCTAAATCACAGGTCCCCTATTTAAGGTACTCTCACCTGAGTTACTATTTAACTATTTAAAATGAGAAAATGTCAGGCTAAATTCACAGCATATTGAGCAACTCTTAGCATAGTGCTGTTGACAAGTAGTACTATTGATCTTTGAACCTGCAGTAAATCGGCACCTGTAATTGGTGCCCTGGAAGATTTAATGTTAGCCTGGCCAACACATGTTGGAGGGGTCAAAATCAAATTGCACAGACTTTGATATGAGATTCAATAATTAACTTAGCAGATAGTTGTTTTCATTTGATTTGCCTTCTGGCAAATCTAAAGTTTTGACCACTACTCAACTATTGAAAGCCATTGTTGTTTTTTACTGCACTATTGTTTAATACACTGTAAAACCCCATTTACTAATCATTCAAAATGTATGTGAATATTGAACAGTGTAGTTGTCTGTGAAGTCTACAAATAAAACATAAAAAAACGCCCCACAGGTTACATATTCCTGTCACTTCCTTATTGCTCTGCTGGTCTTTTCAGCTTGCACACAAGTGGTTTGTTTCATCGGTTCTCTCTGCTGAAACAGGCAACATGTGGAGTTTAGGTCAGTGCCACTGCTGGCTGTTTACATAAACGATTTACACTAAGGCAGGACTTTGATTGTCAGTTTTTCACTTTTGGTGCTTTGTTTTCTTATCAACAGAACAGAGGAAGAAATACTCCAACTCCAATTATATCATGCATGAGACGTCGCAGTATCATGTTGAGGTAAGATCTGCTCCATTTGTTTATCTAAAAAATAATTCTAAATATATTTAGCAGTAGAAAGCTTATTTTAACCTAACCACTGCATATTTAATTAATAGTGTTACAAAGGCTGGGAGGTAATCGGATCCGTGTGAGAGGCTCTTTAACACACTTTACCCTATTATTAAGTTTAAAATGATTTTAGTACTCATTAAAGTTAAATTAATAGTTAATGTAGTTTCCTGTAACGTGCTCTCTGAATCCCTATTCTGTATTATTTAAATGTTTGATTTCATTTTTTAGATACTTTTCTGCATCATTAATTTGTTGCTTATGCATGGGGGTACCTGTTCATCTGACTTGTGACTGGGGAGATAAATAAAGACCTATAGAGAAAACATTAAAAAAACTAAATCAAAATAGAATAGAGATACAATTTTAAAATATTTATTGGAAAATTTTGTTCTGCTGATGCAGTAGTTGTAAACTCCAAAAGTATTATGTCTCCAGCTGAGGAAAATATTTTTTTTAATTGTACAAAATTCAAACCAGGTTTAAAAAAAAAAGGAAAGATAAAAGGTAATGATTTAAAAGGTCATTGAACCTCATGAGGAAAAACACACAACTCTAATTGTAAATATAAAACTCTATCATAATAAAGCAATTAGGCCTCTGATTGCAGCAGTGATGGGGAGGCTTAGTCTGACACATGCTTTATAGGTCGGGGATGGTGAACTATGTCCTGTGTCCGTGCAGTATGATTTCTTTAAATGCAGTTCCTTGGCCTCTAGACCTGTTTTTACACTTCCATTTCGTACCGCTGAAACAACCAAGATAGTACATGTTAATTTGTGGGCTTTAGAGATGACAGTATCCAGTGTGTCAGTTTTGGACAACGTTGCCAGTTTTAATGCTAAGCTAGCTTAACTGGCTGCTGAGGGTGTCATTTGTTCTTATCTCTCTCTCTGCAAGAAAACAAATAAGTCCATTTCCCAAATTGTCAAACTTTTACCTTAATACAGCCAGTTAACTAAAACAGTCTGTATCTCAGATTAACATCAACATACCTTTCCTACTTTCCATACAGACATTTATTTACATCACATACCAGGTAATAGTCCCCTCACAACCAAAAATCTTACCCTTCATTAAACAACTCACTGTTTTCTACTCAGCATCTCTCCACGTTCATTATGGACAAGACAGAGTCCATTACCACGGTGGACGATGCCGTCAAGAAACTGGTCCTTCTGGACACAAAAGACAAAATTTGGACCCAGGAGATGCTCCTGCAGGTCACAGACAAGGCGGTCAGGCTGCTGGACTGTGACACACAGGTAAGGCTTCACATCCGTCCACACATCATCAGATTATGTTAGCATGTGATACACGTCACATTTAAAGGCACTGGTTTGTGTTTGGGATCTACAGCATCCCACACTATAAAGCACATACCGATATATTGATATATATCATCGACATATTGACAATTACGTTTTGAATCTGTCGCTCACAAGTGCCCCAACTTAATGCAACACAAACATGCTCAGGTGCCTCTTGACTGTGGCTCAGTGGTTAGCATGTCCGTCTTTCAATAAGAGGATCGGTGGTTCGATCCCCGGCTCCGCTAGTCCATGTCGATGGGTCCTTGAGCAAAACACTCAACCCTAATTGCTACTACTACTGTATAGCATGTAAGTCGCTTTGGATAAAAGCGTCAGCTAAATGTAATGTAATGTAATTAAATGTGGTACAATTCAGTGAAATATTTACATACGTCATAATGTCCAACATTATTGTGATTCTTTCAATTCACACATTGAACAACCTTTCATGGTATAGTTGAAGGGAATTTGCTTATATGCCCAAAGGCACATGAGAAGACTGATATCCCTCCGTCTGTTCAATATGAAGCTACAGCCAGCAGACGGTTAGCTTAGCTTAGCCTAAAGGCTGGAAGCAAGCAGAGACAGCAAGCCTGGCTTATTGTTAATTAGTGAGTTTTAAATACTGGGAGGAACATATTGTTACTGTTGGACAGAGCCAGGCTAGCTGTTTCCCAATTCCAGTCTTTGTGCGAAGCTAAGCAGCTGCTTGTGGTCTCTTCATATTTATCTATGCAGATAGATATGAGATATATTTGTAGTATTGTGCTGTCATGCTCAGGCCCACTCAGATAGTATCTTGCTCTTTCTCTTTCTCTTCCTCCTCCCTTCTAACTATTGCTTTGTTGTGCTCCTGCAGGAAGAGTTGGAGAACTTCCCTCTCACCACCATCCACATGAGTCAGACGGTCATGAATCAGACACGTTACCCCTCCGTCCTCCTGCTGGTGTGTCAGGACAACGAGCAGCACAAACCCGACATCCACTTCTTCCACTGCGACGAGGTGGAGGTGAGTCTGTTTAAATGATGCAGGCTTGGCTCAGTGTGCGTCCTTTATCGTCTGTGCATGATTGGCTGGCTTTGTGTTTTATGTCATTCGTAAATCCAAGCTGCTGTTGTTGGAGAGCCAGATCAGATTTCAAGTGCTGTTGGTGGCCGTGTGCTTCTGTGTATCCTTTTACATTTTTTCTGCAGCCTTGTTTAGCAAAGTTTTCTCAGGGGAAGATCAATCCCTGAAAGGATGTAATACTATAACTTGTTGTAAAGACAATACCTCTCAATAGTTCAGAATCACAAGGCTACTAGGCTACAAAGAAATAGTTTACAAGAAATGTTGGCTCATAAACTCTGAGCAGGGTTGACCTGAATACGACCTTTGGATTATCACATATTGCTTACCTTTGTCTTCATTGAAATGAGATAAGTAAATGAGGAGTTTTATTTCTATCAAAATTCTGACCCTTCACTTATTCAATGTGGAGAAAGAATAAAACAGCTAGATATTTTTCTTTGCATAAATTATCATATTTAAAACATGTGTTCCAAATATATCAATGGATTTAAGCTACTCCAATGCATTAAACTGCAAACTTTCATAATTCAATTTGGCATGGCAGTATTGCAATTGGATCTAGACTCTAGATCGGTACCTCTGGCTGCCAGTTGGACTGCTTTCAAACTTAAAACTCCACCACCATACAGTTTGTGAAGTTTGACTCTGTATGTCTCTCCTCACTTTCTTCAGGCGGACATGGTTCATGCAGATATAGACAGTGCCATTGGAGACAACAAGCATGGAAAGAAAATGAGGCTTCAGACTCTGAAGTGAGAACAGTGCTGCAGCAGAAACACACACACCTTGCAGTCAAATTCACACCGTAGGATGCGGCTGACTTCTAATTAGCAGTTAGCTAACTGGATGTTAGATTTCTCAAGGTCTCAATGCCTCTTCCTCGTCCTCCAGGGTGAACCAGGAGAAAATGAAGCGTCACAGAGAAACTATCCTTCCCCCTTCGGCCCCTAAGGGCCCCTCACCTGCTGCGAAGGGACGCGTGGCATCCATGAACATGCAGGGTGAGAATACACATTCTCACCGGCACAGCTCACATTTAAAAAAAAAATTAAGTTGCATTCACATGATCTTTTTTTGTGTTTGTATGTAGATCAACGAGCACCCAGACAAAATGACACAGAGTCGCATGAAAAACTGGCCCAACGCATCGAGAAGGATGTGGTGAGTGTTGTTATCCACACTGACGCCTGCCATTACATTACACAGCTCCTTTCACTGGCTCAGGACGCTATGTTCTTCAAGCTAAACCCCAAGACTTGTCTCCCTCAGCAAATCCTCAATTGTTCCCTGGATGACATCGAGATCTTTGTGGCGCGGCTGCAAAAGGCATCGGAGGCCTTTTCTCAGCTCAACCAGCGCAACAAGAGTAAGAAGAATAAGAAGAAAGGACCAGCAGGTCTGTCTCCCTTTCTTCTTCTGTGGTGGCACGAATGCAGTGACAATATGCTCATATTGCTCACCTTGTAAGGTTTTTGTGTTTATGTCCTGTGGCCCGGGACTGTCATCCAGTGATGCATGTGAGGTAGCAGTGGCCAGTTTTGTGTTCACAATACTCATTACTCAACTATCATAACTGAAGTCATATTATTTATTCTTATGCACTCTCCTGGAAAGCTGAATTGATGTATTTCTGTCTCGTTAAAATGTTTAAATTATTATCAGTGTGCTTTGTTCTGTCTGTTATCATGTCAAAAAATATGTGCATATCAAAAAGAAGCAATAGTTAAACTATGCATGCAGGTTGCCTTGAGATGCAGATTAGATGAGTCAAAAAACAATTTCAATTGAAATCATCTATGGACTAAAATAAGTATAACAAAGTAAAGTTGCAAAGTAATATTACTGTGACATGTCGCTGAGTAATGTTTTACCAACCAATACTGGCACTGGTGTGATGCTGTGTTTTTATGTCAACACACCTTGTTTCCATCACAGCCAGACATTCTTCACATACATGCATGTGATGTGTTGTTTCTTATGTGCCTGGTCAGGTGCAAACACACGCACAGTGTGTGTTGCTTTTACACAAATCTTTTGGTAGTAAGTAACATAACGTGTGTGTTTTTCCCTACTACACAGACAAATGAGCTGAAAATGATGTATTCTCTTTCCAGAGAATCAGTTTCTCAACTTTTGGGTCAGAATCCCATATAGGGAGGATCCAAACTTTTCAAATAAATATTATATAAATATAATTAGATTAGAGTTAAATCAGTAGGTCTATCCCCAAATTCCCATTACATGACTCTGGCTTCTGGGGTTGTGAGAATGTTGAGACCTTCTGGGTCACAAGTTGAGAAACCCTGATGTAGCACATTCTTTCTTCCGCTTTACTCTCTGGTCAAGGGGATTTGTTTTCAAATGCAGAGCTGTTTATTAACTAACCATTATTGCACTGTTTGCCTTTATTTAACTGGCAAAAATACAATTTCTCTGAACTGAGGCCAGAAACTGAATCCTGTGTTGTGTCTGCGGCATGTCTGTATGGAGTGCTGGTAACTCTGGAGTCTGTGTGAGGTCATTTTTGCTCTGCTTGTTTCTAGAGGGCATGCTGACCCTGCGAGCCAAGCCCCCCACTGAAGCAGAGTTCATTGATAGCCTGCAGAAACTGAAGCTGGCCCTCAACCTCTTGGTGAGATATCACAGCTCCTAACCTCTCCTCAGTCATCACTTGTCCTCTGTTGGTCACCTTCTCACTGTGTGTCTGTCATGGCGCCCCCTGCAGGCCAAACTGAAGAAACACATACAAAATCCAAGTGCGTCTGAGCTGGTTCATTTCCTCTTCGGCCCCCTGGAGCTGGTAAGAGCTATAAATCTGTTCAGTGTGTCAGATATAGATGTGGATGAAGGGTATTAGGTGATGTCATCATCTTTTGTGAAAGCAATATTCATCCCCTTGAAATAAATTATCCATGCCATTTGATACTCACAATGTTGACCGAGCCCTGACAAAAACGCACAGAATCAAAGCAGTTAAGAGTTTGCATTGTTGCCATCAGACGTTCCTCTTATTGTTTTTTTTATTTTTTCTGCTACCACACCCCTTGCCGCTCTGCTAAACTCTCACCAGACTGGAGCAACGTGGCTTTCAGCTCTGACTCATGTGCAGCCACATTTACATAGTGCAGGTTTCCGACCCTGCACTTTTCGGCCACACCTTTGATACAGCTGGATAGAAACACAGCGGTGACGGGGCTCTGCCATTTGATAATGTGCAGTTATCTCAGGACACGTTTTATTTCCTTGATACGGTTGAGATAAAGTAATATTGATACAGTAATATTTGCTGTAGCACCATGGCCTCTCGCCGTTCTCATTATTCAGTCTCAACATGCAGCAGCTTAAGATAAATGTGTTGTTTTGCAATGTAGATATTTTATCCAGGGTGCTGTTTATTGATTTTCATTTATTACTTTCCGTTTATTACTTTCATGTGATCTGAAAACAATAAAGCATCTTGTGATTAAACAGCAAACATATTTAGTTTTGTTTAAATTCTTCAGTGGACACTAGACACAAAACCTCCAAATGTTTTTATGATTGGCTAAAATGTGTCTGGAGTATTGAGTAGTGAAAACTATTTAATGTCCAAAATGGCACTTAATGTTTGGTACTATACATATATATATATATATATATATATATATATATATCCATCCATCCATCCATTATCTGAACCGCTCATCCTCTTTAGGGTCGCGGGGCGCTGGAGCCGATCCCAGCTGTCATTGAGCGAAGGCAGGGTACACCCTGGACATGGCTAAAAAGGTCACTTCTGAATCCGTCCACAGGTGCTGCAGAGCTGTGGAAGTCCTGAACTCGTGCGCTCCATAATCTCCCCTCACCTCTCCAAAGACACGGTCGACTTCCTGCGGGGACACCTCACCCCCAAAGAGATGACCATCTTCGAGCTTCTGGGGGATGGATGGACCAAACCTAGGTACATAAATGGCTGCATTTAAATAGCAGGTTTATCCAAAGCACGTCTCATTCACACACCCAGTCACACACGGACGACACGCAAAATGCTCAGCCGGACCGTCTGGAGCCATGAAAGCTCAGTGCAGTATTTCAGTGTAGCTTAAAGGTCCCATTTTGACTATGCTGTTGCTCCTGTTGCAGAGCGGAGTGGCCCAGAGATCAGTGTGCGCCTCCTTATCGCCCTAAGTTTCGTAATGGCTGGGAGCCGCCATTGGAGCTCCTCAGGACGGCCCCATGGGAAACCGAGGGACCCGCGGGGCCACCGGGGTCTCCCACCAGCCCCGATTACAGAAAACACTCATCTGAAGACGTAAGGAACTTGTTTGTTGGCTACTGTCTGTGAATGCACCGACCATTACAGGTCCCAACACCTGAACATGTAACAATATGTCTGCTTTTTCAGTATTATGGAACACATTCCTCAAGCTCGTCAAATGGGTAAGTAAAGAAGTCCTTCACAAACTTCCACACGTGTTAAAAAACATGTCACAGTGTGATGAGTGGATACCATGTGTCTTAACAGGTCTTACAATGGGATGCCCCCCACTCGCAAATATGCCAAAATTCGCTACCACTTTGTAGCACGGAATGCCAACGAGCTGTCAGTCCTGCAGGATGAAATCCTTGAGGTACTTTTTACTTTTTTTAAATCTAAAACAAATGCAGATGTACATTGTAGCACCTGGCAGGGATGATGCAAACCCCTCCCCAGCCTTCTGGGGCAAAAACGTATGACGAATGCTCTTCTGGAAACAAATTGTATATTTTGATTTTGATTTGATTTGATTTATTTTAATTATATCAAAAAATACCTCAAACATAAAATACAAAAGGCATCAGATACAATCAAGGATAAAAACACAATAAAGTCCAGGACTTATTTCCATTGTGGTCCTCAACATATAACATCTGGACAGGACACTTACAGATTGTGTGATAACAATGACATAAAATATTATACAAACATTTTAAATAAACAAGAATATAAAAGATAACTGTAATTGGTTTACAGGTTCTATTCTGCTACCCTCTCTAGTAACCAGTCCTTGGTCCTCTTTTTAAAAGAGTTTATGTTAAGAATCACTTTAATTTGCCGGTCTAACTTGTTCCACTGAACTGCCCCTATATAGGCAAATGTTTGTTTTCCCAACACCGTCTTAAATGCATGAGGACAGAGGTCTGATATGCTGCCACGAGTGTTAATATTGTGTTTGTCTTTCACCTTCGTAGTAAGACACAGCAAATAATTTGGGACATTACCATCATACAATATTTTATGAATCATGGTCAGTCTAGACATAACAACACGTGACTCAACAGGGAGCCAGTTAAGTTCAGCAAATTGTGACCTACCTATATGAGACCTATGGCCCATGTTTAAAATTATCCTTATTAATTTATTCTGTGCTGTTTGCAGTCTCCCTTTAAGTCGTTTTGTTAGGCCTTCAAACCATGAAGTGCATGCATATTCAAATTGGTTTAAAATTAAAGCGTAAATGAGTGAATGTCCAGTCTTAAACCACGAAAGATCACTTCCAGCACTTAAGCAATTTCAGTGTGTGTGTGTGTGTGTGTGTGTGTGTTTCACAAGACTTGAGTTTAATTACAGTTAGCAGTGCTGTGGACTGAGATGTGAAACATGTCTCACAGGTGATAGAGGATGACAAACAGTGGTGGAAACTACGGAATCGCAGCGGTCAGGCCGGCTACGTCCCCGTCAACATCCTGGACGTGGTGAAGATCGAGGAGCCAGACGCCGTCTACAACCAGGTGACCTGTTGTACTATACATGCCGTGCATTAACATTTCCTTCTCTGATGAACTCGATACACCTTTGGCTGTGTATGTGTGAGCTCTTAAAGGAAATGATTACAGCAGCGGCAATTACAGCAATACGGCAGCAAACAACTTGTCTGTGTAGATATAGTGGAGTGATGTTGCCTGTGGCTCGTTGGTAGAGAGTGTCATCCTGCAATCAGAGGGTCGGCATAACATGTCCTTTGGCTTCATTGATCCCTGGCTCTCCGTGTCAATGTGTCCTTGGGCAAGACACTTGACTCCAAATTGCTCCTGTAGGCTGTGCCAGTGGTGTATGAATGGTCTGAGTGGTACTGAATGAATGATAGATAGTCCTGATGGGCAGGTGGCCATTGCTCAGGGGACAATCCTTCAGTTCTTATTATGGTATTTAAAACCTTTTTCTAAAACTGTTATATTCATTCTGAGCCTTTTGTAGCTGTGTGGTGTAATTCTATCATTCCCACAGACGATGCAGCCACAGGAAATGTTTTATCTTTTATCTTTGTCAGTTCACTCTCACTTACTACGCCTACAGTCACGGTCGTTATCTCAGCTGCACAACCTCACACGTGTTGTCAAGAGGGGTCAGAATGAATTCTGGGAAATGCAATCATAAACTAAAGTATAAGACAGGTCAAGGTTTCAGCTTTAACAACGCTTGTGGGGAAAACCTGCATTGAATTGTTGCATCCGGGAGAAAAGTGCAAAGATGATTAGGGCACATAAAGTAGTTTTGATAAAGAGATTTTAAAGCAATAAATAAGTAATCAGTTGAATAAAAAGAAAACAAAAGATATATATATATATATAACAATGAATAGTATGTTACAATCACTGTTTTAATTACTTAACCTTTTTTATTTCTCTAAATAACAATGTAAGGAGTGTTTGCAGTCATATCATCTAAACACTGCTCCTAGATCAGTGCAGCTTTTAGTACAATCTCTCTGCACTTGTTGTGATCCTACTCATTGTGCAGAAATACATTCCCACTCTCAACAAAGGCCTCCATTCCCATAGACACGCACTGCACATGCACACTGCATGCAGGTTCACCAACGCCCTGCAGCAGATACTGCATGCAGCTACTCTTCTTGGTGTCAAATTCTTTCACACACATTTTTTTTCCCTTTTGGCTCCGGGCAAAAATGTACCAACCACCAGTGAGATGGAAGACAAACCTGTTTCTGGAATAATAGCTGGTTTCTCATGAACTGTGTTTGTTTGTGTGTGTGTCTGTGTGTGTGTGTGTGTGCGTGTGCAGCCAGGCTACAGTACGTCACCTCCTGGTTCTCTGAGCCATGGAGACAGCTTCAACAAGGGTAGACCCAAAGACAAAAGTGAGTGGAAACCAAAAAAAGGAAAAGATCTGCGAACTACAGATGTCAATTGCATAATTATGTCATAATTGCTCAATTCTGACGTCTGCTGTCCTGTTTCTGTGCTGTAGTGATGGATGAGGTCAACAATGAGTTATTGATGATGATCACTGCGAACAAAAGCCAGCCGGCCGCCAGGAAGTTCCGCGTGGAGCGATCATCCGGCAGCCTAGTACCGCTCACCTTTGACTCAAGCCCAGAGCAGGTCACTGCATGGCTCAGCGCAAAAGGTTTCGCTAAACCGTAAGTCACCCATGACGTTCATCAAGTCACCCATGACGTTCATCAAGTCACCCATGACGTTCATCAAGTCACCCATGACGTTCATCAAGTCACCCATGACGTTCATCAAGTCACCCATGACGTTCATCAATCCAATCCATCAAAATAAATACTTCCCACACCAAGTTCTCACTAAAATGACAGAAGTATGCCAATTAAAAGCTGCATTGTATTTCTATTCCAATAGCCAGAGGTGGAAAGCAAAGCCTACTAGATTATTGTGCATCACTTATATAAATATATATACTGCCTTCTCAGTGTAGCCTCATATGAATTTACCAGAAAAGAGACAAAACTCAGACAATTAAACTTGTGATGGACACTGCAGTCCTTATTTTTGTTTGATATTTTACTTATTTTGTATTATATTTTACTTATTTTAAATTCAACAGTAAATAAATATATATGTATGTACTGCTACTTCCACCGTTGCTATTCATTTACTGTCAGTAGTACCTTTTTCAAAACATTTTAGGTTTCTTTAAGATGAATACTACATCCATAAATATTATATGGATTGCCATGACATTTGACATTCATGCTCCCTTCAGGATGACTTGGGGAGAACAGGCGTGATTAATAACATTGATGATGGCTCAGTTCCATTAAATGTCCCAGTAGGCCATCCCAGTGAGCCATGCATGCACAATACCAGGATGCTGCAACAGACTCAGATTAAATCTGTGCCTTTTCTGCTGTTTCATGTTAAAAAGCAGCCAACACTTTCTCTTTGGATCTACATTGTTTTAGCAACATCAGTGTCAAATATAATGCATTTATATTTTATATTGAGTAAATTAATTGAATGTTTGCAGGACTGTTGAATGTTTGGGGATCCTGACTGGAGCTCAACTCTTTTCCCTCAACAAAGAAGAACTGAAGGCGGTGTGCGGGGAAGAAGGTGGCCGTGTCTATTGCCAGGCCACCGTGCAGAAAGCACAGCTGGAGGTCGGTCATACACTTGTTCAAGTAGCACACACACGGCGTGCACACCTGTTAAACACAGTTACAGAGTCACAGTTAGACCACAATCATGTATTTTAAAACCGACCAATGAACACCGGTTCAATATGTTTGCCAAAAAAGTAAATTGTCTTGATTGGAATTATGCTCGCTGTTAGTCAGCAAGCTTTTAGTCTTCAGCCGGGCATGTGACAACAAGCCGATACACTCACAAACAAGCTGTCAGGCTATTGGAGTCACACTCATATGAAATAAATACAGGTGAAGAACAAAAGAGTTCAGAACAAACCTCCAGGCAGTCAGACTGCTGACCAGCAAGCATTGTAAAACACTTTGAACAGATTTTTGTTATTTATTATTGTTAATGTCCCTTATTTAGTCTTGATTTTGATCTTTAACTAGGTGGGATTATTACATAATTCCTCACAAAGGAAAATAATATAATTATAGTTATGCAGAATATGTAAATACGTTAAACACAATTAAGCCAAAGTACCAACTTACAATAAACAGTAGATGAATCTCTTTACACTATAAGTAAACCCTGCAACACACCATACCATGGGTCACACTTATAACTTAACTGTAAAGAAATGTATTACCTGTGATATTCATTCAATGTAAAAAAATATTTTTACATTGAACTCTTTTTTTAAGTTGTGGCACAAATTAGTAAATGGTGAACAGGAGTTTCAAGAGAAAATGCTTTTTTAATTTACTTATTTTTTTATAAACTGTGTTACTTCCAGAAGACCAGCGGGGACACAGAGCTGCAGGAGATCATGAAGCGGCGGCAGGAGAGGATCGACTCTGGCAGCAAAGACTGAGCAGCACGACGCATTCAGATGCTTTCAGACGCATTCAGGCGCTTTCAGAAGCTTTCGCTTCAACCGCAGCCGCTTCTTCAATCAATCGCCCGCAGATTATGACCCACAGTAGAACATACTGAGCTGTTGTATACATTTTTAAATGTGTATTTATTTTGTATCACCCAATGTGTATGTATTCCACTGTTTTCTTTTCCTTTCTTTGGTTTTCATTGTCACATTAAATTTTGTTGTCGTATGAACAGAGGAACATATGAATCTATGCACAGTTTTGTGTGTGTGTGTGTGTGTGTGTGTGTGGATGGGAACATGTGTAAGCACAACATGCATGTGATGTACATATTTGTACTATCAGTGTGGTCAATGTTTATGCTCATTGGCGATATTCCAGCTGTTTACTGAATGACTAAAATAAGTAGATCTTAGCTATCGCATATCTAAATCTGTGCCAGAATGTTTGACACATTTTCTGATATATAGCCAATTATTTTCATATTACTGTTTACTGGTATAATAAAACACACTATGTATGTCAGATGTAGTCTCATGCTGTTGGTAACTGCAGATCAGCAGTAGGTATTAACATGAATAATCTTGCTGTTTATAATCAGAATTCAGTTTCAGAGAGAAACTGTCAATCATTTTGCATGAAGTTATTGTCAATAACCGTGAGATGCTGTGATGAACGTGTTTTTATGCAGCATGATATGTTGCAGTGTAAACTGAACAGACAGGAATGATGAATTTATGATATTATGTGATATAAAATAATTAAATGAAGATTTAGGAAAAACATTCAAAGACGGTTGTAAATATTATGGGACAAATTGTTTAAAATTAATATTGTAAAAAAAAAAAAGAAATTGGCAAATATTTGACCTCATCTCTTTTGTTCAGAATTCTTGTGTTGGTCATTGCATTAATAATGGCAGAGGTGGATAAACAGTCAATACATGTCCTTTATTTTATACTGTAAGATAAGAACAAGAGTTTTAATTAAAGAAGTAAGTTAAAATTAAGTGCAGTAACCAATTGATCCTCAATTACACGGGACTTATAATTAGTCCGTGTAATTGTCTCATGTTATTGTTCTGCTTCACATGACAATGAAAATCACTGTAAATACCTCACAATCAGTTTTCACAATTGTATCGATAACACCGTACTACTGTTGTTCAAGACACTGTAAGGCAGTTCAGAGAAACCCTGTGAGCACTAAAAACCCAGCACAGAATCTGAAAAAGTGAACTATAACAAATGTAATAACACCAACACTAAGAAAGCCCATTCCCACACTATCAACTGGATTATAAAATCAAACAGATACAATCAATGTATGATGCAGAAGAGGAGAAATGTCTCTTCTTGTCGGTACATTGCAGATAATTAAAGTTGTCATTTATGGAGATATGCGTCGAGCCAGAGGTCGCCTGAGTTCTTCAGTGAACTGAAACAAAAATACACACATACAATTTAAATTAGGTCATTACAATATTTATATATCATTCTATCTTTCTAACTTTTGAGGTCATGCCTTTGTTTTGTCAGAGGAAAACAACCTCAGTGTGTATCATGCTGCTATGATGATAAACTATTAGACTCACCTGACAACATCAGCGAGGCCTTGACACATTGTTTTCACCTTGTAAGGGAGGCCATGTTTCTCACACAGTGCACGGACCAGCGGGGCCACCAGGTGGTAGTTGTGGCGTGGCATCCTGGGAAACAAACTTCAGAGACAAAGGGAACAGAAGGCGTCCATCAGCATCAAACATGTCTCAACAAAGTGGTTATAATCAGATTTATCATTTAAAAAAAGGCTATTTTGTATAGAAGATGGCTGAACCAGCTTATATACAGTAAAAAACAGTTGTTTGAAGTTCACATGTTTGATTATTCTATTGTAATTGATACTGAACACAGAGAAGACTTGAAGACTTTGGGATCTTTACTGGAAGGTCAAATAGTTTGGCTACATAACACATTAATGACGATTACTACATGCTGCAGGAGCGTTTTGACTTTTAAAACTTATTGTATCTATAAAACAATTGTTCTCTTTTCATTTCAGGAGCTTTGGTCTGTTTTTCCTCCAAATGTTGAACTGATGCACACATGTTCTCCTTGGACTCCATCACTGACTTACTGGTGTTCGATTTGAAAGTTGAGGTGTCCGCTGAACCAGTCGTTGAAGGGGGACTGCTCGATATTGCAGGTGGCGTGTAGCTAAAGTAGAGGATGACACAAAAGACACGTTAACACGTCAGCAGCAGCCACAGCTGCCTGCATGGACAGTTTGATAATAAACCAGGTACCTGCATGGACAGTTTGATAATAAACCAGGTACCTGCATGGACAGTTTGATAATAAACCAGGTACCTGCATGGACAGTTTGATAATAAACCAGGTACCTGCATGGACAGTTTGATAATAAACCAGGTACCTGCATGGACAGTTTGATAATAAACCAGGTACCTGCATGGACAGTTTGATAATAAACCAGGTACCTGCATGGACAGCCAGTCCTGGTGCTTTTCGTGGTCGATGTTCATCGGCAGATGATTAATTTGGCTCACCCACACAAACCAGTTGCTCTCCAAAAACCTAATTAAAGGCAACACAAGACAAGTGGCTGAATAGTGTGTGACACCATAGGCTTAGGGTTGAAACTAATGGGTTTATTTAAGTTAATTAATGTATAGATTATTTATGCATCAGTCAAAAAAGATTTAAAAGAAGACATGCATAATAACTTCATCTGTCTTCTCTATGTCAGTGACCATGAATGTCTTGGTTTTTAAATAGTTCAGCGCTGCGTTCATGTGTTACAATATATGCTTCAAACAGGAGGTGTGTGAGTGTGGTTTGGTGACGATATATCATGACGGTAATGTAAGTGTGTGTTTACCTGACGAAGGTGATGAGCATCACTGAGCCAAACAGGCCATACATGGGCACAGAACAGCAAAGGTAGCGCAGGTAGTAAGACAGAGACCAAGCCATATCCTTCATAAAGACAGGAGGGTTAATATGACCGATCTTTGTGATCAAGACTCCCTGAAACTTTACAAAGCTCACGAGTAACTGGACATAACGAAGAAAATGCTCATATAATCTGCACTGTACCACATAGAAGGCATCGTCTTACCACCCAGTCGAAGCGGGAAATCATGGACCAAACGATCTGAATGTGGAAGTGTAAGGGAATGAGAAACGGAGGTCCAACTAAAAAAGAGAAAAAGTGTTATTCCTGTGAAGTTTTCATAGTTTCACTCTTTTTTTTAAGAGTTTAAGAAACTTACAAAGACAAAAGTACTTATGCTGGTGGTGGTAGGGCATATATTTGAGTTTTTTTATGCCGTACTGTAAGAGAGAAGAATACAGAGTCAGGATGAGAAGCTGGCCACAAATTTAAAAATTTTAAAAAAACATGTAAAATCAGTTTCTTGCCTCCACCGGTTGAGTTTCTCCAACTACGAAGGCGTGCATCATGTTGACATCAGGGTCCTTACTGAAGATGTTGGGTTTTGCGTGATGCTGGTAATGCCGGTGATTCCACCAGTTGGCAGACGCTCCCTGAGAAAACCATCCTTTAATATCTCCGTCAAATCTTCAGAAAACAAAATGCACAATTGAGAATACCAATTACCTTCAAATGGCCGATGGAAAACTTGTGCAAAATGTGATTCCAGCTGGACTTCTTGAAGACAGACAGGTGGCCAAAGTCGTGCTGCAGCCATCCAGCCTGCATCTGCAGAAGAGGAAGCGAAACGAGCATCAACTCAAAGTTCATCAACACTGACGGCATGAGGGATGAGATAATGTTGTTTGAGTCACCTGAGCAGTTGCAAGCATGATGGCGCACAGAAAGGTCAATGTCCAGCTAGTTCCCCAGATCCAGATGATCAGCCAGGCGAGGGCCTCCAGCAGCATGATGTGACCCAGGTGGAGGAAGAAGAACGAAGGCCGAGCTTGAAACAGACCCTCGCGCTCCGCCTTCGCACGTAAAGTGTGGAAATCCTGTATGATTGTCGCCTGAGAGCACAGTGGAAAAATACCAGTCATTGAGGGTTCAAGAAAAAAGCGGATGTTCTCACAACATTTGAGGGTGTGCAGCTTTACAGTTTATACAGAGATTAAAACAAGTAGAAAAATTGAACGAGGCATTAAGGCAGTTTGAGTTATTTACAGCTCAAGACAGCTCATGTCCAGAATCCCAGATGTGCCTGAACACCGTTAGACTCATGAATAACAAAACAGGTTTGTAAATAATAATAATAATAATAATATTTGTATTTTGTATAGCGCTTTTCTAAACACTCAAAGACGCTTCACATAAATTAGAGACAAACGGATCTAAACAAAACACAGAAAGACAATGGAACAAACAAAACTAAAAAACAACATCCCCAGCACAAAAGAAAACCGGGGAAGCCACGCGGAACGAGTCCTGTAGTGGAGGGCATGGTGCAGGGTTTATCAGGTGAAGGGTAGAGTGGAGGGATTAGTAGGTGAAGGGTAGAGTGGAGGGATTAGTAGGTGAAGGGTAGAGTGGAGGGATTAGGTAAAGGGTAAGGAGCAGGGGTTAGCAGGTGAAGGCAAGTTTAAAGAGGTGGGTTTTTAGGTGGTGGGTAAAGGGTGTTTCTGGACATGGTATCAATCCTGCCATGTTGTCCCACTGAGACGTGAATAATGAGATGTTTATTTTTACTTGAAGAATCGGAGACGGATCTCACGTTTTTGTTTCGGTCCTGGCTGGGCTCTGTCGCTGCCAGCTCTCCAATCAGCAGGGGCTTCAGAAACTTTCGCACAAACTTTAAGTCGGGGTGAAAAGCAGTGAATGCCTCCTGGAAAAAAAAAATTTGAATTTCAAACTAGCAGACAATGGGCTTAAGGTTTAGCATACTGGTCATACTGGTCAACAGATACATGAGTTAGCAGTGTTAATTATTGTGCCACAAATAGCCTTTTTGTGCCTTTTCGTCTTTTGTGTTTTTCAATTTCAATGCAAGAAAACCCACTTTAAATTAAACCATTTAAGAAGTTTAGAAGGACTGTGTCTCAGGTGGGGCAATGGTGAAATATGTTAAGAAGCTCAACCTAAACATTAAAGCACTGGTTTAATGTTCGACGATGTGTTGAAGAACACTTGTGTGTATCTAATTAGTTACATTCCACCACTGACAATTATTCAACTTTATTACGTTTGTCATATTACATGGAATTTGGTCTCTGCATTTAACCCATCCATAGCAATTTAGAATCAGTGGGCTGCTGAGAAGCGTCCAGAAAGCAATTTAATTTTTGTACACAACGCAACAACAAAGGTCTCTTGTATTTGTAAAGAAATGTGTTGAAATGTAAAATATTACCGTGGCATTCTCTCCAGCATAGTGGCTGATGACCTGGGCCCCTCCTGGGTGCCTTTTGGCCCACTGCGTAATGTTGTAGACCTTTCGATCGATCACCACCCACTCGTCATTCTTGTTGCAGTGGCTCTGCACCTCCTCCCAGGTGTAAACGCCACCAGCTCGCCCGCTGTGCTGCTCTCCTGGCTCCGTCAGCTGGCCTCCACCTCCCATCCTCACTTCTGTCTCTGGCCTGGGTCCACCTGCACACTAAAGGGCCAGTCAGCCACAAACTTTGACACCTGGGTGTGAAAAAGAAGAGGTGTGTTCAACGCCCATGGCAGTGGGCAGACACAGATTGAGCAGAGGGAGCAGCATCCAGAGGAAGAGGGTTTTAACCTGTTGCTCTCTTTACTTTGACCACGCAGCTGACTGTGACACGAGTGAAGTCAGACAAAGAGCAAAGCGACATCTTCACTAATAATTGATGATGAAATACGACAACCAGGAGGCTGCTGGTGAGGCAGGGCGGAATTCCTGCTTGCATAATGTTGTCTGTATCGACATGAGCATCCAACAGCGGATACATTAAGTGCAAAATCCTCATGTAATGAAATATTGAGAATAATCTATATATAGCCTGTGAATTGGATTTGTGTGCGACCATTCATTTTTTACGGCTTATTAAAAGTTAGTGCAGAATTTAATTACGTGCAAACAAACATTCAGAAACTAAGCAATAAGTCGCAGTTTATCATAATAACCGGTCAACGTGTAAAAACAGCACACCAGACTTATCCATCAAACTACAGACAGCCTATCCATAAACGCGCATCGCCCGTGTATTGATTAGTTGGAGAATACGGCAGATAGCGGCAGGCTGTAAAGGCCCGCGACATGAAGGTGGAAAATATTTCACTTACAGTATCCAGATTGTGGCAACTCTCCCCGGGCTCAGTCACATCTACACTGGCTCACTTTATTTGCTCCGGTTTTGACACATTTCAAATAGTGAACACCACAATATTCATCCTCTCATCTTCCCTAATATGTTCACGGACTCATTCACCCACTCACAGTACAAATTCCAAGCCGATCGTTCGAGGATTTCTGGGCCAATCGGCGTACAGTTTATCCTGGACCGCTGGCTGATGTGTAATAGGGTCAACACGCAGCTCGTCTGATATGTCACCCGGTCTCGTCTGTGCGCCCATACGACAGTCGCTTTTAGAGCATCCTCCATTACATTTACATGTATTATATTCATAGTATAATGGACGGTGTTTCATGGTATTATCATTGTACAATATGCAATAGTAGTTCAGTCTATAGTCTCAGAATGAATTCCATTATATTCTAGTATTGATTATTTACTGTGTTTATTGTATTGCTTTTATCTATCTATCTATCTATCTATCTATCTATCTATCTATCTATCTATCTATCTATCTATCTATCTATCTATCTATCTATCTATCTATCTATCTATCTATCTATCTATCTATCTATCTATCTATCTATCTATCTATCTATCTATCTATCTATCTATCTATCTATCTATCTATCTATCTATCGTTCTGTCTGTGTCTGTCCATCTGTAAGTCTCTCTTTCTGTCTGTCTGTGTCCTTATCCTTATCTATAAGTAATCTAAGGTCTAAGGTGGAAGTTTATTTTAATTAATGTTTTATTTTTGTTAGTCTGACCAACATAAAGAGATCCTTTGTCAAAGTGAGTCTTTGTCTTCGAGTCAATGTAGTAAGACAATAAATGGCTGGATAACTATACCTATATATATATAACATGGCTAAAAAGGTCACTTCTGAATCCGTCCACAGGTCCACAGATCCCCCAGAAGCTCGAAGATGGTCATCTCTTTGGGGGTGAGGTGTCCCCGCAGGAAGTCGACCGTGTCTTTGGAGAGGTGAGGGGAGATTATGGAGCGCACGAGTTCAGGACTTCCACAGCTCTGCAGCACCTGTGGACGGATTCAGAAGTGACCTTTTTAGCCATGTTATATATATATATATATATATATATATATATATATGTGTGTGTGTGTGTGTGTGTGTGTGTGTGTGTGTATTTATAACAACATTTAATGCATTTTGTGTTCAAGGGTTCAACATCTTTTTAAAATGTCATTAAACTCTGAACACTCGTTATCAGTAAACACAGAGCCAGCACAGTCAGCAGTTGAACTGAAAACAAGGACACTGGCTAGTTCATTGGCATGTGTTATAATCCAATATTAAATGACATATTTTTAGGATGGTGCCAGCGGAACCGCCTCCAGATAAACTCCAGTAAGACCAAGGAGCTGGTGGTGGACTTCCGCCGGGGCAAACGCTCTCCTCCGCTACCATTGAGCATCCAGGGACTGGACATTGAGATGGTGACGTCTTACAAGTACCTGGGTGTTCACTTGAACAATAAACTGGACTGGTCCGACCACACACATGCACTCTATAAAAAGGGACAGAGCAGACTCTTTCTGCTGAGGAGACTAAGGTCTTTTGGGGTGCAGGGAGCACTCCTGAAGACCTTCTTTGACTCTGTGGTGGCATCAGCCATCTTCTATGGAGTGGTCTTCTGGTGCAGCAGCATCACGGCAGCTGACAGGAGGAGACTGGACAAACTGGTAAAGAAGGCCAGCAGCGTGCTGGGGTGTCCTCTGGATACTGTGGAGGTGGTGGGAGACAGGAGGATGATGGCCAAGCTCTCATCCCTGATGAACCATGCCTCCCACCCCATGCAGGACACCCTGGCAGCGCTGCACAGCTCCTTCAGCCACCGGCTGATTCACCCCCGGTGTGTGAAGGAGAGGTACCGCAAGTCCTTCCTCCCTGCTGCTGTCAGGCTGCACAACAAGCTGACCTCCCAGTAGCCCACAAACATTCAACTCTCAATACTTGAACACTTTATCACTCTGGTCACTTTAACTCATTCTGGTGCAATATTTTGTAATACTTTTGTAATTTTTGTAATTTGTATATTCAATATTCTACTGTACATTCAATTTATTCTTTACTGTTTTATTTTATTATGTTTATTACTGTTTATTTATATTACTTTTTTTTTTATCTTTACGTACTGAGCAATGCTGCTGTAATCCTGTAATTTCCCCACTGCGGGACTAATAAAGGATTATTTTATTTTATGAAATAGGTGTTGCAGTTCCCTCCTCCACCAGCAGATGCTGCAAATGTACTCATTTATTCAGATTCTTCCTTGTCCTCGTTTCACCCCGAGGATGCAACAACAGCAGGTATCATAACAGTCTTGTGTTGCATCAGAACAATATGCAACAATGTAAATCAACCCAAATGAGATGTTTTATTATTAATGGTTTGGTCTTGGATGATGGAAAATAACCATGAATGTTTACATTTCTTTCAGTTTTTACTTTTGTTGTCTTTCCATATGTTTCCCGTGGCCGGGTCGTGGGGTTCTCCATCAGCATCCAACACATTCACCTCAGCAGTCACATCCAGGCCCGGGGTCTCTGTCTTTCTGTCTGATGCTTACAGTCCATTGTGTCATTTCAGGGTCGTTTGAATGCGATGCAGAAATGTGCAAATCAGCTCTTTTGGTTCTCAGCACATCAGACAGGATTATCCTCAAGCAGCGCGTGGCCTGTCTCCCTGTTTGTCTGCTTCTTCTGCCACAGCTCATCAGGCTGACAGAAGCGCTGCACATCTGACCCCAGCAGCTTTTCCAGGCTTTTCTTCAGTATCACAACCAACAAAACATGCCATCAATCAGCCTGCTGTTGTCAAGAATTCAACAAAGTATGTTGTGTACAGTTCTGAAGTATTACTTAACTGGAGTAGTTCCATTTTGGGACACTTTCCAAACTTCTGCATTCCAAACGGACATATTCTACTATTTATTTTACTACTTTAGTTTGGTTTACTTTTTTAAGATGAAGATTTTACATTCAGGTCCTTATTAAATATGATGCATTGCAGCAGATTAAACATCCACCAACATATAATGTTTCAGTCTATGCACCACCTGCACCAGTAATAATAAGATTATTGTAACACATTCATGCATTCATCATTTCGGAAGAGATGCTAATTCATAATGAGTACTTTGACCTTATGCAAATACATATTAATACCAGTACTATACATATAAAAAGGTATTTTGCTCAAGTAAAAAAAGCATAATTTAAAAATACTTGAATTAAGAAATATAATTGAAGTAGTTTTACTACAGAAAGTTGAAATACTTACTGTAAGTAATACGTAAGTTGTTATATTTAAGCAGTATTTAAATGCACAAATGCACTGAAGAAGCAAAGGTACTCATTAGGTCCAGATAAATGCAGTAAAGGGTACATTTCCCCCTGATATTGAATTAAAGTACAAAGTACTGATGCATAAAATGGAAATCCTCAAGTACCTCAAAATTGTACTTTAGTACAGTATTTGAGTAAATGTACATTCTACCCCTTGAGTATGCAGTTGTAATGGCATATTTGTACACAGTTAGAACACGAAGAGGATGTGAATATTC